>CM031242.1:489363590-490741240 GCA_018340775.1 Taxus wallichiana var. yunnanensis
GCAAAAATACCTCTAAATCTCAAATTTTCATTCATCAATTAGGTCTACAAGTGCACCAACAGTTCTCGAGGAGCGCCATCAATTTCTATTGATTAAATCCACTTCATTACAAAATTTCTTTTGAATCTTGTTGAGGGGTCAGTATAGATTTTTATTGAATATTTCCTCCTTATAAATTTAGTTTAGGACCTTACTCTTGTTTCCATACTAAACTCGAGGAGGGTTTCTAGGAACCTAGGAGAAGAGAAAATGTTATAATAAACTTCAAACGTTATTTCAAAGCCCAAAATTTTATTCTTAAGTCTGTTTCATCCTATTGAATGTTACAAACTTGATAGTGGAGGTAATTATTTCCTTAAACCTTTAAATATACTTGAATTCAACCCATCGACCTACAAATAATAAAGTATGTTTATTAAAAGAAATCAATGTAATAAGAGTATTATTTAATGCATAAAGATGTTTAAAAATCTTCACAAAAAATCTAACATACCCTTGGATTTTATTCTCTCTTCCAAACTCCTTGAAGCATTCTAAAACACATGTAATTTACTAAAGAAGAAGACATTAATCATAGTCACGGTTTAGTCTTCTTGAGGATTTCCATGTAATTTACAAAAGAAGTAGACATCAATCAAAGTAAAATTTTAGTCTTCTTAAGGATTTCCAAGCATGCAATGAAATGAAAACAAGGGATTCACCCTTCATAACCATAAAAACCAATTCATCTAACTATCTACCATGTAATGCAATCAAAAGAGGATTTAATAACAAGTTTTCAAAGTGATTACTCCTATACCTTGTAGAACACGGTCATATCATATTATCACATAGTCATACACAAAATCAGAGCATGGTATTGAGTTCTTAAACCATAAATAATAATATACAAAGGTATTTTCACACCTGAAAATCCATGGAAAACCTTAAATTCCATGAAGAATTACTTAGAGTCATTCAACAAACTCGATATTGCTTCTTTAAAAAAATTCTTATTCATCAACATTTCATTCCTCATCTCTACAAGACAGAGGGTCTTCATACCTTTCTCTACTTTCTCCTATTTTTTTCTTCTTCCCTCTCTCTCAATATCCTCGAGAGATCCCCATAATAACTCCCTTACTCGAATCTACCTTCTTTTATACAACCCTTTCTTGAGAACCTAACTAAATCTTATGACTCTTCACATGCCCATTAACTCAAAGGAGGCATTTTACACCTTTTCAAATTTAATTGACTCATACACACTCTAGAAATAATTACCACATGTTTATACTAACTCACACAAACTTAAATTCCTTCAAGTCTTCTTAACAAATCATACTTCCACACTTACTGACCTTAGAAGATTAAAATCACAAAAGTGGAGGGAAATTATATATTTGAAGCTTTTTAATACTCAAACATACAAGATGACCCTAACATCCCTAACTTGTCATCCTTAACTATTTATGAAGAATAATTTTCATTTTGATGTCCTTTGATGATTCTCCTACATCAAATTTGTAGAGTAGTTAACTTGTAAAATAAGTCTACTTTTATGGAAGGTGTCATGAACGGGGATAGTTAAGTGATTCTTCCATCCTCACCTTTATCAAAGTACATCTCAAAGGGAATGATATCATAATGAATTAACCAAACATTATTGTATGTGATTAAGGTGCACTTTTTAATATTCCTATGAGGAGGGCCATGCCCACCACATCCATGATTTAATATATTAAAATAGTTTTTATACCTTATAATATTTGTATTTATATTAAGTTAATGTATCATAGGTGTAGACACCTAAATTTAGCAATGAAAAATTTAGCCTTGCAACTTAAGCATGGATCATGTGCACATTCCAAACAAGAGTGATCTATCCTTGTCTCCTTTTCATGACTTTCTTCGTAGAACATATTTTAGGTACTCATAAAACCAATAAAAATAGTTCACAATAATCTAATCTATGCATGTATTTCACTAGAATCTAACACAATCCATTGAACTACTTATCTAAGAATGTAAAATTGAGACCAAACCATACCAAATTTTGTTCCTAGGCTAAAAATCCAATCTTTGACCACACTGATGGTCACTTTTATGATTTGATATCTATTTTAGGATGGGATAATATCCCATATGTAGGTTTTAATGTGAAATTAAACTTATGAATTCCTATAAAAGCAATTTTGATCCATTCATTTAAAGAGGCATAAATATATAAGATGATTAATTGAAAAATTAAATCCTAAAGCACTTTATATTATCCTAAATAATAAAAAGTAAATGTAAAACATAGGAACAACCCTTGAACATGTATGATATAGGAAAACTAGGTTCAAGAGCTATGCAACTCAATTTATAAGCCTCTCAAGTCAAGCTAATTCAGCTTGAGCACACCAAGCGAGGATCAAGGATGTCAATCCATTATTATGCATTATCAAAAGATCAAGTCTCGAATATACCTATAACCATATAGATATCAAATTCTATGTAGATAAATACATATGGTTGGAAGCCTCATTATATTTTTGCTAACGTAAGTATTATAAGGGTGCTTCAACCCAAACACTAACCTTTTTGTATGGTATCCTACATATGGTTGGGGTTTGAGGTTTTTTTACATCACATTTAAGGTTTAAAATAGAGTAAATTTATATGAAGAATCTTTGTTAATTCATAAATATTCTGGTTTTTCAAAATTTTCATTTTGAAAATTTTTAGTAGTAGAGATATGTCATATCTTGTTAAGTCTATTTTGGATTAATAGGTGCTTTGTCGGCTATAGGTGAAATTGTGTGTGGTTATCATGGTTGACTTGATTAGATTACTGTATAAATAGTATGTTAATTATTTAATCATGTTGGTTTCATTACCTATGAGGTTATAATGATGTCTTGATTTAGTCTATGAGGTTGTGTCTTGATCAATTTTATACTGATTAACTTATTTACATTTCTGCAATTGTGTGCAGTTAATTAGTTTTATAATCTTGGTATGGTTGACTAATTTTTACGAAGACCCTTGTTGGTAAACAAATGTATAGTCGATAATCGGGTCATAGACCCAGGCTTCTATTTTAAATGTTATTTTAAAATCCTTTATAAGGAATTCATACTAATGTCGACGGTTCACAAAATGATTATAAATCATGTCTTATCGACAGATAAATACACACACACAGATATATAAAAATCAATAACATTTACATTAATATATGCATACACACACACACACACACACACACACACACACACACACACACATACATATACATATATATATATATATATATATATATATATATATATATATATATATATATATATATACATATACATATATATAATATAATATACATATATATATATATATATACATATATATATATATGTATATATATGCATATATTAATGTAAATTTTATTGATTTTTCTTATGTTAAAGACCTTAATAAGGTCAAGCCATATTAAGTATGGCAATGCAATTTAATATTTGTTAAGGGGAAGGGGTCGACATCTCGATTGAGCCCCCACACAAGATCGTATCGAAATATTTGTTATCTTCCACGCAAGCCAATGTTAGTGTTGGAAAAGGCACATTGGTCTATGTAATGGAAAATTAAGTTGGGATTTAATGTTTTTGTGTATACGTGACCATTGGATGGTAGATAACCTCCCAAACGGATTTCGAGAGATTAAAAGGTTAGATGGAGGAAACGCCAAAGTTGTGTAGATGGCATATTAACAAGGAATTGGTGAGGAGTTGGAAGGAATCTAGGGTAGTTTCATTAAATGAAATTAATGATGCTCCATAGCCTTGGGAGAAGTGGGAATCTTCTTGAGGAAGCCACCGCTAAACTAAGTGGTTATTTGGTTTATTATTTTTAGCTTAGTCTTTTGGCTCACCATGCAAGCTCGCATGCAAAATTCCTCATGGATATTTTTGGGGCAAACTATTGGGACTTTGCATGAAACATTTAACTCCAGTTGTCTCGAGCATATATATATATATATGAGCTATGGATTTTATTGAGTTCTATTTTGTTTTGAAGCTATTCTTATGTCTGGTTTTTCATGCGAAGCTTTGGAAGTTTTTCGGGAATAAAAGAAGTGATTCCGGTATCCTACAAACACATTATAGGAATGAGATTGTCTCTTGCTCATATTTATCATTTATAACATTAAGATATTTTAATGTTAATGGAGAAAATCGATTATCTTTTTGTGCAATCATTTCTTCATAAATGACTGGTTTATGGGCTTGACTTAAGTTGAACACCATGGTTGGATGCTCATCTGGTTATGCATAGATGTTTGAGTATATAAATTTATATGTGTATATTCTTAAAACCTGTGATGGGTCGAGCTAAATATTGGTCATTTGTTTAAGGTCACATTATTATTGTGAATACGTTACTAGGTATTTACCAATCTGCATTTGGTTGCTTGCATGAGATTTTGGGTATCGTATATATGGTTGGCTACCTGTATATTTTCATTTTGCATCACCTAGGTTTGGATGGGTTATTTTCATGACTAGTGCAGGTTGTAATGGACAACTGTGGGGTTATTATTTTTAGATCAATCTCAATAACCGTAGCTTAACATTTTTGTCATTGTTCATCATTTTAGACATCATATACACGGTTGGCTATCTGCATATTCACATTTTTTTACCTATGTTTGTTTGGTTAATTTTGTGCCTATGTACAAGATTTATAAATCAAACTTATGGGTATTGTTTTTGAGCTCAAGCTCATATACCTATAGTTAAATGTTTTTTCACCTATTCCTTGTTCTGAGTGTGAATTTATGAGTGGATTTTAACACCCAATACTCCCTTTGGTTCGTTTACTGATGTAACAATGGTCTTAGGTTTCTTTAATGGAGTTTTATCTTCTACTCAAAGATCTAAATATAGCATGACCTCAACTACGAAGTTGTAATATGGTAGCACTATGTTTGGGTTGCGACTAATTAGCCTATTTATTTGGGTCTATGTTTTTGTTTATTAATTGTGACTAAGCTTCTTGCTTAGGTCGATGGATATTATGGTTGGTTCGACCAGTCCATTATTAATTTTATTGAATTTTTATACCATTCCATGATCGATGCGGACTATGAATTTATTATTATTAATTGTATGGTGAAGGGTTATGATCTTTGTTTTACTTATTGGTCATTCGAACTAGTATTGTAGGAGGATATGGAGAAGTCTGTGGAATTCGACCGATTGGTTAAAGATGATTAGCCTATCCTTAGGCTGGGTTATATCCTCCCTTTGCACACCGTGATGATTATTGTGACTATTTGCTATGATTTGAATAAACTAAGGTTTGTTTGGATAGTTTAAGGTATTCATAAAGGTTAACGTAATCAATGAAAATCAAGTACAATTGTTTATTAAATTATTATTAATATATAACAGTGCATGTGCTTCTATTTCTTGAGAAATAATAATGTATTATGATAGGTAAATATTATTATTCGATAAGGATTATGGTTTGATAATATTAAGTTTGGATAATTTAATTATTATCTTATCGAAATAAGATGCTTAATATTATTATTATTAAGACATGACTTGAGTATTATTGTATCCTTTCTTTTATATCCTGTTATACGAACCATGAATGAAATTTGTGTGGTTGTATGACAATCTCTTGACTCGTATTATTAATGTAAGATAATGATATAAACATGAATGAATGTTAAAGTATAAAGTTTAATACTTGCTTAATGTTATTAAGTAACTTTGTTTGAATACGATTAATAAAGTTGATATGTTTTTGGAATTTTATATTCATAACTATGATTTGTTGTTAATTGGTGGTGCAAATTAACTTCTAGCAATTAGTATGTTGTTCAATAATCCACATTCTTTTATTTATCGTGACCTAGGGACGGAAAATTTCAACATTACCGGTGTTATATACATAGTTACAGGTGCTTAAGAGGTATAAAATAAAATATTGTTGTCACAACAATTAGAAAATAAAATGTTGGAAATAAACTAAGTTTCAGATGAAAGTAGATGCTATGGCTAATCAATAAAGCAGGTAAAATAATAACACAAGTAAAGGAAGAAATTGTTGTAATGATAATCTATTCATACAAGGAACTAGAAAAGAAAATAAAAGGGAAGGGGGGTTTAGCAAACCACAAGTGGGTGTTACCTTAGGTGCTAACCCTTCCTAAGGCTTGTGTCTACAACAAATGATAGAACTCAGATTTTATTTTTCAACATGAATATTATAGAATGAAACTTACACCCATTCCATAACTATGGATCGATCCCTTTTACGGTCTTGACATTCACTTTATTTTCAATAGAGATGTAAAGAGAATGATTCAAACTAACAGTTACAATTTGATTAAGTATAATATCATTACCAAGAATTATGTAAATTCTTATACATGCAATAGAAATGAGAAATATTGTTCTAATACAACAACATAACTAACTATTCATTTTAATAATCACTTATCAAGTCAAATAAGCTAGTTCCACAATAGTTGTAGAACATAATCAGGTATTGGCATTAGATATAATTTTTGTTGTCATAACTACTTCTTTATTGTCATGTGCAAACTCAGGTGAAGTATCCACGTTGATCAAGCTTCCCAAAATCATAGTCTTTTCTATGCATGTATTCTCCTTTGGCTGCAAGTGATTTGCTATAGATGAGTCCATTTACATTGTGATAGAGTTTCTTCGCCTACATATTAGTGGCTACATATAACAACTTCTTGCAAAAAATTATGACATTCAGACAGAGCACTATTAATCATTTCATTGTATCTAAGAGAGTAACATGCACATTCAAAATCCACATAATAGAGTAACTTAGTAATAGTTATATTAATTAATATAAGTTCCATAAGTTCAAGATTTATCAGATATGTTCCACGGTACTTGGGAAACAAAATTTTAGGGAGTACATAGATGAAGCATTTAAAATAGTAAATAAAAGGGCTCATCATACCCCTAGACTTAGCTTCTTGAATTTCCTCATTCAATAATTCTTGTGTTCATCCTCCACATTCTTGGGGTCAACCTGAATAATGTTGCCCAACCTTCTGAAGTCCATTGGTGTTGAGGTTCCTTTTAGTTCACTAAATAAATAACCTGCATTCTTCATGTACCTTTCCATTACCCTATCCTACAAGTCCTCATCTAGCTCTATGTTTCCAGACCAGTGGGTGATAAGAAAATGAAAAATTGGTGGATAATAAGCAATGGGAAACCAAGATTTTCCACATCCCTTAGAGAATTAAATATAGGAATTTATCCTTCTGAAAGTTTGGATGATATTAGGATATGAATGCAGTTATTTCCTCTTCATCTCGATTTCTTCCCATCCTACCTTATAGGCATGTACTATTTCCATGTTATTATACTTAATGTAGTCTCTTTCCTCATCATGGGATTCATGTCTCATATTTTATACCCTTTGTTTTATTTTCTTCTTTTTCATAAACTTTCCATATTCCTTAATCATTGCGTTAGTGTTTCCATATCATTCCTTGATCATCAAAGGTTTTACCTTACACAAGTGTATGTAATCCTCCATTTTCTTCTCCTATATAGCTCATTGGTTAAGTAGGAACACAAAGTGCCTGAATTTGTACATCCCCAATGTAGAGTATAGGGATCTAGTCTCTGTCATACTCTAAAGCATAATTATACATATATATTTCACAAAGAAGTAATTGGATCTCATGGGGCATTTTCAGATATATCCTAAAGAAAGGACTAGCTCCACTGATATCAAATGGCATATCATTATTAATATTGGTATATTTCAATTGCAACATTTTTATTTATAGAATACAACATAAATGTTAGATGGTGGTCTACATTTGAATATTTCATTTGTCACCTGAAATGTAGCTTCTTGTTTCTTTTTTAGCCTTGTAATTTCATTATCCTTGGCCTGAGTTGTCTATCTATTTCCTCCAAATCTGTTGATGTTGGAAGAGTAACTCTTCCTTCTCCCTTTCCTACCTTCTTTGTAGCTTTGTTAACATAATTCTCAAACTGCTGCACCCAATAGTCTAAAGTGGTTTGGGTTGCCATATTTTGCATACTAGCCTGGAAGGCTCTCTACAAAAATCATTAAGGATAACCTTTGGCTACAGGTTGGGTGGTGGAATTGGTGGAGACACAGGTTCTGAGATTACATGAGCTATATTTGGGGCAATTTGAGGATTGTATATGTGCATTGGCTCAATAGATTCATGAACACGTTCTAGCTCAAGGGTTTAGACAATGTTTTCAATTATTTCTTCAATATAAAGTGGAAAACTTTCTACAACATCCATTACATTGGTATGGGTTTCTTGTACTAGTTGTGATGTCACTTCCTCATGTTATTATTTGTTATCTACATCCACAACAGTTACTAAATCTTCTTCATGTTGTAAATGAATAGCCTTTGTTTCATTAGGGCTCTTATGAACATTGGTTACATTTCCAATTTCTTCTACAGACACTACACCTTCATGTTGCATGTGGGTTTCCCCATCATGAATGACCTATGTTTGAACTCCAATTGGTTCAGAAGGGATCTTATGAGAAGGTTTACCACCTAAATATTCCTCATTTTCTCTTCCACTTCCTTGGTTTATTCTTCCATACCTATGTCTGCATGTATATCTCCATGGGCTCCCTACTCAACATCCATTGGAATAGGTTCCTCAATTCTTTCTAGTTCTTCCACATCACTATCTAGGAAGATTGAAATATTTCCTTTAGACTTTGAGGTCTTGGTATTTTTAGTATTCAGCCTATGGGATCTCCTAGATGGTTAATATATTTTACTTGAGGCTTTTCATTTTCCTTTAGAGGAAGAAGACTTTGGTGTTGATATATTTAGCAATTTTTAGCAACCAGAACCCTGTCAGGAGAGATGGGCCTAGGGCCTTATTTTGGAGATGGAGGTTTTTCATGGACAAGTGTTTCTTTAGGTATGGAAGATTTTGAAGGAATGGGGGTTTTTGCAGGAGTAGGGGTTTTTTGAGAATGGAGGTTGAAGCTAAGGGTTTAGGTGGAGGCATAAAATAACTAGATGATATTCTTATCTTTTTCTTCCCTTTCCCAAATAAATCATTAATATGTTTTTTTCTAGAAAAATCTCCCCAATTTATCTTGGGATGGTACATTGCTAATTCATATTTCACAATTAAAGTGACAAGAAAATGGTGAGACAAGACAAACCTACCCCCTTGTGATTCTTTACTCATCTTCTTAAAACTCTCATGCAAGAAATTAGGAACATTCACATTTCTACCATTATTTAAATGATTGAGAAGTTTAAAATGGATAGTATTTAACCTTGAATAATGACCCTCACAAGTAAAATATTTTATGATATAGTTTGACACATCTTCCCAAAAGGGTTTTAAATAATTTGTAGAGTACCTTGTCTGTCTGTCACAAAGTTTTCATCCTTGTCTCCAAACTTTGTGCAAGATTCATCTGTATTTGTTTTTGAGGAAACATCTCGCCCTTCATTGGTAGTCTAGTGACTGTAGCCAATATTTCATCATCAAATTTAAATTTCAAACCCTTTATTGTTGCTTTCCCATCCCTAAAGGTGGCGGTGAATTCTATGACCATCCACTCATTGAAACCTTGGAATTTATTTATGTACTCCATCCAACCACTATAATGAAAGTATTGTAGAATTTTTGATTGATTCCAAATATGTGAGGGGTTTGTACATTCATTTATAATCAAGTCCCCCCAATTTTAAGTTCTACAAATTCCTTAAGATATGTGAAGCAAGAGGTCTTTCACTTCAAATTGATCATGTAAAATTTAAATAAGCGGAAAAAATCAAGTGTTTTCCTTTTCAAAATTTGTGACCGATTCTCGCACGTAACTTGAAAAATTGAGAATTTTTTTAATTGAAGGATATCCCCATGTGAAGTGAGGTTTGTGATAGCATGGAGTGGCATGGGAGACATGTCACATTAAAGAAGGTGGTGGAACATTATGGTTGGTAAATTTTATTGATGACTTGACACTAAAAGGAACGATAACCAGATTGTACCAAGCCAAGAACATAGATGTTAATCAAACACCATGATCTATAAGATGAAATAAATTCACTAGAATAACTTTACATAAAACCTTTGCAAACAAATGAGCAAAAATATCATATATTATTATGGAACTCAATGAAATACAATGAGAATGGACCTTGCTTATATAGGCAAGGAATAACAATCTAAGAACCATTCAAGGTCGTAGATCAAGCCATAAATCATGGAAAGAACTAGTCATCAAAGAACTAGTTAAGTCCATAGATTTATGAGAGAACTAGACATCAAGGATCTAGTCAATACCATAGATCAAGGAAATAACTATAACTAATAACTAGATAATATCCCCTAATATCTAAATAAATAAAATGAAATATCCACACACATAAGTGGGTGAGGATAAATACAATACATGTAAATAAAGTACTTAAGTGAACATGAGATAAGGTAAATACCTATGCTACATTGACCCACCTCAAGTGAAGAAAGGGACCAAAATAGAAGTGGCATGTCAGAGTATGAGTCCGACAACTAGGCTCGATGAGGTACTCATGTATAATATATCCATGAAGAAATCTCAAACCAAAAGAAGGAAAGAATCCTTCTAAAAGGAAAGAGAAAGAAGAAGAAGGAAGATGTTCTCACAAACACCCCCAAGAAAAAATTATGAAACCCGGGCATTTCATGTAACTCAAGGTAGTGAGGTGATGTAAAAGGCTTCGTAAAATGTACGAAACCTATTGCTAAGTCATAATGTACTCCAAGAAAAGAACTCCATCATGAATGTGTATCTAAATATTCTTGGTTCGTTGGTGCTCAACCTCTGGGTTAAGAAATGTGAATTGTACTTTGGTTATCACACCAAAGCATAGATCGGTGAATCTGTGGGAATCCAAAATCTATCAATAATTGGTGAAGCCAAACAATCTGTGACTCATTGTAATTGTTGCCTTGTACTCGCCTCCGAAGATGAAAGTGTAATAGCCTATTAATTTTTGCTCGCCAAGACAACCAGAGAAGAACCAAGATAGAAAAGATAGCTAGAAGTGAAACACCTGTCATCAATAGAACCTGCCCAATCTGAATTTGTATACCCAACCAACTGAGTAGAACCCCTAGTGTAGTGTAGGCCAAAGTGGGAAGTTCCCTGTAAATAGCGTAAAACCCTTTTAGCATCCCCGCGGTGCATACTATGAGGAGAATGTGTAAACTAAGATAAAACCCTATTGCAAATGAAATATCGGGGTGAGTATGAGTTAAGTAAATGAGACTCCCAACAAACTTCTATACAAGGAGGATCACAAAGTGGTGTGGTACATGTGGAAGTAAAAGTAACTCTAGACTGAAAATGAGATGGACTTGGCTTGCAATCAGCCATATCAAAGTGCCTAAGAAGATCATGGGTGTACTTTTGCTGACTCAAATGAATCCCTGAATCTATCTAAGAAATCTATAAAACAAGGAAATAATGTAATATCCTAGGATTTGTCATGTCAAACTATGTAGAAAGAGCCCTCGAATAATCCAAATGTGGGAAGAAAAACGGTTGTCAGTAAGTAACAAATCATAAACATACAAGACAAGTATCACAATATCCTCACCAAAATGTTGGAGATACACTATATGATCGGAGTGGTAATAGACAAAACCAGAGTAGATAAGAAAATAATCCATCTTCTCATACCAAGCCGAGGGGCTTGTTTGAGAGTAGAGAGACCTTTGAGCCTACAAACAAGAGAATACTCCTAAACAAATCCATCCATCTACTCCACGTATATTTCCTCTTGTATATCTCCATGTAAGAAGGCACTCTTCACATCCATCGGTAAACGGGCCACCCCGTGATTCAAGTAAGATCAAGTACAAGGCATAAAAATCCATCTTGGTAAGGGGTGTACAAGTCTCGGAGTAATCAATACCTTCAATTTTTATAAACCCTTTGTAACAAGACAAGCCTTATTCTTGTCAATGGACCCATCGGTTGTGTATTTGGTTTGGTATACCCACTTAATACTAACCATATTTCTTCCTTAGGAAGAGATACCAAATCCCAAGTATGATTCTTCATCAAATAAAAACACTCATTTGCCATCGCATCATCCCAATCCTGTATCCCATGAGCCTTTGAAAAGATCGAGGATCCTTAAAACGCACGACACAAAATTATAGAACTGTAGAATGTGCGTGACGATACCTAGTGGGTGAAAGATCCTCTATGAAATGTGCTACCTCGGAAACTATAGTATGAGCCCACTTAGGAATAGTGATAACATCGGTGGGAATAAGATCTTCAACAACATCTATAACCTCCTCAAAGAAAGGATTCTCAAGATGAGATGAAGAAGAAGTAGGCATGGAAGAAGATAAAGAATCATGAGGAGAGAAGTGCTCATCAAACTAAACATGTGTTCAAAAATAACATCATGAATATCGGAATCTAGAAGATGATAAGCTCTCATATCCTCACAATACCCTACAAAGATCAAGGGTTTTCTCTTCTTATCCAAAGCTTTCATTTTCTTCTTTGGCACAAAGGCCCAAGCATGGCTCCTAAAGACTTGAAAAAATGAGACATCTGGCTTAGTGTTGGATGAAGCTTCCTCCGGATTCAAATTCTCAAGTGCTCTATGGGGTGTGCGATTCAATGTAGTTAGCATAATTAACTGCTTCTACCCAAAGTAGATATGAGGTAAATCTCTAGAATGCATCATATAGTTAACCATTTCCTTCAAAGTTCTATTCTTCCTTTCTTCTAAGCCATTTTTTGTTGAGGATGAGGAATAAAATGTTGGTGAATAATGCCTTGTTTTTGAAAATTCAGAAAACTCATTACTTGAAGTACTCCCACCCATCATCGATCGCATTGAAGGTTCTTTATGCTACTAGAATATTTTTCTCGACCAAAGACTTGAAGAATTTGAAGTGTGATAAAACATCACATTTTTACTTGAGACAATAAACCCATGTACACCTCGAGAAATTATCAATAAATGTAAGTGCATACTTAGCTCCATTGAAAGATGGGGTAGGAAATACCATCAAGTAACTATGCACAAGATCAAATGGTGAAGAAGCTCTCTTATACAAATTCTTAGGAAAAGGATCTTGGTGTTGTTTCCCTAATGCACAACCATGAAAAATTCCCTCAAGACAAGAAACTTTAGGAAGACCATCTACTGATAACATGCGTGTTTAAATCCTTGAATATCTATAATTGAGATGTCCAAATCTTTCATGCCAAAGCTTACTCTCTGAATCTGCATGAGAAACCAATCCTATCCCTATAGAAGAAGTTTAATCAAAATCTTCAAAGTGATATAGTCTATAACTATGATCAACAATACCCCGAGAAAACAATGAACGAGGCTCAACAAAATTCACACTTCTACTCCATGTGGTGTAAAATTCATTGTTTTTCCTTGACCAGAATAAAAAATTTGATATACAGAAAGCAAATTTGTAGTGATGTTAGGAACATATAGTACATCTTGGATACTACCACCATCAAGTTGTATATCACCTTTTCCTTTAATAGAAAGAAAGGAAGAATCTCCAACCTCAATTTTGGAAGTAGAACTCAAACCTAGAGAAACAAAATACTCCTTGGAAGAAGTCATGTGATGAGAAGCATCGGAATCTATAACCCAACTGTCTGCAAGTGGTGACTGAGATCTCCCAAAAGCATTAAGTTCTTTGTCATGCTGATCAGAAAGAGATGGTGTGGAGATATAAATTTTGTGTTTCTTGACTACATCCTCTAAGGCTTGCTTTCGCTTATAACACCTATGTTCTTCATGATCACTACCCCCATAAGAAAAGCATGAACAACTAGACTTATTCTTGGATTTACAAGACTCCTTGGGTTTGGAGAATTTTGAGATGAAGAAGGTGTGGATTTGGTTTTGTTGATTGGTTTTCCCTTGCCCTTAGGATTAGATGCAACTAATTCCTTTTGAGAGGTGGAAGACTCAAGGTAAGACAATTTAGATTCTTCCTAGTAAGTCTTTTACAAAATGTTTCTAAGATAGGCATTTTGAATGTGTCACCTAAGGCATCCATGCTAGAGAAAAAGGTAGATTTTTTTTTAGAATGGTCCTCTCAACTTGGATGGAATCAAGTAAACACACTCTTCATCTTTCTTATCTCTTCCACTCCCCTTCAATTGTTTCAACAAATGCTTGAACTTGGTAAGATAGTCTATAATTTTTAGAAAATCTTCAAGATTAAGAGAGGTAATCTTAATGTCAAGTTGCATTGCTATCATATGATCCACCTTACTAAATAAATCCTCCAATTTCTCCCAAATTTTGAAAGGAGAGTCACATTTTTCCAAATGAAATAAAAATCATCATCACTTACATAAGTTCTGTCAAACCCATACACTCATCAAATTTGCACTTTTACTAACATTTCTCATATTCTCTAGTGAACACTAGTTGTTCGAAGAATTTACATCCACTTTCTCGCTTAATTATTGTTTCCATTCTTGATTTCCATGTGTTGTAATTATGTTTTGTTAATGGTTCAACATGATCTAATACTGTAAGTAGACGCCATCCTAAATAAAAAACCAAAAGAAATGAAAGAACCAAGCAACACAACAATACCCCCAAGTAATGCAACAAGAGCCCCCAAATTTGTGCACTTTATAATGAGTGTGTGTTATAATATGGAACTTTATAATTATAGTTCAATTCTCAAAATAAATATATTCAATGGAAAGAGCATGAAAAAACAATCACGTTTAGAAAAATGAAACTCAAAGCTGAGTTACCGATCAAAAGTTACAAGCTTTTCAATATTATGCTCTCTATTTATTTTAGTTGCAACTAAAATAGAATAAAATTCTCTTTCCTTCACCACACAAATAAAATAAAAGGGGGCTAGAGTTAAGCACATACTAGTAGGAATCACAAGCTTTAAGCCCATATGACCATACCATATGACAAGA
This sequence comes from Taxus wallichiana var. yunnanensis, assembly GCA_018340775.1. Lineage (NCBI taxonomy): Eukaryota > Viridiplantae > Streptophyta > Pinopsida > Cupressales > Taxaceae > Taxus > Taxus wallichiana. The sequence continues at coordinate 489,378,578 of CM031242.1, forward strand.
TTTAAAGCCCTCAAAGACCTGTGCGCTTCTCTGCAACCACCAAAAAACTAAAAGAAATGATCGCCTGCCCGAAATGGCCAAGTTTACAATCAATCTTAGGGTTTTCATGCCTTACAGATCCAATGGTGGCATATTTTTTGCATAAAACGCAAAAAAAACGCTAAAAATCTGAATATATGAATATACAAAAAAATGTTTGCAAAACAAAACTTACAGACATGGATGTCAATAACAATCTCCTTCTTTGATACCATAAAAGGAATGATAACCAGATCATACCAAGCCAAGAACACAGATGCTAATAAAACACCATGATCTATAAGATGAAAGAAATTCACTAGAATAACTTTACATAAAACCTTTGCAAACAAATGAGTAGAAATATCATATATTATTATGGAACTCAATGAAATAAAATGAGAATGGGCCTTGCTTATATAAGAAAGGAATAACAATCTAAGAACCAATCAAGGTCGTAGATCAAGCCATAAATCATGGAAAGAACTAGTCATCAAAGAACTAGTTAAGTCCATATATTTATGAGAGAACTAGACATCAAGGATCTAGTCAATACCATAGATCAAAGAAAGAACTATTCAATACCATAGATCAAGGAAATAACTATACCTAACAACTAGATAATATCCCTAATATCTAAATAAATAATAGGAAATATCCACACACATAAGTGGGTGAGGATAAATACAATAAAGGTAAATAAAGTACCTAGGTGAACATGAGCTAAGGTAAATACCTACTATAACAGACACATATATTAATTACATGTAATTATTCTAGTGCTAATTTATTAAAGAAAATTGAGTGAACTTAACTCAAGATTTTCGCCAAATGATTGTGACATGTGAATTTTTGGAGTTCATGCCTTTGGATGCATGCATGAGGCTATATGTTGAGGTTATGTGTTGCTAAAATTAGTGTTTTTGTAGTTTTTATGATATAGAATAAGCTCCATAATGAATTCAATATATTCTGGAGAGGTAAGATTGAATTTTTGGTGCTAACTATCTTCATATAGTATTTCTTGTTCATTTGAGTCCTTGATTCTTCATACAATCTTAGGTTTTATCAAAAGGAAAGCAAAACAAGGATTTGGTTGTATGCTGCTACAAGGGGATGTTCTAGTCTTTTCATCACCCCCTTTCATCGTGAGAGATTATGCACTCCTTACCAAAAATACACCAAATAATAAGAAAATAAAATATGTTAATGAGTGGTGTTGATCACAGTGAAGGCTGATCACATCACTTTTATTCCTCCTTGGGGTATCTAGCAAGTTGGATATACCAAGGCCACTGAATATCTGATTCCTCTAAAACTTCATAAGATGAACCAGCAGGTTCAACTTCTAACCTCAATTCTAATGTTCTCCTTTCCATTTTGATGTGGCCTCCTTTGAATTGCTTTGGATGAAGGTGGTCATATATGTTGGATTTTTATAACAACTCTGAATCTATGACCATTTACCAGTATTTTAAATCTCACAGATTAATGGTGGTGAGTTTCACAACTCCATTGGGAAATATATTCTCAATATCATATGGACCTAGCCACCTTGTCCTAAGTTTTCCCATGTGGTCATTGTATTTAGAGTCAAAGAGAAGAGCCCAATCACCTTCTTGAAATTTCCTTGTTTTGATGAACCTGTCATGCCACTTGATCCTTTGCTTTTGTACCACCTTTGTATTATAAACATCTTGCCTCCTCATTTCATCTAACTCATTGAGTTGAAGAATCCTTTACCTCTAAGATTCAGAAAAATCTATGCCCAATTCCAATGTAGTTCTTAATGTCTTGTGCTCAAACTCAATAAGGAGAACAACCGTCTTACCATATAGTAGCTCAAAAGATGTGACTCGATTGTTGTATTCCATGTGGTATTGAATGCCCAAACTACCTCTGGAAGTATTTATGACCAATCCCTTATATGCGGTGCAATGGTATTTTCAAGATGGATTCAATATCTCTATTTGTTACTTCATCTTGGCCATGGGATTATGGATGATAAGGTATATACCTCCTATGCTTGATTTAATATTCTCTAGCTAAATCAAAAATAAATTCAACAATGATGTGGGTACCTTGATCTGTGACAATCTCTCTTGGCACTCCATACCTTGTAAATATGTGGTCATATAACAATTTTACAACTTTTTCAATCTTGATTTGGCAATGCTTTCACTTGTCCATTTCTTTGAGGTAGTTTGTGCACACCAAAATGTACTATTTTTACTGAGACTTAGGATCTATGGGACCATTAAATTCTAATTCCCATTTGTCAAATAGCTACAATACTAGTTGAGGTTGCAATGGTGTTTCATCTATTTTGGTAGGATTTCCCATTCTTTGGCACTTATCACATCTTCTCGCATACAATGATGCATCCTTGTGTAGTGTAGGCCAATAATACCCTATTGTTAATAATTTTTGCATTGTTATTTTTACAAAAAGTGTCCTCCACATGGATCACTATGGAAGGATTTGAGAACATCATAAATTTCCTCATCATGTATACATCTTCGCATTGTTAGAGATCACAAGCACTAAGAGGGGGCATAAATCGGTGTGGTTTAAAATTAATTTCCATAGCTATATCAATTCGCAATCACTTAAGTTGTGTAGTTCTATATCATGTGCATTTCATCAAACATATATTAGAGAGAAGAACACCGAATTTATAGTGGGAAAACCTTTTGGGATAAAAACCCACTTATAACGAAGGAATTATTAGGAACACCAATTCCAAAGCTTACAATGGTTTCGGTTGAGCACCCACTCAACCTATGAAACACCCACTTGATAACTTCAATAACCCACTCAAAGATTTATTGAGCTCCCACTCAACAAATTTTAGCAAGTACCAACTTTCAAGGAGAACCAACCCCTAATTTAATCGATTCATAACTAATATTTTGCAAGCACCTACCCGGAAGGAGTTGCGGTCTCTTGAATATGCTAAGCTATTACTTAGACTTATTTTACATAATTTTTTTATCATCTAGTTAAAAACTTACTTACACAATATATTATGATCACTCTTTTATATATGTCTTTGTTATCTCTGTCACTCTTTTCTTATCATTTAAATCAACCCTCTTACTCAATCAATCTCTTACACTGATGCTCTTCTCATATGATATATCTTCACCAGTTCATTTGTCTTCTCTCCTCTTTCCTCTCTTTTATTTTTGTTGCTCTCTCATCTTGAATGCATCATTTTCTTATTTGAGAAAAAATCGTATTGGTATCAAATTTCCTCTATATAGTTAATCGACCCATTCCAATGCTTCCTTTGGCATGTCGTGCAATCTTCCTACTTTTTCACTTGAAAATATGGTCCATTAAATGAATACAAATAACTCAAAATTTTTCTCTTGCTATATTTGACTTGATTTCACCTTTTTCTATGTATTTACTAGAAATTATTTATGAGTCGATACCTAAAAATAGATTTCTCATATTTCTAGGATTTCCAATGTGATCCTAATGAGCAATCTGTTTTCTTCTATGATATTTGATTTTTCCTTGAAAATAGGAATCACATAAAGAATTACAATTGTATTTCCACAAATTCAATGAGCATTAAATGTTGATAGTTGGAACTGTAGATTTATTTGTTCTTCATAAAGATCAATTTGTATACTCAACCACAATCACTAGACAATTGAATCACCATCAATTTTGGAGAACAAAATATCACTTATCCATGTTTAAATCAATTTGATTATCCTTGAGCCTTGTCCAGTTCATACTTGTTCAATCCACGGTTTTCCTTAGCTTCTTTGTATCGCAGCAATTTTCTTTGATATGCGACATTTCTTATTTCTAGGCGGCTTTTTAGTCATCCACAAATTTTCTTTACTTTTCGCGGCTTTTGGATTATTTTGCATCTTTCCTTCTTGTTCACTTCCTTCATGCGGCTTTGATCCATGTCAATGATTCTATCCCTTTACCCATGGCTTTTATCGTTCTCTATGTCTTTCTTTCTTCCTTAACTTCTTTTCTCATTTTTCGTGGCCTTTCCCTTTATGCACGGATTTCTCAAGATTTCCTTAACCCCATGGATTTGATTTCATATTATTCATATTTCCATGGATCTTCCTTCACATCCTCGGACTTACCATTCTCACTCACGGTTCATCCTTTAGCTTCTTTTTACTTTGCGGCTTCCTCATTTTACTTGCAGCCCTCACCAAGTTTCCATGACTTCTTCTAGAGTTCCACTTGATTCTGTAAACTTTAGTGGATACTACAAGACTTTGGTCCTTATTTCTACAACTTACACAAAATTTCATTAAGTCCCTTATAGCTTATCCTTCATAATCGTTAAGCCTCTATGAGTTGACACTACCAATCAACCTTCATTTTTCTCGTTTGCTCACATTACCAATTAATAATTTTTGACATCAATGCTACTTGACATCAAATAATTTTTCCATAAATGAAGTTTGACATCAATGACAACACATATGACAATGAAAAAGGTCCAACAATATCCCCCTTTTTCATTGATGACAACACCTCAACAATTCAATACCGTAGAAGCCTACACCCTTTTGATGGAAAAATAAGGAAAAAATCATACTTGCATACCTAGTTTATTAAAAGCGACTTCACTCATCTACTTGACGTTTTTCCTTGGTTTTGATATCTCTCTCCTTTTTCTATATCACTGCATCTCTCCCCCTTTCAATGTGACAAATTGGTTTTGATTTCTACATCTCTCCCCCTTTGACAACAATGACAAAGGGCCAACTATTCCACATAAAGTTGAAAATACCGGTAAGCTAGATACTTCATGTTCTTACCTCAAGAAACCCCCTCCTATACTAATTCTTATGATATATATAACTCGATAAACTCGTGGAAATGATCCACTTGATATGATGAATACTTTGATAAAATTGAGCTAGTAGACTAGCTCCCCTCACATAGAAATTATTTGGCGTTGATTTGGATCTGATATTACCTCGAATGCTCCCTCACCTTGTCTGCACACCTTCTAGTTGTGGGTGGGATTAGGATTGACCCCCAATTAATTCCTTAAGTACTCAAAAGAAGACTTTGGCAATGGCTTGGTCATAATATCTTTAATTTCTTCTTTTGACTCTAGAATGATTTTCTTGTCATTCACTTGTTCCCTCAAGAAATGATATCTAATTGGAATATTCTTGGTATTTGAGTGGAACACAGGGTTCTTAGAGACACTTATTGCACTTGTGCTATCACAAAACAAGGGAATTGGACTTTCATATTTTACCTTGTAATCCTCCAATGTCTGCTTCATCCATAGAACCTGAGTGCAACACATTACGGTAGTATATATTCTACTTCACATGTTGAGAGTTCCATTTATGATTGCTTCTTTCTCAGCCAAGAGACTAAAAAATTTCTAACAAAGAATGATCCACCATTTGGTACTCTTCTTGTCATCAACACTTCCTTCCCAATCAACATTTGTATAAGCTCTTATGTTGAAATAATTGCTTTTGGGGTACCAAAGTCCATATTAAATTATTCCCATAAGGTATCTCAGAATTATTTTGACTTCTTTGAAGTGTGTTTCCCTTGGATCTTCTTGGAATCTTCCAAGAAGACCTGCTTCCTGAATGATATTTGGTCTTGATGTAGTGGAATAGAGTATCTGCCAATCATGGATCTATACAAGGTTTTGTATAATTTTGGTGAGTTATCCTCTTTTCTCAGCTTGCATCCTACTTCCATTGGTGTTCCTATAGGTCTATATTATTCCATCCTAAACCTTTTCAACATTTATCTAATGTATTTGGTTTGAGATGTGAAGATACCTTGGTCTGATTGATTGATTTGTAAGCCAATAAAGAATGAGAGATCTCCGAAAATGGACATCTAAAATTCATATTTCATCATATGTGCAAATTCATATGTCATCTTATCATAATCTCCTCCAAAAATGATGTCATCCACATAAACAAGACCTCTTCCTTGATGTAGAGATTACCACCAACAACACCTTTTCTGAAACCTTGCTCAATGAGGTATGAATCCAATTTTTTGTACCAAGCTATAGGATCTTATTTAAGTCCATATAAATCCTTTTTTAACCTGCACACATAGTATTTATCTTCAGTTAGTGAGAATCCATCAGGTTGTTCAATATATACCTCTTCATTCAGAAAACCATTGAGGAAAGCTGATTTCACATCCATCTGAAATACTCTTATCTTCTTGTAAGCTGCGTAAGCCAAAAATGGTCTTATTTCCTCCATCCTTTCCACTTTGGTGTAAATATTTCAAAAAAGTCAATTCCTTCCATTTGTGCATAGCCTTTGCACACCAGTCTTGCTTTGTTTCTTATTACTTCCCATTTTTCATTCAGTTTATTTTTGAAGACCCACTTTGTTCCAATTAAATTTTTATCCTTTGGTCTTGACACAAGCTCTCAAGTTTCATTCTTTTCTATCTGATCCATTTCTTCATTCATTTTTTCCACCCAATGTTGATATTTTCTTTCTTTCATAATTTTCTTGGGTTCAATCATTGATGACAGGAGTGCTATATCTTCATGATTCTTCTTCTCTCTTAATATTCTTCTTGTTATAATTTCTTCTTATTTATTTCTAATGATTTATTTGATAGATAGTCCCTCTTAACCTATATTGAGGGTTCCTAGTGTCTTTCCTTTTCCTCTTCATTTTCTTATTCACACGGATTGTCCATTTCCTCATCATCTACCTATTCTTCATGATTTTTATTATGCTAAGTGCTAGAATTGGGAGACTCATCTACCATTACATTTGTGCTTTTAAAAATCTTCTGCAAGCTCTTATTATAGTACACTGAAGTGCAAGTTCATCGCTGAGTATCCAAGGAATATACCTTCATCACACATAGAGTCAAATTTTCCCAAGTTTTTTTCATCTCTTTTGATGTAACATTTACTTCCAAACACTCTTATGTGTTTCACATTTGTAGGCATGTTCTTCCACAGTTCATAAGGTGTCTTGTCACTATTTACTCTTAATTGATCTCTATTTAAAATATAGACCAATGTGTATACCGCTTCACTCCACTATCTATCTGGGAGTTTAGATTCATTAAACATGGTTCTTGCCATTTTTACACAGTTTTGTTTTTCCTCTCAACAACTCCAATTTGCTAAGGTGTTCTAGTGGCTGAGAATTGTCTTCTAATTCCATGTTCTCCAAAAAGTTCATTGGACTCATCATACCAGAATTTTCTACCTTTGTCGGATCTTAGGCATTTGATCTTTTTGTTTTTCTCATTCTCCACTAGTGCTTTAAATTTCTTGAATCTATCTAAGGCTTCTGATTTATGCTTCAAGCAAGCTACCCATGTCATTATAGTGTAATCATCTATTAGCAACATGAAATACACCTCACCTTGTATACTTTCAGTTTTGGTAGGACCGTAAAGATCTGTATGAATCAACTCCAGAGGTCTGGTTGTAAAGTATTCCTTTGATTTGAATGATATCCTTGTTTTTTTACCATGCAGACATGCTTTTCAAAGAGTATTTGCTAGTTTTACAATTTTTGGCATATGTTTCACACACCTTTTAACACTTATTTTTAATAGATTCTCAAAATCATGTGTCCCGACCCTCCTATGCCACATCCAATTGTAATCAAAATTACTTTTGATTCATTTTTCATTTTTTATTTAATTTAGCACATACATGTTGTTCTTTGTCCTCTTGGATTTTGCAACTTTCTTTCCTATTTTTCCATTGATAATATCACATCCTTTGTCATGGAAGATCATATTATATTTCTTTTTGCACATTTTACTCACACTTAAGAGATTGTGCTTCATGCCTTCAATGTATAGAACATTTTCTGTGATAGTCTTTCCATTATCTAGACTTAGTTTTTTCCAACTATATTTCTGAATTGTTATCATCAAATCTCATAACACCCGATGCATTGTTTGATAGTGAAATGAATTTGATTTTTTCACTGTCATATGGATTGAGCATCCACTATCCAGTACAATATTTTATCTTCATTTTTCACATGGAATGTGGTTTGCATTACTGAGCAAGACTCTTTCCTCTTGGATGATCATCTAGTTACAAAAATTGCTTACACAATAGATTATGATCACTCTTCCGTATCTATCTTTTATTAGAGTATATATTTACCTTAGCTCATGTTCACCTAGGTACTTTATTTAACTTTATTATATTTATTGTCACCCACTTATGTGTGTGGATATTTCTTTTATTTATTTAAATATTAGGGGATATTATCTATTTGTTAGGTATAGTTCTTTCCTTGATCTATGGTATTGACTAGATCCTTAATGTCTAGTTATTTCCTAAATCTATGGTCTTGACTAGTTATTTCCTTTATTTATGGCTTGATCTACGACCTTGACTGGTTATTAGATTGGTATTTTTACCTATATAAGAAAAGACCATTCTCATGTTATTTCATTGAGTTCCATAATAATATATGATATTCTTTGCTCATTTGTTTGCAAAGGTTTATGTAAAGTTATTCTAGCAAATTGCTTTCATCTTATTCATAATGGTGTTTGATTAGCATTTGAGTTCTTGTCTTGGTACGATCTGGTTATCATTCCTTTTATGATATCAGAGTAGGATATTGTTGTTGACATCTGTCTATAAGTTTGGTTTTGCAAACATTTTTTTGTATATTCATATATTCAAAATATTTATGTATTTTATTGTTGTGTAAATTTTTATGTAAAACAAAGTATTACATTGGATCTGGAAGGTGGTAAAACCCTAAGATTGACTGTAAACTTGACCATTTCTAGAGGCAGTCATTTTTTTGTTTTTTTGTTGTAAAGAAATGCATTGGTTCACCTCGGGATTCGTGTCAGATAGGAAAAAAACCCATGCAATCAATCTTTGGGTTTTTCTTTGAGATCCACACATTCTGGAAGGACATTTATTTCCTTTTTTGGCATGGGTCTGCGGGCTGCTCATACCCATTGAAATCCTTAGCCCCTGTTCATATGGTATTATCATATGAGGGCTTAAAGCTTGTGATGCTTAAATTGAGCCCCCTTTCATTTTATTTATGTAGTGAAGGCAAGAGAATTTTATTTTGTTTTAGTGGTAACTAAAATAAATAGTAGAGCATGATATTGAAAAGCTTATATCTTTTGATCGGTAACTCGGTTTTGAGTGCCATTTTTTTAAAAGTGCTTGATTTTTGTGATATTTCCATTGGGACTATTTATTTTGAGAATTAAACTATAATTATAAAGTGCCATATTGTAACACACACTCATTATAAAGTTCTAAGATCTGGGGGCTCTTGTTGCATTGCTTGGTGGTTTATTTGCATTTCTTTGGGTGATTTTTTTAAGATGGCGTCTTTATCAACTTCTGCATTAGATCATGTTGAGCCATTAACAACACATAATTACCACACATGGAAACCAATAATGGAAACAATAATCAAGCGCAAAGTATTACGGGCTTTAACTTCTTCAAAACAACCAATGTTCACTAGAGAATATGAGAAATTTTAGTAGAAGTGAAAATTTGATAAATGTATGGGTTTGATAGGAACTTATGTAAGTGATAGTATTTTGTTTCATTTAGAAAAATGTGACTCTCCTTTCAAAATATGGGAGAAATTGGAGGATTTATTTGGTAAGGTGGATCATATGAGATCCATCTAACTTAAAATTGAGATCACCTCTCTTAATCCCGAATATTTTTCAACAATTATAGACTATCTTGCCAAGTTCAAGCATTTTTGAAACTTGATTGAAGGTGAGTGGAAGAGATAAGAAGGATGAAGAGTGTGTTTAATTTATTCTATCCAAGTTGAGAGGACCTTTCCAAATTTTTCTTTTACCTTTGTCTCTAGCATGGATGCCTTAGGGGACACATTCAAAATGCCTAATTTAGAAACATTTTGTGAAATATTTACTTGGAAAGAATCTAATTTGTCTAACCTTAAGTCTTCCACCTCTCAAAAGGCATTAGTTACATCTAATCCTAAGGGAAAGGGAAAACCAAAAGTAAAACCAAATCCACCCCTTCTCCATCTTAAAGTGCTCCTAAACCCAAATAGAACAACTCTAAACCCAAGGACTCTTCTAAATCAAATAACAAGTCTAGCATTTCATGCTCTTTTGTGGGGGTAGTGGTCATGAAGAACATAGGTGTTATAAGTGAATGCAAATCTTAGAGGATTTAGTCAAGAAACAAAAATTTATATCTCCACTCCTCCTTCTAATCCGCATGGAAAAGTACTTAATGTTGTTGGGAGATCTTAATCACCACTTGTACATAGATTCTGGTGCTTCTCATCATATGAATTCTCTTAAGGAGTCTTTTGTTTCTCTAGGTTTGAGTTGTACTTCCAAAATTGAGGTTGGATATTCTTCATTTATTTATGTTAAAGGAAAAGGTGATATAAAACTTTATGGTGGCAGTATCAAGATGCACTATATGTTCCTAACATCACTACAAATTTTCTTTCTATATATCAAAATTTTCATTCTGGTAAAGGGAAAATAATTACTTTTACACCACATGGGGTAGAAGTATGAAATTTGTTGGATCCTCATTCACTTGTTTCTCAAGGTATTGTTGATCATAATTCTAGACTATATCACTTTGAGGGTTTTGATGACACTTCCTCTATAGGGACAATATTGGTTTCTCATGCAGATTCAGAGAGTAAGCTTTGGCATGAAAGATTTGGACATCTCAATTACAAATATTTGAAGGAGTTGAGCACTCATGGTATGGTAGATGGTCTTCCTAGATTTTCTTGTCTTGAGGGATTTTTCTCTAGCTATGCATTAAGGAAACAACACCAAGATCCATTTACTTAGAATTTTTCCAAGAGTTTCCTCACCACTTGAGGTTGTGCATAGTGACTTGATGGTTTTTCCTAACCCCCTCTTTTAATGGAGCTAAGTATGCACTTACCTTTATTGATAATTTATAGAGGTGTGCTTGGGTTTATTTTCTCAAGTACAAAAGTGATGTTTTTGACACTTCAAAGTCTTCAAGGATTTGGCCGAGAAACAATATTCTAGTTGCATAAAGAACCTTCACCTTGATAATGAGAGGGAGTACTTCAAAAATGAATTTTCTAATTTTTTGACAACTCAAGGCATTATTCACTAGCATTTTGTTCCTCATACTCCATATCAGAATCACTTAACATAACAAAAGAATAGAACTTTGAAGGAAATGGCTAATTGTATGATGCATTCTAGAGATTTACCTACTATCTCCTTGGCGTAAGCGATTAATTATTCTAACTACAATCAAAATCACACACCACATAGAGAATTTGAGCATTTGACTCTAGAGGAAGCTTGATCCAACACTAAGCAAGATGTCTCATTTTTTCATGTCTTTGGGAGCCATGTTTGGGCCTTTGTGCCAAATAAGAAAAGGAAATATTTAGATAATAAGATAAAACCCTTGATCTTTGTAGGGTATTGTGAGGACATGAGATCTTATCGACTTCTAGATTTTAATACTTATGAGGTTCTCTTTTATGAGTGATTCAATCCTCGTGATTATTCTTCTTCTTCAATGCCTCCTTGTTCTTAATCATCTATTTTTGAGGATCATTTATTTGAGGAGGTTGATGAGGAGGTTATAGATGTTGTTGATGATCCTATTCCCAATGATGTTGTCACTATGCCTAAGTGGGATTGTACTACGCTTTCGAAGTAACACCTTTCTTACAATATCTTCCACCCACTAGGCATCATCACGTACATTCCGTAGGTTCTAGAATTTTGTGTTAGGTAGTTTCTAAGGATCCATAGTATTTTTCAAAGGATCATAGGATATAGGAGTGGGATGATGTGATGGAAGATGAGTATTCTTATTTGATGAAGAATCATACTTGGGATTTGGTATCTCTTCCTAAAGGAAGAAAGATGGTTAGGTGTAAGTGCATATACCGAACCAAATATGTAAATGAGAGGTTCGTTGACAAGTATAAATATCATCTTGTTGCAAATGGTTTTTCATAAGTTGAAGGTATTGATTACTCTAAGAATTTTACACCCATTGCCAAGATGGATTATGTATGACTTGTGCTTACTATTGCTGCATCACAAGGGTGGAACATATACTAGATGGACGTGAAGAGTTCCTTCTTACATGGAGATTTACAAGAGGAAATATACATGGAGAAACCTACTTGGATTTGTTTAGGGTTATTCTCTTATTTTAGGCTCAAGGTCTCTCTACATTCTCAAACAAGCCCCTCGAGCTTGATATGAGAAGATGGATTATTTTCTTTTATCTACTATTTATTTTTGTTTCCACTTGATTATGACAAGCTTTATCCCCATCATGTTGTGAGGATATTATGATACTTGTCTTGCATGTTGATGATCTCGTTACTTACCGACAGCCTCTTCTTCCCACATTAGACTATTCGAGAGGGATCTTTATACACATTTTGGCATCACAGATCTTGGGTTAATGAATTATTTCCTTGGTTTGTAGAATTCTCAGATAGATTTAGGGATTTATTTGAGTCAGAAAAAGTACACCCATGATCTTCTTCAACACTTTGATATGGCTGATTGCAAGCCAAATCCATCTCCTTTTCAATCTGGGGTTACTCTTACTTCCACATGTACCACTCAACTTTGTGATCCTACTTTGTGTAGGCAGTTGGTTGGAAGTCTCGTGTACTTGACCCATACTTTCCTAATATTTCATTTGTAGTAGGGATTATATCTTGGTTTTCACATTTTCCTCATAGTAGTCACTAAAAGGATGCTAAAAGGATTTTGCGCTATTTACACGGAGCTTCCCTCTTTGGCCTACACTACACTAGGGTTTCTACTCAGTTGGATGGATATACAAATTTAGATTAGGAAGGTTCTATTGATGATAGGGATTCCACTTCTGGCTATCTTTTTTTCTTGGTTCTTATCCAATTGTTTTGGCATGCAAAAAGCAACATGCTATTGTTCTTTCATATTCATAGGTAGAGTACAGGGGAAGCATTTATAGTGAGTCAGTAGATTCTTTGGCTTCAATAGTTATTGAAAGAGTTTGGATTCCCAAAGGATTCACCGACTGTAATTTGGTGTGACAACCAAAATGTAATTAACATGTCTCGCAACCTAGTTGAGCAAAAACGTACCAAGCATATTGAGATACACATCCACTTCATTCGTCAGCACATTCAGGATGGAGTTATTTTCTTGGAGTACATTCTGCTCAAGTAGTATGTGCATGGAAATATGTACGAAGCCTTTTGCATCACCTCGCTACCTTGATTTGTGTGGCATGCTTGGAGTTTCAGAATTTATTCTTGGGGGTGTTTTTGAGAACATATTCTTTCTTCTTCTTTCGATTTAATTCTAGCAAGATTATTTTCTTCTTTTAGTTTAATATTTCTTCATGGATATATTGTATATGAGTACCTCATCGGGCCTAGTTTTCGGGACTCATACTAGGGACATGAAACTTCTATTTTGGCCCCTAGCTTCACTTGAGGTGGGGTGTTAGAGTAGGTATTTACCTTAGCTCATGTTCACCTAGGTACTTTATGTACCTTTATTATATTTATCCTCACCCACTTATGTGTGTGGATATTTCTCTCTATCACTCTCTTCTTCTCATTTGAATTGAACCCTCATGATCAATCAATATCTTCAGACCGACACTCATCTCATATGATATATCTTCACCAAATCATCTATTTACTCGAGCCTCTTTCCTCTCTCTTTTCTTTTTGTATCTCTCTCAACTTGAATTCATCTTTTTATTATTTGAGAAACAATTGTATTGGTATAAAATTTCCTCTAATAGTTAATCGACCCATTCCAATGATTCCTTTAGCACACCATGCAATCTTCTAACTTTTTCACTTGAATATCTGGTCCATTGAATGAATACAACTATCTTTGTATTTTTATCTTGCTATATTCGACTTGATTTCACATTTTTCTATGCATTTACCAGAAAATATTTATGAGCCGATATCTAAAAAATATTTCTCATCTTTCTAGGATTTCTAATGTGATCAAGATGAGCGAGCTATTTTCTTCTCTGATATTTAATTTTTCCTTGAAATCAAGAATCACATAGAGAACTAAAACTATATTTCCACAAAGTCAATGAGCATTAAATGTTGACATTGGAACTATAGATTTATTTGTTATTCATGGAGCTCAATTTGTATACTCAACCATAATCACCGACAATCAAATCACCATCAATTTTGAAGAAAAAAATCTCACTTGTCCATGTTTTAAATCAATTTTATTTTCCTCAAGCCTTTTCTAGTTCATACTTGTTCAATCCATGACTTTCCTTAGCTTCTTTGAATTTTTATTTGTATCGCGACACTTTTATTTTATCGGCGACATTTCTTCTTTCTTGGCGGATTTTTAGTTATCCATGGATTTTCTTTACTTCTCATGGATTTTGCAAGTATTTTACATCTTTCCTTCTCTTCGCTTCCTTCCCATGCTTTGTTCCATGTCCCAAATTCTATCCCTTTACCTCGTGGCTTTTATTGTTCTTTTCATGCGGTTGTCTTTCTTCATTTGTGTATTTTCTAGTTCTTTTCGCAGCCTTTCCCCTTATGTGTGGTTTTCTCAAGAATTCATTACTCCCGTGGATTTTAATGAGTGCATAAATTGATCTATTATATCATCTATATGGTTATTGATTTATTCCTAAAATGCTAATTTATGCTTGGGGATGTTTTATATAGTTATATCCTAGCAAGGTTAATGCATTTCTCTTGTCTTTGTTCATGCAAACTGTTGACCGTAGGAATTACCTACTAACCACGTCTATGAGTAAATGTGGTGACATGTGTAGGATAATAGTGATAATTTTCTACCAATTTTGGAAGTTGCAATCAAGGAGGCCGAGTCTTTAGCCATTATGCCATCATGGAGGACTTTTTCCATAACTAGCCTACAAACACGAATCATATTTTTAACATTATTATAGGATTTCAATGAACTTTAATGAGGTTGTTAGTGGATGAATTTGGTGCCTATAATCATGGAACATTTTGTAACTGAACATTGTGTCTATAAAGACACCTTCTTGAGAACAATTTGTAGTTAGTTGATAATAGCAGTTTATAGTACAATTATCTACCAATTAGTATTTATTTTTCAATGTTATGATGAACATGTATCAGAACTTATTTGAATCAATATAGTTAATTTCATTTTGAATATCATCTAGTGTTGAGAATACCTCCATCTAAAGGAAGAGCAAGGGCCCACTCGACCAAGGTGATTGAAGGATTTACGTTTCATGCATGCTCATTATTTTGATAAGTTCAAGTTTAAACACTTTGATTTGAATGTTTATCTAGATGTAGTTATCTATTTGAATGCAGTTACTTATTTCCTTGCTTCAAGCATCTTTCAATTCTATTATTTTGATTCAGTATGTGTGTATTATTTCAATTTTTTACTTCAATTCAATGTGTGCATTTCAATTCAAGTTAGAGTACTTCCTTTGAATGAATTTTTATTATAGCAACATTGTTTCATTAGTTTAGCATTATGCTTTAGTAGATTAGAGGAGAAATAAGGGGAGCCACACCAATAAAACCCCCAAAGAGAGGAAACACCAAAAAATTTGAGTCCCATAAGACTTCATTGCATACAACCTAGGACACACAACCCTGGTTTTATAATGACACTAGCAGAAGAGTTTGTTGGTTAAATGATTAGAGAATACAATGACCCATAATTTTTATGTTGCTTCCAGGACACCATAAGCATAACACACCAGTATATTTAACTTATATGCTATAAGTGTCAATAAATTTAATCTATATAAGCATGAGAAGTTCTAGGCCTTGTTTACACAACTGACCAACCTTGATGCATAGGCCACATGATTTTTAAGGGATATTTATACCTCGTAATATTCAAATAATATCTCCAAATAGAGCACAAGTAGGGCACATTGAAAGTGACACTGAATCTAATACAATGCCTAGGAGCCCTTCTGAACAATCCACATCATCTTATCTAGAACTAGAACAACCTTCTGATATGGGGGACAACATGAATGATGAGGACTAACCATTGGGTATAACCTTTACTTATCCAATCATCCTCAATGAATATGAGGATGCACCCATGAAGAACATTTATCCATCTATCCTCCCTATCTTTCGAGGAATGTCCATAGAAGACCCAAACTAGTTCTTATTTGAATTTAAAGTTCTTTTCTAGACATATGACTACAAAACAAACAACCAAAAACTCAAATTTTCCCTTCTACCCTTAAAGACTCTATTATGAGGTGGTTCATGGGATTTTCCCTAACTCCATTCATTCATGGGAGAACATGGAGACATCATTTTTGGACAAATATCAAGACTACTATAGGGGAAGAGATAGGAGAGAAGAATTTTTCAGATAAAGAAAAAGGAAGATGAAAATCTAGAAGATTATCTAGATAGATTTCTCTTTCTCCATAGAAGGAGTGGTTATGAGTTACATGTAGAAATCACTAAGACAATTTTCCTTAAAGGAATTGATGAGGAAACCAAGGATTCCCTCCATCTCATGGGAGGAGGTGATGTACATCTCATAGAGGTGATGTACATAAACTCTTCATGCCACAGACATCGAGCTATGTATAAGTTACTATAAAACAAGAGGAGGCATCGGGAGAAGAAAGAAATCAAATAATGCCCTAAGTACCTCAGAACTTCTTAAGGAAATGGCTAACATGAAAAAAACCATCATTTCGCAATTGACATCAACCATAGATGGGCTGAAAGCCAAGACCAATGCTGCAAAAGAACCTTTAGGTATATATTATCCTAAATGTAGGAAGAGACATCCTTTAAGATAATTCCCTTTGGATGTCACAAACATGTGGCTAATTTGTGATGTCTCTGAACATGATACCAATCATTGTAATCTCTTACCTCAATTGAAAAAGAGACTAAATGTCATAATTCAATATAATATTGAGGTAAACGTCGTGCAAAAATTAAATAACCATTATGATTATTCCCTCAACCTTCTTAGAACCCTTGGATGTGTCCATGGCCTAATTAGGATCCTCCACATACTTGGGGACAACTTGACTAGAAACTACCAAAATGGGTTCCTCCATACAATCAGCAAGATTGGGTACCTCTAGCTAATATACCACAATAGAAAAATAAAAATGGGTATCTCAATAGGATGCTAATCATCTAAAGAGGTTTTAAAAACAACAACAAGATTTAATGCCCCCACCACAACAGAATTATCAGTAAGGGAAAGTAGCACAAAATAAAATTCTATCTCATCCTGTCTCAAACCCCAAAAATCAACAAAAAACTTCAATTAATGAAGCAGGATAGGGTGAGATGATGCAAATGAATGCCATTAATAATGTACAACTAAGGTTTGGAAGGAAAGTAAAAATCCTCATGTTTTTATCACTAAAATACCTGAGGAGAATGAGCAGATACTAGAGGAAAATGAGGATATACCTGAGGAAAATAAGGAAACTGAACATGTTTCATAGACACGAGCCACTAGGAACAAAAATGTGCATGAAGCTCCTTTCCTATAATGGTTGAGAGAAACACAAAATGAGGAAGAAACAATACTAGTTTAGGAGCTGAAAAAGATGAACATTGAAGTCCCACTTTTGAGAGAAATACAAGACATTCCGGAGTTAAATCAGACCATTAGGAGCCATTGCATAAAAACACTAGGAAGGAAGAGGAAGTACCCAAAAATAGTCAAAGTGGAAGGAAATATAGCTGATCTTGTGGCTAGAAAACTTCTTTCACCAAAATATGGGGATCTTGGGAGTCCAGTCATTACTATTTTTGTAAATGGTCAATCAATCTCTAATGTTTTGGTAGATCTTGGTGCTGCCATCAATGTTATAACAACATATATGTTCAATTTGTTGTCTTTAACATGATTACAGCCAACCAATATTGTTCTTCAATTAACAGATCAATCTATTGTTGTACCATATGGAGTGATTGAGGATGTTATGGTCATGGTTGAATCTTGGGAGTATCATGTTGATTTTATGGTCTTACAACCTAAAGCTCGGAATTTGGGATACCCAGTCATCTTAGGAAGGCCCTAGTTAGCTACTGTTGTTGTGTACATTGATTGTAGGTCGGGAAAAATGAATTTCTTGAATAGGAAAAGAACAAAAATATTTTACTTTATCTTCCTACCCAGCCATATGTGGATGTTTGTGACCATGTATGGGTTGATTTTTTTTCAGATATTAACAATATGAGTTCTTCTTATTTGGCCACCATTGCAGTGAAAAATCACATGGAATAAATTTTTGAGTCATACACAATGTCTGATGAAGAGGATTGCCATAACTATGGAAAACAAAATTGTGGCTAAGGAAATTCAAATTGGGGCTACAAAAACAATTGTTTTAAACTCAATGATAATATCACCAAGGTAAGTGGATTTCTATTGGAAATTGTGAATAAATCTATGATTATCATGAAGAAAATACAATCATTAATTTCCATTTTCCTTTAGCCAAGGTTTTATCCCTTGAAAACATGACTATTTTGCACATGTTATAGCCTCATATTTGTCCCTTGAATTCTTTAATTGCTGATGCAGAGCTTGCTATTCTAAAAGATACTAAACAAGTGATTGTTGACGTAGGAAAAGAGCTAACCATTGGTAACAATTTAGAATCCATCCAAGAGACTAGGGTTGAATAAATATTGAGGAAGCATTCCAAATATTTTTCTTGGGATTATACTAACATGAAAGGAATTCACCCAAGCATCTGCACTCACCATATTTACATTGAGGATGTTAAACCTGTTAGGCAGCCACAACGAAGAATCAATCCAGCACTTAGAGACATTGTCAAGAATGAGATAGAAAAATTGTTGAAGGTAGGATTCATATATCCTATATCTGATAGTCATTGGGTTTATTTTTCAGATACTAAAATTATGAGTTCTTCTTATCTGGCCACCATTGCATTGAAAAATCACATGGAAGAAATTGTTGAGTTATACACAATGTCTAATGAAAAGGATATTGTAGCTATGGAAAACGAGAATTGTGGATAAGGAAATTCAAATTGGTGTTATGGAAAAAGTATTTTAAACTCAATATATAATATCACCAAGGTAAGTGACATTTATATTGGAAATTGTGAATAAATATATGATTATCATGAAGAACATATAATCATTGATTTCCATTTTCCTTTAGCCAAGGTTTTGTCCCTTGAAAACATGACTATTTTGTACATACTACTGACCTAATATTTCTCCCTGGAATTCTTTAATTTCTGATGTAGAGCTTGCTATTTTGAAAGATACTAAATAAGTGATTGTTGACATAGGAAAAGAGCTGACCATTGGTAATAATTTAGAATCCAAAGCCAAGAGACTAGGATTGAAGAAATCTTGAGGAAGCATTCCAAAAATTTTTCTTGGGATTATATTGATATGAAAGGAATTCACCCAAGCATCTGAACTCACCAATTTTACATTGAGGATGTTAAACCTATTAGGCATCCACAACGAAGAATCAATTCAGCACTTAGACACATTGTCAAGAATGAGATAGAAAAAATTTGAAGGTAGGATTCATATATCCTATATGTGTTAGTCAGTTGGTATCACTGTCACTTATAGTTCCCAAGAAAAATGGTAAGAGGATAATTTTCATAAACTATAAGGAACTCAATAAAGCCACCAAGAAAGATTACTTTACCCTACTCTTTATTGACCATGTTTTGGACAATCTAGCAGGAAAGAAATATTTCTCCTTTTTGGATGGGTTTAGTGGGTATAACAAAATTAGTATTACACCAGGTGATCGGGATAATACTATCTTCAATTAAAATTGGGGTACATTTTCATATAGAGTTCTACCATTTGGGATTTGTAATGCACCTGCTACCTTTCAGAGAGCAATTTTGGCCATTTTTACAAACCTTACAAATGACTATGTCAAACTTTACATACATGAGTTTATTGTCCATGGTTCAACTTTTGATCAATCTTTGAACAATATTGAAAAAGTGTCAACTAGATGTGAGTAGCACCAACTTTCCTTAAGTCATGAAAAATGTCTGATAATGGTTGATCAAGGAATTGTCTTGGGTCATCATATTTCTTCCAAAGGAATACATGTTAACTATACGATAGAAAAGTGACATGTGAGCATGAGAATCTACAAGTAGATTTTCTTCGTACCCGACCTCTCGAGGTCATGTTGAGATAGCCATGGAAATGAAGTATATGGGGATATGGCAAAAATAATTGGGCAATCTTATATCCTCAACACGTAATAATGGGATTTGTGAATCTAAGGCAAAGAAAGCTCTCCTAACCTAAATTGGTGTGATAGATCGTTTAGATATAATGGCTGCTCGGAGGCTCCAATCAATGTCGAGATCTGTTGAGATCCTATCTACTGGTTGTTGGATGCGTGGAAAGTGACCTATGGGTGCTTCGTGTATATTCCCATACAAGGTCATACAAATGATGGTGTGAGGCGTAATGAATCTTCCCAAATTTTATGGGTGATTATCTGGTCTAGTCCATAAAACCCTAGCTGATTGATTAGCTACTACGTTTAATATGGAAAATCGTGTAAAATGTCTCAGGCGGAAGTGGTGAGGATATGAATATGAGTGTACGTAAACCAACGTCAATGTTTGATTGATTAGTAGGCCTGTTGGGTTGTGGGACATGTGGATCACAATTGTAAGTTCATGGTTGTTGTGGACCTCCTATGGTCATGTGAGGAATCAATATATTCTTCCAACTATCTAGTAGTCATAAGCTTTTTCAGCTTCTATGTTTAAAACTACAAGTTGTGTGATCTTCTCAGAATACCTTACGGGTGTTCTGGCAACTTGTATACGTAAGCTAGTATCTATGTCGATGAGGAGGTCTCCTGCATTTGGTTGTGGAACTAATGGATCACAACCAAATATTTGTTCTCTTTCGGGTTCTTGTATGGTCATGCGGATACCCTATCAATGCAATCTATAGTTGGGCTGATTTGACCAGAATGTGTATGCTTTGTCGTCTTCAATGTTAAATTCTCTCAATTGTTCTCTAATTGCTTGTAGTTTTATTGTCATTTGAAATAAATGAATCCTAATGCCTTGATCTATATCCGTTAATGTTATGAAGAGATTTGGCTGAGGTACTACTGGTTCAAATACATAATCCTTGGGCTCTCTGGGTCCCGTAATTGTCATGCAAGAGATAATCAAATTTTAACTGAAATAAGTAAACTAACTATGAAATATATATCTATACTATGTTTATATTCTTTTTTATTTAGGTATTTTCAAGGACATGAATTTGAACGAAATTTAAAGAGAAACAATTCTAATATATCCATTAACTAACAATTAATCTAATGATATAATTAAAACAAGTAAGGTAGCCTAATGTAGCTATTTGCCTATGCATATGTGAATTTATCCTAAATATTAAATAATCGACTAATTTAATTGAAAGACTTTCAATCTCACCTCGAAGTGAGGAACAAAACATGGCTTCTCGAAACTATTATTCCCCACAACTTCCCTGGTAATACTAAAAGCAAGATTAACTGAAATAAAGTGATTTACTACTCTATTTGATATATTGTAACTATAAATTTGATAATTCAAACCTAGAGTTTTACATAACAGTGTTAAATTGAGTTGTATCATGACTTGTCCCCTAGTGTGATCTCTTTGTTCCTTCGTGATCTCATGAGTCCAAAAAGTGGGAATGTGATAGTGGTAATAGAAGGAGATATTTGAACAATGGAAAATTGGATGTAAATCGAATATAATGCAAGTAAGAGAGGGATAGTGCAAGTGAACAGATCTTGACTATGTAATTCCTAGCAGGATTTATTGCAAAGATATAATGTAGATATACCAAGAATTCTAGAATCTATTTCTTGTGATAAAACAACAACTTACCACTCTAAGATTATCAAATGAACTTTAATCTAGAATTGAAACTATCTTATGATAAGTGATTATGGAGGATAGAAATGGAGAAAAATGAAAGTGTGAAGATCAAGTGATCTCTAAATCAGAAAAGAAGAAAGAATCCTTGAACCGAGAGGTGAGAATTCATGCATGCAAAATATAAACCTATTGAAACTTTTGAAGAACTTTAAAACACACTGAATAATCATCCAAAGAAGGAGAGGGGCCATTTTCTTATAAACAAGTTGGGTATTTATAGCATTTGGATTTACCAGAGGGTAAGTTTGAATTGAACTCTTCTATCATAAATAAAGAGAAATTACTATTTACTAGGTGGCTAAAACATAAATGCAAGAAAGAGTAGTTGAGAAATGCAGATGCAAATTGAATTTTTACATTGATGAAAGCATTTGAACGTTCTAGAAAATGCTCACGGGACCGCTTCCCTATGTATGGTGGCGGTTATAGGACCACTACCCACGCTAGGCGGTGGTCCTGAAACTAAAGACCAAAATGTAAGAAAAGAGCGGAAGGGGGTCAAAAAAATCATGCGGGAGGTGGATAAGGTATTTTGGGATGCAAATGAAAACTCGGTGTGATTTCTAGATTTGAACACCTTGCAAAGAGATCTGAATCATCATTGGGGTTTTGTAACCTCTTTCTGGTAGTATAGTACATACAATTTTGGGTACATACATATTGCCCCCTCGAAGAAGCATTTTTAGCCATGAAGGGGCATAAAACGGTGGGTCCGAGTATGGTAGTCTTGAAATGGGGAGTTAGAAGCTATACCTGACATACTCGTGTGTTGTAATGTTGCCATCCAGATTCCCGCTATCTACAAAATGAAAAGAGGACTCAAGTGTAGATAGATAAATAAATACTAAATTAAAATGAAATGAGGACTCACCATTTACGCGGGGATAAGAACTTACCTCCATCGGTGCTCCAACTCTATGAAAGAACATTCAAAACAAGTTATAATATTATATATATAACACACGCTCATTTTTCTATTCATTTGCGCATGTTGATTTGGAAAATTTTGAGCTCTGGGACCCACGGTAACCATTTTTATGAGAGTATAGTCAAACCATTTGTTGCGAGATCGTGATCATGCCTCCGAGAGTAGGACGTTGACTTGCGAAGTCTCAAGTTAGTTTTCCTCAATTCATTACTTTTAAACCTAAAATATAGAAATGTTGAAATATTTGTCTTGGGGGATCATTTTTGAAAATGTTAGTGTTAAATGAGTCTCTAGGGGGGGGGCGCCCATAGGGTAGGTTTTTATTTTAGTGAAATGGTGTATTTTGCTTGTTTTTACGCATTTTTAAGGCTTAATGGGCACACGCCGAATCAGCATAGGACCGCCACCCTGAACAGAGCAGCGGTCACGGGACCGCCGCCAGTAGGGTGGCAAGTTACAAACCACCACCTTATATGGCGGCGGTCACGGGCGCCACTCGCTAAGGCGATGGTTCGGGACAAAAGGTGAAAATAGATGCCTTAGTTAAATGTTTTTGCATTTTTGATATTTTCCTATGTTTTTGATGAGTTTATCTATTGGATTATGTTGCTAACTTTCTCTTTTTCTGTGTTTTGGGTGGATGCAGAAGAAGAGGAGTATATTAGATGGAGCAGAGAGAGGGAGTGTGATTGGCTCCCGGCAGTGTTGGATACATTGACCTAGGTAGAGAGAGACACTTTGCAGAGGGCTGGTATTTTGAGGATCTCTTCGGTCCCTCATGTTGCTCCTGCTAGTCACATATTGTGTGACTTATTTTCTTACTAGGATGTAGACCGAAACACCTTCGGTTACCAAGTGTTAGGGGTGAGTGGACTATCACCTTAGAGGACGTCTATCACATACTGGGGGTTCCGATTCTTAGGAGGTGGTTATCTCTTAAGATAGCAGGATCTAGGTCTCTAGATGGTTCAGTGGGCCACCTATATGGGAGATGATGTTGTCTCCTTTGGTTCAAATAAGGGGGTGAGGCTTTGATCCATCGCCGCATCTCCTATCCCTATTATCCGTAAGGCTATTATGGGTATCTTGGCCTCCTAGTTGATTGGGGATAAGGGAGGGATACTCTCTTATAATGTTAGGCCCCCATTATTACTGATTGAGGCCATGGTCATACTTATGCTTGGGGAGTATATATTCTTGGGACCACATACCATGAATTATACAGAGGTGGTCGGAGTTATAGGGGCAGTCCTTGAGTCGCCCCACTCTATTTATGAGTTGGGTGTATGAGTGCATCATCCCTATGGAAGGGGTGTACTAGTAGAGGATCCGGGGCTGTTAGAGCAGCGAGGTGGATGGGGATGATAGTACTCAGGATGCCACATCAGCCAGTGGCTTCATTGACTACTGCAGATATGGAGGCCACTCCTTATCAAGCCATGGCGGGAGTATGGGGAGAGGAGACACTTACATTGATTTCCTACTCTACTACAGGTTAGTTGGTAGACAGGGTAGAGAGGGTGGAGGTCCACCCATTTGACCGAGTCCCTCAGTAGTTTGGTCTCCCTTACATTGATATGCTTCCTCTAGTGGGGCCAGTATATAGGACTATTCATGAGGCTCGGGGAGGCCCTAGAGGAGATCGGGGTTGGACCATAGTTACTCCTGGAGTTCCTATCATGGTTAGGTGGGTGGTTCGGGCGAGGGGTAGCCAATGCTCCTCGAGCACCTTTACTTCAGATCGGAGCCACTCCTACTTTTAGTGGGGGAGGATGAGCCTATTGATGTGGACTCAGACTCTAAGGAGTTCACATGAGGGGAGACATAGGAGGAGACGATGGGAGGTGAGGTGGGATAGGCCGAGGAGGATGAGAGTGATTCTAAGTGGCATGACACTCAGGATATCTTGAGGGCCGAGAGGGAGGAGGTGAGTGCAAAGAAGGTGACTCTGATCTCAGAGGAGTTTCCTTCTCAGGACTTAGGGGGAGATTATGAGTCCGTGGTAGGATGTCATTTCTTTCTATATTTGGGGGAGGTTCCACAGTCTGCACTAGCGTCAGTAGTAAGTGCAGATCCTAGAGACTCCACCTGGATTCTTGGAGATCCGAGTGAGTTACTACTCTTTCGTTTAGCTAGAAATGTTTAGTTGATATTTCTTTTTTGTTGTTTTGTTTGTTTTTGGAGATTTTATAAGTTGTTATTTCTCTCTTTTTAATTTGGAGTGACTATTGAGGGATGGTGAGACTTGATTCACCAAGTGTGTGTGAGACACCCTATTGCTCCCCTCGAGAGTACTCGGTTGAGCCATCGAGGATGTTGGAGAGCCTTCAGTGGCTGGCAAGACATACTGATGTGTTTGCCCCTATCTGGAAGGTAGAAAAGTTAGTGACCTCTCTTCGTACTGAGGTAGCTGGATATAGGATTGCTGAGCGTTGACGAGAAACAGCAGTCGTTCTCATAGTGAGACCATAGCTAGTGACTATGATCATGAGCACTCAGTTCATTCAGAGCGTCATCGGTGTAGTAGGAGTCTTAGGCACGATCGTGCACCTCCGAGGGATCTCACAGGGATTGAGAGGCCATTGTAGTGATTTCGCTAGATGTTTATATGGGTTGTTTTTGTATTTTCGGATCATTGAGCATTTTGGCCATGCCTAGTGCATGATGGCATTGTATATAAAACATGATTTCTATATATATATATATATATATATATATATATATCTTTTGGATTCAGATCTTCTTTGTATCTAGAGTTTGTGGTTTTTTTCTCATGTGTACACTAGATGCTTTAGAATCTCTGTTTTTATATGCTTTTCAGAATGTATGCAATGGATGACAAGTGATAACAAATGTTGAACAGAATGTTTATCTTTTTTTATTTTTTAATGTTGATATGTGATGATGCAAACATATTGTAATACTGAAATTTTGGCTTCTTTGGGCAATGCTTTTGCTTCTTGTTATTTTAGCATAACGAGATGACTATATAGTGATAAAGAGATGAACTTGCCCCAATCCTAACTCCACACAACTAGTAATATGTGAGGGCTCAACACCAAGATTTTGGAAGGGCACAAATTATATGAGTTTGACTTAATGGAATTGATGAGAGAAAGACAAGCCATTGACGTGAAACCAAATTTAGACCTACACACTTACCTTACTCAAAACTACCGCATAGTTTAGAAGGTAACTTACTTTCTAGTTTATCTAATTGGATCCATGGATGGAAATTTGGTTGAAAAAATCTGGTTTTGAGGATTTGATCTCTTTGGAATTTGGATACTTAATTTCACTTAATACACTTTGCTTTGTATTTTTAAAATACTAAGATTTTTAATTTGCGTGAATGGACCCCCTACACCCTACCCCATGCTACTAGTAAGAAGCATGGGCTTGTCACCGAAGGCAGGATATAGGTGAGTAAGGGCACTTATTTCCTTTCCCAACCTTGCACCACTAGTAAGAGATGTGGGCTTATCATCAAAGGTTGGTGGGGAAAAGAAGTGTGTAAAATAAAATATTTTGTTTGTTTAGTATTTTTTATTCTATTTGGTTTTGACATTTCTGATATGTGATTTTGGAGTATCCTTGTTTCAAAGAGATGTAAGAGGGATAGATGTGACACCAAGAAGCTTCTAGAATAGACCATAGGTAAGAAAACTTATCCTAGTAGAAGAAATGAGCATGACCAAGTATGCAGGTCTTAGTATGGTTTTTGTCAAGATTTGTTTGTCAAATTGATGAGATGATTCAAAACCATTTGATGATATTATAAAAATTGAAGAGATATGATTTGAATGCTTTTTCCAATATTTTCAAAATTTTGTAATAAATTTCTTTAAGAATAAGTTCCTTGACCACAAATTTTACGAAATGAGTGAACAAAATGAAACAATGGAAGTGATCAAATACAATGTAGGTACATATAATATACGGATGGTCGTTTTGATTATCTATGCGTAAAACCGTTTAAGATGCAAGGAATTGATAGTTTCATTAAATTCCTCACCTTCTAGTGTACACAAGAGATACACACCATTTCCGTAGTCTTTCATGACTCGGTATGGGACCAACCACTTGGGCCAGAATTTCCTTCTTTCATCGGTTTTCTTATCAATCTGGTTGTCCAGTCTCAAAACTAGATCTCCCTCATATATTTCTTATTCGTAAAACTTTTTGTTATATTTCCAACACATCCGTAGCATAGGCTATGTGTGCCGTTGTTTGGTGTTTAACTGGCCTCATCAAGGCTTTCCGGTTGAGAGAGGCATGCCTCTCTATAGGCTTCTTCTCCCAAAATCCCTTGTAATGAGATGTGGAGACCGGGCATCTCAACCTCAAGCGAGAGAACTACTTTACCCCGAATACTAATGAGAAAGGGGTTGCCCATGTTGGTGTTCTTATTGACGTTCGATGGGCCCTCAAGGTTGGGTACAATTTTAAATACTAGTCTCGTTTGTTCTCCTTAACCATTTTGAGGAGAATGGACTTTAACATTTTGTTTGTTGCTTCATCCTATCCATTTCTTGGGGGTAATAAAGAGAGGCCATGTGATGGTTTATCTTGAATTTTCTACACAACTCATGTACCTCATCATTTTTGAAGGATGTTCCATTGTTTGAGATAATGACTTGTGGGACACCATACCTACAAATGATTTGATTTAGAATGAACTTAGCGATTACAGAACCTGGTATGGTGGTGAGAGGCATGGCCTCTACCCATTTAGTAAAATATTCTGTGGCCATGATTATAAAGTTATGGCCATTTTTGATGAGGGAGAGAATTTCCCTATCAAATATAGGCCCCATGTGGAAAAGGGCCATGGGGTTGCGATTGGTTGTCAGAGCCTGTGCTGGCATGTGAATCTCATGGGAGAACTCTTGACATTTATGACACTTGCGCACAAACTCTACTACGTCATGTTCTAGAGTGGGCCAAAAATAGCCCATCTCGATGTATTTTTTGAGTAGTGGCGTGACCACCGAGTGGCCTCCACATATCCCACTATGGGATTCATAAAGAATCTTTTTGGATTCTTCCGTGTCAACACATCTTAAAAGCATTTCGTCGAAGGCTTTAAAATAGAGCACCTATTCTAAAATAACGTATTTAGTAGCGATAATGTAACTACCTTCTTTGTTGCGATGTGGCACCTTTTGGGTATGTGTGGTCCATGATGAAGTTGATGATGTCTATGTACCAAGGACATATGGAGATGGGGGGCCTAGTTTCGAAAAAATATATGCACTCATCGGGAAAGTCTAGGTCTACTAGATCACCTCCATCTAATGGATTTTTAGCTAACCAATCTGCAATGATTTGTCCCTTAACGGATTTTGGTTTACAAATGTTAATTCAAACTCACCCATTAAGGTTATGAAACGTCCAATTTTTTTAGATAAAGAACCTTGCGAGAGGAATGTCCATAAATGATATATTTTTACAATAACCCTTGTTTCTTGATTTAACATGTAATGTCTTAAATGTTTTGTTGCAAATACTATGGAAAGGCATTCTCTTTCTGCCTATGTGTAACACGTTTCATAATCAAGAAACGTCTAACTAATGAAGTAAACTACACGTTCCTGTTTATCATCATCTTCCTGAGCCAACATGCAGGATAATGAGACATTAGTAGCCCGTGAATACAGGATCAAAGGATGATTTGGTCTAAGAGGCATTTAATGGGAGGAGACAACAAGAAGTGTTTAACTACTTGAAGGCCTTGTTACACTCTTTCATCCAATCAATGTTATAATCCTTCTTTAATAAATTATTGATTCGATGAATAGCAAAACTTAAGTCTAGGATGAACCTTTGAATTGCACCAAGTTTCCCAAGGAATGATTTGATTCCAAATTTGTCTGATTGTGGAATAATTTCAAGAACAGCTAGATTTTGGCTCGATCGACATCAATCCCTCGTGAAGATATAATGTAGCCAAGAAGCTTTCCTCCCGTCATGCCAAATATGCATTTCTCTATATTCAATGTGACACCATATTCGATTAATCATGAGAGAATGATACAGAGTACTTCTGGGTGATCACAATGCTTTGGCCTTGGCCAACAAGTCATCTACGTAGGACTCCATAATCTTATGAATAAGGTCATGGAATATGTATGTCATTGCCCATTGGTATGTAGCACCAGCGTTCTTAAGACCGAATGGCATGAAAGTGTAACAATAAGTTCCCCAAGGAGTTATAAACATAGTCTTGGCTTGATCCTGTTCAGATATTTTGATTTGATTATATCCTAAGAACCCATCCATGGGAGACAAACACTCAAATCTAGTTGTTGCATCAACAATGGCATCAATGGATGGTAATAAGAAGTCATCTTGGGGAAAGCTTTATTAATGTCCCGTAAGTCTATGCAAATGCATATATTCCCTTCTTTTTTAGAATAAGGACGATATTAGATACCCATTATGAATAGTCAACTGGTTTGATGAACCCTACTTGGAGAAGTTTCATTACTTCTTCTTTCACCATGAGAGCCACTTTTGGTTTCATTGGTCTTGACTTTTTCTTGATTGGCTTTGCATCTGGTTTGGTTACAATATTGTGTCTTTGCGATATGTGGTGTAATTCCCATCATTTATTTGTAATTAAATGCAAAATCCTTTTGATGTTATTTGAGGATTTGATTATGTATTTATATCTCCTCTGGAGTTAATGAGGATCCTAACTTCAAAATATTTGGTTCTTCCTCCGTTCCAATATTTATGTCAATCGTTCCTTTGATTAAGGAAGTGTTTCCTTCTTCAAATTCGGGTGGGGTCGGAGGTAGTTCAAACCTTCTCCATTCTCTACCTCATAGATATCGAGATTATTTTTTGGGGGAGATTCTATCATGGGATTTCCAAAATAGGAACAAGAAGATGGGATTAGGGAGAAATCCACTATGTGATGAGCGAGATGTAATCGCATAGGCATTTAGATATTCAAGAGTTTCTCTATCACTATAGAAATGATCTAGGATGGTAGATTCATTCTCGGTTTCTATATGTGTCAAGACCATTGATGTTGGTATTTTTCACACCAATGGTTAAATATGAATTGATACCATGAAACTTGTATTTTCCAACTCACTACTTGGCATGAAATAAGAATTTTAGGTTGCTATTTAATCAACGAGAAGATTTTTTTCTCATGGGATTGCTTCAATTGATATGAAGTCAAATCCCTTGGTTAGATCTAACACCGCCATTTTATAGAGTTGTAAGTGCTCAGCTCTAGTTTCATATACCTCAGATACTTGGTTTGCAACTAATTACGAGTCTCCTAGCACTCTAATATTATCAACACCCTCATTTTAGCTATGATAAGGCCAAGGAGGAGGGCTTCGTATTCAGCCCCGTTATTTGTACATTCAAAGTTTAACTTAAAGGAAAAAGGTAGGATCTTTCCTTCAGGAGAAGTAAAGATCACACCTGCCCTAGCTCCAAAATGGCATCTAGATCCATGAAGTGGAGAGTCCAACATTTTGTCTAAAAAATTGATGTTGAGACATTCTTTATGTCCACTTCTTTTTCCTCGGTTATTTCAACCATACGTAATGTGTCTGTCATCTGCTGGAAGGGAGCCAATTCCTAGGGTGTATCCCATGCCCATGGAATCAAATGGTAGGAGAATAGGTAGATATTTCTCTAGTAACTCAAAAATTATTGTGATAGTTCCTAATGATACTGTCTTTATGACGTTAGTCTCATTTTTGAGTGCCGGAAGGCCTTCGACTAGATTCATGATTTTTAATTTTGTTCTAGGTATCAACTTTACTTCTAGTTTAGTATTGACTGGTTTGTTAAGTTGATTTGTTGGGAGTTCAAACTTAGAGTGAATGCCTAGTATTTTCTTCAAATTGTCTAGGTGTATATCAAATGGTTTTGGGTCACCTTGTGCCACAAATATTTTTCCCAAGTGCAAATATCTTATTTCTAGAACAACGTGGAAGGGATTGGATTCATGTGATGTATCCATGGTCGATCGAGAATCATATTATAGTTGGTTTCCCAATCTATAATATAAAACTTAGTGAGGATTGTCTTAGGTCCTAAGGTAATTGGCATCACTATAGTCCCAATTGAAGTGGCCTTGAGGCTATCATAACCCCTTATCATATTTCACGTTGTGGAACTGTTTGTTTCTCCATATCCTAGATTTTAAAGAAAAGTAAAGGGGACTATGTTAACAGTTGCCCCATCATCAATCATTGCACATTTAACATAATTATTATAAACCAATACCTGTACATATAAAGTCGGGTCACCTCTACGTGCAATTTCAGCGTCTGTTGGCATTTTTCTTATATCAAATATAAACTCGAGTATCCCTATCTATCTTCCCGGAGGGTAGACATCAAAATCTACATGGTTTACTTACGTTTCAAGAGGAAGAGTGATGTTAATTAGATGACCAATACCTAATGATTCTAAGAGAGTAGCCCTATGGGAGTGGGAGAGTTTTTTAACAAATCCAAGAAGGAAATGTGGTGAGAAGGTCTTTGTTAGGTCATTAATTAGATCATAAGCACCTATGGGTTTTACCAGTGTTTTTTGAATGTTGTCTTGTTCTAATGGGTAGTTTCGAACTGGTCAAGAAGAATAATTTCATGTTATTGTTATGGTTTCTACTTGTAGCTCGATATCTAATTCTACTAGACCAACTATCTTGGGTTGTGGTCGAGTTCCTGATTGGGGTGCAACCGGTGGATTTAATGAAGTTGAGGCTTCATGATCATTATTTCCTGTTATAACACCCTTGTTTGTCCCATTTGGATCTAACCTATTATTGTAAGAGTGATTTGGGAGAGGATCATTAATGATCTTGAGGGGTGTTGTTTGTGGGGAAACTACCCCTATGTAATTGTTTAGCGTGGGCAATGCAGAATTTGCCAAAAAACTATATATAAAGAGTTTTCTTTGGTCTTCTAGAAAATGTTGCATGAATTTATTGTAGTCATAACAAGTCCTAGTATTATGGCCTTGAATGTTGTGGAAACCACAATACAAGTTGGGATTATAGTTTTGATATTGTTGGTTTGAAACTCCTTTGTGGTCCAAAACTCGATTAGGTTATTGGTTGTTAGAGTTAAAATTTTGAGGTTGTTGCCTTTGGTTTTGACTCGATATCCATTAGGTTTCGAGGTCGGGCCTTGTGTCTGGATTTTCCGTTGTTGTTTTTGTTGTCGTGGTGGACGATTAAAATCCACCACGTTGATTGTTGGGGAAAAGTTATTATTTCACTAATTGTTAATGGATGGTGGAATGTTCACGATGTTTGCCCTTTTAATCTAGTATGTGACTCCATATGTTGTAACCCCATGGTTTTTGTTAAGGATATTGGGTCCTTGATTGGTATTCCCAACATTAGGATAAGCCGTAGTGTTTTGATTGGGAACGATTAATTTCCCGTTTGTTCCATAGGTCTTACAACCGCTATCTATTTCCGCTTGATCGATTCGGAGGGAACTCTCGAGTACTTCATCATAAGTTCTTAGTGGGAACTTCACGTACTTCTTCCTTTTATCTCTATTGAGAGAATGAAGGAATAAGTCACATAGTTCCATATGATCCATGTTTGGAGCACTTGGTGATGATTAGAGGACTGTACACCATCTTTGAATAAAATGAGTAGTAGGTTCATTATGCTCTTGTTTAATATGCAAGAATTCCCTGATCCCTATTCTTAAAAATTTGTTCATGTCAAAAGCTTTGATAAATTCTGACACAACTTGTTCGAATGAGTGTATCGAGGCTTCAGGTATTCTATAATACCAATCAAGGGAAATACCCTCTAAGGTTTTAGGGAATATCTTAGCAAAAACCGCATCCCAAGGAGAAATTCTCAAATGGCCATGGAATATGCCTTGAAATGTGCATTCAGATCTCCATCCCCTTTATATTTAGGTAAATTGGGAAGAGGTCTTGGAAGCATGACACTTCGTATGGTGAAATATAGAGGCTCTTTTAAATATTCTAAGTAATTCCCTACCACATAGGTTTCAACCATTGATGGTGCCTACTGTGGGGGTGGAGGTAGAATGGGTTGTTGATATGGCATGGCATATGTATTCGTTGGGACATAAGGAAATCCCTGTGGTTGAGTGAACATCCCGAGAGAGGAGAACATGTCTCCCTATGGTGATTTTGAATAAATGTTTAAGTAGGGAGGAGCATTTCTCTGATATGGGTTGTTTGGTACTAAACCGGGAGGTATCATACTTTCAACTAGAGTGGCATTTGAAAACACGTTTCTTATTGGTGTTTTTGTGGGTAGTTATACGAATGTTGAGGAGGCATACCTAACATGCCTATTCCTGTGAGGAGGTCAACTTGGCTGGGATGATGCGGAGGGTTGGAAGTTCCTACTTGCCCGAGATGTGAGTTTTGATTTTCTTGAGAAATTTCTAGTCCTCTAACCTTCTCACCAAATTCGAGATGACCTCGATCGATGATGACTCAGTGTTTTTCCTTAATGGTTTTTGTTGTATACCTTGAGGTTTTAGAGGTGTGTGGTACCCTGCTATGAATTGATCATTACCCCACCAAGCTTCACCAAGAGTATTTTCCATAGCTGGAGGAATAAGGATGTTTTGTTAGAGTAGGGTGTCGGGTTGTACTTTGCAAACTCCCTATAGGTGGGTACATGTTTTGGAAACGTTGTTCATTTCTAGCATAGTGTGCTAAGTACTCTTCATCCAAAAATGGGAGTGGATCTGACTGCCTACTAATTTGTGGTCTAGATAAAACCGAGGAGATGAAATGGATTCTCTAGTAAATGTCATATTATTAGAGCCTGAGGGCTCTGGTTGTTGTGTTTGTGTAAGTTGGTCCAACTCCTCAATTCAGAATGAAGAACTAGAGCTAGTTCTTTGAGGAGGAGTCGTGATGAAAATTAGTTTCTTGAGTAGTTATCAGCCCATGCAGAAAGTGATGGTGACTGTTGTCTACTTGTTTGACCATAATATGCTTCGAGACCTGAGAGAGGTCTGCCGTATGCATCGTATCCCGACATATTTGGGGGTATATAAATACCCGCAGAATAATGGGAAGGAGCGAAGGTGGATGATAGAAATGGAAATGAAAAAAGGAGTAGTTGTTAGTTTCACGTCGGGTTCACCAATTTTGGTGATAGAAAAGTGACATGCGAGCATGAGAATCTACAAGTAGATTTTATTCGTACCCAACCTCCCGAGGTCATGCCAAGACAGCCGGTAGAAATGAAGTATATGGGGATATGGCCAAACTAATTGGGAAATCTTATATCCTCAACACACAATAATGGGATTTACAAATCTAAGGCAAAGAAATCTCTCCTAACCTGAATTGGTGTGATAGATCATTCAAATATAATGGATGCTCGGAGGCTCTAATCAATGTCAAGCTCTGTCGAGATCCTCTCTACTAGTTTTGGATGTGTGGAAAGTGACCTATGAGTGCTTCGTGTATATTCCCAGACAAGGTCATACAAATGATGGTGTGATGCATAATTAATCTTCCAAAATTTTATGGGAGATTCTCTTGTCTAGTCTAGAATACCCTACCACGATTGGATTCTATGTTTAATACGGAAAAATGTGTAATAATGTCTCGTAGAAGTGGTGAGGATCTGAATATGAGTGTACATAAACTGGTGTCAATGTTTGATTGATTAGTAGGTCCGTTGGGTTGTGGGACCTGGGGATCACAACCGTAAGTTTGTGGTTGTTTTGGACCTCCTATGGTCATGTGAGGAATCAATCTCTTCTTCCTAACTATCCAATAGTCATAAGATTTTTCATCTTCTATGTTTAAAACTAGAAGTTGTGTGATCTTCTCATAATATATTACGAGTGTTCTAGAAACTTGTATACGTAATCTAGTATCCATGTCAATGAGGATGTCTCCTACATTTGGTTGTGGAAATAATGGATCACAACCAAATATTTGTTCTCTTTAGGTTCTTGTATGGTCATGCGGATACCCTATCAATGCAATCTATAGTTGTGCTAATTTGACCAGAATGTGTATGCTTTGTCATCTTCGATGTTCAATTCTCTCAATTGTTCTCTAATTTCTTGTGGTTTTATTATCATTTGAAAGATATGAATCCTGAGGCCTTGATCTATATCCGTTAATTTTGTAAATATATTTGGTTGAGGTACTACTGGTTCAAATACGTAATCCCTGGGCTCTCTGGGTCCCGTAATTTTCATGCAAGAGATAATCAAATTTTAACTGAAATAAGTAAACTAACTATGAAAGATATATCTATACTATGTTTATATTCTATTTATTTTTTTATTTTGAAGGATATGAATTTGAACAAAATTTAAAAAGAGCAACTATTCTAATATATCCAGCTAACTAACAATTAATCTTATGACAAAATTAAAACAAATAAGGTAGCCTGATGTAGTTATTTTCTTGTGGATTTGTGAATTTATCGTAAATATTAAATAATGACTAATTTAATTGAAAGATTTCAATCTCACCTCATAAGGGAGGAATGAAACATAGCTTCTCAAAACTATCATTCCCCATAGATTCCCTGGTAATACTAAAAGCAAGCTTAACTGAAATAAAGTGATTTTCTAATCTATTTGATATATTGTAACTACAACTTTGATAATTCAAACCTGGAGTTTTCTAGAATAGTGGTAAATCTAGTTGTGTCATGACTTGTCTCCTCCATGTGATCTCTTCATTCCTTCATGTTCTCATGAATCCAGAAAAGTGGGAATGTGATAGTAGCAACAAAAGGAGATATTCAAACAATGGAAAAATGGATGTAAATCGAATAGAAAGCAAGTAAGAGAGGGATAGTGCAAGTGAAAAGAGCTTGACTATGTGATTCCTAGTAGGATTTATCACAGAGATACAACGCAGATATACCAAGAATTCTAGAATCTATTTCTTGTGACAAAACAACAACCTACCACTCTAAGATTATCAAATGAACTTTAATCTAGAATTGAAACTATCTTATGCTAAGCTAACTGTGGAGGATAGCAATGGAGAAAAATGAAAGTGTGAAGATCAAGTGATCTCTAAATCAGAAAAGAAGAAAGAAGCCTTGAACTGAGAGGCTGAGAATTCATGCAAAATCTAAACCTATTGAAACTTGTGGAAGAACTTTAAAACACACTGAATAATCAACCAAAGAAGGAGAGGGGCCATTTTCTTGTAAACAAGCTTGGTATTTATAACATTTGGATTTACCAGAGGGTAAGTTTGAATTGAACTCTTCTATCATAAACAAAGAGAAATTACTATTTACTAGGCGGCTAAAACATAAATGCAAGCAAGATTGGTTGAGAAATGTGGATGCAAATTGAATTGTTACGTTGACAAAAGCGTTCAAACATTATGGAAAACGTGCATAGGACCACCGCCCTATACAGGGTGGCGGTTACAGGACCACCGCCCTATCCTGGGAAATGATCATGGGACCGCCACCTAAGTAGGGTAGCGGTCCTGAAACTAAAGACCAAAATGCAAGAAAAGAGAAAAAGGGGGTCAAAACAAAGCACACGGGATTTGGATAAGGTATTTTGGGATGCAAATGAAAACTCAGCATGATTTCTAGATTCAAAACACCTTGTGAAGAGATCTCGAATCATCATTGTGGTTTATGTAGCCTCTTTCCGGCGATACAAGTACCTATTATTTTGGTTACGTACATTGACCCCAAAAATATTGAAGTAATCACTAAACTACCTACACCAATGAATCAAACTGACGTCAAGAGTGTCCTTGGACATACAAGATATTATAAGTAGTTCATAAAATATTTTAGTAAAATTATTGCACCCATGTTTTCTTTGTTGAAAAATATTGTGTCTTTGAATGGTCTCTTCAATGTCAGTAGGATTTTGAAGTTATCAAAGAGAAGTTAACCATTGCTCTAGTTTTGAGAGGACCCAATTGGGGACATCCTTTCCATATTCACACTGATGCTTCTAACACAACAATGGGAGATTTTCTTGGAAAAAGGATGAGGAAGACTAGATGTATGCCATCTATTACATCAAAAATGTCCGACCCCAACAAAGAGAGATTACATCACTATGGAAAAGGAGTTTTTATTTTATTTTTATTCTCGAATGAATTTAGACATTATATTACTGGATATAAAATCTTTGTGTATATTGATCATTCAGCTATAAGATATTTGATGAATAAACAAGTAGTAGGAGACAAAATTATTAGATGGTTACTCTTGTTGTAAGAATTTAACTTAACTATTATTGATAAGCTTGGGAAGGGTAATGTTTCTTTGATTTCCTCTTGAGATTGAATATTTTAGGAAAATAAGAGATATTTCAGGACCAATTTTTGGATGAGCACTTGTTTAAAGTATCAACTCAACCTCCATGGTTTGCTGATCTTGCAAACTACCTAACTACAGGGAAGTTTCCAACCTACTTTACCAATAAAGAATGAAGGAGATTAGTTAAAAACAATGCAACATCCAAATGGTGTAATCGAATTTTATTTAAATGTTGTCCTGATATGGTTCTTCGTAGGTGTGTTTGAGAGGACGAAGTATATGACATACTGAGAGCTTGTCATGATGAGCCTGGAGGAGGACATTACTTAGTGAAGAGGAAAATTCACAAGGTCCTTGGAGCTGGGTATTATTGGCCCTCTCTTCACAAATCTGTCAAGAAGTACATGTGGCAATGTGATGCATGTCAAAGAATGGGGAAGCCTACATTGTCTACTGAAATTCCCCTCAATCCTCAGCTGGTCTTAGGACCATTTGAGAAGTGGGGAATTGATTTCATTGGACCTTTTAATCCCCCATCCTATGGAAAAGAGTATCTTCTTGTGTTTACTGATTACATCAATAAATGGGCTGAGGTTCAAGCATTGACATCTACCAATGAAGATGTTTTAGCTTATTTTTATACAACAAAATTATCTTTGAGATTTGGTGCCCCAGAGCCATTGTATCTAATCAAGGACCTCAATTCATGTCTAACATGATTGAAGCCTTCCTGAAGATCTACCAAATCAATCATCGAAAATCATCACCATACCACCCCAATCCAATGGGAAAGTGGAAGTCACAAACAAAGAGCTAGAGAACATTTTAACCAAAGTTTTCAATGCAGACAGAAGAACAGGTACCAAAACTCAAAACTCCCATAAATAGTTTGGGCCTATAATACAACTGGAAGAATACTAATGGTTTCTCCCCATATGAATTCATGTATGGGAAGAATCCATTATTTCTAGTTGATTTTGAATTATAGACTTGGAGGAAAACAATGAAATTTGGAATTGAGATAGATGAAGCACAACGTGAGAGAGTAATGCAACTGAATGAACTGGATGAAATGAGGATGGAGGCACAACAACAAACTAAAATTATTCAACACCAAAGAAAATCCTAGCATGATGCTTGTATCAAGCACATAAAGTTTAATGAAGGAGATTGGGTCTTACTATTTGACTCAAAGTACCAACAGTTCAAAGGCAAGCTGAGAACAAGATGGTTAGGACCCTACCAAATCGAAAAGGTTTTTGATAATGGATCTATGAGACTACTCCCGATTGATGGAGACATGGAACTCTTCTAGTGAATGGACATAGATTAAGGATGTATCAACATCCTCTGGATAAAGAGACTTTCACCAAAGATATGCTATTATGTGAAGAAATGGATTCAGTGGAGGAGCTTGGCTCTTCCTACCAAGAATAGTTTTTAATTCAAATAAAGGAAGATGATCATGATTTCAATCTTATTCCCCTTAGATTGTAGTTTTTTTATTTATTTCATGCTTTCAATAAAGGTTAGGAATGTTAATTATTAGATCGTACATTAATCACATTTATTTTGCAAGTGCAGGACATGGAATTCTATGGATATCGGGGAGATGAGTTGGCAAGGGTAAGTGCATTATTCTTTTCTATAGATATTAGATTTTTAAGCACTCCCCATTGCATTTATTTAACATGGTTAAATCAAAACACATTTTTGATGCACTTATTATGGATATAAATCAAAATATTATGCCAACGAGTGGGGTGTAATGAATAATAATGGGAAAATATTCGCATGTGTCACATTTTTATGGAAGGGACAAGTGGCTTTGTGAGAAGGACAAGTGGCCTTATCATTCATGATGATAGGACATGAGTTGTGTAATGTATTAAATCTTCCCATATAAACTAAGTCCCTGTCCTATCAAATTTTTCCACCACCAAACTTGTGTCGACTCACTACTAATTAAGAGCTTAAAAGATAATTCAAACTTCCAATGTCATTATTCCATGTAATTTCTCTACTATTGCGCATGAAGCCTTCACAATTTTTCTAAATTTTTATTCAGCCTTGATTCAGGTATGGGGAAGAAAAATAAATCCAAACCAGATTCTCTAGAGCCATTGTTGTGAAATGCTACTATTTCTCAGGTATTTCATGACATAGGGTGGTTGGATTTTATTAGAAAATTTGAGGGTTTTGATGAGTATTTGGTTGATGAGTTCTTGATAAATTTTGAGGCAACCTGTTCATGAATTAGGGGTAAAATAATTGAGATAAGTAGCCAAATTTTTGTTGACCTATCTGGCCTCCCAGATTTTGGTCTCAAAGTTGTGACCAATGCCCCACTCAAGGATTTAATACCACTATTTCATGAAGAAGGAGAAGATCTTCTAGAAGTGATCCTTACTTCCTTTGGTACTCAAAAAGGAATTAGGTGGGAGAGTTTTCTGGTCTCTGGAAATAAGTAGCTAAGTGGGTTAAAAAATATTTTATCTGTGATGGGCAGCCTTCCGTGCTTGGAGGTGATGCACTAAATATCTTGACTCATTTGAAGAAGGGTCACACAAAACCTGAAATTAGGGTTAATTTACCAGAATATCTCACTGAAGTGGTCATCAAAGTGGGACAAAAGTACAAGAATGGGGGTGGTAGAGATTCCTTGAAGCACCCAGGACTTATCCAATTAATCTGTTCACATCAGGATTTTTATAGGCCTAAGAGGAAGGTCAAAGAAATCATTGTCGGGGAGATTTCAAAACAAAACAAAATTAGAAAGGAACCGTTCCCCGTGTTCAACCTAGGCTCGAGTCGACTCCTCTCCATTCAAGAGAAACTATTGAGGAATATGCTAGTAAGGATAACCCATCCTTTGTATTATAAGTTTCCAAAGGTAAAAATACCCTACCAGTCCATTCTGCTATGTCATTGAGACCAAGAAGGTCTTGTACTTTACAAAGACCTAAAGTTTCCCGACTGAAATGATTCATGAGGATTTTGCTCCCATTTTGGAGGAGAGAGATGAGGCTAGTACTTCGTCCACCCTTGTTGACAAATCAAAGGATGAAGAATTCACAACAGATTGTTCATGCAACATATTTCCCTAACAATGATATGTCGACATTCCTACAACTTTAGAAACTAATTATGAGGCTCCAAAAATGCTTCATAAAGCCTGGGAAATAGTGACCAAAGCTCCGAAACCGATGCAATGGAGGTAGGTGGCCAGGAACTACATGAATATGAGGTGTTAAAGTGTTACCAAGATGAAATTGCCTCCTTGAAAGAAAATTTGAAAGGTATGGAAGAAACTAATTCATCTTTGCAAGCTAAATTTGTACAAAGAACTGTAGAGAAGGTTAAAGAAATTACTACTTTAAAGGTAGAAGTTAGTAGTCTCAAAAGATAAAGGGATATTGGTCTCAAAGTATGGAATGATTTAACCCAATTATCTCTTCAAAATAAGGAATTGGTAAAAGAAAATAAAAATCTTAAGGAAGAGATTGAGGCTAGTACCAATGATAAAAGGAAGTTAGAATCTATTTTGGATTTTGTTTGTCCTATGGCCTGCAAACTTCTAGCCTATAGGAAACCCTCCTCCATCTACAATATGTTTATTCAAGAACAATTTTATGCTTAGAAATTGATGAGAATGTGTAGTAAAGAACCTTATGAGGCCCCTGATGGAAAAAAATTCTTGGAAATTTATCAAAAGTGTACTCCTGAGATTCAGAATTTGATGTGTGAATTTTACCTTCACAATATGTTGGTTACTAATGTGCCTGATTTCTTCATTAATTTGTTTGTGGGGGATTTTCAGTTAAAGGATTTTTAGTCATTGCTTAGAAACCAAATCATATGGAGTGAGAAAACATAAATTTTCAATCAGACAACTCGAACCATAGGTTTCTACATTAGGCCTACCCATCACAATGATGTGGCTATGAAGAAAATTTTTAGGTCTCTCTATTATCAGGCTGGCATAAGACATAATACTTCAAAGGCTTTACAAAAATGTGTGCAGGATTTTGAGGTCTATAGTTAACAACATTTTGGTGAGGCACTGCAAGCTTTTGATAAATGTTGGGATACATTGAACCTACCTTTGAAATGAAGGGAAGTGATCTCCCCCAAAAACCTCAGTTGGAGCATGAGGAGGGGAGATGCACTTATTGAAATTATCCAGGCAATCATCAGAGAAAAATGAAAAAGAATATAGTGATGAGTGGGTTGGAATACAAGTGAGACCACCTCTTCTCTTGAGTCCCATGACTACTTGGCAGAACAATGCTGCCCAATCACATGATAGCTTCACAACATGGGTAGAGGTTATTTCAAACACTTAGGGGTGTAAGGGAACAAGAAAATAGTATGCAGATCAATTTCAAGAATATGACATGGCACAACAACTTAGCTAGAGAGCAGGAAAAGATGAGTTTACATAGGGACATGTAAAAGGTAAAGTGCAGGGGAGATGATGAACGCATAAATTGATCTATTATATCATCTATATGGTTATTGACATGTGTAGGATAATGTGTAGGATAATAGTGAACATTTGTCGCCAATTTTGAAAGTTGTGCAATTAAGGAGGACTAGTGTTTCACCAAATTAACTCTTGGACCTTATATTCATACTAGATTGAAAAAAATATAAGTGACTTTATTCACTTCGAGTGTATCCATTATTCATAGTAACTGAAAAATACTCAATCCTCCTTCCCGATGCCTCATATTCTTCTCAATTATCTATTTTATTAGTTATAAAGAATTAGATTTTCCTTGTCTCGTATTAGAGTGCCATCTCTATGGTGGGAAACACCATAAGCATGAGGGATTTAGAAATATAACGCTTTAATTTCTTCAAGTGGTGGAGAAGAAGATTGTGATTGGATCCACTTGGTCCCCTTCTAACATCGGCCCATGTCTTCACCAACATGGATGATGGATTGTTTATTATTCCAATAAGCACCACCACTATTTTAAAAATGGGGTATCTCTCGCTTCATATTTTTGACCTCATAAGAGTCTCACTTAAAGATTAATTATTTGAGAGTTAATTACCACTCCAATATGACATATATGGTGTATCTTAGTTCAATGCTTATGTAATTAAAACATTTAATAATGTCATTGTAGTAATCCAACAAGTTACAAATTCAATATAAAGTAGGATTTCGAGGTTGGAATCTATTACTCCATAGAATTAATACTTTGCAAACACCACATTCTATAGATGATGCAATGATGGTAGGAATTAAGTATTTTTTAACCTTGTTATGTAAAATATATTGTCTATAAAATTGGTGAAAAACACCTCGTTTTTGTAGTTATTAAATTCAACAACTACGTCAACAAGATATAGGATGTGAAGTCCCCCAAAATGTTTATGTTTTCACAATTCTCAATGATAAGGACGAGTAAATTCATCTCAATTTGGCATGGCCTCTAACTATCCACAATAGAAAGTGATAATATTAGAAGATGTTTTTTTAATCATTGGGTGTATTGAACGACAATGAGCTTACTTTCAAAGCTAACTCTAATGTTCATTGCTTAGAGTATCTTCACAAAGACACACCCCTTTCTCCTTTGATTGGTTCAAATAAATGGCATGTGCTCCATATGTGACTTATTGTAACAAAGAAGAGGAACACCTATGTTCCCTTCAATATATTCCCCACCCCAAGAATTCTCCTTTCTCGATCTAATAATTCAGTATCCCCTCTTTCCATCCAAATTCCATTGTTTCATGTTCAATCCTACAACTTTAACTTATTCAACACCTCTCTATATACATCCCCATTCCATCCACCACTTAAATCTTATTGGTTGTTTATAAGAGGAGATAATTTTGAGATTATATGTTATTTATTAGAGTAGGCATTATAATTTCTATGACCTCGGATCCAACGTCAAAACAAAGCTTATGCATATCTATGTCCGTGACTTTCCAATCCCTAGACAAATATCGGATCGGGCATGACTTGATCCTTGTCCATTTTTTCGAAGCTCAATCCCAAGATGGGATTATCCTACAGACTGACATCTTAAAGGGGATAACTTGCAAGCTGGGTCACACAAAGTTGGGGTACGTGAGGTTCTGCCTCTTCAAGTAACTCGGTATCCTTCATAACTACACCCTCAGAACTAACCGACTTTCTTCTCGAAATAGGTGCCCGTATAATTTCTCTCTCCCGGTTGGAGTCACATGAGTCATGTCATTCTTCAACTATTTTACAGAACTAAACATGATGAAGTTGGTTGGAAAAGGCACGTTGCGAGAGGGTTGTTCATTTATGGTAATTAGACAAAGGGGACTTAGAAGGAAATCGCAAGATGGATGTGGAAGAAGGAATAGAAGGCATAGAAGGTACACGTGTAAGAGGAGTGGAAGCACACATGGGAGGGATGATGGTAGAGAAATTAAGGTGAGAGGATGGAGGAGGGGAATTCTCAATAGGGGTAGCGTGTAAAAATATGGGAACACGCGTAGTGGGCTGAGATGTTGTAAGTTGGCACGGAGGAGTGGGAGGTCCGTAAGATGGTAGTTTAGGGTTTCCCTATTGACAAGGTTTTGTACGCTATATTTTGAGCCTCTACTTCTTCCATGCACTTTGTAATCTAGGGAAGCATCTTAGTAATAAAGTGTAACTTGTTAGGTGATAAACCACCCGATATAGGGCCGACCCATAGATAAGGGACCTTGTAGCCAACTTTAGTTTCCTTTATAGAGCACTTGAATCTGAGCTACATCATGTCCATCTCCATTTTTTGAATCTACCTCTCAAAATCAGCTTCTTTTGTGGGGTTTCCATGGTCATCTGTATAAATGTGTCCTTCATAAACATTTTGATTAGAAAAAAGTGGGTTCTATGCATTTTCGGGATAATGGATTTGGAGGAGGATTTTTAAACTGTGTGGATGGAGAAAAATATCTCTACTACTTAAAAAGATAATTCCATGAAGGGAAAGAAGTTGTGATTGTATAACTTCAAAAGAAGAAGGTGGAATGATTAAATAAGGAGAAATGAATGAAATAAGGAGGGGAGAATGGTCTGCGAATGAAATAATTGGTGCATTTGGATCAATGAAGTCACCAGATGTGTTGAAATATGCCTCCAAAGGTCGTATCTCGACAATACACATCAGCTTGGTGAGATGAATATGTATAGCTCTTCAAATTGGTCCCACCAGGCATGCCAAAAATTGTTGGTCATTCAAACTTGCACTGCGTCTCGAATCTAGAAGATTCGATTTGTTTGAGAAGAAAATGGAACCGTACCCAAGTTTTGGGAACTTGCGCGCACTTGAGATGGATCTCCAGAGAAGACTCGATTCCTCTACCTACCTATAACGCCATCACATTACTCCTAATTGTAAAATCAAATCCTATACTAAACATGCCAAGGGACCAGGGATAGAAGAATATGTAGAAAGGGAAAAACCTAAGCTAAGGAAGGTGATAGCACCAGGGAAAGGGTCAATCTCCCTCCATGAGTGATGAAGGAAACAAAGAAGGCGCGGGAGAAGAGGGTGAATGACGTGTACCACATATCAACACACAGGTTCAGATTTCTAGTGCACATAAAGACGTGAACACATGGACTATAATTAGGAATACACACAACATGTCAGAAAATGCAAACAGAGAGGTAAGATGCAATGAAAATGAGAAAGGGAAGACAAGAGTTTCATAAAACAAGATTTTATAGCTTAAGGGTCATCGTTTACATT
Organism: Taxus wallichiana var. yunnanensis; assembly: GCA_018340775.1. NCBI lineage: Eukaryota > Viridiplantae > Streptophyta > Pinopsida > Cupressales > Taxaceae > Taxus > Taxus wallichiana. Next base: position 489,423,493 of record CM031242.1, read on the forward strand.
CATGGTCTGGAGGAAAGAATACATTACAATGACCATGCCAAGGTCTTAAACTTGTGGGAATTCGGCCACCATTTTGGCATGGTGTTGTTACAACAGAGAGGGATCCTTTTTACAAATCAGAACTCTTTTATTTATAGAAGAATAAGGATAAAAGGAGGGAAACTTAGATTCAAATATTCAATAACCAACAACAAGCGATAAATTCCTACAAAACCACCTGCGGGGTTATTGGATGCGCTTCCCCATGTTTTTTTGGCATGTGGAAGAAGGAAGAAAGAAATATATGTTTAAAATATTGTGGTTGAGGTCAATTAGATGTGTGCATTGATGATACGAAATATATTTCCCTATTTTCCACCTACCAAATCCTACCTAAATCTGATTTTGAAAATTCCATCGTGTAGTTCATGTTAGCAACTTTCAAATGAGACTAGACACATGGGAATCTTATCACTACAACATGAATTTATGGCTATCAAAAGACTACAATTCACTTTGACACACAATGACACATGGCACGCGCTAATTAAATGAGGAAATCAAACAAATATTGATTTGATTTGTCATTTCTCGCCATGTGTCATGCATCGATTGATTGTTAGGATTTGGTGCTCTATTGATGCACTTTTATAGGTTGTGTGTAGCACACTCAAGTCTGAAAAATGACATGGCACATTGACTTGAGCATAAGAAGGTGCAAGGCACGGAAGCAAAAGGTAGGCGTGAAAAGGGAAATAGAGGGAAGGTGCGCACATAGGAGGAATAGGAGAATACTTACAAGGGAAAAATATGGGGAAGGGGCATGAGAATTGAACTAAGGGAGGGTGCATGGAGACAAAGAAAAATGATGCACAAAGGAGTTAAGTGTATGCAAACGCATATAAGAAATGACAAGGACTTAGCCAATTGGAAGGTAAGTCTACAGAGGTGTGCACAAGGAGTGCGTGATGAATAAGAATGAACAAAAATGCACAGAGGGGAAAGCGCAAAAGGAAAAATGGGAGGAGATAGCATAATATAGAGGGAAGGGGAATCATGAAGGTGTGTAAGGGCACGTAGAGGAAATGAAAGCTGTGTCAAGGTGTCAAAAGAACAATCTTAAGTGTGCACAACCTGAAATGTGAAACATCAAAGTCAAAATGAAAATATAATTTATCCAGATATCTAGGAGAGTTATTTGGATAACACTAACATCGACATGATTATCAATTCAGCCTCTGGTTATGAGATTTTATCCTTAATGTATGGATTTTTAGGTTATAACCAAATCAATATTGCAGAGGAAGACCAACATAAGACTGATTTTATCACCCCTTGGGAACATTTTTCTATAGGTAATTCCTTTTAGACTCAATAATTTTGGGGCTACATATCAACGAGCATAGATTTTCATCTTCCATGACATGATGAGTGACATCATGGAGGATTACGTGGATGATATCTTAGAAAAATATAAGACTAGAGAAGAGCACCTAGAAGTACTGAGGCATATCTTTCAATGCCTCCGAGATTACAAGGTTCACTTGAATCCCAAGAAGTGCATCTTCGGCGTACAATCAAGAAATTTATTGGGTTTCATTATTTCACAAAGAGGGATATAGGTAGATCCCACCAAGGTTGTAACTATTATAGAGATTCCTTCACTAACGAACCTTAAATAACTACAAATTCTACAAGGAAAGATTCAAGAAATATGTTGATTCATATCATAACTTGTAGACAAGTTACATCCTTTCACGCATTTGTTGAAAAATATGTCACCTTTAACTGGGGACTTGACTGTCAAAAGGCCTTTGAATTTCTTAAACAATATATGGAAATTCCACATGTTCTCATGCCACCTACCCGAGGTGAACCGCTACTATTGTGTATTTCAGCTACTCAATTTTCTATTCATGCATCGTTTTCCCAATATGATATTGGTCACAAAGAAAGGTTCGTTTATTACCTTAGCCAAACCTTAATTACATATGAGCTGAACTATCCTCAGATTGAGAAGGCATGCCTAGCTATAGTCTTTACATTTTATAATCTTCGCCACTATCTCCTTAATAATAAGACCAAGATGATATCCAAAGTTGACCCTCTCAAATACCTCCTATCTAAACCTTCCCTTACATGATGGATGGATAATTGGATCATCCTCCTCAGTGAGTTTGACATTGAGTTTGTTAACCAAAAATCCCTAAAAGGATAGGTATTGGCAGATCAACTAGTTGAAGCTCCCCTACTAGGAATGGAACCGTTGTGTCTAGATCTTCCAGATGCATCTATGATGTACATTGAGGAATCCATCATATGGCAAGTCCACTTTTACGGGTCATTCACCTTGCATGGTTCAGGAGCAAGAGTGGTACTTATCACCCCCACTGTATAAGTCATTCCTCATGTATTTCGGTTGGGATTCCCTTGTACAAATAATATTGCAGAATATGAGGCACTCATTGCTGGCTTGAAATTAGCTATCACATGGAACATCAGATAACTACGAGTCATTGGTGACTCCCAATTGATCATTAAGAAAGTTAATGATGAATACAAAGTTAAAGATGAGAAGCTTGTTCCGTATAAGAAATTGGTTGAAACTCTAAAGGAGTAATTTGTACAAATTATCTTTAAACAAAGAACAAGATCACATAATTGATCAGCAGACGTCATGGCTACAATTGGGTCTTTACTACGCATTCCACCACAGGAAAACAAGATGCATTTCTTTGTTGAAAACTTACAATTTTCAGCATATGACATGCCAGAATCTTGTCTAGCATGTGAAGTTATCGGTCCCCTATCCCCTTGGTATGATCCAATTTTCAACTACTTACAAGATAGCACTTTTCCCATAATATATCCCATATAGCGAAAATATCCCTTCTATGCCATATAGCTCAAAAGATAACCTCCTAAGAGGTACTTGTACATACCAAAAATGTAGGTATTGTACTACTAGAAAGAGGTTACAGAAACCCCAATGATGATTTATATCTCTTCGCAAGGTGTTTGGAATCTAGAAAGCTCGCCGAGAATACATTTGCATCCTAAAAATCCTTGTCCAGCCTTTGCATGTTTTATTCTAACCTCTGCCCCATTTTTCTTTGCATTTTGTCTTTAAGTTACAGACCGCCGCCCTTCCCGGGAGGCGGTTCCATGACCGCCCGCCCTGAGACGGGGCGGTGGTCCTATAACCACCTCCCTACTCAAGGCGGCGGTCCTGTCTACCTTTTCCAGAAACTTCCGATGCACTCAGAACATGAAAATCAAGTTGCACTTATAACACTACGCCATTTCTTCTTTGTTTAGAGTTTCAAGCCACTTGGCAATGGTAGTCCTCCATTTCTAATGATTAAGCATGGCAATTTGAACTTGCCTTCTGGTGAGTAATAATTCTATTAATACTGAGCTTGTTTACAAGCAAATGGCCCCTCTCTCTCTATGTTTTATTATTCAGTGTATTTGAAGTTCCTCAATAAGTCTCAACAGGTTTAGACTTAGCATAAGTTCTCAGCCTCTTAGTTTAAGGCTCTTCATTTTTTGGTTTAGAGATCACTTGATCTCTTTAGTCTTATTTTACTCCATTGTTGTTCTCCAAATAACTTGACTTAGTATGCTATAACTTAGTTCTAGATTTAATTCATTTCAATCTTGATTCTTTTTAGATTTATATTTTTATTTTGTCACAGGAAGAATAGGTCCTAGAATTTTAGGTGTGTCTTGTCATATCCCTACAATAATCTTGCTAGGAATCACATAGCCAAGCTCTGTTCTCTTGAGCTATATCTCTCCTACTTGCATTCCGTTCGGTTTACCTCCAAGCTTTCATTGTTAAGATATCTTCACCTGCTGTCGTTGTCACATTCTCACCTTTCTGGATTCACGAGAACATGAAGGAACAAAGAGATCACCTGCTGACGGGACAAGTCATGACACAACCGGATTTACCAGCTTTGTTATGTAAAACTTCGGGTTTGAGCTATCAAATTTGTAGTTACAAAATATCAAATAGAGTAGCAAATCATTTTATTTCAGTTAAATCTTGCTTTTAGTATTACTAGGAAAGTCATGGTGGAATGACAAACACGAGAAGTTGTGATTTATTCCTCACTTTTGAGGTAATATTGGAGGTCTTTCAATCAAATTAGTTAGATATTTATATTTGTATCAACTCACAAGTGCACAAGAAAATAGCTACATCTGGCTACCTTGCTTGTTTTAGCTTTATTCTTAGATTAGTTACTTGTTATCTGAATTTACTAGATTAGTTGCTCTTTAAAATCATTCAAGTTTATATCTCTGAAAATACAAAAATAAGCATAGTGTAGATTCATTTTCATAGTTAGTTTACTTCATTTAGTTAAGTTTGTTTATTTCTTGCATGACTATTATGGGACCAAGAGAGCCCAGGGATTACATATTCGAACTAGTGATACCCTAGCCAAATATCTATATGGCATTAGTGGATATAGATCAAGGTCTTAGAATCCACATATTCCAAACAATAGAAAACCTGCAGGCAATTAGTGAGAAATTAAGAGTGTTAAACATCAAAGACAACAAAGCATACAAATTCTGGTCAAATCAACCCAACTATAGATTGCCTTGATAGGATGTCCATATGACCATACAAGAACCCGAACGAGAAAAAACATTTGGTTGTGATCCATTAGTTCTACAGCCAGATGCAGGAGACCTTCTCACTAACATAGATACAGGCCTACGCATACAAGTTTCTAGGACACCCGTGAGGTATTCCGAGAAGATCGCACAACTCCTAATATTAACCATCGAAGCTGAAAAATCTTACGACTATTGGATAATCGGAATACATGATTGATTCTTCACATGACCATAACAAGTCCTCAAAGAACCACGAGTTCATATTTGTGATCCTCAGGTCCCACAATCCAATGGGCCTTCTATTCGCTAAGCATTGACACCAGTTTACGTACACTGGTATTTAGATCCTCACCGCTCCTACCAGATATCATCACACAAATTTCTATGTTGAACGTAGAAACCGATCAAGCCAATATTTTATGGGTCAGACCAGAAAATTATCCATAGTTTCCTATAAATCCACTACACTTCTCACTACCACTTTCATGACCTTGTTTGGAAATATATACGAAGCACCCATAGGTCACTTTCAATAATTCAACAACAACCACGAGATAGGATCTCGAAGCAGAGCTCAACATTGATTGGAGCCTCCGAATAGTTATAGTGTTGAATTGATCCATAACACCAGTTCAAGTTAGAAGAGCCTTCCTCACTTTGGATTCATAGATCCCATTATTGTGTATCAAGGATTTAGGATTTCCCGACTAATTTTTCCATATCCACATATATTCCACTTTCACCGGCTATCTCGGCATGACCTTGGGAGGTCAGGTATAGAGAAAGGCTACTTGATGATTCTCACACTCACCTGTCACTTTTCTATCGTACAAAATTGGTGAACCCGACATGAAATAAATAGCTACTCCTTTTCGTTTCCATTTATCTCATTCACGTTTTCTCCTTCCCATTATTCTACGGGTATTTATATACCCCCAAATATGTCGGGATACAACGCATATGGCAGACCTCTCTTAGGTCTTGAAGCGCATTACGGTCAAACAAATAGACAACCATCACCCTCGCTTTCTGCATGGGCTGAAAACTATTCAAGTAACTACTTGTCATCACAAAATCCTCCTTAAAGAACTAGCTCTAGTTCTTCATTCCGAATTGAGGATTTGGATCAGCTCACACAAATGCAACAACCAAAGCCCTCAGGCTCTAATAATATGATGTTTACTAGAGAATCCATTTCATCTCCTCGGGTTTTGTTTAGACCAAAATCAATAAACAATCAGATCCACTCCCATTTTTGGATGAGGAGTATTTAGCGTGCTACACTATAAAAAACACCACTTCAAAAACATGTACCCACCTATAGGAAGTTTGCAAACACAACACGACACCCTACTCCAAGAAAACACCCCCATTCCTCCACCTATGGAGAATACTCTTGGTGAAGCTTGGCAGAGTAACGATCAATTCATAGCAGGGTACCATACCCCTTGGCAACCTCAAGGGGTGCCACAATAGCCACCATGACAGAACATTGTATCATCACCAATTGAAGTCATCTCACTCTAGTTGAAAGGGTTAGAGGACTAGAACTTGCTCAAGAAAATCAAGCTTCACACTCGGGGCAAGCAGGAACTCCCAACCCTCCGTATCATCCTAGCCAGGTTGACCTCCTTATGGGAATAGGAACTTTAGGCATGCCTCCTCAACAATCATATAGCTATCCACAAAAAACACCAACTAGAACTACGTTTTCAAATGTTGCTCCAGTTGAAAATATGATACCTCCCGGTTTAATACCAAATAACCCATACTAGAGCAATGCTCCTCCCTACTTGAACATTTATTCAAAATCACCACAAGGAGACATGTTATCCTCTCCCGGGATGTTCACTCAACCACAAGGATTTCCTTATGTCCCTGCAAATACATATGCTATGCCATATCAACAACCCATTCCACCTCCCCCCTCAGCAGGAACCATCAATGGTCGAAACCTATGTGGTAGGAACTTACTCAGAATATTTAAAAGAGCCTCTAGATTTCACCATATGAAGTGTCATGCTTCCAATACCTCTTCATGATTTTCCTAAATTCAAGGGGGGGGAGATCCAAATGCTCATACTAATGCCTATGCCATGGCCATTCAAGAACTACTCCCTTGGGATGTGGTTATTGCTAAAATATTCCCTAAGACCTTAGAAGGCATTTCCCTTGATTGGTATTATAGAATACCTGAAGCCTTGATACATTCATTCAAACAACTTGTGTCAAAATTCATCAAAGCTTTCGACATGAACAAACTGTTAAGAATGGGCATCAGGGAATTCTTACACATTAAACAAGAGCATAATGAATCTGCTGCCCATTTCATTCAAAGATGGCACACAGTTCTCTACTCTTCAGCAAGTGCTCCAAATATGGATCAGATGGAACTATGTGATTTATTCCTTCATTCTCTTAATAGAGAGATAAAGGAAGAAGTCCAGAAGTTCCCTCTAATAACTTATGATGAAGTACTTGAGAGTGCTCTAAGAATAGACCAAGCGGTGATAGATAGTGGTCAAAAACTTATGGAACAAACAGGAGATTAGTCACTCCCAATCAAAATACTACGACTTATCCCAATACGGGAAGTACCAATCAAGGACCCAAGGTCCTTAACAAAAATTGTGGGGTTACAACAGATGGAGTCACTGATCAAGTCAAAAGGCCAAATGTTGTGAACACCCGGCACCTACTAATAATCAACGTAGTAATAACTTTCCTCCAGCGATCAATGTGGTGGATTTTAATCGTCCTCCACAACAACAGCAGCACAATAGTAGAAAATCTAGTCACAAGGCCCTACCTAGAGCCCTAGATGGATATCAAAACCAAAACCAAAGGCATCACCTCAAAATTACAATTATAACAATCAAAGCAGCCCAATCAAAACTTTGGGCCACAACAAGATTTAAACCAACGACCACGAAATTATAATCCCAATTTATACTGTGGCTTCCATAAAATATGAGGTCATGATACTAGAACTTGTCATGATTACAATAAATTCTTGGAACATTTACCAGAAGATCAAAGACAACTCTTTGTAGATATGTTTCTGGAAAATTCCATACCAACCACATCAAATACCTACCAGGGATCGGTTTCTCCTCAAAATGCACCTCCTCTCCGAATCATTCTAGCAACAACGGGTTAGATCCAAATGGAACAAACAAAGGTGTCATAATGGGGAATAACAATCATGAAGCTTCGACTTCATCAAATCCAATGGTCGCACCCCAATTAGGAACTCAACCACAAGCCAAGATAGTTGGATTAGTAGAATTAGACACCGAGTTACAAGTAGAAACTATAACAAGAACACGGGACTACTCTTCTCAACCAGTTCCAACCTATTCACTAATACCAGACAACACTCAAAGAAACACCAGTAAAACTAGTAGGTGCCTATGATTTGATTAATGACTTAACAAAGACCTTCTCTCACATTTCCTTTTTGGATTTGTTGAAGAACTCTCCTGCTCATAGAGCTACTCTCTTAGAAGCATTAGGTCTCAGTCATCTCATCAACATCACCCCTCCCCCTAAAACGTAAGTAAACCATGTAGACTTTGATGTCTACCCTCCAGGGAAGCCAGATAGGGATACCGAGTTTATATTCGACATAAGTAAAATGCCAACAGATGCTGAAATCTCACGTAGAGGTGATCCACCCTTGCATTTGCAGGTCTGGGTTTATAACAACTACGTCAAGCGTGCAATGATCGATGATGGGGTAGTAGTTAACATAGTCCCCTTCACTTTTCTTCAAAATCTAGGATATGGAGAAACGAACTGTTCTTCGACACGAAACACGCTAAGGGGCTATGATAGCCTCAAAGAAACTTCAATCGGGACTATAGTGCTACCAGTCACTTTAGGACCCAAAACAATCCTCACTAAATTTTATATTATAGATCAGAAACCAACTATAATATGATTCTTGGTCACCCTTGGATACATCGCATGAAGGAAATCCCTTCCATGTTATTTCAAGAAGTAAGGTTTCTACACCTAGGAAAGATATTTATAGCACAAGGCGACCCAAAACCATTTGACATACTCCTAAAGAATTAAAGAAAAGACCTGGCATTCATTCCGAGTTTGAGCTCTCAAAAATCAGCTTAACAAACCAGTCAATACAAATCCAGAAGTATGAAGTTGGATCCTAATACGAGCTAGAAGTCACAAACTTAATCAAAGGTGTCCCAACAATCAAAGATGATTCCATCACTATAGAAACAATTTCGCTAGGAACCACTGCAAAAATTGTCAAATTACTAGAGAAAGATCTACCTATTCTCCTACCATTTGATTCTATGGGTATAGGACATACCCTAGGAATTGGTTCCATACCTGTGGATGAAGTTTGTATGGTGGAAGTAACTGAGACAAGGGAAGTAGAGACTAAGGGTGTCCCAACTTCCATTTTTCCAAATTATTATTGGACTCTCCACTTTGATGGAGCAAAATGTCATTTCGGTGTTGGGGCAGGTGTGATCCTTACTTTCGCCCGAGGGAAAGGTTCTACCTTTCACTTTTAAATTAAACTTCGAGTGCACAAACAATGGGGCTGAATATGAATCCCTCCTTCTTGGCCTTATCATTGCCAAAAGGATGGGTGTTGATAACATTAGAGTACTAGGAGACTCGCAACTTGTCACAAACCAAGTCTCTGAAGTATATGAGACTAGGGCTGAACATTTGCAACTCTATAAAATGGTGGTATTAAGACTAACAAAGGATTTGACTTCATATCAATTGAAGCAATCCCATGAGAACAAAACCTTCTCACTGATTTCTGTAGCAACCTCAACTTCCTGATTCACTCCAAGCGATGAATTGGAAAATACTAATTTCATGGTATCAATACGTACTGAACCTTTGGTTCATAAAGTACCAATAATCCCGATATCAACACATGTGGAAGTTGAGAATAAGTCTACCACTTTAGATCACTCTGATAGTGATAAGGCAACCCTTGAATATCTAAACACCTTTGCAGAGCTACATCTCACTCATTCCATAGTGGATTTCTCTCTAATCCCATGCTCCTCTTCCTATTTTGGAAATCCCATGATAGAATCTCCCCCGTAAGAGAATCTTGAAATCTATGAGGTGGAGAATGAAGGGAGTTTGGAATTACCCCCAACCCCTCCTAAGTTTGAGGAGGGAAATGCCTCCTTAATCAAAGGAACCATAGACATAAATATCGGAACAGAGGAAGAACCAAAGATTTTGAAATTGGGATCCTCTTTAACTCCAGAGGAGATAGAAATACATACTCAAATCCTCAAAGAACATCAAAAGGATTTTGCATTTAGTTACAAAGAAATGACGGGGATTACACCACATATTGTGGTACACAATCTTGTCACCAAACCAGATGCGAAGCCAATCAAGAAAAATTCAAGACCAATGAAGCCAAAAGTGGCTCTTATGGTAAAAGAGGAAGTAATGAAACTCCTCCAAGTGGGGTTCATCAAACCAGTCAACTATTCACAATGGGTATCCAATATTGTCCCCGTTCTCAAAAAGAATGGGAAGATATGCATTTGCATAGAATTTTGGGACATTAACAAATCCTGTCCCAAAGATGACTTCCCTTTACCATCCATCAACATTATTGTTGATGCAATAGCTGGATTTGAGTTATTGTCCCTCATGGATGGGTTCTTAGGGTATAATAAGATTAAAATATCCGAGGAGGATCAAGCCAAAACCACGTTTATAACTCCTGGGATCTTATTGTTATGTTGTCATGTCATTCGGTCTTAAGAATGTTGGTGCCACATACCAACAAGAAATGACATATATATTCCATGATCTTATTCATAAGATTGTAGAATCCTACATAGATGACTTGCTGGCCAGGGCTAAAAAGCGTTGTGATCACCCAGAAGTGCTTTGTATCATTCTCTCACGATTGATCGAATATGGCGTCACATTGAATCCAGAAAAATGTGTATTCAGTGTAACGGGAGGTAAGCTTCTAGGATACATTATATCATCATGAGGGATTGATGTCGACCCGGCCAAAATCTAGGATATTCTTGAAATGATTCCACCATCAGACGAGTCTGGTATAAGATCATTTCTTGGGAAACTTAGTGCAATTCAAAGGTTCATCCTGGACCTAAGTTTTGTTATCCATCCAATCAACAATTTGTTAAAAAAATATTATAGTATTGATTGGCTGATGAATGTAACGAGGCCTTCGAAGCAGTAAAACGCTTCTTGTTGTCTCCACCCACGCTAATGCCTCTAGACCAGACCATCCTTTAATCTTGTATTCATAGGCCACTGATGTCTTACTAGCCTGCATGTTGGCTCAAGAAGATGATGACAAACAAGAACGTGCGTTTACTTCATTAGTCAGACATTGCTCAACTATGAGACACGTTATACATAGGCTAGAAAAATAATGCCTTTCCATAGTCTTTGCAACAAAATGCTTAAGGCATTACATGTTGAATCAAGAAACAAGGGTGATCATCAAGATAGATCACTTACGGACATTCCTCACGCAAGGGTCTTTGTCTAAAAAGGTAGGACACTTCATAACCTTAATGGGTGAATTTGAGTTAACATTTGTAAACCAAAAATTCATCAAAGGAAAAATCATTGCAGATTGGTTAGCTGACAACCCATTAAATGGAGGTGATCTAGTAGATCTAGACTTCCCCGATGAGTGTGTATATTTTATCGAGACTAGGCCTCCTATCTCTGCATGTCCTTGGTACACCGACATAATCAATTTCATTATGGACCACACATACCCAGAAGGGGCCACATCCCAACAAAGAAGGCGGTTACACATCATCGTTGCTAAATACGTCATCTTAGAATAGGTGCTCTATCGTAGAGCCTTCAACGGGATGTTATTAAGATGCATTGACACAAAAGAATCCAAAAATATTCTTTATAAATCCCACAGTGGGATATGTGGAGGCCACTTTGGTGGTCACGCCACTACTCACAAAATACATCAGATGGGCTATTTCTGGCCCACTCTAGAACATGATGTAGTAGAATTTGTGCGCAAGTGCCATAAATGCCAAGAATTCTCTCACGAGATTCACATGCCAGCACAAGCTCTGCAACCAATCGCAACCCCATGGCCCTTTTCCATGTGGGGCCTAGATTTGATAGGGAAATTCTCTCCTTATCAATAGATGGCCATAACTTTATAATCATGGCCATAGAATATTTTACTAAATGGGTAGAGGCCATGCCTCTCACCACCATACCAGGTTCTATAATTGCTAAGTTCATTTTGAATCAAATCATTTGCACATACGGTGGCCCACAAGTCATTATCTCAGATAATGGCACATGCTTTAAAAATGATGAGGTCCATAAGTTATATAGTAAATTCAAGATAAACCATCATACGGCCTCTCTTTACTACCCTCAAGCCAACAGACAAGCCGAAGTGACAAATAAAACATTAAAATATATTCTCCTCAAAACATTCAAGGAGAACAAAAGGGATTGGCATTTAAAATTATACCCATCCTTGTGGGCCCATCGAACCTCAATAAGAACACCAACAGGGGTAACCCCTTTCTCATTAGTATTCGGGGTAAAAGCAGTTCTCCCGCTTGAGGTCTAAATACCCAGTCTCTTCATCTCATTACAAGGGATTTTGGAAGAAGAAGCCTATAGAGATGCACATCTCTCTCAACTATAAAGCCTTGATGAGGCCATGCTAAATGTTGAATAACGACACAAAGCCTATGCTGACTGGATGTGTCGGTAATATAACAAAAAGGTCTACGAATGAGAAATATACGAGGGAGATCTAGTTCTAAGACTAGATAGCCGGATTGATAAGAAAACCAGCGAAGGAAGGAAATTCTGGCCCAAGTGGCTAGGCCCATACCGAGTCATGAAGGACTATGGAAATGGTGTGTATCTCTTATGTACACTAGAAGGTGAGGAATTTAATGAAACTATCAATTCCTTACATCTTAAATGATTTTACGCATAAGTGATCAACATCACCATTTGTATATTATGTTAACCTACATTGCATTAGTCATTTAGTTAATTCATTTTGTTCACTCATTTCGTAAATGTTGTAGTCAAGGAACTTATTCTTAAGCAATTTATTACAAGGAAAATATTGGCAAAAGTATTTTGAAAAGTGAAATTAAGTATCCAAATTCAAAAATATTAAATCCTCAAAACTATATTTTGTCATCCAAGTTGCCATCCATGGATCTAAGTCTAGATAAACTAGAAAATAAGTTGCATTCTGAACTATGTAGTAGTTTCGAGTAAGAGTAAGTACGCAAGTCTGAATTTGATTTCTGTCAATACCTTGTCTTTCTCTCATCATTTCCATTCAGTCAAACTCATATAATTTTCACCCTTCCCAACTCTTGGTGTTGAGCCCTCGCATCTTACTAGTTGCGTGGAGTTAGGAGTGGGGCAAGTTCATCTCGTTATCACTACATATTCATCATGTTTTGCCAAAATAAGAAGAAGCAATGAATATTGCCCAAAGAAGCCAAAATTTCAGTACTACAATATGTTTACATCATCACATATCAGCATTACAAAAACAAATAAAAGAGAAACATTATGTTCAACATTTGTTATCACTTGTCATCCATTGCATACATTCTAAAAATAGGTAAAAATGAATATTCTAAAACATCTAGTGTACACATGGGAAACGAATCACAAAATTCTAGATATAAGAAGATCTAGATCCAAATATATATATATATCATGTTTTATATACAATGCCATCATGCACTAGGCATGGTCAAAACACTCAATGAGCCCGAAAAGTACAAAAACACTCGTATAAACATTTGACAAAAATCACTACAAAAATACACCATGGTCTCTCAATCCATGTGGGATCCCTCAGAGTGTGCACGACCACATCTAGGAATCCTGCTATGATGATGCTCTGAATGAATCGAAGGCTCATGATCATGGCCGTAGCTATGGTCTCACTGTGAGAATGGCTCCTCCTCATCAAGTGCTCAAAGCAGTCCTATATCTAGCCAACTCAGTACGAAGAGAGGTCACTAACTTCTCCACCTTCCAGACAGGGGAAAACACATCAGTGTGTCTACCTACTGTGAAGGCTCTTCCATGTCCTCAGTAAGCTTGGCTCGAGTACTCTCCGAGGGGAACAATAAGGTTTCCGCACACACTCGGTGAATCAAATCTCGCCATTCCTCAGCAGTCGCTAAAAATAAAAAGAGAAATAAACAAAGTTAGAAAATTACCAAAAATGAAATTAAAACAAAAAAACATATATATCAACTAAACATCTCTAGCTAACAGAATCAAGAGAAGAGTAGTAACTCACTCGGATCTCTAGGCATCCAGGTGGGATCTCTAGGATCTGCGCGCACATCGACGTTGCCACCGACTATGGAGCCTCCCCCAAATCTGGAAAGAAGTGACATCTTGCCACGAACTCATCATCTCCCCCTAAAGTCCTAAGAAGGAAAATCCTCTTAAATCATGGTCACCTTCTCTGCACTCTCCTCCACCCTCTCGGCCCTCAAGATATCCTGAGTTTCATGCCACTCAGAATTGCTATCATCCTCCTCATCTGTCCTACCTCCAATCTCATCCCCCACTATCTCCTCCTCTGTCTCCTCTCTCGGTGAACTCCTCAGAGTCTGAGTCCACATCAATGGGCTCATCTCCCTCTCCACTATGAGTAGGAGCAGCCCCGATCATAAGTAAGGGTGCTCGAGGAGCACCAGCTGCCCCTTGAGCACGAATCACCCACCTAGCTACAATGGGAACTCTAGGAGTAACCGCGGTCCAACCTCGGCCTCTAGGACCTCCCCTGGCCTCACGAATAGACTTGTATATCGGCCTTGGCTGGAGGAAACATATAAATATAAGGGAGGCCAAACTACTGAGGTACTCTATCAAAGGCGGCAGTCTCCAACTTCCCCATCCGTCTATCAACCGACTGTAGTATAGCAGGTGATCAGTGTATGTGTCTCCTCTCCCCATAACCTGCCATGGCCTAAAAAGGAGTGGCCTCCATGTCTCTGCAATGGGATCCGAGAGAAGCCACTGGCTGGTGTGGCATCCTAAGTATAGTCATCCTGGTCCACCTCGTTTCCCGATGTGACCCCGAATCCTCCTCTCGCAAGACGTACACCTCTCCCATAGGGAATAATATGCTCATACACCCAACTCATAACTAGAGTAGGGTGACTCAATGACTTCCCTTGTAATTTGACCACCCTATATAAATCATGATAGGTGGTCCTTAGAATGTTTGATCCCCAATCATAAACACATCCATGGGCCTCAATCTGTGTAATAATGGGATCCCAAAGCAGATAAAAGAGTATCCCCTCCTTGTCCCTAATCAACCGTGAGGCCAAGATACCCATAATAGCCTTGCATGGGAGCATAGTGATAGGAGAAGCAGCAATAGAATGGACCTTCACCCCCTTCTTCAAGCCCATGGAGACAACAACATTGCCCATGTAGGTAGCCCATCGAATGTCTCGAGACTCGGATATTGTTGTCTTAAGAGACAACCGCCTCCCAAGAATGGAAACCCCCAAGATGTGAAAGATGTCCTCTAGGGTGATAGTCCACTCACCCCTAACACCTGGAAATCAAAAAGTGTTCTGATATGCATCCCAGTATGAAAATAAGTCACACAATATGTGACTAACAGGTGTAACATTAGGAACCTATGCGATCCTCCAAATATGGCCTCTCTGAGTATCTTGCTCGTCTCGGGGTCAATGCCTCTAACACTGCTGGGAGCCAATCACACTCCCTCTCTCTACTCCATCTGATATACTCCTCCTTCTTCTACATCCACCAAAAATAGAGAAAAAGAGTAAGTTAGTAACATAATCCAACTAGAAAAATCATCAAAAACACATAAAAATGTCAAAAATGCAAAAACAAATAAATAATACATCTTTTTTTGCATTCTGCTCGTAACCGCCACCCTGTGTCGAGCGGCGGTTCCGTAACCACCACCTTTCAAGCGGTGGTCTTGTGACTACCGCTTTATGGGGTGGCAGTCTTGTAACAACATCCATCATATGGCGATAGTCCTATGACCGCCGCTCTGTGTAGGGTGGCGGTCCTGTCCCGATTTGTCGAATGCCTCTAAAGCCCTAAAAACACTTTAAAAAGGAAAAAATACATCATTTTTAACAAAATATAAACCTACCCTATGAGCACCCCCCCTAGAGACTCATTTAACACCGACATTTTCAAAAATGAACCCCCAAGACAAAAATTCATCATTTATATATTTTAGGTTTAAAAATGATAAATTGAGAAGAACTAACCTGAGACTTCATGGGTCGATCTCCCGCTCTCGGAGGCATAATCACGATCTCACAATGAATGT
Source organism: Taxus wallichiana var. yunnanensis (assembly GCA_018340775.1). Taxonomy (NCBI): domain Eukaryota; kingdom Viridiplantae; phylum Streptophyta; class Pinopsida; order Cupressales; family Taxaceae; genus Taxus; species Taxus wallichiana. The sequence continues at coordinate 489,439,481 of CM031242.1, forward strand.
TTTGACTATACTCTATCGAAAATGGTTACCATGGGTCCCAGAGCTCAAAAAATATCAAATCGATATGCGCAAATGAATAGTAAAATGAGCTCGTTATATATATATATATATATATATATATATATATATATATATAATATTCTAATCTTGTTTTGAGTGTTTTTACGCAGGTTGGAGCACCGACGGAGGTAAGTTCTTATCCCCCGCACAAGTGGTGATTCCTCATTTCATTTTAACTTAGTATTTATTTTCGATTTATTTTATCTATCTACACTTGAGTTCCCTTTTTGTTTTACGAGATAGTGGGAATTTGGATGGCAACATTTTGGCACACGGAATGTCGTGTATAGCTTCTAACTCCCCATTTGGGACTACCATACTTGGACCCTTTGTTTTATGCCTCTTCATGGCTAAAACGATTCTCCAAGGGGGAAATATATATGTACCCAAAAATGTAGGTATTGATCTTGTCGTCGTAAAAGGTTACGAAAACCCCAATGATGATTCAGATCTCTTCACAAGGTGTTCAAAATCTAGAAAGCTCGCTGAGAATACATTTGCATCCTAAAAATCCTTGTCCAGCCTTTACATGTTTTTTTCTAACCTCTGCCCCCTTTTTTTTGCATTTTGTCTTTAAGTTACAGGACCACCTTCCTGCCTGGGCGGTGGTCCCTTGACCACCACCCAGACAGGCGGCGGTCCTCAGAACCGCCTCCCGCTCAAGGCAAAGCAATCTTGTCCACCTTTTCTAGAACCTTCCGGCGCACTCAAGAAAGTGAAAATCAAGTTACAATTTCAACTCTCCACCGCTTCTGCTTTGTTTAGAGTTTCCAGCCACTTGGTAATGGTAGTGCTCAATTTTTAATGATTAAGCATGGCAATTTGAACTTGCCTTCTGGTGAGTAAGAATGGTTTTATTATTGGTAAATAGTTTTGGTGGGACTATACCCAATTACAAGGAAGGCTCACCAGCCAGATATAACAATGAGTATACAACAACAAAAGAGAAAAAACCAGAAGTAACATTGTTACCCAAGGTAACCAAAATCAGGGAACAACAAGGAACAAAAGAAGGATGTAGCCCGCAGCTAGACCGCAAAAAAGTAAAGCAACTATATACACAAAAGGAAAGCATAGAAACAACCACAAAACTGAATTCCACTAGCCCAAGACAAATTATTTTTTGGATGCTCTTTCAATTCTAGACTGAATCATCTGCAACGAGGTGAAAAGTGCCAAAGTGGTTGTGTGCGTTGAGTCTGAAGCATCCAGCTATGAAATGGTCATATTCCTCTCTTTCTCATTTCCCCATATAGTAGTAGGGATCCCACTTAACCTCGCAATGCTACTGCGGACTGTTGTCCAAGAAATCACTTATGGCTTTAAAAATAGCCAAATTATGTTCATGTCTATCTTTTTCTCTTCCCAGCCTAGTATCAAGAGAGCTCAACTTCTTGTAAATCTCAGAGAACTGTTCCTTATCAGTGTCACTCTCTTCCTCAAATTTTCTCTTCCCTTTTTTTCTTGCTCAACCACTGAAAGTCCTTCTACATCTATTTAACCTCAATCTCAGGGCATCCAGTCTAATAGACATTTGAGAATTTTTGGATGCAGGGCCTGTTCAGTACCTGCATTGCTGATATGAAGCAGGTTTTGGGCAACCTCCAAATCCTTGGAGCTTTTGAGGATCCGGCCAGTAGTAGGAATGTCAGCTTTCACGGGGTTCTTGGATTTAGACTTGGAAGGGGTGGTAGGCGTGGTAAAGGGAACAAAGGAGGTGGTAATGAGCGGCTCACTAGGAGTGAATGGAAAACTAGGGTACTTGGCAATACAGAGCTTGTGAAGTAAAAGGATAAGGCCCTGATGTAAGGGAATAGCTTGGGCATGCTTTTGGAAGTCAAGCATAGAGTTTGAAGAGAGTTAAGAAGGTAGTGTGGGAAACAGATAGTGAGATCTCTTCTAAAATGATTTTAAAAAACAAGATGCTTTATGGGGACCGTTTTATACCTCCCCTCTAGTGAAATGTATCTAACCATCATGTTAGTCACTTCATCAAATGGCGTAGGGATGGAACTTACCTTTAAACCGCAAGCAAAAAATCTAGCTCTTCTCCCTCATCTATAAATTTCTTGGCCTCAGCTGCCCTATCCACCCTCTTACTAAAGAACCGAAAGCCCTCCAATTCTAGGCCCATTGCCTCGGTGATCAGCTCTTCATTGATAATAATGTTATGCCCACCATACTTAACCCTCTTGTCCTTCCACTCAGTAGCAAATTGGACCAAGATATTCAGGTCTTGCCCCTGAATTCATTTGATGAAATTAGAAATGCCTCCTTTGTGTAGGAGATTCAGAGTATCACATTATTTTTCTAGGCCAGGTCGTAACTCAGCTCTAACTGACATGGAGCCCCTCCCATATTTTCCTTCTTCTTGCAAATTTGGAAAAAATCCTGCTCAAAACCCTCGTAAGGGACTGCAATTTTCCTGTATCTATCCTGTATTTTGAAATACCTCTCAAATCGTGCGAGGCTTGATTTCTTTATAGTTTTGTAGAGAGGGGGATAAATCACACAAGTGAGATCTTTCACTTCCATTAAGATCTGCACCCTGTCATAATTGTGATTACGCCACATATGTAATTCCATTATTATCCTCATTAATACTGATTTGAACCTCCTTGGGGATGTTTTTACATTATTCCACATGGTGAAATTAATGTTAATGCCCACATTGGCCAAAGTGTCCGCTGCCTTATTCCCCTCTCTATAGGTGTGTCTAATAATAATATGCTCAATATTATTACAAATATTTCTGCCTTCCATAATAAAATCCTTGGTGGTCTAGCTAGGAGGAGAAGATTGGTTCAAATGATTGATAATATTAAGAGAGTCTCCTTCCAAGATTAAATTCTGGATATCAAGATCTTTTGCAATCCTAAGCCCCCAAAGAGTAGCCAGGGCTTCAGCATAGTTGTTCATCTGAATCCCCATTTTACCAGCATAAGCAGAAACTAAACAACCTTTTTGATCCCTTATAATTCCTCCCCAGCTGCCATGCCAGGATTACCCTTGGAAGCACCATCAAAATTGAGTTTATACTAGTTTCTCTCAGGAGGAATCCAGTGGACCAAAGACCTATCAATATTTGAGGTATTCCTGATCAGCCTTCAGCATCTCCAATCTTCCAATTGGATAAAATGTACTCTTCATCTACATGATATTTTTTATTTTTGGGGGTTTAAATCTCCCAATATCAGCTTTAACAACATGCCCAATCTTAGTGAAGCTGGTCTTGTAATTCTGTTTGTTATTTCTGAAGATGATATCATTCCTATCTTTCCATATTCTCTAGATAATATGGGGCATGATTAGTTTCAAAGTCTTCTCACAATGCAGTGTTTAAAGGGGGGGTTCCATTGGGTCCAAAATTGAATGAAGTCCTTAGGGACCATCTAGAGGACATTAAACTTGGAAAGGGCATGGCTCCAAATCATGGTAGCATAATCATAGTGGATAAGCAGGTGTTTAATATCTTTAGAATCTTTTTGTAGAGATGACATCTATTGGGCATGATGAATCCTTTCTTAATCAGGTTATCATTGGTAAGAATTCTACCTCTGAGAACAAGCCAAAAGAAAAAGTTTATTTTAGGGGTAAGCTCAGTCATCCATATTTTTCTCCAATCAAATTCATTCTAGGTATTCACAAAGTAGGAATTATATCCAGCTTTCACTGAATAGACCCCATCTTTAGAATTGTACCAAACAATTTCATCTTTGACATCCAATTGATTCAAAGGAATGAGATCTAGATGTTCTGAAGAGATGATAGCACAAAGTTCTCATCCATACCATCCACAGAAAGTTGCTTCCATCTCTTAAGATTACCATCAATTTCCATATAGTCTATGACCTTAGTACCATATTTCTACTCCAGTTTCTCCTTAGCTGCACCAAATCTTTCATTGAGGCTTCCATTAGACCAATTATCATTCTAGAAACTGATATCCCTACCATTTCCAACTTTCCATCTACTTCCTTGCTTGATAAAATTCCTAGTAAGAATCAAATTGTTCCAGAATATAGAGCCATGAGGAAGAAGTTCAGAATGTAGAAAGGAGGAAGTAGTTTGCTGACCCAAATATTTATTCTTAATGAGATCAACCCAAGGTTGATCTTCCGAGATCAATCTCCACCCCATTTTTGCAATTAAGGCCATATTCATTTTGCTAATGTCTTTTATACCCAAGCCTCCAATCCTTTTAGGAGTACACACTTGATCCCAAACCAGGTGGTACTTGAATTTTTCCTCCATTCCCTGCCATAAAAAATGTTTCTGAATCCTGTCAATTTTATCTCTGAATGTAGATGGGATGTTATACATAGACATAATGTATATAGGTAAATTCTGAAGGGTGCTTTTGATAAGAAACATTTCCCAGTACGCTGGAGAGAATGGCTCCTTTCCAACCAGCCAATTTCTTTTGGAATCTTTCTAGTAAGTCATTCCAGACTTTATTGGAAACTTTTTTAGTACCTGGGGGAGACCCAAATATGTAGTGGGAAGCACATTAATTTTACATCCCAATACTTTAGAAATTTTATTTTGCCTCTCCAAAGGAGTATTAAAAAAGTAAATGGAGCTTTTGTCAAAGTTAATCTCTTGTCCAGAGGCTGCCTCATAGAATTTTAAAATAGACTTGATCCCTTAGCTTCAGAAGGGAAGCCATTAAGAGTAGGATAGTGTCATCCACAAATTGCTGATGAGAAGTTGCTTGATTCGTGGAGGTAGGTTTGATGCCTTTTATCAGACCATCTTTAACAACTTTGGAGATTGTTCTGCTAAGGGTTGTAGCCATTAGAATAAAGAGAAGAGGGGATATAGGATCCCCCTGTCTTAGCCCCCTACTACTGGTGAAGTACCCCATAGGTTCCCCATTAACCACTACTGAGAATCTAGCTGATGAAGAAATGCAAGCTTTAATGATTCTTCTGAATTTATCCAGAAATCCAAATTTGGCCAAAACTTTGTCCAGAAAAGCCCAGGAGACTTTGTCAAAGGCTTTATTCATGTCAAGTTTAAGAACCATGCCAGCCTTTTTGTTATTATCCATAGAATGAATAACCTCATGAACCATGATCACCCCATCTTGGATAATCCTCCCTCTGATGAATCCACTTTGTTGTTTTGAGATTAAATCATTCAAAATGGCCTACAGTCTGGTGGCAATAATCTTAGTGAAAATTCTATAAACAACATTAACCAAACTAATGGGTCTAAAGTCTTTGAAATCTTTAGCATCCATATTTTTAGGGGCCAAAACTATATGGGTATTGTTAAGTTCTTTCAAAAGATCTCCGGTTCTGAGAAATTCATTAGCTGCCCTGAGGAGATCATTTGAACAAATTTCCCAAAAAATTGAAATTTTTTTACAGAGAAGCCATCAGGTCCTGGTGCCTTGTCACCCTCCAGAGCAAAGACAACTTTCTAAAGCTCCTCCAAAGTAATAGTTTTGGTAATGTCTTTAAATCTAAGCTCCTCAATTTTCCCATACGGAATGGCTTCAAGCATGAAAGAATCAACCACCTCACTTACAACATTCTGCTCATTCAACAATTTAACATAGAATCTGAGAGCCTCTTCCTTGATAATTCATGGATCTTTTATAATGTTATCTTTGCCTTTAGAAACTTCTATAATCCTATTGCAATCCCTGATGCTTCAAAGTGGTCATATGAAAAAAATTTTTGTTTTTGTCTCCCTCTTTCAGCCATATAGCTCTAGATTTGAGTCTCCAAAGGGATTCTTCTCTGCTACAAACCGTGTGCAATTCAGAGAGGAGTTTTTTCTCCACCTCATGATCCTCCCTAGACCTCCCCTAAAATTTTATTTTGTTTTCCAGATCTTGAAGCCTTTGCTTTAGCTCCTTTTTTTTACAAAAACGTTCCCAAAGACTTCTTTATTCCAAACTTTAACTTGTTTTTAACATTTTTAAGCTTTTGAACAAGCCTAAACTGGGAAGTTCCCTCACCACCCCAGATCCACCAATCCTTAATCCTATCTAAAATGTCATCATGCTCCATCCACATTTTTTCAAATTTGAAGGAGCTCCTGACTGGCTTAATCCAATTAACAAAATTTAAAACAATTGGATTGTGATCGGACCCGATTCTGGGCAGGGAAGTGAGATGAAAATATTGATGAAGAATCCAACTAGCTGAAATAAGGGCATGATCCAATCTGACTTGGATCATATCCTTTCCCAACCTCCTATTTTTCCAGGTATACTGATTGCCATGGAGATCAATATCTATGAGATTCACTTAGCCACAAAGTCAAGCAAAATCATCCATACCCCTAGAGAAAGAAGAGTTTCCCCTTGTTTTTCTCCAGGATTTAGAGGGGAATTGAAGTCCCCCATTATCAGCCAATTGTCAATACTATGCTGAGATCTAAAACCCTTAAATCTCTCCAAAGCTTCCTTCTTTCACTAACCGTATTTGGCGCATAGATATTGGAGAGGATCCAAGTATTGTTTTTATCAATAGAAAGGAATTTAATAGCAAGATGATTATTAGTTTCAGAAAGAATCGTACCAGTGAAATGTTTCTTGTCCCAAAAGGTAGCCAAGCCACCTGACGCTCCCTGAGAGTCCACGCAGCCATGTCTGAATTTTCCCAAAAATTATTTTTACAATGCCCAAGAATTTTAGAATTCATCTTCATTTCCTATAGAAGAAGAATGCTCGGTCTACTAGAAATTCTTAAATCTTTGATTATTCTTTGTTTAGAATTTCCATTCAGACCTCGGATGTTCCAAGAGATGACCTTCATCAAAAAGATATTGGTAGTGTGATTGCCTAATGACTCAGTTGGCTTTGAGTGCCATCAACAATATCTTCTTCTGTTCTTTTGGTTCTTAGAGCCTTTTTAGAAGGTCTACCTCTTTTAGAGTTGCTTCCAAAATCCACTGCTCTCCTAGTAGAGGATCTTGTAGTTCTGGATGTTGAGGTTTCCCAGTTGTCAATTTTCTTTTTCTTCTCATTATATAAAGAATCTGGGATCCTCTCAAACCCCTTCATTCTTTTTTTTTTTCTGGATTTAACTTCTAAAAAACCAGTGGGATCGGGATCTTCGTCCCCCATCTTTGCTTCTTTAAATGGCGTAACTTCTCCTTCCTCTTTCTCACCCTCCTCATTGTCTTGAGGAAGGCCAAGGGGGCTTCCATTTTTTGGAGAGTCGCTCTTTACCACTAAAGGGTCTTGCATAAATGAAGATTCATAAGTAGCCATATCTTTTTCCTCATTTAAAACTTCCTCAATGGACCTTAGTGGATCAGAAAAATTGCTATCTGAGGCTAAAACTCCTGAAGCATATCTGTAATGTCCTTAGACCAAGTCACCTTTTGCTCCTTGGAGAGAAGGTTAACTGTCACAGTTTTAGTAAGTTCATCCACCTCCAGAGACACCTTAACAGGATCAAGTTCTTCAGTGGAGGTTGGAAGACTTACTGTTGCACCCACCACTGCTAGAGTTTTGGGACACAGAGATTTTTACAGATCAGTGGTTTCCTAATAGGAGTTCTAAAACTCTTTTTTCCTTTCTTATATTTCAGCTCTGGGAGGTTGAGGGGTATCCCTTCCCCCGTCCTTGATCTTCTATCTTTTCCACCTCCTTATTATCCAGCCAAGTTTCCTTTTTCTTTTGAGTTTCTCCACAGGGGTTATCAAGTTTATCCTCTTGCGAGATTTCTTTATTAGGACATCTATTGGTAAAATGTCCTAATTTCTAGCATTTTCGACATCTCAGATGAAAGGTTTCATATTCAATCTATTGAGACTAACTACCAAATTTGGAATGAAGAATAATAAGATTTGGTAGCTCCTGCTCCAATTCAGAAGAGATACAAAATCTAGCAAAAGCTAGTCTAGATCTATTCCTTGTAGGCCCATCTAGCCCAATCGGAGAACCGAGAGATTTGGTGATATTTAGTAGAATCTCATCATCCCAAAATTGTAGGGGTATCCCTAGAAGCCTACACCATATTGGAATGGTATGAATATTCTCAGTGCTAGGATCAAATCTAGGATACCATCTTTTTAAAAATAAACCCATATTCCCCAGCCACCATGGGCCTCCTGAAACGGCGATTCCAAATCCATTTGTTGATTCCTCTCTATGCTTTATTATTTAGTGTATTTGAAGTTCCTCAATAAGTCTCAATAGGTCTAGACTTAGCACAAGTTCTCAGCCTCTCAGTTCAAGGCTCTTCATTTCTTGGTTTAGAGATCACTTGATCTCTCTAGTTTAATTTTACTCCATTGTTGTTCTCAAACAACTAGCTTAGTATGATACAACTTAGTTCTAGATTTAATTCATTTCAATCTTGATTTTGTTTAGAGTTATAGTTTTATTTCATCATAGGAAGAATAGGTCCTAGAATTTTAGGTGTGTCTTGTTGTATCCCTGCAACAATCCTGCTAGGAATCGCATAGCCAAGCTCTGTTCTCTTGCGCTATCTCTCTCCTACTTGCATTCCGTTCGGTTTACCTCCAAGTTGCCACTGTTTAAATATCTTCTCCTGCTACCGCTATCACATTCTCACCTTTCTAGATTCATGAGAACATGAAGGAACAAAGAGATCACACTGAGGGGATAAGTCACGACACAACTAGATTTACCATTTTTCTATAAAACTCCGTGTTTGAGCTATCAAAGTCAGAAGTTACAATATATCAAATAGAGTAGTAAATCATTTTATTTCAATTAAATCTTGCTTTTAGTATTACCAAGGAAGCTATGGGGAATGATAGCTTTTGAGAAGCTATGATTTATTTCTCACTTTTGAGGTAAGATTGGAGGTCTTTCAATCAAATTAGTTAGATATTTATATTTGTATCAACTCACAAGTGCACAAGCAAATAACTACATCTAGCTACCTTGCTTGTTTTAGCTTTATTCTTAGATTAGTTACTTGTTATCTGAATTTATTAGATTAGTTTCTCTTTAAAATCATTCAATTTTATATCTCTGAAAATACAAAAACAAGCATAGCATAGATTCATTTTCATAGTTAGTTTACTTCATTTAGTTAAGTTTGTTTATTTCTTGCATGACTATTACAGACCAAGAGAGCCCAGGGATTACATATTCGAACTAGTGATACCCTAGCCAAATCTCTACACGGCATTAGTGGATATAGATCAAGGTCTTAGGATCCACATCTTCCAAACAACAACAAACCCGCAAGCAATTAGTGAGCAATTAAGAGTGTTAAACATCGAAGATGACAAAGCATACGAATTCTGGTCAAATCAACCCAGCTATAGATTGCCTTGATAGGATGTCCATATAACCATACAAGAACCCGAACAAGAACAAAAATTTGATTGTGATCCATTAGTTCCACAACCAAACGTAGGAGACCTTCTCACTGACATAGATATAGGCCTACGCATACAAGTTGCTAGGACACCCGTGAGGTATTCCGAGAAGATCGCACAACTCCCGACATTAAACACGAAGCTACAAAATCTTACGACTATTAGATAATTGAAAGAAAAGATTGATTCTTCACATGACCATAACAGTCCTTAGTAACCACGAGTTCACAAATGTGATCCTCGTGTCCCACAATCCAACAGCTTGCTAGTCGATTACGCATCGACATTGACACGATTTATCAATACCGGTATTTAGATCCTCACCACTCCCACCGGATATCATCACACAACTTTCTATGTTGAACGTAGAAACTCGATCAAGCTAATATTTTCTAGGTCAGACAGAAAATCATCCATAGTTTCCTATAAATCCACTACACTTCTCACTATCACTTTCATGACCCTGTTTGGAAATATATACGAAGCACCTACAGGTCACTTTCCACGAGTCCAACAACCAACAAATAGGATCTTAGCAAAGCTTGACATTTATTGGATCCTCCGAACAATTATAGTGTTGAATGATCCATAACACTAGTTCAAGTTAGAAGAGCCTTCCTCGCTTTGGTTTCGCAGATCTTGTTATTGCATATCAAGGATTTAGGATTGCCCGACTAATTTTTCCATACCCACATATATTCCACTTTCACCATCTATCTCGGCATGACCTTGGGAGGTCAGCTATGAATAAAGGCTACTTGATGATTCTCACGCTCACCTATCACTTTTGTATTGTATAGTACTCTCTATCGTTGTGGCTACAATGAGAATCGATGCATTTCTTGATTTGATTGAGTCACCCAAGTAATCAAAGAAGAGCATGGAGGTGTTTGTGGAGCACACACAAGTGGAATGGTCCTTTCAAATAAACTATTAAGAGTAGGTTACTATTGGCCTACCATGGAAGCAGATTGTTGCAACTTTGTCAAGAAATGTGAACTTTTTCAAAAGTATGGAAACTTGATACATGCACCAAAGACAGATTTACAGCCCATCACAACACCCTACCATTTTCAAAATGGGGACTTGATCTCATAGGGAAGCTCACTCCAACTTCCTTAGATGGCCACACTCATATTATCACCGCCACCGAGTACTTCACTAAATGGGTAGAGGTTGTGCCTCTCACTTATGTAACCGGTGTGTAGATATCAAGTTCATAATGAACCATCTCATTTTTCATTATAGCATCCCCTCCACCATTGTAGCAAACAATGGTAAATCCTTTAAGAATAGGATAGTAAAAAGTGTTATGCCAACACTTCCACATTTAGATCAAGTAGTTAACTCCCTATTACTCTCAAGATAATAAAAAATCTAAAGCCACCAATAAAACCCTTGTTCATATCATGGAGAAGATGGTTAGAAAAATGGCCATAATTGGCACCTACAGATCCATCCCACCCTCTGGGCCTATGAACCTCCACTGAGACCTTACTTGTATTACTCCTTATTCATTAGTCTTTGGCACTGAGGCCATTATACCCTTAGAAATTGAGCTTCCCTCCATGATAATATCTCTTTGGGACTATCTAGACAAAGACAAAGACTACATGGTAGCTCAGCTAATAGAGTTAGAGCTATTGGATGAGAAGTATATGAGAGCACTCAATAATTTGAAGGTTTATCAGAACTGAGTGTCATGAGGATACAAAAAATGGATCATACCTCATCAATTTGAGGTAGGAGATCTCATTTTAAAAGAAAACCAATTTAACACAACAAAGACCGAGAAAAGAAAGGCAAGTTTGAGCCCAACTGGTTAGGACCATATGTTGTGGTCACTAAGTATGGTTCAAGGGCATATAAAATGGCTCAATCAAATGGTGAAGAATTAAAGGAACCAATGAATACAATGCATCTCAAGCGGTTCTATATTTGAGTATGAGGTTCCTTAGAAAATAAAGAAAAAGAATCATCAAGAAAATAGTAAACAGAAAGTAGGTTGTCCAGCTATGAAAACCACACAATTATGGCACATTAGGCAAGTCCTTAGGTGGAAACAAGCTTCTGTAGCTTAAGGAGGATTGGTTGTTCACAAGCAACTCTTGTATCTATATAGGTAACAATCGCTTTTATCTAGGGCTAGTTTCCCTAAAGTCTAGGAGTTCTCTTGAACCTATATTTTAGGGCCTTGATCTAGCTGATCTATTCTTGTATATATGTCAAGGAATCACCTTTGTATATTCCCATTTAATACTGGGGAAAATTTCACATTTTCACTTTCTTGCACATAACATGTGGCATTCTTCCTTTGTATATTCTCATCTATCATTGGGGGCATCCACGCTTCTTCATTTGTTACATATAGCTTCGAAAAACACAAAAATTCAAATATGTTAGGAAACCCTAAACATCTAAAATCCCCTTTTAGGGACAAAACTACAAAAATAATGTGAACAGTAGCCTTGAAAATTATCTTTGAGATAACACCAAAAAAAAGTAGAAAACGTTTCAAAATTATCCCACAAAAACAAAGTAGTGGTTTTCTTACTTTTAGTTGTCGGTTTGTAGAGTTTTGATTACATTATATTTCCATGTTGTGTGTTTTAAATTAGATTCATTTGCTTAGTTTAAAGTGTTACTTTAATATGTTGTACATAGGCATTGAGTTCATTTTATCTTACATACTTGTATATAATTGTGTTGTGTTAGTTAGATTTGATTAAGTTGTATTTGTTGTTTGTGTTGTACAGTTTGTTGTCATCATAACATCATATCATCTATCATCTATCATCACATCTATACATCATATATCAATAAAAGCTAAGCTACATCATCATGAACATGAAAAAAAACATGTATGTTAAGCTAACATCATATTTAATATCGCCACAAGGGTCAAGAGGGACCGCCTTATGTCTCCCCCTCAAACATAGACCATAATAAAAACATGGATAATCATAAGTGTCACATATGAAACACATGACATCATCTATTGTTATCTCATACACAAAAATGTGATAAGTAGAACATTAACCATTTCATCAAAACATGTGATATCATTTAAAATGTTATCTTATAAATCAAAGTACATGTGACATAATCATAAACATCAAGAATAAGTCCATAATCATCATCATCATATAACATGTAAAAATCAAATGTCCATATACAATGTGTCTCAATACATACATCTGGATACAAAGTATGCCATCATGGGCATGAGTCAAAAATGTGCCTTCATCACGAGGCATAATCAAAATAATACATGTACATCAATAAAAAATGAGCCTTCATATCGAGGCATCTATCCAAAGTACATACATCTATGTATACATAAAAAAGTGAGTCATGTCTAACTCGATCCCTCGTGGGGACTAGCTAGCCTCTACAATGGTGGAGGGCCCATTTCCCATGGACCCTACTTGCCTTACTACTACCATTTCTACTTTCTTGGTGGTTTCTCAAATGATATAGCTGACGACGATGCTCTCTATGATCTTGCGGACATCGAATATTGTATGAAACTAGGAAATCTATGGCCCTCAAACAACCTCGTAATATAATGATCTATAGTAATAAGCCCTCACATTAGTTGTCATCAGATCCATATGCATATGTGTTGTCACTGCGAATCCACCAGTCTTCCAGAATGAGGCCACCTCTGCACAAAGTCTTGAAATCTCTATCCGTCCCACTTCCCACTCGACTATAAGTTGGACCCTCTTTGCAATAATAGCCTAGACTGTGCCTCGCCTAGTCTCTATCTCGCAATCAACTATTGTACCTAGGCCATTGACTATTATAGTAATCATATAACCTATAGCATCTCCGATTTGCCATCTTCTAAATTTGTTGAAACCACCTGCACCATCACCCCGTCTCCTCCGCCTCCTAGACTATCTCGGTGGGAAAAAAATCAGCCCCTATTATGCACCTCATTGCGGAGGATCCTATGATGCTGCTCTCGAGGAGGAACCTACTACAATGGTGCCTACATCCCAACCGGTATTCCAACTAAGGGCATATGTATCTGTGGAGCTATAGGGATCTTTCTCTATCTCGTTATTTTCCTCTGTCCCGGTGGAGGACCTTGTCCACCACCGCCATCATGGTCCTATCCATCAGATCCATCATCACTTGAGTCATGCTCATCCCTACCACTCAAATTCTCTGCTAGTGGTATAACCCTTACATCCCGTGTTTCCTGCCGAAGAGTGAGACTATGAGGAAAAACTGTAAAATACCACGGTGTATATGCCGTCATCAATCCAGGATCCTTGATCCATCTCAACGGAGCTTATACATGTGGTATCATCGATCAAAACTAGCTCAAAGCCTATCGTGGTCCTATATCAAATGTCTCTTGAGCTCGGCGTGCATACCACATCTCAGGCCCCAAGACATCTTATATGGCACCAAATTTATGCTAGCATCGGTCTACTCTATAGAACTCTATAATTTATCTTCAGCTGCCAATCAAAAAGTGCTCAACCATACATATACTCAGCTCATGTGCATCCTCTACCCACATATACTTCGGTATGGCCTCCATACTATCATATGTTGTTGGATCTCATCCAAAACTTAGTGATAGTGATATGTGTCCATGAACATCATCACCATCTGGGACCCATCCCATCAATGATGGCTCATTAGGAGCCCAAACTCGTAACATACATGCAGGGTGACCAACAACTATATGGTCCTAGGCCCATATCTGTAACAAAGTAGCTAGACCTACGATCTTCTGACCGTAGTATGTGATCAAATGAAAATCCCAATATAAGTGTGCCAACATAAATTGGCCCCAAAAATATCTCTCACCTCGAATTAATCCTCGTAGCACACTAATGAGGCCGAGTGAAAACAATGTGCCTATCTTGTTAGTGAGTAGGATGCCACTACTAAATGTCATAAGATAGACTACCACTTCGAGATAGTCTTAGATCTATAATACACCCGTGCATCCACAATATCATACCTTGGCGGGGTATCTCATCACGACCAAATATATTAACCAGAAGTCGGTGATCCGATCTTTGTCACTAATATACTCTATCAACTTCCCTAGATAGGCACATGCAGTATGCACTAGACATCCTCCAAAGTAATGGTCATCTCCCAATTGGGAGCTAGAATCATTGGATCTCGTTATGCCTTCTCTCATATAAGGTTGTGATTAGGTCATGGTCTAGAGTGATCTGTGGCATTTTCACCACGTAAACTAGTTATGTGACCTCTAACAAGATATCCATAATCTACCTATCTCATCGAGAGAATCTTGCCTCCAGGGTGGCCACTGGCCATGTCACTCTGTCGTTTGTAAAGTTGGTTATTGTCTCTGCAAGATAACACAACACTTGTTAAGACTTTCTTTTCTTCTATCTATCTTCTTCTATTTTATCCCTAACATTCTTCTAAGTACTAACTCATACATTCTTCTAAGAAACCCATAATTTCTTCTACACTTTTCCTATTTTCTTCTAAGTGTTGGCTAAAACACTTTCTCGACACATGCACACCCCTAAGGATGCATGAGTACCTTTTAAAAATTTGCGTGTCCAAAATGTGTGTGCCTTCTTCCCACCACATACATGCCAATCATGATGCGTGTTTCCCACAAAACTTTCCATCCCTCTCGACATACACATGTGCATCCTTCAGGAAGCATGCACACACGATTTAACACATGCACCTACACACACATGTTCCCCCGATGCTTGTGCACCCTTTTGACACCTACACCCGCACACACACATTTTTCAATGCATGTGTGTTTTTAGTGATACTCGGCACCCTAAGCAGTGCGCACTCATTTTCACTAACCCTAATTACACTAATAAATGCACTTAAATGATGAAATGTACAAAGAAGGATAGGAACTCACAAAAGTTCCATCATCCTCCTCCCATGCATACTCTCTAGACCACATCTATGTGCCTCCTATAGTTCTAAACTCTTACCATCTCTCTCGCAGCTCAAAGCACCTCACGGTAAAAATCAGCAAGGGTTTGGTAACAAATGTACTATTCACGATGATTTACCCCTGGGAGGGTATATAGGGTCATTTTGACCTCATCACACTGCATTTTCACCCATCGTGCTAGCCAAGGGCATGTTTTACCTGTAATGATCATTATAACTTCCTCCATTGACCATCATGATGATTATTTTTATTGAATAATTATTTTTACTCATTTTCTTCCCGTGGGCATACTTTATGTGACCCGACTCCCATTTATTCTCCCTAGGGAATTCTTCATGCTTTTAGGTGATCTTCCAATCCATTAATTCTTCTCGATCGATTAAAAAAGTTACTAAAAATAGGAAAAATGATATTTTCTAAAAAAATTCATAAAAATTTGATAATTGACAAAATTTGGTAAACAACTCGCATAAATGCAAGCTTGAAGTTTGTGTCACACATGGTATTCATCTCATATTTTTGGCATTTTCACGTTTTTTATAACCAAATGACTCATGAATCATTTAGATCTACAACCATTTACAAAGATAGATTCATTTCTTCCTCTATACTCTAGGGCATAAGGAGTTACATGGTACTGTGTTGTAACGCATAATGATTTCTCACTGGACCTTATGTCCTCCATTTCCCCATACATGTATCCTTTCTCGGGGTACCACTTTTAACCCTTTTATTTTATCACGAACATCTAGGAAAAAATCTTGATAACAAAACCTTTGTGCAACTATCATGAACGTTGTTGGTTTGAGTATGTGTGTTTGTACATTGTTTCTTGTTAGATCAGCTTATTTACTTCTTGTATTGCATGGAGTTGGTATTTTAGTAATGGAAAATTGTTTGTATTATGGATTTTCATGGAATTCTACACTTCTGCCATATGCTTATATTTTTAATAAGGACCAATGATGAAGATCACTAGCAATATGATGAAAGATAAGTTGTTTTAAAGGTATTGGATGGATTTTAGCTCAATCCCACTTTCTCATTCTAATAATTTTTCTTCCCTCTCCATCACACCCAACTTCACCATTATTTGTCTATGTTCTACATACACTTCTCTCAATATAAATCTAAAATATTCATTGAATCTCCGTTCAAGTGGGCAGCTCCTCTTTCAACTCGGTTATTCAAGTATAGTGTGTAAGATGAGCAAGACCAATGAAGGTAGGATAATTATTTTTCAAGGGTACTTCGTACTCAATAACAACATTACTAATATAGCTTCCTTCTATATGTTATCCTTCTTTTCAATTGTCTATCGACTTCTTTCATCACCCCATCAACAATCGAGGGGGCATCCTTCATCCTACTATTTTTTTACTTGTCTATACTTGTTTACTATCTTTGAAAAGACCCCCAAAGAGGGGAAAATTTAGACACCTATTATTTGATCAAAGCAATATTATTCCTAACATTGCACTAACTATTATGTTCCCTACAAATTGACAACACTTTTTCCATTAGGCTCTTTTCCATTCAATTTGTCTTAGTTAACCATTACACGTTGATTAAGCTTCTTATCCTTCAGTTGACTAATATATCTTATCATTATCTAGCTCCCTCTTCCAACGCTTCCAAAATCAATCAATACCTCCTCCAGATACTCCCAAAAATCTACCTAAGCCTACTTGGGACCCCTAATTAATCCTAAAATATTAATTAGCCTCTAAACTTGGTCAAATATTGCTTTGACTTGCTAAAAGTGCTTTTAGACTTACCTTTTGTCCCACGTGCACCAAAATAATTCCTTTCTTGGAATTGGAAACCTATAAAGAGAACCCTCATCCTCGTCATTTCTAACAACATCTCTCCTCCTCTAATATAAACTATAGGCAAATAGGATTTGATTATTTCTTCCATTGTTGTTGAGCTATTATCTTCCATTACATATTCCAAAACCAAGCTTGAGTAAATGAGAAGAACCATATGTGTGAAGCCCACTAACATCTCCCCCTTGAGACACAAGAACAACCTAGATTTAGTTAGAAAAATTATGGAATAATTTTATTTTATTCTATATTTTTCAAGTGTTCACAACAAAATTTTCAGAGTCCATTACGACAATTATCAAATCACCTTACAAAACACTAAAAGAGTGAAATTTATCTCGAGCACAGTTAGATTATCTTCTTGCGCAGGCGCGAGAAAATTTCTCCTAGGTGCGAAGGCACATGTGGGAAGAATTTTCTCCCAGGCGCGAAAGGCAAGGCACAGGAAGAATTTTCTCCCGGATGCGGAAGGCAGGGTGCAAGAAAGAATTTTCCAAATTTCCCTTTTCGAACTTAGATTATTTTTGAAGCCAAATGAAGTAAAAACTTCAGGAGGCCATAACTTTTGATAGGGAACTTATTTTTTGGAAAACGAGGACTTTATGGAAAAATCTCGATGTCTCTTCTTTGCAAGAACCTTAAAAATTTAATTTGCATAAATTCTTAAGGGCCAATTTTGAGAAAATGTTTTTGTTACTAAACAGGTGAACTAGTATTTTTAACTTACACAACTTTGTTCAAATTCGCCATTAATTCCTTTCTCAACATGCCAAGCAGGACATAAAGATTTCACTTGGGTAAATTTAGTTTGGATTGTGAGGGTTAATTTGTTTGATGGATTTGCAATTCCAAAATACCAATTTTTGTACAAAGAAGATGTCTACAATTTTTGCATTTACCCAATTTGAAAGATTCTATATAAATTTCTTAAGTGTTAAGATCTCATTAGAGTCGTTTTGATCATGTAACTTCAAATTAATTGTTTCATTTCATTTTCTAAGGTAGCATGGTCGTTTGAATATTTTTTATTTAAAATTTACCGAGTTTGAAAACTATCTAATAGATCTCTACAACTTCTAATACGAATTGATACATTTACATTTACTAACTTAAAAATATTAAATCATTCCATGCCAATTTACTTCATATCTCATCTTCCTTCAACCAAAGCTTGAGAACAAGGATGCATTTCAAAAGAGCATAGTGATTTAACATTGCCTCATACTTATTTTTTTGAGATTTCATAATGCATTGCAAACATAGATTTCCAATTAATACAATATCATTTTAACAAAACAAAATAACTTCTATCAATGGATGATTCTTTTACAACTTTCTTTTCCATTTCATTTCAAAAGATAGAATACAAGTCTTTCTTTTCCTTCCACAGAATAAAATTACAAAGTATTTCCTTCCACATTCGAATGGGATTTCACTTCCAAAACATAGTAATTCTTCATAACAAAACATATTACATTGCCATCCACTTGAAGTGGGAAATGATTTTACAAATAGAAATCTCATAAGGTCTTGCTCATCAAAACTATCTTCTTTCTCAGCTCCAAAACAGCAGTATGAATTTTCATCATTATACCATTTGATCACAATGTAACAGCAGAGAAAAGCAATGCTCTCCACCCAACCAAGACATCCAATGAAAAGGAGAAGCCATCCTTCTTCATTGGCCCCTGAACCCCAACCACATTGCAATAGGAAATGCGACTCAAATCTTGGAAACAACATGCTTCCACAACACAAAGGAAATCTTTCACATGCAATATTTCATATTTAAAACACAGTCCAAAACAAAACAACAATTTTAGCAACCACAAGATAAAAACACAAACAATACTTAAGCTTCATCAAGCAAGCCAAAGGAGCAAGAAACTATAGGGGATGTTACTTATGCCTCCCAAAAGGGAAATGGGTATCACCACCAGAGAAAATACCACCAAAATATATCATTTCAAGTCCCTGACATACCATTATGCCTCCCTAAGTACCCCTTATTCCTCACAATTTGTTATGCCTCCCCAACCTCTTATTGCACCCCATAACGAGTAATGAAATGCAAGCTATTTATTTTTACAAGATATGCCTCCCTCCACACTTATGCCTCCCAAAACACTAATGACTCCCACAATAATACCGTATAGTCTTCTCCTACACCATTCCTAGGTCATTTACCCAACCAGCCAACAAATAAAATAGCACATTCAAACATTAAACCATTCACATATGCATAAAAAGAAAGGAGAGCATTTCCAAGAGCTAAGCTCTTACCTCTCCATGATGGATTTTGTTCCAAGGTTGCAAAACAACAAGCTTTCTAATGCAAAACAGTCCAAGAGATCAACAATCTACAAGTATGCAACAATCTCCAATCTTCTCCAAAAGCAAGAGCTCTCAAAACCAAGAGAAGTCGCCCCAAAATGAGCAATGTAAGTTTAAGTAACCCAAAAAATATCTAAGGAATTCAAATTTATAGGAGAGGGAAGAGAAGAGGATGAGGTGGATCCATGTAGGATGCCACTTCACACATCCTCAACTCCACCTCATAAGTCAACTTCAATCTCCAAGGCATAATAAATAAGTAGGTGAATAATATGACAGTTTTACTTACACACTCAAATCAAGCCCACACCCCATAAGGACTGAAATTTAAAACATGAAGAAAGTGAAATAAAAACATACAACTTGACTTACAAAATGCATAATAAAAGTCTAAATTTAACTCTCCAACCATAGGTAAGGTTGGTATATAAACTTAAGAGGTGTGGGGCAAGTTTAACTTGTCTCACAAGCCTCCAAAATTAGCCTCAAAGAAAAAATTTGAATTTACAAGAAGGTGGATTGTTTCATACTCCAAAATCAACTTACATATCTCTTACACATTACTATAACATTTAAAACAAGAGCCAACAACCCTAATAATTACTTTCTTATGACCTGATTTGATTACTTAATTTTAACAATATGATCACTCATAATACTTTACCACAATTTATTTAATTAAATAGAAAAGGAAACACATCACTTTTAAAACACATACTAACTTGAAAAAGGAACCAAATAAAAGAAATACACAAAGTCCCTTGGTCACATTTAAAGGTGATCCCCCCATGGGAATCCCTAACACAATCAAACACACACAAACAAATACAGTTGTCATGGTGACCTTGTTGAATTCCTCTAGAATTCCAAAGTGGTTGGTCTCAATCCCCGATGTTTGTTATGATATTTTTAACCTCTAAAATAAAAATACCTCATTCGGCCTCTCGTGGCCATATCGAATATCCAAAATACATATAAATATAATTCTAAAATCATTTATATATATGAATCACAACAACATCAAGGAAACCAACAATATCATTTGTAAATTAATCAACAACTACGTGATCATCAAATTTATTTCATTTTCTAGGTCTCCTAAATATATCCAAATAGCACATGTCGAAAAACATCCATAAGTATAACCATGTCAAACAAGTATATCAACATCAATATATAAAATGTCTCTAATAATCATCATGCATCATATAAGAATCAAGTCAAAAATAATCTATGCTCTAACATCTAACATCATGCTAAATTAAAACTATAATAATGCCCATAATATAGTCAGCAGTATCAGGATCAATATCAAAAGGTGTCGAAGGGAAGTGGGCACTACATCCTCCTCCCTTTAGACTCAACTTCCTCTGAAATTCACTGGAACAAATTTGGAAATTACACTCGTAATAATGTAGCATCCTCCCAAGTAGTGCTGCAGTCTCATCATATTTGTCCCATTGCACTCGCACTTTGATCAATTTCTTTGCCTCGAAGGCACGAGGTCCTACGATCTATAATGTGAATGGGCTTCACCATCACCTGCCCTGATCCTACACTTGTAATAAGTTCCAATCCAACACATGAGAAGGTTCAACAATGTATCTCCTAAGCACTGAAACATGAAACACATCATGTACACGAGACAAACTAGGTGGCAATGCTAGACGGTAGGCCATAGGGCCGATACGCTACAAGATCTTAAAAGGACCAACGAATCTAGGAGATAACTTAGAACCTTTTCCATAATAGATAGGGATCTTATGTGATATGACACAAAGGAACACCTTCATGCCCACATCAAAACTATAGTGGAGTCCTATGTTGATTGCATACTTTTCCGCCTTTCTGTGCCTCCTATAGTCTTTGTCTCTCGATAAAAACACATGTTTCTCCATGTCCTGTAACAAAGCTGGTCAAGGGATATCCTATCCTCTAACTCCGTACTAGCTAAGAGGTGTCTGCACTCTCTTTCATAAAAAGCTTGAAAAGTATCCATGCCTATAGAACTTTGAAAATTGTTATTATAGGAAAAATACACCAAGCACGGGTACTCCTCTCATCTCGATTGATGATCCATAACATACATCCTGAGCATGTCCTCTAAAATATGATTCACCCCGCTCGGTCTGTCCATCTGTCTCGGGGTGATATGTTGTTCTGAAATTGATCCTTATCTCGAGGGCATACTGAATGGTAGTCTAAATATGGGAAGTATAAAAGGATCGTGATCACAAATGATCTTCCACAGAATCCTATACAACCTAACAATCTCATCCAGATAAACTCTTGCCACTACACTGGCTATATAAGTGGTATTCACCGGAGAAAAGTGAGCCACTTTTGTCAATTTATCCACTGTGACCATGATGGCGTCTGGTGATATCTTGACATCGGTAGTCCAACAATGAAGTCCATGTAAATGGTGTCCCACTTCCACTCCGATATAGCATGAGGAAAGAGAAGGCCAGCTAGATTTTTATGCTTAGCCTTCACTTTCTAGCACTCTAAACAGTGTGACACAAACTAAGCCACGTCTCTATGAAGTCCTCTCCAATGATACAACTGTCTCAAGGTAGCGTGTATCTTCTTCACCCTAGGATGGGCTGAATAGGGTGCATGATGTGCCTCTGTCAAGATGTCCTACCTTAAGCATCTGTCTCTGGGAACATAAATTTGAATTCACGTGCACGAGAATTCCATCTGCCTCTAATGAGAAACCATCAAACTTCCCCTCAAGGGGTCTCTAGGACTTAATCTCTGCTCTAGTTGTAATGTAGAAGTTTTCAAAAGGAAGCTGTTGTAGAATCCTGCTTCGTAAATTTGTTCCCACTGAAGTGGCCATAACCACATGTCTTCATCTACTGAGAGCATCTGCAACCACATTCTCCTTCCTCTTCACATGCTCTATCTCCATGTCATACTCACAAAGAAACTCCATCCAATGCCGCTGACGAGCATTGAGATTGGGTTACGTGAAGAGGTGGCAAAGAATCAAGTGATATGTCCTAAGTGTGAATCTCTGACCAAGAAGAAAGTGTCTCCATAAAACCAATGCGTGAACCACTTCCGCAAGCCCAAGATCACGAGTTGGATAATTGAGCTCATAATCTTTGAGTTTGCGAGACTCAAAGGCCACCACTCTGCCCTCCTACATCAATACACCTCTAAGTCTTGCCAAAGAAGCATCTGTGCATACGAAAAACTCACCCTGTGGATCCGGCACTAGAAAGAATGGGTGTTGTCATGAGGCACTCCTTAGTTTCCTAAAGGCTTACTCACATCTATTTGACCAATAAAACTTCTTCCCTTTCTGTTGAAGGGAAGTAATGGGGTATGAAATCTGAGAGAAGTCATGAACAAACCTCCTGTAATAACCTACTAACCCCATGAAGTTGCGCACCTCTGTCACAATAGTGGGTACTGGCCAATCCATAATAGCTCTAATCTTACAAGGATTGATTGTGATACCTTACTCAAAAATGATATGACCCAAATATTGTACCTCTTCCTGAAAGAATGGACACTTCTCCAAGTTCTTGTAAAGTTACTACTCACGAAGACAACTGAATAACCTGGCGAAGGTACCCCTCATGCTCTTCACACATACGTGATTAAATCAAAATGTCATCTAGGAAGATGAGCATGAAGTGATCTAAGAAAGTCCTGAATACCCCATTCATCAAACTCATAAAAACTACGGGGCATTCGTAAAACCGAAAGGCACCACCTTTGTGAACTCATAGTACCCATATCTCGTATGAAAAGTGGTCTTACGAATATCTACTGTGTAATCCTCAGCTTATGGTAGCCTAACTTAAGATCACTCTTAGAGAAAACTGTAGCTCCCTTCATCTGATCAAACAAATCATCTATGCATGGAAGGGGATAACGATTCTTGATCATTACATTATTCATCTGGTGGTAATCAATACACAACCACAAGGATCCATCCTTCTTCTTCATAAAAATCACCAGTGCACCCCAAGGGGATACACTAGAATGGATTAGGCCTTTCTCCAAAAGGCCCTCTAGATGCAATTTGAGATCACAGAGCTCTGGTGTGGTCATCCGATAAGGTGCTCGTGAGATAGGATCTACTTTCGAAACTAGGTCTATATGAAAATCTATCTCATGTGGGGGAAGTAACCCAAGTAGATCCCCTCAAAAACATCTGCAAACTCACTCAAGAGGGGATGATCATCTAGCGATGGTCCACTAGAAAATCTATCTCATGTGGGGGTGGTAACCTAGTAGATCCCCTAAAAAAATCTACAAACTCACTCAAGAGGGGATGATCATCTAGCGACGGTCCACTAGTCCCATCCTCGGATCATCCCACCGATGCTTGACATACATCCGAAAACCTCATCACACACACCGCTTAAGCTGAATAATAGAGATGGTGCAAATGGAAACAGGCCTCCTAACCCCCACGAAATAATCGACTCAATTCCTATATCATCTCGCACAAGATATAGTCTTATGGTAACAATCCATCACGGCCCCTATGTGTAGACAACCAATTCATACCCAAGATGACTCCATACAAGCCCAAAGGAAAGATATGAAGATTCGAGGTAGTGGTAAAGGTCCCAAATCTACTACACACTCCTTAACTAAGGATCCTATAGAGATCTTGACTCCAGAAGCCATCTCAATGTCCTAACTAAGACCCTACCTAACTGCCACCATCCTGCATTTCTCGACTAAAGATGGTGCGATAAAAGAATCGAAGAACAAAGTAATAAAAAAATAGAGGTAGGAATACCACCAATGTTACATATGGTCTCAATCATGGTACTGTGATGCTCATCCTGGCATTTCCTGACCTTTGCATAGATCGATGACTTGCGCCCTATGTCACCAATAGTAGGCTCTGAGATCTATGTCTTACCCTTGTTAATAGGGTTCTGAGGGAAGTCTCTCCAAAAATTTCCATCAATTCCACAACCAAAACAACCGCATGATCCTCTCCCATGTGTAGCAGGTCTGACAGGTACTCTAGGAGTGCGTGGTGTGGATCACGATGATCCAACTATGGTCTTCCGTGGTCTCTGCTAGTGAGATCCTCTTGGACCTGAGCCCTCTGGGCACCCCTGTTTCCCAATGGGACCCCTAGAAGGAGGACCCATACTCCAATCCCTCTGTGCATCGAATCTTTGTGGAGTTCTATAAGGTGGGTGGGACTACTGCTTACTCTCGTGGTCTAAAATATGACTGTCTTGAACCCAGTCCACCACGAGGAGGAGGTACGACCCCCTCGACCTACTATCCCTTATCATTGGATACGGCTCTAGACTCGGTCTCTAGCCTATTGGGTCTTTCCCCAAGTATCCTCTGCTATATAGGCCTTCTCAATAGCCTTTGCTAATGTCAGAAGGTAATGGATCCAAACTATACCTCCAATGTCAAGATTCAGGCCCCGAATGAATCTATGGATCTATACTTGCTCATCTTGCATGTAATCAACATACTAGAGTAGATCTAGAAATCTACTCTCATACTCAGCCATTGTAAGAGATGCCTGCCGAAGGTCATGAAACTCATCTATCCTCTGTTGTATGAACCTCCGTGAAAAATATCTTCTCCTGAAATGCTCCTCAAAGAGCTCCTAGGTAACTATTTCAGAATCAACATGGAGCTTCTGCTCCTCTATCCTCCACCAAACACCTTCTCCGTCTCTCAAGTAGGTGAATCGCAACACGAGCTTTCATGTTGCTAGAACAAGGGAAGAGATTGAAGCTGTAATGCCTACTCCTTTTTGACATTTATTTTAATATGTTTTTAGCATTGTTGATTAAAGACTTGGATCTCATTTGATATTTTAATAGACTACTATTAAAGACTATGGATGTTGTGACTCGTTTTGTGGTTTGTATGGATTCTTAAATTTATGGATATATATTTATGTATTGATGATGATGAGGTGTTTTTATTTCATATATGTACTAGCACTCAAAATTCTTGAAGTTTTGATTATGTTTTGATGTTTGGAATAGTCTTTTTATTTCATTAATGTTGGTAGAAATGGTATAATTGAAATGTTAGAAAAATGTAAACGATTGACAACATTGCTTAAATTTGATGATGATCTATTTATGTCATATGAAGATTTTAATTGATGAATATTCTTGTATTTTTTGATGTATTTGATGTGGCCACGAGGCCGAAGAGGTATTGTTTGATTTTTGCAGGAAACTATATCACAACAAACAAGAGGGGGTTAGGAGACTAACCATAGAAGAATATTGGATGGATGCAATGAAGGTCACCATGGCATCTTTTTGTTCTGTTATATTGTTGTGTGTTTATAGGTTTTAGGAGGTTCCCATGGGAGGGTTAACCTCAAAATGTGACCATGGGCTTTGAATATTTTCCTTTTTCTTTTTTTTTTCTTTTTCCTTTTACTTGTGGAGTATGAGATTTATTATTGAAGTGCATTTCACTTTATTATTGTTAATTAGTGTGCTCTTATTTATGTTTATTAATCACTCTAATTAAAGTATTTTTACATGTGACAAATGGGCATTTAATTGAGGTAGGTTTTACTTGTGATCTTTTGATTTGATTTAGATTCTATTGATTTGACTATTGTGCACCCAACTCATCCCTCAAATCCTGAATTTTGACTTTGGAGTCATTTTTGGAGGTTTGTGGGACAAGATAAGCTTGTCCCACACCTCTTATTCTCACCCACCCATCATACTTATGACATGAGGGGTCAAAATTAGGCCTAATTATGTATTTTTAAATGAAAATGGGAAATCAATGTCACCTTTTGACTTACCCTCCAAATTGTGTCCTTAGAAAATGGGAGTAGTGGGTTTTGTGGTGGAGGAAATTTGTCACATCTTCACCCACCCACTTATGACTCTTGGATTTGTTTTTCACTTGGAAGGTAGAATTGGAGGGAAGTGATGTGGCATCCTACATGGAGCCACCTCACCCTCTTCTCCACTTTTTCTATTCAATGGAGTCATTTTAGAGTTTTCGGGAGTTACTTGTTGAAGTTATGCACTTCTATTTTGGAGATTTGGTTGGAGTTTCTTGCTTAGATTTTGGAGCTTGTTTGGATTTGGGCTTGAGCTTGGAAGGAGCTTAGTATTTTGGTATTGGATCAAAGCTTCTTGTAATGGCGAGGTAGGAACTTAAACCTTGCAATTTCATTTTATTATATGTATGTTGTTTGTAAAATGAATGTTTTTGTGTGTTTGTTTGGGACTTGGGTAGAATGGCCTTAAGAATGGTGTAGGAGAAGGAATATGGGGATATTTTGAGGGAGGGATAAGAGTATTGTTTGCATATTTTGGAGGGAGTTTGGGTTGGGTGTCCACGACTTTTAAGATAAGAGAGTTTTACTTATCTTGTAAGAAATACTTGAGGGAGTGATAAGAGTATGAGGGAGAGATAAGAGTTTGAGGGAGGGATAAGAGTTTGGTTGTTGTGTGGAAGAAAATTTTGGAGGCATTTAAGGTGGGCACTTAACCCATTGGGAGACATAAGTGATTTCCCCATATTTCCTTGCTCCCTTGGCTTAAGATTTTAAGCCTTGTTTTGGAAGATTTGCATTCTTTTGGTGTTGTTTTGTGCTTGTATGTGTATTAGAATATTGTTGGCATGTGTGTTGTATTGTGGAAGCATTTTTGAAAGTTTCCATTGGTTGCATCCATTCCTTATTTCTCTATGGTTGGGGCTCGGGGGCCAATGAGGAGGATGGCTTCTGCTCCTCATTGGAATTATGGTTGGGTGGAGAGCGTTGCCTACTCCCCTTCTTGTTTATGTGTTTAAAGATGAAGGAGAAAAAACTGTGAAGTTGGGAATTGATAAAAGGATGAATATATGTTGTAATGAAGAAAAGAAGAGAAACTTTCTTGTAACCATTATCATATTTCTTATATCATCAAATGGATGAATATAATACTTGCATTTATTTACTTATTTGTAAAATAATGTACTTGTAATTGAATGATAAATATGGAAAAGAAATCCTTTTTATTTTCATGGTGAGTATGTCAAAAAATTTAAATGGTCAAACGATTTTTTTAATAAGTAAATTACCCTGTGGGCATGTTTAAACTCGCATTTTACATGAAGCATTTAATATGCTAAATCATAAAATAAAAATTATTTGGATTTGGAAACGCAAAGATTAAACCCTCATGAATGCACAACAATTTTAAAAATCTGAAAATTTTGTCTACAAAAAAAGTTATGGCCAGCTTAAATTTGACGTTCATATGGCCGTCATGCTGCCCTATTCTAGGACTGTTGTGACGGTCATTTGGCCATCATAGGAGAATATTTAAATATGGTTAAGAAAATTAATTTAAATTACGTCCTTGAGAAGGTTGTTATGTGATTTTTAAATTATATGTTATTCGAGGAATTGATTGAATTTAATTGGAAAACAATATTTGTATTGAGTAAATAAATTTATAAATTGAAGGAAGGGTGAAATTATGTAATATACGTTTAAATGACTATGACCTTATAATTATAAATTAAATAAGATAACTTAATTAGCATAAATTTTATTAAAGCGAATTTGGCAAAGTATTTAGCGGTTCATAAGGTTTCAATTATTAAGTGCGAACTAATTAAATAAATTAAAATATCATAAATTAAGGTGTTAATCAAATAACCAAGAAAACTTAATCTTTGGATAAGTTTAATATAGGAAATGTAGTTTAGATTAGATTTATTTAAATATTATTGTTAACCTTAATGTGAAAATAAATGAATTTGATTTAAGGATTGATTTTTTTTTTTTTTTAATTATTCATAATGTCATGGGTTGAATAATGGTGTTTGGACATAGTTTGGAGCATAAACATTTGTGGGCATCACACTTGGTATCATAGCATAGTTTCATATGCTCGAACCTCTAGGATTAAAACGATAATAGTAATAATAAAATTTGTTTAATCGTCATGAGGGTGCCATGCCGATCTCACTTATGAGAAAAAGGGAATTCGGTTTGAAATTCCTATGAGCTTCTGAGTATTATAAATTTTATTCCTTGCAAAGATTTTGGTTAATGGGTTCCAAGCTCATGTTTTTGGTCATGTGGTGGTGTTGACCCGTAGAGACCGTCCTTTTTTGAATTGCTAGTTGGTTTAGTACAATGTGTGGGGATTAGTACTAAAGATAACATTTAAGGGTCATTTTTGAGGAGATCCGAGAGATTGATCGGATATTTAGAACTCCCTTTTGTTTCAGTGGTTAGTTGAGTTGGGTGTGGTTGTCACTTTGAGAATTTATCCCCGTATGGGTGAGTAGATATCATGACATGATGTCATGTTAGATCCAATTTTGTATATATATTCTTAGATAGAAGCGTGATATAGAGTACCCCTATTGGCGACCACGAAGGGTTGCGAAAGTGATTGTAATGTTGATATGTCATGTGTTTTATATTTGTAAACTTAAATTCTTTTATCAAGGACCAAAATTTTATTTTATTGATTTGTTGTGAAGCTCTGAGGCTCTTCTTATTATTTTTGTCTTATTGCGAGATTTTCAAGGATTGTAATGCAGACTACTTAGCCATTTCTTTTGATTGCTGAGATTTCTTTGATTTTACCTTTGTTTGGTAACTTAGATCTTTTTACCTCGAGATCCATTCAGATAAACTTTTTCTCGAATGTTAAGTGGTTTCCTTCTTATCTGTTGATGAGTTGGTTCTATTATGTTGTGTTATGTTCTCTTGTAGTATGGGGTTACACCCTAGGTTCCTTGATTTTCATTCTAGGTGTTTGAGATAATGCCTTGTTTTTAGAGTGAGGGTACTTGGTGTACACGAGACCTTGGAGTAACCCTTTCATTTCCCAATTTTCCTAGGGAGAGGGTTCTCTACATTGTGCCATATAATTGGTAGATTTTACTGTGATTATTTTCCTTCTTACTGCAACTTAAAATGAGTCTTAGGGATGGATTAACTCTTGCATAGTTAAAGGTTTATTGATTCTGCTTAGTTTCTTAGTAAGTTTTAAGGAATATCGACATGATGGATTATAATCATCTTGGGTAAATATGTTTATACTTAAGTTCCTTTGAAATTTTTGCTTAAATAAGAAATATTTTTGATCTCAAGGACCCATCGAAAGGTATACTCTGGTGTTAAACATATTGATTTGTTTAGCATGTACCACCCTATGATCCATTAGTATCACGTTTATGATTAGATAGATATGGTTAACTTGGACTTCTTTGTACTTTGTGCGTGGCGATTTCAGAATTACAGTCTTAAAGTTCGACCTTGGTTGTATTTATGTCATGCTTTCTCATCCAAGGCTATAACTCTTGACCTTAGAGGCCATGTTTTGGGTAAATCATTGGACTACCCACTTGATATTTTGAAGTCCCCTTGGTGAGGAGGTGTGGTGTCTATGGGGTAATTGTCCCCTTATTGTGTTGATTTCTTGGATGATGGTATCTTGTGGAGGTATATGTTCTCTTGGAAAAATTCTCTCTTTTATAAGTGAACCTATCTTGAGTATAAATCGTAAACATTATTTTCTCACCCACACTGATCCGAACCTCTTAAACTCATAAAAGTAAATTGATAACAACCCCATGTATTTTTCCAGCATTTCCTCTTACTTGTGATTAGAATAACTGTGTTAGGAACAAATTAAAGACATCCATGAAAATGTTTGTTTTCTTCATCATATCTTTAATCGATACTTGTGGAGACTCTCCTAGAATGCATTGGTAATGCATGTAACTTTTGGAAAAACTCTTGTAAACTTGGTGTGTTCCATTTTGGTTAATGATATCTCGTTTCTATTATACTAATAAGGTGCTAATCTTGGCTCTTCCTACTCATTAAAATTCAATTGGTAATGTAATAAACCTCAGCATATTAGAATTCTAATTGAAGGTCTTGGAATTTGAAACTTGATAAGTAAATATGGACACTAGGAGGATGAAACCTTACTCTAACCTTGTAGTTTAATAAAAGAAATAAAACTATGTAAAATTAACAAGAAACCTTTTTATACTTCCCTAGAAGTAAAATGAATAATGTTTTCCGCTTATATCGAATGTCAAGATATCATGCCAACATTGGTGATGATCCTTAATGACACTAGATATAGGAAATCATAATATAATGAATGCGTTAATTAGATGCTTGTAATAAATGTGGTTGGTAAATGTAACTATAACTTGTGTTTTATAATTTGATATATGGAACAGATAAATTTATGTGAATTAACACAAGAAAAATGAGTAAATAAACAACCTTAATTGTATAAATTTCTATTGCATGCCTTGTAACTTATAAAGGACATAATATGAAGGATTGAACTAATTGAAAGGTTCCCTTGATCCATTGTATGAATATCTAACCTCAATTTGCCTAAGATTTTGGGTGTTACAATTGATATTGAAATGATATAAAAAATGTATCGAAGATGTATCTAGCCTTAATATAGAATTTATTATGTTATCATTGTAAAAATATCATGATATTCTATGACATTTAGTATGCGATATAATCAAATAATTATGAATCATGAAAGAATAAGTTGTTTTAATGCTAGAAAAGTAAGAAAACAAATAGTGCAAATCTCATAACGAACACCTAAGTTGAAGCTAAGATAATAAATTTATTATACCTCGTTTGTCATATAAAAACAAAGCATATGTATAATATTAATAACACAAGTATATGTGGGATTCTAAATAATCGAGACAGACAAAAGCGCAATGGCATTCCATATAGAAATTTGAACAAGGGTTTAGAAGGCAAGAAGGAAAACACTACAGAGAGGTTAAAATGGGAGGATCCCGTGTCGAGATTGAACCTTGCAGGGATCCGGATTGGAAGGAAAATGCGAGCTCTGGAATCTCCTTAAGTAGGGTGGGATTACAAATTTCATCGATCGCATTCAAGGTCACGACCAGAGCATTTCAATTCAATTCGCCATGGATTGGAAGGACCGCAGAGTTGAGTATGGTAGACATAAAATTATAGTGAATGAAGAGCTTATTGCTGAAGCTACTAGTTTGGAGATGGAAGGCCTCCATTTCTTCAGCAAGAGAGTCGACAAAAAGGTGGAAGAGAAGAAATTTTTTGTTGAGGACGAGGTGTTGATGTTTGTTACAGTGGGGTTGCGGGTTAGTTCAATTCCACCGCCCTTTGATGAGATAACCCGCATGATGGTCCATTACATATCTTTGGAAGGGAGGTATGTCACTGTCCCACTAAGCATTTGATTTTCTAAACCACTTCAGTAGAAAAATCACGGTCCGTTTCCCTCACAACCTCCTAAACTCTCTTGAGCGCTCCATCTAGAAGTTCCAAAAGCATACACGGGCTACCCTTTTCATCAAGGTCTTATTCTCTCATTGCACAAGATTTGCATTTCCAAATACCCTAGCCTCCCTTCCTCCCCCAACATGACTCCTCTCCCTCCCTCCACCGACACCACCCCCACTCACATCCCTTCCACCACGACTCCCACTCTCATCACGCCACCACCCCCACCCACATCCCTTCCACCATGACCCCCACTCTCATCACTGCCACCACCCCCAAGCCTAATACCAGAAAATAGAAGAAGCTCAAGCTGGAAACCCCAATTTCGAGCAGAATCCTTCGCAGTAGCAAGGATATGGAAGTTGCACAAAACCTGCTACACATAAGCAGTGTTGGCCATGAAGAGGCCTCACAAAATGAAGCAAATAGCACTATACAAAGACTAAATGACCTTGAAAAGGAGATGATGAAGCTGAAGGAGGAAATGGCGCGACTTTAAAGCAAAAATGGAAAAGGAAGATTGATGAGGGTACTGAGATAGATAACCAGCAAGTGGAGGACATCTATAAAAATTTGAATTCCTTGGACAATCGAGTGGGAAGAGCCAAGGATCGCCATGAGCATAGTATGGAAATTTTTAATGCTATCAGTGATTTTCTAGAACAACATGTTCGCAGCATCACTGTGTTGAGTGGGATTCTAGAGACTTTGTGGGGAACAACCAAGGAGAGCAGCCAAACCTTGGCTAAGCTTGATACTAAGGACCCCACCCATATGACTACGGTGGCCCTCTTCACTTCTCTACAAACCATAAAATCTAAAATCACCAGAGCAGCTAAGAAGTAAGGTTGTTTTTCGCTGCAGGCACCGATCTTTTCCATTGTTCTCATTATTTTTTGTTTTTTTAGTTGCATGGTTGCAGTGCTTGTTCTGTTTTGCTCCTATTGTAACTTTTTGGTTACGGTTGATTTCAAACGCCTATTTTGGATGTTGATCCTTTTTTGCTGATACTTTGATTGTTATATCTGGCTTTTTGGCCTTCTTTGTAAATAGGGTATAGTCCCTTCAAAACTATTTTCCATCAATAAAAAAAAATAACACAAGTATATGTTGGGTCATTTTTGGGCTTCTCATTGGTTAGTATGAATTTTTTTGAAGTATGTATAAGGAGTATATCACCTTGTTAGAAGGGAATAATTGTTATGTTCATGTTAGCGAGCCTTGTGTTCATCTTGCCAATAATGGAAAAATTTTATAAAAAAAACGTTAAAGTCATTTGTCTATCTTAAACAATGGAGTACCTCGTTGATTATGATGTGATCTATCCGTGATTACTCCCTCAAATTAAAATGTGTGGAATCCTCGTTGGTGGGGCCTTTCAAACCGTCGTACCCCTTTTGCCTCTCAAAATTGACATGTGTATGATTTTGGTCTTTAGGAGTGAGTCAATATCTCCAGTTTCATGAGAGGCACCCTCCTTATGTTGAGATAGGTCATTAGTGACCAAGGCTGCTTGATAAGATTAGAAAATATATGTTAAGGATGTAGAGAAATGTTGGAATCCTCCTTCCTTTTCAGAACCATGATGTCATACCCCTTGTCCTTTGGGAACAAGAATGGTGCAAGATGTTTTCATAATATTCTACATGAATGTTTTGTGTGTTTCTCTCGTAAATTGTTAGTTGGACCTCTCATGTTGCCTATTTTCTCCTAGCTTACTTGAGTGTTTCTACGTGTTAAAATATTAAGCTTGTGTTCGTTTTAAGATTCTTTGAGCCAGAATCGTTTAAAATTAATAATTTACTTTTGTTTCATGGATTAAATGGTATCTCTTGTGTTGATATGATAGTATGGGCTAATATTGCATATAAAAAAAGGAAAATTTGTCAAATTGTTTGGATCAGGGTTAGTGTTTATGTGTTCAATTTTCAAGTACAAATTCTAGTTATGGAAACCTTGTGGCCAAGGGTATGCTTGGTGTTACCTTGAAATTCAAGTGAGTTCATCCAAACTATATGAAGTACTTCCAATAAATAATATGCATCCTTGGAAATGAATTTGTTAAAAATTAGGTGTTTTCCTTGTTGATTAAGCCTCGTTTTGTGTGGTTTGAAATTGTCAATCTCATCTAAAATAACAAACATTGAAGTGTAATTCAACCTAAGTGGAAGTCCTATCCTTCCTTGTTATTGTGTGTCATATCCATGTGTGGCTACGAGGACACCCTATGTACACAAACTTTACTATTCTTCTTGGACCTTAGTTATCATTCATTGGGGATTCCGTTAACCTTTTTCATGTTTAAATGTTTTGTGTTGTATTATGGTTAACATTGTAGAGGTTATTATTAAATTTTGTACGCCTCATTTCCCAACCTCTTTCCGTGACTTTGAGGAAGGAAGTCAAGTCTAAGGGGAGGGGGATGTAATTCCCACTCCTCTTTGACACTTATTTTACTATGATTTTGAGCACTGTTGATTAGAGACTTGGATCTCATTTGATATTTTGATAGACTACTGTTAGAGACTATGGATGTTGTGACTCGTTTTGTGGTTTGTATGGATTCTTAAAGTCATGGATATATATTTTTGTATTGACGATGATGAGGTGTTGTTATTTCATATATGTACTGGCACTCAAGATTCTTGACGTATTGATTATGTTTTGATGTTTGGACTAGTCTTGTGATCTCATTAATGTTGGTAGAAATGGTATAATTGAAATGTTAGAAAAATGTAAACGATTGATAACATTGCTTAGATTTGATGATGATATATTTACGTGATATGATGATTTTTATTGATGAATATTCATGTATTTTATTTTGATGTATTTGATGCGGCCACGAGGCCGAAGAGGTATTGTTTGATTTTTGCAGGAAACTATATCACAACAAACAAGAGGGGGTTAGGAGACTAACCATAGAAGAATATTGGATGGATGCAACGAAGGTCACCATGGCATCTTTTTGTTCTGTTATATTGTTGTGTGTTGATAGGTTTTTAGGAGGTTCCCATGGGGGGTTAACCTCAAAATGTGACCATGGGCTTTGAATATTTTCCTTTTCCTTTTTCTTTTATTTTTCCTTTTACTTTTGGAGTATGAGATTTATTATTGAAGTGCATTTCACTTTATTATTGTTAATTAGTGTGCTCTTAATTATGTTTATTAATCACTATAATTAAATTATTTTTACATGTGACAAATGGGAATTTAATTGAGGTAGGTTTTACTTGTGATCTTTTGATTTGATTTGGATTCTATTGATTTGACTATTGTGCACCCAACTCATCCCTCAAATCCCGAATTTTGACTTTGGAGTCATTTTTAGAGGCTTGTGGGACAAGATAAGCTTGTCCCACACCTCTTATTCTCACCCACCCATCATACTTATGACATGAGGGGTCAAAATTAGGCCTAATTATGTATTTTTAAATGAAAATGGGAAATCAATGTCACCTTTTTGACTTACCCTCCAAATTGTGTCCTTAGAAAATGGGAGTAGTGGGTTTTGTGGTGGAAGAAATTTGTCACATCTTCACCCACCCACTTATGACTCTTGGATTTGTTTTTGACTTAGAAGGTAGAATTGGAGGGAAGTGATGTGGCATCCTACATGGAGCCACCTCACCCTCCTCTCCACTTTTTCTATTTAATGGAGTCATTTTAGAGTTTTGGGGGGTTACTTGATTTAGTTATGCACTTCTATTTTGGAGATTTGGTTGGAGTTGCTTGCTTGGATTTTGGAGCTTGTTTGGATTTGGGCTTGAGCTTGGAAGGAGCTTAGTATTGTGGTATTGGATCAAAGCTTCTTGTAATGGTGAGGTAGGAACTTAAACCTTGCAATTTCATTTTATTATATGTATGTTGTTTGTAAAATGAATGTTTTTGTGTGTTTGTTTGGGACTTGGGTAGAATGGCCTTAATAATGTTGTAGGAGAAGGAATATGGGGATATTTTGAGGGAGGGATAAGAGTATTGTTTGCATATTTTGGAGGGAGTTTGGGTTGGGTGTCCATGCCTTTTAAGATAAGAGAGTTTTACTTATCTTGTAAGAAATACTTGAGGGAGTGATAAGAGTATGAGGGAGAGATAAGAGTTTGAGGGAGGGATAAGAGTTTGGCAGTTGTGTGGAAGAAAATTTTGGAGGCATTTAAGGTGGGTGCTTAACCCATTGGGAGACATAAGTGATTTTTCCATATTTCCTTGCTCCCTTGGCTTAAGATTTTAAGCCTTGTTTTGGAAGATTTGCATTCTTTTGGTGTTGTTTTGTGCTTGTATGTGTATTAGAATATTATTGGCATGTGTGTTGTATTGTGGAAGCATTTTTGAAAGTTGTCATTGGTTGCATCCATTCCTTATTTCTCTATGGTTGGGGCTCGGGGGCCAATGAGGAGGATGGCTTCTGCTCCTCATTGGAATTATGGTTGGGTGGAGAGCGTTGCCTACTCCCCCTTCTTGTTTGTGTTTAAAGATGAAGGAGAAAAACTATGAAGTTGGGAATTGATAAAAGGATGAATATATGTTGTAATGAAGAAAAAGAAGAGAAACTTTCTTGTAACCATTATCATATTTCTCCTACCATCGAATGGAGGATTGTAATACTTGCATTTATTTATTTATTTGTAAAATAATGTACTTGTAATTGAATGATAAATATGGAAAAGAAATCATTTTGATTTTCATGGTGAGTCTGTCGGAAACTTTAAATGATCAAATGAATGTTTTTTTATATAAGTAAATTACCCTGTGGGCATGTTTAAACTCGCATTTTACATGAAGCATTTAATATGCTAAATCATAAAATAAAAATTATTTGGCTTTGGAAACGCAAAGATTAAACCCTCATGAATGCACAACAATTTTAAAAATCTAAAAATTCTGTCTACAAAAAAGTTATGGCCAGCTTAAATTTGATGTTCATATGGTTGTCATCCTACCCTGTTCTAGGACTGTTGTGACGGTCATTTGGACGTCAAATTTAACACAGATAAAACCTCTTTGTAAATTTTCCAGAACGTATTTAAGAGAAAATTTAGGGAATTTTAATTCCATTAAACTATCATATTTCAACAAAAAAACATAAAAATAAAGAGAGTTATGTAGTAATTATGTGTTAGGAGAATATTTAAATATGGTTAAGAAAATTAATTTAAATGACGTCCTTGAGAAGGTTGTTATGTGATTTTTAAATTAAATGTTATTCTAAGGAATTGATCGAATTTAATTGGAAAACAATATTTATATTGAGTAAATAAATTTATAAATTTAAGGAAGGGTGAAATTATTTAATATACGTTTAAATGACTATGACCTTCTAATTATAAATTAAATAAGATAACTTAATTAGCATAAATTGTATTAAAGCGAATTCGGGAGTATTTAGCCGATTCATAAGGTTTCAATTATTAAGTGCGAACTAATTAAATAAATTAAAATATCATAACGTAAGGTGTTAATCAAATAAGCAAGAAAACTTAATTACTAAATAAGGTTAACATAGGAAATGTATTTTAGATTAGATTTATTTAAAGATTATTGTTAACCTTAATGTGAAAATAAACGAATTTGATTTAAGGATTGATTGATTGTTTTTTTTTAAAAAAAATTATTCATAATGTTTCTAGGTTGAATAATGGTGTTTGGACATAGTTTGGAGCGTAAACATTTTTGGGCATCACGAAGCATCTGCTCAAGCTCACTAACCGTGCCTCTACCGAAATCCACCTATGTCACTGAATAATGTGATGGTCGTAGCTTCATGATCTCACGATGTGATCGAAGCTATAGTCCGATGACCCCTAGGCCTACTGCATGCTCATCTCTAAACATAGGGCTATGAGACCTATCTCTGTGTCCTAAAACTCGGTCTTATTGTCCCCTCTGCGATGACTCTGCTCTCCTGACCGACTCCACATGGGATTTCTCTCCTCTATGCTCCTCGTTATGATGAGGAGATAAACGAGCTGAATGGATGTCACCCTATCATGTCTAATTGAACGTGCTTTTGCACCCCTCCGCGTAGAGCGGCATTAACATCTGGAGAGTCCTGTAAAATCTATGGTAGGATAGCTCTTTTGCTATAGCATGATTTGGTGGTGGTAAGTCTAGGTCTATGTGAAAAGACCACTCGTCTTTTCTACGCCTCTTGTACAAACCAAGGCAAGAGTTAGTTCATTAGTCTAGGTTTTATTCAATTTTCCATGCTCACTAAATATGTAATTTTAGACTTGCTACCTAGATTTGAAAGTGTGCTAGGTTTAATATTGTACTAGATTTAAAGTTCATGTCTCAAGTCTTCTAGTGTGCCCAAGGGTCCAAGATTTTGAACCCACTTTGATACCAAGTGTAAGGCCCTCTAACATCTCCCCCTTAAGACCCAAGAACAACCGAGATTTAGTTAGAAAAATTATGGAATAATTTTTTTATTTTTATTTTTCAAGTGTTCACAACAAAATTTCCAGAGTCCATTATGAAAATTATCAAATCACTTTACAAAACACTAAAAGAGTGAAATTTATCCCGAGCACAGTTAGATTATCTTCTTGGGGCGTGGGAAGAAATTTCTCCTAGGCGCGGAAGGCGAGGCACGGGAAGAAACTTTTTCCTAGGCGCGGAAGGTGGGCGTGGGAAGAATTTTCTCACAGGCATAAAAGGCGGAGCGCGGGAAGAATTTTCTCCGAGGCATAAAATGCGTGGCATGGGAAGAATTTAATCCTGGTACGAAAGAATTTTCCAAATTTCCCTTTTTCGAACTTAGATTATTTTTGAAGCCAAATGAAGTAAAAAAATTTAGGAGGCCATAAATTTTGATAGGGAACTCGTTTTTGTCAAACGAGGACTTTATGGAAATCTCTCGACGTCCTCTTTACACAGCAACCTTAAAAATTTAATTTGGATAAAGTTTTAAGGGTCGATTTTGAGAAAACATTTTTCTATCACTAAACAGGTGAACTGGTATTTTTAACTTACACAATTTTGTTCAAATTCACCATTAATTCCTTCTCAACATGCCAAACAGGCATGAAGGATTTCTCTTGGGTAAATTTAGTTTGGGTTGTGAGGGTTAATTGGTTTGATGGATTTATAATTCCAAAATACCAATTTTTATACAAAGCAAGATGTCTGTAATTTTGTCTTTGCCCAATTTGAAAAATTCTATAATAATTTCTTAAGTGTTAAGATCTCATTAGAGTCATTTTTATCATGAAACTTCAATTTAATTGTTTCATTTCATTTTCTAAGGTGGCGGATCGTTACAACATTTTTGATTAAATATTTACGATCTGAAAATTATCTAATGAGCTCTACAACTTCTAATACGAATTGATACATTTACATTTACCAACTTTAAAATATTAATTCTTTCCATACTATTTTACTTCATATCTCATCTTCCTTCAACCAAAGCTTGAGAACAAGGATGCATTTCAAAAGATCATAGTGATATAACATTCCCTCATACTTTTTTTTAGATTTCATAATGCATTGCAAACACAGATTTCCAATGAAGACAATATCATTTTAACAAAACAAAATAACTTGTAGTGACTTGGATGATTATTTTACAACTTTCTTTTCCATTTAATTTCAAAAGATAGAATAAAGTATTTCTTTTCCTTCTATAGAATAAAATGATAGAGTATGTCCTTCCACATTCAAATGGGATTTCACTTCCAAAACATAGTAACTCTTCAGCACAAAACATATTACATTGTCATCCACTTGAAGTGGGAAATGATTTTACAAATAGAAAGCTCACAAAGGACTATCAAAATTGTCTTCTTTCTTAGCTCCAAAATAGTAGTATGAATTTTCATCATTCTCCCATTTGATCACAACAGAATAGAGAGAAAAGTAATGCTCTCCACCCAACCAAAACATCCAATGAAAAGGAGAAGCCATCCTTCTTCATTGGCCCCCGAGCCCCAACCACATTGCAATAAGAAATGCGACTCAACTCATGGAAACAACAGGATTCCACAACACAAAGGAAATCTTTCACATGCAATATTTCATATTTAAAACATAGTCCAAAATAAAACATTAGTTTTAGCAACCACAAGATAAAATCACAAACAATACTCAGGCTTCATCAAGCAAGCTAAAGGAGAAAGAAACTATAAGGGATGTTGCTTATGCCTCCCAAAGGGGAAATGGGTATCACCACCTGAGAACAAACCACCAAAATATATCATTTCAAGTCCCTGACATACCCTTATGCCTCCCCCAAGTACCCCTTATTTCTCACAATTTCTTATGCCTCCCCAACCTCTTATGGCACCCCATAACGAGTAAAAAAATGCAAGCTATTTATTTTTACAATGTGGAACCCAAATCTCAAATCCCTCCACACTTATTCCTCCCCATAACACTTATTCCTCCCATAATAATACCCCATAGTCTTCTCCTACACCATTCATAGGCCATCTACCCAACCGGTTAATAAATAAAACAACACATTAAAACATTCAACCATTCACATATGCATAAAAAGAAAGGAGAGCATTTCCAAGAGCTAAGCTCTTACCTCTCCATGATGGAGTTTGTTCTAAGGTTCCAAAACAACAAACTTTCCAATGCAAAATAGTCCAAGAGATCAACAATCTACAAGTATAAAACAATCTCCAATTTTCTCCAAAATCAAGATCTCTCAAAACTAAGAGAAGTCACCCCAAAATGAGCAATGTAAGTTGAAGTAACCCAAAAAAAGATAAGGAATTAAAACTTATAGGAGAGGGAAGAGAAGAGGATGAGGTGGATCCATGTAGTATGCTACTTCACACATCCTCAACTCCACCTCATAAGTCAACTTCAATCTCCAAGGCATAACAAATAAGTAGGTGAATAATATGACAGTTTTACTTACACACTCAAATTAAGCCCACACCCCATAAGGACTAAAATTTAAAACATGAAGAAATTACAACTAAAACATACAACTTGAATTACAAAAATGCATGATAAAAGTCTAAATTTTACTCTCCAACCATAGGTAAGGTTGGTATATAAATTTAAGAGGTGTGAGGCAAGTGTAACTTGTCCCACAAGCCTCCAACATTAGCCTCCAAGGAAAAATTCAAATTTTCAAGGTGGATTGTTTCATACTCCAAAATCAACTTACATATCCCTTACACATTACATACACATTGCTACAACATTTAAAACAAGAGCCAACAACTCTAATAAT
Organism: Taxus wallichiana var. yunnanensis; assembly: GCA_018340775.1. Classification (NCBI taxonomy): domain Eukaryota; kingdom Viridiplantae; phylum Streptophyta; class Pinopsida; order Cupressales; family Taxaceae; genus Taxus; species Taxus wallichiana. Next base: position 489,480,415 of record CM031242.1, read on the forward strand.
TACTTTCTTATGGCCCAATTTTATTACTTAATTTTAACAATATGATCACTCACAATACTTTACCACAATTTATTTAATTAAATAGAAAAGGGAAACACATCACTTTTAAAACACATACTAACTTAAAGAAAGGAACCAAATAAAAGAAATACACAAAGTCCCTTGGTCACATTTAAAGGTGATCCCCATGGGAATCCCTAACACAATCAAACACACACAAACAAATACAAGTTGTCATGGTGACCTTGTTGAATTCCTCTATAATTCTAAATTGGTTGGTCTCAAATACCTCGATGTTTGTTGTGATATTTTTAACCTACAAAATACAAATACCTCATTCGGCCTCGTGGCCATATGAAAATATCCAAATACATATAAATATAATTCTAAAAGCATCTATATATATGAATCACAATAACATCAAGGTAAGCAACAATATCATTTACAATTTAATCAACAACTACGTGATCATCAATTAATTCCATTTTCTAGGTCTACTCAATATATCCAAATAGCACATGTCCGAACGACATCCATAAGTATAACCATGTCAAACAGTATATCAACATCAATATATAAAATGTCTCTAATAATCATTATGCATCATATAAGAATCAACTCAACAATAATATATTCTCTAACATCTAGCATCATGTTAAATTAAATCTATAATAATGCCCATAATATAGTCAGCGTATCAAGGATCAAGATCAAAAGGTTTCGAAGGGAAGTGGGCACTACAATATGGTCTTGTATCCATTAATGGTGAGCCCTCACTCTCAAACCCTTGAGCATCAAACAATTAAATTTGATTGCTAGGATCTTCATAGGTTCATGTTTTGTAGCATTCAAAGAGTAGAGAGTAGTATATACATGTTTAGTTTGATGTTTTGTCAAATTTATAATGCATGCATAGGAGTAGCTCTTGTTTATCTCTTATCTTGATGGTTCATAGTTAAGTTGGTAAAGCTTTGAGGTTTCTTTAGTGTTCTAGCCTCATTTCTATAGCTTTTCTAATTTATACATGTTCACAATCCTAAGCATTACAAACTTGTTTGTTTCTTCCCCGCATGACAATTTTCATAGCATATAGACATAAAAAATGTTATAGTTCAGTTTCTCTTGTAAACACCTTATTGGCAAACGACACACTATATGGTATGTTAAACACCGGTCCATGTTAGAGCATATTTATGGTGTGCCATATACCATATTCCAACTCATATACCTACAAGAAGAAGGAACTTGTGTAACTACGGCTTTAGCCAATATAATTAGGTGTAATCATCATCATCATTGTATATGTATTGTAGCATACTAGTGTATCCATACACAAGTAGAATGTATTCTCTATATAGAGCTAGCACTTAAAGAATAATGAATCCTCTTGATTAATTTAATCTCCAACATACATAACATAGAAAACTTTGAAAATGGTTGCATCAATAAAAAATTTAAAAATTTATGTTGACTAAATGCAGTGTATATATCATGGGCCATAATTGTTAACTTACAACTAAATGTTAATCTCTATAGTGTCATGTTTCCTTTCCTCAATAAATCAATTTACAAAATAATAATTACTGATCAAAAAAATCATAACTTTAACATGTCGTCCATTTTCCTAGTATGCTACCCTGGTGTGAATAGATTCATGACTTAATAAATACTAACATTAAATGGTTTCAATTTTTGACATTCCACTATAGACACATGGGTTTTTATGGATGTTTAACCATGCACGAAGACTAATTTAGGGTAACATGCAAAACAAAATGTAGCTAGCTCATCGTTATAAAATATTACTATATCCATAAAAGGTGTTGTGCATGCAAATTAGACGTCAATATGAAATTTTCATTTGAGCCTTCCATTTGAGGAAATCATGGATAGACTAATACACCATATGGTTTTTTACGTTGTGCAAGTACAAATCACTATGTAATTTACAAGGAGGATTTTTACTAATTAAAATATAAAATTGTATCATATAATGTCTACATGTGAAAGGGATTCCTCATTTTGTTAATTTAAGATCGGGTGTACTTACTTTGGGTATAAGAAATCAATTTTACGTCGAACCTAGACATACAATTTGAGAAAAAAATAATTAATAGGCATATATAAATGGAAAGGTTTTGAAGTTCAAACATATTAGATCCACATGCATCGACAAGCATAGATAAGAGGTAAAAATATGGCTTAATGTTTGTTGCAATCAGGACATGTCAAAGGGTTTTTACAATGTGGGTTAGGAATTGATGAATAAGAAGCACTATTTATATGCATATATAAGTGGTGAAGTGCCAAATATATGAAGGGAAGGTATATACATTCAAAAAGACATACATAGACAATGTAAAGTGTGTCAAAATTGTAAGATCCATGAGAACATAATGCAAACCATCCCACTCTTTAACCGATTCCAAAACAACCCACCACAATCCAATTTGACAAGAACATTAGCATACAAATAGAAACATTAGTGTAGTCATTTTTACTCCTATCACAAAAAAAAGGAACCCCATGCGCATCGGCCTATCACCCAACAAAAGTTGGGTGCTCACCCGAGGCACGCGCAGGTATCGAGTCTCTCTTTTATGTGAGTTTAGTGGGAAACATCATCTATGATTTGTGTAAGAGATTCCAGAAGGGAAGTTAGGACATACAAGAACTATAGGCCTCAGAACGGACTCTAGATTCTTGCAGTCATTTCAGACCGAGTACTTAACAGAATCCATAACATGTATTATGACAGAAAGAAACATACAAGCATCAATACTTATCATGAAAGGAAAGAGAACTCATAAGAGAGAAGTATGCATCAGAATCATTGATATTCATGTATATATTATAACAGGAAACCTTATTACATCCATGGAACCATTACAGAGGGTCATAGAGAAGTAGACCGTAGTCATGCATTGCACTGGACTTATGTAACTAAGCTACCAAAAAGAAAATTTACAACCCCCAAGCCTAATGCATCTCTCTCCGAATACAACTATCCACTTAAAGAGTCCTCGCAGCATTTCTATAGAGCTCCACCCACTCTCTATGTATATCTTTTTGTCTCTACAAGCACTTGTATTTATAGCTTTCTGGACTGCCAACTCACCTTCCAACGCCCTCAGATATGGTGCCAAGTGTCCAAATGTGGTCCTCCATGCGAGCATGCTTCTCCAGGCCTGATCTTTCCACTTTATCCCATGATGTTCTTCTAGAAGATTCTATTGCAGGCATGCTCCTTTATGGCCCAACTGTCACCAGGCTGGCATCTTATCCACGTGCAATCGGGTCATGCTTTTCACGTGTTCTACTCCGGACGTTCAAATTTACTAAGTCCCGAACCCTTCACGCGTCACGTGTGCTACGGGATTCCTTAAACCCTTCTCTTACGCATTTTTTCCTTGTGCGCCATTCCATAACTGGGACCTTGCATGCCTACGCGCCTTCATACTTGGTCAATATTCTAGGGGTCCAACATCACCCCACACTACACTTGTTCTCGTCTGTGGAAATAATCTACTTAGCCAAGATGTAGGCTTCCTTAAAGAACCAAGGTGTATTCTTACATTTTGTAAAAGAATAAAGGAATGAAAGAATAGGGAAGAATGAAGAATGGGGGGGCATCAACTCAACAAGTTAGGAAAATCCTTCCACAAGTCTACCTCCATCTTGTTCCATATGTTGACCTCGCTCTGTGCCTTCTGACAGAGGTCACTGATTAGGATGCTCACCTCATCAAAACTTAGGCCAATTCCCTGGGTGCCCAAAGTGTCAATGATCTTCTCCATCTCCTTGCCTGGTCTTCGAGTGTGTCCATCCTCCTAGTAATCTAAGGGTATAGTTCTTTCAGCCGGGCCTTGATTGAACCCCTTAATGTTTCAATCACCTCAGATTTTCTTTCTACTTTGGCAAGGACCTTGTCTCTCTCTACCCTGTTTCCTTTATTCTTCTCTTGGAACTCCTTTAGCTCCACTTCGAGTGTGGTGACCAAGGTGCTTGCTACCTTATCCCTGTCTATGCAAGTATCATATGCAGCCTCAGCAGATTGGGCAATGATTTTAACCTCTGTGAGCACCTTGTTATACTCAAGCAACGAGTGCTACCGCCCTCAACCTGTCCTCTCCTTTATAAGCATGTGACCACTTCCTCTATAGACTCCAGGGCCAAAGGTCGTCTCTCCATGGTGAGGACATGTGTTAGATCTTCTAAGCATTCTAGAATGGATGCGTACTTCTGCGTGGGTGGTGCTAGGTCTGGGTGCTTTAAAATGATGGCGCTCTTGATAGACTCCACCTTCTTGTATACTTCCTGCACCTTTGTCTTCTCATCCTTTAGCTCATGCCTCGGTTGCGCCTTTGATCGTTCTTCTTACTTCAATCTCTTGGCCTTCTCCACTAGCTCCTCTTCTTTCTTCCCTAGTTTTTCCTCTAGCACTCTTATTCTGTCATTGTCATTTACGCAAAGAGCCTAGCCTCTGTCTTGACCATGACCTTGTTGAGCGCATTACAAACCTACTCATCCGAGAGTTCCTAGGCATTTACCAAGGGATTGGCTCCTTGAACTGCAGTATTATTATGATTGCTCCTTGGCAATTTAATTTGAATTCTGGATCGTCAATGTGGGATTCAAATGCCCAAGAGAGCATATTCTTCATTTTGGGGTACGTGCCCTCCTTTTCAAATGACCCCATGGCTAAAATCCTTTATGTGGGTATAGTGCTCTGGAACCGTGCACGTAGCACCTTCTTTGAGTCATCAACATAGCCCATCACTTGTCTTTTCTCTATACCAAGGGTCCTCCTACTCAGAGCGCACCTTTGGGAAAACTTACCATTAGAGTGGGACCTCCTCCCATGTTGTCATGCTCCTTTTCAATGTTTTCCTCTTTTCCTTCCTCTAGCACTATGTCAGCGCTGCGCTCCAACTCTTGGTCTACTAAGGCCTCAAGCATTTTCTTTTCCTCTCTCTCTGCTACCTCGGTGATCTGCTCCTTTGTGAAGCTTATGGCTTCCCACTTTTCTGTGCCAACCTCCTCACTCTTTCCCATGTCTTGGGTGCCTTCCTCATCTTGGGTACTCTTGCGCGCATGAATACGAACTCCTATTTCTCTTCTTCGCTCTCTTCTCCTGAGTCGTACACGCTGAAAACATGTGGCTCTTGATCCCTCTCAGGCTCATCCTCCTTGTTGTCATCTTCTTCACTCTCATCCTCTCTTTTACCCATGTACTTCTCCAAGTTTTCGGTCTCCTCCGAGTTAACTTCCTCTTCCATCCTCTGCTTTTTCTTGAGAGGTGGCTCCTTGAGGGGATTCGGCCTCTTCCTCTTCCTTTGGCAACTTTTCCTTGGTGAGGGGTTGCCTAGGTGCCTCCACTTCTAGTGTCTTCTCCTTCATCGGGGACTTCTTTCTCTCGCGCGTAAGTACTGGGCTTGGCACTCATTGTCAGCATACTCACTATTTGAGAAGTCTGCACACTTGGTGCTTCTTCTTCTCTTCCCCTCTTCTTGGGCGCGGGCCTCTTCCTACCCATGGGATCTTCAGGTATGGAGACATCATTCTCCAGGTACGCGCCCTTCTCAAACTTGGGCCTTATACGGAGGTATACGCGCATCACGGATCCTCCTGCAATGGGTAGCGTCATTAGCCTTGTCATCTGGACCTCATGCGACACGTACCTTTCCACGTACATGCACTTTTACTGGGGTAGTTAAACCTTTTTACATCTCTCTGTGCTCCTGGTCTAGACTACCCAGTTCCAGCTTCATCTTCTTGGATTCCTTGAATTGTTTACTCCCACTTGGAAGTATTGAGCTATGAAAGTGAAGGGAAGCTTGCACCATGGGCTCCATGACCCATCTACTAGCTTGAACCTGCCCAAGGTAGAAATGTTGGTATACTGCAAACTCAACTTCTCCTTCAGTGACTTTTAGAAGTTGTTCAGGAATCCTCCACTCTGCCTCGAACACGTTCCTCAGGCATGTATACCATTTCTCCAGTTGTGCCTTGTGGGGTGCTGTCATTTTGTCACATGCATACTTCTCAAATATCTTCGCGGGTGAAGGATCCTCTGTAAGGTACTCCCATACAAACTTGTCCGTGTGTCAGGCACTCCAATCTCTGAAAACATGATGGTTAGTAAGACATTTCCCTGAAGAGGATTTTGTCCCCCTCCTTTTGCACAACTAACAATCTCCTCCGCGATGTATGTAGACAAGTTATATATGGTGCCCTCTGTAATTTTCCTACAGACATGTAACCAGGGTTTATTGACCTGGGTCCATCTCTCCTAGCCATTCAACTTTGTTACCAGATGTGTGGCCATCTTCATCACTGGGTCCTTGATGTCTGAGATGTCGTAGTACCTCGACCCCTTCTTGCAGGCATATTTGGTGATGGTTTCTGAATTGCCTCCTTATCACTTAGGTCATCCTCCAAGTTGTTTCCTTCACATATGAGGCCTGTGAACTGAGAGATGAGTTGAGGAGTAATGCGCATCTTGCACCCTACAAAATGGAAGTAATCTTCATGTACTCGTGACATTAGCCATTGGTATAGGCACTTTGGTTTTCCAAAATAGGGCAACTCATAGAGTTGTAACAACCCTACCTTCTCCATTTTGACCTTAACATCATCATTGTAGATGGGCAAGCCCTCTGGTGTCTGTTTACTCATGGGGCACACTAACTCCAGTGTCATTTCCTTCTTGATTGTGTTTTTTGATGGTTATAGTCACTCACAGGCGTTCCTTAGGTGGGACTCCCACTCCTTACCCATCATTACCCCATTTGGGTATTGCATCTCCACATACCACTCTTCATTCATATTACTCATGTCAGGTTCTTGTTGCTTGGCCTTGCCCTTGCCCTTTCCTTTCTTGGGTGCCATTGTTGAGGTCCTCCTATCACTTCACTCCCTCCTTGTTACTCTGTTCTTCCACTTCTTCTAGCCTCAGATCTCAAACCTGTGATGAAAAACCTCTCGACCCATGCCCTAGTTTGTCAAACCCTAACTGGGATAAAACTTCCACAAGACAGCGCCTCCTCACAACTTTTCTCACGCCTGTGAAACCCCTTCCTTCTGGTTTGCAAATCCAAACTGGCTACTCACGCTTCAATCTCACAGATATTTCTTCACATGATCAAATCTGGAAACCCTAGTTTGTCATAGACACAAAAATCACTTATCTCTATTCGCAAAGTGAAAATGAAAGTGCCTCGACCCTTTACTTATAGATTTCATCTTTTTGAGCATTAAATGCTACTTCACCTACCACCATACTTTATTTCATTTAATGTGGCTTTTTCAAACAAATCTCATCTTCAGTGCTTTCACTCACGTGCCCAACCTGTGCAAAAACTCCTCCAACCTTCTGGCGTGCAACCAATCCAACCCGATAGGAGACTCTTACACGTCAGTAACCGGGCCGAAGGCACTTCTTCTGTCTGATTTTTGCTCTGCCTACCTCGTGTTGCTTAAATTTGCTTTCGTCTCCTTAGTACGTGGGATCTAAAAGTAGCTTTATCCCTGGCACCAACCATCCTTCTTTCATTTTTTCTCTCCACACACTTCTTTCAATGGGGATTTTTTAACATACACTTCCTTGGCAATCCAACCATTCACTCCTTCACATTACTCCACCCCACACTTAAAATGATGTGTGGTCCTCTGCACTCACAAATTCTCTAAAATAGTAATAAGGTTACGTGCCCAAGGCGCAAAACAAAACAACACGCGAAAGGAAACACAAGAAAGGGAATGCATAAAGGAAATTTCTAAACTAACTAGAAAAACTACCTTATTTACAAACACCAAGAAAACTTATTTGTAGAAGGGCTTCAACCTACTCCCATTGAAGTGTCCAGACAACTTCGTCCCATCCATGGCTTATAACTAGTACGCGCCCAAATAAAGGATGTACGAGATTGTATAAGGACCCAACCAATGGACTTTCAACTTTACAGGATGGCGCGAAACTTAGAATCATATAGTAAAACCATCTTCCCAACCTCAAACTTCTTGTTTCTAATGTGGCGATCATGTCAAGCCTTCTGCTTTGCTTTTTTTGTTGTTTGGCTCCACCTGGCGAGTGATCGTCTCTCATCCATATTCATTAACTCATCAATCTTTCTTCCAGCACTTGTTCATCGGCTAACCCTCCTGTGCGTGCTATTCGCAGAGAAGGAAACATAAATTCAACTGAAAAAATAGCTTCCGTGCAAAAATGCCAATTGAAATGGTATGGCTTAGTTCATCCTTTTATACGTTTTCCTGTAAGCCCACAATACTGCCGATACTTTTTCATTCCAATCTTGTCTTCCGACATCAAAAATTTTGGTCAAGGTATGACTCAGTATTTTGTTGAATGGTTCCACGGTTCCATTTGCTTGTGGGTGATAGGGCGTAGTATTGTGATGAGCCACCATGAACTCTGATAATAGGATCCTCACAGTCTCATTCAAGAAATGTGTACCCCTATCGCTGGTCAAATTCAACGGGCATCCATACCTTGTGATAATGTTCTCCCACAAGAACCTTGCCAATGTTGTTGTTATGCAATCTTTAGTCGGGGCTACCTCTACCCACCTAGTCATATAATCCATGCAAGTGATGACATAACATGACCCATTCCTACGTGTCGTTGGTGCAATAGGTCCTACAAATTCTATTGCCCACTTTTCAAAAGGCTCCGCGCTAGGATAGGGTGCGAAAAGAATTTCATCTCTACTTCTTAGTTTTCCAAATGCGGCAGCGACAATGGTCACATGCTTTACAATAGTCTTTACAATCCTTGTACTGGGTTTCCCACCACAAACCTACCATTAATATTTTATTCGTGGTCGCATCACCTGCATAATGCCCACCCACACTTCCTCTGTGTGCTTCCTCCATGATGGTTAGGCACTCATGCTCTAATACACACCTGTGCAAAACTTCATCATGTCCCAACTTGTATAATTCTCCACTGATTAACATGTAAGGCGCATGCGCGTATGGCCAACTATTTTTCTCAATGTCTTCATTCCTTCGGTGCCACACCTTCCTTTAAAAATTGCAATCTCTTCCAAGTCCAGGGCGCATGCCTGACCTAAATAGTTGCGCATCGGCATTGTTTCCTCAATACTTTGCGCATCCTCCCCTGAATCAATTCTTGACAGATGATAGGCCCATAATTGCTTTTCCCAAGCTTCACTACAATGGTGAATTCAAATTCTTGAAACAACAACACCCACCGACATATGCACCCCTTGTAGAACAAGCTTGTTCACCAAATACTTTAATGCCATGTGGTGGTGTAAAACACAAAGGGTGTTGCTAGTAGATATTGCCTAAACTTGAAAAGCACGTAGATCATCGAAAATGCCTCACACTTAGTTGTGGTATAATTCTACTTTGTTGGTGTCAACTTCCTACTTGCAAAACACAGAGGATGATCAACAATCCCTTCACCTAGTTGTGTAAGCACTGCTCCAATGGCGGTCCCTGAGGCATCTACATGGACATGAAAGGGCTTGTCCCAAGAGGGAAAACGTAATATAGGTGCGGTGACAAGCCTATCTTTTAATGTATCAAATGCCCTCTATTGCGCCTCTCCCCAATGGAAGGCACTTTTATGTCTAAGCAGCTCCTCTAAAGGCACGGTGATCTTGGCATACCCTTTGATGAATTTCTGTAATAGCCCATATGCCCAAGGAATCCACACACTACGCTCTGGCTAGTAGGCTCCCCTAACCCCACAATAATTGCAACTTTAGCGGGATCTACCAGCAAGCCCTCCTTACATATGATATGCCCCAATAAAGTCCCAAAGGGTGTAGCAAACACACACTTCTTAATGTTGAGGGATATCCTCAATTGCCTACACCTCTCAAACATTAACCTTAAATTATCACAATGGTCTTTAACCAGACCATACATTGTCCAATCATCCAAATAGACCTGAAGAAACTTATGGATGAAGTCCTGGAATGCTTGCACCACTATGCGTGAGAAAACAACAAGCGCATTCTTCAACCCAAAGGGCATGACCGTGTATGCAAAACTTCCCCACTCAGTGGCGAAAGTTATCTTCTCTGGTCCTCCTTTGCAATTCGGACTTGGTGGTACCCTGAAAATCCATCCGTAAAGGAATAGATTTCACGTCCAGTGACTCCTTCAAAAATTTCTTGGTGAAAGGGGTGGAAAGGGATCAATGACACAAACATTGTTCGGGTCCCTATAATCCATGCGAGATCATAATCCGCCCATCCTTCTTGATGTTGATTACCATCGAGACTTATCCACTTCGATTCTTCCTTGCCTCAATGATCCAAGAAGCTATCATTTTGTCTATCTCTTCCTTAACCTTCACGCTCAAATTTGGATTCATCCGGTAGGGCCTTTTCATAACTAAGCATGCACCTTCCTTCAATTTTATCTTCATCTCCCCCAAGGAATGGTGAACACCTTTGAGCTCATGGTACCCACGTGGGAATAAATCCTCAAATTCACACAATAGATCAATGATCTTAGAAACTTCCTTCTCCGACCAGTAATCTCCAATAATAGCTTCCTTAGGTTCTTCTCCTGAACCGATGTTAACCTTCTTCATCTTTAAGGGCTCATGGTAGGTGCGTGTGCAAGTATCAGCACTGTCCACTACCTCGTGTGTCCCTACATAATGGTTAACATCCAAGCTTTCTGATTCCTCTCCATCAATCGAATACACCAATTTTCCTTTTTATTTTTCCAAACATGCGTGCTCAAGCTGTAACTCTTCTGTTTCTTCTACTTCTTCTTCAAAGCGCACCCCTAATCCCGGTTCACCTAGTAATTCCAATAGCCTATCTTCCATCCTAGCATTATCCCCCATGGTAAGGCGCTTGATACCCTGCAAGGCCTTATCAATTGATGGTTTGGTACTCCGATACCCAAAGGTTTGAATAAGATCAGCCGTGACCTCTTACGAATTCCTTGTCGGCGGTGTGTCTCCAAATGAATATATCATGCGTGCTCATAACCCTGTAGTGTAAAATACAACTTGTGCACCCAAAGGGATGGTGGAAAAGCTTGCCTCTCCAAACCCGTTCACACTCCTGGATATGGAAAGAGGTGGGATCCTTCCCATGGTAGTCATTGATGATGGTGGGCACATTGCTCCTAAAAATCTAACAAAGAGAAATTCTTACCTCGCACCACTCTAAAAGGCTCTCCTGATGTGTATCCACCACCCGAGCCATTTGTTGTGTCGAGCGGGACATAACTTAACATCCCCCTTTGTTCCTTCTCATCCTTCCACTGAGCTTCCACTTCCTGTAGAAAGATCTCAGGGAAGGCTCCTCCTGAATACTTGGGCAGTTCTTTTCCTCCAAGGTGCCGAACCATGCGTGCCTTTGTTACCTTGGTCACTGACCCTCTCAACTGTCATCCCATTAATTCATAAGTCCCATGCACCCAATTGTCACATGCCAGACTGGTGGTATCACTCACTAACTAAGCATCTTCAAACTGGATAACCCCGTTAGTAGGGTGTATCATCTCTGGGTCTCTAATTGAGCACACATATATCCTGTCCAGAACTTCTTCCCCCAACGGTTCAATATAGGGTGTCGACTTCCCATCAGCCAGGGGTATAATGACTGTTCCTCCTTGTTCTCAAAGTTGATGTACCCTTTGTTGAACCGAAGGTCCGCATTGTTCTTATAACACCAAGGGTGCCCAAGTAGTGCTAGGAAATTATCCACCTCGGTGAGCGCCAAGACTTCAAAGTCCCCAGTAAACTTAGCTCCCTAGATAGTGATAGCTTCATCCTTTAAAACACCGATGGGCATTGCCTTAGTTTTGTTTTCCATATAAAACACATTCAAAGATGGTTGTAATGCAGGTCTTCCCATCGATGCCATGCATCAAAGTTAGAACATTAACCTCCGCGCTTTGTGTTAATGACGATATTGCTAAGGAGCCATCCATCTAACATTGCATTCAACGTGATCTCCTTGTCATAGTCAAGGTTGTGAGGGGAAGGTTAGCGTGCAAGACCTACCTCTCGCACTCTCCTCTCGGCGTGTGGTACCTTCTCCCTTAACCATGATCCGAGAAAGGGAATGATATTCTCTGCCTTAGCATTCTACACACCTCCTTGACCTCATCCGGGTCATCCTTTAGCGCCTCGACTCTCCTTCGTTGTTCCTCCCTCTTGATTTCTCCTTTAGACCTTTGGATTTCCCCTTGTAAGCTCTCGAATGACATCCATGGTGTCTGATATATCTCTGTTTCATGTGCGGGTCTGGATACTTTCCATGAACAAGCTCCTCCCTTGAAACTAGGTTCTTGTGTCTGGTATCTCTCTTGCTTGCGCGTTTTGGCCGCCCTTGTTGTTACAAGACAAGCTCCAAACCCGCATCCCGTGTTACGAGGCATCCACGATGTCTACCTTCTTAATACTCGACCATTGCATCACCCTTGTCCTTCCGGTGTTGTTGATTCATATGCTCAAACAATTCCAGGAACTCCTCATACTTATGCTTCTTCCCACACCATGAGCACTGCAACAAGTCAGGAATTCACATTTGTAATGCTCTTTCAATCCACAATTGAAACAAGTTCATGCGGGGAACTCACTCCTTCCTCCCCCACGGTTACCACGACCACGAAATCCTCCTCAAAAACCTCTTCCGTGCATGCCTCCATCTGCGCACTCCTCATAATGGTGATCATCACCCTTGGAACTACTAGCAATGTTGGTTTGGCACACCCCATGATCAATGGCCTCATGGATCTAATCAATGAGTCTACAGTCCTTAGTATCATGGGTTGTAGAAGTGAAAATCTTGTAGTAACAAGATACATTCTTCCTGATTGTGCCGTTGCAGTAAGGGGCACCTACTCACATCATGGTTCCCATGACAAATTTCACAATCTACCACCACAGCATGTACTTTGCTCTGGGGGTAATTATCCTTAACGTGCCCCTCTATCTTATAATTTGTTCACCACAAACCACTGTGAGTCTCATGGGCTAAGTTTGCAAACAATTTTTCCAACTGCTTAGCCATAGCGTGCAATTTGAGCCTCCAAGAACGGCTAACGCCAAAGATCAACACTACCAATAGCTTCGGCATGCAGGGAAACTTCCAATGCCTCACACAATTCAGTAAAAGTTTTTAAGATAAGGCCCTTCTAAAAGGGGTGATAAACCCTCCAACAAACCACTGAGCATGTTGTGAAGGGTGAATATCATATGATAATTTAGACAAGAGAGTTTTAAAGTGCGCATCATACTCCCGCACACTCTCTGTCATTCCTTGTTGAATCTCCTTCAAAGCGTTGATGCTCTTCTGCTCAAACTCAGGAATGTGGAATTCTACCAAGAATGCATTCTTTAAAGCAGTATAGTCCACCACTATTTGATGAGGGTCATACTTCCTATACCAGCTATGCGCGCGCCCTTACAATGTGGTTGTAAACTGACTAGCCTTCTGTTATGGGGTTGTGACACCCTTCGCGTGCCATAACAGTTCACATTTGTGAACATGTTCCGCAACATCCTCAATACCTCTATAATCGGGAAAATGTAGAGACATTTCAAAGAAAACTTGTGGGGGTGGTTGGGGCCCAAATCCTCCTCCATCAAATCCTTGGTTTTCACTGTATTTCCTGAACCACTAGATCCCTAGGTCCACCATTGTCCGAACCACTAGATCCACTAGGTCCACTGAGTCTGAACCACTAGATCCACTAGGTCCAGGTCCTGAACCACTAGATCCACCAGACCCACCAGCTCCTACTCCTCCCGAACCACCAGATCCACCAGGCCCACAGGTCCTGAAGTGGTCGTGTCGAGGTCCCCATAGTTCCATTTGAGTTGTGCACCTACGGTCTCGACAATGCCCACTACCGATAATATACCTGCGCCACTCCCAGGATGCAAGACCGAACGCTTATGTGCCATACCTTGCACGAAAAGTTCTAACATTGGGTGGTGTTTGCAACCATAAAATTCCCAAACAAGAAAGTATACCTCTTGGGCGTAGACCGATCACCTCCAATGTAACCAATTGGACTAGTAATATTATCCCCGATCGGAAAACCAAGCTCCGGTGGTTCGGTCACTAGGTGGGCTCAGATGCACACCAACGGTTCTTCTTTCTCCGCGTGACAAACTCTCATCAGAAGTTGAAGGGGTTTCTCTCACGCACTTGCCAAGATGGGGTCACATGAAGCTGCTCGGGTTCCACATCCTGTGTGAACCTCAAATCCTTCCGCAACGTCCGCCCATATATCCATCACACCTACAACCTCACGTTATCTAGCAATCTCCCTTTCACGCGCTTCACCATACTTGAGTCGTCTCTCCTCCCTTTCTTTTTCCACCACAACATCTGCCATCTTCCTCCACCCTAGCTTCCTCACCTAGCACTCAGAATGGTTTAGCCGGCCATTGGGAAAGCCTCTAAACTCATGGTAATCATCAAGATCTTCAGAGCCAAAGGAAAACATGTAGAAATGATCCTCTGGGCTCCCGCAGAAACTCAAACTCAGCAACCTCCGGACAAGAATATGTGGAAATGGCGTACTCCAGAGTGTAGCTAGCCAATACTCCTTTCCACCAATGATCCACATAGCATGAGTCCACATCAGATCTGCATCATGCAGCCTTTGGTATTCTTCTTGGGTCCACACATGCGATCCATAACGCCAACTGGATCTAGATGCATAGGTTGTGAGCCATTTATATAGCTCCATAGGGAAGTAGCAGAAAAATGTCTCATACAAATCATGGTAGAGATTCTCCTCTACCCATCTACGTGCATTAAACTCGAGTCCGTGTTGAATCTCTCGAGAAAATCCATCCTCTATACTCTTGAACCATGATTCAACACTTTCCAATGTTAACCGCTCTATCATTACTCATTACAAAGATCATGATGTATGTTAAATCCCACTACTGACTTGAAAAGAGGTCCGGCAATGGAACCAAGATGTATTTATTTTTACTCTTTCAAAAACAAAGGAACCCCATGCACGCCGACCTATCACCCAGCAAAAGTTGGGCGCTCACCCGAGGCACGCGCACGAGTACGAGTCTCTCTTTTATGTGAGTTTAGTGGGAAACATCATCTATGATTTTTGTAAGAGATTCTAGAAGGGAAGTTAGGATATACAAGAACCATAGGACTTAGAACGGCCTCTAGATCCTTGTTGTCATTTAAGACTGAGTACTTAACAGAATCCATAACATGTATTATGATAGAAAGAAACATACAAGCATCATACTTAGCATGAAAGGAAAGATAACTCATAAGAGAGAAATATGCATCAGAATCATTGATATTCATGTATATATTATGACAGGCAACCTTATTACATCCATGGAACCATTACTGAGAGGGTGCGAGAGAGAGCGAGACCCATGAGTTATTATGCATTGCACTAGACTTATGTAACTAAGCTACCAAAAAGAAAATTTACAACCCCCAAGCCTAATGCATCCTCTCCTGAATACAACTATCCACTTGACAGAGTCCTCGTAGCATTTCTGTAGAGCTCCGCCCACTCTCTATGTATATCTTTCTGTCTCTGTAGGTGCTTGTATTTATAGCTTTCTGGACTGCCAACTCACCTTCCAGCGCCCTCAGATCTCGGTGCAAGTGTTCGAATGTGGTCCTCCATGCGAGCATGCTTCTCCAGGCCTGAGCTTTCCACTTTATCCCATGATGTTCTTCTAGAAGATTCTATCGTAGGCATGCTCCTTCCTGGGCCAACCTGTCACCAAGTTGGCATCTTATCCATGCGTAATCGGGTCATGCTTTTCACATGTTCTACGGACGTCTAAATTGACTAAGTCCCGAACCCTTCACATGTCACGCATGCTACGGGATTCCTTAAACCCTTCTCTTGTGCACTTTTTCCTTGCACGTCATTCCATAACTGGGACCTTGCGCACCTACACGCCTTCATACTTGGTCAATATTCTAGCGGTCCAACAATTAGGATATGTTTATACTTTAAAGAGATAAAGTTAAAAATTCAATTGTTTTGAGATAAACATGGAAATTTGTAGACATGTGCCCAATCAATGAAAATAAAGATTTGGAATACATTCCCTGTGATATCAATGTCCATCCATATTTGATCCCACTGCTACATCCTTGTATTCTATCTAAGAGAGGAACCTTCAATCACATTGTAAACATGCGAGGAAAGAGACAATTGTGGAGAAAGGAGTATGTGATTTATTTATTTTGGTTAAAACCAAGTATTTAACATTTGTGTTTCTAATTAAGATAATTATGGAAATATATGCCTAATACGATTACAATCTAGCACTAAATAAATGGATCAATTAAGTAAAATATAGATCCAAGAAAACTAAGCTAAGAAATAATGAAACCCTATGTGCAAAGAGGAGATAAAGTGACTAAGCTAGTTTTACTGACTAATCTTGGACTGTCAAGAAGTCTTGACCGGGTGAACAAAGAGGGAGAAGCGTTACACAAATTAACATTAGGAAAATATACGAGATGATGATCTTCCTACACGGGGGCTCCTACAAACTCCCTAAACTTTTTCTAGGCATATCTTTCTACTAAAAATCTTTGGAAACCTCCTTTTAATGGTCGCAAGGTGTTCATTGTCCTTCACCTTTGGTCACTAGAATTTCGCACAATGTCCACCAAGGTTGCAATAGCATCCAATAAATATTCCCTACAAAACCCCAAAGATACATCAAATCCTAAAAATAAATATGCAAAAAATCGGATTCGGTGTCCCTTACTACTGAAACTACCTCAAAGATATCTAAGTGGACCTTAGATAACAAGAAAAGTAAAGTAAAAATGTAACATATGTGTGTATGGATGTAATCAAGTGTAAATTAGGATGGGTAGATATCTAATGTTTGATGGATGTAACAATAGGTGGTTATCTTATCTTAGTGATTATCATGATTACATAACGTTATATTTATATGATTCCCTTTCTTTAATTTTGTAATTAACCCCGAAAAGGCCAACTACTAAAAAGATAATATGCTCAAATGGCTAGAATGTACCTAAAAGATGTGAACAAAGTATAAAGAGCTCAAGGCGCCTAGAAGGGATGAAAGGGCCTAACGTTGGTGTCTTGGGTGGGCGTTGGCATTTAGGGTGAGAAATGGTGAGGTTTATAAAGGAAGACTAAGCTAAAAATGGTGTAAGAAAAAAAGTGGAAACAAAAATAATAAAAAGTGGTCAAAAGTCATGGGTTGATTAATAATTTTATTGCTTAGGAATCATATGAATAGTAGTGTGCAATCATGTTTAAATAGATACCCAAAGTGTGTGATTATGTGTTTACATTTTCCCCAATTATGTTGTTGAGCAAATGCTCGATAACATAAAGTAGATAAGATATGCATACTTGATAACCATGTAGATCAACAATGAAAGCATGCCGAGAAATAAAGAAAAGAGTAGAGTGATAAAAAAATGTGGAGTGTGGATGCTAAGGAGGAGAGTACAAAAATGATGTTCAAAATGACCCTAGGGAAGAAACGCATGTGTAAATGTCAACTGTTGTACCTATTTTTGATGTCGATGCAAATGTGATTGATGATTTGATTACCACTTCCCATAAGTATGGACCTCAAAAAGAATGAACAAGTAGTCAAATACGCGTGTATATGATCGAAATATGTAAAAATTATGTAAGGAAAGTATGTCAAAAATGAAAATGTGAAAAAGGAACATGTGCACCTGATACGTGATGAGAAAAGGGTGTAGAAAGGATTTTGAAGATCATATAGAAAAATGAGTTTCAGGAGATCTAACGTCGGTTCGCGTGCTGCGTGTTTTTGGGGCGATCTCACACCAAGACATGGAATAAGTGTGGGGAGAAAAGTCTAGTGTCACCCTCCAACATTTAAATGCTTCCTAAAATGTAGAACACCACTTTTATAAAAAAATCCGATCCATTTCAAACAATTCGATCCAACACAAAAGTGAAAAATGTTGTGTAGTGCATGCATGTCGAGTGCTAAGGATTGTGTGTCTTATAAAATCCCATGTGAGGAGTTCTATATATTGTGTTGAACTACCAAATATTTTGTAACTCCCCCGATCACACGCGTCCGGGAATGGTCGTGGGCACCCGACCGCCATTGTCCTAGTTTGGGTGCTAGTTTTTTTTGTTGTGCTAAGGACCCAAGTCTGATTTTGATCCCTGTCTCGAGACTAATAACTATAGTATACCGGTATTGTGTTATGTGATTCTTGTATAACGTTGTATGGGGTGACTGATTCACCCAAATGATGCCCACCTATTTAGGGTGCATGCGATGTTACTAAAGGAGTATGCGGCTCAAAGGTGGATCGATCGTTGTGTTAAAATTGTGCCCCTGTATGGGGAAGCGAATGTGCTTGGTAAAAACTAAGGCACATGTATACAAAGTGGATAGGAAACACGTGTTAGTACAAGCAAAGACTAACATGCATGTAGAAAACAAAAGGTAAGCTTCATATACAATGATAGGTAAGTAAGACACAAGAAGGAAATGTAAACACACAAGAAGACAATGTAGACCGCAAAAAGCGGGTTGTAAACATGGGACAGTACCACTCATGATGTCATAAGGCAATCAAGGATAAAAATCCAAAAACAAACAGTTTGTACACAAGAGAAAGGGAAAATCATACAATTAATGGCATACAAAGAGAAAGTAATGACAAGTAAAGTAAATGACAACTATGGAATCAAGTAGCCCTATATAACAAATGTTGCACATTAAGCACATGTTAGCATGTTAAAAGATAAAAGTTGTGTCAAAATGTGTATAATTTGATAAAGTAGTGTGTTGTGAAAATTGAAACAATAACCCCTATAGTGTATGAAAGTCGATTCCCTAAGAGCCAATGTGGGACTAGTAATAGGTATTGCACTAAGCATCCATGTTACGTGTATGAATCTATAGAATTTGCAATCAATATTAGAAAGGCAAGTGAACGCGCATGTGTGTATGATAATGATAATGGCATACAAGATATCTATCTAGCATGTGTAATAAAGTGTACATGTAAAAGAATAAGTAATAAAGAGTAAATGCAACCAAGATATGCAGTATGTTGTGGATGAGATAGAATGGAATGTAGTGTGAATGATAGGAATCGTGTGCCCCCAAGTGGATGTTTATGCATGTTATGAGGTTCATTTATACATGCCCCCTCAATAGTCAATAATGAACCATAAATAAAAGTGTGTCATCAAGAAATGGTTTGAATTGTGTGTAGTAGAAAGATATGATTGTCAAAGTGCAAAACGTAGAATGTAATCACATGAGTGAATAAGTGAGTGATTGAACGCACGAGTGTGGTGAGGTCCATTTCAGATATATACCCTCGGTAGACAAGTATGGACCTTGGAACTAGATTACATCATAGGGTAGTGTTTCATGGTGATTGTGTGGGAGATACATGTAATGTGTTTTTTGCACATGAGATAAGGATGTTGTTAATGTGTCACTTGTGTAACATTCTCGTGAAGTTGTCAATTGTGTTGTATGTTGCGAATATTTTGATAGTGTATTATTTTTTGAATTTACGTGAAAGAGTGTGATTGGGAATTTGAGTATATGTAAGAAAGATGTGTGATGTCATGAAAGCACCGAGTGTGCAACATGTTGAGCAGATGTTGAGTGTGTCGTATGTTGTCTTCAAAATGTGTAAATAATATTTGTTATTGTCTTTGAGGTTGTATTGATAGGTAGGCATGAAAAGTATGTATTTTTAGTGTGTTGAGTATGTAGTAATTTATGCCAAATGTGTGTAATAGGAGGAATGTGTCATATTAAGCGTCTTTGATTGTAAAGTTATGAATATGTACGAGGTATATGATGATTTGTAATTTAGTGTATGGGGTGTGAGGTTCATGTGTACGAGATTCCCTCAATAGTCAAGTGTGAATAAAGCATGAGAGTGCGTCATTAGGGAATGACAATACAATTGTATCGAGATGGGTATGTACAATTATTAATGTGGGTGGTGTGTGTTAATGCTAGAAGGGGAGATATAAGTTCAATTCCCCCCAAGTGTGTGTTGATCAATGTGTTATTCGATTAATGGTGTTTGTAATATATATAGGTGATGCATGAAGGTGATGAAGTATAATAGATAGTGTATGGTTGATTGAGCGATGTGATAAATGATGAGAGATTGTAGTGAATAGAAATAGATGGTCATATATGTATGCATGGATGAGTGATTATGTAATGAATCATATAATGTAAAGATGAAATGGGGTTCTTATTGTAAGAGATCCCTCAACAATCATGTAAGACGAGAGTGTGTCACCAAGGAATGAATCATGATGTGTAAGATGCGTGTGAAACACTGGATATGACAAGCATGAGATGTAAGAGAGATGTTAATGCTAGAATTTGGGGGATAAATAATGTGATGCCCCCAAGTGTGCAATAATAAGATTGATAAAGTAGCGTTATCTAAAAGGTCGTCATTTTCTTGGTCAAAAGCGCATGGTGAGGCATCCGAGACTTGATAAGCGATAATTCCAGATGGTCAAGAAAGGAGTCGTTGAGGCATAAATTATACATGCCCATTACGTATTATTCATTAATGAAGGGAGGTAGTGGAAAAACATGTGCATACAAATGAGTAATATTTGCGAATAACCAATAAATTAATCATTATAAATGAAAATGCGACCAAATGACATGGGAAATGATATATCAGTATGATCAGGGTCTAATGTGCCCCCAATGTAATCAAGCCAAGACTGTTCGAGTGTAAGTGGAGAAGTGCGAGGAGCACGTGCAAGAAATATTATGAGATAAAAGAATTGAAGACCATAAGTAGTGATAATGCAAACAAATCCATGATATATATGAGGATCATGAGGTGGAGGAAAGATGTCATCAACTGTAAAGCCTAGCCAAGCTAACCCATCATTTGTGCATATAGTATTAGAGCAAGTAGGATCAAATGGAATGTGTTCCCAATAAGAGTCATACATGAAAAATATGCATATGAATGAAATACGTACTAATGGAGGTTGTTCATGAGAAGGTGATGGAATGACAGACTGCATGTCGGACAAGACCCCGATAAAGAATCAAAGCGGTAGTAGAAGCGGGAGGAGGTGATTGTGCGAGATGAGACAGATATCAACATGCAAATAACACCTTCAAGTGGTGGTAAATGAGCGAGGTATCTATAGGTTGTGGTTTAACATTAGTAATCGATGTAGGAATATAAAGTGTCTTGTTGGGATCATGGTTACAATATTTAAATGGGTGACAATCACTGGGAACTATATATTCGACACCCTCATGTAATAATTTGACACATCGATGTAATTTAGAATGAATGGCTTACATGGCATGAATCCATGAACTATTAAGTAAATAGCTATATGAAATCGGGAAGTCAATGAGAAAGAAAACCGTATTAAGATTTTTGGCCCAATTGTTATAGGAAAAGTATTGTGACCTATGCATGGACAAACAAATCCATCGTAAGCTTGAAGAGAGAGATGACGGACTAACATTAACGAGAAAAAGGCAAAGCTTTACAAGAAAGGACATAGGGCAATGATTGAGTTCAGATCCATTATCGATTAGAGTACGTTTAATACCCACATTATAAATGTGAATCATGATGTGTAGAGGTGGGTCATTGTCGAAAATAGCAAGATCAACATTAGGATTTGATGGAAAAGTAATATCTCTGAGAAAAGGCATCTGCAAATGTGTTATATACTAAGTCCGGATGAATATTAACAAGAATGTGAGTACTAGCTAGGAGAGTCATGATTTTATCTATTAATTTAGGATTAATGAGAAGGAAATCATTAATAGAGATACTCATGATGAGAGGACCACGGGAAGATAGAAGTAATAGAATTGTGAGGACCTAAAGTGTGTTTGGATCGCGTTCGGGTCACCAAAATGATTAAGATAAATATGGAAATATATGCCTCATCTAATTGCAATGTGACATGATAAATAAATGGAGCAATTAAGTACAATATAGATCCAAGAAAACTAAGCTAAGAAAAAATGAAACCCTAAGTGCAAAGAGGAGATAATGTGACTTAGTTGGTTAGCAATTAATTATTTATTATTCCAAAGTCTTTGAATGGGTGAACAAAGAGGGAGAAGCATCGCACGTGAGCCTCAAACAAATGTGTGAGCTAATGATCTGCGGTGGGCATGCAGAGTGGGGAAAGGGTTCTGTAAGCACCTAGACCTATTTCTGGGCACCTATGTCTACCAAAACGCTCAGAAACCTCCTCTAAATTGTCACACCGTGTCCGTTGTCCTTCGCCTTCAATATCTAGTATGTTGCACAATGTTTTCCGAGGTCGCAAATAACCGGAAATAAAGATTCCACTTGCAAAAACCTCACAAAGATATCAAATCCTAAAAATAATGATGCAAAATGAGGGATCATATTGTCCTCAACTATCAATGAGTAAACTTACAAATGAGCGATGCACTACATTTCAGACACAATATAGTTTTAGGTGTGTGTGTGCGGTGTGCCCTAGGTGTCTCTTATCCGTGTCACACTTGATAACGAGTAAAGTAGTTAGATGTAAAGAAATGTAATAGATGTGTGCATGGAATAGAATGAAGTTTCTTGCCTATAAAGTGTGTATGAAGAATAACCAACCCTTGTGTCCCTTGGATGGTGTTATGGATGCACGATGGATCTCTTAGATGCTTTATGTATGCAAGCTTAGGTGTTGATAGCTAATGGTTAGTGTTTTTAATATGATCACATAAGTATATATTTATATGATTCCCTTGCTTTAATTTCATAATTAACCCCAAAAATGCGACTACTAAAAGATAAGATGCTCAAATGGCTAGAAAGGACCAAAAAGATGTGAACAAAATATAAAGAGGTCAACGACACCGGAGAGGACGAGGGCATCGGTGTTGGCATCCTCCCTAAGCGCCTGGTATCCGGGGTGAGAAATGTTCGAGTGTATAAAGACAAATTGAGCTATAAAGGGTGCAAGCCCAAACGTAGTGTGAAAATAAAGAAATGTGGCCAAAATTCATGGATTAATACTTTTCTTGCTTAGGAATCATATGAATAGTATTATGTAATCATAACTAAATAGATACCAAAAGCGCGTGATTTTGTGTCTATACTATCTGTTTGAATTTGTCTCTTGCGGAGTAGGTGATGTAACAAAGTACAATTTAGTTTAAAATGTAGATATTGCAAAAAAAGATAAATAAGTTATTAGGGAAGCGTCGGGTAATTCGTTGTGAAGCCAACCGGACCTAGAACCTAACAAGCAATGGGCCATTTTTGCTATTTTAATTGTATATTATTGGTAATTTTAGTGCGAAATTGTAGACAATGAAAAGCTAAAAATTTAGAAAACTGTATTTTTTAGATAATTAACTATAAATATATATTAAATATGTGAACATACATAGTTTAATTTAATTCTTGTGAAGAAATCATAGAAATAAGTGTAGGAAAAATCAAATTTTATAGTCACATAGAAGTGTTAAGCCATCAACAAATTTTGATTTGAGAGAGCTCTTATCCCTCACATTGAGATGATAGAGTTCATAAAGACAATATAAAAATACCTATGGATACCTACATAGAATTGTTTAGGCTTGGAATTTCATCTATATGTGCTGTCAAATCAAAAATTGTTGACAACATAACTTTGTCATCAAGCTGTAAAATATAAAAAAATTATACAAATTTTATGTTTTCTTTACAAATACAAAAAAATTGTATATTTTCACATTTTTATATATATTTGTAGACAACTTTCAAAAATTAATATGGTTTTCTAATTTTTAGCATGTCATTCTCTATAGCCATCTAAATTTTTACCAGTGAAATACAGTTAAAATTACAAAAAAATGATCTACAGCGTGTCAATTTCAAGACCTGCTCATGTGCATGCGTCATAGTTTATCAAAGGATTCACTAAATAACCAACAAGCATATATCATAATGAACAACATTCATAAATATTAATGAGTCAAACACTCATTTCTATTGGTCAAAAAGGCAAGAAAAATGAAATAATTCTTAATCTCATCTATTCCCGCAGGCTTAGGCTTTTATTAGCAACAATGGGTCCCTTGTGTGCTATTATTTTATGGTGTGTCGTTAAATGTGGCAAATGACCCTATATTTTAGTTCCTAATTATGGAGGAAATAGTCACGTTTTCATTTATTTTAAATATAATAGTGGTATTTAGGGATATAGCCTACCCCCTCTTATAGCTATAAAGGCATTTTGCAGTAGGAAATAAAACTAAATCTACCGATCTAGGTGGCAGCGATTCTTGTCACTATCATGACGCCCTCATTCCTACTGCCTATGCATCCATGCTTATGCAAATCAGGAAGAGCTAATACTTATTGGGCTCATATACTACTTACATGTACGAATGAAATTAAAACTAATTAAACGTGTTGGGACAAATACAAGTCTGCACAACATCTAGGAAATCAATAGCCCCAATGTAGTAGTATGACACATTTCATCCCTTTTCACCATTGACATATCCGACGGTTGTTAGATCAAAGGGATTTTCCTCCCCTTTGGTAAATGCCTTCGGCGTAAATATTTACAATTATTTTAACGTTAAAGTCATGGAAAATATCTAAACGGACATCAAATTTAAGGGTTAAATGTAACCCTCGCGATTTTTTTAATTTTATAACCAATGATGCATATATCCTCTCTAAAACCTTGGAAAATCCTTCCTTTACCAGTTTTCATATCATCAAAAACTAAGAAAAATATGGTCAAAGCCGAATTCAAGTGTTTTAGATGAGAAATTCTAGGGTCATACCAAAAAATGACTTTATAAAACTACGATGGTTTTAGCAAAAATGGGGTGACGACTTTGAGTAGTTTTCAATGGAGGGTGAGTAGCGGGGAGGATCCTTGTCTTTGCCATCATGTCGTGATTTCAAAACTCACAATATCCCCAACAAAAATATCTTTCCACTTTGTTGTATAGGGCATGGCTCGGGTGTTGAAAGAGCATAATCTCCCGCTTCTTCTCTTGCATATTTTGCATCCACCATGGCCTCTCTCGACCAAAAATATAACATGGCTTATTATCATCGCGACGATGACAAGGACATCATCACTATGACACTCAACACTTTTTTGCCCATGGTTTTCCCAAGGTTTCATCAATTTATTATGATCTAAATAGAGATCTTCGATGGATACACTTCATGTCGCTATCATGGGGACCTCCTTATCGACATTAAAAAAACAAATTAAATGTGTTAGGACGGATCTAATGTATGCACTGCGGCCAGTGATCAACGACCTCAACGTTTTCACACGTCATCGTATGGCACATGTCTTCCCTATGCATTGTTAATCGATCGGCGGTTGTTAGATCCAGGGGTTAATCCCCTCCCTTTTCTAAACGCCTATCGGCATAATTATATATAAATATATAACCAAGTTTCTCAATTAATCAAAACTCTTGACTAGATTATTATATAACATATATCATTATATATTGACTTCTAATGTATTATTTCAATCTATTTAAAATATATATAAATTATTGAGTAATATTGACTATATAAAACAGATTTTAGAAACCATCGTATGAATATTAACTATATTATAATTTAATATTTATATTATATATATAGACTTACTGATGTATTATATTGAAACCATCATATAAAGTATTAACTATAGTAGAATTTGATATTAATATTGACATTTAATATATTTAAATTATACATATTATCAAGAATTATTGACAATATAAAAAACGTTTTAGAAATTATGGCAATAGCATAAACTAGACTATAATTTTATTATAGTATATTAATTTGAACTATGTAGTCAATATATTAATTTTGTGGAGAGGCATTCTACAATTGTAGTATGGAGTGGAGATTCTCGTTTCGTTCTATGAATAAAAACTAGTTGTGTTGAGAGACACTCTACAATTGTAGCATGGAGTGGAGAGACTTAAAGGAGTGAAGAGTCTCATGTCGTGCTCATGAAAGAGAAACTATGGTCTAGATTATTTCATTTAAAAATTACTTTATAAAAATTATAACTTTACCCAACTCAACATTTAAAAATCGAAATATGATATTTATATTTATATATTAGTTTGTAGATAAAAGATTAATACAAAAGAAAAAGTGGAAAGAGTAATAAATTGGTACGTTTCAAATTATGCTTTCTTAATTATAAATAAATCATAATGGTTTTTATGTTATGGTTAAATTTATAATATAAAAATACCAAATCAAATGCCAAAGTAAAATTAAATTCACAACCCTAAAAATATAAATAAAGTTTTATTACTTAATTAAATTAGATTTAATATTATATTAGATTTTAGATTTATCATACTTAAAATATCTTCTCACAAAATTGGGATTAGCCTTGGACATGAGTTTCGAGTCTTTGCATGGTCCACACTCCTACGGGAAAAGTACTTAAGACTTGAATCCAACTTTTTCTCCAACAACCCACTTCCCCTTGGATTGGCTATCTAGAATTATATCATCAAGCTGTAGGGACCTTATTTGTAAAGATGCCAAATGGTGCCTAGGTGACGAAAATGAAAGTTATTTTTAGAATGACTAGTGGATCTCGAATCAACTACTTTCCAGGGACCCTTCTTGGCTCCCTATCATGCCTTATCGACACTCTAGTGGGCATCCCTAGTTCAAATTACATTGACAAATATTACTTCCCTCCCTAATGGTTCTTTGCCTAAATGTCATGGTTGTGACCACAATCAAGTCTCGACCAGTTTATTCCTGGAGCAGCTCCTATCTACTCTTCATATTGACACGATAATAATATGGCTCCTTCTGCTAATAAGATAATATGGTCTTAGACTTCCTCCGGCTCCTTCTCTACCAACTCGACGTAAAACTCCCTTTTCTCCATCACAAATGAAATCCCTCTCAAGTACTTACGGAATTCTCATGTTATTCCCAAGATTGGTATGTTTACATCGCTCGGATCGAAGGATGTTATTCTTCTTGGATAAAATCTACAATGAAGAAGTTACTCTCTTCCTTCTTCATACGTTTTTTTCTTTAAAAATGTCAAATACTCCTATCATCTTTTTGTTAAGTTTCTTTTCTTTATGTTCGATGTCCTTTCTCTTCTAGAATAGTTTCCTTTCGAGAATCTGTCGGCATGGGTAGAAGAATCGATCGCGTTAAATCTACCGACTCTTGTGACATCAAGGAATTCAACTCTGGGATATTCTTGTCACGGGTGGGGTCTCAAGTTCTATGAAGCATTTTTGTGGTCATTCTCTCATGATTTCTAAATGCATTCTTGCCTCTTGGGATGGTTGAAAGGTTAAAGTTGGGGATTTATTATTCTCCATATCCGGGGCCAATAATAAGGTAATGTGTTGCTTAATGTGTTTCCTCACCATTGATGGGTGTTATATCCATAACATTCACTTGTTTCTTCTTTCCCACTTTCGTCAAGGAAGATTGGTTAACTTCCCCCAATTCCTCTTCAACTCTTTGGAAGATTCAATTGACCTTGCAAGGAAAGGAGCTAGCTCAATTCTTCATCAAGGTCTACACTATTTTATTTTCACCAAAGAAGCCCCTATCTCCCTCGTTCCCGATACAGTCGTCTTTCCTAAGGAAAAGCACAAATTATCTCCTCTACCCTCTTGATGTTCGCTTCGATGTGCCTCATGGTACTTCCTCCTCTGCTCCCTCGGCTTCTCCCCGTAAGTATTGTCGCCTCCATCATTTTATCCATTAAATTGAGTTAGGTGTTGTGGTATGTTTGTGCGGGGTTATTTGAATACTTTTCAATTAGTATGAAATTCGTTCCACTCTATCGGTGACCTTATAATGAATAATAGACTCGTGGGTGGTAGTGGAATCTAAAGCCTATATTATTGTATTGGTGACCTTATGAACAAATTTACACCTTAAATTGTGTGGTAACATTCAAATCCATCATCTTCATATTCCAAACTATTTAACGTTTTCATTGTTATGGAAACAAAGAGAAGGTAAAGGGATCTAGTTGGAGAGTTGTTCGTTGCATTTGGTAAAACAGTGTGAATTCCTACTGAGGAAACCCATAATTTCTGTAACTTGATATTATGACATTGCATGAGAAGATGTCTAATTGAGTCATGTGGGGAAAAATGTTGTCAGCATCCACCAAACTTTCACATTGTTTAAACATGATAATTGTAGCTTGACAATTGAATTATGTGTTCTAATAAGCTTGCTTCTAGAGTTCTGAATGAATTATCTTTTTGATGTGATTAAATAGAGTTTTTAAATTTTTTGAATGTGTAGGTGCTGGAATTCATTATTATTGTGATTCATCAACTGCTAAATGCATTCTTCGTGTATCTTGATATGATCGATAAGCTTGAAAATGCACACACCAACCAAAGAAATTTGGGCATTATGGTTACCAATTTTCATATCAAGGTATTTAATAGCTCCCTCCATCTTGGTTCTCAAAGAGGTAGTTTGGATTCTAGTACTCTCCTCACGTATGATACCAATTCCTCTTTAAGGCTCATTACTACTCTCTTATAGTTACAGTGCACATAACGACATGTTGATTGCTCCCCTTCTGGTTACATGCATGGTTCTTTTATTTATTTATGTTCCTCCATAATTTTGAATTGAAAACTATCAGATAATGAATCCTTGTTAACATTTGGATTGAGTAATGTCTTGTAGTATTGATCCAATTATGGTTTAATACAAAATAAAAGAATGTTTCACAAATAATTTAATTAAGATCTTAATTCAATATGTTAAAGTCATCCCGAGATTAATTCCATAGACAATCTAAACTAATACTTATTTAATCCTAATAAAAATCATTAAAAGAAATAAACCCAACACATTTGTTATATAGGAATACCATGAAAATTTTAATTTCGATACAAAATTTAGTAAACTAAGCTTAAAAATTACTTTTATCTAACAAATATCTTTTAAAATTTAATAATGTTGCATTTGGTAAGCACATCATCTTCATCTTTCTATTTCATTTTCCATGAAATCACCCATCGACACACTTAAATGTGAAGTGTTTTAAATTAAGAAATTCCATAAGCATCAACGTGTTTCAAAAATTTCTATTTTATTGATTTCATTTGTTTTGCAAGATGTTTTTCACTTTTGGTTTTAGTTTTGAATTCATGATCACTCTCAACAACAACATCACCATGCCCGATTGTATCAACTTCATCTCGATTATTTCCGACTTCATGTCTTCATGAGCAATATAGACATCTTTACCTCTAGAAAAAACTTTTTTTTTTTTAAATTTTTAACAGACACTCACAAATATTCTTTTAAACAGTAAGAGATGTGGGATAATACCATACGGATCAATATCAATATCAATGCATTTCAAGGCTTATGAAGTTGGAGTGATATTTAAGTCGGGCTCAATGTATCGAGTATGGCTCTCACTCTCTCTTATGGATTTCTCTTTTTGAGTTTTTCCACCATGAGGAGCAATTTTCTCACAAATAAACTAATGTTTGATCCATTTATGTAATCATGTCATAAATCTTATTATCAAAAGTAAAAACACATGAAAATTGAAGTATTTCTATTTAGCATTGTGTATCATAACATCTAATAAAAGACCAAGTTTGAAGTCAATAAATAACACTTCCATAATCATCAGAATTAACATATTTTACCATACCACATCTCTTATTGCATATGTCTTATTAACGATTGTCATTTCTTTGTTATCACGACCATAGTAATCCTAAAATTAAAATCTAATGAGAGTTATGGTAGAAGATAAACAAAATATTAAGTCAACCAAACAAACATGCTAGGATTGTACTTGAGTGCATATTATGCTCACATTTTCATTGGCTAGAATCAACTTCACATCTTGCAGAATTTTGAGAGCATCAAATAACGCCTTCATTGAATTTTTTGATAAAGCTCTCGAATCAATAGGAGACCCCAGAACATTTTCCGTTTGTCAACCTTGTGAAACTTAATATATTATTTGTCAAATAAAAGGTTGTCTTGAAGCACGTAATCCAGAGTAAATGTATTAAATATTTTTCCAACCTAAACAATAAACTAAAACTAAACAACAATTGATTTCTCTTTTCTTGTAATTAGGCCTCACTTGGCGTCCTCGCAACTACTAGTGCCTTCACTTTGGTTTATGTGTTTATAGATAAAAATTATACTATATAAAATGTGACACATTACTTACTATTAATAATATATTTCTTATTTTATGTTATAATAAATTATAAATAATATTTTAATAATAATATAAAATGTGACACATGTACTGCGAGGAGGGCAAGTGAGGCCTAATTACATGCAAAGAGAAATCCATTGTTTATTTTTAGTTTATTGTTGAGGTTGAGAATTTATGTAATACATTTACTCTCTGCATTGCACAACATTCTATCTGACAAACAATATAGTAAGTTTTACAACACTTTTCAGAAGGAAAATGTTCTTGGGTCTCCTGTTGATTCGAGAGCGTTATTGCAAAAAATGAATGAAGGGTGTTACTTGACGCTCTCAGAATTCTTGCAAGATGTGGAGTTGATTCCTGACAATGTAAATGTGAGGGTAACATGCACTCAAGTATAATCCTAACATTTTTGTTTTGGTATTTGAATACTTTGTTTATTTTTTATCATAACTCTCATTATATTTTAATTACAAGTTTATTATGGTCATGATCACAAAACAACAATTATAATAAGGTATATGAAATATGTGATGCGGTATGCTAAAATATGTTAATCTAATGATTATGGAAGTGTTATTTCTTGACTTCAAATTTGTTCTTTTATTGGATGTTATGATGCACGATGCTAAATAAAAATACTTCAATTATTCATTTGTTTTTTCTTATGGATAAGAAAATTTATGACATGATTACACAAATGGATTTAGCCTTAGTTTATTTATGTGATAAAATTGTTGCTCATGGTGGGAAAACTCATAAAGAGAAATTCATAAGAGAGATTGAGAACCATAATGTCATTGAGCCCCACTTGAATATCAATCCAACTTCAAATGTCTCAAAATGCACTAATGTTGATCTTGATCTAGATGGTATTAAACCACATCTCTTATTGTTTGAAATAATATTTGTAAATAATGTTAAAACTCAAAAAAATATTTTCTACGAGCAATTATGTCCATGCTCATTAGGAAAAGTAAAAAGAATGAAGATAAAGTTGGATACAACAGGGCATGGTGATGTTGTTGAGGGTGATGATGAATTCAAAACCAAAAGTGAAAAACAACTTGCAAAACAAATGAAATCATTAAAAAAGAAATTTGTGAAACACACGATGCCAGCGAAATTTATGAACTCGAAACACTTCACACTCAAGTGTGCAATATGTGGTTTCATAAAAATTGAAACAGAAAGATGAAGATGATGTGCTTGCAGATGCAACATTATTAAATTTTGAAAGATTTCTTATTAGGCGAAAGCAATTTAAACTAAGTTTAATAAATTTTTTACTGAAATTAGAATTTTAGTGGTATTTTTATATGACAAATGTGTTGGGTTTATTTCTTTTAATGATTTTTATTAGGAGAAAATTATCATTAGTTTAGATTCTCTATGGAAGTAATCTTGGGATGACTTTAACACATTGAATTAAAGATCTTAATTAAATTATTTGTGGAAACATTCTATTACTTTAGATAAAACTATAATGGATCATACTACAAGACATAACTCAATTCAAATGTTAATAAGGATTCATTATCGATAGTTTAAAGTTTAAAATTATAGAGGAACATAAATAAAAAAGAAGCATATATGTGAGAAAGGATCAATCAAGAGGTCATTATGTGCATCGTAACTAAAAAGAGAGCACTAATGAGCATTATGGAGGAATTGGTATCATACTAGAGGAAAGTGCTAGAATCCCAAATGACTCTCGAAGAACCTAAAAAGTGAAAGGAGCTATCAAATGCCTTGAGAGGAAAATTTAAAACTAGGATGCACAAATTCATTTGGTTGGTGTGTGCATTTTCTAGCTTATCGATCATATCAAGATACACAAATAATGCATTCAACAATGATGAATCAAAATAACTATAAATTCCAATACCTACGCATTGAGCATTGAACAAACTTTCTTTAATCACATCAAAAGGATGATTCATTCAAAACTCTAGGAGCAAGCTGATTAGAATAAAAACTTAAATTGTCAAGCTACAATCATCATGTATAAAAAATGTGAAAATTTGGTGGACATTGACAACGTTTTTCCACATGAAACAACTAGACATCTTCTCATGAAATGTCATAATATCAACTTACAGAAAATATTGGTTTCCTCATCGTGCATTCACGTTGTTTTATGAAATGCCTTGACCGAACATGTATCAACCGGATCATTTTACCTTCTCCATGTTTCCTAACAATGAAAATGCTAAATAGCCTAGAATAGGAAGATGATGGATCTGAATCTTACCACACAATTTAAGGCGTAAAATTCTTTATAAGGTCACCAATACAAAAATATATGATTTAGATACCACCCACAAGTCTATTATTCAGTGGGAACAAATTTCATACTAATTGAAAAGCATTAAGATAACCTTGCAAAAACATTCCACAAAACCTAACTCAATTTATCCACCATCATTTCATTGAAAAGTAGATAGGTATTACTAATGTAGCCAAATTTTAACCAAACTTGATTTATTGCAAATAATATGAACTCCAAAGAAAATAGATCTCCTCCTTCGATTTTCAATAAGGAATTACAATGTTTCCTAAATAAGAAAACAACTCCCAACTCGAGTTACTAAGTAAACTCTAACTAACTCGACTAAATCTACTCTAGGTGGCGGAAATTACTATTTTTAGCGAGTTTACTAGAACTGTTATTCTTAGTAAGTTTGCATGCTTATTCATACGGGCACAAAATTGTCACACATCTTCTACATCCATAAATTATAGGAATTGCCAACTTTCTAACTCATAATGCAACTAATCGACTAAAATTAACTAACGCCCAAAAATAGGGAAAAACCGAACTATAACTTAAATACTAATTTTTGGCCTCAAGATGGCAGATTAAGGGCTCAACGTGCACAAAAACTTTCCCCAACCAAGAGGGAAGCTTTTCGTTGTGTTCATCTCATCGAAACATGTGGTTTCAAAAAAAAGACTCAAACGGACACTGAGCTCAAGTTATGACCTTGTCAAGTTCCTGCTAATTTTGGCGCATCATTCTCCCCGCTAATATGAGTTTTTCGTTGCATTCATCTCATCGAAACATGTGGTTTAAAAAAAAACGGACTCAAACGGACACTGGAACTCTAGTTATGACCTTGTCAAGTTCCCGCTAATTTTGGCGCATCATTCTCCCTCGCTTGAAAAAAACATAGCTCCCGTAAGTTGTCTTCTTCAAACTCCTTCCATTTATTTGCATCCAACTTCTTAATCTCCCACTATGTGACCCAAGTATTTTCCTCTTGCTCCAGCCCTTTCTAATGGACCAAATATTTGTTGTATTTCCCATGTGGCGTATCCATTATTTTCTTATCTAGAATCCGATCCACTTCTACTTTCTTCTTTACTGGAACTGTTGCCTCCAATCTACTACTTCATCAATAACATCCTCTTCGCACCATCCCCATGAAAATAATACAAATCGAAACATTAAACACTAGAGAAATATCAAAATTCCTGCAATTCTACCTCAAGCATTATCATTTATTTTTTTCATGATTTTGCAGAGGACAAATCTTCTTGTACTTGACTTGTTATAGGTGCCTTTTGGAAACCTTTCCTTCCACAGATATACCATAACTTACTCACCAACCTGTAAATACCTTTCTCTGTCTGCGTGCACATCTGTTATTTCCTTATACTAATCATTACTATTTTTGCAGCTTCTTCTGCATGATTGTTGTATATGTTCGGCAAATGCTTTTGCATCATCACTGACTCTACCATCAACTTAGTAGTGTGTACCAAATCTAACACCCCGTTTGGATTACTCCCATACACAATTGAAAATGGAGACTTTCATGTGGATCTATTTATGGGCTGTTATATGTAAACTTAGCTTGTGGTAATGCTAAGTCCCATTGTTTTGGTTTTTCCCAATGATGCACCTTAACAGTTTCCCAAACTCGATTTACCACCTCTGTTTTCCCATCAATCGAAGATGATAGGCCTTCTTTGAATCTGTAATTGAGTTCCCAATTTCTTCCATAACGTCCGCAAGAAGTGACTTAAGAACCTTGTGTCCCTATCTACGAAGTAATGGTTTTGGAACACCATGCAAATGAACAACTTCTAAAAAAAAATCTACTACGCCTATCGTGTCACTTATTTTCTTGCAGGCAATAAAATGAACCATCTTAGAAAATCTATCAACAACCACAAAAATTGAGTCATTACCTCGTGTTTTTGTAATCCCAAAACAAAATCCATACTCAAATCTATCCACGACCCTTTAGGAACAAGCAACGACATATACAACCCTGTATTTTGTGCATGGCCTTTCGAGACTTGACAAATTCGACACCTCTCCACATATCTTACCACATCTCTTTTCAGCTTTGGCCAATAGTATTTCTCTGCTACCAAGGCTATCATCTTATCTTTACCAAAATGCCCAGCCAATCCTCCGCTATGCATCTCTTTCACTATGTTCTCTCTCATAGACCCAACTGGAATACATAGTTGGCGTCCCTTGAATAGATTTACCATCCTGTAAAATGTACTCATCCAGGACATTTCTGCATTTTCTGACAATGGACAATTTAACCTTTCAACAATATCCTTGAAATCAATATCAAAAGAATATAAACCCTTTATTGCTTCAAAACCCACCACCTCATTTTCCATAGTGGTAAACAAAGTCACACGCCTACTCAATGCATCTGCAACTTGATTATGTTTTCTGATTTATGTTTTAGAGAAAAAGTATAACCCTGCAAAAATGATACCCACTTTGCATGCCTACTATTCAACTTCTTTTGTGTATTCACATACTTCAGGGCTATGTGGTCTATAAATAACACAAACTCCTTAGGCACTAAGTAATGCCTCCAATGCCTTAATGCTTGTCTGATTGCATAAAATTCCACATCATAAGTAGAGTAGTTCTTTCTTACCTCATTGAATTTCTCACTAAAGAAAGCTCTTTGGCTTTCCACCTTGACTTAGAACAACACCAATACCCACATGCGAGGGTCACAATCAACCTCAAACACTTTATCAAAATTTGGTAGTGCGAAATGGGTGCCTCTGTCACCTTCTTCTTCAAGAACGAAAACTATCCTCGGTTTGCCTTTCTCCACAAAAGCTCCCTTCCTTTTTGTGCAATGTTATAAGTACCACAATACTACTAAATTTTTAATATTTTTTTGTAAAATGTTGCTAGACCATGAAAGCTTCTTACCTCTGTTATACTCATGGAGTAGGCCATTCAATAATTGCCTTTATCTTTTTCAAGTCCATCTCGCACCCCATCTGCTGAAATAATAAATCCCAAGAACAAAACTCTCTTGCATAAATGTGCACTTCTTCATATTTGCATATTGTTTCTCTTTCCTTAACACTTCGAATATCACCCTTAGATGCCTCAAATGTTCTTCCTTAGTTTTAATAAAGATCAGGATATCATCAAAAGAAACCACAACAAACTTACCATTATACTCCTATGCACACACATGTTCATCGGTCTCATAAAAGTACTAGGTGCATTGGATAACCCGAATGGCATCACCAACCACTCATATAATCCATTTCATGTCTTGAATGTTGTTTTCCACTCATCTCCTTCTCTTATCTGAATCTGATGGTAACCACTTCGAAGATCAATCTTGGTGAAATACCTAGATCCAACAAGCACATCCATCATATCATCAAGGCGAGGTATTGGGAACCTATACTTGATTGTAATTTTATTGATTACTCTACTATCAGTGCACATTCTCCATGTTCCATCCTTCTTTGGTGTTAATAAAGTTGGGGTTGCACATGGACTCATGCTCTCCCTTACGACGCCCTTTCTCACGAGCTCTGCCACTTGCCTATTCAACTCAGCATGCAATGTCGGGCTCATCCTATAAGCCGCTTGATTTGGGAGTGAAGACCCTAGAATCAAATCAATATGGTGTTGAATATCTCTTTTGGGTGGTAATCCATCTGGTAGCTCATCAGGAATAACATCAAAAATTCTTTTATTAATTCTATTGTTTCTACTAGTATTTTTGCACTTGCAGGTTCATCCTTGTTGGCGACTAGTGCATAACAAAAACCGGTTGCCTTTGCCTCCTTCACAAATTCCTTTGCAGAAAGCATATTTTCAGCCTTCCCCTCTTCCTTGAGAGGTAGTAAAACTATTTTTGTGCCATCCTTCCAGAAAGTATAAGTATTCTTTCCCCTGTCATGAATAACTTTCCTATCAATTGTCACGGTCTTCCCTAGCAAACATATGACATACATCCATAGGAATAACATCACACCAAATCTCATCCTTGTAACTTTTCCCAATAGAAAAACTTATTAAACATCTCTTATCAACAAAGTAACTTCATTACCCTTTTAAAACCATGCAATACGGTAAGGGTTAGGATTCTTCTCACAATGTAGATCCAATTTCTCGACCATCTCATTTGAAACCATGTTCTCTCACAACTACCACCATCAATAATAACATTACATACCTTTCCTTCGGAAGTGCATCTTTTCTAAAAATATTTGTACACAACCATGCATCCCCCTTGATATCCTTTATTGGAGCAATCATTGTCCTCTTGATCATCAGATTTTCTCCAACATCTGGTGGAATTTCTAGATCCTGTTCATCTTCTACTTGTTCAGCTTCAACAAGATTTACTCTTGGTGCATCTCCTTGCCTCTTGTCATGTGTATAAGAATGCAAGCATTCAAAATCCCGATGCCCCTCTTCACCACATCTGTAACAAACAAATGGTCTTCATAGAGCCTCCCATCCTCTATCGCTAGAGTATCCTTTGCCCCTAGAAAATCTTCTGCCTCTTTGTTGATTATGGAAATCTTGTCTCGTATCTTCTTGCTTTTCCAATCCGCGAGATGATTCTTCCCTACCTTGGTTGAAACCAACTCATCCCCAAAAGGAAGATGAGGCCCCCTTATTCATTCCAGGTGATCTCCTAAAACGTTGACAATTTTGTTTTTCCCGGCCTTTAAGGCTAATTGATAGGCATACTCCATGCTCTTCATCATATGCATACTTATCTCATCTTGAATAGAAAATTTTAACCCATTTACATACCTTGCAGCCATTTGTTCCTCGGTTTCTTCATGCTCTACATGAATGGACAACTTGTAGAACTCATCTGTGTATTCTTGCACTGTTTGTAGGTTTTGGTGACATTACGAAACCTCCTGTAAAGGGTTTGTGCATAATCCACAGGGAGAAATTTATCTTTCAGCTTCTTCTCCATCTTACTCCACATCCTAATTCTTTCTTTCCCCTTTCTTGACCTCTCTTTCTGTAGGTGATCCCACCATAACATAGCATGACCTTTCAATTTCGTGCATGTAAATTTTACCTTCTTTTCTTCTGACATAGCCTTCCACTCAAAAAATTTCCCCATGCTAGTCAACCAGTCTATCAACTCCTCTAGTTTTAGACTACCACCATACTCTGAAACATCAACTCTTATCCCATCATTATTTCCTTCTAATGCGCGAAGCATCCTTTCTTCAAAAGCTAATGGTGGCGCTTGCATTTCCTCCTCTTCACAAACTTCTTCTTCATCTGTGTCATCTCCACCTTGATTTCCTCTCTAGGTTATCATTGCAGCAAGCGCAACAACTTGCCTCTGCAGATCTTGCATATTTCTATTCATCTAGGCAATATTGCCTCCTCTTCCTCTTCCTCTTCCTCTTCCTGCCATTTTTTTAAAGACTCGAACCACTACGATACCAAATAATGTAGTGAATTCTAACCAAACTTGATTTATTGCAAATAATATGAACTCCAAAGAAAATAGATCTCCTCCTTCATTATTCAATAAGGAATTACAATGTTTCTTGAATAGGAAAACAACTCCCAACTCGAGTTGCCAAGTAAACTCTAACTCACTCGACTAAATCTACTCTAGGTGGCGGAAATTAATATTTTTAGCAGTTTACTAAAACCTACTATTCTTAGTAAGTTTGCATGCTTATTAAATGCACGGGCACAAAAATTGCCACACATCTTCTACATCCCTAAATTAGAGGAATTGTCAACTTTCTTACTCATAATGCAACTAATAGACTAAAATTAACTAATGCCCAAAAATAGGAAAAAACTGAACTATAACTTAAATCCTAATTTTCGGCCTCAAGATGGCGGATTTAGGGCCCGAAAACGTGTCAAAACTTGCCCCAACCAGTAGGGCAAATTGCCACTGCATTCGTCTCATCGAAACACGTGGTTTCAAAAAAAAAGGGACTCAAATGGACACCCGGAGCTCAAGTTATGACCTTGTCAAGTTCCTACTAATTCTGGCGCATCAAGAATTCATTGTGGGTCTTGAAAATTACCAACTTAGACATTTCCATATAATACAACTAGATGCCCATAAAAATAATCTTCTACACATGTAATTGAGACATTTCATTATCAAAAACAATACATAAATCTTTAATCAAGTTGATCAATCAAAACTAGAAAATTCATTGTGGATCTTTAAAATTACCAACTTAGACATTTCCATGTAATACCTAGATAGCCTCAGACCTCTTTGCTCTTGTCTTTTGATGATGTGCTAGCTTTTCAGCCCGGCTATCAACTTATGTAACCTTGCTATACTGTCAATGTAAACCTTTACCAATTTTAAATTTTAAAAAATATCAGAATTGAACATAAAAACATGGCTGCACTTAAAGATATCTAGCAACCTAACGTAAACATTGGAATGCACAGAATTTTGAAAGAAGAAAAATATAGAAATTTGAGCAGTTATGGAAAAACTTATACCTATACAGTAGTTGTGGTAAGCACATGAAAATCATCTAACAGAGTATGAATAAAAGACCATGTAGAATGCACTGAAAGATTTCTAGCAACCTAATGAAAACAATGGAAAGCATGAACTTTGACTCGCCCACAAGACAAAATATACACATTTTCAGCATTTATTTTTTTAAGGGCTGTCAAATCAAATGGGTGTGCGACAAAACTTTACCAGTAAAGTAGTTGTGTTCAGTACATAAACATAATCAAACAAGTATCATGATTGTTATGTCCAACTCGGCCCTTGAGACTCTGGTGTCCTAAACAAATCTCAAAAGGAAAAGTCTGTTATTGAAATTTTGAATACAGTAACCTTGGAATGGAAAAGTGATAATATGTAATGAATTTTGATGTTAATAAGACAAGAAAAGATTAAGTTTTAGAGTCCCGTTATAGTGGAAAAATTAATTCCGTGTAGTTCTGGCATAAATTTAAATGGATAAAATACAGAAGACCCTGAATCGGGGATAGCTGAGCCTGAAACAGTAAAAAAAAATCAGACAGCATGTGATGAAATTAAGAAAAGTTAGAACCTCTCCCTCAGAAGTGCTAAAAAAGCCACAGATGGCTGACGCATTTTGAAACTTTTGGTAAAGTTATGCCCATGAGCTTAAGACAGTAACATTTTGCATCATACCTCTCGCAGGTATCCAGTATCTCTTGTTGGAGCAAAATTTATTCTCTTTAATAAACAATACTTCTCGCAGGTATCCAGTAGCTCTTGTTATAGAAAAATTATTCTCTTTAAAACCTAGCCAAGAAATTTACCTCAAATGAGATTGCATCCATTTTCACCTAACAGACATTGAAAGGCATTTGAAAGGCATCCAATCTCATCACCAAAGAAGGCAGCAGATCTAGATATTGTGCATTCTATCTTGTGTCCCACAATAAAGAATAGTCCTCAACAGGGCAAACAAAAGGCACAGGATTTTGAAAATATCAACTTAGGGAGTGGTTGTCTTATAGTTTGTTGCTACTTCAGGGGATTGATGTATTTCATGCAGGGGATTTAATTAATAAAAATATTTTGCCAATTTTACTAATTTTTGTCTCCAGATTTAAAGATTTCTAATCTTTTGTATTTATAAGTTCACTACGGTTTCCCATTTTTGGAGGATTTGGGGGCTCAAAATAGTCCTTCGGTTCCTAGTGATATGGCTACAATGATATAACCAATGATGGAGTCAAATTGTTATGGACTACCTCTATGTGTGTTTAGTCAACAGGGAACAAGTGAAATACCATACTGAAACAAAATCCTCAACCATATTAATATGCCATTTTGTTTTTAAACGACCCATGTAAATTTGAAACAACGTTTACATTCACAGCAAGGAATCCCACAAAAAAAAAAATGTACACATGTAATGTTTCGACATTTAAAATACTCCCTTGTTAATGCAGAGCAACAAATGCAGACCTTTTCATAAATCAAAAAAAAGAAAAAGAACATTCTAATAATGCCCCCATGTTCTAGGCCAGAAGGTTCAAACATTCAAGACAGATTACACCAAAACCTCTCAGCCTCTGTTGCAGATGAATCACAGCAAAGTGCCCTAGAAAAGACACAATTTTTTCTTCTAATGGTCAGTAATTAAGATTTAGAATTATATAAATTGATGCCAGTTCACTTCCCTGTAGTCGGATACAGAAGTGTTTTATAAGGTGAAACATAAGGAGAATAAACCTTCTGCAATATTTATATTGATACAGAAAATGTTCATACAGAGGAAGGAAGATGGTGTGAAAGTATTGGAAAAGTTTTTAGTGCAAGTTCCTCAGCAAAGTCTTTATTGCATTTACAGTCAAAATTATCCTAATTGTTTCATCCTAAAACTTCCTTGAGACTTTTTCCACAATGATCGTAAAGCTCTACTAAACCAATCATCTGCCCCAGAATACCAGTTGGCAGAGAGAAGAAAAAAGAATAACTTAGCAACAATAGAAATCTATCTTTTCCTCAAATTTACCTAGACTTAAACCCAGTCCCATTCCGTGCATTTTACAATATCTACTCCAATTTAACTGTAATTTTCTGTGATTATCAATGCATTAAACTAAAGGAAGTCTATTGTTCGTGCACGGTGCACCCTATAACAACGGAGTATGTTATGGTACACAATTTTATTTTGAGTTGACAGTTGAAATGGGGGACCGCGAAACCGTAAGTAGGCATTTTAACTTCAATTCTCATGAATCCAGCTAATTTAAATAGGAAGTACTGCCCCATCTGGGTCACTAGAGCTTATCCCATATCTACAGTATGGAGAAAAAATGCACAGGGAATGTGGGTAAACTGTTTCAAGGTAGCATCACTTTGAAAATAACAGGGTGGCACACAGAAAGTTTGATTCAACAAATCATAATCAATTCCAATTTTTCTAAACCTATTTTCTTGGCAAAACAAGTTTGCTGAAAAGGGCATAAAAAATAAAATAAGTGAAAATCAAACTAACCTTTTTGTCCTTGTTGAGATCAATTCCAGTTGTCGGATCCATGTTGAGAAATATCAGAGTGTTCTTGAGATTCGCGGAGCAGATACGAGAAGCCAATGATGTATGAAGAGGCCTATAGCCAATGCTGGAGCAAAAGCAGAAGAATGAGAACAGATGATTCTATACAAATGCAATATATTGCACAACTTCCTTTTATCATAGAACTCCATGGAGAAATGAGAATCCAAATTTTCCATTAACCAATGGAAACTAAATATGAAAGACCAATTTCCCTGCAGTTTGGCATAACCAAACCTACTACTGTGATTAAAGTTACAGAAGAGACTTATGCCATAAATATATCCATGTAGCTAAACTCATTAAATTCAGAGCGGAAAATGCCTGTAAACCGGATTAAGGTAAAATGGTCAGATTATGGATACTTAACCGGATTCTTGGTTATGGTCTTCTCTGCTCCCTCGGACCCAAAACAAAAAATAACCCAAAAAATACATAAAACCCATGAATACTACAAACCTCCCACACAACCCATTCACAACAACAAATATAGAGACCAAAATCAAAATCACAACAACAAATATAAAGACCAACAAAAAGAGCATTCCCGTGCATTAAATCATGAAACAGAATAAAATTGCAGGGCCACAAAAACAAACAAAAAACTGGCAACAACGGGTCTCTTCTTCCTGTCAGCCCATGCTGAATTCCATAGTCTGTCATCAACACTCATATCAAATTTAATCTTGTTAATTTTGTTAATACAGAAGGTAGACAAGTGAACCGTGATGACATACATCAGAATATTAGAGTGTATCACTATTGTAAACAGAGGCAATTGGGTCTGGCAATTATATCATGCACCCAGCACACTTTTTTCACTGTATTTACTTATAGATTTAATCTGCATAGTGAAATTTATGAAGATTTTAGTTTAATATCTAAGTCCAGAGCAACAGAGGGTGTATATTTGTGTGCAACTGCAACTGTTATGGCTTCCGATTTTGTAGCCAGATTCATTACAATAGAGGTATAACAGAACTGCTGTTTTAAATGAATTTAAAATCGTTACATTCATATTGGATAGAGAAATTGTTTAGCAAAAAGAATTTATGGGTCACGAAATCATTTTGCTATGAATTTAAGAGCTTCATTTTGCCATGAATTTAAGAGCTTCAATTATGAAGGGAGATCCAGCATTGCAATTAGAATTTCTGGAGATCGGTCTACATTCTATGGAAGACACTGTTCTGGAAGACAATGGAATACATTACTTCAAAAACTGCTTCATTCAAGGAGCAGAAGATTTCATATGCGGCAACGGGTAAATCGAAATTAAATTTGACCAATAGCAATACCCAACACAGCAAAAGAAAAAGATGATTGAGGCCCCCATTAATACAGTTGGGTAATTTGTTTGGTGACAGAAATGCCATCTGCATGCAATTCCTGTGCTAAATGGGGCAATTGCAGCGCAAAGCAGAGTTGACAGAGGGGAAGAAACAGGGTATGAAACAGGGTATGTAACAGAGTTGACAGAGGGTATGAAACAGGGTATGTATTTTTGAACTATAAGGTGAGTGGACATGGACTTTACTCGAGAGTCATATTCGCTTACACATACATGGCTGATATCATATTTCCACAAGGGTGGGAAAACTTGAATGATAAATGCCTGATATTATACTAGGAAGTCGAATCAAAACATAAAAATACAGAAAACCACATTATTACAGACATCACAATAATACCCATTCTTGCAAAAAATTATGAAACCAAATTAAAATGCAGAGCGACACAAATAAAATAGAAGGCAAAAGGGATTTACAGGATTTCCTTGAAATGCACCATATCCAGAAGACACACCAGATTTGTCATTTCCTGGGTCTAAATCCTGCCCTGAAACACAGAACTGATATTAAATTACAGAATAGAAATCGGAGAAGAACTCAAATCTTTATCTTACAAAAAGGCCTGAAATATAATTTAAACCTAAGCGGAAAATTCCTGTAAAGTCTTACCAGAAAGATGCATTATCTTCTCCTCCTGCTTGTTCAAATAAAAATTAACAAAATAACACAAAAGTACAAAAAAACTGCTCAGACCACCCAAAAATAACCATTACAAACTAAAATCAAAACGATTCATAACCCAAATCAATGGAGCACGGCCGTGCAATAAATCATGCTACAAAAAGAATGCAGAGCTAAATAAATGAAAAAAAAAACAAAATAGAAAGAATACATGGAAGTGCAGTCCAACACAGGCTTTATAGTTTTTTTTCCATTCAACGGATCTCTTCCTTTTTTAAACACGTGCGTGTTTCCTATTCAAAGTTTCCCACAAGGACTTTCGGTGAGGTTTGCAGTTTTTCGTTTTGATATCAAGATAACTGAAAATAGCATAGTGTGTAGTATTATATATTATTTTTCATAATGTTTCTACAAACAATTAGGACCAGGTTTTGTGGTTAAGTTGGTTTGGGTTTATTTACCCCTTCTATTCAGTGAGCAGTAACAAGAATTGTTTCTATGGAAGAAAGATCTAACCATATGAAAATATATTGTGATCTCTAAATTCAGTAGAAACCCTAGAGGAAAAGCATGAGCAACATCTTTGAAATGAGTCATATCAAATAGGATAAGCTCGTGCATTATGAATAAATTTCTTTGAAATTCAAGGTTCTCCATGAGCATAGTAATGCCCCCAATATAAATTTTAAGGTTATACATCATGTGAATGACAAGAAAAAGGAGAGCGAAAGGGCCAAAATGTTGTTGCTAAAGAAGAAACTAAAAATAGCAATCCATGTAGAGGACCCGACATATTGAGGATACTTAATGCAAGGAAAAATCA
This sequence comes from Taxus wallichiana var. yunnanensis, assembly GCA_018340775.1. Classification (NCBI taxonomy): domain Eukaryota; kingdom Viridiplantae; phylum Streptophyta; class Pinopsida; order Cupressales; family Taxaceae; genus Taxus; species Taxus wallichiana. The sequence goes on from CM031242.1 coordinate 489,524,740, forward strand.
TAATCCCACACCAAACATAAACGTTCAACTTAAATGGGCCATTTACCAAAAGAGAATATAATTGTAAATACAAGAGAAGAATCACTATCAATTTGATGAAAGAGAAACATCTGTAGTGTATATTGGGGCAATCATTAGGCCATATCTAACCCCAATCCCACCCAAAAACATATGTACCGTCAAAATCATAAAGGGGGGATCTAAACTCATGATGCATCTAAGGTCCTACCTACAATTGGAGCTCGTAGAAGAGAAACTTTGCTCAAAGTTGACCCAACAAGAAGCTTTGTTTGTTCTTCCTTTATGTGCAAGTATTCTTGAATAAATAGAAATGCTCCACTCATAGCACCAACATCTATAAAATATCGGAGAGCCATATATTTTGTTGGCTTAGGGGAGCTAAAATCATGTGGTAGTTCGAGTAACATTTTTATTTTGAGAACCTTGTTGCTCGATTTGAAGCAACAAGGTACTTAAATTCAAAATGCTCTTTACGTTGGGAAACTCAAATGAAGTTAGGTGCCTCATCAAAATTGTGGTGCCGCAACAAATGGTGTTCTTGATTAGCCTAAGAAGACAAATGTTTTGAACATTGACAATAAAAACAACAACAATAACAATGTGAACAATCAAAGGATCAATAATCCCACTCCTTACGATAACGTTGTTGATTTCAACCATCCGATTCCGTAACAAACTTAAGCCCAAGGCCCAACACTATATCACAATCCTAACCAAAGGGCTCCAAATTATAACTATAACAATAAATATCAAAACAAAAGCGGAATTATGTGCCGTAACAAAATAAAAACTAGAGGACGAGGGATTACGATCCCATCTTGTATTGCGGGTTTCATAGGGTGATAGGTCATGATGCTCAGACTTGTAAGAATTGCAACAAGTTTATACAACCGATCCCAAAAAGACCAGAGACAACTCTTCATTGAAATGTTCTCATAAAATCCCAACCTAGGGATTTATAGAAATCCTTTCCGAAGCGTTCGAAGAATGATAATATCAATCCTCACAATGTTAACAAAGGAATTCCAAGATCTTGACCAATGATCACAAAGCTTCTATGTCTAGTGATCCTCGAGTTGCTCCTAACTTGGATAAAAGAACAAGACTAAAATTCTAGGCTTAGTTAAATTGGAGAAAAAACCAAAGGTTAATGTCGCTACATGTACACAAGAGTATACACCATAACCTCTCCCCTCATGTTCTCTCATATAACATGATTTTTCAATAGTTCCCAAACCAATAGGAGCATACGACTTGATCATGGATCTCACCAAAACCTTTTCCCACATTTCCTTCTTGGATTTGTTGAAGAAATCATCAGCTCACAGTGTTCTTTGTTAGATGCATTAGGTCTTGGTCACTTAGTGCATGTCACACCCCCCTCAAAGGCTCGGATTAACCACAAATTTTTATGTCTATCCTCAGGGTCAACATGAGCGAGATATTAGGTTTGTTTTTACATTAAAAAGATGCCTACAAACATTGAGTTCACCCAGAAAGAAATCCCATACGATTTGTAAGTATGGATTTATAATAACTATGTTAAGAGAGTAATGATTGATGATGGGCATGTTGTAAACATTGTTCCTTTGCATTCTTGCACAAGTTAGGATAAAGAGAGAACAATTGCTCCTCCACGAAACACGCTAAGGGGTAACGATAGTCTAAAAGCCACGTCAATTGGAACCATTTTTCTCCCAATTACCCTTGGGCCGAAAACCATTTTAACTAAATTCTATATTATAGACTGGGAAACCAAGTATAATATGATTCTTTATCGGCCACGGGTCCATAAGATTAAGGCCATTCCCTTCACATTATTTCAAGAAATGAGATTACTTCACTTAGGTAAGGTTTTTTTAGCTTAGGTTGATCGTAAGCCCTTTGATATTCACCTAGAAAACCTTGAAAATAAACTCATGGTTTACTCAGTGTTTGAACTCCTAACTAATTAACTAAACAAACCATCGCTCACCATAGGATGACTCCCACTATAAAGCTAGTTCTAATGACCTGAATTAGATAATACAAAGGATATCAAAGAGGTAGATAAGGTTGAGAGTATGAATGTTGTGGTAGAAACTGTATCTACCAAAACAACAAAGAGATAGAGAAAATCCTACTGAGAATGACTTACCAATATTTCTCCCATTCAATTTTCAAGGTATCGCAAATGCTCTTGAACTAGGCTCTCTGACTGATGGTTTTAAAGAGGTGTGTACGGTAGAGGTTTCTAAGGTTCAAGAAGAGGATCAAAGAACAATGAAAAATACATCTTCCCGTGATTGAAGGATTCTCTATTACGAAGCAACCAAGTGTCATTATGGTGCATGGGTCAGGGGTGATTCGATTTAACAAAATTTGAATCAATATTAAGCCCTAATTACAAAGTAATTGATAGAAATAATAGAGTATAACTACTATCTACAATTGACTCAAACAATAAGCTACTGAAATATAAAAGCCTAAGTGCAAGAGAGAGAGAGAAAAGGACTTAGTTGATTTTCACTTGATCCTAGAACTGATATGGACTAGAAAACTAATGAACATGAGGATATCTCGTATCAAGCGGCACTCGATTAAATTTTATTTTTCGGATAAGGTTGTACTACAGTACCTGGGTGCCAAGGGTTGATATTCGGTGCCCGTGACTACACAAGTGGTTGAGATATGATTTTTATGGTGTCACTAGTAGTCAATGTTTTTCACCTGTATGTCACACCTTGATCACCAAATTACCTACAACTTGTAAGAGAAAGATTCACCTGAAAACCCACAATACCACATCAAATCCAAAAAATAAAGATGCAATATGGGGAGTCAAACTGGCCATACACAATCACCGACCGAGTGAACTTATGACCAAGCACCGCACTACATATCAGACTCTATGTAGGTCTTGTGAGTGTGTGAAAGAATCATGACCTATGACGCGCCCTTGTGCAAGTGCACTTGATAACGAGTAGTAGCTAGATGTAGCAATGTAGATAGATAGAATGTGTAGATGTCAAAATGAACTTTCCTAATTCTTATGTTGTGTATGCAAAAATGCAGTCCCTTGTCCCCTTGTATCGATGCTAGATAGATGCCTTTGATTCTCTTAAATGCCTTTGGATGCAAGATTGGGTGATGATAATAGATGCTTAGAGCTTAGTCCTTTATTTTGGTCACATAGCTTTGTATTTATATTATTCCCTTGTTTTAATTATGTAATTGGACGACTGGAAGGCCGAACCATAAGAAAATAAGATGTCTAAAAGATAAAAGAAACCTAAAAAATGCAAGTAAGGTGAAAAGAGGTCATGGCTGCCCAAAGGGGATGAGGGCGCTAGGCACTAGCATCCTTGCTGGGGGTTGGTGTCTGAATTCATAAAAGATAAGCAAGTAAAGTACCAACTGGCTTGTAGGGTTTAAAAGACAAGAAGGAAGACAAGAAAAAAAGAAAAGAGGCCAATGATAGTCGTCAATTACTAGATTTCTTGCTTAGGAATCATGCAAATGCAAAGTATGCTTTTCGAACCTAGAAATATACCCAAGTGCGTGATTTTGTGTTTACATTTTCCCCCACTTTATGTTATTGAGTGAATACTTGATAACATATAGTAGATAAGATATGTGTACCGATAACCATGTAGAATGTGTTGGCAACACCGTGTCGAGGAGACAAATGAAAGCGTGAAGTGATAAAAATGAATCGTGGAAGCTAAGAAAGAGTAAGTTACCCTAGGGGTGAAGCATATTGTGATGTACCGTGTTCTACCTATTGGTGTGCTTGATGTAGGAATACTCCTTGTTATTTATTAAGGACATGCCTAAAAAGAAGAGCGAAAGAGTAATCAAAGTCATGTATTATAAAAAACTGTAAAAGTATTTAAATACTTATAAATGTACGTGTAATAATAGTAAAAGGAAAGTGTGCACTTGATGATCATGAGTGTAAAAAGGATAGAAAGATGTCCTCAAAACACTATGCGGCGTGATTTTTGGGCGATATCACTCCAAGAGAAAAAAATTTGGGTGATGTTTTTTTGGGTGATCTCACACCAAGTGTGAGTTTTTTGGGTAATCTCATGCCACGAAAGAAGAGTATTGGGGAGAAAGGTCTAGTGTTACTCTCCTTCCATGATTGTTTCCCGATTATACACCACTGTAGATGGTGTGATCCTGTTTTGTTCGAGTTGTACCGTATTAGTTTCGAGTTGAAATGGAGATAGAATGCATTCTACTTCTTTGGAGGATTTGTGGCTATCTTGTAACACTTTGAAATGTGAATTGTGTTGATCTCGAGAAAGTAATGTATCTCGTCCTAGGACATAAGTACCTAGGAGAGGTTAGAAGCACCTTGGTGCTTAGTGTTTGTATCTTAGTCTTTAGAGTCTGTCTTTGAATTGAGGACCTAACTAATATTTTGGGCCATTTACGTAACTATAGCATGTTTTTTCTGTAACATGCAAGTTTTTATTGTAGCTTTGAGATTTTGTATGGGGTGAATCATTCACCCAATGTATAACCCCTTGTTTTGGGTGCATTCAACGTCGTTGGGAGAATGTAGCCCAAAGAGAGGTCTAGATGATGATATGAAGAGGATACCCCGAGAGGAGGGAATTTGCTTGGTATCAATGAAGGCACATGCATACAAAAGTACGATACATGTGTTAGTGTATAAAGTGGAAAACATGTAATGAAAGATAAAGTAATCAAGCAAGTAGACAAGATAGACCGCGAAAAGTGGATTTCGGACATGGGACATCACTCACCACTGTCATAAGACAATCAAGGCCGAAGCAGCCAAAAGCATATAGTGTACATATAATAAAAGGGCATAGCACTTTGAAAAAAATAACATATAGTGGCTAATTAACTAAAATAGGGATTTTAGTGGTAATCTAACTAATGTGATGATAGAGTAACTAATATGAAATGTAAAATAAGTTCTAATGATTTTATTTGATATTTAAATGAAATGCAATAAATGAAATAGTAGCGATTAGGTACTTACCTCATTGTGTTGCTAGATTGTGATGGTGACGAGGAGGATAGGGAAGGATATGAAGCTCGATCCAAAAAAATTATAGACGTGAGGATCTGTTTGTACTCCGGTGCACAGGAATGTATTGGGGCTTTGGGCGCTATGAGTCCGTGATCTAGGCACTCTAGTCTCGTAGAAAAGCTCGGGGTCTACTTGTCTATGTCACAAATTTTTTGTAATACCTTCGTCTTAGTCGTTAGGTTTGTCATGATAAAATAACTCATGTATTTGTAGTTGTGTGATGATGATCTACCTACAAAACCCCACATAAAGCATCAAATGCCTAAAAAGAAAGATGTAAATGAAGGTGTCGGACTCACCTTAGCTTTCATGATGTTGGAATTCAACTAAGTGATGCACTACATTCCGGACCAATGTAGTTTTGTGTTCTTGTGTGTGCGACAGTGTGCCTAGGGTGCCCTACGATCATTGATAACCATAAGTAGGGGAAATAAATAGATGTAAAATGCAAATGGTGGATGGAATAGAATGAATACAAACCTTTCCCCCTATGCTTATGTGATGCGGATGTAGAATATGCCCAAATGCAATCCTTTTTGTAATGAAATTACTTGATTAATTATGATTATCACCAACAATAGAACACCAAATAATATAGTATTAGATAAATGCTCTCAATATGAAAGTATAATAACTTAGCCACTTGGGGCAATGTCCAAAACATACAATAAGAATAAAATACTCAACATGATGATCATACACTACCTATAACCCCTATGTAAACTATTCATATGATATGGCCATCGCTAACAAGTAGGCCTGGCCTACTAATGATAATAGATCATATATGAAAGAGATACATCATGATAAGAATTTTTGATAGCCAAAATTGACTATATCCATCCATTGTAATATATATAATTAAGGCGTAATATGCCCCTTCCCTTCAAAGAAACATTGTCCCCAATGTTGGGAAGCCTTGGATGTTCTTTGCATGAATGCTTCATCTTCCCATGATGCATCCTCAATATTCATATTCTTCCACTTGATCAGGTACTCTATAATGACTCTGGTCCTTAGTCTTTTAGTGTGTGTCTAAAGAATTCCTTCAGGATCCAATATGATCCTTCCTTCCTCGTCCATTTCTAGAAAACCGACTAGGTGAAAATGTGCTACCCAATAACTTTATCTAAGCTAGAAATATGGAAGATTAGATGTTTTTGAATTCCTCGAGGGATATCTAGCTTATATGCCACACTACCAATTTTATGCAAAATTCGGTAAGGACCATAGTAATTAGGACCAAGATTATTATCCTTCTTCTATTTTTTAAGGATAACTACTTATATGGTTGTAACCTTACAAAAACAAAGTCTCCCTCTTGAAAGTGTCACTCACTCCAATGTTAATCAACTTGTTTCTTCATGCGGTTTTGTGCCCTTGCAAAATTTTCTCTAAAACTAGAGAGTACCTCATGTTAGTGCTTTGAATGTGATCTTCAAATCAATCTAGATTAGAGTGATGGAGGATGGTACCCATAAAGTGCCATAAATGGAGACATTTTGGAGGAGGTAAGAAATGAACTATTGTACCACCATTATGCGAGTGGCAATCATTGCACCAAACCTTCTTTTTATATGGAGTAAAACATCGAAGATATCCCTCTAAACATTTATTTACCACCTTAGTTTTCCCATCGATTAGGGATAATAAGAGGAACTATGGGCTAGTTGGGTACCGAGACAAGAGAACAAATCAGTCTAAAAGTTACTTGTAAATATTGAATCACAATCACTTACTATAATTTTATACGTGCCATGGAGCTTTTGAATTGTATCCATAAAATAAATGATAATTGTACTAGCTATTAAAGGATGAGCCATGACACAAAAATAAGAATTTTATTAAGTATGTGTATCATGACCATGACGACACTTTTCCCTTCGATTTAGGTAATCCGTGATGAAATCCATTGATACCTCTTCCCATCTCTCACTAGGAATAGATAGAGGTTGGAAAAGGCCAAGTGTCTTATGAGTCTCACCCTTATTTTGTTGGTAAACAAAACATTCGACCACAAATTTTTGAACGTCTCCTTTCAACCCCTCCCAAAATAAATCCTTCTTAACTCTATGATATGTTTTGAGGAACCCAAAGCATGTCCACCTATTGGAGAAGAATTCAGCTCGAAAGAACATGGTGTTTAAGTGTAGAGTTCTTACATAGATATAACCTATCTTTGTACCACAATGTATTCCCTTTCATATAAATTGATCGATATGGATGGATCTACCTAGAGATTTTGAATGAGAGTATGTGTTGTTTCATCTTTCTTCCATTCTTCCTACACTTGATCTACCCAATCTGCATTTAGTACAAAGATGGCACATAACATATGCTTCGCAGACTCACGCTTCTAGATAGAGCATCAACAACCAAATTTTCCTTTCCATTCTTATAAACAATCTCAAAGTCATATCCCAACATCTTAGTGACCCATTTTATTTTTTCCTTTGAAGATACATGTTGCTCTAAGAAATATTTCAAACTATCATGATCAAGTTTTATCTTAAAATGTCTACCATCAAGTATGGTCTCCATTGTTTGATGCAACTTATCTAATAAATCATCAATGATAGGAATTGGAAACTTATCTTTGATAGTGAACTTGTCGATCTCTCTGTAACTGGACACATGTTCCATCTTCCATCCTCGCAATGCTCCATCACCACTTGAGAAGAATAGGCACTCGAATGTGATGAATAATACCCATTTCCAACATTTCATTCACCATCTTCTCGATCTCAATTTTTGCACATATGGATATCTATAAGGCGTGATGTTTGGGGTTGTCTTCTTGGAATCAAGCTGAATGGCATGATAATGCTCTCTTTCATGAGGTAATCCTCTTGGTTCCTTCAAGACAAGTGCATCTTGATTAATAACCTTCGAATATCGAGGATGCAATACCTTCATTTGCGAGTTGGAATTCCATAGAGAACAATCGTGCTACAAAACTTGGACCCCTTTTTAGAATCTTCTGCATTTGGTGAGAACTCACCACTTGAGTATCTTTATCTTGTAGCGTCAAAGTTCAATTTTTACCATCGAATGAAAGCACATGGACAATTCCTAGAAATTTATCTCTATGGTGCCTAAAGTTGTGAGCCACTAAATACCTAAGACAATATCATCTCTGCCCATGGGAATAGAAAACATTGTATATTCCAATGTGTAGTCAACCATCATGAGTTTGAATTTATGGCATTTACTCGAACATTGGGTGTGCCACCATCTACAATCATTACTTGAAATTTAGGTGCTGTAGGTAGATGCAACAATTTAGTCTTCACGCCAACTTATGATTGATAAACTTATGTATGCTCCCTGAATCAATCAATATTGTTACTGAGTTAGTCTTATTAAGATAACTCAAGACCTAAAGGGTTTATGGAGTACTAATACTGATAGAGCATGACATGAAATAGTGGCTTAGGGATCTCAAGATTCTTCCTCTAATTTTTCAACCTCCTTTGTTGATGTTTCCTCTTATTCTTCCTCGTCACTGAGACCCTTCAATGTAGAACAATTTTTGATCATAACATTTATGATTTGGTCCATATTTTCTATCACACTTAAAGCATAACCATTTGGCTCTTTTTTTCTTCAATTTTTTGAGGTGTCAACCGAACGGCCGAGGGTATGAAGGAGGCAAGGTGTTACGCTATTTTATACTAGAGAAGGACCGCCTTCTACCGGAAAGAAATTTTTCCTCTCGCTTGACGTGTCAAGTATAATAGAATTAGAAACCTTGAGTGGGTTAAATATATGTACCTCATGCTCAATAATTTCCTTAAGACCCCAAAGAAATAGGTCACTCAAATACTTTTATGTAATATCCTCCACACGCAAGGTTTTTGGGAATTGATGGACATACTCCTTAATCGAAGCAGTTTGGCGTAACTTTGCTAATTGGTTCAAGTAATTCTCGGAAATGCTAGAACTATAGTGTAATCAAATCTCTTCTCGTGAAAACTTTCCAGGGTGACATTTAGGCCATTCTTCTTCCTTTGAGCACATAACCAATGATACTAAACAAATTTTTCAGTTCTAGGTATAAGGATGCCACAATTACCTTTTGTCCTCCTCCCGGGATGTGATGGAGATCAAAGAAAATTTCCATTTGGGTAATCTAATTGAGTAGATCCTTTCCATAAAATTTATGCATTTCCACTTTTGGAATCATGCCCTCCATTTGTTAGTAGATCCACCTAAATGAGTAAATGATCCTCCTTGATTAGAGTGATTTGGATCCGTCTCGACCATTGCTAGAGGAACCCATATGATCGGCATTGGGAGTTGTATTTGAAATATAACACAACTCGCTGAATTACATGAAAATCCTTCGAATCTCACTCCTAAGGCTACCTTTCAATTAATGAAGCTCAATATTAAGGTCATCCTTACTCACCATATTGTTTACCCTTTCCTAAAGTTGGATGACCACCTCAGATACTCCCAAACCAGTAGAATCTGAATCCATATCTTCCTTATTTAGGGTCATTCCTAGAGTTTCTTGTCCTTTTCCTTTGCCTCGAGTAGATCTACCAGCCATGATGTAAGGTTTGGGCCTAGGGGTAGACTTAATAGGGAAGAATTTTAGGGTTTAGGGTTTCATAATTTTTTTGGCCGAATATAGGAATTCATAAAAAAGAAACCCTAGCTATTTTTTGGAAAGGTTTCTGAAAATATAAGAAACTTGAAAATTTTCCAAAAATTGTGCCCTAGGGAGCCAAATTATGGAAACATATAGAACCACAATAAATTTTGTAAAACACGTCAAGAACGCTTGAAATTCGAGAGAAGATTACTTGACTAATTTTTCCACACCATAGAAAACATTGCATAAAAATCGCTATGAATCTTGAGATATAGTGAAACTTCAGAATTAGGGTTTGATGCCACGTTAACGAAGATTAGGCTCTAATACCACTTGTAATGAAATAACTTGATTAATTATGATTATCACTAGCAATATAACACCAAATAACACAAGATTGCAGATAAATGCTCTCAATATGAAAGTATAATAACTTAGCCACTTCGAGGAGAAATATCCAAAACATACAATAAGGCTCAAATACTCAACATGATGATCATCCACTACCTATAACCCCTATTTATACTATTTCTATGATATGGCCATCAAAGAAGGTCGACCTACCAATAATAATAGATCATATATGAAAGAGATACATCATGATAAGAAGTTATGATAACCACAAGTCAGCTATATCCATCCCATGTAAGATATATATTTAAGGGCATAAAACTTTTCCTAATTAGTAGCTAGATATTGATAGTAGATACTTATCCCATAATTTGGCAAGTATGTTATATTTATATAGGTATATATAGCTCAAATTTCAACACTAATGGCCTAACATTTAGAAGAAGAGCACATAAGTGAATGAGACAATCAAACCGTATATAGGTATATATAGCTCAAATTTCAACACTAATGGCCTAACATTTGAATAGCACATAAGTGAATGAGACAATCAAACCGTAAAGTTTGACCTCGAACAATAAATTAAATGCAAACATCATGGAAACTAGGTCCCCTAAAATCAAGGACCATAGCATGCATGGGCACCCCTAGCGACCCTGGCACCCTAGTCGGGGACTAAAGATGAAAAATGACCTAATAACAACACCCAAGAATCCTGAAAAGACAACAAAAATGTCTAAACAATTGAAAAATGTGCAAACAAATGATGATGATGACTGACTAACTTGATGATGGGACTGGGGATGGGCCATTAATGAATAATTTTATTTCGCAAAATCCATATATAAAAGAACATACTTGGTGGTATACATGTAATAGTAAATGTCTTAATTTTCGACTTCATTTTCCCCACTTTATGTTGGTGAGAAAGGCTTGGTAACATAAAGTAAATAGAGATGCATACGAGAGAAGTCCATGGATTACCATGTTGAAGTAGAGTGTACAAATGTTTAGTAGAAGCATGCCAAAAGAACCATATAGCATGTTGAACCATGGATTAATGGGTTGATCCATGTAACTAAAATTGTAATGTCATGATGAGATGTGTTAAATTAACGTGATGATTATATTTTTGTAAAATGAAGATGAGATGGGGGAGAGTGATCGGTTCCCAACCCGAATGTTTCGTATGACTAATCAACTAGAGGATTTGGGTGTCATGTCGCCGGAGGAAGAGTGTAGGAGAAAAGTAAATTATTCTCCAATATCTAACTACATCCTCAAGATCTAGCCATTGTGAAGACGGACTCATATCAAAGATTTGTGGTTTTTAGATCTAGATAATTTCGATCAAACATTTGAACCATATAGGAGTGGTATATGAAAGGAACTCTTTCCCCACTCCATGGGTATTGCCACATTGTGATGAATTTCAAGTTAGGTCATATAGAAGAGAACACAAAGATATATGATGGCTTCCAAGTTAGGTCATCTGTTATGAAGCATGAAATAAAGAAAAGCTTCCTAAGTTAGGTCATTTAGGAAAGTGATGAATGCAATCTCCTAAGTTATGTCATTTAGGAGGCCACACGTAACTCCCATGTTCGGTCATTTGGGATGCCAATGTTTTTGAACTTGTACTGATTGATTGATATGATTTCGACTATTAAATGTATTAATTAATTGATCAATTGGTTATTTTGATTGGTTACTCGTGGAGAGATTTTACACTAGTTTCCACCATGCTAGGTCATTCGGAGGAATTAATAGAAGTTGGTGAATGTTCATATGGAAATATTCTTAACGCTTGTTGCCCCAAATTAGGTCTTTAAGCGGGAATGAATAGTGAAATGTCGTGCATTGAATTAGTAAATGTTTTGAAATTATCACATTGGTAGTGTTTTAAATACATGGTGATATAAAGGGAATTATAGGATGTCCCCAATGATATGCCCCCTTTCGGCGAAAGGGAAAGTGATGAGAAGAACAAATGCTTAAGCGAAAGTAAGCATGATATATGTAGAAAGTGGTAAAAATCATGAGAATGTGATTAATTCGATTGGAAAACATCATTATAGAGAGATAATACACACTCAATGGGTATGGTAAGGTGGTAGGTTGAATTCTAAAAATAACACCATAAACAGTGGTGTGAATCGATTAAAAACACTCAATATATGGTTAAAACGGTGTATTTTGTATTAATAGAGGAAATGTGCCTCAAATAATGACTATAGTAATGTAGATGAAAAAGGAACTATAAATTGTAAGGTGAAAAAGTGTTTAGTCGCCTTATTTTTTAGTTCCATGATTGTGGGAGTGATCACAAGGTGTGCAAAAATGCTAATAGTGAGAGCAACACATCCTATTCGATTTGAGAGAGTGGCGAGCGCCATAGTGTCACGTAGTAGATCTGCGAGGTTTGGTAAGAAATGTGTTTTTCAAAAAATGTTTGGTGTATGAGTCATTTTTAGTGAATTTTTGAATTTTTAGAACTTGATTTTCTTGGCATTTTGGGCCCAGATAATAGAAGTGGGTGCGCTAGTTACCCCTTGGACAAGAGCACCCAGAAATGGGAGCTTCTATCTTACTTCTTGGTGCCTCCTCCTGCGATCCTGGGCACCCTAGTCGAAAAGTGTGAATGTGGACTAGAATGGTACAAGTTTAGTTTTTCATTGAATAATAATGTAATGCGTAAATATGTTTGTACTTGTAAAGTGTTCTAACGTTGTGTTTGTTGTTGTTTTGTGTTGTGTGTAGAGAGATATCAACTCAAGGAGTTTCGTAGATGTTTCCATTTGAGCATGTTCTTTAGGGTTGGGTTTATCATATAAGGATTGGGATTTAATGAATCATGTTATTCTGCTGCGGCACATAGTATAGATGGGGATGTGCCCCATAACATGCCGATGTTTCTTGCACTATGTGATAGATGGTGTGTGGATAAATGCACGTTTTGGTTACCTATAGGGGAGATGACTATGACATTGGAGGGCATGCATCATATATTGCACTTTTTCTGTTGCTGGGAGAGGGTTTAGGTGATGCCTCTCAAGGACATGGATAGGAAGATGTGACATGCGAGACAAGTGTGCCATTGGGGACTCGGACACTGCTGAGGATCAAATTACTCTAGATGTTATTCGAGGTCTAGTGTTTCGTGCTTGCTAAAAAAGTTTATAAAGTGGACATTACTTCATCTATAGTAGTGGAGGGATGAGGTGTAGGTATCTTTTATAAGATGCATGATATATTATGCCAAATAGAGGAGCATGGTATGAGGTATGTGTGGGCACAATGTGGGTTAGTCCATGTATACAAATGTTTATATCTATTCACTCATGAGGATCACGGTGGTGGAATTAGAGCCACTACACTATTGCATGTGTTGGAATATGAGCATATAACAATGTTGAGACAAGTTGGGGGCCCACAAGTAGAGTGGGTCAGGTTTGAGATATATGCATAGAGGTGGGTTACATTCGTGGGTGCAAGATGGATACCGATACTTATAGGGCCACTGATAGACAAGGATGGGACCGAGTTCGTTATATGGAGGCCATACTTGTGACTATGGAGGATGACCGGAGGATGCCATGCTGGAGCTATGATGTATTCGGAGGATGATGTGGTTGGAGGATAGATTTACAAGTGGATCTCTTCCAAGTGGAGCGAGTCTCATGTCGATTCAAAGTATGGCTCAAGATGTGCCCCCGAGTTGTATATATGGTTGAGATATACCCGAGCACTAAGGAGGGTTGAGGCTAGCCCAGGACCCACAGTTGATCGTTATCACCTCATGTCCCGGATGAGGTAGATGTTGTAATAGAGGTGGTAAATAAACGAAACTAGTAGTACCGAGGAGTACCGTGCATGGTGGGTGGCACATCAATGGGTATTATTGTTACTATTATTTGAATATCTAGTGGGGTTACCCTACGTAGGTGGAAGAAGAGTGGGTGAAGCTCATGTCCTTGACATCAGAAAGAATAAATTTTGTAGTGGAACATGAGTATTTAGATGTGTTTATGTTATGTATGTTGTTGGTTTTTATTTGAAGTGATGTTTGTCTAATGTTTTGGTGTGTTCATTTTGTAGGTGATGCGTATTGGTCATTAGTAGTTGATATATATCCACACCTTCGACGCGAAATGTGCCAACCAGTGACATGCTTGGAGGTGTTATACTTGAGAGGGTGGATGATATAGTGGGTTAGCATACACATTTATTTGAGCCCATGGAAGTGGCGAGTAGCCACATATACCATATTTCTATCCAGAGAGGGATGAGACACATGAGGAGGCTCGCCAAGATAAAGAGGTAGTAGGTGGTGGTTTGCTAGCACAGACATGTTTTCTTGATATGTGGACTTGCAGTGGTAGTTATATGAGTAGTCTACAAATAATACCTTACTATGGATCCGGGTGGAGAGATATCGAGGCCACGAACAATGCCGTTGAGTTGGTGGCACGACATCTAGTTCTAGGGCTCTCTGAGTCCTTGAGAGTGCTAGCAATAATGAGTTGTGATCATCATGATTGTATATGATGTAGGCGAGTTTCCCCAATGATAATTGTTATTGTTACCTATGTATGGACACATGTTTTATATATGACGATCTTATTTTGTGGTGTATTGATGTTGTATGATTTGGAATGTATGCAATGTTTTTGTATTGTGTTAATGTTAAATTTGGTTGATGCAATATTTACATAATGATGAAAAACAAAATGTGATTAGCTAATTGGAATGTTTAGTAAATATAATGTGTAATGTGTAGTTAGATGATAGTAACATAGGATGTGAAAATATGATGATATATGAACTAACGTGTTGTAATGAATGTGTGTCATAATAATGTAGTGTGATCGTAATGTGTTAGTGTAATGAGTGGGAGGGGGAAAATTAGTGATGCCCCCTGGCATATGGATGAGTAGGTTCATTGAGTTAAGATCCCTCAACAATCAAGAATGAACAACAAAAATAAAGAGTGCTTCATTTGGGAAATAATTGAGGTGCGCTAGATGAATGACGAAGTGCGTGATGAAATGTTCTTAGAGAAATCCTCAAAATTCATGTAAGAATAGTAAGAACACAAGTATTTTCTGTGGGTAAGGTGATAATAATCATCTACTAGAGACCAAGGCGACGAAGCGGTGGAATAATCGTGAGTGTATTAACTAAATTGAATGCCATACGGAACTGCGGTGGAATGTGTGAAAGTGGAATGCTATGGAGACCAATGTGGTATTAAAGCATGATGTGGTAGATATCGCGAGTGCGATATATGAGGTGGATGCGATGGATGTGATTGTGAAACAATGTATGGATGCGGTGGAGAGCGTGTATGAGTAATGAACTATGGTGGTGGATGAACCACGACTCCGAGTATCAAATGGATGAGAAGACTCAACATGTAGTAGAAGCTCTCTGATGTGGTAGATGGAAGATGGATCTATCACGTGGGTGAGAGTTAAAGGAGATGATTCCTTGATCATCTAGCTAGTGTAATCTATCCCGAAGGGCAAGATAATCATTGTCTCTATGATTGTTGATGTGATGGTAGTTCTGATAAATTTGGTCATGCTTATGTTGTAGTTGGTGTCGTATATGTTTTTTTAAGGTAGGTGAATTAATCACTCATTGAGTAATACACCCAACACATCATGTGGTCGAGCATTATGAGAAAAGTGAAAAGGTTCCTGTGACCTAGGTGGAGTAGTAATAAAAGTAGTATGTCATGGATCTAGATAAGGAGTATGCTTTTGTGGTGAAGTAGGTTGAGCTTGTTTGGCTTGCTTGTGAGGAAAAGGTGAAGATTGTGTAGGATTCTCACCCGAAGGTAATGGTGTAGAACTAGAGGGGGAAACCATTGTAGCGATGAGTGAAGGATCTAAAATATGTGTAGAGAGAAGATCTTAGTCTAAGTCAATGAATTTATAGCATAGGAAAATAAATGACTCACATGTATCATATTGTAATTATTTCTTGAGTGGAGGAATGAGGCCACGACAGAAAATAAATTGCCTCTCAAGATCTATAGGTTGGAATACTAGCTAGTGAATACAAACATTGAAGTGTAAAATATAATCCTTGTGAGTTCATTCAAGCCTTGATGTAGAATTGGTAAGTGACTTTAGGGCCATTGTGATTATAGACATATGGAGGAAAGCATCCTCCATGTCAAATAAAGTACTAATGGATCCAAAGGGGAGATGAGTGTACCATTATAATGCTTCGTATGTAAGAATATAATGAAAGGCCTTGAGTAATAATCTATCATTAGTGTAACAAGCCATAACACTAAGATAATATAAAAGATGAGCATGCGGGTCACCGCACCATTAACACATGTGAAAGTAAGCATGGTGAAATCGTGATGAAAGTTTGAATTATGAATCTTCTTAGGGACCATATTTCCATTTAATGAATTGTTGTTGATGGAAGCATGATAGGCCCTACTTTATAAAGTTAGGTACCGAACCTGGATTGTAAGTGTCCTACGATGTGCATGAGAGAGATATTATCTTATGAATGAATGGTAGAAGATGGCAATAAAGTGTTGAGTGGTTGTAATTTTCCATTATGAGTAATCATAGGGATCTCCAAATGTGATGGAGAAAGAACTTATGCTAAGGGTAGACTAGTAGTAGGTTTGAAGAAGATATATTATGAGATATAAATGGAATATCCATAACAATAGTAGGACTAGCATTAAAAACATCCTTAATAGATGGGATGACCGATGTAGATACATCTATAGGAGAAGATTGACTAGGAGACATAGGTGATGTATTAAGTGGAGATGAAACATTAAGAGAGGATGAAGCGATATATGGTGGTGACTCATGCATAGTGGTGGATGCAATCCGGAGAAGATAACAATGAAGGAGGTAAGACACACTCGGATGTATTGAAAGAAGGAGAGTCATGAATATCAAGTGCCCCACCATTATCGATAGAGATTATGAAATAATAATGTCCCTAAGCATACCGCCAATAGGATCATCAACATAATATGAAGGAGTATGCAAACTAGAGAGGATGTATCATGAGAAGAAATGTCGGAAAGAGGCATGTAAAGGAACTATATCAATAGTTGGAGTAGAAGTTGAATTAGTATGCAGTGACTCGAGCGTCAATACCAAATAAGTAATAAATAAGAGAATCATCTAATGTTTCATGTAAAGGATCGTAAGGTGGATCACAAGTAACCGTATAACATGACATACAATGAGTAAAGGCTATTGGATAATAAACAATACTAATTCCTAAGGAAGAATCTTCAAAGATAGTAAGCACATGTCATAAGCCATCTTGCGGATTGTTGTTTGACATAATCGGGTGTAGTAATGGGAGAACCTGTAACACCCGCTAAAAACACCGCACGAGACCCAAGAACAACCTAGGGTTAGCTAGAAAAATTATGGAATAATTTTTTTTGAAAAGCATGCCCACAAAAGTTTTGAAAATGACAGTTGCCACATTGATGTTTCTAAGGCATTAATTTCTAGTGAATAATTTCCCATGATAACACACTATTTAAAAACTACATTATACTTTAATACATTGGATTTGACTAAGTATGTTTAATCTCCCTAAGTGTTAATTTAATAAACAATTAAATTTCTACTATAGTTAAATATTCCATATATAAATTTAGAGGGTTAAAGGGGCCAAAATAAATAAATACCCAAGGTATTTAATTCCACAAGGTTTGAACAATTAACAAGGTCCCCACTTTACATGGGGTTAGAATAAACATTCTCTTACCCCATAAAGTGACCCTTAAAAAGTCAACCCATGTTTTTGAAATAAAACATTTAAATTAAAAAGGTAATTTCCACTCACCCACTCTCCACCTAATTTTTGTAGGGATGAATCTCATCCCTTGGATGGATTCGATTTGGACCCTTGATGAGAAAAAGGGAATTCTAACCCTAAAGCATCCTTATGAAAGCTTCTTTCTCATTTCATTTGGTTCATTATTTTCCCTTTTGTTTTGCAGGTTATTTGGGGAGGAAGGGAATCATGAAGGCCATTCCAAGCTTTTGGAAAGGCTTTCAAATTTTATTATTTTCCTATCTTGTATACACCCTCTCCTAGGGTTTCAAAGTATTAAAAAAACTATTTTGTTTATCTCCCTTTGGTTGGGTTTGCCCAAATAGATTTGTGGGTATTTTCCTATTTTATTTATAAAGCTAGGTTTGATTTATATCTTCCTTTGGGTAAATGAAAAAGTATATTCACACACACACACACACACACACACACACACACACACACACACACACACACACACACACATCTATAAATATTATTTTATTTTATTTCATTTATAGGGTAAATCTGAAAATAACTTTTAAATATATATATATATATATATATATATATATATATATATATATATATATATATATATATATATATATATATATAACGATTCAAAGGCCGCGACTTTTACCCAAATTATAGGCCGTGAAAAGTGCAGTGCGTAGGTAAGGGAGTATGGCATTTTTTGTTAGCAAAGTTTAAAGGGGGTATTAATGTTTGGGGGGTGGGGAGGGTCGATGACCCTAACCCCCACCCCATTTATATTAAACAAAGTCTGCATTAACACTATAGGTCACAAAACAAAGACACCAAAAATGTGATTTACCCTTTTTGAAAGCTTAACATTAACAAAGTTATTATATATATATATATATATATATATATATATATATATATATATATATATATATATATATTAGCATTTTAAAAGTTATATTGGATAAAGGAATACTCTTATTAATATAATAAGGTTAGTAATCCAAGTAATGAAATAAAATAAATTGTATATTAAGACCCCTCCCAACCCAATTTACACACTAACTACCACTAAACAAAGTATGCCTTAACACTACAGCCGCAAAACAAAGACACCAAAAATGCGATTTACCCTTTTTGAAGGCTTAGCATTAACAAAAGTTATTTTATATATATATATATATATATATATATATATATATATATATATATATATATATATATATATAATAACATTTTAAAAGTTATATTAGATAAAAGAATACTCTTATTAATATAATAAGGTTAATAATCTAGTAATGAAATAAAAAATAGTATATTAATATAATAATATTAATAGGATATTAATATTAGTATATTTTCCCAATAATGAGTCTCATTCTATTAAATATTTCATTGTCAATAATATTTAAAATATTACTAATACTACCACTTAATAATGAAATTGTAGGTAGTAGTGTTAACAAGTTGAGGTTTAAATATACATATATTTTTTTGTACACTAAAACTTTCTTCTTTAACAATTTGATAAAGTTTGTATGGAAGGTAGAGGACTAAATTTCATTTCCCTTACTAGCATTAAGAATTTCTATATTTTTGTAGATCAATCAAATAACAATTTTAAGATTTAAATACTTTCCATCCATTTGAAATAAAGTTTTAACTTTCCTACAATAGTGCAAGAAAATGCAAGAAGGTAGTCCAACTTTTCCAATGCATGCTTTTCAAATGACACAAAGAAATGCAACATTTCCTAATACACTTTCCAACTTTCCAAAAGAGAGTTTGTAATAATATTTCCAATACTATATCTTAAAACAAGAACAACATAATTTTGTGTGAATAAATCAACTTCAATAAAAATAAAATAATTCCTTTTTATAACTCCTTTTGAGTTCACCCAAAGGAAACTTACAAAATAGATCTTTTTTTTTTCTCAATATAACTTACATATCCAAAATCAAAACAAATTTTCCATCACAAATACTAATACAATGTCTTCCACTTAAAGTGGGAAATTTTAACAAGAAAGAAGGACTAAAATGAACTTCAAATTGTCTTCAAGCATAGCTCCAAGATCAACTCCCCAACCAAGCTCCATCTTCTCATCACTTGTTCACAACAAAAAGGGGAGATGAAACACTCTCCACCCAACCAAGACTTCCAATGAGGAGGAGAAGCCATCCTCCTCATTGGCCCCGAGCCCCAACCACATTGCAATGAAAAAATGGATTCAACTCATGGAAACAAAACAAGCTTCCACATCACAATACAATATTTTACAACCATACCAAAATCCAAACAATACAACTATAATCACAAGAAGGAAAGCAACAAAATACATAAGGCTTCAACATGCAAAAGCCAAAGGAGTAAGATCTATGGGGAAGTCACTTATGCCTCCCAATGGGAAATGGGTTCCCACCTAAAAACCTCCAATAAAACATCTCAAAACCCCTACACACTCTTATGCCTCCCTCAAGTACCTCTTATACCTCCCACATTCTCTTATGCCTCCCACAAATCTCTTATGGCTCCCTCATAAAATAGACCAAGTAAGAAATGCAAGCAATTTCTTGTCCAAGGTGGGGCACCCAACCCAACTCCCTCCAAAACATGGAAAGAACTATTATGCCTCCCTACATGAAATATCCCCATAGTCCCCTCCTACACCACACTTAATCAATCTACCCAAACAACCAACAAGCATACCAAAACACTCAAAAAAAACATGCACATGTACACAATATAAAAAGGAAAACATTTACAAGATTATAGCTCCTAATTTTCCATGTAGAGATTGATCCAAGAGTTCCAAACCAAGATTCTTCAAGTCCAAACAATCACCAAAAGCTCCCACAAATCCACAAGCATTCTAAAATCCTATATCTCCCAAAAATGCAAGAACACAAAGAAATGAAGTAACCCCAAACAAGAAAAAGAACTTGAATAAATAGAAAAGGGAGAGAGGAGGTTGAGGTGGCTCCATGTAGGATGCCACATCACTCATCCTCAACTCCACCTCACAAGTCAAACTTCAAACTCCAAAGAACAATTAATAAGTGGTTAAAGAAATGACATTTTACTTACACACACAATCTAAGCCCACACCCCTTAAGGACTAAAATAAATACATGTAAGAAAGTGCAATAAAAATTACAATTTGTCTTCCCAAAACACATAATGGGGTCTAATTTTTACCCCCAACCATAGGTAGGGTTTGCATAGAAATTTAAGAGGTGTGGGACAAGTTTAACTTGTCCCACAAGCCTTCAAAATTGGCCCTTAAGGCCAAATTCGAATTTCCATGAGGGGGTAGAGTGTACAACACTCAAGATCACAAGCACTCAATCTTACAACACAAAACCCAAGAGCCATCTAGTCTAATAAATGAAAATTTTTGGTCACATCCATAATTAGTTAATAACAAGATTAATTTACTTTAATTGAGACACTTAAACCCATTAAGATAAAGGGGAAGAATACATCATTTTCTAAATAATTAAAACAAGGAAATTACATCACTAAAAATCACATACTACATTAAATAAAGGAAACTAAACAAAATACAACACATAACCCCTTGGTCACAATTTCCCCTAACAATAATTCAAACACACACACACACACACACACACACACACACACACACACACACACACACACACACACACACACACACAAACACATGTTGCCATGGTGACCCTTGTTGAATTCACCTAGAATTCTAATGTGGTTGGTCTCCAAACCCCCTATTGTTTGTTGTGAATAAATTTACCTGCAAAACACATAAATACCTCATTTGGCCTCGTGGCCACATTAAAACATCCAAGATAAAATATGTAATATAAATCCAAAATCATCTATATATGCATCAAATCATCATCTAGGAAATTACGATATCATTTACAATTTCTAACAACATCTTGATTCTACATTTCATCAATATCAATAGGATCACAAACTTAGTTCAATTATCAAGGTCTACTCAGTGTGACAAAATATCGCATGTCAAAGTATACATATATATAACCAAGTCAACAACATATCAACATCAATATTAAAATGTCTCTAATAATCCAACGCATCATATATGAATCGAAATCACCAACAATCTAGTGTCTCTAACATCTAACATCATGCTATATCAAAAAGCTACAATAACATCCATAAGTATAGTTGATGATCAAAATCAATAACAAAAGGTGTCAAAGCGAAGTGGGTACTACGAACCATAGAGGGCTTTGAGCTCAGCAATGGCAACCTCATTATAAATAGGGTTGATACTAAAATCAAACATAATGGGTAAAGAAGATAAACTATTATTATCCATGTAGAGGATCTTAGGGAAAGGTATTCTAAAAGATGGGTTCACCAACATGATTAATTAGAGCTAATCTAACTAGTAACAATGATAGAGTAACTAATATGAAATGTAAAATAAGTGCTAACAAATTTTATTTGATATTTAAATGAAATGCAATGAATGAAATAGTAGTGATTAGGGTACTAACCTGAAAATTACTTACCTCGTTGTGTTGATAGATCGTGATGATGACGATGTAAACAAGGCGAGTAATATGAAGCTCACCCAAAACATTATAGCACACGGGGATCTGTTTATACTAGGGCACCTGGGAATGTACTAGGACACATGTGGGCACTGTGTTCCATGATCTAGGAGATCCGGTCTGAGTAAAAGCTCACGGTATTGTCTCGGGCTGTCTCAAATTCTCTCGTAATACCTTCATTTGGGTCGATAGGTTATTGTAATACACTCGTTCATGTCTCTATATCCAAGTGATGGTGATCTACCCGTAAAATCCCATACAAAACATCAAATCCCTAAAAAATAAAGATGCCAATGAAGGGGTTGGAATGATCTTAGCCTTTGCCAAAATGGTGGATTTACAACTAAGCACTTCACTACATTCCAAACCCAATGTAGTTTTGTGTACTTGTGTGTGCAATTGTGTGCCTAGGGTGGCCTAGCGCCAATGACACAGAAGTGGGGGGCAATAACTCAATGTAAAATGCAAATGGTGGATGGAATAGAATGAATATAACACTTCCCCCTAAGATTGTGTGATGAAGATGTAGAAGATGACCAAATCAAGTCCTTTTCCGAGTAGTAGTTAGATCTTGATAGTAGATAGTCCTCCCATAATGTTTTCGGTATGCTATGTTTATATGGGGATATATTGCTCAAATTTCAACACCAATGGCCCGACATGCCGACTAGTACATAGGTGAATGAGACCATAAAACTTTAGAGACCGACCTCGAACAATGAAATGAAATGTGAACATCACATAAACTAGGGCACCCAAAATTAAGAACCAGGGTACCCATGGGCACCCTAGCCTAACCTTAGTGCACCGTAGTTAGGGACTAAAATGAAAAATGACCTAATAATGACACATGAGACTCCTGAAAGACAACCAAAATTGTGTAAACAACTAATTATCAGGCAATACAAATGACGATGACGAATGAATAACTCCGGATTTGACGAGGACTAGGGGATGGGACATTAGTGAATACTTTTCTTATGCGAGATCAATATATAAAATAAAATACTTGGTGGTATAAAAGTAATAGTAAGCGTGTGATTTTGTGACTACAATGGCATACAATGTTAAAAAAGTGTCGGATAACCATGGTGGAAAATAGTTCCTATAAGGAAAATGTTGCACATGAAGCACCTGTTAGCATGTTAAAAAGATAAGAAGTATTTTAATGCATGTATATACAAGTTAAAAATAGTTTATTTAAAAATATTAATATTTTTGTGTAAATTCTAATCACAGAGTCAAAACACAATGATATACCAATAGATACAGACCTAACCTAAGCAATAAGCTAGAAAAATATGAAACCATAGGTGTAAGAAAAGGAATAAAGTACTTGGTTAATTTCGTAATTAATCTTGAGCTATGTAGAAGCTGGAGGAATGATGAAAAATATTGCAGACTATTGGAACCGAGCCTAAACAATTATAGAAGTGTCGAAATGATGGGACTAGGGATGAAACATGACTTTTTCCTATATCATCAATATGGATCTAACCAAATGAAATGCAAATCTTACAAATTTTTAACTCAACCAATATGAATAATATGAAACCATAGGTGTAAGATAAGGGATGAAGAACTTAGTTGATTTTGTAATTAATCATGGGCTATGCCGAATTGGACAAATGATGAAACAAGAGTGTATATTGTCACAACCAAGACTAGAAAATTGTAGAAGTGTCATAAATGTTGGGGCTAGGGTTGAAATGGGACTTTATACTGCACCATTAATCGACTCTGAAAAAAATGAAATGTAACTTTTTAACTCCACAAAAATCGATAATGCTTGATAAATGATCTTATTGTGGAAGACTGATACATTTTTACAACTTAATACTATTAAAATTGAGAAAGCTAAGTCGATTTATAGCTATATTTTATTAATAAAACTAAGATAAATTTAGAAATATGTGGCTATGGCTAAACATGTTTAATTAAATCTTTAAACCAACATGGAAAGGAATGGAGACACGCGTTGTAATTTCATGAATTTTCTTAACAATTCCACCACATGGACACCAACTTGTGGAATTAACCAAGAACCAAACAATTTCAGGTCCAGACGGTCAGCGAGATCAAAAGATAAAGACATGTGTCGATATTTCATTGGAAAATGATATCTAAAATCAAAGCGCAAAAAAATAGCACATATGCTATGCTTTGTTATTAGTTCGCAAGTTTTGCAATGCAACATACAAGATTGAAGACCAATTAATAGTAAAAAAAATCAATTAAACCTTACATACGTGGAGTCATTTTAATGGTTCACTTTTTGCACTCTGACAAAGTATTAATAAAGTAGCGGGATAGTGGCTTATTCTTATTGGTTAACAACTGCTAAGGATAACAAAAGATTGACATTGCAAAATGTGAAGAGACTTTGAGCTTTTCTATTGGTTCGAATTTTGCATTGATAATTTTTTTTAACAAAATAATGATATTATGAAGAGCATGGGATGTCCTCATTGGCCGCGCTTCATAATGCTAAGAAGGATCTAATAAAGTTATGACATAACAAAACTACATGGATCTTTCTTATTGGCTATAACTTTGCAATATTATACATAGCCTTTAATGTCATGTGGACTTAGAACCATGGGATGAAATTCAAAAATATTGTAGCCATATGAAATGGTTTTATTGATTGTTGGATGTGCGATATATATCGTGATGTGAATATAATAGATAAATATTGAATTGAATTAATGTTCATTTGAATGAGTAGTATAACAATATGATTAATATATAATGTGATAGATATTGTATAGGAAAATAGAATAATGATATGTTGATAGTTATATAATGAATATATTGAAACCCATGTTGATAACAATGTATAATAAATGATGAAAAAGAAGGGGGAGAAAAGAGAGATGCCCCTAGTGTGAGGATGGCATTTTATTTTGTAACAAGATCCCTCAATAGTGATGTAAGAACCTTAAGAACATGTGTTTATCATCGGGAATGAGGTTACCATACAAAAATCATGTACTAAAGATGGAGAGGCCTACGAGGGATGGTATAAGTATGTGTGGTGTTAACAACATGAGTGTAAGAGCTGAACTAAATGTCAGATGAAATGGTGGCAATGGTGGGAGATGTAGTGCAGGGGAAGCATATATGTTGAAAGCTTAGGAAGTTAATGGGTCATAGTAGAACCGTGAGGTGGATGAGATGATGTAGCAATCAATGATCTAGATGGAGGTTGGGGATGGATAATGATCTTAAGAGGTAGATGAATGAATACCTTAGAGATATGTGGAGGAGACAAGTGAGAAAAATTTTAAGCACACTTATGTGGAAAAGGAGAAAGAGACCGTTCATGAGAACAAGAGCCAAAGGCAATGACAACATTATCTTCTAGTTGTTGTACCTTTTCATGAAGGGAAAACAATTCTTTGTCACGGTGGAAATTGATGTGGTGGAAATTACATAAGGGAGATCACACTTATGATGCAAGTGATGAGGATGATGATGTTAATTATAGGGTAATATTATTAAGTGCTTATCAAGAAAAACACTTAGAACATCATGAGGCTTAGTAACATGTGAGAAATGCAATGGATCCCAAGTAGGAGATGAAGAAGACTTAGGTGGAGACCGACATGTTGGAGGACATGGAGAACACTTATGTTGTGGAGGGGATGGAACATGCTTACAAGGTGGAGGAGATGGAGATTGTGGAAGATGCGTATTAGAGGGAAGAGGAGAAGAAGTAGAAGACAAGAATGTAGTGGAAGGAATATAAGGGGGTTCTATAACACATGTAACAATTAAATATTATTCGGATGAATGAATTTATAGCATAAAAGGGTAAACAATTAACATGTATCATATTGTAATATTTCTTTCAATGTAAGAATCAAGCCCAAAAAAAAATATATTGACTTTCTCGGATCAATAGGTTGAAATAATAACCGATGCATGCAACAAATTGAAACACAAAATGTAATCTAGAAATGGTTATTTTTTTCCTTGATACAAACTAGGTAAGAGATCATGTGTAACTCAAGGACCATTGTTAAGTATACATTGTCTAAGAAAAACATCTTCCATTTCACAATATGTACTAATATATTCATAAGACAAATGAGTATACCATTGGAAAGCATCATCAACAAGACTATGAGGAACATATTTTAGTAACAATCAATCACTAGAAGAAGACATAGCTAAACGATAATGCTTAAGATTAAAATATTGATTTCTAGAGCCATTAAAACATGAAAAGGTATTCTTGATAAAATCCTTAGGAAAAACTAAATTGTGAATTTTCTTGGGAATATGACTTCCATAAAGAGAGTTATTGTCGATGGAAGAATAATAGGCATTTATTTCGAGAGTAAAATATTGAACTTGAGATTTCCAATGACCAACAACATGCATGAGCGATAAAATATCATGTGAAGTAATTGTAGAAGAAGTGAGAGGCATGTGAAGAGGTTGGAATTTTCCATTGTGAGTGATCATGGGGATATGAGACAAAGATGCAAATGTGGAGAGGGGATAAGAAAATGAAGGCTCTATGGGAACACCGGATGTTGATTTCAAATAAATAAGATGTGTACTATTAGGAATGGTAGAATCATCATGAATAACATCTATAAAAGGATAAGAAAGATAGGAAGAGGAAGACAAGAACATGGAATATCGAAAACATTCTAGAGGGATAATCGGAGGAAGTAATAAGAGGAGTAGAATTATCATGAATAACATCTATAGAAGAAGAAAGAGGTGTAAGAGGAGGAGAGGAAGATGGAATATCGACATAAATTCTATAAGAAAAATTAGAGGAAGTGATAAGAGGAGTAGAATAATCATGAATATTGTTGGTCCGAAAATCTATCGGGTGGGCAGATCTATGGATAGACAGGCCAACAGTGTGTAAGGCATAGCCCCTCTTTGAGACAACAAAGTGAAACTAGTTTATTGCTATTCTACCAGCAAGAATATGTGCAAGTCTTACAATATTCTACCTTCAAGGGGGTTTGGGATCTCATCCCAGTGGAAATAGTTCCGACAAAGAATAGAAAGGAATGAAGGAAGGAATGGAAGAAAGGTGGATCTGAAGGGAGAAAAGAAATGAATTCCAAAGTAGAAAGGTCAGAGGGTTTATGTTTTAGGCTGGTAGTAAACAGAGCCAAACTTACTCACATAAACAAACAAAGCAATACTGATAAACAAATGACAAAATCATAGGTGAATCCAATAGAATAAGCATGTAGATCTAACTTAAGAAATATCTAACACATAACACAAGAATTCAACACAAAGTCTCAATTTTGTATTAATAATGTTATGTTACAAGAAGGCTCAAAGTCTTTCTCTCTTCACTCTATTTTTCATACAAGTTTGCTCACACTGAATACTACAAGTATCCAAGTATTTATAGAAGGAGAAGGAGAAAGAAGACAAAAAGGAGCCAACAACTATTTACAAAATATCTACAAAATATTTAAAAGTCAAAAGTTGACTTTGGGGCAATTTTGTGGATGACAACATCTCATGATGCAACATGGATGATGTCATCATTTGTGCCAACATTCTTTTAAATATTTTACAAAAATGGGATAAATCCCAGGAGGAAGGAGCCTATTCGTCATCATCCCTTGGCTAGAAAGGAGTGTCCTGCTTCTGCTCAGGAGAGGAAATGTGAAATTGAGCTCGATACTCCATGAACTTGCTAACCATCGTTTGAAGTTGATCCTGAGTGGGACCCTTGGTGTGATCCCCGATGACTTCGCAAGTCTCCCGTTCATCTCTGAGTCTTTCTGGGAGTTTGAAGTATTCATTACCTACCTCCATCAGGTATCCAAAAATTTGTGGTAGGCCAGAAGGTTGTTGATAGATTCTATATCAAAAGTGGCCTCTGACTCTAAACCCTGCGACATGATTCCTTTGAAAATCTGAATAGTGTCATCTACCTTCCTCAAGGCGTATGATGGGGTGAGAAAACCAGAGACATCCTTAAGATGATCTGCTCCATTTGATGCATTGCATCCAAGGCTTCCTCCTTGATTTTGTCTATTTTCTCCAAGACAAACTC
Organism: Taxus wallichiana var. yunnanensis; assembly: GCA_018340775.1. Taxonomy (NCBI): domain Eukaryota; kingdom Viridiplantae; phylum Streptophyta; class Pinopsida; order Cupressales; family Taxaceae; genus Taxus; species Taxus wallichiana. Next base: position 489,553,191 of record CM031242.1, read on the forward strand.
CATTTGGTCAACCCGATAGTCTAAAGCAGCAAGGACTTTATTGGGTGCTCTCGGGTGATCGAAGATGCCGAATTTCATTAAGTCATCAACTGGGTAGTCGAGCATCTTCTGGAATGTCTCATGTTGCAACCTGGCATGGTCCAACTCTTCGGAGATAGGTCCTGCTATTGCTTGGAGTTCCTTGTTAGCTTGATCTATATTTTGATACAAGCTATGTGAACTTTGTAATCACTTCCTCACTATCTTTGAGGATCTGATCTCTCTCGTGCGACACTGCTACACCTTGCTCACCAATCTTGGCGTACTCATTTATCTTCTCCTGACTAAGGGCTTCAGGAGTTTTGGTGGTAGCTATAGGAGGTGCATTGCCCATCTTTTGCAGGGCTTGGAGAAGATGCTTGTTTTGCTTTTTTAATATTCTCTTCTCTTCCTTTGCTTCTTGAAGAGTTTTACAAAGGGCATCCACTACGGATAAGGCCTCTCCTTGCAGGATTTTGAGGATGTTCCCATTGTGACTTGAGTCACTGTAAAATCTGTAGGAGACAAATATTTTTTCTCCTTTGTGGGATCAGGGTATGCGATCTCCATAAATCTTTCACCTGAAGCACTTTTAGAGAAACGGGTTATAGACATTTTTGCTTCTTAGCCCCTTTAGTTGGAATAACGTAGAAGTCCATAGGTGTAATAGGGAATTTCCTCTTATGCTTTGACTCAGGTGTTTGGAGAATCATTCTGGACTTAAGGGAGTTGGACTAGAGGAAGAGGAGGAAACAGGGGTGGTAGAAGGAGCAACTGCAGTGGATACGGGGAAATGCATCGAGACACTTGGGGTGGCATCGAGAAAGAAGCCAACATCCCAATGCTCATGGGGATAGGAGTGACTATAGGAGAGGAAAATTTGGGGGCGGAAGGGATGTGTGAGATGAGGGAAGAAATGCTGGGAGACAGATCTGCAAGGGAAGAGAAGATGGAGGAAGAGGAAGGGGGAACGGTAGAAGATGGGGGAGAAGACACAACCAAAGGAGTGGTTGGTTGAGCAACATGAGGAGGGGAAGGAGGAGCGGGAGAGGGGATGATGGGAACCTCACCAGTTGTAGTAGTGGCAACATCCTGAGTGGATGTGCCCGTTGGAGCACTTACCACTTCTTCTTCTTTTGGGGATATCAGGCTTACTACCTGCTCCTCGGTGGCGAAAGGAGGGCTATCAGAATTTCCTCCTGAGCAGTTGCTTGGCTCTCCCTCTTTATCTTTTCCTTTGCCTTTAGGCAAGTGCTTCAGCTTGGTGGGTGCATTACCCAAGGGAGACGTGGTAAAGTCTACTCCAAGGTAGATGAGACTATTTTTCTTACACCAATGCTCAGTGCGCTGCAGAGTGCCTTTGACCCTTTCCTTTATAGTCTGAGGGGCCTTGTTTTTATCAATTTCAGAAAATGACCAATTGTCCCCATCCGTGTCTAGATAAACCTGATAAAATCTCTTGATCAGTTGCTTGGAAAGCCTTTGGGATGATGGCCACACCATATTGAATGATCTTTACCAGGGCCAAGCGGGAGTGATCCTTTCGTCTGAGCTTGACTTCATGATATAGATCGATGTAGATATCTTCGATCTGAGGGACGTGAATTGGATCGAGATTTTCCCTTGGAAGGCAATCACGAGGATCAAAGGTTGGCCTCACCGGGAAATTATGCTTTAAGTTGAGCAATTCAAGCTCTGCAAACATTTCCCGGGCTTTGCTTTGTGAAGTGCAGGTGTACCTACCCACTGTGAGGGGGAATGGAGTTCCACCCTTCTTTCTTTTCAAACACTTCTCATGGTACATGATAAGTCTGTCTAGATAGCTCCAATAGGATCACTTGGGTCCACATACCTCGGTAACTTGGTGGGCTCTCCCAAGAAGTCATGGCTCGAGATAGGTGAAAGTGGGGAATTGCGTGAATAACGCTCCCCACTTCTTTGTGGTGGATACCACGCTTTTGGTCATCCGACCGTGAGTCATATTAGGCCTTAAGAGGCAGATGATGCCGTAGAAGAAGGCATCATTGATTTTGCTGAATTGTGCTATGCTATTTTCTAGTCTTAACTCTGGATAATACTCATATATTTTGACCTGGGGCCATACCCCATATCAAATCAATGTTGGGTAGTCCCTCTCTGAGGCAGCAGCATATACCACATAGGAGTTCATATAGAACTTCCCAGTTGTTGAAAGTTGTTGAAGAAGCCGCTCAGAGATGTCTGTTGCCGATAATCTCTCCCCATTCAAAACATTGATCAGGAATGTTTTTGCTCATTGTTTCTAAATATCTGAGCATCCACTTGTGAAAGTAATGGGCATCAGGAAGCCCAAACACCCTACTCAGAAAGTGATGGTGTCACTGTCTCCTCTAAAAAGTCACCGCGATGAATGACTGTGGCCACCGCTTACCACCTTCTTGTTTTTGAGGTACACCTCATTCATCACCGCATGCATTTGTCTTCATTTTCGTTCCATGTCTTCATGTAATCCTCTTCGCTTACCTGCTACGTAAAATGTCAGGTGGTGAGGGATACCCAACATGATCTCAAAATTTCAGGTAGTGAGGTTGATTATTACCTCGCCCTTTCATTTTCATTTTAATAACGACCCACAACATCATTGTGTCTGATTTATCATGGAACAACGAAAACCAACATCATGAACTCAATTTATCCATCATGGGAATCGTGACCTTCTTGGTTATGGAATAAGTCCTCCATATCAATGTGACCGAAGTCATCTCGATATCTGTCACAAGCAAGGGATTCTGCATCCCGACCCTTTGGTATTTATATTTCATTTCTTCTTCGTTAGCTTGGCTTTTCCCTTGGACTTAGTTGGCTTCTTACTCGATGAAGACATGTGTGGATCGAGTTCAGTTGTTGATCTATAAGAAGAATCAAGGAAGTCCATGTAGAAGAGCCATGTTAGTGTTAAGTCATCCATCAAAGCTTAGTAATGAAAAGCTAGAAATTTATGAGTCTTTGGGCGCTAAGCAGCGCAGGTTCTAAAAGCATAGGCACACTTTGGGGTCTTATGGGAGAAAAAGCAAGGTGCACTTTGGGAATGTGTTGCAACAGGGGAGGAAATAGTGTCAATGGATGTGCGCTTGCACCATATGAAGTGTTTTAACTGGGCACAAATTTATTTGGTGTAGCAAGGTCTCAGGGTGCGCCATCGGTGCATATGTGGTAGATGCAACATTAAGGTGAGGTGTGCCAAGGGTTTAGCTTGCACGGCATGAGAAGGGTTTGCACAACATTCAGATGTTGTTGTAGTTGTAGGTGCTTGCACCCGCGCCCGTGCCTAAGGAATTTTTTGCAGTTTATTACAAGGTACGGAGAAGGCTTATGCCACATGCAGGGACAGTGCACCTGTGGCGCAACTGTGTTTAATGTAACAACAATGAAACTTGCGCCGAAGGAAAGACAGTGAACTGTTTTTGCAAAAATTCATGTTTTTCACCCTTTGGCTCGGATTTTGATGGCAAGGGGGAAAAATCCAGCAAAGCAGGGAATAAGTTTGAGTAGTTTCATGGTAGAGGTCTTCCAGATTTGTAGATCTAGAAGGAGGATGGAGAATGGTTTTGGAGCTGAGTATTTGGATTTGCAAAATGGGTTGGGATTGCATTATCTTCTTAGGTTCATTGTTATTTTTAACAATCCTAATCACCTAAACCAATAGAAAAACCACAACAAAGCCACAAGAAAAGCAAGGACCACTTACCAGGAATATATAACGATAAAGGAGATGATGTGGGATCCACGAATGTGACAAATGGCAACATGCGGTATCGACAGTGAACACCGACAAGTACAGAGGAATAACTTTTTGCATTTTTTGAATTGTGAAAATGACAGGTCAGATGCGCCTATATATAGCAAAAGGTGTAATAAATGTGCCACCAAATTTTTCTATGGCGCACTTAGGGAGATGTTGACACAAAAATATTTGTGCCATGGTGCAACTTTTGAAGTGTCGACACTACGTTTTCAGTGCCTTGGCGCAACATTAAGAGGCACAACATTTGGAGTGTTGACAAGTTGGCGTCATGCGCCTTGGCACACCTTTGACAGGCACAACATTAAGAGGTGCAACATTTGGAATGTTGACACTTAATAGAATGCACCAAAGGAATATAGGGGGCACAATTTTGGTTGATGTAACGTGAAAGAAAATTGTGCCCAACCCAAAAAGGTTGAAAATGACCAAGTTCTAAAAACTATATTTTCCGGAAAGGGATTTTATGCCATTCCGAACGTTAAGAGACCTCAAAGGGGGACCAAAACGGAAATTTTGGTATGGTTACCTGCAAAATTGCCCTTGTCAATTTTACTAGAATAACAAATATCATATATAGAAGAATAAAGAGGTGGAAGAGGAGGATAAGAACATGGAATATCGATAGAAATGCTACCAAGAGAATAAAAATAAACAATAAGAGGTGAAATATTAGAAGTGGTAGAATCATCATGAATGCCATTGGAAATAACCTCGAGAAGTGGAAGAAAGGGGAACTCGAAAATTCACATTCAACAATCTTAAGAGAAGTAACATCCTCACTAACATGTTCATGATCAGAAATATAATCAACATCATTATCAAGAAAAATTTCACATGCAATTATTTCATAAACATATAGAGAAGTAGTAGGAGAACTATCATAAGATATATCTTTACAATCATTGGAAACATTTTCAAAGAATAGGAGATACATGAGATATATCTTTACATTCATCTTGACTAGTATTAGAAACATCATCATATATATGTACATTTTTAACATTGTAAATGACATTACTTGTATATACAAAGTGTGTTGGTGAAAATCATCAGGATGGGCGATCTATGGATAGAAGAGCCAACGAAGGTGTGCGAGGGCATAGCCCCTCTTTGAGACAACAAAGAAAAGCTGGTTTATTGCTATTCTACCAAAAGTAGGAATCTATCTACCTTCAAGGGGGTTTGGGATCTCATCCCAAGAGAGAGGTAGTTTTGGCGAAGAATAGAAAGGAATGAAGGAAAGAAAGGAGAAAGATGGATCTATAAGGAGAAAAGAAATGAATTCAATGACAAAAGCATAGTGGAATTCAACAGAATAAGCATTCAGATCTAACTTAAGAAAGATCTAACACATAACACAAGAAATTCAGCACAAAGTCTCAATTTTTGTATTAATATTTTCTTTTGTTACAAGAAAGCTCAAAGTCTTTCTCTCCTCACTTCTATTTTTTATAAAATTTTCTCACCCGAATACTACAAGTATCCAAGTATTTATAGAAGGAGAAGGAGAAAGAAGGCAAAAAGGAGCCAACAACTATTTACAAAATATCTAAAAGTCAAATGTTGACTTGAGGGCAATTTTGTGGATGACAACATCCCATGGTGCAACATGGATGATGTCATCATTTGTGCCAACATTCTTTTAAATATTTTACAAAAATGGGATTAATCCCAGGAGGAAGTAGCCTATTCATCGTCATCCCTTGGCTTGGAAAGGAGTGTCCTGCTTCTGCTCAAGGGAGGTAATGTGGAATTGAGCTCGATACTCCATGAATTTTCTTACCATCACTTGGAGTTGATCCTGAGCAAGACCCTTGGTGTGATCCCCGATGACTTCGCAAGTCTCCCATTCATCTCTGAGTCTTTCGGGAGTTTGAAATATTCATTACCTACCTCCATCAGGTATCCAACAAAGTCACGGTAGGCCAGAAGGTTGTTGATAGATTCTATATCAAAAGTGGCCTCTGACGCTAAACCTTGCGACGTGATTTCCTTGAAGAGCCGAATAGTATCATCTACCTTCCTCAAGGTGAAATGCATCGAGTAGCCCTGAAGACATCCTTAAGATGATCGCTCCATTTGATGCATGGCCTCCAGGGCTTCTTCCTTGATTTTGTCTATTTTCTCCAAGACAAACTCCATTTGATCAACCCGATAATCTAAAGTAGCAAGGACTTTGTTGGGTGCTCGCGGGTGATCAAAAAACACCGAATTTCACTAAGTCATCGACCTGGGTAGTTGAGCATCTTCTGGAATGTCTCATGTTGCAACCTGGCATGGTCCAACTCTTCGGAGATAGGTCTGCTATATGGCCTGGAGTTCATTGTTAGCTTGATCTATATTTTGATAAAGCTCTGTGAACTTTGTAATCACTTCCTCACTATCTTTGAGGATTTTTCTCTCTCTAGGTGGACACTGCCATTCCTTGCTCACCGATCTTGGCGTACTCATTTATCTTCTCCTGACTAAGAACTTCAGGAGGGTCGGTGACAGTCACAGGAGGGGCATTGCCCATCTTTTGCAGGGCTTGGAGAAGATGCTTGTTTTTCTCTTTCAATATCCTCTTCTCTTCCTTTGCTTCTTGAAGCTTTTTGCAAAGGGCATCCACTATGGATAAGGCCTCTCCTTGTCAGGCTCTCTGATGATGTTCCCATCGTGACCTGAGTCACTATAAAATCTATAGGAGACAGATCTTCTTTATTCTTTGTGAGATCAGGGTATGTGATCTCCATAACCCTTTCACCTGAAGCGCTTTGAGAGAAGTGGGTTATAGCTTTTTTGCTTCTTGGGCCCTTTAGCTGGAATCATGGAGAAGTCCATAGGTGCAATAGGGACTTTCCTCTTGTGTTGGCTCAGGTGTTTGGAGATCCATTCTAGACTTAAGGGAGTGGGACCAGAGGAAGAGGAGGAAACAGGGGTGGAAGAAGGAGCAAACTATAGTGGACATGGGGAAATGTGTCGAGACACTCGGGGTGGCATGAGAAAGAAGCCAACATCCCAATGCTCATGGGGGTAGGAGTGACTGCAGGAGAGGAAACTGTGGGGGTGGAAGGGATCTGAGAGATGAGGGAAGAAATGTTGGGAGATAGATCCATGAGGGAAGAGAAGATGGAGGAAGAGGAAGGGGGAATGGTAGAAGATGGGGGAGAAGACACAACCAAAGGAGTGGTTGGTTGAGTGACATGAGGAGGGGAAGGAGGAGTGGGAGATGGGATGGTGGGAACCTCACCTAGTTGTAGTAGTGGCAACATCCTGAGTGGATGTGCCCGTTGGAGCACTTACCGCTTCTTCTTCTTCTCCTGGGGATACCAGGTTTACTACTTGCTCTTCGATGGGAAGGAGGGCTCTTAGGAATTTCCTCCTGAGCAGTGCTTGTCTCTCCCTCTTTATCCTTTCCTTTTCCTTTAGGAAAATGCTTTGGCTTGGTGGGTGCATTACCCAAGGGAGACGTGGTAAAGTCTACTCCAAGGTAGATGAGACTATTTTTCTTGCACCAATGCTCAGTGCGCTACAGAGTGCCTTTGACCTTTCCTCAATAGTCTGAGGTGCCTTGGTTCTATCAATTTCAGCAAATGGCCAATTGTCCCCATCCGTGTCTAGATAAACCTGATCAACTTCTTGATCAGTTGCTTGGAAACCTTTCGGGATAATGGCCACACCATATTGAATGATCTCGCAGGGCCAAGCGGGAGTGATCCTTTCTTTTGAGCTCGGTTTCGTGATACAGATCGATGTAGATATCTTCGATCTGAGGGATGTGAATTGGATCGAGCTTTTCCCTGGAAGGAAATCATGAGGATCAAAGGTTGGCCTCACCGGGAAATTATGCTTTAAGTTGAGCAATTCAAGCTCCGCAAACATCTCCCGGGCTTTGCTCTGAGAAGTGCAGGTGTACCTACCCACTGGTGAGGGGGAATGGAGTTCCACCCTTTTTTCTTTTTAAACACTTCTTGTGGTATGTGATGAGCTATCTAGATAGCTCCAATAGGATCAGCTTGGGTCCCGCATACCTCGGCAGTTTGGTGGGCTCTCCCAAGAAGTTAGTGGCTCTGAGATAGGTGAAAGTGGGGAATTACGTGAATAACACTCCCCACTTCTCTGTGGTAGTGACCACGCTCTTGGTCATTCGACCGTGAGTCATATTAGGCCTCAAGAGGTAGATGACGCCATAGAAGAAGGCATCATTGATTTTGCTGAATTGGGCTATACTATTTTCTAGTCTTAACTCTGGATAATACTCATATATTCTGACTTGGGGCCATACCCCACATCGATTCAATGTTGGGTAGTCCCTTTCGGAGGCAAAGCGTATACCACATAGGAGTTCATATAGAACCTCCTAGTTGTTGAAAGTTGTTGAAGTTGCTCGGAGATGGTGCTGTTGATAATCTCCGCCCATTCAAAACGTTGATCAGGGACATTTTTGCTCATGGTTTCTAAATATCTGAGCATCCACTTGTGAAAGTAATGGGCATCGGGAAGCCCAAACACCCTACTCAGGAAGGTGATGGTGTCACTCAGTTCTTCTGAAAAGTCACTGCGATGAATGACTTGTGGCCACCTACTTACCACCTTCTTGTTTTTGAGGTACACCTCATTCATCAGCTGCATGCATTTGTCTTCATTTTCATTCCATGTCTTCATGCAGTCCTCTTGGCTTACTGCTACAAAATGCCGGTGGTGGGGGATACCCAACATAATCTCAAAATTGCTAGGAAGTGAGGTTGATTATTACCTCGCCCTTCTCATTTTGACACATCTTGTGTCCTTATTGTAACAATGGCCCACCAACATCATGAACTCGTTGTTGATTGCGCTCACGGGAATCCTGCAGCAAAGTGCAGACCACTACCGACCAATTTATCCATCCATGGACTACCTGTGACCTTCTTGGTTCTGGCCCAGAAGTCCTCCATGTCAATGTGCCCCAATTCTGTATCTCTGATATCCAAATCACATTCTGCAAGGGATTCAGGCATCCTGACCCTTTGGTATTTATACTTCATTTCTTCTTCTGTTAGTCTGGCTTTACCCTTGGACTTAGTTGGCTTCTTACTCGATGAAGACATGTGTGGATCTGAGTTCAGTTGTTGATCTGCAAGAAGAATCAGGGAAGTCCATCGCAGAAGAGCCATGTTAGCTGTTAAGTCATCCATCAAAGCTTATAGAATGAAAAGTTATCAATTTACAAGCCTCTGGGCAAGGCAAGCAGCATCTCTATTGAGGTGCAAGGTCTTAGAAAGCAAGGCACACTTTGGGAAAGTGTTGCATGGAAGAAAACAATGCCAAAGGGGGCGGGGTGTGGAAAGACTACACACAACATTCAGATGTTGGTGTCAATGGATGTGTGCCTGCGCCATATGAAGGGTTTTAACTGGGTGCAGATTTATTTGGTGTAGCAAGGTCTCAGGGTGCGCCATTAGCATAGATGTGGTATATGTTGCAAAATATTATAATGCACCAAGGCATGGATTCAAAAGCATGCAACATTAAGGTAAGGTGTGCCAAGAATTTAGCTTTGCGTGTGGAAGAGCCTGCACAACATTCATTGTTGTTGTAGTTGTATGTGTGCTTGTGCTGCGCTTGTGCTTTTAGAAATTTTGGAGTTTTATAAAGGCGGGAAAAAGCTAATGTTGTGTGGGGACAGTGTGCACCTATGGCGTGATGTGTTTTGATGTAACAATAATGAAGTCGCCTTGTAAAAAATAGTGGGTTTGATTGCAAAAACTTTAGAATTTTCACTCTTTTGGTAGGCTTTGTGTTTTTGGTTTTCAAAATTTTGGTTAGAGGGAAACGGAGGAAAAAGGGACAAAAGAGTTGAGTAGTTTTGAGGAAGGCCTTCCAGGTTTTGCGAGATCTGGAAGGAGAGAAAAATGGTTTGAAGTGGGTTTTATTTTGCAAAATGGGTTGGAGTTGCATTACCTTCTTAGGTTCATTGTTGTTTTTAATAACACAAACCACCAAAACAAACAAAGAAACCACAACAAATCCACAAGAAGGGCAAGGGCCACTTACCAGAATATATATAAGATAGAGGAAATGATGTGGGGTCCACGAATGTGATGAAAAGCAACACACGGGGCTGACAGAATGCTGACAAGTGTAAGAAGAATAACTTTTCACATTTTTTCAATCGTGAAAATGACAGGTCGGATGTGCCTATATATAGAAAAAGGTGCAATAAATGTGCCACCAAATTTTCTAAGGCACACCAAAATGGATGCTGACATGAAGAGATTTACACCCTAGGCGTAGCTTTGAGAGTGTCAACACCACATTTTCAAGCCTTGGCGCACCATTGGAGGCGCAACATTTTGAATGTTAACAAGTTGGTGCATGCACCTTGGCACACCCTTGGGAGGTGCAACCTTGGGAGGTGCAACATTGGGAGGCGCAACATTTGGAGTGTTGACACTCCAAAGGATGCGCCAAAGGAAAGGAGGGGCGCAATTTTGGTTGATGTAATGTGAATAAAAACTGTGCCCAACCCAAAAAGGATTAAAATGACCAAGTTCTAAAAACTAGATTTTGGAAAGGGATTTTATGCCATTCGAATGCTAAGAGACCTCAACGGGGAAACAAAACAGAAATTTTGGTATGGTTACCTGCAAAATTGCCCTTGTCAATTTTACAGGATAACAACTGGCTCTTTCTGGGGACTATCTTTGAGTGAAGCTTAAGGGTAGAGAATCCCAGATCAACATGTGCCTATCCATTGGGCTTGGGGTCAAAAACAAGGGTGACGAAAAAGGAAAACACACAACCAAAAAAACAAACACACGACAAAAACAAACACACAACTAAAGCAAATCTGTACAAAGAAGAGAGCAAGCTCTACTTCCTGAATATTTTGAGATGTTGCCCGCTATAGGGAAGCGGGAGCTTAGTTCCATCCAGATATGAGAGATAGAAGCTATTCTCTCCATTGAGATGCTTGATCTTGAAAGGCCCTCTCCAAAGAGAGTCAAATTTTCCATGCATGCCCTTTGGCTCTCTTCGCTTGTCCCATAAAAGGACGAGATCTCCCACCTAGAAATCCCTCTGCTTAGCCTTTTTATCGAATAGTCTCTTGACTTGATTTTGATGTTGGTGATCCTGTCGACCACCCTTACTCTCCTTTCTTCAAGTTCTATTAGATACATGATCCTCTTTTCAAGAGAATTCTAGAAAGTCTCATCTTTGATCGCTCATGTGCAAGCGTAGAGCAGGGAGTTCGGTGGAAATGGGGAGCTCAACAGCGTCGATTCCATATAATACTTGAAAAGGTGACATACCGAGAGACCTCTTGAGTAATATGGTCTACCCACAAAGCATCATACAATGACTTGTGCCAGGACCACCGTTGATTCTCATCGACTAGCTTCGTATGATGGTCACTAGGTTCTTATTACTGGATTCTGCCTGACCATTTCCCTGGGGGTAATAATCGAGGCATGGGCCAAGGTTATCCCGTATTCATAGCAAAAACTGATAACTTCCCGTGAGGAGAAGTTGGAAGCATTATCAACAACGATCTTGTGTGGGATGCCAAACCTCACGATGATATTTTCTTTGATGAAGTTGCAAACAATTTTAGAGGTGGCATTCTTAACAGGTATGGCCTCCACCCATTTGGTGAAGTAGTCTATTGTTGTTAGGACATAACTATGTCCGACACTTGATTGGGGATGTAGTGCTCGATAAATTCAATTCCCCATTTCTGAATGGTTGTCAATAATGATGGGCCTGAGGGGAAAAGCACTAATTTTGGCTTGCCAAAAACTGTTGGCAGAGCTCACATTTTGCTACCCAGGTGGCTGTATCCTGAAATAGTGTTGGCTAGTAGTACCTAGCCCGGATGATCTTATGTGTTCATCATGGATGAGGAGAAGTGACCGCCATAGGCCGAGTCATGAAAATTTCAAGCAATTTGATCTGTTGTGGTTTGTCAACGCATCGCAAGAAGATGCCATCAATACCGCACTTGTATAAACCGTCATCCCATATGACATATCTAGCTGCCTTGAGCTTTACAGTCCACTTCTCCTTTGAAGTTAGATGAGCTGGACACTCACCGTAAGTGAGAAAGAAAGTGATATCGGAATACCATTCATCATCGCTTTAGTTCGCAACAAATAGAACCATAGGTAGAGAATCAACTTTCTTCAATTTACCCTGCGCTCTGTCGATGCAATCATCCTTCTCTTTGGGGACCTCTGAATCTTTGTTTTCAGCCATAAGCTGACATAGGCCCTTGCCTCTTACCAGCTTGGTTGGTTTTATGTCTAGATCATACTCTTGGACCTTTGTGATCCAATTCCCTCGTAAGCTCCTAACTCTTGTTGAGTTAGGATAGACTTAACACCGTCATGTCAGGAACCAACACTACCGTATGAGAGTTTAGGATGTAGTACTAGAAGTTCTTGACTACTTTGACAATGGTGAAGGCATGTGCTTTTCTAACTGAGACATCTTCAATTCATGGAGTTTGAGAGGAGAGCTCATGAACGTGATTGGAGATTCAACATCCTCAGAGTTCTTTTGCATTAAGATGGTTGATATAGTATGCGCAGATGCATAACTGTACATGATAAAATCCTTGGAGAAGTCGGGACATACCAAGATGGGTGCATGAGCAATGGAGGCTTTTATGTCCTCGAATGATGCCTTTCCTTCTTGCTCCACCAGAAATTTTGTGACCCTTTCATCATATTTGATATGTGATGAGTCTTTTCAGTGAAGTCGAGAACAAAGTGTCTGAGAAAATTCACTTTTCGAAGAAGGAGTGAACACCGGTCTTGCTTGTGGGTAAGGTAAGGCTCTGAATAGCCTTAACCCTTTCGACATCTATCTTTGTTCCTTCCTTGCTGACAACGTGTCCCAACAACTTTCCTTTAGTGACCCCAAAAAAGACTTTTTGGATTTAGGGAAATCCCATGTTCTCGGCATCTAATCAATACTTGCTCCAAATGATCACAATGATCACTTCACTTTTTAGAGAACACAGTTAAGTCATCTAGATAAACTATGATGACCTTTCCCATCATACCTTTGAATGTGAAGTCCATTGCTCATTGAAAGGTGGCACCAGCGTTGGTCAAGCCAAAAGGCATCCTGTTGTAGGCGAATGTGCCCCAGGGAGTAGTGAATGTTGTTTTGAATTGGTCTTGGGTGAGACCTCAATCTGATTATAGCCTGAAAAACCATCAAGCATGGACAACATCTCTGAACCGGTTACTCCGCTAGAACTTGATCCATTATGGGCAGTGGGTAATTTTCCTTCAAGGATGCCTGATTTAGATTGTGAAAATCTACGCATATGCGTATCTTGCCATTCTTCTTTCATACTGGTATGATGTTTGCGACCCAAGTACTGTGATGGATAGGAAAGATAATCCTCGCATCCAGCATCTTTTGTATTTCCACCTGGATGGTACCCGAGATCTTGGGATTATAGTGCCTCTATTTTTAGTGAAAGGGTTTGACATCATCTTTTAACGGGATGTCATGTTGAACATCCTTAGGCTTGAAAGACTTAGATCGGCATAAGACCATGCCAATACATCCATATATTTCTTCAAGCAATTTGACAAACTTCCACTTTTCCTTGGGTGTACAACACTTCCCGATGTTCACAAACTACATGGATGTTCCACAGTACCCAGAGTTGACCGATTCGGTCTCTGGAGAGGAGTTAGGATCATCTTGTCACTTCTTCTTGACAAAACGATCATGTTTGTCAAACAAACATTCTAGAGAGACTAAACCCTTTGGAATTTTATTTCCCTTGAGCTGACATATGCCATCACCTTCTTTTGATTCATTTTGCTTGACTAGTGATAGATTCATGACATGTAGAAGTGGATCCCTCAAAATGAAGCTCTTTGAAGTTATCAACTTTTTCTAGAAAAGCAATAAGCTGATTGTCATCGTTGAATACCTACCAGTGTTGAGAATTATCTGGCACGCTTGGGTGGAAGACTACCTCAATGGTATATGTGTCTATTTTCAACCCTGGGTGAGGGAGCATAAGAGATGCTGAGACGGCCAATGAATCGGCCATGTCATTTTGAGCTCTTGGAATGGATTTTATTGAGAAAGCATCAAATTCCTCAATGTTGTCCCATACTGCATTGCGGTAGTGCCTGAGTCTATCATTTTTACTTGGTACACCCCTTTTACCTGGTTGACGATTAGTTCGGCATCACCTTGTACTTTTAGGTTCTTGATTCCTCTTTCTTTTGCATAGCTTGCATGCCGAGTAGCAAAGATTCATACTCAGTAGTATTGTTTGTATTGAAAAACTACAATTTGAAAGAAAGAGGGAAAATCTCTCTTTAGGAGATATTAGGACAGCTCCAGTGCCACATCCACTTGTTGCACAACTGCCATCAAACTGCAGTGTCCATATCTTGTTAAGGTCCTCCTCCTAGATGAGAACATCCATTTTATCAGACTCAGTGGATAAGAAGTAGTTCCCCATCCCTGATGATTCGAAGAGGATTTGGGCTTTGGGGTCATCAGAATTGGTGACCAGGTACTTCTTTTGTGATTCAGGCTCCAAAGTCTGCATTACACCCTTGATGGGGATTCTGGCTTTGGACCAGTCCATATGAATCTCTCCACCAACTTCTCTGCAAAAGCTTCTTCCTAGTAGAATTCCATATGCTTTGGGATATCAAGCAATGAGGATGGTCATCTTCACCCTTTTCTCTGGGAACGCTGCAAATGTGAACTGTGCGTCTTTGATCTGACCAATCAATGGAACTGTTTGGTTTCCATGGAGTAACATCTACCGAAAGGCTTGGTAAGAGTGAGGCCCAAAGCATGGGTGACCTTTGTTGGCATGACATTATCGGAAGCCCCAGAATCAATTATGCAGTTGCTTAGCTTGTGACCATTGATTAGGAGGGAGAGATAAAAAGGTTCAATTTTTCCTGACGTGGAAGTTGAGGCAACATTTATGCGAGATGCAGGAGGAGTGGAAAGGATTCCTTTCGGGGAGACATGAGAGGGTACGGCAAGCTTGGCTTTGGATATATTCGGTCAATCTTACAAGTTGCTTAGGGTTAGACTGAAGATACTCAGCTTCAGACATTTGAATCTTGGTCTTTTTAGTGTGATCGATTATGTCGAATGCGACCAAGGGTTGTGTTGATGAAGGAATGAGTCCCTCATTTCATGATGGTAGGGTAGGGTTACTGGTCTTTATGGAAATAGAAGAAGGCTGATTTGGAGGAGAGATGGGAGGAAAATATTTCTTTGAAAGGCTTAATAAGAGGTTGAGCAGGAAGAGGATTACCTCTTTTAGCAATGGTTGGAGGCGTGTTTGACACAACCTTCTCTTTTTGTATCCTAGCAGCAACTTCTGCTTCTTTTCCTTGGGAGCGGGTGAAAACAACATATGACTATCCGCTTGCATACCCTTGGGTACCCTCTTCTTCATCAGATTCCTCATCTTCAAATTCCATATACCCGATTGTAGAGTCGCCAGTCGGTTCACCGACATCTTGATCATCTTCACCTTGCGATGAAGGTTCTTCATAAATTTTCTCCTCTTCTTCGATCTCGACCAAGGCATTGACCGGAGGGGCCTCAAGTGCCAACCTTGGAGTAGCTGCAGGAAAATGTGGCCTTTGTGGGGCGTTGTTGGGAGTGAAGTTTCTCCATGGGATATCCCGATATGGAGTGGAGGAGGAGAAGCTTGAGCTAATTGCTTTTTAATGCGAGCAAGTCGTTTGCCATCTTCTGGAATGCCGGATCTGATGAAGTGGCTTGAGAAGGAGTTGAAGCCTTAGGTTTGGATGGCTCTCATTTTAACTCGCTAGATATAAGTAGGTTGTCTTCTATCCGAATGGTTGCAGCTTGAGTGAGGACTAAGGTGGTGATTTGTTCTTGTAAGAGTAAGAAACTTACTCTTGAGCTCATGGCATTCACAAAGAAACACTTTTGATTTTTTGGTGTTGGCAACATGGCAAGTGGCACATGGTTAATCAGTGAATTGAAATGGGTGATAAAATCACGCATGGTTTCATTGGCTTCCTTCTTTAAGTGAGTGATCTTTGATAGTAACACAAATGCATGTCTTGAAGGCTTATACCTATCTTCAAATGCAGTTCGTAATGTGGCCCAACTGGTGATAGATCCGGCCGACAAATGTTGGAACCACTCTGCTGCAGGTCCTTGCAAGGTCTCTAGAAAGAGGTGTACTGACACATCTTCATGGGTCACATCTAGGATGTTGCATGACATAATGAATGTAGATATATGTGAATCGTGCTTTGATTTCCACTCCCATCAAATCTTGGGAAATTCTTGCGATTTCCATGAGGGAGTGCGTGTGAACTAGATGTGGTAATGCAAGAGGGCCCATAGCATTTCCCCATGGTACTACCATTTGAAAAGTTGGAAAGAGGACGCGAGTTGGGAGGAGTGTGGTTCCGCTGAGTAACAGAGCACTGCAAAGGGATGTGGAGGCTCCTTGTGAAAACTGGTTCTTTCGTGGGGCGAGGCACTTCTGGCTGACCGATCAGCTGAACTCAGTGATGAGAAGCGTGTTGGTGTAATACTGAAGTTGTGCCTTTGAAGTAGATCAAAAATAGGATCAACTTCTCCATGAGCTCTCCTGCTATGGGTAAATGGCTCACCCACCAAAGTGTATTTATTTAGATCTGCAATGATTTTAGAGTAGATTTATAAAAACTCTTTTGTTTGTACTTGCTGATTTTTCTGATTTTTTTGACAAAAATCAGCAGCATGTACTTTTCTAAATATTTAATTTTATCCCTCTTTTGAAAACCGATTGTGGTTTAATGAAAAAGATTAATGAGGATAAAATGATGGTTAACTTAGTAAGCTGATTTTGGATCTTAGATTTGACTTTTTGCAAGGGTTTGAAAATATTTGTAAAACTATCAAGAATCTCAGATCTACGGAAATATACGGGTTTTTATAAAAACTCAGTGAACTAAAGGTTTCTAACTGGTCCAGATCTATGGATCTCTTAAGAAAATTTTCAGTTTGGATCACTTTTGCAAAAATTTTGGATTTTAAACAAAGAGTTAAGATTTGCAAACAGGTAGTGATTTTCATAGTTTTATCTATTTTCTTAGTCACCACAGCAACTTTAAAAACTGTTAGTGTCTTTTAGCTGACATAACACTCACATAGATCTGGTTCTTTCCCCAGTAGAGTCACCAAAAACTGTTGGTCCGAAAATCTATCGGGTGGGTAGATCTATGGATAGATGAGCCAACAGTGTGCAGGGCATAGCCCCTCTTTGAGACAGCAAAGTGAAACTAGTTTATTGCTATTCTACCAAAGCAGGAATCTATGCAAGTCTTACAGTATTCTACCTTCAAGGGGTTTGGGATCTCATCCCAGTGGAGTTAGTTTGACGGTGAAAAACAAAAAGGAATGAAGGAAGGAAAGAAGAAAGATGGATTTGAAGGGAGAAAAGAAATGAATTCCAAAGTAGAAAGGTTAGAGGGTTTATGTTTTGGGCTGGTAGTAAACAGAGCCAAACTTACTCACATAAACAAACAAAGCAATACTGATAAACAAATGAAAAAAGCATAGGTGAATCCAACAGAATAAGCATGCAGATCTAACTTAAGAAAGATCTAACACATAACACAAGAATTCAGCACAAAGTCTTAATTTTTGTATTAATATTTTTTTTATGTTACAAGAAAGCTCAAAGTCTTTCTCTCCTCACTTCTATTTTTTATACAAATTTTTTCTCCCCTTGAATACTACAAGTATCCAAGTATTTATAGAAGGAGAAGGAGAAAGAAGGCAAAAAGGAGCCAACAACTATTTACAAAATATCTAAAAGTCAAATGTTGACTTGAGGGCAATTTTGTGGATGACAACATCCCATGGTGCAACATGGATGATGTCATCATTTGTGCCAACATTCTTTTAAATATTTTTACAAAAATGGGATTAATCCCAGGAGGAAGTAGCCTATTCATCATCATCCCTTGGCTAGAAAGGAGTGTCCTGCTTCTGCTCAGGGGAGGTAATGTGGAATTGAGCTTGATACTCCATGAATTTGCTTACCATCGCTTGGAGTTGATCTGAGCAGGACCCTTGGTGTGATCCCCGATGACTTCACAAGTCTCCCATTCATCTCTGAGTCTTTCCGGGAGTTTGAAATATTCATTACCTACCTCCATCAGGTATCCAACAAAGTCATGGTAGGCTAGAAGGTTGTTGATAGATTCTATATCAAAAGTGGCCTCTGACGCTAAACCTTGCGACATGATTTCCTTGAAGAGCCGAATAGTATCATCTACCTTCCTCAAGGTGAAATATGCACCGAGTAGCCCTAAAGACATTCTTAAGATGATCTGCTCCATTTGATGCATGGCCTCAAGGCTTCTTCCTTGATTTTGTCTATTTTCTCCAAGACAAACTCCATTTGATCAACCCGATAATCTAAAGCAGCAAGGACTTTGTTGGGTGCTCGCGGGTGATCAAAATGCCGAATTTCACCAAGTCATCGACTGGGTAGTCGAGCATCTTTTGGAATGTCTCATGTTACAACCTGGCATGGTCCAACTCTTTGGAGATAGGTCTGCTATGGCCTGGAGTTCATTGTTAGCTTGATCTATATTTTGATAAAGCTCTGTGAACTTTGTAATCACTTCCTCACTATCTTTGAGGATTTCTCTCTCTAGGTGGACACTGCCATTCCTTGCTCGCTCACCGATCTTGGTGTACTCATTTATCTTCTCCTGACTAAGAACTTCAGGAGGGTCGGTAGATAGTCACAGGAGGGGCATTGCCCATCTTTTGCAGGGCTTGGAGAAGATGCTTGTTTTCTCTTTCAATATCCTCTTCTCTTCCTTTTCTTCTTGAAGCTTTTTGCAAAGGGCATCCACTGTGGATAAGGCCTCTCCTTGTAGGCTCTCTGATGATGTTCCCATTGTGACCTGAGTCACTGTAAAATCTGTAGGAGACAGATCTTCTTTACTCTTTGTGAGATCAGGGTATGCGATCTCCATAACCCTTTCACCTGAAGCGCTTTGAGAGAAGCGGGTTATAGCTTTTTGCTTCTTGGGCCCTTTAGTTGGAATCATGGAGAAGTCCATAGGTGCAATAGGGACTTTCCTCTTGTGCTGGCTCAGGTGTTTGGAGATCCATTCTGGACTTAAGGGAGTGGGACCAGAGGAAGAGGAGGAAACAGGGGTGGAAGAAGGAGCAACTGCAAGTGGACACAGGGAAATGTGTCGAGACACTGGGGTGGCATCGAGAAAGAAGCCAACATCCCAATGCTCACGGGGGTAGGAGTGACTATAGGAGAGGAAACTATGGGGGTGGAAGGGATCTGAGAGATGAGGGAAGAAATCTTTGGGAGATAGATCCGTGAGGGAAGAGAAGATGGAGGAAGAGGAAGGGGAATGGTAGAAGATGGGGAGAAGACACAACCAAAGGAGTGGTTGGTTGAGTGACATGAGGAGGGGAAGGAGGAGGGAGATGGGATGGTGGGAACCTCACCAGTTGTAGTAGTGGCAACATCCTGAGTGGATGTGCCCATTGGAGCACTTACCGCTTCTTCTTCTCCTGGGGATACCAGGTTTACTACTTGCTCTTCGGCGGTGGAAGGAGGGCTCTCAGAATTTCCTCTGAGAGTAGTGCTTGTCTCTCCCTCTTTATCTTTCCTTTGCCTTTAGGAAAATGCTTCATCTTGGTGGGTGCATTACCCAAGGGAGACATGGTAAAGTCTACTCCAAGGTAGATGAGACTATTTTTCTTGCACCAATGCTCGGTGCGTTGCAGAGTGCCTTTGACTCTTTCCTCAATAGTCTGAGGTGCCTTGGTTCTATCAATTTCAGAAAATGGCCAATTGTCCCCATCCGTGTCTAGATAAACCTGATCAACTTCTTGATCAGTTGCTTGAAACCTTTGGGACAATGGCCACACCATATTGAATGATCTCTGTCAGGGCTAGGTGGGAGTGATCCTTTCATCTGAGCTCGGTTTCATGATACAGATCGATGTAGATATCTTCGATCTGAGGGATGTGAATTGGATCGAGCTTTTCCCTTGGAAGGAAATCACGAGGATCAAAGGTTGGCCTTCACTGGGAAATTATGCTTTAAGTTGAGAAATTCAAGCTCTGTAAACATCTCCGGGATTTTTCTGAGAAGTGCAGTGTACCTACCCACTGTGAGGGGGAATGGAGTTCACCCTTTTTCCTTTTTAAACACTTCTCGTGGTATGTGATGAGCTGTCTAGATAGCTCCAATAGGATCAGCTTGGGTCCCACATACCTCGGTAATTTGGTGGGCTCTCCCAAGAAGTTAGTGGCTCTGAGATAGGTGAAAGTGGGGAATTACATGAATAACGCTCCCCACTTCTCTGTGGTAGTGACCACGCTCTTGGTCATTCGACCATGAGTCATATTGGGCCTCAAGAGGTAGATGATGCCATAGAAGAAGGCATCATTGACTTTGTTGAATTGGGCTATACTGTTTTCAGTCTTAACTCTGGATAATACTCATATATTCTGACTTGGGGCCATACCCCACATCGATTCAATGTTGGGTAGTCCCTTTCAGAGGTAGTAGCGTATACCACATAGGAGTTCATATAGAACCTCCCAGTTGTTGAAAGTTGTTGAAGTTACTCAGAGATGGTGCTGCTGATAATCTCCACCCATTCGAAATGTTGATCAGGGACATTTTTCTCATGGTTTCTAAATATCTGAGCATCCACTTGTGAAAGTAATGGGCATCGGGAAGCCCAAACACCCTACTCAAGAAGGTGATGGTGTCACTCAGCTTCTTAAAAAGTCACTACGATGAATGACTTATGGCCACCTGCTTACCACCTTCTTGTTTTTGAGGTACACCTCATTCATCAGTTGCATGCATTTGTCTTCATTTTCATTCCATGTCTTCATGCAGTCATCTTGGCTTACTGCTACAAAATGTCGGTGGTGAGGGATACCTAACATAATCTCAAAATGTTGGGTAGTGAGGTTGATTATTACCTCACCCTTCTCATTTTGACACATCTTGTGTCCTTATTATAACAACGGCCCACCAACATCATGAACTCGTTGTTGATTGCGCTCACGGGAATCCCTGCAGCAAAGTGCAGACCACTGCCGACCAATTTATCCATCCATGGACTACCTGTGACCTTCTTGGTTCTGGCCCAGAAGTCCTCCATGTCAATGTGCCCGAGTTCTGTATCTCTGATATCCAAATCACATTCTGCAAGGGATTTAGGCATCCTGACCCTTTGGTATTTATACTTCATTTCTTCTTCTGTTAGTCTGGCTTTACCCTTGGACTTAGTTGGCTTCTTACTCGATGAAGACATGTGTGGATCTGAGTTCAATTATTGATCTGCAAGAAGAATCAGGGAAGTCCATCGCAAAAGAGCCATGTTAGCTGTTAAGTCATCCATCAAAGCTTACAGAATGAAAAGTTATCAATTTACAAGCCTCTGGGCACAAGGCACAACTCTATTGTAGGGATGTAGGGTCTAGAAAAGCAAGGCACACTTTGGGAAAGTGTTACATGGAAGAAAACAATGCCAAAAGGGCGCAGGGCGTGGAAAGACTACACACAACATTCAAATGTTGGTGTCAATGGATGTGCGCCTGCGCCATGTGAAGGGTTTTAACTGGGCGCAGATTTATTTGGTGTAGCAAGGTCTCAGGGTGCATCATTGGTGCAGATGTGGTGTATGTCACAAAGTATTATAATGTGCCTAGGCATGGATTCAAAAGATGCAACATTAAGGTAAGGTGCGCCAAGAATTTAAGCTTTGTGTGGCGTGGGAAGAGCCTGCACAACATTCATTGTTATTTTGTAGTGTATGTGCTTGCTTGTGCTTGTGCTTTTAGAAATTTTGGAATTTATAAAGGCATGGGAAAGGCTAATGTTATGTGCGGGGAAGTGTGCCTATGGCGATAAATTTGTTTGATGTAACAATAATGAACCTGCGCCTTGTAAAAACAGTGGGTTTGATTGCAACAACTTTTAGAATTTTCACTCTTTTGAAAGCTTTGTGGTTAGGAGGGCCTCTTTCAACTCATATTTTGATAGTGAGGGAACGGAAGAAAGGGAGGTAGTTTTGAGGCAGAAACTTCCAATTTTGTAGATTTGGAAGGTGGACAGAGAACGGTTTGAAGTGGGTTTTATTTTGCAAAATGGGTTGGAGTTACATTATCTTCTTAGGTTCATTGTTGTTTTTAATAACACAAACCACCAAAACAAACAAAGAAACCACAACAAATCCACAAGAAGGGAAAGGGCCACTTACCAGGAATATATATAAGATAGAGGAAATGATGTGGGGTCCATGAATGTGATGAAAAGCAACACACGGGCTGACAGGAATGCATTGACAAGTGTAGAAGAATAACTTTTCACATTTTTCAATCGTGAAAATGATAGGTCGGATGCCTATATATAGCAAAAGGTGCAATAAATGTGCCACCAACTTTTCTAAGGCGCACCAAAATGGATGTTGACACGAAGAGATTTGCACCCTAGGCGCAGCTTTGAGAGTGTCAACACCATGTTTTCAGTGCCTTGGCGCACCAAATGGAGGGCACAACATTTTGAATGTTAACAAGCTGGCGCATGCGCCTTGGCGCACCCTCAGGAGGTGCGACATTTTGAGGCGCAACATTGGGAGGCGCAACATTGGAGTGTTGACACTCCAAAGGATGCGCAAAGGAAAGGAGGGGCACAATTTTGGTTGATGTAACGTGAATAAAAACTGCCCAACCCAAAAAGGATTAAAATGACCAAGTTCTAAAAACTAGATTTTCCGAAAGGGATTTTATGCCATTCCAAATTATTTAATAAAAATAATCTTAATTAAATCTAATTTCAGAGTCACTACTATGATAATATACAATAGAATACAAATGCTAAGCACTCTAAAGATGCAACCATGTAAGCAAATAGGAGAGATAGGGAACTTAATTGATTTTCACTTACCTTAAAATAGATCTGGAATTTGAGCAGGTTGATGAGTAGGCTAAACATAGTATAAAAATGCTTGATATAAATTTTGGAAGTGGAGGATAGAGTTGGACACAAGTGCATGGGATAGGGTGAGGACACGGGTGTTAGAAACAATTCTTGTGTGTTAGTGACTATGTAAATGCTCATAATCTGATTTTTCCTTTTTCACTAGGGTTTCACACCTATTCGTTATTGATCACCTATATGTTGCACTTGGATCACTGAGGTACCTGTAACCTACAAAACAAATCCTATGTACTGTTATAACCATATTATAACACCCTCTTATTTGTTATGAACATATAATGAGAAATCAATGTAACTGGGTAACATGGGATTGTCTCTAGGTGTGGGACCTTTGCGAATGAGAAAACTTCGATATAAGGCTTATTTCTTTACCTATTTCTATGAAAAAACTACTCCGAGGAAGGGAAATGCAACTATTCTAACACTATCTTAGATTTCTAAGGAACCAGGGAAGAGAGAGATGCATAAGATGAAATTCTTAAACTAAGGAGGAGATAACACCAAAAAGGGGGTTGGAGATATCCTTAGTGAGTGAATTTGGTAGAAAATAAGGTAGAAGAGGAAAGACAAAAGTGCCACTATTCAAAGAACACATTCAAACTTCCAATTTCATGGAGCAACATGAATTTAAATATTGTAAAAGATACAAGATGCACAATATAATTAAAAATAAAATGAAAGACAAATGAGGCAATCCAACTCAAGCTAGGGAAAGAAAATCCACAAAACACCAATTTTATTGCTTAAAATGATGCACAATCTAATAAAATATTGGCACATGGATAAAATCCTTTACAAAATTCATAAATTTAAGGCATGTGGCTCACAAGAGTCTTTGGAACCATTTTGATAAAGTTCCTTTACATTCTGAATGTCTCTCTCCCTACAAATGAGGGGAAAATACATATGTATAGATAAGGTGAAGCTACCAACCGAAAACCTTCATTAATTTCCTATAAGGAGGTATGTGAAACCATATCGGTCTTTTTCCAATGGTACTTTTATTACACGATGAACATGGGTGCCATACCTCATCAAACCGGTTATTGAGTTACCCCATATGATTTTATTAATGCCTAGTCCATAAATGACATTCCTTGATGACACACGACAAGAACCACCAACCGAAACCGCGATAATAATGGGAGGAGTCATTGCCAACAAGGGAAGAGGTTTCGCATGACCAAAAGAAACAATGTCACATGATAGAGAGGAAGGTTGCGTGCATCAATATTGAATGTTGTCACACGATAGAAAGGGGACATGACATGTGAAGGAGGGATGATGCGTGACAAAGATGGATAATTTTCACATGATAGCCGGAGCGCTTCCAATTGACAAGGAGGAGGTGGTGAAATGTAACAAGAAGGTGGTGGTGATGAGCATAAGAAAAGGGTGCTTGATGTGTGTCAAAGAATCAGAAAATTAATGCACAAATTCAAGATGGTTGACATGTGTTAGCGAGATGGTTGTCACGTGACATGAATGTGGGTGACGCACAATAACAAGAAGTGGTTGACGTGTGACAAGAAATAGTGGTTGACACGTGATAGGAAGGCGGTCGATGTATGATTGGACGTGCGAAAGGAAGGTGGTTGAAATGCGGCGGGAAGATGGTTGAAATGCGACAGGAAGATGAGGCTCCAAACCTTTGTCACCTCGTATTATCAAAATTTTGACTTACAATCCATCTTGATTTGTTTTCTCTTCTAACACTCAGGGCTGATTTTGCGGCCTTCATACATCGAGAAATTGAATGGTTAAGTCCATTTATTATGAGTTTGTCAAATTAACCCGAGGGATGAATTTGGGATAACAATTTTGTGACCTCTCAGGGACATCTCGCCTATTAGATGTGTGATCAGTGGCTTTGAAGCATCCATTGGGCATGGAGTCATCCTAAAACTCTAAAACTGATCTGAACCTTGAAAACTCACCCTTGAATCCATCTGGAGCCCACGAATTAAATTTTCATTGCTTGCGATGTAATTTATTATTCCTATGGAACCTTTCCTAGAACTGGAAAGTGTAACAATGACAAAACACAACTATGTACAAATAACAAAATCATACATATTCCAAATGGAAAATGCTAGAGAGTGCATAAGCACTTATTACAAAATTAATCTAAACTACAATAGGGAAATGTGCTACCCTCACTTAGAGGAATGGAAAATTCCTAAACTACTATGTAAAAGAGTGCGAAATCTTCCTTCAGTAGTAATGCTTGAGACAAATTCCATTGACTAGAATCTTCAATTCTTCATCATCCAACTTAGCCAGTCAGAAAGCATTGTTGTTCTTGCACTCGGTGATCATATAGGGACCACTCCATATTGCCTAAAATTTGGAATGATTTCTTAGTTTTTCTTAATCTTCATCCCACTTTAGCACTAAGTCTGTGTCTTGGAATGTCCTTTCTTTGTCGTTCTTGTCGAGCTCTTCTTGATGATTTTTTTTAATCTTTCTCCATGGTTTTATTTACATGTTCTCTTATTTCTTATGACTCCATGAGTTCTACATACCTGACCTCCATAGGTTCAAACTCAGCTAATTCTAGTTGCTTGAGAAGTTCTAGAGCTAGAAATTCACATGATATGGGCAGCCTTGCCTCCCTTCCATAGACTAGCTTGTATGGAGAGCTACATGTTGACCTCTTTGGTGTTATCCTATTAGCCCACAAGGCTTATTTGAGTTTGGTATGCCATGTCCTCTAATTTTCATTAAGAGTCCTGATAATTCTCAGCAAGTTCTTGTTTGTGGAATCTACTTTCCCATTACCCTGGGGGTAGTAGTTGGATGAGGTGTTGAGATATATGTCATTCCTAAAAACCCACTCAGTGATCTTTGTTCCAAGAAATACTAGAGCGTTGTCTCGATATGATAGTTTAATGGACTCCAAATCTTGTCTCAATACCCTCATAAACATCTAGTATGCTAGACTCATTTTCCTCCTTGAGTGCTCTTTACTTTAGTCCACTTGGTGAAGTAATTTGTTTCCATTAGAATCCACTTGTGGCTCTAGCTAGAGTTTGGATTGATGACCCCAATGAAATCTAACCCCATTGCATGAATGGATGGTCAAATAAGATTGGGTGCAATGATGCAGTGTTGTTAGCTTCTCTTTACTAGTGAAGAATGCACATTTATTTCACTTTTTAATCTATATGCATCATCACTAAACAATATATGCCAATAATAACCATTTTTCATTATCCCGTGAGTTATTAATCATGGAGAAAAGTGTCCTCTTGCCTCTCCATCATGGAACTCACACAACACTTTCTAAACTTGATTTGTTGGGACACAACCTAGGATAAATCCATTCGAGATCCTTTTTAATAAGATGCCATCAATAAGAGCATACAAAATGGATTGTAATCTGAAGTATCTTCTCCTTTCCTTACTTAAATATAGAGGGCATAGACTGTTTCAAGATAATTTATCATGCCTAAACATGGAAATAAACTCAATGACGCCACTGATGCATATGACGTTGAATGACGCATATGACGCCACTAGAAGAGGAGTTACAATTCCAAATAAGGAATGTAACTCCTATGACGCATTGATGCAAATGACAATGTTAGATTCTATGACAGAATCTGACACTTGTCATTTGACTTCCTAAGACCTATGACTCTCGCAAGGTGAGATGACTCACCTAGGTGATGTGGATGATGACTGGACAGTCACACACACCAACACCCCCCTTCATCGAAGCCGAGGAAGAGGTCAAGGTAAGCCATAACAGAAAAAGAAGAATCCCTAGACAACTAAGAAAGATGTGTCAATGGGCCCCAACAACTAAAGGCCTGATAAGGTGCCCATGTACAAACAACATCTTTCTGGAAAGAAGAAGAGGAGAAGAAGGAGGACTATATAGCTCGAAGAAGATGGGCAGGCTGCAGCAGACCTCACCCCAAGAAGAGACCGCAAGTGAAGAAACTTCACCTCAGTGAAGGGCTTGGTGAAAATGTCTCAACACTGATCGGTTTGCCCGAACATATTGTATGTCGATGATGTTTTCATGTATCAGCTCCCATATGAAGTGCATATGAATCTCAATGTGCTTCTTCACGATGTTGAACTAGATTTCTACAAATCGAGATAGTGCTCATGTTGTCACAGTAGATAATGGTAGGCCACTAAAAGTGGATGCCAAACTCTGTCAAGATACCCTGTAACCAAACAGCTTATGTGGTAGTATTAACTGCTCCTCTGTATTCTACTTCTATCGATGATATGGAAATGGTGTTCTGCTTCTTGCTGGACCAACTGACAGGACCTGAACCAAGAGTGAAACTGTAGCTTGAGGTAGACTTCCAATGATCTAGATCACCGGCCCAATCTGATTCTGTAAATCCAACCAAGTCAATCTCAGTCCCTCCTAAGTAATGAATACCATCTGTGTGAGTGCCACAAACATAGTGAAGGATCGCGCTACTTTTAAGTGAAGCTCATGAGGCTCCTGCATAAATATGGACACGATCTTGATGGCATACGATAGATCGGCTAAGTGTGAGTAAGGTAGATCAAGCTTCCCACCAACCTATGCCGATAAAGGGTTTGTCAACCAAGGGGGAAGAGCAATCAGAAACCAACTTAATCCTAGAAAGAAAAGGAGTAGGTGAGGACTTGCAGTCAGACATGTGAAACCGAGCAAGAAAATCAAGAGAGTATTTAGGCTGCGAGATCATAATTCCAAAGTCAGATTGTGAAATTTGGATCCCAAGAAAGTAATGAAGCAATCCTAAGTCAGACATGGAGAACTTGTTGGCCAAGGATATCTTCACAGAATGAATGATAGAGGAAGAGCTACTGGTGATCAACAAGTCATCAACATAGAGAACAAGAATAAGCATGGAGTCATCCTATCACAGAATATACATATTTGGTTCGGAGAGTAACAGAGTGAACCCTGATGCAAGTAAAAAGGAGTCCATCTTGGCATACCAAGCCCAGGGGCTTGTTTAAGGCCATAGAGATACTTCTTTAATTTGTAAACGAGGGATGGATCATGGACATAACCCGGAGGTTGTTCCATATATATCTCCTCCTCTAGGTCCCCATGAAGGAAGGCACTCTTAACATCCATCTGGTGGACTTCCCATCTGTTAGCGGCAATGATGGCAAGGGTTAGTCGAATGGAAGTCATCTTCACAACTGGAGCAAAGGTTTATGAGTATTCAACCCCAGCTACCTAGGAGAAACCCTTAGCTACAAGTCGTGCTTTATACTTGTCAACTTCTCCATCAGCTCCATACTTTGTTCGATATACCCACCTACACCGAACGATTTTTCTTCCTTTCGGAAGAAGGGTAAGATCCCAAGTGTCATTCTTTATGAGTGAGGAATACTCCTCATCCATGGTAGAATCCCACTCAGGAATCCCAGAAGCTTCGTGGAAAGATGGTGGATCAGAAGCAGAGGTGAAGAAGGAGTGAGGTCTAGTGAAGTCTGAGCGAGTACGTCTCTCATCCAAAGGATCTCCAACTAAATCTCCAGCACTCTATAAAGTTTTCCTGGCCCAAAGAGGTCCCGACGGCTCAGGCTCAAGTCGGAAGATTCTTCACTTGAGTGAGAAGGGACATAGTCCTCATCATCACTACTGTCAGAATCAGAAGACTCAGAAGTTTGAGGATCGGGAGGAGTAGGGAGAGGTGGAACTCGCTCAACAACATCATCATCTGAAGAGTCAAAATCTGAATCAGTGGGCAAAAGGACCTCAGTGGAAGTTGAAGTCAAGGATGACTCATCAAACTTCACACTCCTCTCAATATAAAGCTCATGGGTGGTAGGGTTCAACAATCGATATCCCTTCATGCCATCAAGATACCTAACAAAGATACAAGGTTTGGATTGTGGATCCAATGCCTTACGTTTCTTTTTGGGAATCCGAGCCATAGCCTTGGATCCAAAGACTCAAAAGTGCTCGACATCAGGCTTGTGTCCAAACCAGGCTTCAAAGGGTGTCATCCCTCTTACTACCTTGTGTGGGACACGGTTCTGAATATAACAAGCACAATTCACTGCTTCAGCCCAATATTGTGGAGGAAGAGATTTCAAGTGAACCATAGAAGTAGCCATCTCCTTTAAAGTTTGGTTCTTTATTTCTGCAACTCAATTTTGGGAAGGGCTGTAAGCAACTGTACGCTACAAAGCAATCCCCTCAGAAGTGCAAAAATCCTCAAACCTGTTACTCACATACTCACCTACATTTTTGGTTCGAAGAACCTTGATAGACCATTCCGCTTGTGTCTCAGCAAGAGCCTTAAAGTTTTTAAAATGCTCAAAATCTTCAGACTTAAGCTTAAGAAAATATACCCAAGTATAACGTGAAAAGTCATCAATAAAGGTTAGTATATATAGAGCTCTAGTAAAAGAAGGAGACGGAAAAGGGCCAGAAATGTCACTATGAACAAGATCTAAGGGACGAGTAGCTCTCTAGGATTTTCCCTTGTCAAAGCTTTTTTTAGGGTGCTTTCCAAGGGTACAACCCTCATAAAGACCCTTAGAAAACTTAACTCGGGGTAGCCCATTGACCATTTCATTTTGGCTCAATTGTTCAAGGTAACGATAATTTAGATGCCCAAAACACTCATGCCATAACTTGCTAACCTCATTTGCATGAGTGAGCAAGGCATTGGGCATCAAATTAGAAGAGAAGTGGGAAAAGGTATACAACCGTGAACGGTGATCTACCTTTCCCTCAGCCACAGTGCAGTCAAAGTTAAGCTCATGAATAATCACCGAGTTAGGACCAAATTCCACTCGCATTCCTTCACCAAGGTGGGTGATTTGGTAAACCGATAGGAGATTGGGAACACTCAACACTTGGTTAAATGTTCCACCTTCTATCTCTACTAATCCACTACCGGAAACCGACACATGAGTGTCATCACCCAATGTGATTTGGGACATGCCACATGGTTCAATGCTAGAGAATTCAACCTCTGAAGAAGCCATGTGGTGCGAGGCACCGAAATCAATAATCCAAGTTGATGATGGAGCTAATCTAGCTACGAGGGCCTTACCTTTCTTCTTTTCATTTTAGTCTCCTTTGCATTAGAAGACTCACCTTTCTGAGCATTTTGTTTAACGGATTCAGGAACACTTATTTTATTCTTCTCAAGTAAATGAGTTAAGTGATCAATTTGTTTCGAAAACAATGCTGCTCGTCATGGCCAGAATTCTTATAATAGGAGCATTTATACTTTTCCTTCTTCTCTTTAGGCTCAGAAGTCGAAGTATGAGTGATGGGCTTAACTGGGGGTTGGTTGGTCTTGGTTTCTTTCTTAGGTTGGTCCTTAGTTTCTTTCTTCTTTTAATTTTTCTTGCCCTTATTCGCCACAAGGGCATGTGACTTGGATTTTAGAGTCCCCATTTGAATGAGTTTGTCCTGTTCTCGAATGATTTGGGACGAAAAACTATCAAAGGAGGGCATAGTCCAAGTACTACCCAAGGCGGCTTTCGTGGCGTGAAAATTTGAAACGAAAACAGAGTATTCAGGACCTAACTTAGAAAGAATCAACAAGATCAATTGAGAGTCTTTCTTATCCACTTTACATTCCTTTAGAAGCATTCTAGTGCGGAAAAAATTTGAGAAGAAGGGCTGTAGGTTTTCAAAGTCACTAGGTTTAACCCTAGTAGTTCGTTCTCCAACTCATGCACTCTCATGTCATCTTGCTTCCCAAACATATCATCGAGCATTTTCCACACTTGATCGGGTGTTGAGGAAGTTTCGATGTGGAAGAGAAAGTCGGGAGAGACAGACATACAGATAAGACCTAAGGCTTCATCACAACGGTTGAACCATTTAGATTTTTCGGGTTCATCAGTAGGTTCGGTCTCTAACCCCATGGTAACTCGGTATAACCCTTTACTTTGCAAAACCAATATAATTTTAGATTTCCATTCGAAGAAATTAAAGGTGTGAGAACTTGGTACTTTAGAGATATCCATAATGAAGAGATAGAACCAAGGAATGCGAAGGAAGGAGAGAGAAAGGAACAACCACCCCAGGACAAAATTATACCCCCCAAGTTTGGCACTTTATAATTTAGTGCATTGATTATAATTAGATGCGACTGTGTTCCGAGAACCAGTTTGTCACTCACCTTGCAATTAACGTAATAATGCGCAATGGTGGAGACAACAATCAAGGTTCGTAGGGCACAACAGATCGACATTGCATGGAAGCACAGAAAGAGAGAAGCAAGAGGGGAAGAAAGAGATTTGTGAGAAACAATGTCTCACATCACACGAAAGAATCCCTTTGTCGTAAGACTGTGGTGGATGCGCTCACAAGTCCACAAAAAGGAATAAAACAAAGCTCAAGAAAAAATGAGATGAATTAAGCAATACAAAGACACCCCCCAGAATGCGGCACTTTATAAAAATAGTGCATTTACAAAGATAATGATCCCATCATCTAGAGTGTGAAAAAACATGCAACTTTGACTAAAGAAGTGCTCAAAACCGAGCAACGAGTCAAAAGTTATAGCAAAAACCAATTCTCGCAACTGATGAGAAAAAGCCAATAAGCCTGTAAACGGATTAAAAAAGTGCCCTAAACGTATGCAAAAGGTGTTGTATGTATGCCCGTTGGAAATGACACAGAATTTGAGATAGGGTTTGTTTGTATTGCGAGGGGGGATTAGCCACCTTCCAATCCCGGACCTCACCCTTCATCTTCGGCACTCGACGGAAGGTTAAAAAAACAAGCCAAAAAACTTACAATGCCAATAAAATGAAATGTGTTTACCTTATACCTTTTAAAAGTAATGAAACAACACGTTTTTAAGAAAAGTGATAAGGTAAAAAAGAATACAAACACGTTTTTTAAGAAAAGTGAATAAAAAATGTATTTTTGGAAAGATATTACCTGGCAAAAGAACTGTAATTGTCCACACGTGCTGGGAAAACTCAGAAACGGCCTGAAATGCCAGAGCAGTGTAAAGAAAATGCCGAAACTAGAGAAAAAAACACTAGTTTGAAGGAATATATCGAGCAGTGCAAAAAAATGCTTGAACAGTCAAAAACAAAGCGCTTGAGCAGTCCAAAACGCCGGTAGTTGGAGAAAAAACGCTTGAATCGACCATGGCTAGAGAAGTGAGAAATGGCCAGAGAAGATGGGAAAACGCAGGAAAGGAGAGAAAACACTCAAAACAGCAAAAAAATGCCTGGAACAGGTTTGAATGTGGGGAACAGTGTAAAAACGTGAGTAGTTTTACAAAAAACGTGAGAGACCAAGAAAAAATGTGAGAGGTTTTGCAAAAAACGTGAGAGACTAGGCAGAGGTAACTTCGAGACAGCAAGGAACCACAGCGATGAGGAAAAAGCTCGGAATAGTCTGAGTATACACCGGTGAAGAAAAAACAACGATCCCAACCAGTAATCACAGGTCCACACCAAAAAATGAGCTCTTCTTTTACCCTACAAGTGCTGAATCTGAACACAACCAGCAAGAAACACACAAACAACCCAGAAACAACAACCACAAAGATCTAGAAATATCCAAATATGAACTCAGCTGATAAGCAAACCAACCAAATACCTTAACTTGCAACTGCTGAAACCTCAATACGAGGTGAGCAATAATTCCAAAATGATAATCGAAAAAAACTTGCACATGAGGAAATGAGAAGAAACCAGAAGTAATAAACAACTGAGAAACAAAGAGTGCACGTTTACGAAACCAACTCTGATACCATGAAAGAGGGATTTGCGAGAACCGATGTTGAAAAGCGATGCACCACAATGAAGTTACACTCCGATGGTAACATCAAGCCAACACAATACGCAAGATTCGAAACAATGGAAAGAATATTGCAAGTAAGAAGAATGGGTTTGCTCATACTCATAGATAAAAAAATAGGAAGTATAAATAGGGGTGATGTATAACCCCCATGCCTAAACATGGAAAGAAACTCAATGGCGCCATTGACGCATATGACGTTAAGCGACACATATGACGTTGATCGCGCATATGATGCCACTTTAGAAGAGGAGTTACAATTCCAAATAAGGAATGTAACTCCTATGATGATCGACGCAAATGACAATGTCGATACTATGACAGAATCGACACTTGTCATTTGACTTCCTAAGACCTATGACTCTCGCAAGGCAAGATGACTCACCTATATGATGTGGATGATGATTGGACGGACACCACACACACCAACAATCCCAGTCTAACAAGGTGTAGGCACATCATCAGCTAGTTGTTCTTCACGGTCTTACAACACTAAAAAAACTTCTTCCTCACTACTTGTCGCATCATGCTAGCTTGAAGCTAGCTTCTCACATAAGCCTTTTCCATAAATCAGCTTAGTCACATTGATTTCAATATCATACTCCATTGCACAAGTGATCCAACCTTCCTATTTCTCATTAAGGTCCTTATTTAAAATAAATTCTTTTAAAAGGCATGTGGAACTAGTAGATGAATTACATTACTTGACACAAGATCCCTAAATTTATTTAAACTTCTTATCACAACTAAGACATGTTTTTCAATAAATGAATATCTTACCTCATAATCTTCAATAAGTCTTTGGATGAAGAATGCAACAGGATCCTCTAGTCCTTCTTGATTAGTTATACTAGTATGGTAGATATTTCATATGTGCTACCAAAAGTATATAGTCCTTCAAAAAATATGGATTTATGAGGGTTGGAGCTTGTAAGATGGCCTCCTTTATAGTTTCAAAGCCTTCTTTTCCTTTTAAAGTCCATTTGAAATCCATATTCTTCCTCAACATCAACATTAGTTATTTGATAAGGGTAGCAAAGTTAGGAACAAACCTCCTAAAAAAATTAATTTTCCCAAAAAAATTTGGAGAGCCTTCTTATGACTTGGAAATGGTAGAGCATAAATAACTTAAAGTCTTTATGGATCAATGGTTAGCCATTCCTTTGAAATGATGTGGCCTAATGTATTTCTTTCGTGAGCCAATAATATGCATTTTTGGCATTCAAAGACACTCCGAATGTCCTACATCTTTGGAACACTTGTCTCGGAGTGAAATAGGTGGTTTGCTACATTTTTGGAGACTATGGTGATATCATTAAGATAGACCAGCACTATCTTATTAATCAACCCTTTAAACACCATGTCCATTGCTCTTTGGAAGGTAGCATCGGAATTTTACAACCCAAATGGAATTTTCCAATAGGCGTAAGTGCCCCATTTTGTGGTGAAGCTTGTTTTGAATTGATCCTCCTCTTTCACCATAATATGATTTTATCCCAAGTAGCCATCTAGGAGGAGAACCTTTCTGAACCAGCTACCACATGTAATATTTTCTCCATAGATGGAAGCGGATAGTGGTCCTTGAGGGAGGACCTATTCAAGTCTCTAAAGTCCACGCAAAACCTAAAATATTTGTTCCTTTTCTGACCGACACTAGATTTACAACCCACTTGATGCTTTCGATTGGGAAAATAATGCTTTCCTAAATGAGTTTTTTCAGTTCCTTCCTCATGAGAGGCACAATATGAGGGTTGACTAGCCTTTTTTTTCTAATAGGATTGGCTTCCAGATCCAATTCAATGGTGTGTTGTGCCAATTTAAGATTAAATCCCCTTATGTCCTCATAGCTCCAAGAAAAAACATTTGGGAATTCTTGGAAAAGCTATATGAAATCAGATTTCTCTTGATCAAGTACTCACCTTGCCAATTTGGAGTACTTTACCCTCTCCAACCTAAATAGGCTCGAATCTTCCCATTTGACTGAATATTTTCCTTCACTTTCCAAAAGTGATCATTACGATAAAATATTGACTTAATTGCAGCTTGTTCATTCTCAATTGGACCACTTGATCACCATCTTGTTCCTCCAATTTTCTTTATTTTTGAGGAGAAATCAACTTCTTCCTACAATAAATTGACTATTTGTTGGTCACTCTCAAACACTTACTAGCTAGTTTTGTTTTCCGGAACTTCTAGTCTCAAAACCAATTTGATATGAGGTGAGTTTGATCCCTCTTGATACTGTCAACAACATCAAACACTTCCCCTAATTCTGCAAGTCTGTCTACAACCTCATTCTTCTTCCTTTATATTACTTCAATGTTTAATGCTTCAAAGTCTTTGATGAGATCCCATACCTGATGTTTGTATCTTTTTAGGAGATCATTATTAGCCGCATGGGATCCTCTAACCTAGTTTTCTATCAAATCACTATCCCCAAAAACTTGCAAGTTCTGAATACCTTTATTTCTTGCCCAATGCAATGCCTGAATCAAAGCTTCATATTTAGTTGTGTTATTTGAACAAGAAAACTTAAAAATGGAAAACTAGGTAGTATTTTATACCTTACGGTGACAAAAGCATTTCTCCTCCTCCAACACCTTTTCTACTCCTCAAGCCATTGAAGAATAACATCCATACTTCATTATCATCCTTTTCACCATATTTGGTGATGCTAGGGAGAGGTGGATTCTCTTCATGCAAACAATAAATGCCCAACTCATCCTCCTCCATTTCTTTGTATGGATCAAATTTATGCCTCTTGTTTTCCCACTCATCAAGAGTCAAGTTTGGAATACATCCAACCTTGGGTTTCATCTCTAGAGTTTTGGGAAGTTTTCTTGATTGAAAGTTGAGAAATTTACATTGATTGGGCTTGGTACATATGGCTCAATATGAAAGTTTACAATAGGCTCAGATCTAATTGTAGCCTTAGCTCCATACCTTGTTGTGAAGAGAATATGAGAACAATTAGTTGATAAGTACATGTCAATTTAGGACGAGAAGTCCTTGATAAACAT
Source organism: Taxus wallichiana var. yunnanensis (assembly GCA_018340775.1). Classification (NCBI taxonomy): domain Eukaryota; kingdom Viridiplantae; phylum Streptophyta; class Pinopsida; order Cupressales; family Taxaceae; genus Taxus; species Taxus wallichiana. The sequence continues at coordinate 489,588,777 of CM031242.1, forward strand.
AAGGTTGAAGAGTGGTTATAAGTAAATCACTGGTACATATTGCCACATTGTGACATTGAGGAATGCATGCGGTGTGGACGCTTAATCCTTTGATTACTCCAAAAATTTCACTATTGTCCCATCCAATAGTACCACTCCCCTTTAGATCAGTTCATACTTAAGACCAAGCTGATCTCAGTAATTTTTTCAGCATCACTTTGAGTTGTTTTCCCCTCATTCAATCATGCAGTTGTATACCAGATTGTTCCCAATGATCAGATTTACATAGAATGGAGGAGGCTTGATATTTTTACCTTGTTGGCCTCATTCTTACTAAGTTACATTAGTTAGAACCTGTATTAACCTTTGGATGAATTATTTGATATGGATCAATTTTCCATGGTTGTTTGTTGTAGACACCTATAATTATGCCTAAGCAATTTAAATACTTAAATTGCACTAATTATCTCCTTTCCCACAAATTGACGACATATTGTCAATTGTGCTCATCTTATCTTCCATTTTCATTAATTTATTACATTATGCTAATTAATTAAGTCACCTATCTAAGCGCATACCCAAATTAATGACCCTTCATTAATCAACACCTTCTATCTAGTCTAATTAATTATTATTAATTAATTAGCCTCTCTTCTCATTAAATCAATAAATCACTATTTAATTGGTTTAATTCCCCCTAATGGTCCAAATCAAACTAATATCCACCTAAAATCTTATAAAGGTTTGCAGATGTATTTAATTAATCATCTTGATTAATTAATACACCCCCTTTATCCACACTTGTAATAAATCCCTTTGACAGGATTGCCAATGATTCCCACATGGAAATTCTTATGTTAGTCTACTTCATTTGATCAATAATGTTGGACGGAGAAGGGTTTTCTTTCTACTACCCTTTTTGGCACTACCTTCTCTTAGACATGGGATACTACAAAAGGTACATGAGATGGTCTAGAAGGTGGTTTGGGCTAGTTTTGCACACTTGAAGTTGTATTTAGATTGATGACTCCTTGGAGGGTGACCAAAGGCTTAGAATCACTTAGATATTATGATTATCCTTCCTCCAAATTACTCTTATTATACCTAATGTTAGCTACCACATCACGATAAGGAGCTTGGTTTATTCCACAAAAATCATCAACCTTCCAATTCACTAGGGTAGTTTCACTTGGAGATGCTTCTTACGTAGCTTTGCGTATGTCTTGCGGCTTTCTTCTTGATTTGTCTCTTGAGGCATACCAACTATGTGCCACCATAAACACTTGATTTAGAGCACCATTGAAACTTGTTTCCTAATTGTGAGGTTTATTTCATGGGAAGCACCATTCATACTCGTGCCATGTTGTTTTGGACTGGAACCAAGACTTGGGATGTTGAAGGTGTATTAGGACTGTATGGCTGAAATGGCCTTGCACCTGAGGGATGTCCTTCATTTTTGGTTGAAACTTGGGAGGAGGTTTATTAGGTTGATATGAAGGCCTATTTGGTTGGGATTAAGGCTAATAAGGACTAAACATTTAGTATTCTTTGCCTCTTGAGAGTTTCCAATTCGTTCCCTAGGTTACAGTAATGGCTTCAGCATGACCTCAGAGAGTTCGGATTGAGGTGCTAGAAGAAGAAGTAGAAGATTCATTTGAACTCAGATTTTTGGAGCAGCAATAGGGGATAATCTAGGTTCTTGGTTAGGATTAGGATTCCCCATATCTAGATAGAGAGGCCTAGGTGGCATAGGTGCTAGTTCACCGACATCAATTAAGTAATTCTCAACTCTAATAGCTATGGTATAATCTCCTAATAGCGTTATCCTCTCATATATTGAATCATTATAGATATATCATAATGAAAAGATTTAGGAAATAGAGGAATGCACCTTCATCAATTTATCTTAGGGTGACTAGAATCCAGTCTCACGTTCTTTGGAATCGAAATTGAAGTCGACTTTCTGCTCATTCGAGCTCTCTTGGTTGTAGTTAGCTTCTCCAAGAGAGATAGATTGTCTTCTTTTATCGAACTAGTTACAAAGAGATGTGCACAATTGATTCCAATTATGGAATGACCCTACTCCCAAGCTTTTGAACCATTGTAAATATTTTCATTTGAAAGAAGAAGCTAAAATTTTGTTTGCCACATCCATGTCAACGATCTCATAAATTACACGGACATTTGCAATGTCCTAGATGTTATCGATTGGAGTTGTGTGACTCTCTCCAATTAAATATGGGATCTTTTTCAATGCTACCACCGGAACAGATTCTTTGCATTGAGGGCAAGTGGAATGTTTCCGTGAAATTTGTGAACAAATTTGGAGGTGGCTGATTTGGTGGTTGTTGATGAGCCATCTTGAGTGGCCTAAGGACTTTGGTTGATTGAATAAATGGCTTGCCAAGTGGAGGTGTTGATAATTTTCAATTTGGTGGAGATGGTGATCTCCGAACTCTTCTTCCTCTCCTTCCTCTTCTTGGTGAGAGTGTAAATATTTAAAAAACCCCTTGTTCTCTAGTTATTGACCGGATTTGAACTCTACTCATGAACTTGACAAACTTGGGCTGCTAAAACCATTGAATTTTGTCCCTTGGAATTACTATATGTTCTATTACAAAGCCTATAAACACTTGAATTACAAAAAGAGCACATTGATGTTTTGTGAAAAGAATAAAGACTTCTAGTCCCACAGGCATGCCAAATATTTTATAAACAAATTATAGCGCCCTCTGATTTGTCATGAACCTATGAATGATAAATCGGTGGAACTAGGTAATATGGTATTATCTCAAAGTGTGGGACCTTTGTGAATAAGAAAAACCTCCAGAGAAGGATGGTTCCCCTCCCTATTTTTAAGAAAAACTACTCCTATGAAGGAAAATGCAACTATTCTAACACTAACCTATATTTCCAAGGAACCAAGGAAGAGAGAGATGCATATGATGAAATTCCTAAACTAAGGGAGGTGATAGCACCAAAAAAGGGGGTTTGCAGATATCCTTAGTGAGTGAATATGGAATAAAATGAGGTATAAGAGGGAAGTAAAAAGTGCCACACTTCAAAGAACATAGTCAAACTTCCAATTTTGTGGACCACAACGAATTTAAATATTGTAAAAGGATACAACATGCATAATATACCTAAAAATGTAATGAAAGGAAAAGGAGGAAATACAACTCAAGCTAGGAAAGAAAATCCACAAAAAACCAATTTTATTGCTTAAAATGATGCACAATCCATTACAATATAGGCACAAGGAAAAAATCCTTTACAAAATGCATAAATTTGATGTCATGGCTCAAAAGAGTCTTTGGAACAATTTTGTGAGAGTTCTTTACATTCTAGAATGTCTCTCTCCCTAAAAATTAGGGAAACAACATATATATATATATATATATAGAAGGTGAAGCTACCAACCTAAATCCTTAATTAATTTCCTGTAAGGAGGTAGGGCAACCATACCGGTCCAATTTCTAATGGTCTTTATCTTACACAGTGAACATGGGTACCATACCTCATCAAACCGGTTGTTGAGCTACCCGTTCAATGATATTAATGCCTGGGCCCGTAGTTGACATTCCATGATGATGCCTAACGGGAACCAAAAAATGACACACAACAAGAATGGGAGGAGTCACCGCCAATAAGGGAAGGCGTTGTCACATGAGAGGAAAAGCGTTGACATGTGAAAATGAGAGAAGGTTGAAGTGCATCAAGATGGAATGTTGCTGCATGATAACAAAGGAGACATGACATGGGAAGGAGGGATGATGTATGACAAAGATGGAGATTTATTGCATGATAACCAAGAATGTTTTCACATGACAAGAAGGAGGTGGTGACGTTCGATAAGAAGGTGGTAGTGATGTGTGTCGTGAACGGTGGTTAGCACGTGTTAGCGAGTGAACACTTAAAGTGCGATGGTAAGATGGTTGACACACATTAGTAATAAGGTCCTCGCTTGTGAATAGGAATGCATTTGATGCACAATTGACGTGACAAGAAGAATCGGTTGACACATGATAGGAAGGTGGTTTACACATGATAGGAAGAAGTGGTTTACGCACAACGGGGAAGAAGTGGTTGACGTGTCACAAGAAGGTGGTTGATGCGCGATATGAAGACAAGGATCAAACATTTGTTGTGTAACTTGATTCTCCAAACAACTTGTATTATCTCAATTTTGACTTGAAATCCATCCTAAGCTTTCTTTATCTTCTAACACCGGGGATGAATTTGATGGCCTCCCACATGTCCCCAAAACTTTAATGGATAAATCCATTTATTATGAGTTATACAAATTAACCTAGGGGTGAATTTGGGATATCTCTACCTAAACAAGCTAAAAAACAAATCAATTTGAAATGAAAAATGTGATATGTGAATTTAGACTGACCCACAACGGTCATCTAAAGGATGAACTTATGATTGAGTGTTGTACTACATTATAGAATTCATGTAGTTATTTGTGCTTGTGTGTGAAATATTGTCCTTAAGTTTCCCTCATGAAATTGACACCCGGATAGTGGGATAAATCTAGATAAAATGCAAATGTGTGGGATGGAATTAAGTACTCCCCCTTCCTATGCGAGTGTATGCGCAAGGTAAGCAACCTAGAAATACAGTCACTTTAATAGTATGTAGATATGATTGCTCTTTTAGAATTTCCTTCCCATATAATAGTATGTATGTTGTGTATATATAGTGATATCGTATTTGAAATTTAACACTATAGTGACATGAAATACTTAATATGACCTCGAGATAATAATAACAAAACCAAAAATGCCGACCAAAAATGTCAAAATAAGTGAAAAGAATAAATAAGACAAGATCGCCCATAATGGACATGAGAGCTTGGGTGCTACTTATCAAGAGTGTGCACTAGTGTACAAGGATAAATGATGACAAATGTGAAAGAAATCTTGTGAGATAGGGAACCCCGTGACCAGACCATAATTGGGTGTAGTGATGACAAATGCGAGAGATATATACAATAAAAATCAAGCCAAACAAATAGATGGACTATAGATTGTATCACCATTGAAAAATTTTCTTACTTAAGACCGATGCATATACCAACATACTTGGTGGTATAGTAAAATAGTATATGTGCGTGATTTTATGTAAAAAAATCAAATTCCCCCATTTTTCAATCCCTGTAGTTCACGTGATTACACTAAGTGATGTTAAAACTATACAATTAAGCATATATACCGAAGAGTTTTTGGGGAGGAATAATTTGAGCCATATTTTAGGTGCAAGGCTTATAAAGCAGTTAATTTCCATGTCAAACAGAATCATCAAGACACACAAATATATATATATATATATATATATATATATATATACAAATATATATATATATAAAGAGAGCATACTCATTTTTTTATTCATCATTTAATTTTTATCCGATCACGGTTGATGATGAGGGAAACCCTAATCAAGTTTCTAGAACAACACATTGTTTACTTTCCTTCTCTCCTCCATGCTTCATTCTTTCACCCATTCCCTTTCGGAAATAACAAAGGAGATGGGTGTTATTTCTTCCCTTGTTGTAAGAAAGGAACAATGTATGTTATATTCAAGTTTTTCTTTGTAATTATTATATCAGTGAAGGTAATCTTTGCTTTGATGGATAACATATTGTCACAATTGTTTCAAGGAATAACATTTTCATTGTCCTACAAGCTATAGATAAACCCTAATCCAAAATACACATGAAATCGATACCTTTCCATGTTAGGTCCACTCCACATCTTCCTATCTTTGTTGCATCCCATGGAATGTGCATTTCAATTCCCTTTACATTTACATGTCCTCTAGCTACCCAATAAATGCAAGCGTTGAATTTGTTAAAAAAATTCAAATTTTCAATATTTTTACCACTCCTTATGTTCGAGATATCTCCGCAAATAGTTGCATCAACGTCTTACACAACCCACCTTTTCTACTTCATATGATCAACATTATTGTCATGTGGTTTTTGGAGGGTGCAATTTCGGATTGCTTCTCCATTCCAATTTCCATGCCATTGCACTTCTCCACCCCAAAAACCCTTCTTTTCGCCCCTCTTCCTCTCCGATTCTCTTTCCCTCCAAGTTCACTTCATCTCTAGATCCACTTCGATGTTTTCATTGTAAATTTCAAGTGCAATTGCTAGTTCTACATCATTTGTAGCATGAGTGTGTATCTTTAGTAAAGGTGATGAAAAAACTTTTATTTTTTATTATTCGGGCTTAAGTTGTGTTACCACAACTATAATGTACATGAACCTATGAGTTACTAGTAATTTCGAGGTTTTCAAAAAAACTTCTTTTAGAATATTTGTCACTAAAAATATGAAATTTAACTCAATGGGAAGGTTACATATATTTTAATATTTACGAATAAATACCCCGCACAATAAAAATTTCAAATAAAGGTTGGGTTTTCCTAAAAATGGGTAAAGTATTTTCTCTTTACTTTAAAGAGGAAGGCATAATATACATTCACTTGTTGATATTGACTCTAGAATTAATAAACACACTTTAAAAAATAAAAAATAAAAGCTAACAATTTATTTAAAATAAAAATTATATTCAACACAATAGATCACAACCTATTGACCCGATTGATAAAGGTACTAAATGAGCACAATAAACTAACAATATTGTGGTCTTAGATCATCTAAAATATTTTTAAAATATTAACAACTATAGAATAGTATAGTCATGTAACTCATTAGCATAGTCTTAAGTTGACTTCTCCTAGTATTGGTTCATCTTCTAGAAGCTTACGTATTTGTCCTCATAGTGTTTAAATGGGGTAGTTATTATTATATATAGAACTATGAAAGTCTTCCAAGTTTTGAATGGGCTAAAAATATTCTCACATTTTCCTTGAAATGTATAACACTAGTGGGACACTAAAATAGAGATCTTCAATAGTGTAAATGTGATATTCTATTCATAAATGAAGTTTTTGATGTAAGATTTGGCCTCAGATAGTGAATCCACTTATGTTACATTGTGGACATCAAAAGGGGTTTGATTATAAAAATGTCATCTAAGATGGTTGGGAGAATGGAGTTTTCTCATTAGGTTGAGTTGGAATAACACTAGTAAAAGATGTTGGCTTTTGTTCTTTCAATGCATCTTTGTTAATATTACGAACACTTAGGGCTTCTTTCGGTTTCTTTTGGGAATCATCCATATTTCTCTTAACATTTCATTCTTTTAACTAGGTAGAAAAATAAAATATTTTACAATTTTCCTTCTCTCATTACACTCATGTGTTTATATTCATAGAATAGAAACACATATTTCTAATACCAACGATCCATACCAAAGATCATAGGATTATGTGTGGTATATAATCCTATACTAGATATATCAAAAAGGATTATAAATAGTGCATGAAGGATATATAATGAAATGAATAAAACACACAATAATGTAACACAAGTATTACTTGTAGTAAATGTAACCTTTACTTACTAATTAAGAATAGGGAAATACACATAGATTTACTATGTTACAACAAGTCTAGTTGAGTAGGTTCTTGTAATCGAGATGAGGAAACACCTTTTCTATTTTTTCTCAAATTAACGATAATATATAGATTTCTAAGATTAATACAAAACACTTAAGGTAATAATTTACTTATCTTAGATCTCAAGGATGTTGATATATTGGAAATTATAAATATTACATGTTTATCCAACAATGTAATAAGGCATTTACAACTAAAAATTGTAATGAGTAAAAAGATCACAACTCATTTCATCATAAAACTATGTGATGGTTGAAATTCCTTTAGTTATGCAGTGGTTTATATTTCAACACAAACAATTAATCTAGAATATTATTTGACATGCAATGAAAAAGGAAAGTGTCACTTGGAGAGAAGCAAAAAAAAGGATTCACCATGTGGATGATGAACTAAGTCATTTTTTAATGTACAATAATTTTGCAAAAGTGTGAAAATCTAGTCCTTGTACATAATATGCCAAAGAGGTTATGTGAAACATTGGAGGATCTACTCATGAACTAAAGTATGTAAAATAATATGAGTAATCGTAACAAGGCCACAAGATTTATGCAAGTGAAATTTATATACGGGGATATGGGTAAGCATAATAAACCAATGAGATTCATGTGTGCATGTCTTACAAGAAACATCTCATAATATTGAAACCCAAAAGTGAGATGTGTGTAAGTTGTACATGTGCACAAAAAGTGTGTTTCTACTAAATACACAATAAACATGAAGAAAACACATTGAAATCATTCCTAACATAGATAAGCAGTGTCAAAGCCTTGCCAAAATTTTAGCAAAGATTTTTTCAATCACAAAAACCAAAGCATGTCCATAGATCATAAAATGTATGTTGATGTCACCATTAAAGGTGGTTTTAGACTAAAAATACACTTAACTATTTTGATTAAAATGAATACAAAGGCTTAAAACAACAATAACCAATATAAAATTCCTAATCCCAAATGAATACAATTGATACTAAATCAAAACTCTAAATATATATATACATTTTATTGGAATTAAGAAGGGGGAGTGTACCAAAGCATGAGTAAACTTGCTACCATGAAAATTCATACATGATTTCTTAACAAAAAAGACTTAGAAGCTCAAGATACACTCACAAGCATGTTGGGAACAAATTATAATATTGAATTTACTTAACTCAATATAGAGTCATATCAAAGAAAGAGACATGCCCCAAAGTGGCCTCTAGTGGTGCCTTCGAGTAATAATGGCTTCCATTGATTATATACTGATTATATCCTCCATCGAATACATTGACCTTAAACTTTACATACACATTTCTTTGCCATTATCTAATCATGTGAAAATTCATGTACATGGCTTTTCCTTTATCCATAGAATGTCATCAAATAAACTTGTAAAAAACAAAATATAATTGGTATGGGTTTCCTCAATTACAATTTTTATGATACATATTAGCGTAAAATCATGGCTCATGTAGTTATATACAAATCTATCTCCCATTTAAGAATAAAAATATAATTGGTATGGGTTTCCTCCAATTGTAAGTGTTACAATACATATTAGTATAAAATGATGGCTCACGTAGTTCTATACAAATATAGCTCCCATATAAGATATGAATTAATATTTATGACTCCATATATGCTAAAGCAATACAATCATATAAATCCATCCTTTGTAACAAATCACATGACAACTATGAATTTTGATAAATTGAAACTTTGTATTGAATGTGATGTGATAACTACTCTTACGTACATTGAGTTATTATTTTCAGCTCTAGACTATAAATATAATCTTATTTAAGGTGATTGATTTCTATCTCCCTATTTAAAATGGAATTTAGAATTTATTTATATAGGAATCTTAAATATGTTTCTATACAAGGTGACCATTTATTAAAACCTATGCTTAACCACAAAAGTAACCAAATGATGCATGCAACTAAGTTGGATAAAATGAGGTCATTATAATTCATCAATAGTGTTTGAAGCCATTATCACCATCTTTATATCATACCATACAAGGAGTCTAAAAACATGTAATGGGTGTCTTATGAGATCTCTTAATTTGCTTTCCAGTTCAATACATCAATCCATAGGTAAGTCTTCTCCGAAACTTCTTGTTGGTGCAATCTACTCTCATCTTAGCAATGTAGTGCCTCGCTCATTTGATTTTGAGGGTGTATAAGGCTATTTGGTGGTGACGGGAGTGATGTATAATCAAATGAAAAAGGGAAAGTATGTTAAAGGGATATAAATGTGCATTAATGGTCATATTGTCCTAAAATATGTGAAAATGGTTTTTTTACACATGACTTATACAAAAATTATGTATTTACACTAATCACACCAAATATGTAATTAGGTATTAATAAGATTTAATCAATGAGTACAATATGAATTAAAAAAAAAGTGTTAATATAGATCATAAAAGTAATAAGAAAATGTAAATGTTTTAAAAGACTAGGGAATTTTTGTTTATAGAATAATACTTAATTTGATGCATTTTGTCAAAAATATGGAGTGGAAATGAGGAAATGAGCTCAGAATTCAACACTAACTCCTAGAAAAATTAGAGTATGAGGACCGCTTGACCATTTTTTCTTAGAACGACCATCTATGTGTGAGACAAAAATGGTAAGCATACCTAAATCTAGTTATGATTATGACTTGAAGAATGTGTTCTACATCCTCTAATGTGTAAATTATAGTTTGGTATCAATATATTCACTTGTGAATAATTGGGAAATGATTATACTTTGTAAAAACACCAATCTTAATTCTAATTCTTTCAAAACCCGAGGGATGTTAGCCTATGTTAACTCTCCATTATTATCACATATTTCGATTCAACAAAATCACAATAAACACTTTATGAAAGTCAACAATTAACTCGGTATCCCAACGCTTATATTTTCCATGCATGCAATAACTAGTATGAATTGAATTAATATCTATATTTATGACCTACACTTTTGGTAGGTTGATTTAGAAATGAAGTTTATTCTAATCTTCAATATCAGTTTTGGAAAAGGAAATATATCAACATGTAATTATTTGTTGGATCTATTCGGTTTCTCTAAATGCGATAATGCATATACATGTTTATAGAATTTTAAAATAAAAATAAGGGTCCCATTAACACACAATTGTGGGGAAATATAGCCAAAAAAAAAATAAAAAAACTTTTAAAAATGGTTAGCAAACAAACAAGAAAAAAATCCATTTTCCTGTAAAGGAGATCATTATTTGTGTGGTATAAAAATGGTCAATGCCACACTATAAAGGCCCCAAGAAAATTCTGAAAACTAATCATGAGAAAAATGGGTAAAATAGAGCCACGAGATCTAGAAAATGAGAAATTATAAATAAATTAGCTTAACACGAGATAAATTGATAAAAGAAAGTGTATAAAGATTGACGACACAAAAGTGACAAGTAAATGATTGAAAACATAGTACACACTAATAAGAACATAAATTAGACCACTATTTAATTAACATATAAATATTCTAACACCAACATAGTTAACTAGTCAAGTACCAAAATTAGTTGTGTACATAATACCTAACTTTGATGTGTGTATTCATACATATTATAGAAAAATAAATGGTTGTACTTACAATGGCTTGAAGTAATTTTTTTGGATGAAAATTGTAAGGGTTTATTGAAATCAATATTGGAAATGATAATGGTCTTAGTGTTAATCAAAATTAAAGAGTTTACCCTAACAAAAGACCATTTCCTATCACCTATTATGTGATCCTCGAGAATTTGGTGTTGAATCATCTATGCTTCCATGTATATAAATCCATACTCCTTTAAACAATTGCAAACAAGAGAAATTAAAAGTGTGACCTTAAATACATCCATAATAAAATAAAGTTTTTCACATCAAGAAAAGATAAAAACATGGATGAAAACAAATAGTTGTGCTTTGAATTTATGGTAGGAATATTTCTAGATTTTTTTTCTAAATATAAATATAATTGGGTCACCGTGTGATGAAACCATAAAAAAATTGAACCTAATATATGTATATCACACATTATGTCAAAGGGAAATTTGTGGTCATGTCATGTCTTAGAGAGAATAATTGTAGATTAGAGATAACATTAATATCAATAACTACCCCCTTGTGAGTTGTGGGATGAATACATCAATCATATATCTCAAAAAGGAATTTCATGCACCATATATATGATAGGGAATTAAATCCCACGTGTAAACATATAATTATATAAGTTCATGAAAACTATGTGTATAATATGTAAATATACCCTTACATAGTAGAGTATAAGAAACATAAGGATTGTAGGAAAGTCATGTTCAAGAGGGATAATTTAAATAATGTAAGAAAAATAGGAAATTCCGAGATGGGTTAGATATAAACAATGTAGTCTCAAAATTAAATGAAGGTAAAGTCCCAAGGTTGGCTAAAATAAAGAAGCATGTGATTTTAAAAAATATATTATCTCAAGATGTGAAAGATGAGGTCGAGTGTAAGTTAAAAATATAGAATAATTCCTCAAGAGAAGATATGTAATATCGGTGGAGTCTCAAAGATAAAACTAGAAATCGTACGTGAAGTGTATGATAGAAATCTTTGAAGGGGATGAAATGAAGAAGTAAAAAATGATGAAGTGAAATAATGTGAAAGGATGAGGGGTGATCAAGAAGGGGTTCGATACAAGGGGAAGAAATTGAGTTCTAGTGTATCATTTTTATGTTATAGGTATTATTCAAGGTGGTGCAATATGTGTATGAAGAGGATAAACAAAGAAGTGGGGAAATTTGAAAAGGTTCCATGTTTGAGACTGAAGAAAGAAGCATTCATCGCATAGGTTTCAAGTCTCAATATTTTTCTATCAAACTTGATGAAGTGAAAGTCTAATAGTGAGACTATTTTTTTCCGAGTGCAAACTCTTTTACGTTTTACTTGGAGGGTATTTAGAAAATTACCACTTAGTTATATTTGACCGCAATGCATAGGGATGTTTGGGGACACAAACTGATCCATTAATGGTCACCTAAATCAAATGTATTTGCATCCAAAATAACAAATGCCTATTCAATTTACAAAGACGGAATGAGAATAACCAATTTGTAGTGGGTGGGGCTCGATATGTAATCTTCCAGCACAATGCTAACTTGTTAGATTGATGATAAATTAATTTATATGATAAATTAACATGAACATTACATCACATAAACTATATGTAAATAAAAAAAAATATTACTTACTCAACACAAATAACACAGATAACACCATATGTATAGTGGAAAACCCCAATAGGGTAAAACCACTTGAAATAACCTTTTACTATAGAGAGAACCAAAGTTACATCTAATATTTTCCACCTCCTCCTTTAAACCCTAATCACAAGGGTAAACTTATTTTACCTTTGATATATTTCACGAACATATCAAATGAGGACCTTAAAGTCCTATTTTTATACAAGGTGATTGGGTATGTCTCTCGACCCACCTTTTCAACCTAAAAAGGTTGACACATACACCTAGGTTTATAATATTTAATATTAGAAATATAATCATTTCATGATATTAAATATTTAACCTAAAGTATATACCTAGGTTAGCATATTTAATAATAGAAATATAAATATTTCATATTATTAAATATTAACCTATATAATGGTGATGGACCCATATTAATTAAGGGGTGGCCAACCCACTTAATCATTATGTTCCAACACTCCCCTTAATGTTAAGTGGGATAACATATGCCAATAGATTACCTACCCATGGTACACTACAAGATTTACAATCCTTAAACCATAAAGGTTTTAGGCTAGCATATCAGGTGAAGGAATTATAACACCTTCATCATACTCAAGTTACCTTTTGGTATAAAAGGATTTGGAATCCCAAAGATCATCCCATGATCAAGTGGCTAAGTATGATTTGTGAGTTTTACATGTTCTCACAAGTTCTCATAAAAGGTTATTGAACCCAAGCATATAGGAGCCTTTTATAACCAAGGACCTCCTTAACAATATGCTTGCACTTGGATGTTTACCAAGTAAAATCAATAAGCACTAAAGAGTTTATTAAAGACCACCTTTAAGGTATTTCTACACTTCTTTCTAAAAAATAAGCCGAGGAGGTATACATGCTTGAAGGTCTTTTTTACACTTTCCGAAGGTCTTTTACACTTTCCCGAAGGTATTTTACATTTTACAATTTTTTTACAAATACCAAGTTCCATTAGGAGGTGACATTGTCATGCACACTCCCCCTCAATGGAAACTCCGACAATCCAAGTTTTTCATGAAAGTGACAAAACTTTGCAGCACTCAGGGACTTTGTGAAGATGTCAACAACCTGCTCTTAATCATCACATGAACTTGAGATCTATGTCACCACTTAGCACCTTCTCACGGATGAAGTGTATATGTATCTCAATGTGCTTTGTCCTCTGATGTTGTACTAGATTATGTGCAAGAGCTATGGTACTTTATGGTTATCATAGAACAAAGGAACACTACATGGATCCTTCATCTTTATCTCATCGAACAACCTCTTCATCCATAGAGCCTTTTTCAGCTTCCATTGCACTTCTATACTCAAGCTTAGTTGAAGAGATAGAAATAGTTGGTTACTTTTTTGCACCAAGTAATGACACCTACACCAAATTTAAACACATAACTAGAAGTAGATTTTCTATCCAATACATCACCAACATGATCAAGAATCACAAAATCCATACAAGTTAGCATTTTCATTTTAGTATAATGCAACCCATAATTGATTGTTCCCTTAATATATCTAAGAATTATTTTTGCAAGATTCCAATGATCTCTATAAGGTTCCTGCATAAACCTTGAAGCAATTCCTACTGCATAGGAAATATCTGGTCTAGTTATAGTTAGATAAATCAAACTACCAACTAACTTCCTATATAAAGTAGGATCAACTTTTTCACATGCAGGTTTAGGATCAAGTTTTAGTCCAACTTCCATAGGAGTAGAAATTGGTTTACAATCAATCATGTTAAACTTTTTTAGTACATTGGTTGCATATTGTGCTTGAGAAACAACAATAGAATGCTTATCTTGAAATACAACCATGCCAAGAAAATGATGTAAGAGACCTAAATCAGTCATTTCAAAGTATTGTTTCAATTTTTCTTTAATTCTACAAATTAAAGCAAGACTATCACCAGTCATAAGAAAATCATCAACATATATACAAACAATGATAATATGTGATCCTTCTTTCTTAATGAATAGATCATTGTTAGAAGAAAATAAAATTAACAAAACCTAACTGTTTAAAGAAGGAATTAATTTTTGCATACCAAGCTCTAGAGCTTGTTTTAAACCATACAAAGGATTTTTTCAACTTACAAACATAGTTTTCTTTACCATTTTCTTCAAATCCTTTAGGTTGAGACATGTAAAGTTATTCTTTTAAATCACCATTCAAAAAGCATTTTTCACATCCATTTGGTGGATTTCCCACCCAAACTGAGAAACAATAGCAAACAAGGCCCTAACAATACTCATCTTAGCTACAGGAGAAAAGGTCTCAACATAATCAATACCAAGTTTTTTGAGTGAAACCTCTAGCAACAAGTCTAGCTTTATGTTTTTCAATACTACCATCAACATTATATTTTACTTTGTATAACCATCTAGACCCTATAATACTTCTTTTTTCAGGAGGAGGAACCAACTCCCAAGTTTGATTTTGAATTAGGGCATTATATTCATCCTACATTGCATTGATCCACTTCTCATCTCGAGAAGCTTCTTCAAAATTTTGTGGCTCAGGTTCATACAAGGTCATTAATGCAAGGTAAGTATGATGGCTTCTGGTCATTTTCCTAAGGTCAATAGGATTAGAACTTTCTAACACAGATTGAGCCCATTTTGGTTTCTTAGTTAGGAGATAGGGATTTAGAAACATCCATATCATTAACACAAGAAACATCATCATGACCATCTATTATATTTTCATTATCAGAATCACAACCATCATTAGAAATATTGATAGAGTTAGAACATCATTACCATTATCAGATGAACAGAAACATTTTTCCAACACAACCACATTGTGGTTTTCAGTTACTTCCCTTTTTATAGGGTCATAAATCCTTAGACCTATAGTGTTAATACCATATCCAATGAAAACACAAGAAAAATAAGTCATATCAAGTTTCTTTCTTTTATTTTAGGAATGTATAAAGAAGAAGGGACTACAAAAAATTTTAAATGAGAGATATCAGGTTTTTGATTTGACCATTTTTCTAAGGGATTCGAAAGGTGAATAACTTTGGTAGGAACCCTATTTAGAATGTAGACTATTGTGTTCATTTCTTCTACCCATAGAAATTTGGGAAGACCAATAGAATGAAGCATAGTGTGAGCCATATCTAAAATAGTCCTATTTTTCATTCTACAACACCATTAGATTGGGGAGAATGGGGAGAATTTAATTCCCTTTTAATACCATAATCAATACAAAATTTTTCAAATTCCTTGCTAACATATTCACCCCCATTATCTATTCTAAGTCTCTTAATTTTATAATTTGATGAGTTTTCAACAGATGCTTTAAATTCCTTAAATTTTCCCAATACATCAGATTTATTTTAAGAAAATATGACCAAATCATTATTTTGGTGAAATCATCAATAAAAGTCACAACATATAAAGAACCATTTAATGAAGCTACTTCAAGAGGTCCTCTAACATCACTATGAATAAGTTCTAGTGGGGAAGAGGTACTCTCCTCAAGATGTGAGTGAAAGGGTTTAGCACTTTGTTTTGAGCGTAAACACCCTTCACACGCATCATGAGAAGAAGACAACACAGAAAACCTTTCACAAGATTATATCTAGCCATTTCATATAAGATTTGATAATTAACATGTCTAATATTTCATGCCATAGTTTTGAATTATTCAAACTTTGAGATACAAAACAAGATGCAGAAGAGAAATCATCAAAAATATATAAACCATTTCTTTGAATTCCTTTAGCTATTATACTATCATTACTATCCTTGATATACCAAGTATCCTTCAAAATTTGAATAAAAAACCATCATGAGTTAATTGAGAACATGAAAAAGATTCTTTTTGAGCTTAGGAACAAATAACACGTTATTCAAAATACCATTAGCAAATTTTACTTTTCCTTTCTCTATTGCTTCTAAAGATGAGTTATCACCAAGATACACACGTTCATTGATTTTCACAATATCAAACAAAGAATTTGAAACACCAGTCATATGGTTTGATGCACCTGAATCTAGAATCCATTCAGAATTAGAGGAAGAGTATAATGCAACATATAAAGCAACAATTTTAGGAGTATCATTAGAACTATCATTTTTCCTTAAATTATATTTAGAAGAAACAAATTGTTTCTGATTTTTATGGATAGGTTTCTTAGATTTGCAATCTTCCTTTTTATGCCCAAATTTACCACATTTGTGACATTTACCACTAAATCTTACACGTAATTGTTCAGAAGAAAAAAACTTTTCTTATCAGAAAAGAATATTTAGATCTAAACTTTTGATCAGAGAAGGGCTTGTGAGGCTTGAACTTTGAATTTTGAGAAAGAAGTTCCTGAGAGGCATTCTCCTTAGAGTCAAAGTTCATCATCACTTGCTCTTCTTATATCAAAAGTGAACTCAAGGTATTCAAATCAGGTAGATCATTTTCATTTTGATATTTAGAGTTCAAGATAGAAATAAAATTCCTAAATATTTCATGTATATTTAACTGAACAATAAAGTAGATTAATTTTTCACCAATTAAATCACAATTGCATCCATCTAATTGTGCTTTGATATTTTTAATTTTGGCTAAGAAATTAACTACTTTTTCATCTCCTTTCATAGGAGTTGTAAGTAATTCTAAAACTAATTTAATAATCTTAGACAACCGTGTACCTTCATGCATGGATTCTAATTATGTCCATACCTATTTCGGATGTTTGATATTACCAATGTGCATAAGATATTCATCATTCACATTGTGTAGAATCATGGAAAGAGCCTCTGCATTCATTGTGAGAATACATTCATGTTATCTATGGTTGTTTGATGACCGGTGGGAGAAACCTCAGATCCAGAAACAATCATCTAGAGTTTCCTTGCCATAAGTTCATATTTGACCTGATCTTCCAAATGTTGTAGTTGGTTCCATTCAAGATCTGGGATTTTCAAGGTAGAAATAACTAGATGCCATTGTTTTCCTGAACCTATAAAACACACCTCAGTATATAATGTACCATAGAGTTAGATATATATTTATCAAAATTTGTTACTATATTTTTTCATCAAATATATTTAAAGATAGATCATAACAAATTCAGATCTATAGAAGAAAATAATATCAAATGCCAAATTTGAACAATCTTAGAAATCACTAGCGATTCAATGAATCACCCATGATTCTAGAGGAATCGTGATGGGGACAATCGCTCATGCGATTGGGTCTAAAAAAAACTGTTGAATCAATAAATGGTTATAGTTTTAAATTTAAGTTTTTTGGATGGTAAATTGGCTAAAATGAACGAAAAAATTGTTGGTGATTTATGAAATCGCATGCGATCCCTATGATAAAATACAATTTTTATATTTGAACCCAGATTTCTAATTTTCTACTATTTTGACAAAAAAATGGCTTGAAACCTTTGTTCATAAATCTAAAGACCTATGTTCATAAATTTTTAGACTATATACTATATATATATATATATTATATATATATATATATATATATATATATATATATATATATATATATACCTAAAGACAAGAAAATTCACCCAGCCAATAAAATAAATTGGAAAATCCTAATAATTTTTTAGAGATGCCAATAGATTTACAGAGGGGACAAGTGATTTCACCCAGCCAATGAAAAAATTAAAAACCTATTTTCATGATCCTTGTCTCCTTCATTTTAACCTATTATTAATTCTTGGATTTACCCCCAAAATAATTCAACCTGCACACACATGAAACTATAGAAACATAATGAAATATTTCATATAAATATTTAACCCTTACCTAGTCCTAGTAAATGGTTTTCATGCAATGTAAGAATCCAGATTTTTTCACATGTGCACACATATAAATATTTTCAAAAAATTTAGGTTACAAAAGAAAAGAAAGAAGGGGGCCCTTAATTTATATACCCTTTCGGGTTGGTTGGAAAAACCCGTAAAAATATTAAATAGATTAAATACCTTAACTTTAGATCTAACCTATTTAATTTAGTCACTTCTGTTACCATGTTAGAAATTAGAGGATTCATAGTTATGGGTTTAATTAATTTATATGATAAATTAACATGAACATTACATCACATAAACTATATGTAAATAAATAAAATATTACTTACTCAACACAAATAACACAGATAACACCGTATGTATAGTGGAAAACCCCAATAGGGTAAAAACCACTTGAAATAACCTTTTACTATTAGAGAACCAAAGTTACATCTAGTATTTTCCACCTCCTCCTTCAAACCCTAATCACAAGGGTAAACTTATTTTACCTTTGATATATTTCACAAACATATCAAATGAGGACCTTAAAGTCCTATTTATACAAGGTGATCGGGTATGTCTCCCAACCCACCTTTTCAACCTAAAAGGTTGACACATACACCTAGGTTTATAATATTTAATATTAGAAATATAATCATTTCATGATATTAAATATTTAACCTAAAGTATATACCTAGGTTAGCATATTTAATAATAGAAATATAAATATTTCATATTATTAAATATTAACCTATATAATGGTGATGGATAAGAAATATTGGAAACTAAAAGGGCCAGTAATCCTCTCTTCATAATTGATGTCATTGTTGTGGGTTACGTACATTGGACCATGGTTTGATTGTGTTGGAATGTTGCATTTTACAAGAATGCTGAACTTCCCATCCTTATCAGTCAATCCTTCAATGTACAAGATTTTTCTCCAGCTGTAGTGTTACAATGGAGTGCTACTTTGGCACCTATAATAAATGCAACATGTTAGAAGCAAGTATCAACACTACATGTGATTAAGTTGTACTAAACATTGTATCAGATCACATAGAGAAGTATATCAGATTTATTTTTCTAGTTGAAAAATAATGTGTTCTAAAGGTGAAACATAGAGAATTTGGTGTTTCAGATTAATTTTTCTAGTCAAAATAACAATGTGTACTCAACACTACATGCAATAAAGTTGTATTGAATGTTGTATCATATCACACACAAAAGAGCATCGGATCACAAGAAAAAAAACAAACACACACCTAAAAAAACATTAACATATATTGTTAATCTGTAGGGTGCAGCCTATAGAATAGTATTCTAAGGCCTCCCTACAAGTGCATGCAACTTCAACCTTATTAAATGAATAATCATTAGTTGGGTGTTCCTTGAAAGCACAACCTTATCCACTGACCCTCTTATTCAATAAGCTCGAGGAAAATTACACATTCCTAGATGATACCATTACCTGTTGCCACCATCGGATAAAAATCTATAAAAACTACACCCATATGTCAGTTAAAACTATAAACCATACCACCATTTACATAAATTGTATAATCTCATAAACCCAAGGTCCTAGTATTTACCATTACCTGCTACCACCATAGAAAAAATACTAATATTTAGAGCTATTGTACAAACCTAGAGGCCCAATATCATAGATTACAAATATTGATTATTTAATCCCCATGGTGATTCCATTAATACCTACTGCCATCATTGAAGAAAACAAATATACACCCATTTCACAGGTAACACATTATAACCATATGATGATACCGTAAAATCTGACAGAACCAATCTATTAGAACAAATATAATGCTTAATTTAAGTATAGTCATGGTTGGGGATTCCACCAATTCCGTGCATCTTTCATTTGTTTTATAACAACCCACCCGTGTATGGTTTTTTATGTACCCATAACCCAATATTTAGGGGCTACTTATTTCAGTCATGGAGATCTACCATCTTGAGATTTCCACACAATAACATTATAATCAAGCAATTTGACCCACTCAATATTTACCAGAACCGAGGTCGCCTCTTTGACATAATTAAACACCCACCTGATATTCTCATTCATTAAGCCCACATTCAGTTCAATAGAAAAAAAATATTTTAGCATTTCCTCTTTATTCCTTGTTGTTTTTCTTTCTATACTCAATGCAATGTTAAGATAGTAGCATAAAAGGCTTTAGGGGTGGAAGTAGATGCTGAGAGCTTAATCTTGTTCTATTTGTTAAAGAAGCATGGGAGAAGCTAGACATATTCAGTTGGGTTCTATAGATGGTGACATTAATGGTGGAATTGTTGAAGATGAGAAGAAGAAAAAAGTTTAGATCTGTCTTCCAGTCACTGAAGGAGTGTGAAAGGTGTATAATAGAATATATAGGCCTTAAAATTTTATGAATCACCACACGGTTAGGGCCTCGATATACTCAAAGAGGATGTGTTTGGAAACCAAAATAAAAACAAAGACAACATATTTAGGTACTTACCTACCCATTTTTCGATTGATAATGGAAAACTATGTGTAGGACAAGAAATATCAGCTAGGAATATCAATATTGGTGGAGCACTACTTGAACAAGGTGGAAATCATTTGGTAGGACAATGAGATGAGAGAGATCGAAACATTAATTATTATGTAGTGCCCACTTCCCTTCGACACCTTTTTGATTATTGATTTTGATACTGTCGACTACACTTATGGATATATTGTAGCTTTTTGATTTAGCATGATATTAGATGTTAGAGATACTGGACTGTTGTTGATTTTGACTCATATATGATGCATGTGGATTATTAGAGACATTTTATATTGATGTTGATATACTGTTGACATGGTTATTTATATATATTTCTGACATGTGATATATTTTGTCATATTGAGTAGACCTTTGATAATTGGATTAATGTTGTGATCATTTTGACATGGATGAAACGTTGGATAGAAATGTTGCTAGAAATTGTAAATGATATCGTATTTTCCTAGATGATATTTGATTTGTATATAGATGATTGTAGATTTATATTACATATTTTATCATCCATGTTTTTAATTCAACTATTGGTGCTTAGATTTGTCTCGCCCCATTTGCCATTATTTTCCTCTGATTTGCGTATTGTGAAATTTTCTATCTCTCGATGTGGGTTTTCTGAAAGCTTCTATTTCCATTTGAAATGCTTCAATTTGTTTGCAAAATCCATTGTCATGTCCCTCCTCGAAGAAGTCTCCGAGTCTACCTTGTTTTTGCCCCAATTTCTTCAAAATCCACGGGCTCTGCCATTTTTCCTATTTTCCTCAACCATGGAGGCTCGAGAATGGTTGATTTATATTTGTATGCATTTGAAAATCCAAATCCATGGTCGAAAAAATGCTCAAAATCATGATTCACTTGTTTTTGTTTCAAAAGAATTTTCATCCTTAGCGAAAAATTGGGTTCTGGGCGTGAATGGTGATTTTCTATATTTTTGATGGTCTGACAGGTGTATTTTTCCTGTCAAAGTTATTCCTCAGTGTTTGGCAGTCACGTGGCTTCCTTTGGTTGGTTAGGGAAGGTAAGCAAAAGTTTTAACTTATCACTTTTTGCTTTTTTGGAAAAAGGAAAATTTGGTCCCGTAGCTCCACTCAAATCTTATTGGTTCTTTTGGTGCTTACGTGGCTTCTTCTAATTGGATGGGGCATGACGGGTTATTTTTCTCAACTTGATATTTTTGGCTACTTTGGAAAAAAGTTTGAACTCACTGCGGCCCCACCAAGATTTGATTAAAGCAAATTTTTAAGTGGCAGAGAAAAAGTCTTGCTTTGACTCCGCAGGAGGACACGTGGCAAATACTAATGGCGGAGATACGAGCCTTTGGAGGTGTGCCGCAATGACATGTGGCAAGCCCGTGCTCATCCAAGGTCTCAAATTTTGGGAACATCTCAAGATGCGCCATTGTGACACGTGGCAGTTTGAAAAGTCAAAGGGGTGGGGAAGTGGACCATCGGAGGAAACTTGGATTTTTGCCTCTTGTCATCAAATGGATTAAAATATCAAAATGGCCCACAATCCCGAAAAGAAGGTGGTCAAAGTTTGTTTCAAGTAGAAGGGGTGGGGAAGCGGACCATCGGGGTAACTTGGATTTTTGCCCCTAATATTCAAAAGATTAAAACATCAAAATGGCCCGCAAGCCCAATAAAGGAAAAGTCAAAGCTTGCTCCAGTCAATGGTGGAGGTACGGACTCTCGGGGAAATTTGGAAAAATTTCCTTTTCTCTAGAAAAGGGGTTAAAAGTGAAAAGGGAAGCGTGGTTCCGATGGGACCCATATTAGGACACGTGTCAGGCCCATTTTTCAAGGGAGCGTGGCATGGAGAAAATTTGGAAAATTTTCCCTTTTCCAAAAAAGAGGTGAAATGGCAAAATTTGGCCACGGTTCCTTTGGGGCCCACCTTAGGACACATGTTAGGATCATTTCTCAAGGGCGGAGGTGTGGAGAAAAATGTGAAAATTTTACATTTTTCCAAAATTTGTAAAAGGAAAAAAGGAACCCATGCAACCCCCTCTAAAATGGATTTCCCACGTGGGACAGTCCAAATTAAAAATAGAAAACAACGATAATCGTATCTCTATATCTAATTTTTCTACCATTTTCACTCCGAGCTTCCGGGACGTGCATTCTTTTGGTTTTTATCATTTCTTGGAGTCTCCTTCATGCCAAATAAAGAGGAACATTAATCTAGAGGCCTGGTTTGGTGAGGAAGGTCTGTAAATGTCTCTCACCATTAATATGTAATCTGACTGTCCGATTCGGCCTAATTTTTCTTTCCTTGGCATGCGAAGGACCTGTTGATATTTGGGTTTGGTGAGAAAAATCCAGGATGTTTTCTACCATTAAAGTGAGATCTAACCTTTGGGCTCGATTTGATCTTCCATTTCTTCTTCTGGGCATGCAAAGAACCAGATTGGATAGAATAGGGCGGAAGTGATTGGTGAGTAAAGGAAAAAGTGATCCATCAGAGGAAAGAGTTAAATGTGGGATATTTTTGGAGAGATCTTCCCCCTAAGCACCTGGTGACCTTTTGCAGATTTGATTCTAGGAATCATGATCGTGATCATGACAAGCACTAGTGGCACTCAATGTCTGGACTTTTTGGGGAAAGGCTCTATTGTAAATGTTAGAAATGGCACAAATTTATAATGTAAATGGTTGGGAGTTTTTGAACATAGAAGTATTAGGAGTCGAAGCTTATTTCTTAAGAAAAAGTTTGATAAAACCTATCTTTGAGAAGTCATATGAGAAGCCTATATATCTCTTTTGTATTAAATTTGATCATGTCAAGGTGGTTGTGAGTGTACTGACCATTGAAAAGCCTTGAGATTATTCTAGGAACTTTCCCCTACCTTGATAAATTTTGATTAGAATCGAGTTATTTTGTGTTGATCTTGGGAAAAATGTGTTTGTTTTATCTTTGAGTGTATGTGAATAGTTTTTCTTGTTCCTATTGTAATCTTGTATTAAAATCTGTTCCAATCACACATGTCTCAATCCTTGTGATAGTTTAGTGGCATCTACAATTTCATTTCTTGGAAGAGCCTTCATTTGGGAGTGAAATAAATGATTTAAAATCACTTTTCTTTCATCTGTTTGACAAAGATTGTTTGTAAGCCTCTAGGTGTACCTCAGGCGTGATTTGTCTCAAGATCTTGATGCTTTTTGGGTCTTTCCAACTCAAGCCTTCGTGTTATAGTATCATAGATTGTATGAAAAAGTGATAATCTGGGCCTCCATTGAAGCACATATTCTGGTTAAAGGAACACCCTAACTACTTTGAAAACATTCTATTGTTTGAGCTTTCCATTTTTGTAAAAGTTCTCAAAGATTTGGTATAATCAAATTTATCCTACTTCACCTCCCACCAAAATTCATTCAATAACAATTAATCATACCCTTACTACCCCTATTTGTCATGTATGTATACAAATGCATAATTTTTACTACCAAAGCATGCAGAAACAATCAGGATTCCAAATGTCTTTAGTAGCCTAAGCCTTGCCTAGAGAATATCTCCACTATCTAGAGTGATAACTCGTGAGAGTTAGATTTTTTTTCATTGATCATATTTTCTTCAAGGTATCCTTAAAAACTTCATCAAGAAGGATATCTCCATCTCCTTCATAAACAAAAAGCTACAAAAGGGTTCTCTTACCTTGGTTGAAAGACACAACCTAAAAACATGAGGATAGATCAAATCCTCTTAAGGTGCTACCTGCTCCTTTTCAAAGCCTAAGTGCTAAGAAGTTAGATAGACTACTTCCCCCTACAAAATGACATACATAACTATATATCCGCCTCTCGAGCATCCTGTCGAGATCCATGCTTGGCCTTTGAAGGAGATTAAATTCGGATACCAACATGCTTTGGCGCATTGTCGGGGTCTTATTTGAGTTGCTGAAACTATTTGTTGTTTCACTACCAATTCATATCTATTTGGCCCGTCAACACCACACTTCCGACACCATTCACGGGGACTTATTTGAGTTTCGAAACTAGTTTCGATTCACTACCAATTCATATATATTTGGCTCGTCAACACCATGCTCCCGACATTGTTGCTAAGGAAATTTTGATTGTTGTTGCATATTCAAACCCTGGTAAAACACTTCTTGTATGCTCCAAGTGCTATGTGCAATTATTTTAGTTTTCACACTTAGTGCACTAGCTTTCATTGATAAATCTAGGTAAAGAAGAATCAAAATCGTTCCATTTCTAGTTTCTAGTGTTGACAGACATTTGATAGATCAAATTTTAATGCATTTGTACAATTAAGGTGGAAATCCTTAGTGGTGACTCCATGTGATTTTATTCTTGATGAGTACTAGTGTCTTAACTTCTATCAAGTGAGATTTGTTACTAACCTTTGTAAAGTTGGAAGGAAGAAGGTATTTCTTTACTAGGCATCCTGCTAGGACACTTTTTCCGAGCTAGGAAAAGAAAAGTCGAGAAGGAAGAAAATCCTAGAGAGTTGTTGGTGATCAACAGACAAGAAAGGGGATCTCCATTGATGAGAGTGATCGGCCTATTATTGAAGACTGCAACTCAAGTTCTTCTGAATCAGGTAGCCTCTTTGTGGAATTGAATTCTCCAACAGGAGAGCGGCCTTCATTTGATTTTAAAAAGTTTTCTTCTCATTCTACACCTATCTTTTCAGAAGTTAATAGGGATTTCCAAGAAACAAGGCCCTTAAGGGATACCCATTTTGAAATTTATACCCCTGTGTTTCAAGGACCCTCTTCCCTTATCAATTTGTCACCCCTCCAGGGTCACCTCCTCAAAACAACATGGCCTTGCCCCCACCCAAATCCCCTTTTGTTGTAAACACCTTTGGACCTATAAATTTTGTAGGGATGGATGGTTATCCAAATGTAGTTCCCCAAGAAGTAAGGAACATACTACCAAAGTTCCAAGGAAACAACGCTATAATTGGTGATCAACATCTAAAGCTTTTTATCAATATGATGGAAGGCTTTGAGATTGAACATGAAGATGTATATATCAAACTATTTATCCATACTTTGGAAGAGGATGCTAGGGACTGCGGTACAAAATTTTTCCAGATAATTCCATAGATTCCTAGATCGAGATTAGCAATGCATTTAGATTGCAAAGTATGGTGACATAATTGACCCTAGGTTTCTATTGACAAAATTTGAAAACATAAAAAAATCCTAATGATTCAGTACATGATTTCAACACAAGGTTTAATAAGACCTTGAGAATATTTCTTGTTAGGATAAGTCCATGTGATGAATCGTGTTTGATCAAATATTCATATACATTTGATAAAAAGGACGATTAGTACTTGAGGGACAAAAACCTTACTAATTTGAGGTAAGCATTCACCATGGCCCTGCAGATTGAGAACAACATCAAGAAAATTAGAAATCCTCCAAAAAGGGAGGGTGCAAAACTAATTAACCCATAAAAACCTTAGATAAGAAAGGTTGCTGATTTGGAAGAAGTTGTGAAGACTTTGGGAGGGGCTGTATCAAAGAAATTTCATACAAACTAGCCCGGGTGAGAAAGGAATTGGGTAGATCTCACAATGTCAACACAAGCAAAGCAAGGCCAAAATAGGTTCAAAAATCACCAAATATTTGATGATAGAGGTAAGGGACTTGGATTTGGAAACAGCGGTCCAGGCAGGGGAAACAGAATGGTACTGATCGTTTGGTTGTTAGAGTTGATGTTGTGGAGGAGACAAATGTCATTGACTAGTGTGTGAGATGTTTCATGCCCCATGCTCCATGTGAGGCAGATCAACGGGAAGAAGAAGAAGCGAGATGATGTCAATGATGATGATGTTTGCATGATGAGTTTCTCCACAAGATCACAACAAGGGGCAACAATTGATGTGATAAGTTCTCGGACTGCTACCACTTTTTGGGATAGCATTCGTAGGGTAACTATTCTTCCTCCCTCTCATACTTTAGAGGTAGATACTGTACAATATTTTGAATTTCCCAATAATGACTTTGAATACTTAAGGGATTTAATGATAAAGAAGTATGATGGAGGAATCCCCTCTGAGGAAGATAGATAGTTACTGATGAATGTTGTGGTTGCTCAAGAGAAGGAATATAACACAAGAAGTAAGGCTGTCAAAGGGGCAGGGCCTCAAGCCAAGCCAAAATCTCCCTTACTTTCAAACATTCCTAAAGAGGCTCCTAAGAAAGATACATCTGTCAAAATCCCTACAGTTCCAAACAAAAATCATACCCCTCTTCATGCCCAAGCTGTCAAAAATCTTGTACCACCTAGTGAGTGTGTCAGTTTCCTTCCAATGCCACCTTGCCAAAGTCTGTCCCTTATGATATTTCCCAAGTCTTGAGTTAGATCAAGATCTCAGTTCCAATTGTTGAGTTGCTTAGGATCCCTGAGCACAAGAAGAGGGCATTGGAGTATTTTGGACTGAAAGAGGAGAAGACTTCCCTAGGTAGAAACATAAACATTGTGGATACCCCACCAATCATTAAAGAACCGAAGAACCAACAACATCGAAGAGCTAGATGAACCACCTGAGGTTTATCTAGGGACATCCTTAGTAGATTCTCAGCTAAATGTGGATCCATTCTTCACTACTCGATCATTTATGATAGGTTGTTACACAACCGTATGTTTGACTCAAGGGCATCATGCAATGTCATGCCTTTTGAAGTCATGAATGACCTAGACATCAAGGTAACAATAACATATGGGAAGTGTACTACTATGGATTCCAGAGAGGTGCCAGTGGTGGGATGTGTGAAGGGTGCAGTGGTGTATAACTTGCATCCTATCCAAGAAGAAATTTAAAACTTGATGTTGTCATTGTTTCTTGCCTAGCCAAGTGGGGCATGCTATTGTCTAGAAAATGGGATATAAGTGTTGTTGGGAGTGTCCAAATAGACATTTCCTATGCTACCATTCCAATTGAGGGCATCCTTGACAAGTTGTATGGGGAAAAGAAGATGTTGCACTTTATTGAGGATCCCAACAATGCATCTTATGAAGTATTATACACAAGTGTTGATGCTGATAACTTTGTAGGTTTTGCTGATGGAAAGGAGCACAAGATTGAAGAATTAAAATGTCTTGAATAGACAAGCTCTCCTTGGACTCTATTGTTTGATGGAGCCTACTCCAGGTTTGGGAATGGTGCTAGTGTTGTTCTGCTCTCTCTAGGTCGAGAAAATATTTGTTTTCTCCTTCAAACTCAACTTTGAGTTCACTAACAACATTGTTGAGTATGAGGAACTGTTTTCGGTTTAAGAATTGCTTGGAAACATGGTGTCGGGGACATCATTATCAAAAGAGACTCATAATTAATAGTAAAAAAAGTTGAGAAAAGCGTATGCTAGAAAGAATCAACCAGTGAAACAATACAAGCATGCGGTTTGGGATTTCATTGAGATGTTTGATTCATTCAACATTATGCACCATGATAGGAATTTTAATGACTCGGCAGACAAACTTGGAGTGTTGGGGTCTCATATTGAAAATTGTGTAGTGTCCCCATATTGTGAATATGATGTGGAAGTGTTGATGAGAACCTCTGTCCCTAACAACATTAAACACTGGTAGGTATTTCATGATGATGTATAGATCGGAAGATTTCTGAGAACAAGAGAGAATTTGCTGATCAATACATTGATTTTGAACCATTGTTATGTGTAATAGAGGGAAGGAAACATTGGTTTGCAAGGGCATCATCTAGCTAAAGACTAATACCATTCCTAGAGGGTCAAGTTACTCTTGAGTCTAATTTTGATAATGTTGATCACATTATTAACTGATGCATGACAACCTCGAGGGATATTGAGGAGCATGACCACGGCACAAAGGGGAAACCAAGGAAGATTTGGTTAGGTAGAAATCCTAGCAAGGAGGAGTAGTCATACATCCAATTGTTGAAAAGGTATCAAGATTACATGGCTTGGACTTATTTTGAGCTAAAGGCATACAAAGAAGATGTGTTTCAACATGAGATTCCCTTGGAATAAAATGTAAAACCATTCGGAGTAGAAAAAGAGGCAAATTAATCCGCTATTGTCTCTTAAGATGCAAGAGGAGCTAAAGAAATTGAGGGATGGAGGAATTATTCAACCCACAAGGTATTCTTCTTGGGTTACAATCCTAGTACCAGTTAGAAAGAAGAATGGTGACATCAGCCGTGTGTGGATTTTAGAATCGAATAGAGCATCTATGAGGGATAATTATCCTTTACCAAATATGGAAAACATGCTATAGCTAGTGACTGGTTTTGAGCTACTTTCTACCTTGAATGGTTTCTTTGGTTATAACCAAGTTGTGGTGAAGGAACCAGAAAGAATTAAAAACATCTTTTACCACTCCTTGGGGGACTTATGTATATGTATGGATGCCCTTTGGTCGATGAATGCTAGAGAAACCTTTCAAAGAGCTATTGACGTTGATTTTTCTAGTTACATCAATGATTTTATTGTTTTCTACCAAGATGATGTAACTGTGTTCTCCAGAAAGAGAAGTGATCACTTGCTACACTTGGAAAAGATGCTGATAAGATGCAGAGAATATGGCATTTCACTCAATCCAAAGAAGATCCATTTTGGAGTGTAGAAAGTAAAGTTGCTTCATCACATTGTGTCACAAGAGGGGGTAATGATTGATCCAGAAAGGGTAGAGGCCATCAGCAAGGTTCCAATCCCAAGAACCAAGAAAGGAATTTAGTCCTTCTTTGGGCAGATAAACTTCATCAGAAGATTTATATCAAACTTTGTTGAGTTGACCATTCCAATCACTTCCATGTTAAAGAAGGACTAGGTCATCAAGTGGGAGGAGGATGCCATTCAAGATTTCAATGGGATTAAAGAGGCACTAAAGCATGCACCTGTTCTAGCAGCTCCAAATTATAAGAATCCCTTTCAACTATTCTCTTTTGCTTCAGAGAACACTATTACATCTGTCTTGTTGCAGAAAGATGATGAGGGGCTGAAAGGAAAATTGCCTTTTTCAGTAAGGCATTGTAGGGGGCTGAGCTGAAATATACTATTATGGAGAAACATGCATTTTACTTGGTAAAAGAAACAAAGGTTTTTAGACCTTACATTTTGAGTTCTAACATTTTTGCTTATGTTCCCCACACCATGGTGAAAGACATCTTATCAGAGATGGAAGTATTAAGCAAAAGATGCAGATGGGTGAAAAAGTTACAAGAATATGACATGGATATCCAAACCACGAAGTTGGTGAGAGGTTTGGGCTTGGCTAAGCTTATGACTGAGAGAAACTTGCAAACTATTGAGGTAAATGATATATAAGAAGGTAGGGTAGTTGTTTTTGAAAAATTGATGAATTCTGAGTGGTACAAAGATGTAATTTTTTTTATCTCAGACACCTTAAATGCCCCAGTATTTAAGTAAGAACTAGAAAAGAGCCCTTAAGTTGCCTTCCCAAAAATATGTCATTACCGATTATGGGCTAGCTTGGAAAAACCCCGAGGGAGTCCTCTTAAGGTGCATTCTTGAAGAAGAAGCCCTCAAGATAATTTTTGATCTCCATAGAGGAGTTTGGGGAGCATTTTTATGGAAGAGTCATAACACACAAGATCTTGAGGGTTGGTTATTGGTGGCCAACCCTATTCAAGGATACAACTCTTTTGGTTAGAATATGTGAGATTTTCCAGTGCTTCTTTGGAAGATTGAAAGCTTCAAGCTCCCTTCCTTTGCATCATGTATCAATTGAAGCCCCATTCAAGAAATGGGGGATGGATTTCATTGGTGAGATTTTAGAACCTTTAAGTGTTGTCCATAAGTGGATTCTTGTAGCCACTGATTACTTCACCAAATGGGTGGAGGAAATCCCCACCAAAAGAGCAACACACCAAATTGTCATGGATTTTCTGTTGAACCATATCATCTGCAGGTTTGGGGTGCCAGTCAAGATTGTTGTTGACAATGCCATGAGCTTCAAAGATAAACCCTTTTGGGCAATGTGCAAAGAATATGGGATCAACTTGACATATGCATCTAATTACAATCCCTAAGGAAATGGACAAGTTGAGTCCAGTAATAAAAATTTGTTGAAGATTATCAGAAGAACCTTGGAGCTAAACAAGAGAAAATGGGGTGAGCAATTAAAGTTTGCTATCTGGGTAGACCAAATTACTGTTAAAAGAGCCACTGGAAAGAGTCCATTTGAGTTGGTAAATGGAACTCAGCCCCTGCTTCCCTTGCATATGCAATTATCCTCATATCGGTTCATGCAAAAACTAGAAGATTAAGAAGTAAGTCCATATGATGCCCGCATTAACTAGATTATTGAACTTGATGAAGAAAGGAGGGCATCTCATCGAGAGGCATGTAATGTTCAGAGAAAAGTTGAAGAAGTTATTTAACAAGAAGGTCACTCCCAGAGCTTTCAATGTTCGATATATCGTTACTGTTATGGGATAATAGGCATGAAGATAAGGGAAAACATGGTAAATTTGATGCATTTTGGGTGGGCCCTTACTCCATAGACATTTGGATTGGTGAGCATACCTTCTTCTTAAAGGATTTGGATGGAAAATGGCTCGAATTTCCTGTTAATGGC
This sequence comes from Taxus wallichiana var. yunnanensis, assembly GCA_018340775.1. NCBI lineage: Eukaryota > Viridiplantae > Streptophyta > Pinopsida > Cupressales > Taxaceae > Taxus > Taxus wallichiana. The sequence goes on from CM031242.1 coordinate 489,620,401, forward strand.
AGGAATTTGAAGCATTTCTTAGATTGATTCCCCAGAACCAAGGTGAACATCATTTTTACAGTGTATAGTATGTTGTTTTGTGTTCTATCTTTCATGTTCTTGTTCGTTATGGCCCCTTGTGCCCTATTTTTGCTGGTTTCTCTATTCATTTTTGAGGGGCAGTCTTGATTTTGTGATCTATAAGATAACTCCTTTTCCCAAAGGATATTTTGGCACTTGGTATACCTTTGTTCTTATGGCACTCGTAAGAATTTCCTATCCCCGAGTTGAAGCCAATGTTGGTGCTCAAATCTGTCTTGCCCTATTTGCCATTAGTTTCCTTTAATCTATGTATTGTGAAATTTTATGTCTCTCGATGTGGGTTTTCTTAAAGATTCTATTACCATTTGAAATGCTTTGATTTGTTTGTAAAATCCATTTCCATGTCCCTCCTTGAAGAAGTCTCGAGTCTGCCCTATTTTTGCCCCAATTTCTTCAAAGTCTGCGGGTTCTGTTCGTTTTCCTATTTTTCCTCGACCATGGAGGCTCGAGAATGGTTGATTTATATTTTTATGCCTTTGAAAATCCAAATCCATGGTCGAAAAGATGCTCGGAATCATGATTCACTTGTTTTTGTTTCAAAAGAATTTTCATCCTTAGCGAAAAATCGGGTTCTGGGCGTGAATGGTGATTTTCTGTATTTTTGACAATCTGACGGGTGTCTTTTTCCTATCAAATTTATTCCTCAAAGCATTCAGCGGTCATGTGGCTTCCTTTGGTTGGTCAAGGGATGGTGGGAAAATTTTTTAACTTATCACTTTTGCTTTTTTGGAAAAAAGGAAAATTTGGTCCGTAGCTCCGCTCAAATCTGATTGGTTCTTTTGGTGCTTACATGGCTTCTTCTAATTGGATGGGGCACGATGGGTTGTTTTTATCAACTTGATATTTTTGGCTACTTTGGCAAAAAGTTTAAACCCACCCCATAGCCCCACCAGGATTTGATTAAAGCAAATTTTTAAGTGGTAGGGAAAAAGTCTTGCTTTGACCCTGTACGAGGACATGTGGCAAAGACTAATGGCGGAGATGTGGGCCTTCGGAGGTGTGCTGCAATGACACGTGGCAAGTCCGTGATCATACAAGGTCTCAAATTTTGGGGAACATCTCAAGATGCGTCATTGTGAGACACATGGCAATTTTAAAAGTCAAAGGGGCGGGGAAGTAGACCATTGGAGGTAACTTGGATTTTTTGCCTCTTGTCATCAAAAGGATTAAAATGTCAAAATGGCCCGCAAGCCCGACAAGAAGGTGGTCAAAGTTTGTTTCAAGTCAAATGGCCCACATTCCAATATTTGTATATTGTGTAAGAGAAAGAATCAAAATGGATATATTGTGTAAAATTTTAGTTGGAAGTTGCATTGTCAAAAAAAAGTTACTTTTTTTGTGAATTTGTAATGTTGTAAATGAGAAAGAAGAAATATAGAAGTTGTAGATGTTGAAAATTTATACATAGTAAATTTGAATGGAAAATAAAGTTGTTATAGTTGTTTTGGAACATATATATGTTGTAGTAAAAATGGGAACAAGAGAACAAATTTGAAGTTTATTGTTATTGGAAATGTTGATTTTTTAGTAAGAGAATAACAATGTAAAAGTAAATTTGAATCCATTTTTGCTCATGGAATTTGAAAGAAGACTAGTTGAAAATAATGTAATGACTTTGTAAAGTAGATGTGCTCTTATTAGAGTAGATGATATTTTAAAATGAGTAGATTGAACTAAGGAATGATCAAATGGAAAGAAATCTCAAAATTGGAAACTTTAGGTACATAAAATCAAGTTCAAAATGTATTTTATAACTTTGTAGTAAATTTTAGTTTTGAGAAAATATCAGATTTTAGGTTCTATTTCTTAAAAATAGGACCACCGCCCTATGCAGAGAGGCGGTCCCATAACCGCCGCTCGACTAAGGCGGTGTCTCAAAACCACCGCTCGGTAGGGCTGTGGTTCTATCACTTACGACAAAACTCCTCAAATTAACACCTGTATAATATTTTTAATGGTATACACTAAACTTTAAGCTTGTAAATTGATCTATGGAACTCCCAGTAATCAAACTATGCTCTAATCATGTGAATATAGCTTTTAAACCTACAAATGGTGGATTAAAAACATTCTTTTCATTTATAACAATGGGGGTAGGGTTTGCCCCAAATTGAAAACCCCAAATACACTTAGTTTGAACAAAAAACCGATTGGTAAAGGAAAACCCCTCCCAATCCTTGAATGGAAGTAATAACAACAATAAAACTTTAATCTAAGCTAATCTAAACTAGATCTCCTTGTAGAATCCTCCATGGCTCTTCCTCTTTTGCTCCCATGGCTTCCTCCTCTCCAACCTGCAATTTTAGAAAACAAATAGACCAAATGAGGGAAATAGAATAAAGGAAAGGATTTAATAAAATTCATAAGGAAATTTAGGGCTAGTTTGGAACCCTAGGATCTAGTGGCCAAGATTTTTTTGATCTAAGGGTGGAGGATTAACCCTCCTTTTATTTGGTAAAAATGTATTTCTAAAATGTTTAAATTAAATCCTTAAGGGTATGTGTAGATGGGTGAATGAGGCCTTTTATTTTCCTTAGAGTGTTAAACTTTTGTTAGTTCTTAGAAAGCCTTAAGAAGTCATGAAAAGGACTTTAACTTAATAGGATAATGATTTTTAATAAATTAACATAAGGTTAACCTTTCTAGGATTGAATATTATCTAAAGAGAAGAAAACATTTCATTAAGTAAATTAGTCTATGGTACCTTCCTAATGAATAATTGATTAACGGACCTTAGGGATAAATTTGAGATTTTGTTAGCCCTTTTATCTAGATCTGGTTTTTAATCTTAAAGTGGAGTTTACTAGTGTAAGTTATTTTAATGGACCCTAAGGGTCAAGTACCTTTGTAACATTCTTATAGCTTGAACAAAAAAAAATTAGTTGCAATTTTTGGATTAAGTGTTAGCTTAAAGTGTGTTCCTAGAACGTCATTTTTTGGTGGGTGTTACATGTTGGGCCTTCTTCCATCTAAAGTGACCTGTCTTTGGATGATCTAGGATTTGCTGACATTGTTGGATAGAAATACCACAATCGAACAAGTTTCTTCTAAATATGAAGAGATACATAGTCAACAACTTGATAGAGATGAATGTTGCTATGATACAAGCATGGAACCTGAATCTTATGGAAATGCATTTTAGATTTGTACCTCTGAAGGATATGAAGTACGTTCTCTCCATAAATCAGTTTTAAAAATTAGATTTTATCCTCAAATTGTTTACTTGTTCAGAGTTTCATACTGTAATAAATGAATCTTAGGAATTAACTGGCTCGGTACCTACAAATGTAGGAATCGTGAGTGTAGATATTAAATCCCTAAAATTTAAGCTCGGAGAGGCATTACAAGAGGTAGTTGAATCCCAAAGACAAGTGATAATAGAGATAGATAAATGTAAGAAAGTAGAAGGGATTTCCATCAAAGCAATCCACAGAGTATGCACATGGAGCAATCATTCTTCTTCTCTCTCGATATTTAAGATTCGAGAGAAATTTATTTAATTTTTATAGTGTTAATCAGTTTAGACAAAATGAAGCGATTTCAAGGAAGTAGTGAAATTGAAAGAAAACACAAGCTCAATCTTACGACTTACGAAATACCAATGAGAAGAAATTATGAGGCAATGAGATGAAGCCCTGGAAGAGCTTGAAATAATCAGACAAAAATTGAGATTTCTTGAAACACAAATAAATGATTCTTCATGGTAGCGGTATGAAAAAATGTAATATCCCGAAGCTGCAAGGCAACGTGGACGTCGGACCAGCGAGTCCCTCGATTTCAATGCACACTCTAACATTCTAATCTTGGCCCTCCAATTTATGAAAGATGTCAGACCCAACAAGTATCGTCTCACTACAAGAATGCCTTATGATGTAATAATATAGTACACATAAAGTTAGTAAATTATCAAATTAGTGTAGGATTGAATACTAAAAAGGTAATTCCCTAATGTGGAAAATATCTAATCAATGTAATCTTTAAACATAAAAATGGCGACCCGCCATAGAGAAATTTAATAAATCCATTTTAGTAACATGTAAATTCCTCTATGGCAGTCCATGATAGAAAAATTCACTTAGAGGAAAGATATACCCCAACGTGGGAAAGATAAAATCAAAGGAATCATAAATGTATTTTATATAAAATCAATAACACGAGGAGAAGAATTTTTTCTCACAATGTATGTATGATATGAATCTGAAAAATGTAATGAAAGGAAAATGAATAATGACATGATATATATGATGACACCATGAAATAATAATTGATCATAAAATAAACTATGTAAGTAGATATCTATAAATGAAAAATTCAAGAGACAAAAAATAAATCAATGAAATTGAAAAAATGAGAAAAATAGTAATAAATACATACTCAAGAAGGTAAAATAAATAAGGATGAATCTCTTATTTCGATCCATAAAATTGGAAAAGTACTATGTAGGAAACAAATGTGCGTAGCTAAAAGTTGGAGATTGTAGGATGTGTAGGAAATACTAGACAAATTAGTCCAAATAAATTCTACAATTAAAATACTTGTTGTAAGAAAGACTAATTATATATAATATGTATAATAAATAAAAATGCATGTGTGTATCATAGCTAGTAAGACTATAAGTGCAAGCCCATATGATAAGATGAGACGAAGATTTTTATTTATTTTAATAAAATAATGGAAAGAATCCAAAATTACATATATTTGTGAACGCTATATGCTTGGGGAATGTTAATGATATCATATATAGTGTGTGTGTGTGGGTGTGTATTATCTTATCTATATGGATACTTATAATAAAAATAGGATACATTTATGCCTAAAACATTTAGCTACTGACACACACACACACACATGTGCACACATGCGCACGTAGACGCGCATGCGTGCATACACACACACACACACATGCACATGAACACAAAAACACACATACACATGCATACGCACGCACACATGCACATGCACACACTCACAAACAAAAAAACAAGTGCACACATAAACATGCACACACATGAGTGTGCTGAAACACACATATGCACATGCACACGCACACACGCACACACACACACACATACATGCAAATGTAGATGCACAAACACACGCACACACACACACACACGCACATGTACACGCAAAATCACACGCAGATGCATGCACATGTGCATACACATAAAAACAAACACACATGCATGTATGTATGTATGTATCAATTTTCATGTATTTTGTAATCCCAAAATTTTATGTGACTAAATCCTTGAGGATTAAAAAGAATTAAAGAATTGTGGATTATTAACTAACTATCAAATTTAAATTAAGAAAAAGACATTGTAAATAGCTATTGATGTAATGAATGTCACAAGCTTTTGATTAAATATGTTTAATGTATTTATGAAAAGGTGTGAACAACCAACGTGATGGTTATTAACTACCAATGGAGTCTTATAAAAGGCATGGAAATTACTATGAGAGGGACATGATTTAAATAGTACTTGTGACTCTAAGAGAAAAATTAATATTGAGTGTGTGGAAGTAAATTTCAAGGTTGACTAGGTATAGACAGGAAGTGGACAAGAGAGATGGGAAGCAATGGTGTCCTAACTAGAGGTATAGATTACAACCTTAGATGGTCCTTCCTAGAGCAAGGTGTACATACACGGGGTGTATAACACATTCCTCTCAAGTATGGCCATAGTTTGGTGTGTGTTACGTGAGCTTGGATTGGAGATTTGGTTCAAAAATTCATGTGAATTGTCTCGAGATAAGTATGATGTCTATAAAATATCTACGGGTTTATGTAAAAGTCATTATAATCATATGTTAAAGCTCTGTAAACATCTAAATCTAATAAAATTAAGTTAATTCTTTTTTTATATTGTTAAAAACGTGTAAATAAATAAACTATGCATTTTTGATATTTATATTTGTGTTCTAAAATAAAGTAATCTATTAAGTTTAATATAGAATGAGATTGTTTCTAGTGTATTTGATCATAATCATGCACTTTTAATGATTTCTCAAGCTAAATTATCTATCTTTAGTATTTTATAGTCATGTTTGTTGTGTTTTTATCTCTTCACGGTTGTATTACTATATTTTATTTCTTGGACCCAAAATTCCCTATAAGCGTAGTTAATTCTATGTTCTAAGTCCACCCCAACACAAAGTGCATTATCCAAAATTATGAAGTTAGATCCGGTTAAACTATTCCATGTGTGCTTCGTGGGGTCGGAGTTTTGGTACCTTTGTGAAGTATTAGCTAATTAAAAAGACCCATGTTTCATTCGCCGTATCATAGTTTGCTAGATCCTCTGCCTTGTGTGAAGCTTTAGCCAATCAGAGAAGTATGTGTGTTATTCACTTGTCAAATTAATGACTATTGTGAAGGTTTAAGCACCGAGATCATGATGAAAAAATTCACAATGTCAGGCTTGTGTTAGTCTCTTCGAGTTTTGTGAAGTACAATCCAATGATATCATGTCACGTACTTTGTAGATTCATACTTTTGCTAATCAATCTCTATTTAATGTGAAGCTTGACCCAATCATAATGCTCAAAGTCTTGTCACATTTTGCATTGTCAATCTTATGTTAGTCTTGACAATTGTTAGCCAATAAGATTTAGCCACTGATTTTGCATAATCAATATTTTTGTCAGGTTGTCGAATGCGAACCAATCTAATTTATCCAAGTCTTTTAGAATATTGTTATAACCATATCAATATGTGAAATTCAAGCCATCTAGATGATTCCATGGGTATAATAGTATGTCTTGATATGAAATAGTCTAATATCTTATGTTACTCTAGGAAATGTGAACTAATAAAAATGTTCCACATGTCTTCTTTCGTAGTTTCGGACTAGATATCTTTTCCAATGGATTATTGCCACTTTTATTTTTCCTTTGTCTTCACAAACCATCTAGACCGAAGTTTTTAGTCTTAAGTTAATTCCATAAGCCTAGAGTTCATACTGACAGAATTGTTAAGAAAAGCCACGTAATTTTGCCACGTGTTTTGGATTAGTTTTTATCGTACTTGTAAGCTTAATTAATCTAGTTAGTTGTAAATTATAGATTTAAAGGTTTTTACTAATAAAAATGTGACTGTAAATTGTTTCACTTGTTAATATCAATAGAATGTCATTAAAAGCATATAGATCAATAATTTGACCATAGATTCTTCATTTTTAGATGTATATGAATTTAGAAAACATATCGTTCTTACGCTACTTAAGATTTTGTAAGCTAATTATTATAATTTAGTCAAGGGAAAAAGGTGCATTTCATTTGGTATCAGAGCTAATTATCCTCATTAAAATACGTTCTGTTGTTGAATTGATGAAAGGAAAGTAAATATGCTGTAAAGTAAAAGATTATGGTGATTTTCTCACAAGGATAAAATTGTGTATATACACCGAGAGAATGGGAGACAAAACAAACTTAAATGGAGTAGAATCGCAAAATGGCATGAATTACAACGAATTTGAGTGAAAAAACTAGCAATTGGGTAGGGAAGTAAATTATCTTTTTGAGAAATTAGAAACATTAAAAAGCCAATTTGCAGAAGTTATGATTGATAAAGCTGATAAGTCTAGTAAATCAAATAAAAGCACTAAATCATAAAAGAAATGTAATAAGTCTGAAAATAAATTAAGAAAAAGAAAGAACTCTTCATGTGATGATGATTCTATTCATGATAAATTAAATGAATCCTCTGATTCTTCTAGTTCTTATGATTCTTCTGATACTAAGCAAGAAAGTTCAAACAAGAATTCCAAAGACATACAAAACCTTGCTAATAAATTAAAATTGACTTAATATGCTAGAGAAGTAGGAATATGGGAACAGGAAAAAACTTAGCTATCAATCTCTAGAAAGATATTTTGAATTACAAAATACTAATAAGCTAAGAAAAACTCAAATAACTTCATATCAGTTGAAAATTTTGCCCTTAACTAGTGGGAAGACACATTAAGATCTGAGAAACTTAAAGCCCATAAAGTCTCCTGGAGAAAATTTAAGAAGTTGTTTAAAAATAAATATTTGTCTGAACATTTCTTGAAACAAAGACAAAATGAATTATTTTATCTAAACAATGTGCTAAAATTGTAAATGAGTATAAGTAATCCTTTAAAAACATAAACATATTTGTGCCTTTTATTTTTGGGATAGACAAAGTTGTTAGATTCATCAATGGTCTAAGGGAAGAATATAAAGCTAATGTTTGGTGTGGTAAACCAACTCTAATAGAAGCGAGGTTGTTCAAATTGCAGAACAATTTGAGAAATAAAATATCATAGTTCAACAAAAGAAAGACAAATATAACAAAAAAAACTCTAATTTTCATTTTAAGGACAAGAAAAGACCATTTAGTGAGACTGTAAAGTGCAAAAATACTTAGATCAGTAATCAACAAAAGAAATAAAAATATGTTAAGATAAACTAGAAGAAGTTAAATGCTGGAATTGTTGAGATAGCCACTATGCTACGGGTTTTCCTAAGAAAATAAAAGGTTGGTATAAAAAAGTAGAAAATTTATGATAAACCAAAATAAGGAAATTAGAATATTAAAGTTTACGTTGTTGTTGATACATGTACAATGCATAAATAAGTATCTCGATTGAATTAAAAGGATTTATTACTAAAATAACCCTTGATTTCTTAATTGATTTTGCTAGTAGGAATAGCTTTATTCCCCTAACTTAGTTAAATATTTGAATTTTTTTACTGAAAAATTGAAACTGTAGCTATAGAAATGGTGATGGAAGAATAAGAAAACAAACAAGATCTTTAGTAGAATATTTATATTTTCAAATATATTATAGTGTATGTAGTGAAACTTTTCATGTGCTAAACTTAGGTCAATATGATTTTATTTTAGGGATGAATTGGCTACAAAATAATCATGCCCTCGTTAAATGTGAAAATAAGAAAGTTTGTATTCAAGATCCATATGCAAACACTCATATTTTTCAGGGAACTAAAAGATGATTAAATTTGAAAACTCTTTCTTCTATCCAACTTAAGAGGATTCTGAAAGAAAAATGTAAAGTTTTTTGAACTTTGATTACTCAAAATGATAAACTTGTAGTAGATATAAATGTTCATCCTGTAGTTCAAGAATTTATGGATGTCTTTCCATCTAATGTGGAAGAATTTCCACCTAGGAGATCTATACAACATGCCATTGACCTGATTCCTAGAGTTGAACCGATGTCTAAAGCACCTTATAGGCAGTCTATAACTAAATTAGTTGAGATTAAGATACATTTGACTAAATTGTTAAAGTAGGGAAAAATCAGTGTTTCTAGTGTTTCTGGCCAATGAGGCTTTGTATAAACTATAAACAACTAAACAAGCTAACTATTAAAAATAAGAGTGCTCCTTGTTAGATAAATTTAATGATGCCAAATGTTTTTCTAAAATTGTGTTATCATATTATAATAAAGGAAAAAAGATGGCACATGATGAGGCTTTTTTGTATAAACTATAAACAACTAAACAAGCTAACTATTAAAAATAAGTATACTTTGACTAGAATTGACGACTTGTTAGATAAATTTAATGATATCTTTAGAAAGGACTCAATTTGATCAAATATATAAGATATGCATTTCCTAATGATAGCTATTTTGCTTAATTAAATGCAAATTTAAAAATGGAACATCTAATGTTCATTTAAACGATAGGATTGTTTCTTATTTGAATGTTGAATGGAGAGTTATATGTTTCGGGTCTAGAAATTTGTTTCCTACTAAAAGGAATAATCCTACTCATGATTTGGATATAAAGTAAATTGTGTATTCCTAGTCTTCAATATATTTTTACTCATCCATTACTGAATATGAGACAAAGAAGATGGGTAAAATTCCTAAGTCAAGTATGATTTTAATTTATGTTCATAGTAAAAAAAAAAATTGAGATATTTTGATGACATTCTTTAGAAAGGACTCAATTTGATCAAGATATAAGATATGCATTTCTAATGATAGCTATTTTGCTTAATTAAATGCAAATTTAAAAAAATGGAACATCTAATGTTCATTTAAACAATAGGATTGTTTCTTATTTGACATTCTAGTTTTCTATAAAAGACTTTCCTATCTTCCTATTTTAAGAAAAAAAAATTGAAAAGAATTATCGACATTCTAGTTTTCAAAAGACTTTCCTATCGGTTAAAAAGAATTATTTCTAGCCTGGAATAAAACAAGATATTACAAATTATGTGCAAAAATGTATGGCTTTTCAAAAGGTCAAAATTGAAAAATGTAGTAGACCTAGACAATTATAACCTTTGTATATTCCTAAATGGAAATGGGAGTCTCATTAGTATGGGATTTATTAGAGGTTTACCTAAGACTAAGAATGGTCATGATTGTATTCTTGTTTTGGTTGATAGATTTATGAAAATGGCACATTTTCTACTAACAAATGTCAAAGTTTTGCTTCTAATATAGCTCATTTGTTTTCTAAGGAAATATTTCATTTACATGGCCTTCTTAAAGATTTAGTAAGCGATAGAGACCCAAAATTTACTTCTTCTTTTTGGAGATATTTATTTGATGAGTTGGGTACTAGTTTAAGCTTTAGTACTACATATTGTTGGTCCGAAAATCTGTCACTTGGGAAGATCTATGGATAAACAAGCCAACAGTGTGCAGGGCATAGCCCCTCTTTGAGAAAAGAAAGTGAAACTCGGTTTATTGTTATTCTACAAAGAGGAATCTATGCAAGTCTCACAAATTCTGCCTTTGGGGGTTTGGGATCTCATCCCAGAGGGGTGTTTCCGGCTGTGAAAAGAAAGGAAAGGAAGAGAGGATGAAGAAAGAAAGAGCAGGTCCGAAGGAAGAAAAGAAATGAATTCCAAAGCAGAAAGGTCAGAAGGTTTATGTTTTGGGATTGGTAGTAAACAGAGCCAAACCTACTTGCATAAACGAGCAAAGCAATACTGATGATGAATCGGCGACTCGAGTGACCTCTCGGCGAGAAATGTTGATAGACTCTCACTGCATCAAATGAAAATAAAATGAAATGAAGCAGATTTAACAGAATAAACACATAGATCAGACGTAAGAAAGATCTACATTGCACATAACACAGGTATTCAGCACAAAGTCTAAATATTGTATTAATTATCCTTCTGTTACAAAAAGCTCAAAGTCTTTTCTCCTCACTTCTATTTTTCATCTGAAAGATATTCACTCATGCATCCTCAACACAACAAGTGTTGGGATATTTATAGAAGAAGGAGAGAAAAGAAGGCAAAAAGGAGCCAACAACTTATTTACAAAGATATTTACAAAATATCTAAAAGTCATGTTGACTTTTTACAACTTGATGGATGGCATCATCCCATGATGCAACATGGATGATGTCATCATTTGTATCAACATACTCCAGATATTTCCAAAAAGAAAGTCGAAGAAGAGAGAGAGAGAAGAAGAAGAAGAAGAAGCTACTCGTCATCGTCATCCTGTGGCCGAAAGGGGGTGGACTGCTTTTGTTGTTGCTCAGGTGACGAGATATGGAATTGAGAGCGGTATTCCATAAACTTGTTGATCATTGGCCCTAGCTGATCCTGGGAAGGATCCTTGTGCCTATCACTTATCACCTCACAAGTTTCCCGCTCATCTGTGAGTTTCTCGGGGAGCTTGGAATAGTCTTTTTCCGCCTCAATGAGTAACCCAATGAAGTCTCGGCAGGCCAGCAGGTTGTTGATAGACTCTGCATCAAAAGTGACCTCTGGCCCCGTGCCTTGAGAAATGATCTCTTTAAAGACCTGAATGGTCTCATCAGCTTTTCTTAAAGTAAAGGAAGGAGTAAGTAACCCTGGCGACATGTTAAGAATGATCCATTCCATTTGATGCATCGCGTCCAGGGCTTCTTCCTTTACTTTGTCAATCTTTTCTAAGACAAATTCCAGCTGATCCACCCGGTAGTCCAGAGTGGACATGATTTTGTTGAGGGCCCTGGGATGGCCGAAGACGCCGAACTTAACCAGATCTTCGACTGAACAGTCAAACATTTGTTGGAAGGTCTCGTGCTGCAGTCTAGCATGTTCCAGCTCTTCTGATATGGGCCCCGCTAACGCTTGGAGCTCTTTATTCACCTTATTGATGTTCAAATACAAGTTAGAGAACTCGGCGATTACTTTTTCACTGTCTTTGAGGATTTGGCTCCTCCAAGCGGAAACGGCCATACCCTGCTCACCGATCTTTGCGTACTCATTAATTTTCTCCTGGCTGAGAAGCTCTGGGGAAGTCTCGCGGCAATCGTGGGAGGCGCACTACCCATCTTCTGTAAGGCTTGGAGTAGATATTTGTTTTGCTCTTTCAATTGCCTTTTCTCTTCCTTTGTCTCTTGAAGCTTCTTGCAGAGGGCGTCAACTGCAGAAAGGGCTTCCCCCTGAAGGCTTTTAGAAGATGTCCCCATTGTGACTTGGGTCATAGTAAAATCATGTCGGTGACAGATCCTTTTCTCCTTTAGGGATTGGGGTACGCGATCTCCATAACCCTCTCTCCTGCAGCACTTTGAGAGAAGCACGTAACGGGCTTCTGCTTCTTTGCTCCCTTAGATGGGATTATAGAAAAGTCCATCGGAGCGATGGGAACTTTCCTCTTTGCCTTGACTTGCCGGGAGATCCAGTGGACCTATGGGAGAAGGGCCAAAATGGAAAAGGGGGCAGCTACAAGAGTGGAGGGTAAAAACGTGGAGACACGTGGGGGGCATGGAGAGAATAGCCAAGAAGTGTCCACGGGAGGAAGGGAAACTGCAGCTGTGGAAGACATAGGAAGGGAAGGGAGCTCAGAGATGAGGGAAGAAATAGAGGAGGAAAGATCCGCAAGGGAAGAGAAGATAGACGAAGAAGCGGGGGGAGGAGTAGAAGAAGGGGGAGAGGACACGACCAAAGGAATGGCCGCCTGAGTCACTCGAGGAGGGGAAGGAAGAGAAGAAGAAGGGATAGAAGGGACCTCGGTTGTTGTAGCAATGCTGGCATCCTGAGTGGATGGGCCTATTGGAACATCCTCTTCTACTTCTTTCTCTGGCGAAGCCAGAGTTATAACCTGTTCGGGTGCCGTGGAAGGAGGACTTGCTGGAGCTTCTTCCTGAGTGGTGCTGGGTTCACCCTCTATGCCTTTGCCCTTGCCTTTAGGCTACTGCTTGGATCGAGGAGGTGCGTTACCCAGTGGGGAGGTTGTGAAATCAACCCCAAGGTAGATTAACCCGTTCATCCGGCACCAATGCTCTATCCTGCGCAGAGTTTCCTTGACCCTTTCCTCGATCGTCTGAGGTGCCTTGGTTCGATCAATGGCCGGAAAAGCCCAATTGTCCCCATCCGTGTTAGTATATACTTGGTCTATTTCATCTTCCGTAGTTTGGAAGCCTTTGGGGACAATTGCTATCCCATATTGGATGATTTTTGCCAAGGCTAAGCGAGAATGATCTTTTCTCCTGAGCTCAACCTCATGGATGATGTGATGCGATGTAGATGTCCTTGATCCGAGGGACATGGATTGGATCAAGCTTTTGCCCTCGCGAGACAATTCCTTGGGTCGAAGGTAGGCCTGGCCTGGGAAATCATGTCTCAAATTGAGCAGCTACCCACTCTGCGAACATATCTTTTGCCTTGTGGTGGGTAAGGCATGTATATCGGCTCATCGTGAGGGGGAAAGGAGTTCCACCCTTCTTTCTTTTAAGGCACTTCTCGTGATATGTAATCAGCTGTCTTGACAGCTCCAACAAAATCAGCTTGGGCCCAGCATACCTCGGCAGTCTGGTTGGCTCTCCCAAGAAGTTGGCCGCCCTTAGATAGGTGAATGTGGGAAATTGGGTGAACAAGGCCCCCCATTTCTCAGTGGCTGCCACTATGCTTTTGGTCGTACGACCGTAAGTCATATTTGGCCTCAACAGGTAGATGATGTGGTAGAAAAACACATCATTAATCTTTGTGAATTGGGAGATGCTATTCTCCAGCCTCAATTCTGGGTAGTACTCATATATTTTGACCTGAGGCCAAACTCCACTTCGTATCAGGCCTGGGTAGTCTCTCTCTGATGCTGCAGCATAGACAACATAGGAGTTCATGTAGAAACTTCCCGTTGTAAGAAATTGTTGAAGCTGCTCAGAGATTGTGCTGCTTATTATTTCTCCCCAGCAAAAGCGCTGATCGGGCACGTTCTTGTTCATGGTCTCCAAGTACCGCAACATCCATTTATGGAAAAAGTGGGCGTCAGGAAGCCCAAACACTCTGCTCAGGAATGTGATAGTGTCGCTGAGCTCCTCTGAGAAGTCGCTGCGGTGGATGGTTTGAGGCCATCGGGTCACCACCTTTTTATTTTTCAAATAGACCTCGTTCATCAGCTGCATACACTGATCTTCGTTATCATCCTGTGCCTTAATACAATCCTCTCTACCATGACGGCCACAAAGTGCTGTGATGAGGGATGCCAAGTATTATTTCGAAATGGGGGCAAGTGAGGTTATGACAATACTACCTCGCCTTGTCATTTACGACACACCTTGTGTCCTTGTTATAGCACCGGGTGACCACCATCATGAATTCGTTGTTGATGGTGCTGACTGGGATACCTCCAGCAAAATGTAGGGCGCTGCCCATTAGTTTGTCCATCCACGGACTTCTAGTCACCTTCTGAGTTCTGACCCAGAATTCCTCCATATCAATGTGACCCAATTCTGAGTCTCTGATGTCTAGGTCGCATTCGGCCTGGGAGTCAGGCATTCTGACTCTCTGATACTTGTATTTCATCTCTTCTTCTGTAAGTTTGGCCTTGCCTTTGGACTTGGTAGGTCTCCTGCTTGATGTAGACATATGTTCTTTCGAACTCAGTTGCTGATCTGCACGAAGAAGAAGCGAGACCCAATCCAAAAAGGTTGTATTAGCCATTTGATCTTCCATTGAAATGTTAGCAGAAGAAAGAGTTAGTGATTTTGAGGCTCAGGGCGCAGGGCGCATGAAAACTGCAGCTTACAGGGCTAAATAGGTAAGGCGCACAGAAAAGAGGTGTTGCAAAGGTTAAATCAGCGCCAAAGGCACATGGCGCATAGAGACTGCAGGGTACATTTTTGTAAAGGGCGCATGGAGATTTGGTGTAACAGAGGGACAGGATGCGCCAAAGGCGCATAGATTTTTCATGTTGCATGGGAAATGGGCGCGCCAAAGGCGCATGTATCTTTTGTGTTACATGAACTTCTCGTGCGCCAAAGGCAACTTGGCGCGGCGCACGGAGGGTTTACACAACACGATGTTTTTATAATGAGGAAGGCGCCTGCGCCTTCGAAACTTAGTACTTAGCGTGGATTAAGCTGATGTTGCTCAAATGCAAGGTGCGCCAAGGAGGCACATGTTTATGTGATGTAATAAGAAAGTTTGGTGTGCCAAAGAGGGCGCAAGACTAGCGCTTGCAGCATGTGAAGGAGACGCGCCTTGAGGGCGCAAAGGTTCTTGATGCAACAGGCGTGATGGGTGTGCCATTGGCACGGATTTTATTCATGTTGCGAGGGGGACAGATGCGCCAAAGGGGCGCAACTATTTTTGATGTTGCAGGACGCGCCGATGCGCCAAAGGGAAAAACAGTCTTCTTTTTCTCCATTCCTCTCTCTTCTTTTGCAGGGTTATTTGGGAAATAAAATGGTTCAACCAATAGGGAATAAAACCATGCTTTCAGACAACTTCCCCTACCAGCAGATCTAGACAGAGGGGGAGGGATATGGATAGATAGCAAAAGGGGGAGGCTAGATCAACATTTCAATATTTCCAAACTAAAACCAGACCACCAAGCACACAAAGAACCAAAAACGTAAAACGCACGAAAGAGATAAGAACCTCTCACCTGGATAAATAGTAAAAACGTGCACACGGGTCCACAACGCGTTGACAATGATAGGGCAGGTGCTGACAGGCTCAGAGAATAGAAATCACGTGTTTTGCGTCTAGAGATAATGACATTTACAGGCGCGCAAACATATATATATATGAATCAATAATAAATGCGCCACCAACTTTGTAAAGGGCGCACCAAAGTCTCTGTCGACATAGAAAAGCATGCACCTTTGGCGCACCAAAGCGTATGACAACACAGGTTACATGTGTTCTATTTGTGCACCGGAAGAGGTGGCGACACATGATTATGTGCGCCTTTGGCGCACCGAAAAGAGGCGCAACAAATGAGTTGCCGACAAGAAGGCGCATGCGCCACGGCGCATGCAGGGAAGACTCAACATATCAAGGCGCACCAAAAGGAGTGTTGACATGAAAAACCATGCGCCAAAGGTTTAAAGGGGGCGCACCAAAGTTGTATGTTACATAGTAATTCCATGCGCCTAACCAAAAGACCAAAAATGACTAAGTTCGGAAAACTATATTTCCCAAAAAAAGGGATTTTGCAACGTTTGAACGCAAGGGATCCCTAACGAGGGATCGAAACAAAATTTTCGGTATGGTTATCGGTAAAATTGCCCTTGTCAATTTTACGGGATAACACATATCATCCCGAGTCTAATGGGAAAACTGAAATAATAAATAGAATCTTAGAAGATATAATTAGGATGTATACAGATGAGAAACCTAGAAATTGGGAACAATATCTCGTATTTGATTGGATTTTCTTATAACCAAGGATATCACACTCCAACTAAAATGACACCTTTTGAAGTTGTGTATGGTAGGAATTGTAATACTCCTATATCATGGTCTAATCTTGAACATTGATTTTGGTATGCTAATGATAACTGAAAGTAAATAGAAGAAATTGTAAACAAAGCCAAAAAAATCATGAAAGTTGCCCAAGATAGGTATAAACATTGGGCTGATTCAAAAACATCAATTAGAGAATTTCCCATAAGTGATCAATTATTTCTTAGAGTTAAACCTAAGAAGATTTTTTTGAAGATAGGAAAATATGCTAAGTTAGCTCCTCATATTTTTGGACCTTCCAAATTCTAGATAGAATAGGAAATATGGCTTATAGGTTAGCTATGCATCCTAAAGTTTCTAGAATTCATGATGTGCTTCATGTCATTTTGTAAAAGAAATATGTGTATGATCCAAATCATGTTATTGATTGAAAGAATATAGTTATTAAACATTCTTGTGAATTTAAAATAGAACCTGAAATGATTTTGGAAAAGTGAAATAAAAACCTTAGAAATAGAGAAATTAAAGTTGTTAAAGTAAAATGGAATTTTTGTGTTGTGGAAAGTGTTACTTGGGAAAGAGAAGATTTCTGAAAGAGAAATATCCTGATTTGTTTAGCTAATGAATTGTTGTGTTTTTATGTGATTTTCAGCATAGACTTGGCACTAATGAGGGAAGTAGATGATTCAAGGAGAGGAGACATATTATGTGATTAAATCCCCAAGGCTTAAAAATAATTAAAGACTTTTGGATTATTAAAGATCAAGTTTGAATTAAGAAAA
This sequence comes from Taxus wallichiana var. yunnanensis, assembly GCA_018340775.1. Lineage (NCBI taxonomy): Eukaryota > Viridiplantae > Streptophyta > Pinopsida > Cupressales > Taxaceae > Taxus > Taxus wallichiana. The sequence continues at coordinate 489,637,912 of CM031242.1, forward strand.
AAACATTGTAAATAGCTATTGATGTAATGAATGTCACGAGCTTTTGATTAAAGATGTTTAATGTATTTATGAAAAGGTGTGAACAACCAACATGATGGTTATTAAATACTAATGGAGTCTTTTAAAAGGCATGTAAATTATTCTGAGAGGGACATGAATTGAATAGTACTTGTGATTCGAGATAAAAAAGAATATTGAGTCTATGGAAGTAAATTCCAAGGATGACTAGGTACAAATAGGCAATGGGCAAGAGAGAGGGGCACCAACGGTGTCCTAACTAGGGGTACATAGTACAACCTTGGATGGTCTTGGCTAGGGCAAGGTGAACATACACGGGGTGTATAACAAAGTCCTCTAGCAATGTGGCCATAGTTTGGTGTCGGTTTCCTAAGTATGGAATTGAATTTGGTACAATAATTCATGTGAATTGTCTTAGATAAGTATTTTGTCTATAAAATATCTATAGTTTTATGTAAAAGCACTTGTAAACATCTCGATAAGTACTATAAACATTTAAAGATAATAAAAGGAAGTTAATATTTTTGTTTATATTGTTAAAAATGTGCAAAAAAATGAATTTTGCATATTTTGATATTTATATCTATGTTTTAAAAGAAAAGAATCTATTAAATTTAATATAGGATGAGATTATTTCTAGTGTATTTGATCATAATCCAACACTTTTAATGATGTTTCATGCTAAATTATCTATCTTATATAATTTATAGTCATGTTTGTTGTGTTTCTATCTCTTCACGGTCATATTACTATTTTTTATTTATTAGAACCAAATGTCTCCTTAACTTTAGTTAATTATATGTTCTAAGTCTTCCCGAAAAATTGCAACATATAAATTTTCAAATTTTGAGCCAATAAAATTTTTCCATGTGTGCTTCATGGGAGTTATACTCTTTTTACCTTTACAAATTCTTAGCCAATACAAAAGACCCATGTGCATTCGTTGTATCGAGTTTTCCAGATCCCTCTACCTTTTATGAAGCTTTAGCCAATCAGAGAATTTTGTGTGATATTTAATTTTCAACTTTTTGACTATTAAAAAGTTTAACCAATGAGATAATGACCAATAGCTTCGTAATGTTAGGCTCGTGTCGGTCTCTTCTAATTTTTTTGAAGTATGATCCATTAGATCATCCCACCTCCTTCACAGATTCTAGATTTTTCTAACCAATATTTGTTTAATGTGAAACCATAACCAATCAAAATGCTCTAAGTCTTGTCACATTTGGGATTCTCAATCATTTTTTAATCTTGATAGTTGTTAGCCAATAATATTTCACCACCAATATCTCATTGTGAGTCTTTTTGTTAGGTTGTCAGAATGTGAACCAATCCAATTTATCCACATCTTTTCACATATTGTTAGAACCATATCATTATGTGAAATGTGAGCCATTTAGATGCTTCCACATGTATATCATTCTGTTATGTTATTAAATAGTTTGATCTCTTATGTTACATTGTGAAATGATAACTAGTAAAAAGGTTCCACGTGTCTCCTTTTGTAGTGTCAGACTAGATATCTTTACCAATGGATTATTGCCACTTGTATTTTTCCTTTGTCTTCACAAACTATTCGGACCCAAAGTTATTTAGTCTTTAGTTAAATTCCGGAAGCATGGAGTCCATAAGGTGGAATTTTAAAGAAAAGACATAATTGTGCCACGTGTTTATGGATTAGTTTTAATTGTGTTGATAAGCTTAATTAATCGATTAGCTGTAAATTGTAGATTTACGGGTTTTTACTAATAAAAAATTCTACGTAAGTTGTTTTTCTTGTTAGCATAAATAGACTGTCATTAAAATCCTATAGATCAGTAATTCGACCATAGTTTATTCATTTTTACTTGCATATGAATATAGAAAATGTATCATTCTTTTGCTACTTAATATTTTGGCAAGAATTATTACAATTTTTTTGAGGGAAAAATTTGCATTTCACAAGAATTCAAAATTTGAAACATGATAACTAAGCCAAATGTGAAAATTTGCTATGAAATCCTTCTCAAATCCCTCCCCTGGTAAGTATGTCTCTTGTGTACATTAAAATTTACCTTGCAAGTAATCCTAATATGTTAAAAAATCATGTGTAAGTGTTTTAGGTAATGTAACAAGGCCATTTATTTTAATCAGTAAAGTACTTATGAATACTAGTTCTTTGATAAGCCTATAAAGGAAAAATTTGGCCATTTCAAGGTAGGTGTGCATCCCCTAGGAAGGTTCCAAAATATAATAATCATTTGGATGTGGAATTGGAGATCAAATAATGTATTAATATTTATTTATGAATATTTTGTGGTTTAGGGACAATATGTGAAGGGTAAGATTTGAACACGAGCTTCTATGGATGACTCAAAGAGCTCGTAAGGAGTTATACTGAACATAATAGTAAATGAAATATGATATAATCCTATTCATGATATAATAATATCATTTTTCACAAGACCTAAGGATTTCAAGAAAGTTCAACGCTTACTGGGTGCACCTCACTATCCTCATCAAAATAGGTACATGTTTGGAGTTTTAGAATGAATTAGGTTTTTATATATTTTACTCTAATCTTTTAATGATCCTTGGATTCATAATCATATATAATTTCACCTAAAAATACCTTTCCAATCTCGGGAATAAAGTGTTCAAGTCTTGTCTAGTCTGAGAGTGTGTTGATACCATACTTAGCTAATGTTTTTCTGCCGCATGTCATGATTCACTCATGACACTCATTTTTATCCCTTTTGTACCTTTTCCAAGGAAAATGGGATAAAAATTAGTTCCACCCCACTATCCCCCTCTTGATTATCCCATGTGACCCTCTCGTATCTCCGCATGGGGGCTTATCTAGCTAAACTAATCTTCCTCACAGATACAAGATTGTGCCACTTGGCGCATATTGCTCCAAGTTCTCTCTTTTTAACATTTTTCCATTTCCCAAGGTAATATAGGGAATAAAATTATCACCACCCCCACCATCTTCCTTTTTGCTTCTCCTTGTGATCATTTTTAGCCCCAGGATCTTGTATGCATTTCTCCATCATCCTCACATTGCATCGGATGATGACACTTGTCAAGATATGGCTCCAGTGCCCATTTGTGTCACTTTTTTCCATTTTCACAAAGGTTAAATATGGGTAAAAATTAGTACCACCCCACCAACCATTAAACCCTAGTTCTTAACCACACTCAACCATGGTTAAACTATAGTTACTTAGAAAGACATGAAAATAAGCTAACTTGTTTCTAAGAAAAATTCCTTGCACAGTTCTACCAATCCACATTTTTTATTCTAATAAACCTTAAAATAACATAAAAATATAGCATAGGTTATTCCCAACATGTTCTAGAGCATCCACGACTTCAAAAACAAATATTTTTTCATAACTTACCAACAAGAAATCTGATTAAACTAATATTTTAACCTGATTACTATACTCTTATGCACCTTTGTGTTCACTAAAGATTCATACCATATGATTCCCTATTTTTATATAACTTGAAACCTATAACCCTCCATTCAATAGTTTCCTTTTTTATTTGTAATAAAATTGGAGCACAGGATCCCGGTGCAGAGTCGAATCCAATAATGGTGTTTTCGTTGCAAACCGAAACAAGTATTACCATTTTATAACAATATAATACAAATATGTATAGTTAATTACTAAAAATAGTTAGCATATTAAAACATCAAGATCCAATCACTCAAAAAAATGGTGTAAAACAACAAATAAGGCAAAACAAACAATTTCCTCAAAATAGTAGTTTTGAAAAAGTTACTCGCTAAAAAAACTTCACGAAAATTGTAAAACATCATCAATGGAGGTAATATAAGTGTGCTAGGATGTTTAGAAGATAAATTTTATCAAAAATAAAAAGTTCCCAATGGCAAATCCGGGTCCCACCTATGAAAAATAATTAGTTTCAGTTTTCGGTGGTGAAATTTATTGTTGGCTTTATTTTCACTCATTTCACTAATGTTTTCCATCCTCACATGGTTGTAAATTTTTATCTCAGATCAAATGATAAAATTAACTCTCTAAAAGGATCATAAATAATCATTCCAATCACAATCATGTCAAGAAACGAGACATAGTACATCGAGAGACATCATGTGAAAGCTAGGGACACCATGAGGCTAGAAAACTAAATGAAAAGATTCAAGTGTCCCATTGGAATTAAAATTCATCAAATGGATGTCATTGTGATAAATTTGGGAAGGAGAAACTAATAAAAAAGTTGAGAAACATTATGTTTTGAATCTATTGTCATGTCTCCAGAAACAAGTCAAAGTGACCTAATCAAGCCATCCTATGTGAAGAATCAAAGGATCATCATTTCTCATCATAAGTATCCAAACAGGAAGGTATGCAATCATCTAAATTATAATATCATTCAAGTAATTTGGATTAGTGAAGACTAAATAGGTGATCTTCATTTTTGGCACATTGTATGCGATAATGAGAAATCACCCCAAGTTCATTTGATATCATAGTGTAATTAAAAATGAATCAAACATCTAGTAGTGTGGTCAATCCTCAAAGGATGGGACATTATAAGTTTGAAGAAGAGACATTTTCATGAACCTTCAAAAAGGAAGATAATGAAAAGAGAGTGCACAACAATTCCATATTTTAGGAGGATTAATAATATGGTAAGGCTCATCATAGACCCCATAGAGCCTCATGAGTCAAAAAATAGTGATCCATCGCAGCCTCAAGAGAATCCAAGTGTATCTTTCTCAATTAGAAACCATCCCGTAAGAAACAGCTTGAACAAGAGGTGTATAAACAGATTTTGGAGTTAGGAAATGTAAGAAGGTAATGATCTTAATTCAGATCATTATGTATACCAAAATGGACAATCATATTTGTTTCCTTTATTGTAACCCACTTGGTAGTATTCTTAAACACTCACCTAAGTCATTTTAGTATGAGAAAATTTCAAGAAGGAAAAAATTTTCCATAATCTCATTCCATTCCAACCGGTGGCCACTTCTCAAAATTTCACTTAAGGGAAATCCTTTCACCCACCTGATGAAGATTCATCTCATTAAGATAAGGATAATAATCATGAGGTTTTAGAACCATGGAGTTGTATCTCATGATCATTGAAGTCAATTGTTAAATCCTGAGTAAAAAAGAGATCCCCACTCACAATGTGAGATCGGGAAGTTACCATTATGATTGATGCCCAGAGTCATCTCATGCTCACATTGTAATAATTCACAATAGTTTCTATAAACACTCATTAAACAATATGTATTGTTGGTATATTTTATAGAGGGAGAAAATTGTGATTACCATGCTTCAAATCATCAATTTATTGATCAACGATGGCTCCTTCTTCATCAGATCATTTAACACCTTCTCATTCTTTCTTCTCTCTTTCTCTCTCTCAATATTTTAATTTTTAATTAATAATGTACTTTATGTTATTTCTTCCTATTCACTTAAGTGACACTTAACTAAATATTCTAAGGGTTTGTTTCCAATAATAAGAAAATGACTCACTTCCTAAGAATATGAAAGGTTACAAGTTATGAGAACAAGTGAAAGGTCACATGGGGGTAGATGAAAGGAAGAACTATAATGTTATAAATTGGAATCAATTCTCCATTCCAAAGGGTGGGAAATTTGTTATTGAATGTATGTTGTACATAATACCAGTTCTACATCAATCAATAAAAATACAATTCTTCTATTTCTTATCTTATGTTCCTCCACTCTCTCTTTCCAAATTTTCATATATGATAATATTTTAAAACAAAGAAAGGTGTCTACTCATTTGATAAATTAATCAATTTAATTGTGTGTCTCTAATCGGTTATGTATTATCATGGTTTTAATTGATGCATTCTTATAATTGGATGTGGACCTAATTTGGTTATTATATGTAAATTTTGTAATCCTACTCACAACAGTAACCCCTTCTCTACTTATTTCCCCAACTCCCTTTACATCTCTCCACTGCAAATTCCTCCCTCATACCCTGTACAATAATTTTCCACAAGTTCATTAGAGTGTTCATATGTGATCCCATTCTATTTTCCATCCCAAAGCTTTAGGTTAGTTTATATTCAATAATGGTATCCTCCCATACATAAGAAGGATGGGCTTAGCCTTACACTATTGGTTAAAACATAAAAATGTGGAACATGAAAACTTATTTCGCGAACACGTTTTGGTTACTCCACTAGGAAAGATATACCCTTGTGCACCTATAAAGACATCTAGAAAGTAAAAAAGTATATATATAAAAAAACTATGTTTTAAAGAAAAATCCTATTTTGAAGGTGACTCTATCAAGGAAATAATCCATGTCACATTCAACTCCTACATCATGATGAAGAGGATTCAAGATTGGTGTTCAACACCAATGAGTGAAAAAATAATGAAGAAGAAGATGACCACTAAGATTAGCGGACTATGGATTATCCATCATTATATACTAGCTATCACAAAGGAATGGAATTCTGCACAATGAAGATGTCTCTTACTTCAAACAAAAATATGCAATCAGCTAAGGGAAGGAATGTCGGTACCATTTCTTTAGTAATCAAAAAAATAATGTCTAGAATGTATAAAATTATTTCTTGTGAAGATCATATCATCGAATCCTTGTGGCTCCAATTTAAGTGTGTCTACCGAGAGGAAAGAAAATGGGACTTTCATCTATTGATGATAAATAATCCAATAGCTTAATGAGGAAGATGTAAAGGGATATGAAATACTAGATGAAGGGTATTATGGTGAATAATCTATTGGAGGTAATATTTTCAACTTCACATAGCTGAAAAAGAAACTCAAAGGCCTGCCTTTTGTCTCTCTTCCTTTGGATGATTTTATTTCATATGAAGATGAAGAAATGGCAGCCTTAAAAGGAGAGTTTGTGTGAAGAATATTGAGTTTGAAGAAGGAAATTATGATCCCAAAACCAACCACAAAATTCTGAATTATGCTAAGGCTATGAAAAAAGGTATGATCATCTTGAAGTACTCCATAATGATGAGAAATAAGAGATTCATCCTTTGGAAGAATATTATGATGATTTCCTATATTACGAGGTTTTCGTTTCTAAAATAATGTTGTGCAATTTTCATGAATGCTTTGTCCTCAAATATTTCGATGAAAATAAAATCAACACCTTGGAGGATGATAAAGAAAACAATAAATTTGAACCTCCATTCATAAAATCATTTTTTTGAGGCACAATCCTTTGGAGGAATAATAGATATGAGAGACGAATATTCTTGTTCCAAGACAATTTATCCAGTGCTTTATGAAGATTCCACTAACCATGAAGATGTTTAAGAAATAAATCCTCCATCTTGAACTCAAATTATTCAAGAGGATGACTTTGAGGTAATCATGGATAGTTTTCTTTCCAATTTTGCATTTTTATTTGATACACAAATTAACAATGATGAAATGAAGATGGAAGAATCCAATTTAATTTTTGAAACAATCATGGATGAGAAAATTGAACTTGGATTCTTTGAGGAGTTGGTTTCCCAGTCATAACAAAAGGAGTGTATCGTTGATCACCATGGTGAGTATTGAGTTTTCTCATTTCCTTGCAAAGAAGAAGAATCTATAGGAGATGTGCAAGATGGAGTAAAATATTATCCTCATGTTGTTTCTCTAACATTATATTCACCCTCATGTCATGAATATTTTTGATGAATCTTGAATTGAAATGTGTTCCCTTCCAGAGTGTCATGGATATTTTTCTCTATTTGAAAATGATGAAAACTAGGTATGCTTGAACTTGCAAGAAGGTAACCCCTAGATGATAAAAATTATGGATCATGAAGAGGATAAAATTTGAATGAGTTTTGTGCATGTGTATGTCATATTTCCTACCATCTCTTTGGGGCCCCCAGTGTGAACATTTTTCTAATGAAGGCGGAAATAAGTATGCGACATATTTGAAGGTGGAACCCATACAAGAAATATTTAGTGTTACTAGAAAAATTAAAGACCCTCAACTCAATCTAAAAATCTTGACATGTGCCATGAAAATGCAAGATGAGTATGATTTCAATTATTATACTTTTGGATGCATAAGTACTCAACAATAAGATGGAATAAACAAATGAGCTCAATTTTTTTTCTTGAAACGTCGATAGATGAGAATGAATGTGAAAATGAATCTCCCACTTTCTCATTCCATGAATAAAATTGTATTCATGATGAATGGAGAGAAATTTAAATACTTTAATCTCCTATTTATTCATTCCTTCATGAGGATAAAACCTTCATCATTTAAAATGATGTCAAGGTTAATGTTGAGCTATTTTGTATTGGTTTTTTTTTCCGAACAAAAAAATGAGATGCTTGAAGAATATTTTGAATGGGAAGAGAATCAACTTGTTCTTGTTACTTAAAAATTTCCTGCTGATTCTACGATGAATTTCATGAGTTGTAACCTTAATTCAAGAATCGAAAATGCCTTCAAGACAAGAGTAGAGATTATACTATTGATATCATGGAGGAATGGCTTATTACGGTCTAGAGGCATCAAGTGGAGGATACAAAAGGGAAAATTTTTAAGCATGTTACAAAGTGGTCACTAGATGCAAGAGTGTTTTCCATGCAATATCTATATGAATACATAATCTTTGTCTTTATCATTTTTCTCAAACCATGAATATCCATTACAAGAGCATGAAATGATTAGATAATGATCTTTGAGCTTCAGATGTTGCAATTCAACTCATTGTTCAAGGATGGTACATAATTCTCCCAACCCAATGTTAGGCATGTGTATATTCTTCTTCCACCTCAATGAATTTACTCGCCCTGTAACATATTTTCCCTTTCTGTTGTGTGTTTTCTTTATTCTTTGGTTTGTGTCCCTTTCTTTTGTGTTCATTTTCTCATGTGTTCTTGTTGCTTGTGTAAGTGGTGAAGAATTGACTCTATTTCTTGATTTGAACAAGGAACTGGTATGTTCTCCCAAGAGAGCATTGAGGTTATATATTTACCTTTACACTCTAATTTCCTCAAGTTAGATATATATGTTGTCATGTATTTTTCAAGGCCAAAAATTCAAAATTCAAAACCCGACAACTAAGCCAAATGTGAAAATTTCCCCAAAAGAATTCCCAGATCCCTCCTCTAGTCACTATGTCTCCTATAAATAATCAAATTGTCCTTAAAAGTAATTATAATATGTTTAAAAATCATTTACAAGTGTTTGAGGTAATGTAAGAAGGTATTTTATTTCATTCAAGAAAGTACTTCAAGACTAGTTCTCTAGTGGGCCTAAAAAGGCCAATTCTATTCGATTCAAGGCAAGTGTGCATCCTCCAGGAAGGTTCCAAAATTTCATAATAATCTAGAGGTGATATTGTAGAGATTATGAGGTGTTGTAATTTATTTTATAATATAATGGGAATATTTGGTAGTGTATGAACAATCAGGTCAAAAGCGGGTTTTTAGGTGTAAGGAATGAAGGGTCAAAATATGAACATGATATTTTCGGGATTATTCTAGGAGGTCCATAAGGATTTATAAGGGAAAAAATAGGAAATGGAAATATGAGATAATATTCTTCATTATATAGGAATCAAATTTTACACGAGACCTAAGAATTTCTCACGAAAGTTCAACTTTGGGGCAAGGTGTAACTCACTATCCTTATCAAAACAAGGCAATTTTTGTGAGTTGCAAGAATAAATAGGTTTTGAAACATATTCCATTGATATTTTAAGGTTCCTTGGTGTCATAATCATGAAAACATTCACCTGATAAGACCTTTCAAATATTTGAGGATGAAGTGTTCAATTCCTCTCAACTGCAGAGTGTGATGATCCCATACTTAGCCAAATTTTTTCCTACCACATGTCATAATTTCACTCTTGGAACTCCTTTTTATACCTCTTGTCCCTTTCCAAAAGGTATAAAGGGACAAAAATTAGTTCTAACCCCACAAAACCCCTCTCTAGTCTGCCATGTGACCCTCTCCTCGGGTTCTACGACGAGCTTAACAACTAAACTCGGTCTTCCTCAAATTGCACCAGATCATACCACTTGGAAACATCCTAGTCCAAGATCAAAATTTTCCCTGTATTTTTCATTTAGAAAGGTAAAAAGGGGACAATAAATATCACCACCCCCACCATCCCCCTTTGTGGTGTGATCATTGTCATCGCCGGGTGTTTGCACTGGAATTCTTCATCATCCTCACATTGCATCCGATGATGAAACTTGTCAATATCTTACTCCGGTGCAAATTTTTGTCCCTCTTCTCCCTTTAAAATAAGGGGATATAGGGGATAAATTTTATTTCCACCCCCACTAGCCATTAAACCCTAGTTCTTAACCACACTCAACTATGGTCAAACTGTAGTTACTAGAAAGACATGAAAATAAGCTAACTTATTTCTAAGCTAATATCCGTGAAATGTTTGACCCATCCACCATTTTTTATGTTGATAAATCTTAAAATAACTAAATATATGTTATATTTTCTTCCCAACAGTTCTATATCATCCATCACTTAAAAATGAAGATTTCTTCATAACTCACCAACCAAAAATCAGATTGCTCTAAGATTTTAAACAATTTATCTAATCTTAAGTACCTTTGTGATCATCAAGGTTCATAATAGATTATTACATAGTTTTATAAATCTTCAAACTTGTCCATCCATCTAAAATTTTCCTTTTTATTTTTAGAGTTCTATGGGAAGAAGCACAATGAAAATCAAAGTATGGGATCCATGTGCAGAGTTGAATCAAAATATAGTGTCTTCATTACAAACTTAAACCAAAGTGTGATCAGTTTCTAAAAATAGAATATGATATGTAAATTTACTTAATAAAAATATTAATTCTCTCAAAACATCAAGCTCCAATCACTTAGAACATTAAAAAACGGTGCAAAACATCAAACAAAGCAAAAAAACATTTTTCTCAAAATAGTAGTTTCTAAAAAACTTGCTAAGAATAGAACTTTATAAAATGGTAAAGCATAATAAATTGATATAATATAATTGTGTTGGGATATTTATAAGAAAATATTTGAGAAAAATTTAAAAATTCCCAAAATAACACCTCGTGGTCCCATCTGCCAAAAATAGAAAGTTTCAATTTTCGATGCGAAAGAAAGTCAATGTTGGCTCCATTTTCACTCATCTCACTAATTTTTCCATCCTCAAATGGTTTTAAAGTTATATAATATCTCAAACGATAAAATTAACTCTTCAAAAGACCTTATATCATCATTTTAAACACAATTGTGTCAAGAAGTGAGACAAGAGAATATCAAGGCGTAATAGGTGAAATCCATGGACATTTTGACGATGGAAAAGAATATGAAAAGAGTTAATTGCTCCATTAGAATTAAAATTCATAAAATTTATGTTATATGATCATAAGGAAAGGATAATCTCGTTAGGCAAGTTGAGAAACATTATGTTTTGATTTTATCATCATGTCTCCAAGAAGTAGGTGAAAGTGAGATAGTCAAGCCATCCTATGTGAAGAATCAAAGGATCCTCCTTTCTCATAAAAATCATCCGAGCCTGAAAATATGAAAACATTTCCCAAGTCCTATTTCATTCAAGTAACTGGAGTAGTGAAGGATAAACATGTGATCTTTAGTTGGGACACCTTGCATGCAAGAATGAGAAATCATCCCAAGTTCATTTAATGTCATAGTGTTCTGAAAAACTCAATAAAACACATGGTATTGTGGTAAATCCTCAAATGATGGGACATCTCAAGTTTTACTAAGAGCCATTGATCATGAACCTTTAAAAGGAAGATAATGAAAAGAGAGTGCACAATGGTTCCATATTCTAAGAGGATTCATAAGAAGATAAGGCTCATTGTAATCACCATAAATACTGTGATTCAAGTAAGAGTGATCCATCATAGCCTCACGAGTATCCAATTCTATCCTTCATAATGGAGAAAACCTTCTTGTGATAAACATGTGAATAGGAGGTGTATAAATATATTATGGAGCCAGGAAACGTAAGAAGGTAATGATATTCGTTTAGAGAATTTTGTATAAAAGAATGGGAAATCATCTTTATTTCATTTTCTTCCACCCACTTGGTAATGTTCTTAAATAATAACCTAAATCATTTTAGTATGAGCATATCTCAAGAATTTGAGAGATTGCCATCATCTCATTCTATTCCAACTAGTGACCACTTCTCAATAATTTCACTAAAGGGTAATCCTTTCACCCACACGATGAAGAATCATCTCATTAAGAGAAGGATAAGCATCATGAGGTTTGAGAGCCATGAATTTGTCTCTCATGATCAATGTAATCACAAAATCATGTAGTTTAGACATTACTTATCCCGGTTTCATACTACTATTTATAAGGTTCTTGAGTGAAGAAAGTACAAATTAACCTCTCGTCTTTTGGCCATATTATTTAATTTTATTTTTTCATCCCGAAATTTTACAGCCATATGCCTAGTCATCTTTTATCACTTCCCACTATTTTATCCTCGATCGCAGTGCCATGGGCGCCCTGGTTCCACTATGGGTGCCCTTATCCCGATTAAAATTTCCCACCATTTTTTTGGCTCTTTGTAGCCATTTTTCCTTCATATCATTTTGGTGGTCAACCATTTTGGGGTTAATTATGAAACTATATCTAGAGAACCCTATAAATATAAAGTTATGAAACCATAATGAGGGACCTAGCACCACTCATTACTATCATCCATCTAGAGTTGAATCCATCTATTGCATTGTAGATCACTTGCATCCACATAAATCCATCATCAAGGCACAAGGATAGGACATCTATATCACACACTTCATAGGGGAGGATTGTATTCTAGTTCATGCAAACATGCTATTACATTTTTTACATCTAGTTATTTCTCGGTACTTCATAAAGTGTGACTGGAATAAGAGCACCTAGGGAACATTATACACACACTCACTCGAACTACATTTCAGTCTGAAATGTATTATAGAACTCGGTTAGTAAGTCCATTATTGTGGTATTTAAGGTTAGTCTGACCCCTTCATATGCATCTTTCTTTTTTTAAGGGTTTTATGCTTTGTCTAAGGATTTTGCAAGTCATTCTTCCATCTCCTATTCATAGCGACATTCGGTGCAATTCAATGACATTAGTGTGACAAGAAGTGAACATAGGAGAACATCCAGTGATACTCCAAAGGATGTTTCCTAGTCATTTCAAAGAGACCAGTGGCACCCAAATCTTAGACCGGGTTTCCCCACAGTGCTCTTATCCTTCTACAAGAGCCCCAAATCAATCAAGAGATTCCAAATCTACACTTTCTCAGCTCCTATGCAATAATTTTCTCCTCTTGTTCACTTGGTATACATTGCGAAAGCATCGAATCAACTAAGTCTTTCCTAACCCTCTTTGTACATTAGGGTTTCACATTTCATTGCTTATATTTCTTGGGTATTATTTCAATATTTTATTACTTTATTTACTTCAGTTATTTTAATGTTTATGTAGCATTAGATTACACTATGATAATATTATTTTAGTTAATCATTTTGGTGAACTCCGACATATTTCACGTTTAGGATCCTCATATTTCTTCCATCATGGGTCGTAAAGTTCCTCACGTTTCTTTATCTGACTTACTCAAGATATATCCAAATTTCCATGATGTTTTACAAAAATCCCTAGACAATAATTATTTTGATGACAATACGCCACCACATGATATATTTCTATGCTTGCTTTTCTATTTGTCGACCCTAGTCTTAGTGATCCTAAATCTAATTAACCCCTCTTGGACTCAATTCAAGCCTTACATACATTATTTCAAGAAAAAATGTGGCCATGGAGGCCACCATCACATCTCTTAGATCTGAAATTCACTAAATTAAGGATACTTCTCAATTGCATGTTTGTGCTCCTTCTACATCTTATATGCAATCTATGTCCACTACATGTCATTTAGTTGAACCTCAAGACATGCCATTTCCTGAGCCTCTTATGTTTGAGCATAATACTATGCCACATGACATTCTTACTCAACTCCTTAGTCATTAGTTGATCACTTTTCCACCTACTCATTGTTATCCTCCTTATCAACTTACAAAATATCAATGTCATCCATATTGCAACTATCATAGAATTAATGGACATAATACCAATGACTGTTATAAAATTCAACACAGGATCAAACATATTGAGTGTCAAGATTTTATTTCGTTCAAAGCATGCCCATCTACAACTGCTACACCATGATATACAACTACTAGTACATCTCCTTTTAATCTTTCTAAGAAAGTTCTAGATGATCCTCTTATTGATTACATGCTTGCTATTGATAATCACTCACATGTGCATATTGATTCTTCTCCTAGTCAGAAAACTACTATAGTTCCATCACATGATTCTCCTATTTCTAATACTACTTCTCCTCCAATTAATGAGCATCACACTACCATTTTCATGTGACTTTTCTAAAAATATAAGCACTTCCTAGTCAACCTTCTCTTTCGGTAGCATCATCAATACCGCCAAAGATACCACCATTCAAGATTTCTAGCCATCCTCCTCCACTTTTGTTTCTAACTCATTTTGTCAAAGCAACCACTCCTATTACTGGTTAGGACACAATTCAAACTTCTCCTCCATTATGTAAGGCTCCTTCACCATCACCATTTCAGCGTCCAATCACTTTTGTTAAGGAAACTACTCCTTACGTTGATCCACTTAATTCCTTTTGACTAGGCCTTCCTCACTTACACACATGGGGGGCATGACATTGTGTGACATATTTCTCTTCTTCCACATACTCACTCATACATCATATTAGCATAATCTCATCTTTCATATTCATTCATACTTTAGCGATGTCATAACCCGATGACACACTCTTGTGCTTTGGTTCACACTTGACTGTTGAGGGATTACTACACATGAACCCTACACACTACACATTGCACTTATTCCTACATTATGCATCATACACCATACATTCTACATTTAGTCTACAACATTTTGACATTTGTGCATTTATACATCATACATCATACTAGTCACCATTATATCTACACCATTGTCTACGCATCTTACATCCTACACTACTTATCTTACATACTACATTATTCATTTATCTACATACCTTACATACCATTCATTTTACACCATGCATTTTCACACATATTCTACATACTATACTAGTATTCATCCTATATGATTCTAGCATAACATCATCTTACATACTACATTACTAGTCCATCTACATACATGCCATTTTACACATTCTACACCTCTTGTATTTACATTCTACATATTACGTATTCACATGTTCTATTCATCTTACATTTTACACATTCTACACATATTGTATTTGCATTCTACAAATAGTGTATTTACACATTCTACCCATTATATGGTAATTCATCATCACGCATATCGAATTGTCTTCTACGTACTACACTCACTACCCGATGATGCACTTTAGTTCCTTGGTCCATACTCGACTGTCAAGGGTTTACAAATCAAATGAAACTTAGATTCATCATGTGTTTATCATTCCACCTTTCATCATGTGACATTTCTATGATAGTGACACATGCTATAGGATAACACGTCACTTATGCTATCATCTTTTAGTGGTATATGCTTTTATGCTACATCACTAATCCTTATTGTTCACCTTGTAATGGTATATGTTTTAGGTTACATCACCAATCCCTTTTATTCATTATGTAGTGATATACGCTTAGGGATAAATCATCACTCATACATTCATCTTGTCGTCATATATGCTTCAGCTATAGGGTTGACGCATACATCTCTTCTATATGTCGCATATCATCATCACCACACATACACATTCATCACAATCTTCTAGACACAACACCGACTAGTTGACCATTTCTAAATGACACACTCTCATTTCTTGTTTAGTAGTATTGTAGAGGGGGAAAACAATATGAACCTCATTGCATGCATTTACACAAATATTAAAACAAAAAATGCCAAATCCACATGTTTTTAGAGGAAAATATCAAGTACCAGTTGTAACTTACCGGTTCTAAGTAAAATTTCAGTAAATCCTGGGTAAGGTCACAAAATTAAAAGAATCGGAAAGCTTTTGCTCGGATAGATCCACTGTGCCATGGAATCATGAAGATACCCTAAGCTTCGAGCTCAAAACCTGAAATGGAGACTATACTAAAGAGTCACAGGCTCAAGTCAAAATGCTCAAAGAAATATCTAAAAAAGATTGGCAATCACAGAGTTTGAGCAGAACCATCAGAGACACCAAGAGCCAAAGCTTTAGTGGATTCACATACCACATAGAGGTTAATGTGATCACAAAACTACAGAAATACAAAATACAAAGCTTCAAACACAAAGAATCATGGCGGCTAGTAAAATTTTGATAGAGTTTTCCTAGCTCGCATAAGGAGCTCGTAGCATAATGCAACAAATTATTAGGTTTTCATCTTTTGTGGATTAACTCGAACTTGAATCAATTAACTCTACCCGTAGTTAAAAGTACACACGTGTTGAACTCTAAGGAAACCCTAATTCATCTGGAGTTAGGTTAAGTTTCCACCAACAATCAAGGGTATATCCATCGTCGAAGGAGACCCAAGCTTCGAACATATCAAATATGTAAAATATGTAATGATTTACCTATATCATGCTTAAACGTATAGTCTACCAGCTATATCATTAGAAAAATCACCAAAGTTAACAACAAGAAGAAAAATTTGTATGCACCTAGTAGGAGACTTGCTCATCAAGCAAGGTTTATTTTTAGCATTATTCACCCGTGATTTTTCTTTAAAATAGGAAAGTCAACTGCAGTTTGATTGTGATGTAATAAGAGGCTATTAATGCCTCTTTGTATTAGTTTTCTTTATTTTATTAATTTATTTATTAATAGATAAAATATAAAAATAGGATGCATGGGCGAGTAAAACACTAGTCTATTTTTAGGAAGGGTGGGTGAATCAATTTTTCATTATATTGTGTGCCTTGGAAAAGCATAAGAAGGGGGAATTTTTAGATACAAGAGTGTTAAAGAAAATTTTTACTAGTTTTTCACTTTGAATGTGAAGTATTTTTTGCCTTTCCAATTATTTGCAGTCTTGTGTATGTTTCCATTAATCTTGTGAATGTTGAATTCCCTGATTAATCATCTTACCCTGTTGCAAATTCATTAATTCTTGCATGATATTAATGTGTATGTGTAACTTAGCAGTATTGTTATGATTTTATCCCTCAATACATCAATGTATTTACCCTTAATTATCTTCAAAAACTATTAGCATGTGCATATATAAATTCAATCCATATCAATTGTGCATGTACTGAGTCAAAGACCTTATACAAGTTTGGTGTATCACCTCAGTTTTAATTTCTCTTATAGTCATCTTTTACCCTTAAACCCCAGAAAATTAGTTTAGGATACATCAATAAGGAACCAACCTTGATATCGGAGACTCACCTCAAAATAGGTATACCCAAAAACCTGAGGTGTTTCCATTGTATCTACGAAAGAGAGAGATAAAATTCTCAAGCTTATAACACCTACAGGCATCTCTCTACAAGGTGGAATTTTGAGAGATAATAGTTTTTGGTACACCCAAAGTGGGACAAGGACTAGAAATTACTATTGATGTGTTCGAAGATTCAAGATCAAGAAGAACTCATCTGGCGACTCCGTGAATCTAATTTCAGATCAACACAACACTTTAACAACATCATGAAATCTTCAAGCTGTAGTTTTTAGGTATTACTCAAGGAAAACATATCTGTTGTTTTTGTAAGAAACAGACCTATTTTCATATTTTTAATATTTTATGAAGTCCTACAAACATGAACCCTCATTTTCAGCAGTGTTTTCCTCCAAACCAACATCCCTTTTATCCACCTTCTCCTTCAAATCGGTTTTATAACCCCTATCAGAATGAATATCCTTATAACCCAAACCCCATCCATCAATATGATTATCAATATGAGGGTTATGTTGTTCAAGATCAAGGATATATAGAGGGTTATGTTGATTATGCACAACAAGAAGATCTTAGAATCGAGTTTAATAGTTTAACACAAAGTAATATTTATCTATTAAGGAACAAATTGAGAAATCAAAAGCAATGAAGAATGATAGGTGTCAGGATAGGGAACCATGTCAATGGGATGTTCCTTCTTACCTTCCCTATCAAAATCTAGTGCCCATATATGCTCCTTGCTAGCCAATGCAACCTATTCCCTAGTTTCCTAATTATCAAGCTATTGCAATTCCTACTTTTTCTACCCCAAAATCATATACTGAAGTCAAAATCAATTGTCCAAGTTGGCATTCAAATGTTGTTCTAGAAGCAAATCTTATACCCCAACCTCTTGTCCAAATTTTTCCAGTTGAAACTGAAATTAAGCCCACTCCTCCTTTACCCGTACTTCCAGTCTAGGAAAGAGAGAATCAACAGATCAAGCAGGAGGGGCAGCCAATGGAAGATAATAATAGGCTGGAATTTTTGTAGAATTTTCATGGATGGGTGTCAAAGTTTCAATTTGATTTTATTCCATAGTTGGAAAAAGAAATCATGCAAAAGGCACAACCTATTTTTCCATTAGATCAAGAGTAGTTGGAAGATTATCAACAATTTGCATATTCCAAGTGTGGTGTGCATGAGGGCACCATAAACACGAAGCTTACAGTCATATCAGAAGAGGATAGATCAATTTTGAATAAAAAAGAGGTTAAAATTTAGGGAAACTATGTTTCAAATTTACATCTTGAAGAAGTTGATTTCTTGTCGATTTGGAAAACTGCATGGGTGAAGAACAACCTAAAGAACTCACTAATTTTTTAGTTTCAGCATTCAAATAACCTTTGGGTACTAAGGTTCCTCTTGTACTTGAAAAAGAACAATAAGTGCTATTGAATACAAATCTTCATTATCCCCTCCTGGAAGAACCATTTTGGGAGGAGAATGTCTCAGAATAGCATGCTGCTCAAATTAGACCTTGTGCTGAAAAACAAGCCAATTTTGATCTTACAAATTATATGTCAAACTAGAATGATTAAGATAAAAGATTAGTTGTGATATAATGATTATAGAGAATAGGGACATGTTTGATTAAGTTTCAGAATGTCCAAAAGGCTGATATAGAACAACAACTTCATATAAGTACCTATGAAAATGAAGAAGATGATCTTCATTTTTTTACTATACCATGTATTTGGACAGTGCCTATGAAGAAGAAGAGGATGAACTCGAGTTTTTAGACTACATGGAGGATTTGAAAATGTAGAAGCATTTGACAAAAGTGTTGAAAGATCACTTATAGTAGTCATAGAACAACAACTTGTAGAATAGAAGAAGACCTCTAAACAATTTCAAGATGAATTACAACTATTAGAAGACACAAAACAACCTCTACGATAGCTTCAGGAAGAGATCATTTTTGAAACTGATAATCATGATTCAGATCAAATAAAAACTATCAACATTTTCACTTTGTGAAGAGGACTTGTTCTATTCAAAGTATATGGCTAATTCCCACCTAGCTATAGCATTGCTAGATTTCATGCTTGTCTTAAAGCACAAAAGTGAGTTATATGTTCTCAATAGCAATACTCAATTCATGTCATAACAGATTACAGATCAGATAGAGGTGCTTCCCAGTTCTTGGACTGATCTGATGAGTGAAATAAAGGTACATATCTTATTTTCAGCTTTGACATTTTGTTGGTTTCTAGAGCTGAATTCATGGCCTTGGTTTTGGAGAAAGGGGAGATACTTTTCACTACATGTTTTAGGTTTTGTTTAGCCTTAGTTTCTACTTGGTTAGAGTAGGATAGATTAGGATTTCCCTTCTAATAAGTGCGGTTCCGCACATTGCAATGTATTTTCGATTCAATAAAGTGCATTCATGCACGTGATCACAGTTTACTGATCCTTCCCGATTTTTTTTTTTTTTGAAGGGTTGGACCTTAAGAAAGGTAGGTTTTGGTTATATGCTCCGACTCCATGCCCAATGGACAAGAGCAAGGAAATGGTCTACAAGCTAGCAGGCAACTTTTCCCGCAGGATCACCAGAAATGTTGACATTTTTTGCACCCCATGCTAAAAATGTCAACTCAAAACTTTAAAGTTTCTTAGATTGATTGAGTCAGAGGTTAGACTATGATTACATCACCCACATCATATTAAGGTACATATTTTAATTGTTCAGTTTTGGACAATTTTGAAGTCATATTTGGATCAAAACTACAACTTGTGTGTAATTATAGAATGCCATGCCTCAGATGCTTTGACATTCCATTTTTAACCCTCATCGAACGTGTAATAGCCATAAACAACCATGTGCAAAGCCACGAGGAAGGTAGGAATGGTGGCAAGTACAAGACATGTTCTTAAACTTTAAACAAGTTACATGTTTGAAACATGGAAAGGCACAATTTTACAAAGCTGTCTTTTTTTCAATGAGCATTAAAAGGTACACTTGATTTTAATTTATCTCCATGATTAAGTGAATTATTTAAGTGTTTTGAGTTGTATAAATTCATTTATTATCCATACAAATGAATAAAGTATAGAAAATAAAGACATGCATATCATTACACAAAAATAGTTCATTTTATTCATGAGGAATAACAATACAGTGAACCCACACCAGCCGTGGGAATAACTCGGAAGGCAATTTCATATAATGAAATAACGTATACGTAAAGTTGTGAACAAAAAAAGGATGGAATCCATCATTACCTAGGTTTTTGTTAATTTGGTTTGAGTTGATTGTGCTCTCTGCTCCTATCCACCATCTTCACTAACTCTTCATTATAGTGAAAGGGAAAAGAATTTGTTAGAGCTCCATATTTTATACTTGTTGTATTCATAACTTTAGGCAGATGCAATTTCAAAAAATGAACTTGAAATCAACATGATAGAGGAATCAAACAGTTCATAATCATGAGTCCAAGTATACAAGTGATTCAAGTACAACCTAATGGATAAGGTAGAATTTTACAATACAAAATGCAAGAATGATCAAGCATACATTTTTCAGTTCCATAAGAGCTACAATATCAACAAAACTATAGTTTTAGTTGCAAATGAAGTTCAAAATACTTTGAATACTACATTTTAGGACTTGTTTCAGATAAAGGTTCTACTATAGTCCTTTTTGTGCATGCATAAGAGTTACAATTCAACAAGAATAGTCCTATAGAAAGGAATTTAATACAACTTTCAGAAAGACAGATTTGTTGATTATCTCAGCAAGAACATATCATACAAACTACTACAGTGAAAGACCTCATTTAGAGTAGAAGAAATAAGTTGTGCAATTAGATCATCATCCAATACAGAGATACAAAAATAGATTTTATACAATGTGCGGAGCTCATTGATTACAAGGCCCAGACATGGTAATACTCACATAATCAACCAAATAATGCAAACCCAGTAATGGGTATAAGTGAGTTGTTATCAGAAGTACAATATACAGACTCTCAGTTTAAAAGTGTAAAATATGCAGATCAAGATACCATCATAATACACATTTTACATATTCTTAGCTACATGTAGCAAAATGCATTGGGAATGAAGCTGTATGCCTTGACAATGGAGAAATTTCCAATTATTTCAAGATCAAATTATAATACAAGAAAGTTTCAATCGATAATCATATTTAGCTCTAGCTACAAACTAGGCAAGTAAACCTTTACAAGTTATGATGTTACAATTGTTGAAAAGATACACAACTCAGACACAATAGAGTACCAGTCCCCAAATGGGAGATGTAGCAACAATAAAGGAGAAACACATAACAGTCAAACCCATGCAGATCAACAATGTTTTGTAAACCCTTGTACCACTAACGGAAGAAAGCAACTTAACCCAGATCCATGACCAATGGCGGTAGATGAAAGAAACCCAGAAAGCATAGGTGTCAAATTGACCCCAAGAATAGAAACATAGATTTCACATTTTATACAATGGTCGCCATAACAAAGATCAGCTTGGGTAAAGCTTAGCATGAAGGAAAACATATTTTCAGGGAAACCCACAATGCAAGATAAAACATGTAAATGGGTATTGAAATTGGAGCAAGTAATGATAAACCCACACTCAGAATAGTAAGGCACACCTCAAGCACAAAATACGAAAATCCACATTTCGAGTTAGTTACTGCAGGTATAATGAATCAGAAGTTTCCAAATAAAAATGATTACCCACATTAGGAAATTTATAGAACTAAAGGAAACATAAATGAGTATGTTGGTGCTCGATCTATTTCACCCCATTTGCCACTATTTTCATTTGATCTATGTGTTCTAACACATTTTGTCTCTCAATGTGGGTGTTCTGAAAGCTTCTACCTCCATTAGAAATGCTTTGAGTTGTTTGCAAAATCCATTGTCATGTCCCTCCTTGAAGAAGTCTCTGAGTCTACCCTATTTTTTCCCTAATTTCTTCAAAATCTGCGGGCTCTGCCATTTTTCCTATTTTTCCTCGACCATGGAAGCTCGAGAATGGTTGATTTATATTTGTATTCCTTTGAAAATCCAAATCCATGGTCGAAAAGATGCTCGGAATCATGATTCACTTGTTTTTTGTTTCAGAAAATTTTCATCCTTAGTGAAAAATTGGGTACTAGGTGTGAATGGTGATTTTCTATATTTTTGACCATCTAACAAGTGTCTTTTTCCTATCAAATTTATTCCTTAGTGTTCGGCGGTCACATGGCTTCTTCTGGTTGGTCAGAGGATTTGTTTTTCACAAACTTGATCTTTTTGGCTACTTTGTCAAAAGGTTTGAAACCGCCATGCCCCGCCATGGCTTTGATTGAAGAAAATTTTAACTGGCAGGGAAAAAGTCTTGCCTTGACCCCACAGGAGGACACTTGGCAAAAACTAATGGCAGAGTTGCGGGCCTTCATAGGTAAGTTGGATGTTTTACCCTTTTGGCAAAATGGAGTAAAATTGTAAATGGAAACGCCCCTCCAAATCATTTTGAAGCCTTAAGGTTTTTGAAGTTACGCCACAATGACATGTGGCAAGCCTATGCTCATCCAAGGTCTCAACTTTTGGGGAACATCTCAAGATACGCCATTGTGACACGTAGCAGTTTGAAAGGTCGAAGGGGCAGTGGAAGGACCATCGGAGGCCAATTGAATTTTTTTCCTCTTGTCCTCAAAAGGATCAAACTCTCAAAATGGCCCACGAGCCCGACAAGAAGAAGGTCAAAGTTGGCATTGAAAATGTCAAAAGGTGGGGAGGCGGGCCATCGGGGGAAACTTGGATTTTTTCCCCTTGATATTCAAATGACTAAAATCATCAAATGACCCGCGTGCCCGATAGAGAAAAGTCAAAACTTGCTCCAATCAACGGCAGAGGTGCGGACCTTCGGAGGAAAATTGGAAAATTTTCCTTTTTAAGGAAAAGGAGTTAAAAGTGAAAAGGGAAGTGTGGTTCCAATGGGACCCACATTGGGACATGTGTCAGGCCTATTTTTCAAGGGTGGAATCTGCGAGGAAAACTTGGAAAATTTTCCTTTTCCAAAAAAGAGGTGAAATAGTAGAATTTGGTTGTGGTTCCTTTGGGACCCACCTTAGGACACATGTCAGGCTCATTTCTCAAGGGCAGAGGTGCGGAGAAAAATGTGAAAATTTTACATTTTTCTAAAATTTGTAAAAGGAAAAAAGGAACCCACAGGCCCGCTCTAAAATTAGATCTCCCATGTGGAAAATCCAAATTCAAACCAGGATTTAATGGCAGTTGTGCATCTGTGTTTGATTTATCTACCATTTTCACCCGAGCTCCTGGGGATGCATATTCTTGTGGTTTTTAATCATTTCTTGAGTCTCCCCGCATGCCAAATGAAGAGGAACATTAATTGGCATCCTGGTTTGATGGGGAAGGTTTGTAAATGTCTCTCACCATTAATATGCAATCTAACTATTGGATTCAGCTCGATTTCTCTTTCCTTGGCATGTGAATGACATGTTGATAATCAAGGTTTGGTGAGGAAAATCTAGAGACATCTTTTACCATTAATATGAGACCTGTCCTTTTGGGCTCGATCCGATCTTCCATTTCTTCTCCCCGGGCATGCAAAGAACCAGATTGGACAGAATAGGGGTGGAAGTGGTTGGCGAGTAGAGGGAAAAGTGATCTACTAGAAGAAGGAGTTGAATGTGGGAGATATTCGAAGAGATCCTCCCTTTGTGCATCGACAGATTTTTACAATCTGATTCTAGGAATCGAGATCGGAATCATAAGCGAGCATTGGTGAATTCACTGTTTGGATTTTTGGGGGGGAAAGGCCTTGTTGTAAAATTTTATAAATAGACATGATTTTTTCATGAAAAGGGTTGGGATTTTGTGAACGTAGAAGTATTAGGAGTCGAAATTGATTTCCTAAGAGAAAATATTGATAGATCTCGTCTTTCGAGAAACTATCTGAAGAAGCCAAATTATCTCCTTTGTGTTACATTTGATCATGTCAAGGTGGTTCGAGTGTACAACCATTGACAAGCTCGATATTTATTTGAGAAAATTTCCCTACTGATAAATTTAACCAAACTTGAGTTAATCTGTGTTATTCCTTGACAAAATTTGTGTCTGCTTCATTCATGAATGTCTGCAAGTATTTTTTCTTGTTCCTGTTGCATTCTTACATTGAAATCTGTGTGAATCACATAAGATCTTATCCTTGTGATAGTTTTGTGGTATTTTCAATTTCATTTATTAGAAGAGCCTTCATTTGATAGTGAATTACACAAATCTAAAATCACTATGAATCCTAGCATGACTATAAGATTGTTTTTTATCCATTGAGGGTATCTTAGGCGTGATGAAACAGAGATTGATAATGTTCAGTTAAGTTTTCTAATTTGAGCCTTCATTTTGGATCCTTGAAGTTTATGTGAAAAGTGCTGATCGGGCTTCCATTAAGCACATATTCTCGCCTAAAGGAACATTCTAGCTACTCTGAAAACATTTTGTTGTTCAAGCTTTCCATTTTTGTAAAATCTCTCAAAGATTCAGTATAATCAACTTTATCCTGCTTCACCTCCCACCAATATTCATTCAAAACAATTAAGCATACCCATACTACCCCTTTTTGTCATGTATGTATAAAAATGCATAATTTTTACTACCAAAACATGTAAAAAAAATCAGGTTGTCACTATCTTTAGTGGCTGGACCTTGCCTAGAAAATATCTCCATCATCTAGAGTGACAACTCATGAGAGTTAGGTTTTGTTGCATTGATCATATTTTCTTCAAGGTCTTCTCAATACTTCACAAGGAAGGACATCTCCATATCCTCCATAAACAATAGGCTATAAAAGGGGTCCTCTCACCCTGGGTTGAAGGCACAACCATAAAGTAGTGAGGAGAGGTCAAATCCTTTTGAGGGTACTACCCATTTCTCCACATTTGAGTGACAAGGAGCAAGTTGCATTTCATCCTTGGCTACAAAACAACACACTAGATGCTCTTCTTGCCTCTAAAATTCTTGCTACACCTGTGATGTTGTTCAAATTTTAAGGGGGAATCAATTTGGGTACCAACACCTTCTATACCGGTGCCATTCATTGGGAAAATTATGAGAATGTTTTTAATATGCAAGTCCATATTCGAGGACCCTAGTAAACACCTTATTGGCACCATTACCGAGGACATAGTGATTGCAGTTCATATTTAGACCTGGTAAAACACTTCTTATATACTCCAAGTGTTGTGTGTAATTATTTCAGTTTTCACACCTAGTGTACTAGCTTTCATTGATAAATCTGGGTAAAGAAAAGTCATAATCTTTCCATTTCTAGTTTCTAGTGTTAACAGACATTTGACTGATCATATTTAGTGTACTTGCACAACTAAGGAGGAAATCCTTAGTGGCGACTCCCTGTTGATCTAATTCTTGATGAGTACCAGTGTCTTAACCTCTCTCAAGTGAGATTTGTTACTAATATTTGTAAAGCTGGAAGGAAGAAGGTCTTTCTTTGCTAGGGATCCTGCTAGGACACTATTTCCAAAGCTAGGAAAAGAAAAGTTAGAAGGAAGAAAATCTTGGAGAGTTGTTGGAGATCAGCAGACGAGAAAAGGGATCTCCATTGATGAAATTGATCGGCCTATTATTGAATACTACAATTCAAGTGCTTCTAAATTAGATAGCCTCTTTTCGAATTGAATTCTCCAACTGGAGAGGGGCCTTTATTTGATTTTGAAAAGATTTCTTCTCATTTTGCCCCTGTCTTTTTAGAAGTTGATAGGGATTTCCAAGAAACAAAGCCTTTAGAGGATACCCATTTTGAAATTTATACTCCTATGTTTTAAAGACCCTCTTCCCTTATCAATTTGTCACCCTCCAGGTCACCTCCTCAAAAAAACATGTCCCTTCCCCACCAGGCCCCCTAAATTGTTGTAAACACCTTTAGTCCCATAAATTTTACAGGATGGTTGGTTATTCAAATACGATTCCCAAGATGTGAGAAATAAATTACTAAAGTTCCAAGGAAATAATGCTATAACTGGTGATCAACATCTAAAGCTTTTTATCAATATGATGGAAGAATTTGAGATTGAACATGAAGATGTATATATCAAACTGTTTATCCATACTTTGGAAGACGATGCAAGGGACTGGTAAAAATCTTTTCTAGATAATTCCATCGATTCTTGGACCAAGATGAACAATACATTTGATTGCGGTATGGTGACAGAATCGACCCTAGATTTCCTTTTTCAAAATTTGAAAACATCAAGAATAATCCTAATGAGTCAGTACATGATTTCAACACAAGGTTTAATAAGACCTTGAGAAGATTGTCTTTTAGGATAAGGCCATGTAATGAATCATGTTTGATCAAATATCTAGATGCATTTGATAAAAAGGTTGCTTACTACTTGAGGGATAAAAACCCTACTAATTTGAGGCAGGCCTTCACCATGGCTCTGCAAATAGAGATTAATATCAAATCAATTGGGAAGCCTCCAAAAAGGGAGGGTGTAAAACTAATCAACCCGAAAAGCCTCAAACAAGTAAGGCTGCTGATTTGGAGGAAGTTGTAAAAACTTTGGCAAGGGCTATCAAAGAAATATCATACAAATTAGCCTAGGTAGAAAAGGGATTGGGCAGAGTTCACAAGGTCAACACAAGTAACAAGGCCAAGACAGGTTTACAAATCACCAAAGATCTAATGATAGAGGCAAGGGACCTATTGGATTTGTAAATAGGTAGTCCCAAGCTAGGGAAAACAGAATGGTACCTGATCCTTTGGCTACCAGAGTTGTTGTTGTGGAGGAGACAAATGTCATTGATTGGTGTGACAGATGT
This sequence comes from Taxus wallichiana var. yunnanensis, assembly GCA_018340775.1. Taxonomy (NCBI): domain Eukaryota; kingdom Viridiplantae; phylum Streptophyta; class Pinopsida; order Cupressales; family Taxaceae; genus Taxus; species Taxus wallichiana. Next base: position 489,665,216 of record CM031242.1, read on the forward strand.
TTTATTCCTCATGCTCCAAGTGTTCAAGATAAAGAAGTTTAAGAAGTAATGGATGATGAAATTTATGATGATGCTCTGTATGATGGAGATCCCTGCAAGTTTTCCAAGTGAATCAACTTCATCCGAGGTAATAAGTGCTAAAAATACTACTATTTTTGGGATTACATCCATTGGGTACGTATTCTTCCTCCCTCTCATACTTTAGAAGTAGACATTGTACAAGCTTTTGAATTTCCCACTATTGATTTTGAATACTTAAGGGCATTAATGATTGAAAAGCATTATGATGGAGGATTTCCTTTAGAATAAGATAGGTAGATATTAATGAATGTTGTAGTTTCCAAGAAAAGGAGCACAATACAGAAGTAAAATTCACCAAGTCAAAATTTCCATTACTTACCAAAGAAACCCTAAAGAAAAATTCATCTAGCAGAGAGCTTGTTTCCCAAGCAAAACTTGTGTTCCTCCCCATGGCCAAACCGAAAAGAATCCCATTCCATCTGATGAATTTTCCAATATTTCTCCTAGTGTTTCTTTACCCAAGTTTGCTCCATATGACATTGCCCAATTTTAAGTCAAATAAAAACTTTGTCCCAATTGTTGAGCCTCTTAGGATCCCCTGAGCACAAGAAGAGGGATTTTGAATATTTAGGATTCAAAGAGGAAGAGATCATACAAGGCAGAGATGTAAACAAGGTTGAGATTCCCCTTACTATTACACAGTTGGAAAATCCACAAGTGTTGGAAGAGCTGGGGGAACCACCAAAGGCTGATTTAGGAACTTCTTTGGTTAAATACCGGTTGAATTTTGATCCATTCTTCACTACCCTGGTTATCAAAGACAAGTTGTTACATAACTGTATGTTTGATTCTAGAGCTTCATGTAATGTCATGCCTCTTGAGGTCATGAATGAATTAGGTATCAAAGTAACAATAGCATATGAGAAGTGCATGTCATGGACACTAGAGATGTTCCAGTGGTGGGATGTGTCAAAGAGCTGGTTATGTAACTTGCATTTTATCCTAGAAGGAACTTAAAGCTTGATATAGTGATTATTGACTTCCCTACCAAGTGGGGGATGTTGTTGTCAAGAAAATGGAAAGCAGGTGTTTGTGGTAGTGTGCAAATGGACATGTCTTATGCCACTATCCCCATTGAAGGCAACTTGCTGAAATTATATGGAGAGAAGAAGATGTTGTACTTGATTGAAGACCCAAGCAATGCATCTTATGAAGTTTTACAAGTAGATGTTGATCTTAACAACTTTGTGAGTTTTGTGGATTTGAGGGAGTATGAAAGTGTTGAAAACAAAGATCCTAAGTATAGTGTTTTTCTAGGAATTTGGCCTATATTTAGAATTGGAAAATGTTAAAGAATTTGACCTAAACAAAATGGGGAGCTTAAGAGAAAATGGATGGTTTACAAAATGAAAAAGAAGAAGAAGAGGTATATTTCGAGTAAATGAAAACATATCAGAACCTCTTGGCATGGTCATATCCAGATAAAAGAAATTTGGAATTTCCTTGATTTCCTAGAACCAAGGTGAACATCATCTGTACAGTGTATAGTTTGTTGGTTTGTTTTCTATCTTTCATGTTCTTGTTCATTCTGGCCCCCGGTGGCCTATTTTTGCTAGTTTCTCTATTCATTTTTTGGGGATGGTCCTGGTTTTGTGCTCTGCAAGCTGAATCCTTTTCCTAATGGATATTTTGGCACTTGGTCTACCTTTGTTCTTGTGGCACTCACAGGGAGTGCCCATCCCCGAGTTGGAGCCAATGTTGGTGCTCATATTTGTTTCACCCCATTTTCCACTATTTTCCTCTGATCTGCATGTTTTGAAACGTTTTGTCTCTCGATGTGGGTGTTCTAAAAGCTTCTACCTCCATTATAAATGCTTGAGTTGTTTGCAAAATCCATTGTCATGTCCCTCCTTGAAGAAGTCTCTAAGTCTGCCCTGTTTTTGCCCTAATTTCTTCAAAATCCATGGGCTCTGCCATTTTTCCTACCATGGAAGCTCGAGAATGGTTGATTTATATTTGTATGCCTTTGAAAATCCAAATCCATGGTGAAAATATGCTCAAAATCATGATTCACTTGTTTTTTGTTTCAAAAATTTTCATCCTTAGCGAAAAATCGGGTTCTGGGCATGAATGGTGATTTTCTGTATTTTTGACGATCTGACGGGTGTCTTTTTCCTATCAAAGTTCACTTTGCTCAAGCATTTTGCGGTCACGTGGCTTCTTCTAGTTAGTCAGGGGGATGGTGGGTTGTTTTTCTCAAACTTGATCTTTTTGGCTACTTTGGAAAAAGGTTTGAACCCGCCCTGCGGCCCTACCAGGCTTTGATTAAAGCAAATTTTAAGTGGCAGGGAAAAAGTCTTGCCTTGACCCCATAAGAGGACACGTGGCAAAGACTAATGGCGGAGATGCGGGCCTTCGAGAGGTAAGTTGGATGTTTTTCCCTTTTGGAAAAATGGAGTAAAATTCTAAATGGAAGTGCACCCCCACCAAATCATTTTGAAGCCTTAAGGTTTTTTGAAGTTGCACCACAATGACACGTGGCAAGCCCGTGCTCATCCAAGGTCTCAACTTTTGGGAACATCTCAAGATGTGCCATTGTGACACGTAGCAGTTTGAAAGGTCAAAGGGGTAGGGAAGCGGACCATCGGAGGCAACTTGGATTTTTTTCCTCTTGTCCTCAAAAGGATTAAAATCTCAAAATGGCTCGTGAGCCCTGACAAGAAGAAGGTCAAAGTTGGTGTTGAAAATGTCAAAAGGTGGGGAGGCGGGCCATCGGGGGAAACTTGGATTTTTGCCCCTTGATATTCAAATGACTAAAATCATCAAAATGACCTACGGGCCTAATAGAGAAAATTCAAAACTTGCTTTGGTCAACGGCGGAGGTGCGGACCTTCGGAGGATAATTGGAAAGTTTTTCTTTTTAAGGAAAAGGATTTACAAGTGAAAAGGGAAGTATGGTTCCGATGGGACCCACATTGATACACGTGTGAGGCCTGTTTTTCAAGGGCAGCAGCTCGGGGAAAACATGGAAAATTTTCCCTTTTTCAAAAAAGAGGTGAAATAGCATAATTTGGCTGCAATTCCTTTGGGACCCACCTTAGGACACGTGTCAGGCTCATTTCTCAAGGGTAGAGGTATGGAGCAAAATGTGAAAATTTTACATTTTTCCAAAATTTGTAAAAGGAAAAAAGGAACCCAAGCCCGCTCTAAAATTAGATCTCCCACGTGGATGGTCCAAATTCAAAGTAGGAATCAATGGTAGTTGTGCATCTGTGTTTGATTTTTCACCATTTTCACTCCAGAGCTCCTGGGATGCGTATTCTTGTGGTTTTTTATCATTTCTTGGAGTCTCTGCATGCCAAATGAAGAGGAACATTAATCTGGCATCCTGGTTTGGTGGGGAAGGTTTGTAAACATCTCTCACCATTAATATGCAATCTGACTATCAGATTTGGCCCAATTTTTCTTTCCTTGGCACGTGAACGACCTGTTGATAATCCGAGTTTGGTGAGAAAAATCCAGGGATGTCTTTTACCATTAAGATGAGACCTAACATTTTGGGCTCGATCTGATCTTCCATTTCTTCTCCCTGGGCATACAAAGAACCAGATTGGACAAAATAGGGGGAAGTGGTTGGTGAGTAGAGGAAAAGTGATCTTGGAGGAAGGATTTGAATGTGGGAGATATTGAAGAGATCCACCCCTTGAGCACTGACAACTTTTTACAGATCTGATTCTAGGAATCGCGATCGGAATCATGGCGAGCACTGGTGCATTCAATGTTTGGATTTTTGGGGAAAAGGCCCTATTGTAAAATGTTATAAATAGGCATGATTTTTCTATGAAAAGGGTTGGGATTTTGTGAACGTAGAAGTATTAGGAGTCAGAAATTGATTTCCTAAGAGAAAATCTTAATAGAGCCCATCTTTTGAGAAACTATCTGAAGAAGCTTGTTTATCTCCTTTGTGTTACATTTGATCATGTCAAGATGGTTGTGAGTGTACAACCATTGACAAGCTCTGAGATTGTTCGAGAAAATTTCCCCTGTTGATAAATTTAACCAAACTTGAGTTAATCTATGTTATTCTTGGACAAAATTTGTGTTTTCTTCATTCCTGAATGTCTACAAGTAGTTTTTCTTGTTCCTGTTGCATTCTTACATTAAAATCTATGTGAATCACATAAGATCTTATCCTTGTGATAGTTTGGTGGCATTTGCAATTTCATTTATTAGAAGATCCTTCATTTGATAGTGAAATACACAAATTTAAAATCAATGTGACTCCTAGCATGACTATAAGATTGTTTGTTAGCCTTTGAGGGTATCTTAGGCGTGATGAAACAGAGATTGATAATGTTCAGTTAAGTTTTCCAATTTGAGCGTTCATTTTGGATCCTGCAAGTTTGTGTGAAAAGTGCTGATCTGGGCCTCCATTGAAGCACATATTCTAGCTAAAGGAACATTCTAGCTACTCTGAAAAATTTTGTTGTTCGAGCTTTCCATTTTTGTAAAAGCTCTCAAATATTTGGTATAATCAACTTTATCATGCTTCACCTCTCACCAATATTCATTCAAAACAATTAATCATACCCATACTACCCATGTTTTTCATGTATGTATACAAATGCATAATGTTTACTAGAAAAACATGTAGAAACAATCGAGGTTTTCATTGTCTTTAGTGGCTTGAACCTTGCCTAGAAAATATCTCCATCATTTAGAGTGACAACTCGTGAGAGTTAGGTTTTGTTACATTTATCATATTTTCTTCAAGGTCTTCTCAATACCTCACAAAGAAGGACATCTACATCTCCTCCATAAAAAAAAGATATAAAAGGGGTCCTCTCACCCTAGTTGAAAGGCACAACCATAATGTAGTGAGGATAATTCAAATCCTATTGTGGGTGCTACCCATTTCTCCACATATGAGTGACAAAGAACAAGTTTCATTTCATCCCCGCTACTAAAACAACACACTACATGCTCTACTTTCCTCTAAGCTTCTCGCTACACTGTTATGTTGGTCACTTTCGAGGGAGAATCAATTTGGGTACCAACAGAGTGTGTAGACAAAAACATGCTATACATTTCTCAGAATCCATTAAAGTAGCTCGGGAAGAAGATAAAATGCATCAAAAGAAACACCAATATTTTCAAACCCCCATAACTGATGGTGCAAGATTGAAATCCTACAAGAAGAATGAAATCTTAAGTAAAAAAATATTAGATAATATGCCCCTATCAGTGAAAAGAAACCAAAGCTTCAGAATCAACTACCATGGTGGCCTTTCTCTTATTACGAGCTGAAGATTTCATAACAGTCAAAGCAGAAATCCGAATACCCATATCTTAAAATATGTAGATCTATAGTTTTAAGATATCATATACAACTCAAAATAGCATTCAGAAAAGGAAGAACAGGAATTTGAGGAGTATGAATACAAAACCACAAAGATTACAACAAGAAAAGTGCCAAATCCATGCATTTTCAGAGGAAAATATGAGTACCCAGTTGAAACTTACCGGTTCTAAGTAAAATTTCAGTAAATCCTTGGGTAAGGTCGTAAAATCAAAAGACCTAGAAAGCTTCTACTCAAATAGATCCACATTTCCATGGAATCATGAAGATACCCTCATCTTTGAGCTCGAAACCCAAAATGGTGGCTATACTAAAGAGTCGGAGGCTCAAGTCAGAATGCTCAAAGAAATCTCTAAAAAAGATTGGAAATCACGAGTTTGAGTAGAACCATCAGAGAAACCAAGAGCCAATGCTTCATAGGATTCACATACCACGTAGAGGTTAATGTGATCTAAAAACTATAGAAATACAAAATAGAGCTTCAACACAAAAAGCATGGCGGCTAGTAAAATTTTGATATATTTTTTCCAACTTGTAAGGAGCTCGTAGCATAATGCAACAAATGATTAGGTTTTCATCTTTTTGGATTAAATTGAACTTGAGTCAATTAACTCAACCCGTAGTTAAAATTACACACGTGTCAAACTCCAACAAAACCCTAATTCATCCAGGAGTAAGGTTAATTTTCCACCGACAATCAAGGGTATATCCATCATCAAGGGGACCGAAGCTTCTAGAACATATCAAATATGCAAAAGATGTAATGATTTACCAATATCATGCTTAAAACCATAGTGTACAGACTATATCATTGGAAAACTTGCAAAGTCAACAACAAGAAGAAAAATTTGCATGCACCTAGAAGGAGACTTGCTCATCAAGCAAGGTTTATTTTTAGCATTATTCACCCATGCTTTTTCTTAAAAATAGGATAGTCAACTGTAGTTTGACTATGATGTAATCAAAGGCTATTAATGCCTCTTTGTATTAGTTTGATTTATTTTATTCCTTTATTTATTAATAGATAAAGGATAAAAATAGGATGCATGGGCGAGTACAACCCTAGTCTATTTTTAGGAAGGGTGGGTGAATCAATTTTGCTATATATTGTGTGCCTTAGAAAAACACTAGAAGGGGGACTTTTTAGATATAGAAGTCTTTGAAGAAATTTTTCTACCAGCTTTTCCCTTTAAATGTGAAGTATTTTCGCCTTTCCAATTATTTATAGTCTTTTTATGTTTCCATTAATCTTGTGAATGTTGAATTCCCTGATTAATCATCTTACCCTGTTACAAATTCAGTAATTTATGCATGATATTAATGTGTATGTGTAACTTAGTAGTATTGTTGTGATTTTATCCCTCAATACATCAAAGTGTTTACCCTTAATTATCTTCATAAAATTGTTGGCATGTGCATTAGAAATTCATTCCATATCAATTGTGCATGTACTTAGTCAAAGACCTCATACAAGTTTGGTGTATCACCTCAGTTTTAATTTCATTTTACAGTCATCTTTTACCCTTAAACCCCATAAAATTAGTTTAGGATACATCAATAAGGAACTAACCTTAATACCAGAGACTCACCTCAAAATAGGTATACCCACATACCTGAAGTGTTTCCATTCTATCTACAAAAGAGAGAGATAAAATTCACAAGCTTAGAACACTTGTAGCCATCTCTCTACAGGGTGCACTTTCGAGAGATAACAATTTTTAGCACGCCCAGTGGGACAAGGACTAGAAATTACTATTGATGCGTTCTAAAGATTCAAGATCCAAGTAGAACTCATCCTGGTGACTCGTGAATCGATTTCGATCAAGTACAACAATTTAAAAACATCATCAAATCTTCAACTATAGTTTTTCAGGTATTACTCAAGGAAAAAAGATCTGCGTTATTTTATCGTTATCGTTATTTTATATGCAATAGGCCTATTTTCATAGTTTCAATATTTTATGAGGTCCTATAGCCATGAACCCTCATTTTCAGCAGTGTTTTCCTCTAAACCTAAAGCAGCTCTTTTATCCAACTTCTCCTTCATATTGGTTTTATAACCCCTATTAGAATGAATATCCTTATAACCCAAACCTCATCCATCAATATGATTATCAATATGAGGGTTATGTTGTTCAAGATCAAGGATATACAGAGGGTTATGTTGATTATGCACAACAAGAAGATCTTAGAATCGAGTTTAATAGTTTGAAGCAACAATATTTAGCTATCAAGGAACAAATTGAGAAATCAAAAGCAATGAAGAATGATAGGTGTCAGGATAGGGAACCTTGTCAATGGGATGTTCCTGCTTACCTTCCCTATCAAAATCCAGTGCCCATATATGCTCCTTTCCAACAATTGTAGCCTTTTCCCGGTTTCCTAACTATCAAGCTGTTATAATTCCTACTTTTTCTACCCCAGAATCATATACTGAATTCAAAATCAATTGTCCAAGTTGGTGTTCAGATGTTGTTCTAGAAGAAAATCCTATACCCCAACCTCTTGTCCAAAATTTTCCAGTTGAAATTGAAATTAAGCCCACTCCTACTCCTTTACCCATACTTCTAGTCTAGGAAAGAGAGAATCAACATATCAAGCAAGAGGGGAAGCCAATGGAAGAAAATAATATGCTAGATTTTTTGTAGAATTTGCATGGATGGGTGTCAAAGTTTTAATTTGATTTTATTCCAAAGTTGGAAAAAGAAATCATGCAAAAGGCACAACCTATTTTTCCATCAGATCAAGAGTAGTTGGAAGATGATCAACAATCTGCATATTCTAAGTGTAGTGTGCATGAGGGCACCATACTCACAAAAATTACAACCATATCAGAAGAGGATAGATCAATTTTAAATAAAAATAGGTTGAAATTCAGGAAAGCGTGTTTCAAAAAACATCTTGAAGAAGTTGATTTCTTGTCAGATTTGGAAAACTGCATGGGTGAAAAACAACCTAGAAAACTCACTAATTTTTCAGTTTCAAAATTCCAAGAACCTCTCGGGTACTGGGTTCCTCTTGTATTTGAAAAAGAGAAAGAAGTTCTATTGAATCAGATCTTCATTATCCCCTCCTAGAAGAACCATTTTGGGAGGAGAATGTCTCATAACAACATGTTGCTCAAATCAGACCTTGTGCTAAAAAATTAGACAATTTTGATCTTACAAATTATATGTCAAACCAGAATGATCAAGATGAAAGATCAGTTGTGATACAATAGTTAGAGAGAAACATAGACATGTTTGATTCAATTTCAAAATGTCCAAAATGCTAATACAAAACAACTTCATATAAGTACCTATGAAAATGAAGAAGATGATCTTCAATTTTTTTACTATACCATGTATTTGGATAGTGCCTATGAAGAAGAAGAGGATGAACTCAATTTTTAGACTGCATGAAGGATCCGAACATTGCGGAAGAATTTGTGAAGTGTTGGAAGATCACTTATAGTAGTCATAGAAGGAAAACTAGTATTACAAAAGAAGACTTCAAATAGTTTCAAGATGAATTACAATAGTTAGAAGACACAAAACAACCTCTAGGACAGCTTCGGAAGAGCTTATTTTTGAAAATTGTAATAATGATTCGAGATAAAATCAAACTATCAATATTTTCACTGTGAAGAGGCCTTTTCCTATTTGGTATTTGGCTAATTCCCACCCAGTTATAACATTGCTAGATTTTATGCTTGTCTTAGAGCACAAAAGTGAGTTATCTATTCTCAATAGCAAGCTTCAAATCATGTCAGAACAGTTACAAATCAGATAGAGGTGCTTCCCAGTTCTTGGACTGATTTGATGAGTGAAATAAAGGTACATATCTTAGTTTCAACTTTGACATTTTGTTGATTTCTAAAGCTGAATTAATGGCCTTGGTTTTGGAGAAAGGGGAGCTACTTTTCATTGTTTCTTTTAGGTTTTTTTTAGCCTCAGTTGTTTTTGGTTAGAGTAGGGTAGAGTAGGATTTCCCTTCTAATAAGTGTAGTTCGTGCACATTGTAATGCCTTTTTGATTCAATAAAGTGCATTCATGCATGCGATCTAGTTTAGATCCTTCCCATTTTTAGTTTGTTTTTAAGGGTTGGACCTTTAGAAAGGTATTTTTGGTTATATGCTCTGACTCCATGCCAAATGGACAAGAGAAAGGCAATGGTCTACAAGCTAGTAGGCAGCTTTCCCCACAGATCGCGAGAAATGTTGCCATTATTTACACTCCATGCTAAAAAGGTCAACTCGAAACTTTTAAAGTTTCTCGATTGGGTCACCCACCTTGTATTAAGATACAAATTTTAATTTTTCGGTTTTGGAAAGTCTTGGAAGTCATATTTGGATCAAAACTACAACTTGTGTGCAATTACAGAATGTCATGCCTCATAGATGCAGACATTCCATTTTTACCCTCATCGAACCATGTAACAACCATAAACGACCATCGTAAATCCTTGAGGAAGGTAGGAATGGTGGAAAGTACTAGACATTATGTTCTTAAACTGCAAACAAGTTGCAGGTTTGAAACATGGAAAGGTGTAATTTTACAAACAGTCTTCATTTTCAATGAGCATTAAAAGGTACACTTGATTTTAATTTATCTCCATGATTAAGTGAATTATTTAAGTGTTTTGAGTTGTATAAATTCATTTATTATCCATACAAATGAAGAAATTATAGAAAAGAAAGACATACATCTCATTACATGAAAATAGTTCATTTTATTCATGAGGAATAACAATACAGTGAACCCACACAAGCCGTGGGAATAACTCAGAAGGCAAGTTCATACAATGAAATAACATATACATAAATTTGTGAATAGAGAAAGGATGGAATCCATCATTTCCTAGGTTTTCATTAGTTTGGTTTGAGTTGATTGTTCTCACTGCTCCTATCCACCATCTTCACCAACTACTGCATTGTACCTGAAAGGGAAAAGAATTTGTTAGAGCTCAGATTTCATACTTGTTGTATTCATAACTTTAGGCAGATGCACTTTCAAAAATGAACTTGAAATCAACATGACAGAGGAATCAAATAGTTCATAATCATGAGTCCAAGTATACAAGTGATTCAAGTACAACCCAATGGATAAGCAAGGATTTTACAATACAGAATGCAAGAATTATCAACATACATTTTTAGTTCGTAAGAGCTAAAATATCAATAAAACTGTAGTTGTAGTTGTAAATGAAGTTCAAAATAATTTGAATACTACATTTTAGGACTTGTTTCAGATAAAGGTTCTACTATAGTCCTTTTCGTGCATGAATAAGAGTTACAATTCAACAAGAACAGTCCTACAGAAAGGAATTTAATAAAAATTTCAGAAAGACAGATTTGTTGATTATCTCAGCAAGAACATATAATACAAACTGCTACAGTGAAAGACCTCATTCAGAGTAGAAGAAATAAGTTATGTAATTAGATCATCATCTAGTATAGAGATACAAAAATATATTTTATACAATGTGCGGAGCTCATTTATTACAAGGCCCATACATGGTAATATTCACAGAATCAACCAAATAATGCAAACCCAGTAATGGGTATAAGTGAGTTGTTATCAGAAGTACAATATATAGACTCTCAGTTTTAAAAGTGTAAAATATGTAGATCAAGATACCATCATAATACACATTTTACATATTCTCAGCTACATGTAGCAAAATGCATTGGGAATGAAGCTTTATGCCTTGACAATGGAGAAATTTCTAGTTATTTCAAGATCAAATTATAATACAAGAAAGTTTCAATCGAGATACACAACTCGACACAACAGAGTACCAGTCCCCAAATGGGAGATGTAACAACAGTAAAGGAGAAACACATAATAGTCAAACCCTTGTAGATCAACAGTGTTCTACAAACCCTTATACGCTAACGAAAGAAAGAAACTTAACCGGATCCATGAACAATGGTGGTAGGCGAAAGAAACCCAAAAAAACACAGTGCAAATCGACCCCAAGAACAAGAAACACATATTTCACATTTTATACAAAGTGGTCGACATAACAAAGATCATCCCTGGGTAAAGCTTAGTGTGAAGGAAAACTTATTTTTAGGGAAACCCATAATGCAAGATAAAACATGCAAATGGGTATGAAATTGGAGCAAGTAATGATAAACCCACACTTAGAATAGCAAGGCACATTTTAAGCACAAAATATCAGAAATCCACATTTCGGTTAGTTCATGCGTATGAGGTATAACGAATCAGAAGTTTCCAAATAAAAATGATTACCCACATCAGGAAATTTATAGAACTGAAGGAAACAACAATGAGTATGCAGATGAAAAATAAGCTATACATTTCTTAGAATCCCTCAAAGTAGCTCAAGAAGAAGAAGAAACGCATCAAAAGAAACATCAATATTTTTGAACCTCCATAACCGATGGTGTGAGCTTGAAAGCCTCCAAGAAGAATGACATCTTAAGTACAAAATATCAGAGAATATGCCCCTATTAATGAAAAGAAACCAAAGCTTCGGAATCAACTACCATGGCAGCTTTCTTTTATTACAAGTCAAAGATTTCATAATAATCAAAGCAGAAATCTGAATACCCATATCTTAGAATATGTAGATCTACAATTTTAAGATATCATATACAACTCGAAATAGCATTCAGAAAAGGAAGAACAAAAATTTGAGGAGTATGAATTCAAAACCAAAAAGATTACAACAAAAAAAGTGCCAAATCCATGTGTTTTCAGAGGAAAATATGAGTACCCAGTTGAAACGTACCGGTTCTAAGTAAAATTTCAGTAAATCCTTAGGGTAAGGTCACAAAATAAAAAGACCTAGAAAGCTTCTACTCGAGAAATATCCACAAGTGCCATGGAATCACGAATATACCCTCAACTTTGAGCTCAAAACCCAAAATGCGACTATACTAAAGAGTCGAGGCTCAAGTCCACAATGCTCAAAGAAATCTCTAAAAACATTGGCAATCATAGAGTTTGAGCAGAACTATCGAGAGACACCAAGATTCAAAGCTTTAGAGGATTCACATATCATGTAGAGGTTAATGTGATTAGAAAATTGTAGAAATACAAAATATAGAGCTTCAACATAAAGAATCATGGCAGCGACAAGTAAAATTTTGATAGATTTTTCCTAGCTCGTAAGGAGCTCGTAGCATAATGCAACAAATGATTAGGTTTTCATATTTTTTGGATTAACTTGAACTTGATTCAATTAACTCGACCCGTTGTTAAAAGTACACACGTGTCGAACTCCACTGAAACCCTAATTCATCCGGAGTTAGGTTAAGTTTCCACCGACAATCAAGGATATATCCATCATCGAAGGGGACCGAAGCTTCCAGAACATATCAAATATGTAAAATATGTAATGATTTACCAATATCATGCTTAAAACCATAGTCTACTAGTTATATCATTGGAAAAATCGGCAAAATCAACGACAAGAAGACAAATTTGCATGCACCTAGAAGGAGACTTTCTCATCAAGCAAGGTTTACTTTTAGCATTATTCACCCATGCTTTTTCTTAAAAATAGGACAACCAACTATAATTTGACTATGATGTAATAAGAGGCTATTAATGCTTCTTTGTATTAGTTTGATATATTTTATTCCTTTAATTATTAATAGATAAGGATAAAAATAGGATGCATGGGTGAGTACAACCCTAGTCTATTTTTAGGAAGGGTGGGTGAATCAATTTTGCTATATATTGTGTGCCTTAGAAAAGCACAAGAAGGGGGACTTTTTAGATACATGAGTGTTGAAGAAATTTTCTGCTAGTTTTTCCCTTTGAATGTGAAGTATTTTCTACCTTTCCAATTATTTTTAGTCTTGTGTATGTTTCCATTAATCTTGTGAATGTTAAATTCCCGATTAATCATCTTACCCTATACAAATTCAGTAATTCTTGCATGATATTAATGTGTATGTGTAACTTAGCAGTATTGTTGTGATTTTATCCCTCAATACATCAAAGTGTTTACCCTTAATTATCTTCAGAAATCTGTTGGCCTGTGCATATAGAAATTCATTCCATATCAATTGTGCATGTACTCATTCAAAGACCTCATACAAGTTTGGTGTATCACCTCATTTTTAATTTCATTTTACAAGTCATCTTTTACCCTTAAACCCCAGAAAATTAGTTTAGGATACATCAATAAGGAACCGACCTTGATACCGGAGACTCACCTCAAAATAGGTATACCCATAGACCTGAGGTGTTTCCATTATATCTACGAAAGAGAGAGATAAAATTTACAAGCTTAGAACACTTGTAGCCATCTCTCTACATGGTGCACTTTCGAGAGATAACACATACTAACGAGAATTAATTTACACCGGTTCGATTTAGTGCACTTTCTTCCCTTGGAATTGTGGGTTACATAAAACAAGTGGGTTCAGACCAATATACGAACCCCGTAGAAATAAACTTTTGGAGGACATGTTACATGCTTGGAGGTTACAATGGTGTGCCTTCCTACACTACTTCAAGCGATGAGTGTCGGATCGCTGAAAAACTAATACATACAAAGATCTCTTCACATGCATTCAAGAAATTATTTAGAGCTTGGAGGATACAGTGGAATTCCTCCCTACACTTATTTGGCCTATGGCATCGGATCACTAAAAATCCCAATAGCACAGATATCGTTTTACACTCTCTTTGTCAACATGGATCGGAGCTCATGTTCCATTGACACCTTTTCATCTGCGTACTTTACATTTACATACATATGGAAAGATCTTTTACATTGCATTTTTACACATACATACATACATATTTGACTACTTGATTATTTTTTCCTTGTAGATCGGCCATATGAGAAACAAACATTCAAATCGGAAAAAAAACAACAACAACACTTCATGACATCACATACTTTACTAACCATATAGGTACATACATTAGCATCTAAACACACGTTTCCCCTAGGTTCACTCTCATCACTTTTTTTGTGCACATTTTCATCTTTAGTTTCCATGCTCCTCCATCTTTTTGTCATTCCACGCTTTGTCTAGTCCATCGGGCGCTTTCTAGTATAATCTTCATGGACATTGGGTACGCATCTCTATCTACTTTATGTTACCAAGCTTTCCACTCACCAACATAAAGTGGGGGAAAAAGTAGACACAAAATCACGCACTTTAGACATTATTTATCCTAGTTTCATACTATTATTTAGAAGGTTCTAGAGTGAAGAAAGTACTAACTAACCCCCATCTTTTGGCCATTTTCATTTATTATAGTTTTTTAGTTCCAAAATTTTAAATCCATATGCCCAACCATATTTTATCACTTTCCGCTATTTTAGCCTCGACAGGGCACCCATAGGCACCCTAGTCCCACCATGGGTGCCTCGATCCTTCTTGAAATTTCCGCCACTTTTTGGGCTCTTTCTAGTCGTTTCTCCTTCTTATATTTTTGGTGGTCAGCCATTTTGGGGTTAATTATGAAATTAGATCAAGAGAACCCTATAAATATAAAGTTATGAGACCATAATGAGGGACCTAGCACTAGTCATTACTATCATCCATCTAGAGTTGCATCCATCTATTGCATTGGAGATCACTTGCATCCACATAGCTCCATCATCAAGGCACAAGGCTAGGACATCTACATCACACACTTCATAGGGGAGGATTCTATTCTATTCCATGCACACATGCTATTACATTTTCTACATCTAGTTATTGCTCGCTACTTTACAAAGTGCAATTGGCACAAGAGAACCGAGGGTATATTATGCACACAGTAACTAGAACTACATTAGGGTTTGAAATGTAGTGCAATGCTAAGTTATTAAGTCCATTGTTGTGACAACCGAGGTTAGTCTAAACCATTCATATACATCTTTATTTTTAGGTTTTGATGATTTGTCTAATTTTTGTAGGTCTTTCTTCCATCTCCTATTCAAAACAACATTTGGCACACGGTTCAACGACATTAGTGCGATAGGAAGCAAACACACGTGAACATCCATCGATACTCCAAAGGAGGTTTCTGGTCATTTCGGAGACTAGGGCACCTAGTTTTAGACCAGATGCCCATGGGTGCCCCTATTCCCCTACAAGCACTCTAGACTATCCAAAAATCCAAATATACACTTTCTCAAGCTCTTGTGTGATGGTTTTCTCCACCTTTTCACCTAATTTACAATGTGACAACATCGAATTAGCTAAGGCTTTCCTAACCCTCTTTGCACATTAAAGTTTCATATTTATACATTTATAAAGTGTTATTAACTCCAAAGATTCAATCCCTACGAGTGTTAGAACAAATCTTGATTTTAAACAACAACGTCTGCATACCCTTCACAACATGTGCACACTCCTAGAACATGTGAGTGCCTAAAATGACAAGTGTGTGGCTCTATGGAAAATCTAGGGAACAATTATACCTATGCGGGAAGAATAACATGGCACATTCTTTTAAGCATTTTCTCACCTTAGAAAACATATACATGTGCAAGGTGAAAATCTAGTTGACACGAGAGGTTTAATAAATTCCTGCGCATCCAGAGAGACGTATGTGTACACATGCAAGCATGTGCATGTTTTTCATGACATATGCATAGTTCTGGTTAAATTATTGAAAGGGGTGAAAAATACGGTGGTAACACGTGTGTGGCTAGGGAATCATGTGTGCATCCCAATGAATGTGTGTGCATGTTACCAAAAAAGTGTGCACACTTTTCTACGTGTGCACACCCTTCAAGAATACCTTCACGTGCCTGAAAAACAAAGAAAATGATGAGAAAAAGAAATCTAAAACTTTAAATAGGTTAGATTTTTATCTTTTAATCAAACTTCTAACATAAACACAACAAATATGCATGTAAAAGGAAGATTTACTACCTTTAAGATTATCAAAAGATTGAAAATACACTAGTTAACCTTCAAAATGCATGAAAATTGTTATAACTTGAAGTAAAAAGCTTGAAAAACAACTTCTAGAGACCATGGAGTAAGGTCCCACCGGGCGTGCCATATGTGAACATGTATAAATTAGAAAAGCTATAGAAATGAGGCTAGAACACTAAAAAAGCCTCAAAGCTTTGTCAACTCAACTATGAACCATCAAGATAAGAGATAAACAAGAGCTACTCCTATGCATGCATTATAACTTTGAAATAACATCAAACTAACATGTATATACTACTCTCTACTCTTTGAATGCTACAAAACATGAACTTATGAAGATCCTAGCAATCAAATTTGATTGTTTGATGCTCAAGGGTTTGAGAGTGAAGGCTCACCATTAATGGCTATAAGACCATATGGTTCCCCTCATTTACCCAAGCTTGAGTTGGAATATGCAATGGAAGATAATAGCTCAATAAAAATTAGAAAATGTTCTTATCCTATTTTCCTATAGTTTATGTTAGAGGAGGAGAAGTGTTCTTAGAAAAGTGAGTGGGGTAGAGGTCTATTTATAGTTTTCTGATTTCAAGAAAGGGATGTTTTGGATGCATGTGGGACAAAAAGGCCCAAAAGGTAAAATCCAAATGAAATGGACTTTGGAAAGTGAAATGCACTTTTAGAAAGGTAAGTGCCTTTTAGAAAGTGAAAGGGGATTAATTAACCCTAAGTGGCTTAATTAATAGGGATAGGCTTATGGAAGCCGTTTAGAGGGGTATTAGTATGATTTAGGGGATTAGAGAGAGTTAGGCGGGTTATTTAACTAGCATAGTGTAGTTAATTAATGGGGATTAGAATAGTTAGTGCAAGTTTAATAATAAAGTTACTTTGATTAAACTATAGGTGTCTACAACTTTCAATTCTCTCTCCATCCGTTCCTCTAAAATTCTTTTCTCCTCTCTCTTCCTCTTTCCTATAAACTTCACCAACTCCACCGCTAGTTCTTCTCTGTCCATTTTTCATTTGTCTTGACATGTCACTTTCACATTCATAAACAACCTTCACAATTCCTTGTTAGTAATCAACAATCAAAATTAACTCAAAACTCAATACCAAGCTCAGATACCAAATGATGCAGATCTACATAACAATTAACCAAATTTAACCATTAAGAGGAAATCAATTTCATTCAATTATCAAGTAATCAACAAGCATCAGGATTACAAGTATCAAATTCACCTCATCTCTACTCACGGGGTCCTTAACTAGCCTAAAATAGTTTATTCTTGCAAGATTTCATCTCCATGGTAAGTCCAAGCTCCAAGCCCCTGCTTCACTTACCTCAAATTATGTTAATGCCTATATTAGGATGCCAACTTTTAATGGCAACTTTAATGGATGATAAACCATTCATAGTGAGAAAGTAAGCTAAATGTAAATAAATGTAATAGATGTTTGCATGTAATAGAATGAAATTCCCTTCTATGAAGTGTATGCAAAATAAACAACCCTTATGTCCCTTGTGATGCTGCTAGATGGATGTAATGGAGCTCTTAGATGCTATGGACACAACCTTAGGTGGTTACATCTATTGATTAGTGGTTGGTCCCTTATTATGATCACATAACATAATATTTTTATGATTCCTTTACTTTAATTTCATAATTAACCCGAAAAGTCTAACTCCAAAAATGATTAGATGCTAAAATGGATAGAAAGGACCCAAAAAGTGTGAGTAAAGTACAAATGGGTTAGGGGTGACCAGAGGGGACAAGGGTGCCTAGTGGTGGTGTCCTAGTTGGGCGTTGGTGTCTAGGTGATAAAATCAAAAGTATTAAAAGGTAGATTGAGAAAGTGAGGATGTAAGGCCAAAGGAGGTAACAGAAAGAAAAGAAAGGTGGCCAAGGACATGGGCTAATTTAATACTTTTCTTACGTAGGAATCATATGAATAGTAGTATGTAATCAGAACTAGATAATTACCCAAAGTGTGTGATTTTGTGTCTACATTTTCCCCCATTTTATGTTGGTGAGTGGAAATCTCGATAAAGTAAAGTAGATAGAGATGTGTACCTGATAACCATGTAGATTGATGATGAAAGTGTGTTGAGGGACTAGATAAAGTGTGGAGTGATAAAAATGTGAAGCATGGATGCTAAGGAGAAAGTGCAAAAAAGTGGTGATGAAAGTGAACCTAGGGCAGAAATGCACGTGTATATGTCGTGATGTACTTGTTGTTAATGTGGATGTTGATTGTTTTTATGTGTGATGTTGATGATGACTACTACTTCCCATAATATTGGACCTACAAAAGAGAAGAACGAACAAGTATTCAAATATGTATGCATATGTGTAAAAAGTATGTACAGAAAGTTTGTAAAGTATAAAAATGAAAAAGGAACATGTGCACCTGATCCGTGATGAAAAAAGAGTGTAGAAAGGATTCTAAACATGTTAATGAAGGGATAATTTTTAGGAGATCTCATGCCATGGTAGAAGTAGTGTAGGGATAAAGGTATAATGTCATTCTCCAGCCTTTGATTGCTTCTTGAAATTGTTGAGCACATTAAATGTTGGATTTTGGGTGATCCTATGCCACGAAATTATTAGTGTAGCGAGAAATTTGTAGTGTTATTCTCCAACCTTTGATTACTTCCCGAAATATGGAACACCACTGCAGACGGTGTGTACAAACGCAAGTGCTAACGACTGTATGTCCTCTAAAAGATGTGTGGAGTTCTATATACTGTGTTGAACTACCAATCACTATGTAATTTCCCCCTGGTAACAAGCATCCAGGAAGCACATTGATGTGCTAAGGACCCAATTATTATTCTAAGCCCCGTCCAAAACTCGATAACTATGTTCAATCGGGTACTATGTTGTGTTATGTATAATGTTGTATGGGGTGACTAATTCACCCAAATGATGCCACCCTCGTTTTGGGTACATGCGATGTCACTAAAGGAGTATGCGGCCCAAAAGAGGACCGAATGTTGAACTGAAACTATGCTCTGTAGGGGAAAATGGAATTTTCTTGGTAGAAACCAAGTTACACTCAAACAAAGTGGATAGAAGATAAGTGTTAGTACAAGAAAACAAAAACACACATGTATAATATGAAATGTAAGTTAGGAAGAAAATGTGTAAGCTAAGAAATAAGTAAACATGCAATAACACAATGTAGACCACGAAAAGAGGGTTACAAACATGGGAAATAACTCATGATGTCACAAGATAATCAAGATCGTAGTGGTCACAAGTAAACAAGTGTACACACAAGATAAAGGGAAAATCCCAAGGACAAGAGCAGACAAAGAGAAAACAATGAAAAATAATATAATAGATCACCATGGAGACAAATATCCCTACATAACAAATTTTACACATGAATCACCCGTTAACATGTTAGAAAGATTAAAATTATGTAAAATTATTTATAATATGATAATGTAATGTGTTAAGAAACTATAACACTTGTAATGTACAAATGTGGATGCCCCAGGAGTCTGTTGGGGGACTAGTATGAGGTCTTGTGCCAAACATCCATGCAATTTGTAATAGATTTATAGAATTTGTGAACACAACTAGAAATGAAAGTGAACATGCATGTGTGTATGATAAATATAATGACATATAAGATATCTATCTAGCATATGTAATAAAGTGAACATGTAAAAACATAAGTAAGAAAGAGTAAATGTAACCAAGATATGCAATATGTTGTGGATGAGATGGAATGGAATGTAGTGTGAATGATAGGAGTAGCGTTCCCCCGAGTGGATGTGTATGTATGAGATAAGGTTCATTTATTTATGCCCCCTCAGTAGTCAATAATGAATTGTAAACAAGATTGCATCATTGGGAAATGGTTTGAGTGCGTGTACTAAAACAATGTGGTCATCCAAGTTTAAAGTGTAGAGTGTAAGTGTTTGATTGAATGAGCGAGGTGATTGAATGTACAAGTGTGATGATGGCCATTTGAGATGTATACCCTCGTATTTGATTATGGACCATAGAACTAGAGTGCATCATACGGTAATGACCACATTGTGTGAAAGTAGTTGTTAAAAACATGTATCATAAATGTGTAGAGTAAGTGTTGTGAGAGGAAGATGTCGTTTACGTATAACATGTGTTTTGTGAGGTGTAATATGTAATGTGACTAAGCAAATATGTGTATTGAATGTGTTGAGTTTGATGATGTGTAATGTGTAGCGCAAGATTTATGTGTAAGTGTGGGAGGCACAAAGTGCATATGATGCCTAGTATATGTTAGAAGATGATGTTGAAGATGTGTATAATGTGTAGCACAAAGTGTGTATGATGTATAGAAGAAGATATGAATAGCAGATGTAGAAAGTGCATAATATGTATGATGTGTAGGAAGAAGAAGAGGTTGTATAGGTATAAGATGTGTAATGGGTAGAAAGCGCAAAGCACGTAAGATGTATAGTAGATGTATATCGAAGATGTGTAGGATGGGAAATGTGTGTTATAGATGTGAAGTGTGCAAAAGTGTGTGATATGTAATGTGTAGTGTAGTGTGTTGTGTGTGAGGTTCATGTTTATAAGATTCCCTCAACAGTCAAGTGTGAACCAAAGCACAAGACTATGTCATCGGGAAATGGTGGTACAAGCATGTATGAATATGTATATGTCATATGTGAAAGTCTATATGTGAAGTGATGAGAAGATAAGACACTTGTTAAATGTTAGGGGGATAGGTGTGATTCCCCCAAAGTGTGTGATGATAAAAGAGATCATGTGACATCATCTAAGAGGTCATCATTATCATGATCAAAACCCGAAGTAAAGCATATGATACTTGATAAGAGATAAGTATCATGTTGATCAAGCAAGGAGTCATTGAGCTGTAAATTATACATGCCCATAGTGTATTCCTCATTAGTAAAAGGAGGTAATGGACACCCATGTGCATACCAATGAGTGAGATTAGGTGAATAGCCAAGGAATGAGTCATTGCAAATGAAAACACAACCAAATAACATGGGAAATGATATATCAGTATGATCAAGATCTAATGTGGCACCAATGTAATCAAGATAATATTGTCCAAGTGTGAGTGGAGAGGCACGCATAATAAATATTGTTAGATAAAAGACTTGAAGACCATATGAAGTGAAAATGTGAAAAAACCCATGGTAGAGATGATGATCATGAGTTGGAGGAAAGATGTTGTCAACTATAAACCCTAGCCGAGCTAACCCATCATGTGTGCATATAGTATCTAAACAAGTAGGGTCAAATGGAATGTTTTCCCAATACGAATCATTTATGAAAAATGAGCATGTAAATGAAGGCTGGAATAATGAAGATGATGCATTATAAGGTGTATTAGGTGGAATAACGGCCGATGGTGGGGCATGCCCCTAATAAAGAATCATATCAATGGTAGTAGCAGGAGGGAAGCAAAGTGCGAGAAGATGAGACAATATCTAGCATGCAAATAACACCTTCAAGTGGTGGTAAATGATCTAGAGTATCCATGGGTTGTGGTTCATTAGTAGTATCAACGCGTGGAGTAGGAAGTATAGTATTTGGATCATGGTCGTAATATTTGTATGGATAACGGTCACGAGGAACAATATACTCTATGCATTCATGTATGAATTTGACACAATTATGTAATGTAGAAGGAACTGCTTGCATGATATGAAGCCATGGCTGATCGAGTAAATAGTTATATAAAACCGGAAATTCAATGACAAAGACTATTGTGTTAAGGTTTTGTGTCTCTATAGTGATAGGTAGACTAATGTGACATATGCATAGATGAAAAAACCATCATATGCATGAAGAGAAAGATACAATGGACTAACATTAGCAGTAGAAAGACCAATCCTTTCAAGGAATGACATAGGACACAGATTGATCTTAGATCAATTATCGATTCAATTACACTTGACACCCACATTTTAGATGTGAATCATGATATGCAAGGGTGGATCATTGTCAAAGATAGTAAGATCCACATGAGAATTGGATGAGAAAGCAATATGCTAAGAAAATGCATCGACAAATGTTTGATATACTAAATATGGATGCATATTAGCAGGAATGCGAGTGGTAGCTAGGATATTTTTGACTCTATCTATTAATTCATGATTGATAAGTAAGAAGTCATTAATTTAGATACTCATGATGATAAGGCCTTAGAAATATGAGAAAAAAATCCTAGGAGCATGTAGTTTGAGCGGGGTTCACCAAAATTATAAAGATAAAATGTGAAACAAGAGCCTAATATAAAGTTATTATAGCAGTAAAATAAATATACAATTAAATACACAAATTACACTCAAGAAACTAAGAAATAAATTATGAAACCCTAATTGCAAGGAGGAGAAAGAGGTACTTATTTAATTCTTAATTCATTTTAAACAGTAACAAAGTGCTTGACGGGTGAACAGAGCAGCACATTAATCACATAGAGACCCGAAATATTTAGACCTAGACGAGATAGGCTAAATTGGGGTACCAGAGAGGGACAGGGGCATCCATGGGTGCCCTAGGAATGTTTCTTGGTGCCCGGGCCTATGGAAAAGCTTTAAAAACATCCTCTAAGGTGTTGTAAGTTGTTTTATTTTTCCTTTGATCACTCGAGGTCGCACAAAGATCACTAAGGTTCTGGAAACCGTGTGAAATATGAACCTACAAAACCCTCAAATAGACATCAAATCCTAAAAAATAAATATGCAGAATAAGGGTTGGATTGTCCTCATTTGTCACAATGGTGAACTTACAACTAAGTGTTACACTACATCTTAGACCCAATGTAGTTCTATGTGTGTGTGTGTGGAATTGTGCTCTTGGTGGCTCTTGTGAGTGTCACATTTGATAACGAGAAAGTAACCTAAATGTAAAGAAATGTAATAGATGTCCGCATGGAATAGAATAAACTTCCCTCCTATGAAGTGTATGTATAATAACCATCCCTTGTGTTCCTTGTGATGGTGCTTGATGGATGCAACCTTAGGTGGTGGTGGTATTTATTGCGTAGTGCTTGGTCCTTTCTTATGATAACATAAATTTATATTTATATGATTCCTTTTCTTGAATTTTGTAATCAACCCCAAAATTTCGACTACCAAAAAGATAAGATTCTCAAATTGATAGGAAAAACATAAAAAGTGTGAGTAAAGTACGAGGGGTCGAGGGCTCACAAAGAGGATGAGGGCACCTCAAGCATTGGCGTCTGGTCAAGGCGTTGGTGTGAAGGATGATAAAATCCAGAGTATAAAAAGGAAGATTGAGAAAGTAAGGATGTAATACCTAAGGTGGTAACAAAAATAAAATAAAGGAGGTCAAGGACATGGGTTGATTAGTACTTTTATTAGGAATAATATGAATAGTAGTATGTAATTAAGATAAGATAATTACCCAAAGTGCGTGATTTTATGTCTACAACAATATATGTTTCAATATTTATTCTTAATAAACCATCTTATTATGTTATGAATTATTATTTATTTTCATTATGTTTACACTTTTAATTTGTATTAGTTCTATGGTTATGTTATCAAAACACTTAATGTAATTGCAGAAATCTCAAAAAGTTATAAAGCCATTGTAAAGTAAGACTTTCGAGATCTGTTCAAATTAAGAAAATTTGAATATTCAACAAATATTTCCTTGAGTAGTACAATCGTGTGTATCAATTACTAATATCTTGGTTCGTAATTGCACAATTACGATATAATTCTAATCTAAATATTAGTGTGCATGTGAGGCCAAGCATGGCTAGCTAGAATATAAATGTTATTAAGGGAAATAAGGACACGAGTTTTAAAAATTCCATTACAATCTAAATGTGATGTTTTTTTGTCGTGTATTTTTATATTTTTCTAGCAATGTTGGATCCTTGTTTCTCCTTTGAGTAGGAAGATAATTGTTTATGTTTCCTCCAAAAATTTCCCACTCCTAAATCCTCATTCAATATCCTTCATAACCCGCCTTCTTTTTGTAATATTTAACCTTCACTCTTTCAACTTTAACTTCTTCAATGTCACAATATTGATGTCTCCATTGCACCACTAAGGTGTGAAATATCATATGTTACAATGGGCATCGACACTATAGTAATTGAATGCCAAATACTTACTTTCATATCTATTTCCCTTGTTTAATAACTCATAAAAAATTTCTTATCTCCTCTTTTTTCTTACTAGTGTTTCACCAAATTAACTCTTGAACCTTTTATTCATATTACATTGAAAAAAATACAAGTGACTTTATTCACTTATGTGTATCCATTATTCGTACTAACTAAAAAAACTCAATCCTCCTTCCTTATGCCTCATATTCTTCTCAATTATCTATTTTATTAGTTATAAAGCATTAAATTTTACTTTTTGTATAATGAGTTTCATCTCTATGGTGGGAAACACCATAAGCATGAGGATTAAAACATATACATGCTTTAATTTATTCAAGCTTTTCTTGAAGGAGATTGCGATTGCATCCACTTGGTCCCCTTCTAACATGGGCCCGTTTCTTCACTAATATGGATGATGGAATGTTTTGTATTCCTATAAGCACCACCACTATTTTCAAAATGTGGTATCTCCACTTCATATTGCTTTACCTCATAAGATTCCCACTTAAAGATTAATTATTTGAGAAATAATGCCCACTTCAATATGGCATATATGGTGTACCTCAGTTTAATTTTTATGTAATTAAAACGATTAATAATTTCATTGTAGTAATCCAACAAGTTACAAATCCAATATAAAGTAGGGCTTCGAGCTTGACATCTATTACTCCACACAATTAATACTTTTTGCAAACACCACACTCTATATATGATGCGGCGATGGTAGGGATTAAGTATTTTTAACCTTGTTATATAAAATCTATTGTCTATAAAATTGGTGAAAAAACACCTTGTTTACTATAGTTCTTAAATTCAACAACTACATCGATAAGATATAGGATGTGAAGTCCACCAAAAATATTTTTGTTATGAAAATTCTCAATGATAAGGACAAGTAAATTCATCCCAATTTGGCATGGCCTCTATCTATCAAAAACAAAAAGTGATAACATTAAAAATGATTTTTTTATCATTTAGTGTATTGAACGACAATGATCTTACTTTCAAATCTAACTAAAATGTTCATTTCCTCGAGTATCTTTGGAGCACACCCCTTTCTCTGTTGAGTTGTTCGAATAAATGACATGTGGTCCATATGTGACTTATCATAAAAAATAAGAGGAATACCTATGTTCCGTTGAATATATTCCCACCCCAAGGATTCTCCTTTCTCGATCAAATTTTTCAATATCCCCTTTGTCCCTCAAAATTCCTTTGTTTCATGTTCAATCCTACAACTTTAACTTATTCAACACCTCTCTATCTAGATCCCCATTCCATCCACCACTTAAATGTGATTAGTAGTTTATAAGAGGAGGTAAGTTTGAGAGTATGTGTTATTTATTAGAGTAGGCATTATAATTTCTATGACCTCAAATCCAACTTAAAAAAAATATTACATGTATCTACATCCATGACTTTCCAATATGTATTGAGAAAATAATTTATGAATGGAATCAATTTTTTAAGGGGAATCACAATTTTATAGGCGGTTCCCATGGGATAAAAATAATTGAATTAACGATACATATGTCATAATGTGAATAAAAATCTTTTAAAATGTGTTTCATACATCTCTACAAATATCATAACTTGGAGAGTACTAGCCACTAGGTAAGGGAGAGGAGCCAATCCTTGAGCATGGACCAATACATGTGAGGGTAGATGAAAATAAAGGAGCTAGTACATGTCACTTTCCCACTTAAATTTTGAAAAAATACACCCGTAGAATATGTCACTGTAGACACCGAAAATTGAGACAAATTCCCTTAACCCCATCAATTAAATAAATCCATATTATACCCAATCATGTCCTTAGTGCACACATGTGAATTAATTTCATTACGATAATAAAATTAATTGATTACCTCACCCATTAATCTCACCTACAACCAACTCACCTATCCACCTCACTCAAAGATCCATTCACAACCTATTAACTAATTAAGACTAATTCTATACCAATCCTAACAAACTAAGACTTAGTCTAAACCTAGCATTAAATCCCACTACCTCTCCTAGAAGAAATCATACTTATCTGGGTAGACTCTATCACTTGAGACTCGGATTAAGGATATCAATCACGCCAAAAATAACAAAGATCAGGCCATTTTTGGAAAACCTAGACTTATCCACCTTAACCGACGTTGGTTATTCCTCAACCAAAGTGTTGGTCACCTAACCACCATTGGTTACTTTATATACAATTTTACAACCTTTTACCTGGGTTGGTCATTTTCAATTTTGGGAAAATTATTGCATCTAAGTATGAATCCAAAGCCTCTCAAAGATCTAGACGACACAAAATACTCAACCAAAGGCCCAAGCAAGCATCCAGTTCTCCTTCCAAAGAATTGGAATATTGGACGGGAACATTACAGGATTACTACCATGACAATGACTTTATAATCTCTTCATGGATAAACTACCCTCCACCTTCACCTACCAGATCTATAAATGCAAGTAAGTATATGTGATTTTAATCATATTGTGCTTATTTAAAGTATAGATTCCTTACCTCTTTCATTATACTTTATTTCTACCTATATTCTTTTTCTCTATCTCCTCACCAATCTACCAACCCAACCACCAATAATTTTTTTCCTTCCATAGCTTCCCCATCTATATCCCTGAGTCTTCTTAGTAATATCACGAACCTAACCACACCCTTCTTACTCTTTGTGTAATCACAGAGAAGCCCCAAAACCATTTTTATCAAATTATTGTCAATTTCCCCTACCAACACCGGTTACCTAACCGAAGTCGATTTCACCTCTATGCCGACATCTATCACTGACCGATATCGATCTTTGTGTCATTTCATTCATTTTTACCAGTGAGCCTCTTGATAAAAAAACTAACCTAGACCTCACCCGATAAACCCTAGACCCCTGTGAGACTGCAAAACCCATAATAACCTACCAAACCTCCAGATTTAATCATAACATTTCCTATTAGATTAAATTTTCTTATTGTATTTGTACGAGATACGTAAATTGTATAACTATAGTAGGATTTCCTTACTTCATGATATTTACATTAAATTGTATTTAAAAGTGGATTGACAACCTTCTAGAAAGCACTTCGTTTACTGGGATCTAGCACATGCTAGGCGAGTCCACTAACCTATATTATTAATACTATTTGGTGGTCTTATTGTGTTTCTTATACAAGTCATTCCTCCTAGCCAAAGGGAAGATCTTCACAATTAGCTTGGATCAAAAAGTCGTATACGCACTTTCAACCTTCGACCTACATCTCGCAAGTATTCCTCCTAACCTATTTCATATTCAAATTTAACCAAAAAGCAACAAATTATATGAAACATCTTGGCACACCCGGTGGGACCCATCAAGGGTTCTTTGCATTGTTCATTCCTAGGAAAAATCTTGTGTGTCTATTTTCATTCGAAATGAGTTCACATTAAGCTTCTTCTCTAGAAATATTCTTTTGAAAATGGGCTTT
Source organism: Taxus wallichiana var. yunnanensis (assembly GCA_018340775.1). Taxonomy (NCBI): domain Eukaryota; kingdom Viridiplantae; phylum Streptophyta; class Pinopsida; order Cupressales; family Taxaceae; genus Taxus; species Taxus wallichiana. Next base: position 489,693,019 of record CM031242.1, read on the forward strand.
GTTAATGGAGAAGGTTTCAAGCTATGGGATGAGGTTAAAGAACCTCAACTTGACTAAATCAACCATGCACCATAAGATTAGAGCTAAAAAAGAAACTATCTATGCATATATAAATTTGAAACTAACATTCAAACCCTAGCATATATACTACTCTCTACTCCATGAAAGCTTAATGAAAGTGAACCTAGTTAGATTCTAAGCAATCAAATTATGTATTGTTTACTCTCAAACATAGTGAAGAGATCTCTCCAAGTTGGCTACATGGCCAAGCTTTAGATCTTCCCTTACTAACTATATTTGGAATGGATGGATGCAAGATGGGGGAGCTCTTAACAATGGAGTATGGCCAAGATCCAAATGTTTTATAGCTTAAAGCTATCACAAATGATTTCTAATGCCAAGATCTCCAAATATGAGAGATTTTTGTTATGAAAACAAGGTGTAAGGTTGAGAGGGAGGGGTGACCCTTCTATTTATAGTTTTTCACTTGGGAGAGTTTGGAATTTGGGTGCATGTGGGACTAAAGCTCAAAATCACTTTTATATTAGATTAGGATAAACATGCTTTAGGCTTAGATAAGCTTGGTTTAGGCTAGTTAACTAGGATTTAGGCTAGTTAAACTTGATTAAAATGATTAGAGAATCATTGAGAGTTGGGAGGGGTCCTGGATAACCAATTGTGACTAATAGATAGCCTACGAAGCCAATAGAAGTGGTCTCTAGAGAACTAGGAGGTTCGAATGGTGAAAGGAGGAATGTTTAGCTAATAAGAGAGATATTAGCCAAATAAGTTGAATATGGGAAGAATACGACCGAGAAGGTGTCGTAAATGGGCATCCGAGAGTGGGGCGAAGAATGGGGAATTAATGAAGTGTCGTTAATCGGTTGAATGGGAGGAAATGCTAAGTGTAAGCATATTTTAGGTGTCTACATTTGCCCCTCTTTGAGGTGGCGTAAGTAACGTCACTTCAAAGAAAGTAGACAAGCATAAACAAGTAGAAAATCTTGAAGGGATAGAAGAAAAATGAGTAGAATGAAGGATGCCCCCTCGATTGTCGATGGGGTGATAGAAGAACTTCGATCGATGATTGAAAAGATGATAGAAAGAGAACAGAAAGAAAGAATAGTGTGAAGAAGAAGAAGAAAGGGGATATAGAAGAAAAAGGAGTATGAGGAAGAGGGAATGAGCTAACATCCATCCAGTGCCTTTTAAACAACTTTATTTTTCATCATATTGCTAAAATCTTCATCATCGGTCTTTATTACAAAGAATGAACAAAGGTGTAGTATGACATGAAAAGCCATATACGAACAAATGTCCATTACTAAAAGCACTAACTCCATGCAACATACGTAAAGCAATGCAATATGAGAAAGTGAAAAAGATGCCTAACTCCATGCAACATGAAACATGATGCAACATACATGATGCAATGCAATACGAGGAAGTAAACAAACTCATTTAATAGGGAAATAAGTACAATTACACACACTCAAACCAACAACGTTCAAGATAGTTGCACAAATATTTTGTTATCAAGCTATAATCCCAAATGTTTTGATAAATGAAAAGGGTAGGAATGATGCCCAAAAAATTTTACATGCAAGGGAAAGGATGGAGGAAACTTGGGTCCAATTGAAAAGAAATGTGCATGATGAAAATAGTACCAGGAAACCGATAGTGCCCAGAAATACGAAGACAAAGTAAACAACATAGCTTTTGTAAATGGTTGTAGATCAAGGTGATCCACAAGTCGTTGTTTCAAAACACATGAAAATTCCTAGAAAGATATGAGATGAGTGCCATGCAAGAGACATAGATTTCAGCTGCAAATGAGTTGATTACCAATTTTAGTCCATTTTCGAAGTGTTTATGATTTTTTTGGATTTTTGGATGGTTTTATAATTTTTAAATTTTTGATTGGTCAGAAGAATTTAAGAGATAGGAAATCTCCTAAAAGTACATGCAAATGCCCCAAGGCAAAGAGAGTGGGCGTCGGGTGGCAAGAAAATGCTCGTGAGAAGACAAATGGGCCAACAACAATTAAAAAATAATCATGATGATAGATGAAAATAGAAGACAAGAAATTCTGGAAACATTTAAACATGCCCCAGTGGTGAAGAGATAAGCGCTAGGTGGAAAATAATGCCCAGGATGGTGTAGATGATATCAAATGTCTTGTACATGAGATATTTATGGTAGATGCTAGCACTTGGGATGATACTAGATGATATTGGTGTGGGGGATAGATTTGTGATCATGTGCAACCCCTCTTGCCCCCATTGATGATATGATATGTGATGATTAGCTTAGCATACATGCATGATGTAATACTTAGCATTTATATATATATGATGTAGTAAATGATGTTATATGTGATGAATGATAGATGATAGATGTGATAACAAACAAATGTGCAGTAAAGAAACACATAAGAAAAAGTTAACAAAACTAAATAGACAACCAAAACTATACAAACCGACAACTAAAAGCAATTTAACCACTACTTTGTTTTTGTAGGACAATATTGATATATTTTCTGATGTTTTTGGGTTATCTTGAAAGCCAACTAAAAGCTTCATCCCTAGAAGGGAGATTTTATGAATGTTTAGATTTTTGCATATCCATTTTTGAATGTTTTTGCATTTTCTAAGGTCATGTTCAAAAGCAATGTACAAGAACAAAGAAGCGTGGATGCCCCCAACATGATGTGGGAATATACAAAAGGCAGAATGCCACACGTGCGTATGTACGAGATAGTGGAATGTGAAGGTGTCCCTAGTGTTGGATGGGAATATACAAAGGCAACATCCTTCATGTAGATACAAGAGTAAAACAAGCCAGATCATAGGCTTTGCAAGGTAGACTTGGTAGGGTTCCTAGACCTAGCAAGGGAAACTAACCCTAGAAAGTGATGAGAATTACCCATCTTGAGGCAAGAGTAACTTGTGAATGATGGATCCTCCTTGAGAGATGAAAACTAGTTTTCACTCAAAGACCTACCCACTGTGCCATAACGTGGTTTTCACATGTGGATGACCTATTTTTTCTTTACTATTTTCTCAATTTTCCATTTTTTTTTTTTTTTTTTTTTTTCTATTTTTTAGTTCTTATCTAATATTCTCATCATGCTTAAGCATAAAACCACTTGAGGTGCATGGTTTTCATAGGTTTTGGAATCTCTTCACCATCGAGTATGCAAGTTTATAGGCTCTGATCCATACTTAACAACCACCACATAAGGGCCTAGCCAGTTAGCTTCAAACTTACCTTTCTTTTCTCTGTCCTTGATGGTGTTCTTCTGATTTTCCTTTAGGACTAGATCACCTACATAAAATTCCCGATGAATGATGCATTTTTATATCCTCTGGATACTCTATTTTGATAGACCTTTAGGTGATTGAGTGCTCTGATACGCTTTTCATCTAATAGTTCCAACTCTGCCAGTCGAGAAACTCTGTAGTCCTCATCTTTGTCAAGATAGTCTCTGAGAGATATTCTCAGGGAGGGAAGCTCCACTTCCAAAGGTATGATGGCTTTCAGTTCCATAGACAAGTGAATATGGGGTCACACTAGTAGGAGTGTGGATGGAGGTTCGATAGGCCAGAGGGCGGGATGTATCTGTAAGTGCCAATTATGACCAGTCTTACTTACCATTTTCTCCATGATTCTTACAAGGGTTTTATTAGTAGCCTCTTCGCTTGTCCATTACCTTGGGGGTAATAGGGGTAGACCATTTAAGTTGAATATGGAAGTGTTGACACAAGGTTTTAACCATTTTGTTCTTGAAGGATTTACCATTATCAGTGACAATGGCTGAAGGGATACCATAATGGTAGATGAGATGGTTCATGATGAATTTTGAAATTTTTGCACTGGTGACATAAGTAAGAGGGACAACCTCTACCCATTTTGTAAAATACTCAAGTGGTAGTGATAATGTGAGTGTGGCCATCTGAAGAAGAAGGATGGAGCTTCCTATGAGATCCAGGCCCCATTTAGAGAATGGCCAAGGTGTTGCAATAGGTCTGAAATCTGTGTTGGCGCATGTATTAAGTTTCCATATTTATAGCATAGTTCACACTTCTTTACAAAGTTACAACAATTTGATTCCATGGTAGGCCAATAATAGCCTACTCTCAATAACTTCTTAGCTAAGACCATGCCGCTGGTGTGCACTCCAAAAATACCACCATGTACTTCCTTAATGGCGTGGATCGAGTCAGTAACATCCAAACAACGAAGTAGATTCCCGTCGTAGCCATGATGATAAAGGGTGCCTCCTAGGAGGGTATAATGGGCTATGCGGTGGATAAGGGATTTCTTTTAGAATGAGTAATGTCTGGTGGAAAAGTGCCATCTTGTAGGTATCGAAAAGATTGGATCATACTAGGGGGATAATGGACCAACAACTTCACATGCCAAACATGACTCTGCATATCATATGTGGGCATTTGTAAATGCTCTATGAAGAAAGGCATTTTACTCTCCTCAGGTGGGATGCGTAAGAGAGACCCAATAGTAGCCATAGCATCTACGGATCTATTATGTGACCTTGGATTTTGCTCAAATATGATATATGTAAAGTACTCCTTTAGAGTTTTGACCATTTTCTTATATGGAATGAGTTTCTCATCTTTAACCTTGTACTCATCATTAACTTGTTTAATGATAAGTTGAGAGTCTCCAATGACTCGTAGTTGTCTGATGTTCCAAGTAATAGCTAGCTTGAGGCCAGTGATGAGTGCCTCGTACTCTGCAATGTTATTAGTGCACGGAAATCCCAACTAGAATGCTCTTGGTATGACATCACCTATGGGAGTGATAAGCACCACTCCTACTCTTGATCCATGGAAGGTGAATGATCCATCAAAATGGACCTGCCACTCTACAGATTCTTCAATGTACATCATAGATGCATCTAGAAGATCTAGACACAAAGGTTCCATACCTAGTAGAGGCACTTCTGCCAACTGATCAGCCAATACCTATCCTTTCAAGGATTTCTGATTTACAAACTCAATATCAAATTCACTCAGGAGAATGATCCAATTAGCCATTCGGCCTGTGAGGGAAGGTTTGGATAAAAGGTATTTGAGAGGGTCAACTTTGGATATGAGTTTGGTTTTATTATTTAGGAGATAATGACGAATATTTTGGAAGGTAAAGACAACTACCAAGCAGGCCTTTTCAATTTGTAGATAATTCAATTCATACGTAATCAAGGTGTGATTGAGATAGTAAACTTCTCTCTCTTTATGGTCTAAGTCATATTGGCAAGCAAGTGCACCAATAGCAAAAACTGGGTAGTGGAAATGTACAAGAGGAGAGGTTTGCTTGGGGTAGGTGGCATGAGTACAAGTGGGATTGACCAAGTACTATTTTAGTAGTGCAAAGGCCTTCTGATAGTTAGGTCCCCAGTTGAATGCAATGTCTTTCTTCAGTAAATGAGTAAATGGGTGACACTTATCCACAAGCTATGAAATGAAGCGATGGATTGCCTGAATCTTTCCTTGTAAACTCCTCAATTGCTTGAGAGTTGTAGGTGGAGGCATTTCTATAATAGTTGTGACCTTAGCAGGGTCCACTTCTATCCCTCTCTTTGAAACTATGAAACCCAAGAGTTTTCTTGATAAAACACCAAAGACACATTTCTTGGGATTCAAGTGTACCTTATAATATTTGAGGCACTGAAAAATATGCCTAAGCACCTCCGGGTGCTCTTCTCTGCTCTTGGATTTGGCTAAAATGTCATCAACATAATCTTCCATGATGTCATTCATCATATCATGGAAGATGACAGTCATTGCTCATTGATAAGTGGCCCCAACATTCTTAAGTCCGAAAGGCATGAATTTATAGCAAAATGTCCCCAAGGGGTGATGAAGGTTGTTTTATGCTGATCTTCTTCTGTAATCCGTATCTGGTTATAACCTGAAAATCCATCCATTAAGGACAACATTTCATAACCAACAAAGTGGAATCAACTATCATGTCAATGTTAGGTAGGGGAAAGTCATCCTTAGGACATGCCTTATTAATGTCATAAATCAGTGCAGATTCTTATGCCGACAAGCTTCTTCTGTACAAGGACTATGTTAGAGATCCACTCTGAATAGTTGATAGGTTTAATAAAGTTAGAAGCTAGTAGTTTTTCCAATTCTTCTTTGACAAGGAGTGCCACCTTAGGATGCATCTTTCTCAACTTTTTCTTGATGGGTTTGGCATCCGGGTGCATGATGAGGTTGTGCACAACTAATTCTGGGTCCAGCCCAAGCATATCTATGTATGTCCATGCAAATATATCCGCATATTCCCTTAAGATATCTATAAAGATCTTCTGTTCTTGAGATGAGAGTGAAGCCCCCAACTTTATCATTCTAGGATGCTCTTCTGAGCCAATGTTGACGTTGATTGTTTCCTCAACAAGCATCTTAGAATCATCTTCCATCCATGTAGGATCAGGGGGAAGAGTAAGATGACCTCCTGTGGTAGCTCATTATCATATTTAAATGGATAAACTACTTCATCCATAGACTCTTCATTTTGTTTATTTATGAGTGTTTCAAAAAGTTTGTCACTGTGAGATTTTTGTTTATCCTTTTTGCCAGGTTTCTCAGAAGTGGTTGTATTTTACTTACCATCTTCTTATTCAAATTTCCACACATCTCTTCTTCTTCCCCAAAGTATGCACATGTGTCTAGTTGAATTGCAAATCCTTTCTTGTGGTCCCCAACTAGAATAGAATCCTGAGTCCCATGAACTTGCAAATGCCTCATCATTTTCAAAGAATTCTAGAGGCACGTGAAGTTGTTGATCCCAATCTATAAGTTAAGTATATACAAGGGCTACTTGATAATTATTTAAGGGGATGGATTGGATAAGGTAAGGACCATCTGAATCTGGGAATAGGTTAGTGGAAGCAAGATCCTTGTAGAGGCTACATTGGGAATCTACATCACTATCAGAATGAGATGAAACATCCTCATGTTTAGAAGAGGTGGCATCAATCTTAAGAGGGTAGAGCATTATGAGGCCTTATCCCCAGGCCATGCTTATCTGACTTAAAATGAGGGATGGGAATAGGCTCTAGCCGGCCTTGTGCATTAATGCCACATCCAAACCCACTATAGCCCATGAAAAACATCATGTGGTGACCTTTGATGTACTGGGGTGCTTGATGGCATGAAGCCATGGTACCTTCTGGCACTCTGCTAGTAGGATCTTCTAACATTTTCTCCTTAGATAGGAGACCGCTATGGACAAAATTTTCCAATGGTTTAGGACACTACTCCCGAGTGCTCTTGAACTGAAAATAAGGCTTACCCCTTGTTCTGGGAGATACTGATAAATTTGATATTAACAAATCTTGTTCAAGAGTGAATGGCTCACCTGGGCCATATTTTTCCGACATTGCCTCCCATGAAGAGAATGAGTTGACTAACGAAGGAAAATCTTGATTATAAGGCGTGAGTGACTCTGAATCTACCCATTTCTTAATAGCTTCCATTTTTTGTAGGGGATAAAAACATCTACCAAAGGACATTCATAAGCCACACGAGAGAAGATTTGCAAATCCCTACAATGTGTGAATGGTTCCGGTCACCCAAAATGGTAACTACTTGACCTTCATGACATAACTTGATGCACTGATGAAAATTCGATGGAATAGCTTACATGGCATGGATCCATGGGTGCCCCAGGAGCATGTTGTATGGAAGGTTCAAGTGAAGGAAATGGAACATCGTGTCATGAAAATTTGGGCCTACTTCCAATGGAACTTCTATGGTACCTGTTGATTATCGTTCTTCATTGTCATATGATGTGATTGTAATAGTCTTGGCCCCTAGATCCATTTCTAAATGGCCTAGCTACTTGACCAACTTCAAAGTGCAAATTTTCAGACCGGATCCACCATTCCAAAAGTACCATCTTGATTTTGCGATGAGTAACCACCACTTCTAAGTATAAGGGAAAGTTGTGTTCAGGTCACATGTGGGATTATGGTGCGATCAAAATTAATATGATCACTAGGTTATAAGTGTGCAATCATGTCTTGGAGTGTGTAGGGTCTACATCTATCGAGACTCCTGACTTTTGCAATGTTTTATATAGTATGTTCTTATGGGAAGTAGAGATTTTGAGGAGATCGAGAATGGATATCCTAGCAGGTGTTTTCTCTAACTGATCTATCAAATTATACTAACCTTCCGAGGGATAGGCATGAGATCTGGTATTATTAAAAAATCCCATCTCATCCCTATTGTGCAACTCTTTTCTAAGATCTAGATAGTGTTGACATGTTCATCAGAGGAGTGAATACATCCTATGAGAGAATCAAAGGGACTATCATTAGTAGGGTAAACATAAGTGGCAGTTCTATAGTCATTGGAGGTTTTCCCGTGATCTGGCTTCCTTTTCTTTTTATCTGCATGATTAGGAAAAGGCTCTTTGTAGATGCCCATTTTCTCATTTGGACCTTGTCTTGAATCTAGGGGAGAATCTATGGTGATTTTACCCTCTTTAATGAGGTCTTGTATGTAATGACGCAGTCTTAAGAACCTATCTATCTTATGCCCTTTAACATAATGAAAGTCACAATACTCATGGTATTTGAACCAACTAGGTTTTGGGGAATCCTCTGGATATGGGACTTTCATAGTTGGATATTCCACCATTTTACATTATCTAACTGCTTTAGTATGGCTGACAAGGATTCTGTTAATGGTGTGAACATGCATTTAGTGGGTGCCTTGGGACGAGGTCCTTGTGAGAGCTTTAAAAGTGGGCCTATCTACATGGCTTGGACTCTTTTGGAGTCTGTAATGCCATCACCAACAACATGCTTGTTCTTATTAAAGAAATTTGGTTTGTCCATTGATTTAGCTTCATGTTTTTCTTTAACAAATGGTTTAAGCGTACCCTTTGCAATGAGGGCCTTCTCGATTTGACCCCTTTCTCTATGACTTCTTCAAAGTTAGAGCCATAGTGCATTTGTAAATGGAAGGCTATTTCTAGGTTTAAGTTAGGAACAAAGATGCTCACTAGCTATTTTTTCAGCAACACACAAGGGAAATGGCTTGCCAACCCGCGCCATTGTTGTAAGAAACTTGCAAAGGTCTCATGGGGCTTTTGTTTGGCATTACAGAGGTCATTCATTGTGATGTCATTCTCCATGTTGAATGAATAATTGAACAAATTTCTCTACTAGCAGATGCCACGTTATAATAGATACTTTAGGTATGCTAAAAAACCATTCTAATGCCAATGCCCCTAGACTACGAGGAAAGAGTCGTATCAAGAAATTATCGCTATATGCGACCTCTTGGCAAGCCATATAAAATTATTTTATGTGATCCTAAGGATCACCCTTGCTTTTATATTTGTCAAATTTTGGAACGCTAAATTCATTTAGCAAGGGTTTCTGTAGCATGTCCTTGTCAAATGGGTAAGGGGACAACTCCTCATATAAGTATTTCCTACTATGGCCCATGTTTCCCTCTTGTAGGGTACTAAGTGTGTCCTTCATCAATTATAACTCATTCTAAATGAGTTGTTCTTTAGTAGGTGACATCGGTCCTTGTGGCTTAGCCACCTTAAAGGTAGTGTCAGTGTATGGATCAAAGTGAAACTCGCTAGGTTTTGTTTTATATTTTTCTTTGTACATGTTTCTTCTTGAAGAGCCTAGGTTTGCTAATTCATTGCTCAATTTCAAGATTTGTTTTTGAAGGATCTCTCTCAACTAGAGGTTCATCCTCTTCATCAAATTTGGGAGGAGGTGAGGCCTTATGCTCAACCTTCTCTTTACATGAAGCTTTATAATAAGGCCACTATGATGAGTTTCCTTCAACAAAGTGGCATGATGTTTCTGAAGTAGAAGCATACCATGTATCAAAAGGGTTATCTATAACTATGAGTGATGCTCATTCTTCTGGTTTTTTATTAATGACCTTGGTTTCTATTACGTGTTCATGTGGAAGTTTTACTCTTAATTATAGGACTCTTGTGAGTACCTGATCTTTGTTATAATATAGGAGTTCATAAAATCTTCCTAGGTCTAGTATGTGTTACTCTTCGAAGAGTCCAAATCTTCTCCACTATGGTCAATTAATGGATCCACGTCCTTGACTTGAGAAAAGAGAGGAGCTAAGTTGTTTCTGCAAAATGGGAAGGTTTCAAAAGGGTTTTCTCCTAAGTCATGTTCATTTGATTTGGTTGCCATCTTTGTGATTTTAGGAATTAGTAACCAAAGTTTATATATAGCTAGCGTGAATCCTAAAATGTGTGATTTTTACAAGTCATCTGAGATGATGTTTGAAATATGCCACAATATGTCCTAGATGTAATGTTATGTAGTTGTTTTATCAAAGAACACTCATATGAACACCTAGATGTAATGATCACTTGAATGTTTCGTTATGCCAAGTCTACACCCTAAAACAGATAGTGACAATATAGTATCAATATGTAGGTCAAGTTAGAATTCTAACAAGGCCTAAGTATTGACACGATATTGACGCAGTCTCTCGACAAGGTATACTAAAACTAGTTTGAGTGCCAATGAAAGCTAAGTTCTCTGAAAAGTGGAAGTCGCGACTAGATATAACATAACAACATTATCTTGATACATTAACTAAGCAAGCAAGGTGTTAGTATCAAGACAACATCATCGCGATATATATAAGGTGATATCAACACTTTTAAAAAGACTTAGATGACGTCAAAACTGAAACCAAGTAATGAATATAACAAGTTCTTTAATCGTGTGAGCAGCGTAACCGTGTAATAAAGGGACTTATATCACGTTCTCAAGAAATTAAAAATACGATGTAAGCACCTAGATTGTGTGACTAGAATGTGAGTAGAATTAAAAACTCAAGAAGAGACAAATGATGAACCAAACTCGCAGTAGTGGAGACAATCTTGAAATCAAGATTAAAGGACTATCAAAGATACAAAAATGTACCTGCACACTTTAGATGTTTAACAACCCAGCCGTAAACATGGATGGGCATAAACGGACAAAAAAAGTGGTGAGTACCATCTTTGATAAGACGCACGAGGTATGCTCCCTTCTCACCCCAAAAGTGGAAAGTGAGAATGCATGGGTATAGATTGAAAAGATGAAAAATAAACTAAGTGCCACTTGGGCAGAGCTTCGCCTCGTCGAAGTTGAGAAAAAGCTAAGCTAAGTGAGACGTCATCTAATTTAGATGGTAAAAATAACTTAGATTGAACTTAACTGGACTCTTTTTCTTGTTTGATAAACAAGGTTCAGACTCCAAGTAATTTTTGACTTCATGATGGCTCGACGCGACAAAGTTCTAGTAAAGTGGGCTCCGAGACAGAATGGCCTCCCTAATAAGATCTCTCAACTAGGTGTTACAAAGTTTTCTTAAGCGAGCTCAATTTACCCAAAAAGTTGTGATAAATAAATTGGGATTATCTCGACTTTACTTTAACCCCTTCAAGCATAGTGGGAAATAAATGCATCCATGTGTACTCTCACTAGGGTCATTATACGGACAACCGGTAACGCTAACTCACAAGGAAAAACTAGTCAAGTGGGTAAGCGGAGTGCTTCCTATTTCATCCACGAGGTTACTCAAGTGGATTACTTTAGGGTTCCTGGAACCACCCCCATTGTTGTAGCTTAAGGCGTTATGCCAAAGGGGTTATGTTCTAGTTAAGCGGATAGGGACGTACCCTTTTTCAAAACCTGCAATACAGTGTGATGAAAGTGGTGTGTTTTTTTATCTTTCTTATCTTAAATGTGGTTTTAAGTAGCACACCATTTGGTAACCTGTATGAAAACACATATTAGAAGGTTTTGTTTTGTCTTAGCTCCTCCTTTCTTTGACATGTGATTTTGGTCCTACATACCAAGATTAGTAATTTTCCACAAAAGATCATGATATCAAAAGAGAGTTTGCGTGTTGCTTTTGATTCCTAAGATCACCAAAAGGTGTGAAGGAAGAGCATACGCAACACGAAAACTCAACTAATTTTTTTTTATAGAAAATACATTAAGTGTTTTTGCAAACGTTTGAGTTCATTTTAACCATTTTGAAATGTTCATCCATTATGAAGCGTAAAGTAAGTGTTTTTTAAAGCAATAAGAGGGTTTTGAAAGTGGTTTTGGTTCCTAAGATCACCTAGAAAGTGCGAGGGAAAAGCATACACACTTCAAAAAACCTCTATCAATTAAGAAATAAAACACTTAACTAATTTAGTAAAAAAAGACCAAAATAACCCTGCAAACAACTAATTAGTGTCACAAAACCTTTCAAAGTGTTAGAATAGCCAAGATTTATTTTTTAAATTTTAAGATACGTTAGAAAATGACTAGTTACCTAATAATTTTAACCATTAATTTTCTATAATTCAAAATCCTAATTTTATGATTCCATTGTGTAGTTTGATTCAATACCTTTCTAACACAACAAAAATGGAGTCGTTTAGAGCTTGGTAGAAAATTTTATGGCCTCCAGAAGATTGCTAATGATGTTTGCGCTAGGATTTGTGTGCCTACACTAGGATTTGTGTACCTACATGCCTCTACTAAAAAAATGATAGTTTTATAGGTGTGTGTGCCATGGTTTGGGCATGTGTACCGGGTTTAAGGTGTCTGTGCATGGTTTTGGGTGCCTGTGTGTGCTTCTCTCTGTCAAAAATGACAGTCAGTGGTGCCTGCGCTGGTAGAAAGGTGTATACGTACCCTTCCCTGTAGGTGGCTAAAAAACATGGGATTTTTCAAAATAAAATAAAAAAACATCAAAATTTCATCAATTTGGTTCAATTTTGGCAGCACTTTACCTCCTTCGATCCTACAAAGAGCACAAAGGCAAGAAAATCCTAGCTAAACTAGTTAAGAAACCTGATATTTAGCCATTAATACAAAAAGATTAGTGAAATCAAAAACTTGAACTAATATAAAAACCTTTGAAAAACTAATCTTGAAATCTTGAAACTAACCTAAAAAGATTGAAACTAAGAAAAGTTAGAAACTAAAAATAAAAGCTTCAAAATGACTCCATTAATGGAGGATGGAATAAGTGTCCCATTGGGCGTGCCAAATGTATGCAATGGAAAGGTTTGCAAAGCTATGGGATGAGGTTAAAGAACCTCAAGCTTGACTAAAGTCAACCATGCACCATAAGATTAGAGCTAAACAAGAAACTAACTATGCATATATAAATTTAAAAATAACATTCAAACCCTAGCATATATACTACTCTCTACTCCATGAAAGCTTAATGAAAGTGAACCTAGTTAGATTCTAAGCAATCAAATTATGTATTGTTTACTCTCAAATATAGTGAAGAGATCTCTTCAAGTTGGCTACATGGCCGAGATTTAGATCTTACCTTACTAACTATATTTGGAATGGATGGATGCAAGATGTGGGAGCTCTTAACAATGAAGTATGACCAAGATCCAAATGTTTTATAGCTTAAAGCTATCACAAATGATTTCTAATGCCAAGATCTCCAACTATGAGATATTTTTGTTATGAAAACAAGGTGTAAGGTTGAGAGGAGGGGTGACCCTTCTATTTATAGTTTTTCACTTGGGATATTTTGGAATTTGGGTGCATGTGGGACTAAAGCTCAAAATCACTTTTAGATTAGATGAGGATAAACATGCTTTAGGCTTAGATAATCTTGGTTTAGGCTAGTTAAATAGGATTTAGGCTAGTTAAACTTGATTAGAAATTGATTAGAGACTCATTGAGAGTTGGGAGGGGTTTGGATAACCAATTGTGGTGATAGATAGCCTATGAAGCCAATAAAAGTGGTCTAGAGATAACTAGGAGGTTATGAGAGGTCAAAATGAGGAATATTCAGCTAATAAGAGAGATATTAGCCAAACAAGTTGAATATGGGAAGAATACGACCGAGAAGGTGTCGTAAATGGGCATCCAAGAGTGGGGTGAAGAATGGGGAATTAACGAAGTGTCGTTAATCGATTGAATGCGAGGAAGTGCTAAGTGTAAGAATATTTTAGGTGTCTACAGGCTCCAGCTGGTTTCTTCATCTAGTCAGCATATCAGAGAAGAATATCCCATGCCAAAACCCACCTGAAACCAACCATAGTTGTCATCTTTTATAGGGCACCTTTGTTAACCAAAAATTCTATCCCGCCTACTGATTAGTCCTAAATGGAATAAGCCACAACATAAAATCTACATCTTAGGATTTCATTTTTGTTAGCATTTTTTTTTCTTGCGTTTTGAGGTGTGAGTTTAGTTTCTTCATTCATTCTCATCCTTTTACACCATACATCACAATTGGTGTATTATGGTTTTATTCTGGGTTTCTTAGGACTCCTCATATCCATACTCGGTCACAGGCTGGCCCTTTTATTTGATCTGTCTTCGGCTCACGTAACTCTATGACATATGATGAGATTTTAAATGAGCCCATTCACCCATCCATTCCAATTCATCCATACCCTACGCATTGAGAAATGTCTAAATTGAACTAATTCAACAACAAAGAAGACCCGTAACAATACTTGCGATCTTTTAAACACATGTGTTATCTAATCTCTCAGGATGATGCATTATTCCTACAAATATTTCCAATGTCGTTGAGAAGACCTAATTTGGATTGGTATAGTGCTATACCTAGGTACTGTTGATGTGTAATCAAAACACCCATGAATTTCAACAACTCGGTGAGTTGAGATTCTTAGTGTGATTGCATAACATGGAGCTTTTCCCAAAGTGTGGGACTTTGTAATCGAGAAAGCTCTCCGGATGAAGGTTGGTTCCTATTTCTTTGTTCAGGTGTACACATAAAATTTAGAGGATCTACTCTAAAATATACTCTAACTTTCCAAGGAGACAAGGTTAAGAAGATGCAAGAAAATAAACCTAAATTAACAAAGGTGATGCACCAAAGGAATGTTGAACACCTGCTTTGCAATTAAACACAAACCATTAAAAGTGTAATACAACCACCATGCACAGATAACCAGGATTGCAATGAGAGATCAGGAAGATACAATGAACATAAGAGAGGGTTGAAATCATCCACAGACTTATTTTATTGCTCCAAAAATTTGATACAGTCCATTACAATGGCCAAGAGGTAAAAAATTGCATTACAGTTTGAAATGGGAGGTTTGAACTCCACAAATTCACTTGTAGACAAAGAAGAAGGGAGGGTACAAAGCCAAAATGTCCAACCTTTAGAAAAATTCCCCTCCTTACAATATATAGGAATAATGAGAGAGAAAGGAGAGAAGAATTCGAATCTTTCTTCAACCACCCCAAAAGAGCATTGAATTTTCTTGCAACAATGATGGTTTCTACTGCAAAATCCATGCCTCCATTACTATTCCTTATTGGGCAAGAAAGGAAGCCCATACCTCATAATGGTAGTAGGTGAGAAACCGAGGACACCCCACAAATGTTGAACTACATTTTTCATTTTTAAGAACTTAGTCCCGCTTAATTTAAAGATATCCAAAAAGTCCCCTCTTGCTCAAATCCGAGCCCTAAGTTGAAAGTTATGGCCATCTAAAGGTTGAGGTGTCATTCTACAAAAATGGTGGGTTCTTGATCTGTCACTTTTCAGATTCCAAAATGCATGCAACCTCAAAAATCCTGAAATTTAAAGCGTCGGAGATTGAAACACTATTCATCCACCAAATTTACTTGAGAGTTCAGAAAGTCCAAAACCTGAAAGTCTGAAAGGCCGAAATTTCAGACTTTCAGAATTCCGAAATTTAGACATTTTGTGTGATTTTCATGTTTTTTGTTTCGAGAATTCCAAAACTCCGAATTCTGAAAGTTTGGAATTCAGAATTTTGGTATTTTGTTTGCTACTTTTCTAGCACAATTCCCGAGGTATTCAAAACCTTGAAACCCAAAAAGTCTAAAATTTTAGACTGTCAAGTTTCAAAAAAATTTGTTTACTTTTCATGCATGCATCCCGAGGTTGACAAAATAGACTTCAAGATTTCAGACCTTTTTGACTCTTTTTTCCATTTTGACTCTTAATTAAGGTTTTCAGAATTTCAGATTTTTTTGACTCATTTTTTCCTGCTTTCCCGAAGTTGAGAAATTTCCAAAATTTGAAAACTTCAGGATTTTCTCCATTATTTTCCTCTTGAGCTCTAATATTCTTTGACATTTCCATTGGCCATTGATTTTCCACCCTTGCATTGCTATGACGATTATGTCTACAACCTAAATTTGAAAATCACCTGTGAGCTCGCATGATCGAACCAACCCTTCAATTTTCTCTGTGCAAGGTGTGTTTGATCAATTGAGGGGAAAAATTGGATACGGTACTCCATTTTATCATTCAACCAATATCTCAATATTTCCTAGACCAATTTTCTATCAATATTGTGAAGAAGGTCACCATGACCAACTTCATGACGTGACACGCCAATACGAAGACAAATCTAACGCATATTTTGTCAATCATCGGTAGAGTCTGATCAACCAGCTCATATTCCAACTACCTCAAACCAAGTTAATAGATTTTTTCAAAGGGCTTGTGCTAGACACATATCCAAATATCTAATTTCAAACATTTCACACGTTTGACGAGGTATTCACCATGGCCGAAAAATTCAAATCCGTGCCATTCAAGAGAATAATATACAATTACGTAATGAGAACATTGCATTTAAATCAAATGATAACTCTTATTTTTCCAAACTGTAACATAATTACTCTAAATCAAAAGGATCTACTAATGTAGTAGTTTTTAAAGTTGGCCCATCTCGCCCATCCAACCAATCAAAGGCTTCTTCCAATCATTCTCCTATTCAGGATTTTGAGTTCAAGCAAGAGCAACAAAAATATACACCCATAAGAGAACCCTACTCTTCAGTTTTAGAATAAATTCTTAAAGAAAGATAAGTCACTCTTCCACCTGTCAAACCACATACTACTTTTGACTTATCTCATCATGTGCCTGCATGGTACAAAGAAAATGATTACTGTAACTATCATCATGTTAGAGGTCATAATGATTGTAATTGTATAACTTTTAAAATATTGTTCAAGAAATGTTTGATAATGGAGATCTCATCTTGGATAATCCTAATGCACCGGCTAATCATAACCTTCACATCTTATATAAGTTGTTCCCAAATCACAACATGTCATCTAACCAAACTCAAAAACCCTCGATCGATGACAAGTAATGTTCATGAGGTTCATGATATTTTGACATCATACCAGCTCTTCCTGCTCAATTTCCTCCTACTCCATCTGTCAATAAGATTCTTGCTCGAGCTCCTTCCTATATGGAGGGACTTGTTTCATCCACTCCTTTACCCACAGAGGAGTCTCCCTTATTTCCTCCTTCACCCACATAAGAATCGCCATATCCACCAATGCGGTTTCCCAACTCACCTCTCAACCTTATTTAACGAACAACCCCCAATACTTACTCTTCTACCCATGGGAGAGTCATGCTTACCTTTTTATTCAGCAAAATATGAACTTAACACATCCAACTTGTCATCTCCCCTACTATACATGGGATTCATTAGTAGCGTTCCTTCCTATTGTTGACAATTCTCCATTGGCTTTCAAGGATCTTGTTGATTTTATCTCGTCTCTTTTACCTATAAAGTTTGAAGCCAACCAATTCCTTGTCTCAAAGACATTATTTATAGGGATTACTACGAAATCAACATCATCCCCCTACAGCAGTGCCTTTTTTCACATTTGGCGAATTGCTTGGATTATGTTGACAATTCCATGCTCTAAGGATGCCTTCGGCTACCTTTCTCAACTCAAATGAAAATGTTGTCTACCGATACTTCCATAATCTATCCAAAGTTGTTTCAGAAAACCAAACCCACCATGCCCATGCTAGTTGTAGTGACCTCTTCTTCATCAACCTCACCCACACCTAAACCTTTACCATCAAGTGAACTTTTTCATATGCCTTAAACCTTACTCGCACCTATATCTTCCTCTACATCAAGACCCATTGTCACATAGGGAGTCATGTTGAAATCAAGCAAGGTACATCCTCTTATTAAATTGTATTTAGCCACATCCTCAAAAGCTATTGCAAAGAATATTCCCCCACCTAAGAGGAAGACCCAACCTTTTTGGCCACATACACCGACTTCACCCACTACCCATTTATCTTATTGGTAGACCCTCATTAAATTCCTGCAATCTATTGAGGTTATACCTAATGACCCTACTCATGTTTCATTCATCATCACTCCTCATCATGTGCCCTCTCTAACCACTTCACCCCCTTCCACTTCGCACTGCACCCGTTACCACTCATCGCGTAGCCACTCTCAATTTATCTAATGATGAGATTGTACCTCTCCAATTTGATGATCCTAACCCCACCCTATTTATTTTCATCTACATTGATAATATACACGTTCAACGCGTTATGATCGATGGTGGTACTAATAATAACATCATTTAATCCCATGCGTATAACAAAATGTGGGTCCCTGCCAATTGCATGTATAATAACTTGAGTTATGTTGTGGTCATTCAATGATTCCATGACTTCCACCCTTGGCACCATCATTCTCCACATTCGTGTGGGACCTGTAACATTCTTGAATTATTCTTTCTTAGAAGGGGAATTCGAGTACAACATGCTACTTGGCCAACCTTAGATCCACGTCATGGGTTGTGTTCCTTCAACCTTACACCGTTGTTTAAAATTTGAACATAAAGGACATAACTATACCATTCCATCTGACCCTTCACCATTCAAGACCTGTAACATGTTGTATTGACCCAATGATGTCCTTATACCAGTTAAGGCACCTACCATCACTACCAATTCTTCTTCAGCCACTACCTCATCTACTAATTCTACCACTACATCTTTCACAACTAACTCCTATATTCCCACCGCATTTGACCCATCAACAAACCAATCTAATTCTCAAACAACTAATGCTTCTTCTTCCCAACTTTCAAGTGATTCATGCTACCCACATATCAACTATTGATCCCTTAGAAGGTGTTTTTCAACGCCTCACTCTAGGGGAGTACCACCTTTATAACATTGACACATTCCTTACTCCTCAAGAGTATGGTAAACTTCACCAACATCCCCGCTATGATCATCGCATAAGTGAGGTTTTACCCTATGCTCCTCCCCACGTTCGCACCAAATTAACGTATGGGGGAATTGATACCTCTACCTACTCGCCCGAGCCACCTTCCCAAACTTGACCATTTTCCTCTGACCTTCAATCTCTCACTAACTACCGCTTTGCCCACACCTTCCTCCATCGTTGTTCTTGGAAGGGATTTCGATTTGGTTTCTATGAAAAAGGCCGCCATACTCTCATTCCTTGCACCACTCGTAAGCATAAATACCGCAATGGTATTGGATTTTCCAAACCACCTTCTAGAAAGGCCAGAGTCGAACTCATTGAGGATGATAAACATTTCCCACCCAGTTCACCAACTTCACCACCTTCACCTACAGAGTCTATGGATCCAGAATCCATTAATCCTAACTTTGTTTTTTCATGAACACAATTTCCCATGGACCTCTAACTTATCAACATGATGGTGAGGCTCGCTCTTCTCTTCCCTTCCTATATCCTGACATGATTGATGATGATACACCTTCTATTAATGCCGTTCAATGTTAGGACGATGATTCTATTCTCACCTACATTGGTGCAGAAGATTATTATATTCACCAGTCATTACCTTCTGAGACGCAAACCATGTTGAATGAATCAGCCATCGAAATTAATATTCACACTCTGGAAAACCCACACATTCTAAAAATAGGCTATTCTTTAGATGTTGGTGAATAGGAAGCTTTCACTTCTTTACTTTGGGATCATAGCAATGCTTTTACTTGGTCCTACGCTGATATGCCCAAAGATTGAACCAAACATTTTGGTCCACGACATTGTAACCATTTTTATGCCAAACTCCGTGAAAAAGAAGCTAGAAAAAGTGCATCCTCACATTGCCCTTATTTTCAGAGAAGAACTCCAACGCCTTCATTTGGTTTCCTTCATCCTACCCATTGATTATCTTTAATGGATATCTAACATTGTTCTTGTCACAAAAGCAACAGGGGGACTCCGTATCTACACGGATTTTCACAACCTTAACTTAGCTTTCCCCAAAGAAGACTTTCCTCTTCCTAGTATTGACCAGCTAGTTGATCTCACCACCATCCATGAGATGCTATCACACAGGGATGGTTTCTCGAGTTATAACAAAATATTACTCTTCCCAAAAGATCAACACAAACCCACCTTCATAACTCCTTGGGGGACCTTCTATTATCGTGTCATGCCCTTTTGCCTTAAAAATGTTTGTGTTACTTATCAATGGGCTATGACTTATATTTTTCATGACATCATGCATAGCATATTGGTATATTACGTTGACGATCTTCTTGCCAAATATAAACATCGACCCAAGCACCTTATTGTCATTAAAGTTGTATTTGTGAGTCTCATCAAATATTGTGTTCAACTTCAACCTAAGAAGTGTGTCTTCATTGTTCTCTCCGTCAAGTTCATTTTTATCGTTTATTTATGTGGCATTGAAGTTGATCCCTCTAAAATCAATGCTATTCTTGAAATGCCTCCATGTACTAAACTTCATGAAATTCATAATTTTCAAGGCAAGTTCAATCTATTCTTCTCTTTATTTCTCAAAGCATTCGACCGCTACCACCCATTTCTGTTAGTGTGAGTTATCTATGTGTCCTCCTCTCATATTGGAGGGTCATCTCACATGGGTTAGGTTTAGGGTTTTATGTGTGTCATGCACTAGGGTTACTCAGTACCCTATATGTACCCCTTTTCTATTCATTTATGAGAATGCAAGACACTCCATTGTCTTTCCTCTATGCAAGCTTTGTTTCTATTGAGCAAGTTCTTCCATTAATGATCAATTCTTTCTTGCAATTGCTGGAGCTATCACGATTCCGTTGGAGTGAAACTACTTCGTGGTACCTCGTTCGATTCAATTCTCGCAAACTCTTTTCATGGTATCAGAGCTGAGATTGGGTAAACGTGCACTCGATTTTTTAGTTGCGATTACTCTTTTTTTTGTTTCATTTTTTTACTCTGCATGCAAGTTTTTGATCACTATTTTCTGGAATTTTTTGCTAATCTCTCTAACAAGCTTTCTCAAAAAGTTGTCTATTTTTGTGCCTACTTGTGCAGGCATTCTTGGAGGTTTTAGGGTATTTACAACCACATTTAGCTATCTACAACTAAATCTGGCTTTTTTCAGCCAAAATAGAGATTATTTCATTTTTAATAAATTTTTAAAATAGAAGTGAATTTTTTTAGATCTCTGTGGTTTTTTGGCTTTCTGTTTTCTGGTATTTTGTAGAATATAGTTTTCTTTCTGTGGCTTGGAGTTCATCTGGCAAGTTCATGGTTTCGAGCTGTTGCTGTGGCATTTTTTTAAGGAGGACCTTCAAACTGTTCTCCAAACTCAGCCAAGTCCTCCCTCCCACGGTTGTTTCCTCCCACGTATGCTGTAACAAACAAAATCTACATGCATTTTTTTCAAACCCTACCCCATGCACCCATGCCGTTTCCTCTGTGCAATCATTTTTGGTGTGTGCGTCGCCAAAAACAAGAGAAAACACACCCAACTCTGACCTGCCATGGCCTCACAACTCTGACCTGCATTTTTTTTCCTTCTCCACGCATATTTCTTTCCCCAACGCAACAACAAATAAAAACCTACATTGTATTTCCTTCTCCAACGCAACAACAAATAAAAACAAAAACTACATGGTTTACTTTTGGTTTACAAAAAAAATCATTACACAAACTCCACGCGGTTTTTGGCAAGTTTTTTAAAATTTGCTTTTTACTACCATTTTTTTATATAAAGTTTCTAAAACTTGTTTTCTTTTATCAAGTTTTAAATTAAAAAAATATTACTTTTTTGAACCGTATGTTTCTAAAACATTCACATTTGCTTTTTTAAAATAGTGGATATATTTTTTAAAAACAAAGGGGGTAAATGTAATTTAATTAATTTAATCTTTAAGCTTTTAATATTTTTAATATTGTTAGATCCTAGTTAGTTTAGGATTTAATAAAAAAAAATTTAAAAAGCAGGTTAATTAAATTAATGTTATTTTAAGGAACCTTATATTTAAATTTTTTCTAAGCTCTTTTAACTTTAGATTGGTAGAAATTTAAAATAGTCAATTATCTACTGTTATTATCGATTTTGTCCCTTTATCTTCTAAAATTAAGTTAATTGGAAATTTCAAAAAGGTCAAAAAAATTTAGCGTTATTGGCTATTTTTTTCTCTAATCGTGCGCTCAAGTGTGTAGTGACACTCTGAGCACCTATTTGTATTTTGCGTGATTTTCCGGCATTCGAAGATTCTCTGAACTCCTTGAGTTCATTTAAAACCTTGTATTTCACCCTTATTATTGCTTGCGACTAGTGAGCGAGTCCACCACAATATGCAGCAAGGGGGTTTCCATTTACGACGTGAGACATTTTTTTCTCACCACCAGGGTTGGCTTTCACCTCCTTTCTATTTTTTTTACTTGTGCTTGTTTACGGTGTCCTATTTTTTTGCGCTCCACGAAACACTGTTGTGGTCTCCTCTCTTGCGTGTTATTACGTTGATTGCAAGACGAGTTACCAAGTGTTTCAAACCACATGCACAGACCCAATTGTAATCAACACACTAAACTATAAAGTGTCGAAAGCAGGGGGTTGTTATTGTCCTGGGTGGTTGTGTTTCTTTTCTGCATTTCTTTCTCTCTCTCTCACTATGGATGCACTTTCAATTCCTTTTCTTACGCCATTCAAATTTTTCGAATGGAGATCAAAAATAATAATGAAACTAAGGGGTAAAGGGTTATTCCGCATCACCATGGGAACTGAGACTGAACCAAATGAAAAACCTGAAAAATCTAAGTGGTTAAACTGTAGTGATGAAGCTTTAGGTCTTCTTTGCATGTCTGTTTCTCCTAACTTTCTCTTCCACATTGAGGCATCCGAAACACCTAAATCTACGTGGAAAACACTAGATGCGATGTTTGGACAACTAGATGACATGAGAGCACATGAGTTGGAAAATGAACTACTAGGGTTAAATCCTAGTGACTTTGAAAACCTACAAGATTTCTTCTCAAAATTTGTCCACATTAGATTATTTTTAAAAGGATGTCAAGTAGAAAAGAAATATTCTCAACTGATCTTGTCGATTCTCTATAAGTTAGGTCCCGAATATTCTGTATTCGTGTCAAATTTCTATGCTACAAAAGCTGCTTTAGGCGATACTTGGACTATGCCCTCCTTTGACTTTTTTCGTCCCAACTCATTCGAGAACATGAAAAAATCATTCAAATGGGGTCTCTCAAGTCCAAGTCACATGCCCTTGTAGCAAGTACTAGCAAGGGAAAGAAGACTGAAAATAAGAAAGAAACAAAGGATCAACCTAAGAAAGAAACCAAGACCAAACCTAAAAATGACACAAACACTTTGACTTCTAAGCCTAAGGCACTAGAAAAGCAAGTATTTTTGTTCCTATTGCAAGAATTCTGGTCACGACGAGTAACACTGTTTTAAGAAACAGATTGATCACTTATCTCATTTACTTGAGAAGAATAAAATAAGTGTTCCTGAATCCATGAAATAAAGTACTCTGAAGGCCGAGTCTTCTACTGCAAAAGGTGCTAAAAAGATAAGAAGAAAGGAAAGGCCCTTGTAGCTAGAGTTGCTCCTTCATCAACATGGATTATAGATTTCGGTGCCTCGCACCACATGGGTTCTTTGCATGTTGAGTTTTCCAACATCAAACCTTGTGGTATGTCCCAAATCACGATGGGTAATGACACAACAGTGTCGGTTTTCAGTAGTGGATTGGTAGAGATGGATGGGGGAACATTTAACCAAGTGTTGAGTGTTCCTGATCTCTCTACCAATCTCCTATCGGTTTACCAAATTACTCACCTTGGTGAAGGAATGTGAATGGAATTTGGTCCTAACTCGGTGATTATTCGTGAGCTTAACAATGACACTACAGTGGCTGAGGGAAAGGTAGATCACTATTCACGGTTGTACACCTTCTCCCACTTTACTTCTGATTATATGCCCACTGCCTTGCTCACTCATGCAAATGAGGTTAGTAAGCTATGACATGAGCATTTTGGACATCTAAATTATCACTACCTTGAACAATTGAGTCAAAATGAAATGGTCAATGGGTTGCCTCGTGTCAAGTTTTCTAAGGGTCTTTGTGAGGGTTGTACCCTTGGAAAGCATCTTGAAAAGAACTTTGACAAAGGAAAAGCCTGGAGAGCTACTCGTCCTTTGGATCTTGTTCATAGTGATGTTTTTGGTCCATTTCCTTCTCCTTCATTTACTAGATCTCTTTATGTGCTAACCTTCATTGATGACTATTCACGATATACTTGGGTATATTTTCTTAAGCTTAAGTCTGAAGTCTTTGAACATTTTCAGGACTTTAAGGCTCTTGCTGAGAAATAGGCGGAACGGTCTATCAAGGTTCTTCAAACTGACAATGGAGGTGAATATGTAAACAATAGGTTCATGGATTTCTGTACTTCTGAAGGGATCTCTTTGCAACATACAGTTGCTTATAGCCCTTTGCAGAATGGAGTCGTAGAAAGAAAGAACCGTACTCTGAAGGAGATGGCCACTTGTATGATTCACTCGAAGTCTCTTCCTCTGCAGTATTGGGCGAAGTAGTGAATTGTGTAAATTACATTCAGAACCGTGTTCCACACAAGGCAATAAGAGGGATGACACCCTTTGAAGCTGGTTTGGATGCAAGCCTAATGTTGAGCACTTTTGAGTCTTTGGATCCAAGGCTATGGCTCAAATTCCCAAGAAGAAACGCAAGGCTTTGGAACCACAATCCAAACCTTGTATCTTTGTAGGGTATCCTGATGGCATGAAGGGATATCAATTGATGAATCCTACTTCTCATGAGCTGTATATTGAGAGAAGTGTTAAGTTCGATGAGTCTTCTTTGACTTCTACTTCTCCACCTATTGAGGTTCTTCAGCTCACTGATTCAGATTCTAACTCATCAAATGATGATACTATTGAGCGTGCTCCTCTTCCGGATCCTCCCGACCATCAAACCTTTGATTATTCTGATTCTGACAGTAGTGATGATGAGGAATATGTACCTTCTCACTCAAGTGAAGAATCTTCCGACTCTAAGCCTGATCCTCCTGGTCCCCTTTGGGCCAGGAAAACTTTGCAAAGTGTTGGATATTTAGTTAGAGATACTTCGGATATGAGATGTACTCACTCAGATTTCATTACACCCCACTCTTTCTTTGCCTCTGCTTCTGATCCACAGTATTTTCGGGAGGCTTCTGGTATTCCTGAGTGGGATTCTACCATGGATGAGGAGTATTCCTCTCTCATGAAGAAAAATACTTGGGATCTCACCACTCTTGAAAGGAAGAAAAATCATTTGGTGTAAGTGGGTGTTCTGAACAAAGTATGGAGTAGATGGAGACATCAAAAATTTTAAAGTGCGATTAGTAGCTAAGGGTTTATCCTAGATAACTAGGGTTAATTATATAGAAACCTTTTCTCCGGTTGTGAAGATGAATTCTATTCGACTGACCCTAGCCATTGCCATAGTGAACAGATGGAAAGTCCATCAAATGGATGTTAAGAGTGCCTTCCTTCATGGTGACCTAGAGGAAGAGATCTATATGGAACAACCTCCGGGTTATGTCCAAGATTCCTCCCTCATTTGTAAGTTAAATAATTCTCTTTATGGCCTTAAACAATCCCCTTGGGCTTGGTATGCCAAGATGGACTCCTTCTTACTTACATCAGGGTTTACTAGGTGTCACTCTGATCCAAATGTTTATATTCTACGACAAGATGACTCCATACTCATTCTTGTTCTATATGTTGATGACTTGTTGATCACAGGTAACTCTTCCTCTATTATTTATTTTGTGAAGATCACCTAAGCCAACAAGTTTTCCATAACTGGACTTAGGTCTACTTCATTACTTCCTTGGGATCCATTTCACAATCTAACTCGGGAATCTTGATTTCACAACCTAAGTATGCTCTTGATTTGCTAGCTCAGTTTTAGATGTCCGATTGCAAGTCTTCTCCTACTCCTTTTCTTTTGATGGTACTTTTATCGACGGTTGGTGGGGGTTAAGTTGGTTTAAGATTGCTCTCGGATTTACACATGAGCTGCATTGGAAATTAGCTAAATGGATCCTTCATGGAACTTATCTTGATGGCATTCACTATCATTGACTTAATTGGATTCAAAGATTTTGATTGGGCTGGTGACTTAGATCATCATAAATCTACTTAAGCTCTGATTTCTCTCTTGGTTCGAGTCCTATTAGTTTGTCTAGCAAGAAGCGAATGCAATTGCGATATCATATCTAAATGCAAAGATTAGTTAATGCTGCCACGTCATTTGGCATCCACTTTTGGTGGCCTACCATTATCATTGTGATAACATGTGCTTGATTAAAGTATATTGATCCATATTACTTCATATGGGATCTTATTCATGATGGTATCATCAATATACTTTATTTATTACCAATCCCTTTCGAGATGATGTTATCTCACTTATGGTCTCTTCTGGGGTGAGGTCAATCTGCCAATCTTCTTCATGTATAACTTTTTTTCTTCTTCCTCTTCTAGGAATATTGTGTTTGTATCACCCATTGACAAATCTTTATTAGTTGTTTAAGAGTGTCTTCCTCTTCCGTATGACTCATAGCACGCTACCCTAGCTTCGAGAAGGGGGTGTTAGTGTGAGTTATCTTAGTCCTCCTCTCATATCATGAGGTTCATCTAACCAAACCCTTCTTACTCAAAGCACCCTTATGAAATCATTTATGAGAATGCCAAGACACTCGTTGTCTTTCCTTTTTATCAAATTATTGAGCAAGTTCAATTCTTTTTGCAATTGTTGGAGCTATCATGATTACGTTGGAGTGCAAACTTTGTGGTGCCTCGTTTCTGATTCTATTCCTAAACTCGTCATCGATTTCATCATCTTCTTAAAAATCTCTCCTTCCAATGGGATGATGAATGCAAAAATCCTTGGACACCTTGAAACAATACTTGACCAACACCTATGCTCATTCCTTCTAAGGATGACCAACCATTTACATTTATATTTCTGACCAACCATTTTACATTTATATTGATCATTCCTTGGGACATGCTTGCTCATCATGAAACATAGGGAGCAAGTATTCTTTTATCTTTTCATTTATATTTCTACTCTTTATGAAGCATTTGATTCTCCTTCCAGAGAGAATTGGAATACTCATGGGAACATTACGATACTGAAGTAACTCCAAAATCTCTTCACGGATCAAAACCTCACCTAATGCAAGTATACGTCATTTCAATCATATTGTGCTTGATTAAAGTATATATTTCTTACCTATTTCAATATACTTTATTTCTACATGTATTCTTTTATCTCCACCTCCTCACCAATCTACCAATCCAGTCATGTATAACATTTTTACCTAGAATGTATCCTTGAGTCTTCTTAGTAATATCATGAACCTAACCAAACCCTTCTACTCTTTGTGAAATCACATAGAAGCCCCAAAACTTTTTTAATCAAATTAACATTTTACCAACATCGGTTACCTAACCGTCATCGATTTCACCTCTATACATTACCAATTTGGTCTATGTGTCATTTCATTCCTTTTGACCAGAAAGCCTCTCGATTAACAAAACCTAACCAAAACCTCACCTAATCAACCCTAGACCCCACTTCACAACACCTTAAAAACCTAGAATAACCTACCAAACCTCCATATTTAATCATAACATTTCATGTTACATTAAATTTGCTTATATTTGCACAAGATACCTATACATATAATTAGGATGTCCTTACTTCATGATATTTTCATTAAATTGTATTTGAAAGTGGATTGACAGCCTTATAGGAAGCACCTTGCTTCCTAGATCTAGCACTCGCTAGGCAGTCCACTAACCTATATTATTAATACTATTTGGTGGTCTTGTTTTGTTTCTTATACAGGTTATTCCTCTTAGCCAAAGGGAAGATCTTCATGATCAGATTGGATTGAAAATTCAGTAACACATGCATTCAAACTTCGACCTACATCTCACAAGTATTCCTCCTAACCTATTTCCTATTTAGTTTTAACCAAAAAGCAACAAATTAGGTGAAATAGTCACATCAAGTCATATCAAACCAATTAACCAATCAAATGATGACAAATAGGTAAAAGAAAATGTATGACTTAACTCTCAAGTAATTGTGCACCTTGAATTTCTTTATATTTCAAATTACAAAATTTAAATATTTACAAAAATTCCCTTCCATATTATTAATTTTCATAAAATAAAATATTTGTAATGGGGAGAGCATAATCTATTAAAGGCTATTTTTTTAATTTATATGATGTGTAGGTTTCTATGTGCACTCATAAACATAAGGTGCACAAACATTGGTTCTTTCCCTTAAGTGGTAAATATTTGAACTTGGAAAATATATGAGTGAATTTATTAGGTCGCAGAGTGGTGTAAATATCTAAACTTGCAAGTTGCAACATCGTTAGAATCTCTTGAATTGAAAAGATAAATATTACAATATTATATTTTATGTTTTATTCTTTGATCTTCATAGGCTCCTAATTTCCTATAAACTTTGAAGAACTTTCCTTAAATTTACTTCCGTGCATTTTTTCTTGCACTTCTTTCATTTTTATTTTTAAAAGCGTACACATCTACACAAGGGTTTTTTTAATATAAGGGAATATTTTAACCTAAACTAGTTATCACATGTGGGTTATATAATTGAGACATCATAAATGATGTGACAGAATTACTGAGTAACATGAGGGAAGGAACAATATTGTAGAAGGAGATCGAGAGTGGGAGGAAATAATGGCACAAAATAAAAATATAAGGTATGTTTACATAGTAAAAATATTATTGAGTAATAAATCTATCTTAATAGTCATTTCACACGCACCAAAAATTACTTGTGCTACATTGTTAGAAAATGGTTACAAAATTCCCTGATGATGATTCATGTCCTTTTAGAAGGTGTTCGAGTTCCTAAGCTCATCGTAGTGTATATTTGTAACCTAGACATATTTACTTAGCTTTTCCATGCTTTCTTCCAGCTTCCCACTCTTTTCGTGCATGTTTTGGCCTTAAGTGTCAAAACCACCGCCCAGGAAGGGCGGTGGTCCTGCTATCATCACCCTCCGCAGGGCGGATGTCCTGACAATTTTTCCAGAACTCCTCATGCATGATTTTAACACGTGATGCTTCACTTAACTTGACTTCCAAGGTGCCTTTCCAAACCAAATTATCTAAAAATAGTCTTGATTGCATGGTATTCCTTCCCTCTTCTATTTTAAAATTAGTTTGAACTACCTCTTCACTAAATGATTTCGCACCCCAAGGATGCCTTGTGAATAAATGCACATCCCAGCCAATTACTATATATTCAATTATTTTATTCAAGAAAATGGCCTTAGAATTTTGTGTAACTTACATAGTATTCCTACCACAATCCTAGTGGAAATTACATAGCCAAGCTCTGTTCACTTGTGATATCTCTCTTTTACTTGCATTGTAACTAGATTTTCATTCACGTTGTCATTACTCAAGTGTCATATTTGTTGTTTCCTTTTCATTCCAAATTCCTTGGACTCATATGGACACACAAAGAAAGAAAGGATAAACTGAGGGGACAAGTCATCACACGATTAGATTTACCTTTATTACGTCAATTCCAGGTTGGAGTTGTTTGATTTCCATCATTATTGTAATTTATCATTGTTACATCATATAAAATAAGTAGAAATCAATTTCCTTTAATTTTCAAGTAATTAGTTAGTTTCCAAGAGGGTTTAAATAATTAATATCAGCTCCCTGGTGACGGATCTCGCTTCTTCCGTCCCCTGTGGATCGAAGGAGATAATATCTCGTAGGAGGTTGTCTACATATCATAGATCATTTGGAAAAGTTCTTGTTTTAAGTAAGTTTAGTATCAATACACTCAACACGGATGAATAACCATGCGGGGTTATTTTTCTTGTTTAGTTTTAGTATAGAATTAGATTTGATTACTTAGAATAAAAGTAATTTGTTTTTTTGTGTTTGTAATATTTCAGTTTTGTGATTTCTTTAGGTTATTTTTCTTTCAGTGATAGCATAGATTGTTAGTTTCATCTTAGTTAATTTGGACACTTCAAATTAGTTCAACATTGAGATTCACATAAACAAACCATATGGAATTTACGCTACTGTTCATAGCCTCTAAATCTCCCCTTTACCAAATCAACTACTAAGAGATCACACTACGGATCTTAGTCACCAATCCTCCTATATTTAGCCACACACATTTCCACATCGTCTACCTCGGCGCATGAGCTCGGGGGGTGATTTGTGGTTGAAGGTGCATGTCAATTTTCATTCATAAAAATTAGTGAACGAGCGTGAAGGATTAATTCCTTCTTGTTTCCTTTTATTTCATTACTAGTACCTCATATTTCCATTTCTTCCCCTATTTTGGTAGGTATTTATACTTTCTAAAATATATCTGGAAGATATTTTGGTGGAGCCATTTGGCTCACGATAGATATTACACCAACATTCAACCACAACAAGATGCCGTTCTCTTTTGAGGTGGGGTGACAATTACACAAGCAACGTCCAAACCTCCCCTAGTTACATTTCAAACCCCATTAGCTACGTAAGGATGGAGGAGGTTGATCAATCGTTAAACATGCAATACGGTCAACCCAATGCAAACCACGTTATTAGAAAAAATGGAATAGGTTATTACCACAAAGTCTTTTCAAGACACCACATTTCCATACAATCAATAGAAGATGATATATTTACATGAATAGCTAATCTTCTTTGTCATATAGATGAGTCTTTTCATAGAATGAAGGATACAACCTCTGAGATTTCAAATTCCTATCCTAATATTCTTACTTATGAGGAAGACAAGAATTATAACACCAAAAAATTCATGACAGGGTATCATGAGCCTTCTCAATCAAACCCTATGCCACGGGCATGCCAACAAGGGACTCAATCCTCTCCCAATGATATTATTTATACTTTATTATGGATGATTATATAACTAGAAAGTGCCCAAAATTTACAACCAACACATGCAATAGGGTAGAATATGGGGTATCCAATTGACAATAAAGGCTACATCCCTTCCAATGAGAAACTAACGCAATATCCTATACAACAAGGTTATCTAGTTCATTCAAATCCAAGTGATCTTCTCACAGGATTAGACACACTAGGGATGGTTCCTCATCCTTCTCATGCTTATCCTACAAAAGGGCTTATTGGAAGCTCGTTCTTGAATGTTGCCATAGTAGGCAATGCAATTTTCCCTGGTTTTATGTCTGCTAGTCCATATCTTGGTACTATCCCACCATACATGCACATGTATTCAAAAACTCCCAGATGGACCCATTTTCCATTCCGGCTCCCTACATGCCATATCAAGGGACCCCATATGTTTGCATCAATGCTTATAATTCATCTTATACAACTCCTCCTCCTCCACCTCCTCATCAAGGATCTTCAATGGTGGAATATTACATAATGCGTACATATGCTATGTACTTAAAGGAGCCTCTTGACTTCACTATACATGGTGTCATGCTTCCGCGCCCATTTCTAGATCTTCCAAAATTTAAGGGAGAGGAGACCCAAATGCTCATATCAAGGCCTACGCTATTGTTATCGGGAATTTCTTCATTTGGATGTTGTAGTGGATAATATATTTCCAAACACTCTCAAAGGAATCACAATGGATTATATTGTCTGTATTTCAAAAGCTTTTATACATTCATTTACACAACTTGTTTCTAAGTTCATCAAAGCATTTGACATGAACAAGTTGTTACGTACAGGGATTACAGAGTTCCTGTATAAGAGACAAGAGCAAAATGAATCTGCCAAGTCCATTTCATCTAGATATGGCGCCAAGTTCTTTATTCCTCTCGTAAGTGCACCCAACATGGACCAGATGGAAATTTGTGATCTTTTCCTTCACTCGCTTAATTGAGAGACTAGGGAGGAAGTCGAGAAGTTTCCTTTCCACGATTATGAGGAAGTGTTTGAAGGTGCTCTTTGGATTGACCAAGCCTTTATAAACATTGGGTGTAATATCTATGGTCCCAGTGGGAAATTGGTATTCCTAAATAAAAATAATTCAAATTATCAAAACAATGGTGCTAACAACTAATGACCTAAGGGTGTGAATAGAAATCATGGTGCTACCATAAATAGTGCTAGTGATCAAGCCAAGGATGTAGGTTTTGTAAACAACGGTAACACTAAAAATAAAAGAAACAGTGGAAATCAAAGAGCCCCTAACATTGTCTCCTCGGTCAACACAGGTTGGCGTAAACCAACCCTCTCAAAAGAAATATCAAACCCAAAGCCCAAACCAAAAGATCAAAACTCTTGCCAAGGGTAGACAATCATGGTTATAAGAACTAATTTCTAAACTAAAAGCGAGGTTATAATAAAAAAACAACAAGATGCTTATCAAAGGCTAAGAGATTATGACCCTAACCTATATTGTGGTTTCCATAAGGTTCCAGGTCATGATGATAGGAATTTCCATGATTGGAACAATTTTCTCCAAAGATTTCCCAAAATCCAAAGGCATCTCTTTATAGACATGTTCTAGAAAATATTGAAACAAACCCATGACCTAGTCATACCACGGACTGTCACACCTCAAAATTTAAACCCCAAGTGAATCCTCAAAATATAAACAAGGTTATTCCTAAGGGACAATGGCCGTGAAGCCTCAACATCGTCGACAAATATCAGGTTGCTCCTAACCTTTGTTTGAAAATGATAATACAAAAATCTTGGGGTTAGTCAAGCTAGAGATTGAGCCAAAATTTAATGCAAAACTCGGATGAAGGATCATGTTTCACAACCCATACCTGATTTTTCCTTCCCACAGGATGACATTCCTACAATCTCAAAACTAGTAGGATCATATGATTTAATATCGGATTTGAACAAGACATTTTCTCACATTTCGTTTCTATATTTTTGAATAATTCACCTACACATCATTCTACTTTTCTAAATGCACTAGGTCTTGGTCATTTAATCCATGTTACACCAACTCCTAGTGCTCAAATAAATCATATTGAATTTGACATACATCCTCTAGGATATAATGATAGGGATACTAGGTTTGTTTTCGATATAGACAAGATGTCATTTGATGTTGAAATTGCCCAAAGAGGTGATCCTACCTTATTTTTACAAGTCTAGGTTTATAAAAATTGCATTAAGAGAGACATGATTGATGACGGGGCTGTTGTAAATGTGGTTCCCTTCTCTTTCTTGTAGAATTTGGGATATGGAGAGACAAATTGTTCCTCTACAACAAACCCGTTACGGGGGTACGAAATTCTTAAAATGACCTCGATTGGAACCGTAGTTCTTCTGTCGGACTTGGTCCAAAACCATCTTGATGGATTTTTACATTATCGATAGGAAAAAATTTATACTATGATCCTTGCTAGACCCTTGATTCATTGAATGAAGGATGCCCCCTCTACGCTTTTCCGGATATTAGATTCCTCCATTTGGGATTTGCCTTAACCGCTCAAGGGTATCCTAAGACCTTCGATATACACTTAGAAAACCTCAAGAAGAATAAAGGAGTACATACGGAGTATGATTTTCCTCCGAATAAATTAAAAAAACCACCTCCATCAAAATAGTTAGTATTGATCACCTCGGGCATGTCGAAGGCTAAATTTGTTGAACCAAAAACATTTGAGGTGGAAAAACAGATAAGGGTAAATTAATATCTATGGAAACAATGTCCACTAAAACCACAACAAAAATTATGAAACTCTTAGAGAATGATGATCCGATCTTGCTCCTATTTGAACCACAGGGGATGGGTAGTCTTCTTGGTTTAACATCTATTCCCTCTGATGACCTAGGTGTAGGTGTAAACATGATAGAATTAACAAACAAAGAAGGGAAATTTGATATTGAAACAATGCCCATCAAAACCATCTCTCGAGGTTTTCCTATTCTAAACCTTGGTTTTAACCCATGTGTGTCTCGAAACTAAGCTTTTCATATCCATGGGGCAAGGCCTCATCATTCAGCAAGGGTCACAAGTAAACATAATTCTCTCCATAAGGAAACAAGGTCGAGCAACATAGTCATTCTCACCCACACACAATATCTCGAGAACTTGAAAATAGGTGCACGAATGCCTCTTTGGACAAATTATTTTAATGATTGGACATATAAACACGGGAAAGGGTTGTAATTATAAACCCATATTGGTAGGCCCTTGTCAAGTGAATGAAAATTTTGAGGATCATGGTTCTCTCTGTGTACTTTTAGGGGTGAAGAATTCGATATTTGTCAACTTTCTTCACCTTAGACATCAAGACATGTAGTGTCACCCTGCATTTCCACTTGTACATTCTGCATCCGCATTGCATTTTCATCTTCTAGTTCATTTCATAAATTTTTATCAAGGGACTTATTCTTATAGCAATTCCTAAAAACTTCGAAAATATTGGCAAAACATTCAAATCAGATCTCTTGAATCCTCACGATGTCATCATTTTTTTGAATCATTTCATCACTTCAAATAAGATAAGACAAGCTTTGATAGTAACCATACTAAGGCCTACATACTTGGTTCTATTTGTAGTTTCTTTTAGATTTGGTATATTTTCCTATGGTTTGTTCTAGATGCTTTATGGTGTCACATCTATCCCATATACATCTATTTGGAAATAAGAACATACTAGACATTTTTCCTAGATAAATAAGTCAAATGTGAATTCACATAAAAAATTATATTACACATTTCTTTTCCTATCAACCTTCGGTGTTGAGCCTACATCTCTTACTAGTGATGTAGTGTTGGGAAAGGAGAGAAGTTCCCTACTCGCCTATGGCTTATCCATGGTGATGAGCCAATAATTTGTATCTTGGTAGCATGGGGCAAGGTGTAGGGGTCTCTTTGACAAATTTGAAATTTAGAAACAATTCATTCAAATGCTATGAAATTATAAATAAGAACAAAGTGAGTTAGATGTCTAGAATTCCAAAAGATTTTAAAACCTCTAAACCAAATTTTTTCAACCAAGTGGCCATCTACGGATCTAAGTCTAGATAAAATGGAAAGCAATTCACATTTTAAACTATGAAATAGACTTGAGTAGAATGAGTTTGTAGGTCTTAACTTGTTTTTTTCCAAATTCTTGTCTTTCTCTCATCATTACCATTCAACAAATTTCTATAACTTTTTCCCCTTCTCGGCTCTTGGTTTTGAGCCCTCGCATCTTACCGATTATGTGGAGTTAAGAGTTGGGAAATTTTTTTCACTTATCACATCACTCTTTCGTCACGTCTTGTCAAAATAATACAAAGTATCGAAAATTTCTTAGAGAAACTAAAATTCAATAGTATAGTGTATTTGCATCATCATGTATCAAAGCATTATAAAACACAAAAATAAGAAATCATTTTGTTATCATTCATATCCACCGCATACATTTAAAAGCATAGAAAAATGGAACTTATAACCATCTAGAGTATACATGTGAAGTGAGCCAAGAAGAATTCAACTCGAGATACAATGAATTCTTGAACAAAAAAAGAGTCTATATATATATATATATATATATATATAGAGTTTATGTACCATGTCATCACACACTAGGTGTGGTCAAAACACTCGTAATGAGCCTAAAATATACAAAAAGCTGTATAAATTCCCAACAAAATGGTAGCTAATAAGTAAAAGGTCCAATGGCATGTCAATCCTGTGGGATCACGAGACGGTGCACGAGTGCATCCGGGACTCCTATTGCGGCTACGACATCGAAAATGCAATGAATGGTGAGAGTGATCATGATGGCGGCCAATGGTTGTGGTATAACTACGAGAAAGGATTCATCTCATCAATATTTTACTTATCTCGTACACAAGTAACCTGAGTACGAAGAGAAGCCATGATCTCCGCCACCCTCTAGATAGGTGCAAATACATCAGTGTATGTCCTAGTTGATAATGGTTGTCCTATGTCCTCGGTCAGCTCGGATCGTGTCTTCCCCAATGGGATCAATAAGGTTTCCACAAACACTTGATGAGTAAGACACCACCATCCCTGTGTAGTCGCTGCAAACAAAGAGAAACAACAAGTTAGAAAGCTACAAAAAATAACAAAAAATAAATACCAATTAAAATTTCCAACTAATAAAGTCAAGAGAATAGTATCAACATACTCGGATATCCTTTTATCAATGTGGGGTTGACTTGTATGGCTAGAGCTATTGTGGTAGGTACCTAGTGTGCATCCTCTCCTCTCAAAGCTACGTGTTATCCCATGTCAAACCCCTCATATCCTCCCCCATCTCGAGGGGGTATATCCTCTGAGATTAAGGTCTCCTTATCCATGTCGACTCCTCCCACTCCACTCTCGGTACATCCTAGGTGTCATACAACTCATAGTAAATCTCCTCCTCCTCCATGTGAGATGATCTGCCAGCCTCACCACCTAATCCCTCATCATCGGATCCATCATTAGTCTCCTCATCACCCGAATCCTATTCCATCTCATCTCATGTCTCCTCCTTAAAATCACAGTCCACATCTATGGTCTCATCCTCCTCCCCGTTTTGGGAAGGTTTGGCCTCAACCGTGATTAAAAGTGCATGAGCGGTACTAGCTTCCCGTCACACATGAACAAATCGCCTAACTACTGATAGGCACTCGTGGAATAACCACTATCCAACTTAGATCTCCGTGAGGGCCTTTTTGAGCCTCCTTAACACTCCTGTGTATATGGGTGCCACTAGGGAAACATATCAATATATGGAATATTGTCAACTAAGCTGTCAAAGAGTGGTGGTACAAGCTACCATTATGGTCTCATCCTATCCCCAAAATCTTGCTATGTCCTGGTATGGAGTGGCCACCATGTCTATTGTGGTCAAGGAAGCCCTTTGGTTTATGTGGCACTCGAGAACTAAAATCGTTGTCCATCTAGGGAAAATGACCTCTTGGTCTGTCTTTGGAACTCCCCTCCCATAGGGGATGATCCCCTCATACATGACTCATAACCAATGTAGGGTTGCTAAAATACTATCCCTACAACTTTGATAATCTAGTATATGTCATGATAAGTGCTACCAAGGATATCTACCCCTAGAAATATATATGACCTTGTGCCTCAATTTGTGTGATAATGGGAGCCGAAATATAACGAGTGTGTCACCTCCTTATCTACGATCAATCATGAGGCCAAGATACCCATGGTGGCCGTATGGATAGTGGGGATGGGAGAAGTGGAAATAGATTAGATCTTCATCCCCTTCTACGAACCAAATGACACCATGACATATCCCATATAATAACCCCACGAGTCATCGTGGCTCTATATCCCCTACTGTCTCAAGATTCAACCTCCTCCCAAGTATCGAAACTCCAAGTATCTGATACATGTCCTCTAATGTAATATTCAAATTACCCTAGCACTGGAAACCAAAAGGTATTCCGGTCTCCATCCTAATAAGAAAACAATTTGCACAGTGTGATCTGGGCCGAAGCAACACGGGTACGCATGTAATCCTCAAAATTCTCACCCTCTGTAGAGTTTCGGTCTCAACCTTAATCAACTAATCTAAAATCTCTGGGAGCCGATCACATTCTCACTCATGACTCAAGCAAATGTACTCCTTCTTTTGCATCAACCAAAACATAGAAAAAGAGAAATTTAGTGACATATTCAATAGGTAAGCTCATCAAAAACATGACAAAACATCAAAAATCTTTAAAAATTAAGATTAACATGAGTTTAATGGGTTCCGATCAGAATTGCCACCATGCTCAGGGTGGCAGTTTTATAACTGCTACCTTGTCGGGCAGTGGAGGCAGATTATTCAACCGTTACACTACTCAAGAAGGTGGTCTTAAACCGATTCTTAAATACGGCTATATGGAAAAATACACCATTCTTTGCAAAATAAATGACTACCCTATGCCCCCCTTAGGGACTAGTTTAACACAAGAAAATTTTAAAATAACCCCCCTACGCAAATATTTTTAACTTTTAACATTTTAGGTTTTAAAATAAACAAATGAGGAAAACTAACTTGAGACCACATGGGTCAATCTCCCACTCACGGAGGCATGATCACGATCTCTCAATGGTCATTTTGGTTGTACTCTCGTCAAAAATGGCCACCGTGGGCCCAAAGCTCCAAAATCACCAAGTCAATTCACGCAAATGAATCAGAAAATGAGTTATATATATATGTTGTTATAATTTCGTTTTGATTTCATATGTTTGCAGGGTTGGAGCACTGGCAGAGGTATGTTCTTATCCCCAAACAAATGGTAAGTCCTCTTGTCATTTTAATTTAGCATTTATTTTCTCAATATTTCATCTATCTGCACTTGAGTCTTTTTTTCATTTTTCAAGTAGCAGGAGTTTGGATGGTGACATATTGACAAACATGCGTGTCAGGTATAGCTTATAACTCCCCATTTAAGGAACGCCATATTTAGAATTTATGTTTTACGCCTTTTTTGGCTAAGACTCTTCTCCAAGGGGGCAATATGGACACACCCAAAATTGAATGTGCTACATTGTCAAAAAAGAGTTACAAAAGTCCCCAATGATGATTTGAGTTCTAAGCTCATCCATAGTGTATATTTGTAACCTAGACATCTTTACTTAGATTTTCCACGCTTTCTTCTAGCTTCCTATTATTTTTCGTGAATGTTCTAGCCTTAAGTGTCAAAACCACCACCCTTCCTGGGAGGCTATTTTGTGACCACCACCTAGGTAAGGCAGTGGTCCTGCAATCGTTACGCTGTGGCAGGTCGTCTGAGCGATTTTCCAAGAACTCCTCATGCGTGATTTTAACACATGATGCTTCACTTAACTTTACTTCCAAGGTGTTTTTTGTGAACCAAATTTTCTAAAACATTCTTGATTACATGGTATTCCTTACCTCTTATATTTTTAAAGAGATTTAAGTAGTTTAGACTACCTCTTCACCCAATGATTTGGCACTCCAAGGCTGCCTTATGCATGAAGGTGCATCCAATCCAATTCCTATATATTCAATGCTTGTATTCAAATAAATGTCATGAGAAGTTTGTGTAACTTGCATAGTATTGCTACCACAACCCCGCTGGAAATTGAATAGACAAGCTCTTTTCACTTCTACTATATCTCTTCTACTTGCATTACAACCATATTTTCCTTCAAGCTGCCATTGCTCAAGCATCATCTCCTATTGTTGCCTTTGCATTCCCAATTCCTTGGACTCATATGGACACACAGAGAAAGAAAGGTTAAAGGCGAGGGGAGAATTCATCACACAACTAGATTTACCTTTGTTATGTGAATTCCAAGTTGGATTTTTTGTTTGATTTCCTTCATTGCTATAATTTATCATTTTTACATCATATAAAATAGAGTAGAAATCAATTTCCTTTCATTTGCAAGTAATTAGTTAATTTCCAAGAGGGTTTAAATCATTAATAATGACTCCCAGTGACGGATCCTTTTCTTCCCATCTCTATTGATATGAAGGAGAGAATATCGTAGGAGGTTTTCTACATATCATAGATCATTTGGAAAATATCTCGTTTTAAGTTAGTTTAGTTTCAATACACTCAACACAAGAGAATAAACATGTCGGGTTATGTTTCTTGTTTATTTTTATTGTAGAAGTAGAATTGATTATTTAGAATAAAAGTAATTTGTTGTTTTTTATTGTAATATTTCAATTTTGAAATTTTTTAGGTTAGTTTCCTTTCAGTAGTAGCATAAATTGTTAGTTTCATCTTAGTTAATTTGGACACTTCAAACTAGTTCAACATTGAGATTGATTGAACAAACCATAGGAATTTATGTTTCCCGTTCATAGCCTATGAATCTCCCCTTTGTCAGCTCAACTACTAGGAGATCACACTACCATATCTTAGTCATTGATCCTCCTATAGATAGCCACACACATTTTCACATCGGCTGCCCCAGCATGACCTCGAGGGATTGAGTGAGGTTGAAGGTTGCATGTCACTTTTCATCTATATAGTCACCAACCTAAAAGGATCAATGGATTTGTAATTTATTGGGATTGACACAATTAAATTGTTAACACATTATAAAGGATATAGAAATTTTTATAAATTTATATATTAAATTAATAAAAATATATGTTGGTTACATATAACCATGTAAAATGAGGACACCTAGACAAGGCATGTGATTTGTTTGACAATTATGCCTTGATGGAGATGTGATGACATGGAGTACCATGATTGCACAATATTTGAAAGAAATGATATTTTGATAAATTGACATGACAAAAATCCCTAGAGGAAGGTGCATGATGAGTTCAAAGGCATGGTGAGAAATTGAAGAAATGTGAGGGAAGTTTCTTTATCTATAGAGAGTGGTGATGGAGTTTTTGTGGCTTCGCATCCTTTGTGGCTTCATCTCTCCACCTAGGACACCAATATGACTGATGG
Organism: Taxus wallichiana var. yunnanensis; assembly: GCA_018340775.1. Classification (NCBI taxonomy): domain Eukaryota; kingdom Viridiplantae; phylum Streptophyta; class Pinopsida; order Cupressales; family Taxaceae; genus Taxus; species Taxus wallichiana. Next base: position 489,733,580 of record CM031242.1, read on the forward strand.
AATGTTTTGTGTTCCAATGGATAGTGGCACCACCACTGCGGTCACCCCGTAGATGGACTTAATTCTCTACGTAGAACAAACGATATGGGTAAGTGTACCAACTTGGGGGCCAAAGGGGGTCTTTAGTGGACGCATTATTCTAAAAAAAAAACTTCAACTTGTACGAGTTTTTTAAAATAGTTACACTCAAAATTGGAAGATATTGTAGAAATATGAATCGTAGCATTTTGAGTCTAGTTTCTAAGCTACTAAATTTTATTGAAAATGGATAAGTTTAAGTGTGTCAAGTAACTAAAATACCAACAGATGATCCTATTTTTGTTAAAAAACATAAAAGAGTGAGTTTCGTGCCCCCACCATTTTTTTAGTACCATTTAAGATTTTTGAATACCCTTTGGTAGAAAAATAGCTAGGAGCATCTAGTTTGGGCTCCATTTTTTTTTAAATTTATAGCGAATATTTTTTTATTTATGATTTTTCTAGTACATAAATTTTATGTTTTGAAAAATAAAAGAGCTCGACCATGCCCCCCCAACTACCTCAAAAAATATCAAAAATTAGATTTTTTCTTTGAATATGTATAGAATTATGCCTAGTTTGGGCTAGTATAATTTTTTAAAATTTTGATCACCCAAAAAAAGATACACCATGAAAGATAGACATATTTACACTTCAAAAAATAGCTATAAAAAGGCATAGTTAGAAAATAAATAATATGGAAACCTTATATTAGTCAGAAAATTTGAAAAATTATATTTTTAGAAAGAAGAGACTCTGCTCTACATCATGGTATAATTTTTTTAAAATGGATCGATTGTTTTATTTTGATTTATCATAGAGGAAGTGGCATTTTTACATTTTCTTGTAAAAACACGTTGTTTGTTGTGTTTGTGCAAGTCCATGCCTCAGGCTTGGGGATCCAAATCGGATCCCAAGCCTTGAGGCATGGCTTGGAAAAGAGAAAATGCTAAAATGTATATGTGTTATAATGGATGCCTTTCATGTAGTATAAACACAATGTGTGCACATTCTCGTGTAGTATAAATATAATTTATGTTTTTGACATGCTTCTATTCACATAAATTTTTCATTTATTATTATTTATATTTTATTATTTCTTATAATTTATTATTATTTATGTAAATATAATAAATTAGGGTCACTCTACACCTTATGGAATTAGTATCACAGCTCCATGAGTAATGGTTTAGGAGATAGTTTTTTAAAGTATAACTGGTCAATACATAGGTAATTTTTCAGATTTCAAACATTCGGCCTAAATATTTTAGCATTTAAATGATACAATCAAAACCCTAAACAATAGGCCATTAACCTAAACACTAAAATGTAAACCTTGAGCCCTAAACCCTAAACCTTTAACCATGATCCCTAGACCCTAAAATCTAAACCCTAAACCCTAAACCCTAAACCTTAAACATTCAAAGCCCTTACCCGTGATCCCTAAACCTTGAGCCTTAAGCCCTAAACCCTAATCCGTAATCCCTAAGCCCTAAACCCTAAACCCTAAACCATGAACCATGAGCCCTAAATGCTAAACCCTAAAACTTGAACCGTAAAACTAAATCCTAAACCCTAAACCCTAAGCCTTGAACCCTATACCCTTATCCCCGAGCCCTAAACTCTAAACCCTAAACCCTATACCATATACCCTAAGCCCTAGCCCTAAGCCCTTAAATCTAAACCCTAAACCCTAAACCCTAAACCCGAGCTCTAAACCATAAACCCTAAACCTTAATCCCTAAACATTAAATCCTAAACCCTGAACCATAAACCCTAAAACCTAAACCGTAAACCATAAACCCTTATCCCTAAACACTAAATCCTTAACCCAAAAATCTAAACCCTAAACCCTAAACCCTAAACCTTAAACCCTAAATCCTTAACCTCGATTCGTAAACCCTAACCATAAACACTAAACCCTAAACCCTAAACCTAAAACCTAAATCCTAAACCATAACCCTAAACCCTAAACCTTAAACCCTGAACCATGAGCCCTAAACCCTAAACCCTAAACCCCAAACCATATTTCATCAATATTTCCTAGTCTCATGCCTAGAACCATCATTGAGTCTGCTTATAGAACTACCTTGTTTATGAGAGGTGGGACAAGTAACTAAATGGATATGATATCTACCTTGTGCCTTGTAATGCATATATTACACATCTCTTCCAAAATTGTTTCTCCCCACATATACTTGTGCTCTTGAATGTAAATTTATTCACACTCTGAAACAAATTTCACATTTCTCATATTTCCATGTATGGTATTATGCAAGCTAGGATGACCCATTAGAAGCTAGAAAAAATAACCATCACAACAAAAAAATTAATCTTAAAGGAAACAAAAGAAACATAGAGAATATATCAATGCAGAGGTGTAGGATCATAATTGAATTTCTTGTAGTATCCTCTCCTTTAGAGAAAGATAAAGTTCAAGTGTTCTACTAGAATGGATAGTAAATTTGACATAACTTCCTAAAGTGTTCAAAATAAGCATAGAAATAAGGGAATGGCTAAGAACACTAAGGGGTTATCAATCACCTAGTAAATATTTCTTGTTTAGTTCTAAATGGGAGTTACCTGACCTACAACTTAGTGACCTTCCATTCATTGATAATTCCTTATATGATAAACCCATGGATGTTTTCAAAATCCCTTGAAAAAAAATATAATTCCTTATATGATAAACCCATTGACAATTCCTTATATGATAAAGTGAAGGGTGTGATGTGATTTCCAAGAAACTTGAAATTCATATAGATTTAGAGGCCATAACATGAATTTTCAAATATCTTTATCATTATAAATGGAAGTCAAGTAATAGTGTCTCCCTGTACATCCATGGATTGAGGACTACTAGGGTCTTTGGAAGGATTGGAAAATCAGGAATATGACATTTCCCTCCTTCAAAATATCAACAGATGAAAACCATTAATTTTTTATCACTCTCTTTGAATGTTCTACCTACAAATTCGATGAACCCTGAAATCTATGACGTAAACCCTTAACCCTCAACCATGAGACCTAAACCCTAAACTATAAACCCTAAACCCTAAAAAGAAAATAATAAATCATAAACCCTAAACACTAAATATTAAACCCTAAAACCTAAACCCTAAACCCATAACCCTAAACCCTTGACCCTAGACCCTAAACCCTAAGCCCTAAACCCTAAACCCTAAATACTAAATCTAGAGCCCCGAGCTCTAACCCCCAAACCTTAAACTAGTAACTCTAAACCCTAAACCTTAAGCCATAAACCATGAACCATGAACCCTAAACCCTAAACCCTAAACCTTAAGCCTTGAACCCTACACCCTAATCCTTGAGCCCTAAACCCTAAACCTTAAACCCTGAGCCCTAAACCCTAAATCTAGAGCCCTGATCTCTAACCCCTAAACCTTAAACCCGTAACTCGAACCCCTAAACCCTGAGTCGTAAACCTTAAACCATGCACCATAACCCCTAAACCCTAAACCCTAAGCCTTGAGCCCTAAACCATAAACCCTAAACCTTAAGGCCTAAATGTTAAATCCTAAAGGTCCCTAAACCCTAAACCCTAAACCCTAAAAACTAAATCATAAACCCTAAACCTTGACCCCTAAACCCTAAACTCTAAACCCCAAGCACTAAACCCTAAACCCTAAGCCCTAAACCCTAAACCCTAAACCCTAAACCCTAAGCCCTAAACACTAAACCCTAAACCCTAAACTCTGTAACCTAAACCCTTAACCCTAAAACCTAAACCCTAAACCTCGAGCCTTAAACCCTAAACCCTGAACCCTTTTCCCTAAACCCTGAACCCGAACTTTAAACCTTAAACCCTAACTCCTAAACCCTAAACCATAAACCCTAAATCCTCAACCCTAAACCTTAAACCCTAAGCCCTAAACCCTAAACCCTATACCATAAACCCTAAGCCCTAAACCCTAAAATCTAAGCCCTAAACCCTAAACCCTAAACCCTAAACCCTAAAACCTAAACCTTGACCCCTAAACCCTAAACCTTGAGCCCTAAACCCTAAACCCTAAGCCTGAACCCTAGGCCCTAAGCCATAAGCCCTAAGCCAAAACCTAAACCTTGAACCCTTAAACATAAACCCTCAACCCTAAACCCTAAAAACTAAACCCTGAGCCCTAAACCCTAAACCCTCAACTCTCAACCCTAAACCCTCAACCTTAATCCCTAAACCCTAAACCCTGAACCCTTTGCCCTAAACCCTGAACCCTGACCTTTAAACCTTAAACCATAACTCCTAAAACTTGAACCTTAAACCATAAATCCTCAACCCTAAACCTTAAACCCTAACTCCTAAACCCTAAATCGTAAACCCTAAATCCTCAACCCTAAACCTTAAACCTTGAGCCCTAAACCCTAAACCCTATACCATAAACCCTAAGCCCTAAACCCTAAAATCTTACCTAAATCCTAAACCCTAAACCCTAAACTCTAAAACTTAAACCCTGACCCCTAAACCCTAAACCTTGAGCCCTAAACCTAAACCCTAAGCCCTAAACCCTAGGCCCTAAGCCATAATCTCTAAGACAAAACCCTAAACCATGAACCCTTAAACATAAACCCTCAACCCTAAACCCTAAAACTAACCCTCAACCCTAAACCCTAAAAACTAAACCCTAAACCCTAAACCCTAAACCCTCAACTCTTAACCCTAAACCCTAAACCCTCAACGTTGATCCCTAAACCCTAAACCCTGAACCTTGAGTCATAAATCCTAAACCCTCAATCGTGATCCTTAAAACCTAAACCTTGAACCTTGAACCTTGAGCCCTAAACCCTAAACCCTCAACCCTTAACCCTTAACCATAAACCCTAAACTCTAAACCATAAACCATAAACCCTAAACCATGAACCCTAAGCCCTGAGCCCTAAACCCTAAACCCTAAAATCTAAACTATGAGCCTTAAACACTAAACCTTAAACCCTAAACTCTAAACCTTGAGTCCTAAAACCTTAGCCCTAAACCCTAAACCCCGAGCCCTAAACTCCGAGCCCTAAATCATAAACCCTCATATAAATGAAAGTCCTAAAAGATCATTCAACATGTTTGGTGTGTAAGGAATCTTGTTTAAGGTGATCTATTGACTCATTCAATTTTTATGAGAGACTACTTCCTTTGAAGGCCTTGTTATCTCTCAAAAGTGCACCATGTAGAGAGATGGTGCAGTTTTCTAGGCTTTCAAAATTTGATCTCTCTCCTTCGTAGACACAATGAAAACACCTCGGGTCCATGGGTGTACCTATTTTGAGGTGAGTCTAGTGTATCGAGGCTAGTTCCTTGTTGATGTATCCTAAATTAATTCTAAGGTTTAGGGGTAAAAGATGAATGTAAAATAATTATAACTAAGGTGATACACCAAATTATTATGAGGAATTTAACTCGGGTATATGCACAATTTATATGTGAAGGATTTTTAGTGTAGGAACCAACATTTCTTCGCAAAATATTCAGTGGCAAAACACTTGGAGGTATTGAGGGAGATTATCACAATAATACTGCTAAGCTAAACATGCACATTAATATCATGTAGAAACTACTAAATTTTGCAATAGGGTAAGATGATTAATCATGGAATTGACATTCACAAGACTAATAAAAACATACACAAGAGTGCAAATAATTTGGAAGGCAGAAATTCTTCACACTCAGAAGGAAAAACTGGCAAAAATTGCTTCAAGATCTCTATATCCAAAAATTCCTCCAAAATTTATCCTTTGTACTTTGCAAAGGCACACAATATATAGAAAAATAAATTTCACCCCCTTCCTAAAAATAGCCTAAGGCTTGTACACGCCCATGCATCCCATTGTTATCCTTTATTTAATAATAGATAAAGGAATAAAAATAGAGCATGCAATTACAAATAGGCATTTAATAGCCTTGATTACAATTGGTCAACTGAAGTTGACTGATCTATTTTTAAGAAAGCAAGAGTAAATAATTTACTAAAATAAGCTTGCTTGCAAGGCAAGTCTTTTTCCTTGTGCATGTGAATTCGTCTTCTTGTTTGTTCTATCCTCTTGTGAAGTATGCAAAAAATCAACTTTCTATTTGTGAATAAAAATAATTGCAATACTTGAAAAAATAAACATCCACTGTGGGGACCACCTGTCCATGTGCACATGTTCGATGTTGACCTCTCCTTCAAAATAGTCACATGAGTGACATTTTGCAAATCCACTCTAGCTCCTTAAAGTGGGGACCAATTTTGCACTTTACCATCTAATGAGTACGAGGTAACCTTATTTTTTTTGAGGTAAATGCCCTTTGAATATTGGTTTGGATGGCATATTACATGGCTTTAAAACTTACATACAAGGTTAATACAACAATATAATTCGGCCCCTTTTTGACAACACATGTCATATTATAGTCTACCAACTTTAGATATTGGTTATCATTATGAGCATGTATAATGTCAGCCCCTTTATAATCTCGATATACTTGATTTAATTCTCACCATTTTTGTGATTATAGTCAGCATGCATGGTCGAGCTTTACATTATTTAAGGTTTGGACTATAGTGATCTTTTGAATTTTGAATGCAATGATTTTGTTTGATTCGATGACGTGGGCTAGCCCCTTCTCCATGGTGACTCACCCCTCCATGCATTTTGTCGGTGGAAACCTAACTCAGGTTGAGTCTTTTTTGGAAATTTGGTGATGATTTTAAACCACCGATTTGTGTACTTTGAGATCTTAGGTTTTCGATCCTCATACTCACAGTTAGGTTTTATCACTATGCATTGAATATAATTGGTGGGAACTAACCGTGGTTAATTATTTTGAGCTCTGAGCATGATCCTCGGCCTTTGATCTTCGTCCTTGATGCTTTATGATCATCGATGATTCAACCGTGGTTGAGTCTTGTTAACTCATCTCTCGAGTTTGCATGATAAAGGGGACCTTGACCCATAATGATCACTTCATTAGGTTTTTAGTGATGTGGGCGAAGCCCTGGCAAAAATTTTTAACGCCATTGATGGTTGCTTTGTGAAGCTTTGAACTCTGCCATTATGGGTAACTTTGAAACCCGACCCCTCTGCATTTTTTCTTCGAGCTTGATTGGATATGTATCTTTGTTGTTCGGCTCTGTATATTTGAAGTCTCTGGTTTCTTTATTTGCCACCGTCTTGGAGTCTGTGAGCTCGGCATTGTGTTATTTTTGGTCTCTGTTTTAATTCGTTAGATGGCCACCACTGTTAGTGCTTTCTTTGAGCTTGGATTTCTTCTGCAAATATACCTTGCGGGTTCTAAAATATCTCCATTATCGTTGTTCTTCTCTATTCGAAATCATTCTGAGGGATTCAACTGCAATCATGGAAGGTGAAAGTAAATATCCTTAGCTCTGATATACTATTCTTGCTTCCTCTTCCTGTGATCATGCTATGATTGATTTTCCTTCGGCTTAACCTAACGTTTATTACTGGTAAGTCTCTTTTCCTTCATGGGTATTTGGTAAACTGAAGAGAAATATTTTTACTGAACTGGATCTGTAGCTTATTTCTTTTGAGGTAGAAACGTGATGGCTCTGTCACAAAATAATGGCCATCATTTCTATATGAGTTTTGATGGTCGACACTTTTGGTTATCCAAATTTTAACTGGTTCTATAGTTTTTGTGTGGCCATGAGAGTTCAAACAATGGGTACATTTTTCTTTACAATTGTACTATGATGGTTTCTTCAACTTTTTGGTGTCATTTGACCTCTACCGCCATTAATGATGTTTGAATTTCTTTGCCTCTAGAAGCTTTGCATTTTTGAGCTTGACATTAATCTGGGTCTCCATTATTTCATTACGGCTAAGTCTGGACTTTTCCTTGAGGGTTTTCTGAATATCTATGGGCTCGGCCTTGGTTATTTCGAATTGAACCTCATTCTAAACTTGCTCTTCTTTATCTAAACTTGATGATTCCTATTAATGTTTTTATCAATGGTATGATCTGTACACACTCTGATAATGTAACTTGAATCTAATTTTAATGGAAATGACAATCTCTGAAATACTGTAACATTTCTTTGACTTGGATATGTGTGAGTTTTCTGATTCAAAGTTTTTCCACCTAAGTTTGTGTCATGAATAATATGTCAAGCTCTTTTACTTTCTACTTGGATCCATTCCTTATAAAATTATCCCTTGAATATAGACTGTTGTACTTTGTGTTGTAGAAAAAGGCCTCCTTTTGATTATCATTTGAGTGTTTGTAATCATTGGAACTGTGTATGAATGTGCTTTGATCCTAAAATTCTTCTAGGTCAATCTTTGATCCTTTTCTGTTCTAATCCAAACTTATTCAACTCTGTCTATTAGTTTCAGCTTTGTTGTATTGAGCCATAGTCAAGGAGATACCTTTGATCCTTCATGTGTTTTCCGGTTCTATTTAACCCTGAATCTTGCATTTGAATTTAGCTCTGAAGTATAATGTAGCATGATGTGTACTTTGATCTGTCCCAGATTTGGGGCTTGAGGTCTTTATGTAAATTTGAAGTTGCTTGGGTTGCACATATGCTTTTCTGTCACAATATCTACTCTGTCATTACTTTTCTCTTCTATCCTTCCTGGTTTTGAAATTTAGCTCTTTGAGAATTCTGTATCTTTTGACAGACTAGTAGGCTTGTTTGTTTGGTTTTGGAACCGGTGAATACATGACTTTGATGTTCTTTATTTCATGAGATCTTTGTACCTTGTATCATTATTTTGGAAATTACAAGCAATTCACTTGTTCTTTGATACTATCTTAGGCATAAGACTTGATTCAGATGTTTTTTAATATCTATGTAGCTTCCTTATTTTAGATAGATGCTTTATTTCCTTTATAGTAACATTTTTGGCATGTTGGAAAATCTGAAATGTTGATTTTTCATGGTGAAGCCCTGGCAATTTTTTTCCATTATTCTCTCTTCCATCCATTTCATTATAGTAGTTGTACTTTACTTTCCGATTACATCCCACAACTTGTGTTGGGAAACATTTGAAAATTCCTTATGAATAAAAATTGAATTTTATAAATGAGTTGTATATTTCTTTTTGCATTTCAGCTTTCTATATGGATTGTATAAAAAACTAAACAATTCAGTCATTTAATTGAATGTCTTAATCATGAAGGAAAGAACATTAATGATAGTCGATAACATTTAGTAATGAACTCCGATTTTTCGTAATATGCACTTATGTTTACTGTCCCAAAACTCAACACTTCACCTATTCTATAATTCGGTGCCTTCACCAAGATAACACATCTATCCTTCGGGGCCTTTGTGTTATTTTCCTAAAGGTATCACGAAATTGCAGACTATGTGATCTGTTATGTTTTATAACAGCACACATAGCTGCAAATTTCACTTAATCATTAATTAATTCAGTAGTAACTAATAAAATCATAACTCCCTTATCTTAGATATGCTTCACCCATTACTTTCATCGTAATTTAATAATGTTTAAAGTTGCCCATTTTTGCACAAGTGAAAAAATTGCCAACATTTATGGCGATCTTTGGGGAAAGTTTCTTGCTAGCTTAAATACTAGTGCCTTGCTCTTGTCCATGGGCATGGAGTCCAAAGCATGTAATTAAAATATGTCTTTTTCTAAAAATTCCAACCCTTCCAAAAGGGAACTAAAACTGGGAAAGGATTTGGTAAACCAGATCACGTGCACAGATGCACTTATTGAATTGAAAAATGATGCAATGTGCAAGGACTACACTTATTGAAGGGAAATCCTACTCTAACAATCATTTCTTTCGTAAGATATACAATAATAGTGTTTGAGAAACATACCATTCACAGGAATGGGAAGTTCCTCTCCACAAGACCCTTCAAAGTGAAAAGCATTGTGTTCTTTGAAGTTGAAATCATATAAGGGCCACTCCAGATTGTATCAAACTTCGTATGTCTTCTTGTCTTTACGACGATCAACATCCCACTTTCACATAATATCTCCTTCATTGAACACTCTGAATTTTGATTTCTTATCAAAAGTATTCTTCATTTGTTTCTGATTCTTTTCCATATTCAAATGAGATTGATCTCTTAGCTCTTGTAATTCCATTAACTCTGCATAACGAACCTGCAATGGTTTAATCTCAAGAAGCTCCATTTGATGCAACAAATCTAATGCAGGTAACTCAACTGAAATAGGTATTCTTGCTTCTTTTCTATACACAAGTTTGTATGGTGAATTGCTAACTGAGATCTTTTAGAGTCACTCACAACCCAAAGTGCTGAATTCAACATCAAATGCCAAGCTCTTTGATTATCTTTGAGTGTTCTTCTCGATGATCCTTAACATATTCTTGTTAGTCCTTTCAACTAAGTCATTACCTTGTTTGTAATAATTAGATGAAGAACTTAGATATATTCCATGGTTGATACAACCCACTGTTATCTTTGTATCAAAAATTCTAGAGCATTATCTAATATGATAGTTGTTGGAACACCAAATCTGTGAGACTATTCCTTCATAAAAGGATAGTATCGAAGTTTCATTAGCATCTTTCAAGGTTGTTGCTTCATTCCATCATGTAAAATAATCTTAGTAGTCCTCGATTAAGATCCACTTATGTCCTTATGAAGAAGGTAGATTTATCATGCCAATAAAGTCAATACCCCACCGTAGAAAAAAGGTTGATCAACGAAATAGGTGAGAGGCGGTGAAGATAAATGTTCTTTTCTAAAAAAGAATGCACACTTTGTACACTTCCTTATGGGTGAAAACAGTCCTTGAATAAGCTAGCCAATAGTAACTCAAAGCTTTCATAATTTTTAAGGATGTGGTACGTATAAAAATTGACCTCTTGGGTGCAGGTCCTTCATGGAATTCTGATGATATTTTCTAAACTTTATCATAATCAACACATCACAACAAAATCCCATTTATATCTCTTTTGAACAACACACCATCAATAAAGATATAATGTATAACCTGTAACCTAAAATGTATTCATTTATTTTTGTCCATACCTTCCAGATAGGTCCCATACTACAAGTAGTTAATCAAATCAACCATCCATCTTGATTCTACAAACTCTTGAAAGACTCGAGGTTGCATATTTTAGAGGGTTGAACCATAATTTCGATTGCTGATACACAATTTCAGCATGTTGTTTTGAATCACCTAGTTCTGTAGCTTGCGGTTTTTCCATATCAACAATTAGATGTTCACACAGACCTTTCCCTCGCCAAAGTCTTAAGAACTCTGAATATAAACATGATACTCCATGACCTTAGAAATTACCCAATTTTCTCTTTTCTTATTCAACTCCTTATTTAGTAAGAATGCTTTCACACTTGGATGAGAAACAAGAACATGGATTTTATTGTTTGAAAGCATATACTTGAAATTGTTTAGTCCTCTGACTACTGAAAGTACTTTCTTTTCAAGGAATGTGTACCTTGTTTCATAATCAAGCAAGCTCTATCCAAAAAAAGTAATGTTGTTCAATATTTTCATCATTGAATTGAGTCAAGATAGCTGAGATTGTTTTAGCTCCTATGAGTGCATACATTGTAAAATCTTTATTGAAATTTGGATTTGCAAGAGTAGGATCTAAGAGATAGTTGTTTTGATTTCTTCAAAACATTCCCTCCCTTTGCTAGTCTAAGAGAAATTTTCTCTTTCTTTACCATATGAATTTGTGACTGGTTTAACCAATGATGCAAAATATGGAACAAATCTTCTAACAAAGTTGATTTTCCAAGAAAACTTTGTAATGCCTTATTATGGTGGGGCAATGATAGTCGTGATATGGCTTTGATCCGAAAGGGTCAATTGCTAAACCCTTCTTAGAAACAATATGGGCAAGAACTTGCCTTGATGTCGAAAAGATAGACTTCAATGGATTTAAGGATATTCCAAATTGTATGCATAATGAAAAGTCTACCTTAAATGCATTATATGTTCTTCAAAATCTTTTGATAATACAGTAACATCATTTAAATAAACAAGGATGCATTTATTTAATAAGATGCAAAAATCCATGTCCATTGCACATTGAAACATTGCACCAACATTTGAAAGACCAAAGGGCATTCTTTTGTAAGCATAGGTACCCCACTTGGTGGTAAAATATATTTTATATCTATCCTTTCTTGGACTAACATCCGATTATATCCACTATAACCATCTAGAAGAGACAGTCTATCTGAACCTGAGACTATTCTCAAAATCTGATCCATATTTAGGAGTGGGTAAAGATCTTTTAATGAACCCTTATTAAGATCTCTACAATCTACACATATCGATTTCACCATTCTTTTCCTAACAGAACAAGATTGGCTACCCAACTTGAATGCTTAGCGGAAAGATAAAACATGATTCAATCAACTTAGATAATTCTTTCCTCATCGAGGCTTTATTTTGGGATTTGCCTTTGTTTCTATCTAAAAGGTTTAGAATTTGGTTGTAACTCAATTGTATGTTGTGCTAAATTGGGATCAAATCCTTTTAGGTCTTGGTATTTCCAAGCAAAAACATCCTAAAACTCCTTACAAAGATTAATAAATGACTTCTTTTAGTTAAGGAACATACCTTTCGAAGAAATAGTGTTTTCCCTTCATCAACCGAGATCTCTTCGTAATTATTAGTGTGGGTTGAAATTTTAGTCTTGACCTTTATTAACTCGATGGTAAAGGTGTTGAATATTTCTTCCAATGTGACAGACCTTGAGGTAGTTTATTTATTTTCAACTAAATAATCTCGGTCACCGTATAAATGTTGTAATTTATCTTGATTTACTACTATGAAAACTCAAATTCTTCTTTGAAAAACCTATAGATTTGATCATCACTTTCAAAAACTTGCCAATTTGAATCATTATCAGGTATTGAGAGCCTGAAAATTAACTTTATATGAGGCTGGATTTTGCTATTTTCAATTTGTTCCAAAACTTCAAAACTAGCCCCAACTGCTACAAGTCTGTCTGCATGCTTGTTTTCAGCTCTAGGAATAGAATGAATGTTAATAGCATCGAAATATTCCATTAAGTATGAAACTCTATGTCTGTAAGACTTCATTAATGGATTCTTACAAAATTGAAATTTCTTATTTGATTAATAACCAACTCAGAGTCACCAAAAATTTTTAGCATGTTGATACCTCTTTTCTCGCCCAAAGTAAGCCATGAATTAATGCTTCATATTAAGATACATTCAGTAAGTACATAAAATTGGAGACTCAAACGAGAAATACCTTTCGGTCATTGGGGAAGTGAGCATAAGACAAGATCCTGTCCTTCTTGTTCTTAGCTCCATCAAAATGAAGCTCCCAAATTCCTTTTGATGAATCTTCTATTTTGGACAAGAAGGGAAGTGGTGTATTTTATTCATGCATACAATACACACCAAATATATGTTCTTTAACTTCCTTAAAAGGATCATGAGCATGTTCTTCCACTATCTTTTCATCCATATATATGTTAAAAACACCATCTAATGCTGAAACCTAAGTTACATCATCAAAATCACTGATCTAGGGTTGAATAATCTGCCACCACAATTAGAGAGTGAGGCTCAATGTGAAATTTGTCCAATGGTTCTGAATTGATAGTAACTTTGGTACCATAACGAGTAGTGAAAAACAAGAAGGACCAATCTGAAGAGAGATAACCTCCTTATTTTTCCGTGAAATCTCTATATAAGCATAAGGCAAAGTATGGAGGTAAATCCACAACAGTAACATCTTGCAGAATAGAAACATTTGGGAAAGCATGTAACATCACTTCTAAATTTTTTATTATACCAACTGTATTAGTTGTAGTTATATCAAGCTGTAAGAAAATCCTTTCTATAGGCTCATACTGCAAACCCAATTTTTCTGTAATCACTTTTGGCATAATTGTCCTACTTGCACCACTATCCACCACGCAATTATGAACTACATGTTCTCTAATAATCAATGATGAATAAAATGGTGGTGGTTTCTTGATATCATGAGAATTTAGAACTTTTTGAACCATCCACTTAACTTCTTTAATGCGGTCTTGTTCAAACGTTCCAAGGACCATGTCTACCTTATGAACTTCCTTTTCTATTGTATTTGAAGAAATCTGCAACTTAACTAGTTCATGAGAGAGCAAATCTTGTTGTCCAAGAATACTTAGAGTGCCCCACATTGAGATGTTAACATTATGCTTTTTCATTACATCAACAATGTTAAAAGAAGAAATAGATTTAGATACAGATTCGACTGTCTTAGAGTAGGCCTTAGCAAAAACTAATTCTAGCTTCACTACCTTGGATATCTGAGGTATAAACAGTCTTCTTGGATCAAGTTGTAGTTGTTTTTGATGGCCTTTATCAACTGAAACACTTGTTGTTTTTTGAGGAACAACAGGTTTTTGGTTGAATTTGGAACTTTATATGTTGTCTTATCAGTGATAGTAGGCATGATAAGGATATTTTGTTGTTTTTGACTTTCAACATCTTTCCCTTGAGACCTAGTAGTGATTGTAATAAAATCCTCATTAAAATTTTCTAAATTCTATTAAGGTGCTTTCTAAACATGAGTTCTTATCGCCCACCCTCCATTTGAGGCATGAACATTGTTTTAGATTGAGGTTATGCAACAAGATTCAGATTCAAAAAAGCATTTGGGTAACTTGTAGTTGCATGAGGTTGATTGCAAGGTTGACACCACTCTTCTGTAGCCATATTAACTAGGACTAAAGTGTTAGAGGAACTAGGAGCCTTTGGGTCAAACTACCTTTGCTGGTAAGGCTACCTATAATTTAGATTTATGTTGATAGGGCTGCCTATTTTGTTGATTCTATTGATTTTTCTTGATAAGGAACCTGATAGGGTCTACTAGGTAATGCAATTTTGTTCTCAATCAAAGTCAATTTATTTCCCATAGTTTGCAAAGCTTTAAATACATCATCTGATGGAGCTACAACAGTAGGTTCTATGATTGTAATAGGCTGAGGAATAGGTGCTAAATTTGCCGAAAAGGGCATTGAAGGCCTTGGTGCCAATTTTCCATCTTGAATAAGACTATTTTCAGCTCGGATAGTGATATTGTAGGCTGTTGGGAGTGTCTCTCCCCCATTGACTGAATCATAGTTGAGATATCATTGTTCAATGCCCTAAGATAATAAAGGAAAGCATGATCATCTTGAGGCTTGACACTTACTGGGATTCTTTCCCAAGTTCGCAAAACGGATATTGAAACTGGACATAAACTCATTAGGAGCTCTTTTAATAGTAGACAGTTTTTCAATGAGAGACAAATGATCTGAATTATCCTAGAACTGTTTCAACAATTTTTCACCTAAGTTATCCCAAGTTCTTATGCTTCCAATTTCTAGGTTTCTATACCATTGCAAGGCTTGCCCTTTAAAATATGCAGCTAAAATTCTTAAAGCTACGTCTTCATGAGTGATATTATGGACTACACATAGGGATGCAACATATTTGATATGTTTAGTAGGTGTAACCTGATTTTCACTTGTGAATGATGGCAAAAATTTCATGGCAGCATTAGGAATGTCATGGTAGCTGGGATTACTAATGGAATGCCATTAGTAAAGGTCACAAAATTCCTTGGTGGTTGAATAGCCATTTGAAAAACTGGGATGTTAATAGAGAAATTAATACGTGGTGAAGGAATATCAGGAGGAGGGTTATCAAAACCAGGTCTATTATAAGGTAAAGTATTACCAACTCTTCTCCTTCTAGCAGAATTCAAGGGTAAAGAAACAAACTCATGAGGAATTCCTCTTACCGATGATCTTGTAGTCACTTTAGGCATGGAACATGTTGACATGCTAGTTTGATATCAGCTTAATCTTGAGTCGCCAAAAGATTTTAAAATCTTTCTAATAAGTTTTTGCAGCTTGCTCCCAAAAGTTACTTAGTAATTGTTGTAAATCTATTGTAGATTTTCTAGAGAATTTGTAACTTGCATGCAAATCTGATTCATTTTCACACTTGGGATGGAATTTATACGGATACACAAACAAACTAGTTGGGTAATCTTATATCCTCAATACAATAATGGAATCTATGAATCTAAGGTGAAGAAGGCCCTCCTAACCTGAATTGGTGTAATGGATCATTTGGATATAATAGTTGTTCGGAGGCTCCAATCAATGTCGAGCTCTACCGAGATCCTATTTATTGGTTGTTGGATACGTGGAAAATGACTTATAGGTGCTTCGTGTGTATATTTCAAACAAGGTCATGAAAATGGTGATGAGAGGTGTAGTAGATCCTCCGAGTTTTATGGATGATTCTCTGGTCTAGTCTAGAAATCCCTAGCTTGATTGGTTGCTATGTTTAATATGGAGAATTGTGTAATGATGTCTGGTGGAAGTGGTGAGGACCTAAATATTAGTGTTCGTAAACCAACATCAATGTCTGATTGATCAATAGGCCCATTGGGTTGTGGGACCTGTGGATCACAACCGTAAGTTCATGGTTGTGGCGGACCTCCTATGGTCATATGAGGAGTTAATCTCTCCTTCCGACTATCCAATAATCATACACCTTTTCAACCTCTATGTTTAGAACTAGGAGTTGTGTAATTTTCTCAGAATACCTTATAGGTGTTCTGGCAACTTGAATGCGTAAGCTAGTGTCTATGTCGATGAGGAGGTCTCCTGCGTTGGGTTGTGGAACTAAAGGATCACAACCAAATATTTGTTCTCTTTCGAGTCCTTATATAGTCATGTGGATATCCTATCAAGGCAGTCTATAGTTAGGATGATTTGACCAAAATGTGTATGCCTTGTTGTCTTCAATATTTAACTCTCTCAATTGTTCACTAATTGCTCGTAGGTTTACTTGTTGTTGAAAAACTTGGATCCTAAGGTCTTGATCTATATCAGCTAGTGTTGTGGGGAGATTTGGTTGAGGCACTATCGGTTCAAATATGTATTCTCTGGGCTCTCTAGGTCCCGTGATTGTCATGCAAAGATGATTCAATTTTAACTGAAATGAATAAACTGATTATGAAAGATGTATCTACACTATGCATATGTTCTTTTTTTTTTGTATTTTCGATGAAGTATTTTAACGAAATTAAAAGAGCAGCTATTCTAATATATTCAAAAATGGACAATTAATCTAATGACATAGAATCAAAACAAGAAAAGTAGCCCGATGTAGCTATTTACCTGTGTAGTTGTGAGTTTATCCTAAATATCTAAATAACTAACTAGTTTAATCGAAAAACTCTCAATCCTACCTCAAAAGTGAGGAATGAATCATAGTTTTCTTAAACTATCATTCCCCACAACTTCCCTGGCAATATTGAAAGTGAACTTTAACTAAAATGAAATAATTTACTACTCTATTTGATATGTGTAACTAGAACTTTGATAGCTCAAACCTGGAGTTTACAAAACAGTGGTAAATCTAGTTGTGTGTGACTTCATCCCCTCAGTGTGATCTCCTCATTCCTTCATGTTCTCGTGAATCTAAAAGTGTGTATATGATAGTCAAGTAGAAGAAGATAGTCGAACAATGGCAGCTTTGGATATAGACCGAATACAATGCAAGTAAGAGAGGGATAGTGCAAGTGAACAGAGCTTGACTATGCAATTCCTAGCAGGATTTATTATGGGAATACAACACAAATACGCCGAGAATTCTGGAAACTATCTTTTGTGACAAAACAAAACCTACAACTCTAAATGGATTCCAATCTAAGAATGAAACTACCTTATCCTAAGCTGATTGTATGGAACAACAATGAAGTAAGATGGAAACAAGAAGATCAAGTGATCCTAAACAACAAAGGAAAAGCTAATAATTGATGCAAAACATGAAACTATTGGAACTCTAAGCAAGAACTTCAAATGAACTGAATGATTTAAACAGAGAAGGAGAGGGGCCTTTTGTTTGAAAACAAGCTGGCTATTTATAGCAATTGCATTCACTAGAAGGTAACTTGGAATTGAACTCTTTTACCATTAAACAAAGAGAAAACACTATTTACTGGGTGGCCAAAACATAAATGCAAAGCAAAGTGGTTGAAGAATGTGGTAGAAATTTGAATTTTACGTTTGATGAGATCATCGAAACATTCTGGAAAATGTGCACATAGACCGCCACCTGCAGGGTGGCGCGGTTACAGGACCGCCGCCTCCCTATCCCTAGGTGGTGGTGGTCACGAGACCGCCCCCAGTAGGAGGTGGCGGTTTCATCACTTAAGACCAAAATGCAAGGAAGAAGGGGGGGAGAGGGTAGAACAAAGCACATGGAGGCTAGATGAGGCACATGGGATGCAAATGTATACTTGGTGAGCTTTTCTAGATTCGAACACCTTGCGAGGAGACTTGTATCATCATTGGGGTATGTGTAACCTTTTTACGGTGGTGCAGTACCCTATAATTTTGGGTACGTACATATTGCCCCCTCGAGAGAAGTCTTAGCCATGAAGAGGCGTAAAATGGTGGATCCGAGTATGGTGGTCCCGAAATGGGGAGTTAGAAGTTATACCTGACACGCCCGTGTGTCGGAATGTCACCATCCAAATTCCCACTACCTGCAAAATGAAAAGAGGACTCAAGTGTAGATAGATACAATAAATCGAAAAAATAAAACTAAATTAATATGAAATTAGGACTTACCATCTGTGTGGGGATTAGAACTTACCTCCGTCGATGCTCCAACCCTGAAGAAAAAACATTCAAAACCAAATTAGAAAATATATATATATATTTAAAACTAGCTCATTTTACTATTCATTTACACGTGTCGATTTGGTGATTTTTGAGCTCTGGGACCCACGGTGACCATTTTCGATGAGAGTACAGTCAAAACGTCCATTACGAGATCGTGATCATGCCTCCGAGAGCAGGACATCGGCCCGTGAAGTCTCAGGTTAGTTCTTCTCAATTTATCATTTTTAAACCCAAAATATAGAAATGTTGAAATCTTTGTCTTGGGGGATTATTTTTGAAAATGCTAGTCTTAAATGAGTCTCTAGGGGGGGTGCCCATAGGGTAGGTCTTTATTTCATCTAAAATGATGTTTTTTGCATTTTTAAAGTGTTTTTAGGCTTTGAGCCATTTGGCATTTTTCAGATAGGACCCGCCTGCCACACACAGGTGGCGGTCATGGGACACCCCCTATGAAGGTGGGTTATGGGACCACCGCACCTAAGAAGGTGGTGGTTACATACACACCGCCCTCTTAAGAAGGTAGGTGGTTTGGAAACCGCCACTCTACACAGGGTGGCGGTTTCAAATAGAATGCAAAAAAGGATGTAAATTTTAATTGTCTTTGCATTTTTGGCATTTCTATATGTTCTTGATAATTTTTCTAGTCGGATTATGTTACTAACTTACTCTTTTTCTATGTTTTTGGGTGGATGTAGAAGAAGGAAGAGTATATCAGATGGAGCAGAGAGAGGGAGTGTGATTGGCTCCCAACAGTATTGGATGCATTGTCCAGGATGAGAGGGACACTTTGCAGAGGGCTGGGATCTTGCGGATCTCTCGGGTTGCTCATGTTGCTCCTTCCAGTCACATACTATGTGACTTATTTTCATATTGGGATGTAGATCAGAACACTTTCCGATTTCCAGGAGTTAGGGGTGAGTGGACCATCACCCTAGAGGACGTTTACCGTATATTGGGGTTCGATTCTTGGGAGGTGGTTGTCTCTCAAGACAGCAGTATCAGATCTAGTTGGTTCAGTGGGCCACATATATGGGAGATGTCATTGTTTCCATGGGGTCGAAGAAGGGGGTGAAGGTCCATTCTATTGCAGCCTCTCCTATCCCTGTGATCACAAGGCCATTATGGGTATCCTTGCCTCATGGTTGATTGGGGACAAGGGAGGGGATACTCTTCTATATTGTTGGGCTCCCATCATTACACAGATTGAGGCCCATGGCCATGTATTTACGCTTGGGGAGTAGACATCCTCGGGACCACCTACCATGATTTATACAGGGTGGTCAGACTATAGGATATCACTGAGCCATCCCACTCTAGTTATGAGTTGGGTGTATGAGCGCATCATTCCTTATGGGAGAGGTATACAGGTGGAGGATCCGGGGGCTGTCAGGGTAGCGAGGTGGGCAGGGATGACCGTACTTAGGATGCCACACACCAGCCAGTGGCTTCCCTAACTATTGCAGACATGGAGGCCACTCCTTATCAAGACATGGCAGGGCTATGGGGGGAGGAGACACTTACATTGATTACCTGCTCTTCCATGGGTCAGTTGGTAGATAGGATGGGGAAGCTAGAGACCCACCCCTTTGATAGAGTACCACAGCAGTTTGGCCTCCCTATATTGATATGTTTCTCCATGGGGCTAGTATATAGATCTGTTCGTGAGGCCAGGGGAGGTCCTAGAGGCCGAGGTTGGACCATGGTCACTCCTGGCATTCCTATTGCAGCTAGGAGGGTGGTTCGTGCCCGAGGGGTAGCTAGTGCTCCTCGAGCACCTTTACTTCAGATTGGCAGCCGGTCCTGCTCATAGTGGAGATGAGCCCATTGATGTGGACTCGAGTCTGAGGAGTTCACTGGGGGGAGATAGAGGAGGAGACAGAGGAGGGTGAGACCGAGAGGTGGGACAGGTGAGGAGGAGGACAACGATACTGAGTGGCATGACACTCAGGATATCTTATGGGCCGAGAGGGCGGAGGAGAGTGCAGAGAAGGTGACCTTGATTTCAGAGGAGTTTACCTTCTCAGGATTTAGGGGGAGATGACGAGTCCGTGGTAGGCCATCACTTTGTTCAGATGGGAGAGGCATGATAGTCGGTGGGCAGCAACGTCAGTAGCAGTGCAGATCCTAGAGATCCCACCTGGAGGCCTGGAGATCCGAGTGAGTTACTACTCTTTTCTCGACTTTTCATTTTAGTTAGAATTGTTTAGTTGATGTTTCCCTTTCGTTATTTCACTTGTTTTTGGTCTTGTTTTGGACAACTTTCTAACTTGTTTATTTCTCCTTTTTTATTTGTAGCTACTACTTGAGGGATGGCGAGACTTGATTCGCCAGGTGTGCGTGGACACTCTACTACTCCCTTCAGAGGGTACTCGGGCCGAGTTGACTGAGGATGTTGGAGAGCCCTCAGCAGCTATGGCCAACATACTGATGTCTTTTCCCCTGTCTGGAAGGTGGAAAAGATCATTACCTCCCTTCGCACCGAGCTAGCTGGATATAGGACTGCTGAGCACTTGATGAGGAGGAGTCACTCTCATAGTGAGACTACAGCTGCTGGCCATGATCATGAGCCCTCAGTTCATTTAGAGTGTCATCGCAAGCAGGAGTCCTAGATGAGGTCGTGCACCTTCTGAGGGATCTCATAGGGATTGAGAGATCATGGTGCCTTTTTGTAGTGATTTTTGGTCGGACACCTATACGAGTATTTTTGTATTTTTTGGGCTCATTGAGCATTTTGACCATGCCTTAGTGCATGATGGCATTGTATATAAAACACCATATATATATATATATATATATATATATATATATATATATATATATATATATATATCTTTTGGATCTAGAACTTCTTGTGTCTAGAATTTTGTGATTCGCTTCTCATGTGTATACTAGATGTTTTTAGAGTACTTGTTTTTATATGCTTTTTGAATGTATGCAATGGATGAAAATGATAACAAATACTAAACAAAATGCTTTACTTTATTTGTTTTTGTGATGCTGATATACGATGATGTAGAACATATTGTAGTACTAAACTTTTGGCCTCTTTGGGAAATGTTTGTTGTTTCTTCTTATATTGGAAAAATGTGATGAATGTATAGAGATAAAGAGATGAACTTGCCCCATTCCCAAACTCCACGCAACTAGTAAGATGCGAGGGCTCAACACCAAGAGTTGGGAAGGGCACAAATTGTATGAGTTTGACTGAATGGAACGATGAGAGATAGACAAACCAGTGACTGAAACCAAACTTAGACCTACACACTTACTCTACTCAGAACTACCACCAAGCTCAGAAGGTAACTTACTTTTTAGTTTATCTAGACTTAGATCTATAGATGGCAACCTGGTTGACAAAATCTGGTTTTGAGGATTTGATCTCTTTAGAATTTGGACACTTATTTTCACTTAATATAATTTGATTTGTATTTGTAAAATACCAAGATTTGTTAATTTGTATGAATGGACCCCCCACACCCTGCCCCATGCCACTAGTAAGAAACATGGGTTTGCCACCAAAGGCAAGGATATAGGTGAGTAAGGGCACTTCTTTCCTTTCCCAACCTCGCACCACCAGTAAGAGATGTGGGCTTACCACCGAAGGTTGGTGGGGCAAAGAAGTGTGTAAAATAAAATATTTGTTTGCTTGGTATTTTTATTCTATTTTATTTTGACACTTCTGAACTGTGATTTTGGAATATCCTTGTTTCAAAGAGACATAAGAGGGATAGATGTGACACCAAGAAGCTTCTAGAATAGACCGTAGGTAAGAACAACTTCACCTAGTAGAAAGAAAGAGCAAAACCAAGTATGCAGGCCTTGGTATGGTTTTCGTCAACATTTGTCTGTCAAACTTGATGAAAAGATTTTGAAATTACTTGATGATGTATGAAGAGATGTGATTTGAATGTTTTTGCCAATATTTTCAGAAATTTGTAATAGATTGCTTAAGAGTAAGTTCCTTGACTACAATTTTTATGAAACAAGTGGACAAAATGAAATCAGCTAAATGACTAATGCAATGTAGGTAAATATAATGTACAAGTGGTGATTCTGATGTCTCATGCGTAAAACCGTTTAAGATGTAAGGAATTGATAGTTTCATTGAATTCCTCACCTTCTAGTGTACACAAGAGATACACACCATTTCCGTAGTCCTTCATGACTCGGTATGGGCCCAACCACTTGGGCCGGAATTTCCTTCCTTCACCGATTTTCTTATCAATCAGTTGTCTAGTCTTAGAACTAAATCTCCCTCATATATTTCTCGCTCATAGAATTTTTTTGTTATATTTCCGGCACATCCGGTCAACATAGGCTCTGTGCCATTGTTTGGCATTTAGCTTGGCCTCATCAAGGCTTTCTAGTTGAGAGAGGTGTGCCTCTCTATAGGTGTCTTCATCCAAAATCCCTTGTAATGAGATGCGGAGACTAGGTATTTGACCTCAAGTGGGAGAACTGCCTCTGCCCCAAATACTAATGAGAAAGGGGTTGCCCCCCATGGTGTTCTTATTGAGGTTCGATGGGCCCACAAGGCCGGATATAATTTTAGATGCCAATCTCATTTGTTTTCCTTCACTATTTTGAGGAGAATAGCCTTTAATGTTTTGTTGTTGCTTGGCTTGTCCATTGGCTTGAGGATAGTAAAGAGAGGCCGTATGATGGTTTATTTTGAATTTTCTGCATAGCTCATGGACCTCATCATTTTTAAAGGATGTACCATTATCTGAGATAATGACTTGTGGGACACCGTACCTATAAATGATTTGGTTCTTAATGAACTTGGTGATTACCGAACCTGGTACGGTGGTGAGAGGCATGGCCTCTACCCATTTGGTAAAATATTTTGTGGCCGTAATTATAAAATTATGGCCATCTATTGATGAGGGAGAGAATTTCCCTATCAAATCTAGACCCCACGTGGAGAAAGGCCATGGGGTTGCTATTGGTTGTAGGGATTGTGTTGGCATGTGAATCTCGTGAGAGAACTCTTGGCATTTGTGGCACTTACGTACAAACTCTACTATGTCATGTTCAAGAGTGGGCCAAAAATAGCCCATCCGATGTATTTTGTGAGCAAGTAGTGGCATGACCACCAAAGTGGCCTCCACATATCCCACTGTGGGATTCATAAAGAATCTTCTTGGATTCTTTTGTGTCGACACATCTTAAAAGCATGCCATCGAAGGCTTTACGATAGAGTACTTGTTCTAAAATAATGTATTTAGCAGTTATAATGCGTAACCACCTTCTTTGTTGTGATGTGGCACTTTTTGGGTACGTATGGTCCATGATAAAATTGATGATATCGGTGTACCAAGGGCATGTAGAGATGGGGGGTCTGGTCTCGACAAAGTATATGCACTCATCGAGAAAGTCTAGATTTACCAGATCACCTCCATCTAATGGATTGTCAGCTAACTAGTCTGTAATGATTTGACCCTTAACAGATTTCTGGTTTACAAATGTTAATTCAAATTCACCCATTAAGGTTATGAAACGTCCAACCTTTTTAGATAAAGACCCTTGTGTGAGGAATGTTCGTAAATGATTTGTCTTTACAATGACCCTTGTTTCTTGATTTAACATGTAATGTCTTAAACATTTTGTTGCAAAGACTATGGCAAGCATTCTTTTCTCTGCCTGTGTATAACGTGTTTCATAATCGAGCAATGTTTGGCTAATGAAATAGACTGCATGTTCTCATTTATCATTGTCTTCTTGAGCCAGCATGCAGGCTAGTGAGACATCAGTAGCTCGTGAGTATAGGATCAAAGGATGATCTGGTCTGGGAGGCATTAGCATGGGTGGAGACAACAAGAAGTGTTTAACTACTTCGAAGGCCTCATTGCATTCTTCTCATCCAATCAATGCTATAATATTTCTTTAATAGATTGTTGATTGGATGAATAGCAAAACTTAAATCCGGGATGAACCTTTGGATTGCACCGAGTTTCCCAAGAAATGATCTGATTCTAGACTCATCGATGGTGGAATCATCTCAAGAACAACCTAGATTTTGGTTGGATCTACATCAATCCCTCATGAAGATATAATGTAACCTAGAAGTTTTTGCCTCCTGTCACACCAAATACGCACTTCTGGGTTTAACGTGACACCATATTCAATTAATCATGAGAGGATGATATGGAGTACTTCTGGGTGATCACAACGCTTCTTGGCCTTGGCCAACAAGTCATCCACATAGGATTCCACAATTTTATGAATAAGGTCATGGAATATGTATGTCATTGCCCATTGGTATGTAGCGTCGCATTCTTAAGACCGAATGACATGACAACGTAACAATAAGTTCCCCAAGGAGTTATGAATGTGGTTTTGGCTTGATCATGTTTAGATATTTTAATCTGATTATACCCTGAGAACCCATCCATGAGGGACAATAGTTCAAATCTAGTTGTTGCATCAACAATGACATCAATGGATGGTAATGGGAAGTCATCCTTGGGACATGCTTTGTTAATATCCCAAAATCTATGCAAATGTGTATCTTCCCATTCTTTTTGAGAATAGGGATGATATTAGATACCCATTGTGAATAATCAATGGGTTTGATGAATCCCACTTGGAGAAGTTTCATTACTTCTTCTTTTACCATGAGAGCCACTTTTGGCTTCATTGGTCTTGACTTTTGTTTAATTGGTTTTGCATCTGGTTTAGTGACAAGATTATGTACCATGATATGTGGTGCAATTCCTGTCATTTCTTTATAATTAAATGCAAAATCCTTTTGATGCTCTTTGAGGATTTGGGTGTGTATTTCTATCTCCTCTGGAGTTAACGAGGATCCCAACTTCAAAATTTTTGGTTCTTCCTCCATTCCGATGTTTATGTCAATTGTTTCTTCGATTAAAGAAGTGTTTCCTTCTTCAAATTCAGGTGGGGCCAGAGGTAGTTCCAAACTTTCTCCATTCTCTACCTCGTAGATATCGAGATCCTTCTATGGGGGAGACTCTACCATGGGATTTCCAAAATAGGAAGAGGAATGTGGTATTAGGGAAAGATCTATTATGTGGTGAGCACATGATGTAACTCTGCATAGGCATTTAGATATTCGAGGGTGACTCTATCATTGTCAAAGTGATCTAGGATAGCAAAATCATTCTCAGCTTCTCTATGAGTCAGGAGTGGGTTTGTTGGTATTTTACGCACTAATGGTTCAGTACGAAGTGATACTATGAAACTTGTATCTTCCAACTCACTATTTGGAGTGAAATGGGAAGCTGAGGTTGCTATTGAATCTGTGAGAAGGTTCTGCTCTCGTGGGATTGCTTCAATTGATATGAAGTTGAATCCTTTGCTTAGATCTAGTACCGTTGTTTTGTAGAGTTGTAAATGTTCAGCTCTAGTCTCATATACCTCAGAGACTTGGTTTGCAACTAGTTGTGAGTCTCCTAGTACTCTAATGTTATCGACACCCATTCTTTTGGCTAGGATGAGGCCAAGGAGGAGGGCTTCGTATTCCGCCCCATTGTTTGTACACTCAAAGTTTAATTTAAAGGAAAAAGGTAGGATCTTTCCCTCAGGAGAAGTAAAGATCACTCCTGCCCTAGCTCCAAAGTGACATCTAGCTCCATCGAAGTGGAGAGTCCAATATTTTCTTGGGAAAATGGATGTTGGGATATTCGTATTGATCTGTTTTCTTCCTCGGTTACTTCTACCATACAAACTTCATCTGATGGAAGGGAACCAATTCCTAGGGTGTATCCCATACCCATATAATCAAATGGTAGGAGAATGGGTAGATATTTCTCTAGTAACTTGACAATCTTTGGTAGTCCCTAATGACACTATTTCTATGACGTTAGCCTCATTTTTGAGTGTTGGAATGCCCTCGACTAGATTTGTAATTTCCAATTCTATGGTAGGTATCAACTTCTCTTCTGGTTTTGAATTAATTGGTTTGCTAAGTTGATTCGTTGGGAGTTCAAACTCGGAGTGAATGCCTGGTCTTTTCTTCAAATCAGCTAGGTGTATATCGAAGGGTTTTGGGTCACCTTGTGCCACAAATATTTTCCCTAAGTGTAAAAATCTTATTTCTTGGAATAACGTGGAAGGGATTTCCTTCATGCGGTGTATCCATGGTCGACCGAGGATCATATTATAGTTGGTTTCCGATCTATAATATAAAATTTGGTGAGGACCGTCTTGGGTCCTAAGGTGACTGGTAAAACTATGGTTCCAATTGAAGTGGCCTTGAGGCTATCATAACCTCTTAGCGTATTTCGTGTTGTGGAATAGTTTGTTTCTCCATATCCTAACTTTTGAAGAAAAGTGAAGGGGACTATGTTAACTGCTGCCCCATCATCAATCATTACGTGTTTAACATAATTATTGTAAACCCATACTTGTAAATGTAAAGCTGGGTCACCTCTTCACACGTGTAATTTCAGCATCCGTTGGCATTTTTCTTATATCAAATATAAACTCAGTATCCCTATTTGGCTGCCCTGGAGGGTAGACATCAAAGTCTACATGGTTTACTTGCATTTCCGGAGGAGGGGTAATATTAATTAAATGACCAAGGCCTAATGCTTCTAAGAGAGCAGCCCTATGGGTGGGAGAGTTCTTTAATAAATCCAAGAAGGAAATATGAGAGAAGGTCTTTGTTAAGTCATTAATTAAATCATAAGCACCTATGGGTTTTACCAATGTTTGTTGAATGTTGTCTAGTTCTAATGGATAACTTGGAACTGGTTGAGAAGAATAATGTGTTCTTGTTATGGTTTCTATGGGTAGCTCGGTGTCTAACTCTACTAGACCAACTATCTTGGTTTGTGGTCAAGTTCCTAATTGGGGTGCGACCGGTGGATTTAATGAAGTTGAAGCTTCATGATCATTATTTCCTGTTATAACACCCTTATTCATTCCACTTGGATCTAACCTATTATTGTTAGTATGATTTGGGAGTGGATCGTTAAAGATCTTGAGGGGTGCATTTTGAGGGGAAACCCCCTGTGTAAGTGTTTGGCATGGGTACTACAGAATTTGCTAAGAACATATCTATAAAGAGTTGTCTTTGGTCTTCCGGAAAACATGCATGAATTTATTGTAGTCATGACAAGTCCTAGTATCATGGCCTTGAATCTTGTGGAAACCACAATACAAATTGGGATTATAATTTTGAGGTTGTTGATTTGAAACCTGTTGTGGCCCAAAATTTGATAAGGTTGTTGGTTGTTAGAGTTAAAATTTTGAGGTTGTTGCCTTTGGTTTTGACTCGATATCCTAGTTGGGTTTCGATTTGGACCTTGTGTTTGGATTTTTCATTGTTGTTGTTGTTGTTGTTTGTGGTCGTGGTGGATGATTAAAATCCACCACATTGATTATTGGAGTAAAATTGTTATTTCGCTGATTGTTAACGGGTGGTGAAATGTTTACAACGTTTTCTCTTTTAACTTGGTCTATTACTCCATCTGTTGTAACCCCGTGGTTTTTGTTAAGGATTTTGGGTCCTTGATTGGTATTCCCTGGTGTTAGGATAGGCCATAGTGTTTTGATTGGGAGTGATTAATTTCCCATTTGTTCCATATGTCTTACGACCACTATCTATTGCCGCTTGGTCGATTCGGAGAGCACTCTCGAGTACTTCATCATAAGTTCTTAGTGGGAACTTCTGGACTTCTTCCTTTATCTCTCTATTGAGGGAATGAAGGAATAAATCACATAGTTCCATCTGATCCATGTTTAGAGCACTTGCTGATGAGTAGAGAACCATACGCCATCTTTGAATAAAATGAGCAGTGGATTCATTATGTTCTTGTTTAATATGCAAGAATTCCCTGATTCTGTTCTTAACAATTTGTTCATGTCAAAAGCTTTGATGAACTCTGACACGAGTTGTTTAAATGAGTGTATCGAGGCTTTAGGTATTTTGTAGTACCAATCAAGGGCAAATACCTCTAAGGTTTTAGGGAATATCTTAGCAACAACCCCATCCCAAGGGAGTAATTCCCGTATGGCCGTGGCATAGGCCTTGATGTGTGCATTTGGATCTCCCTCCCCTTTGTATTTGGGTAAATCGGGAAGAGGTCTTGGAAGCATAACACTTCATATGGTGAAGTCTAGGGGCTCTTTTAAATATTTGAATAAGTCCCTACCGCATAGGCTTCGACCATCGATGGTGTTTGCTGAGGGGGTGGGGGTGGCATGGTTTGTTGATATGGCATAGCATATGTATTTATAGGGACATAAGGGAATCCCTGTGGTTGAGAAAACATCCCGGGAGAGGAGAACATGTCTCCCTGTGGTGATTTTGAATAAATGTTTAAGTAGGGAGGAGCATTGCTTTGGTATGGGTTGTTTGGTGCTAAGTCGGGAGGTATCATATTTTCAACTGGAGCGGCATTTGAAAATGTGGTTCTAGTTGGTGTTTGTTGTGGATAGTTATATGAATGTTGAGGAGGCATGCCTAACGTACCTATTCCTGTAAGGAGGTCAACTTGGCTGGGATGATGTGGAGGGTTGGGGATTCCTGCTTGCCCAAAATATGAATTTTGATTTGCTTGAGCAAGTTCCAATCCTCTAACTTTCTCAACTAAGGCTGAAATGACCTCGATTGGTGAAGACACGGTGTTTTTCCTTAATGGCGTTTGTTGTACACCTTGAGGTTGTAAAGGGGTATGATACCCTACTATGAATTGATCATTACCCTACCAAGCTTCACCGAGAGTATTTCCCATAGGTGGTGGAATGGGGTGTTTTCTTGGAGTAGGGTATCGGTTTGTGTTTGCAAACTCCCTATAGGTGGGTACATGTTTTGGAAGCATTGTTCACTTCTAGCGTAGCGTGCTAAATACTCCTTGTCTAAAAATGGGAGTGGATCTGACTGTCTATTGATTTGTGGTCTAAACAAAACCCGAGGAGATGAAATGGATTCTCCAGTAAATGTCATATTGTTAGAGCCTGAGGGCTCTAGTTGTTGTGTTTGTGCAAGCTGATCTAACTCCTCAATTCGGAAAATGAAGAACTAGAGCTAGTTCTTTGAGGGGGAGTTTGAGATGACAAGTAATTACTTGAATAGTTGTCAGCCCATGCAGAAAGTGAGGGTGATGGTTGTCTATTTGTTTGACCATAATTTGCTTCAAGACCTGAGAGAGGTCTACCATATGCATCGTATCCCGACATATTCGGGGGTATATGAATACCCGCAGAATAATGGGAAAGAGAAGGTGAATGAAAGAAAGAAATGAAAATAAAAGGGGAACAAATTGTTTTTTCACGTCGGGTTCACCAATTTTGTACGATGGAAAAGTGACATGCGAGCATGAGAATCTACAAGCAACTTTTCTTCATACCCGACCTCCGAGGTCGTGCCAAGATAGCCAGTGAGAATGGAATTTATACGGATATACAGAAAAACTAGTTGGGTAATCTTATATCCTCAATACACAATAATGGAATCTGTGAATCTAAGGTGAAGAAGGCCCTCCTAACCTGAATTGGTGTAATGGATCATTCGGATATAATAGTTGTTCGGAGGCTCCAATCAATGTCGAGCTCTACCGAGATCCTATTTATTGGTTGTTGGATACGTGGAAAATGACTTATAGGTGCTTTGTGTATATTTCCAAACAAGGTCATGGAAAATGGTGATGAGAGGTGTAGTAGATCCTCCGGAGTTTTATGGACGATTCTCTGGTCTAGTCCAGAAATCCCTAGCCTGATTGGCTGCTACGTTTAATATGGAGAATTGTGTAATGATGTCTGGTGGAAGTGGTGAGGACCTAAATATTAGTGTTCGTAAACCAACATCAATGTCTGATTGATCAATAGGCCCGTTGGGTTGTGGGACCTGTGGATCACAACCATAAGTTTGTGGTTGTGGCGGACCTCCTATGGTCATATGAGGAGTTAATCTCTCCTTCCGACTATCCAATAATCATACGCCTTTTCAGCCTCTATGTTTAGAACTAGGAGTTGTGTAATTTTCTCATAATACCTTACAAGTGTTCTGGCAACTTGAATGCGTAAGCTAGTGTCTATGTCGATGAGGAGGTCTCCTACGTTGGGTTGTGGAACTAAAGGATCGCAACCAAATGTTTGTTCTCTTTCGAGTCCTTGTATAGTCATGCGGATATCCTATCAAGGCAGTCTATAGTTAGGATGATTTGACCAAAATGTGTATGCCTTGTCATCTTCAATATTTAACTCTCTCAATTGTTCACTAATTACTCGTAGGTTTACTATTGTTCGAAAACCTAGATCCTAAGGTCTTGATCTATATCAGCTAGTGTTGTGGGGAGATTTGGTTGAGGCACTATCGGTTCAAATATGTATTCTCTGGGCTCTCTAGGTCCCATGATTGTCATGCAAAGATGATTCAATTTTAACTGAAATGAATAAACTGATTATGAAAGATGTATCTACACTATGCATATGTTCTTTTATTTTTGTATTTTCGATGAAGTATTTTAACGAAATTAAAAGAGAAACTATTCTAATATATTCAAAAAATGGACAATTAATCTAATGACAGAATCAAAACAAGCAAAGTAGCTTGATGTAGCTATTTACCTGTGTAGTTGTGAGTTTATCCTAAATATCTAAATAACTAACTAGTTTAATTGAAAAACTCTCAATCCTACCTCAGAAGTGAGGAATGAATCATAGTTTCTCAGAAACTATCATTCCCCACAGCTTCCCTGGCAATATTGAAAGTGAACTTTAACTGAAATGAAATAATTTACTACTCTATTTGATTACTTGTAACTAGAACTTTGATAGCTCAAACCTGGAGTTTTACAGAATAGTGGTAAATCCAATTGTGTGTGACTTCATCCCCTCAGTGTGATCTTCTCATTCCTTCGTGTTCTCATGAATCTAGAAAAGCATGTATATGATAGTCTTAGCAGAAGAAGATAGTTCGAACAATGGTAGATTTTTGGATATAGACCGAATACAATGCAAGTAAGAGAGGGATAGTGTAAGTGAACAGAGCTTGACTATGCAATTCCTAGCAGGATTTATTGCGGGAATACAACACAAATATGACGAGAATTTTGAAAACTATCTTTTGTGACAAAACAAAACCTGCAACTCTAAATGGATTCCAATCTAAGAATGAAACTACCTTATCCTTAATCTAACTGTATGGAACAACAATGAAGTAAGATGGAAACAAGAAGATCAAGTGATCCTAAACAACAAAGGAAAAGCTAATAACTGATGCAAAACATGAAACTATTGGAACTCTAAGCAAGAACTTCAAATGAACTGAATGATTTAAACAGAGAAGGAGAGGGGCCATTTGTTTGAAAACAAGTTGGCTATTTATAGCAATTGCATTTACTAGAAGGTAACTTGGAATTGAACTCTTTTACCATTAAACAAAGAGAAAACACTATTTACTTGGGAAGCTAAAACATAAATGCAAAGCAAAGTGGGCACAATTGATATGTGAAGGATTTTGGTGCACGAACCAACAATTCTTCTCGCATAATATTAAGGGAAAAACACTTGGAGGTGTTGAGGAGATTATCACAACAATACTGCTAAGCTAAACATGCACATTAATATCATGCAAAAACTACTAAATTTTACAACAGGGTAAGATGATTAATCAAGGAATTTACATTCACAAGACTAATAGAAACATACACAAGACTAAAAATAATCGGGAAGGCATAAATTCTTCACACTCAGAAGGAAAAACTGGCAAAAATTACTTCAGTACTCCTATATACAAAAATTCCTCTAGAAGTTCTCCTTTGTTCTTTGCAAAGGCACACAATATATAGCAAAATAAATTTCACCCCCTTCCTAAAAATAGCCTAAGGCTTGTACTCACCCATGCATCCTATTTTTATCCTTTATTTAATAATAGATAAAGGAATAAAAATAGAGCATGCAATTACAAATAGGCATTTAATAGCCTTGATTACAATTGGTCAACTAAAGTTGACTGATCTATTTTTAAGAAAGCAAGAGTAAATAATTTGCTAAAATAAGCTTGCTTGCAAGGCAAGTCTTTTTCCTTGTGTATGTGAATTCATCTTCTTGTCTATTCTGTCCTCTTGTGAAGTATGCAAAAAAACAACTCTCTATTTGTGAATAAAAATAATTGCAATACTTGCAAAAATAGACATCCACTATGGGGACCACCTGTCCATGTGCACATGTTCTGATGTTGACCTCTCCTTCAAAATAGTTACATGAGTGACATTGTACAAATCCACTCTAGCTCCTTAAAGTGGGGGCCACTTTTTAACTTTACCATTTGATGAGTACAAGGTAACCTTATAACTTGTTAGGTAAATGCCCTTTGACTATTGGTTTGGATGGCATATTACATGGCTTTAAAACATATACAAGGTTAATACAACAATACAATTTGGCCCCTTTTTGATAACACATGCCATATTATAGTCCGCCACCTTTGGATCTTGGTTATCATTGTAAACATGTATAATGTCGGGCCCCTTTTGCAACTGGATATACTTGATTTAATTCTCACCTTTTCGGTGATTATAATCAGCATGCATGGTCGGGATTTACATTATTTAAGGTTTGGAATATATTGATCTTTTGAATTTCGAATGCAATGATTTTGTTTGATTCGATGACGTGGGCTAGCCCATTCTCCATGGTGACTCACCCCTCCATGTGTTTTTTTGGTGGAAACCTAACTCAAGTTGAGTCTTTTTTGGAAATTTGGTGATAATTTTAAACCACCAATCTATGTACTTTGAGATATTAGGTCGTCAATCCTTGGAATCACGATTAAGGTTTCGATCGCGTGCATTGAATGTGGTCGATGGGAACTAACCGTGGTTCATTATTTTGAGGTCTGAGCATGATCCTCAACCTTTGATCTTCATCCTTGATGCTTTATGATCATCGATGATTCAACTGTGGTTAAGTCTTGTTAACTTGTCTCTCGAGTTTGTATAATAAAGGGGACCTTGACCCATAATGATCACTTCATTAGGTTTTTAGTGATGCGGGTGAAGCCCTAGTAAAAATTTTAACGCCATTGATGGTTTCTTTGTGAAGCTCTAAACTCTGCCATTATGGGTAACTTTGAAACCCAACCCCTCTACATTGTGTTCTTCAAGCTTGATTGGATATATATATGTTATATATATATATATATATTTGAAGTCTTCGGTTTCTTTATTTTGAAGTCTTCGGTTTCTTTATTAGCTGCCTCTTAGAGTCTGTGAGCTCGACATTGTGTTATTTTTTGGTCTCTATTTTACTTCGTTAGATGGTCTTCATTGTTAATGCTTTCTTTGAGCTCGGATTTCTTCTACAAATATACCTTGTGGGTTCTAAAATATCTCCATTCTCATTGTTCTACTGTTTGAGCTCATTCTGAGGGCTTCAATATGCAGTCATGGAAGGTGAAAGTGAAGCTCCTTGGCTCTGATATACTTATTCATGCTTCCTCTTCCTGTGATCATGCTATGAGTGATTTTCCTTTAGCTTAACCTGACATTTATTACTGGTAAGTCTATTTTCCTTCATGGGTATTTGGTAAAATGAAGAGAAATATTTTTACTGAACTGGATCTGTAGCTTATTTCTTTTGAGGTAAAAACATGATGGCTCCTGTCACAAAATAATGGCCATCATTTCTATATGAGTTTTGATGGTCGAAACTTTCTAGTTATCAAATTTTAACTGGTTTTATAGTTTTTGTGTGGCCATGAGAGTTCAAACAATGGGTACATTTTTCTTTACAATTGTACTTATGTGAGTTTCTTCAACTTTGTGGTGTCATTTGACCTCTACCACCATTAATGATGTCTAAATTTCTTTGCCTCTAGAAGCTTTGCATTTTGAGCCTGACATTAATCTGGGTCTCCATTATTTCATTACGGCCTGAGTCTGGACTTTTCCTTGAGGGTTTTCTAAATATTTGTGGGCTTGGCCTTGGTTATTTCTAATTGAACCTCGTTCTGAGCTTGCTCTTCTTTCTCTAAACTTGATGATTCCTATTAATGTTTTTATCAATAGTACAGATCCATACACACTCTGATAATGTAACTTGAATCTGATTTGAATGGAAATGAAAATCTCTAAAATACTATAACATTTCTTTGAATTGAATATGTGTGATTTTTTTGTTTCAAAGTTCTTCCACTTGAGTTTGTGTCATGAATAATATGTCAATCTCTTATAATTTCTACTTGGATCCATTCCTTATAAAATTATCCCTTCAATAAATATTGTTGTACTTTGTGTTGTAGAAAAATTCCTCCTTTTGATGATCATTTGAGTGTTTTGCAATCATTGGGCTGTGTATGAATGTGCTTCGATCCTAAAAATTGTTCTAGGTCAATCTTTGAGCCTTTTCTGTTCTGATCCAAACTCAGTCAACTTTGTTTATCAGTTTCAACTTTTTGGTATTGAGCCATAGTCAAGGAGATACCTTTGATCCTTTGTGTGTTTTCCGGTTCTATTTAACCCTGAATCTTGCATTTGAATTTAGCTCTGAAGTATAATGTAGCATGATGTGTACTTTGATTTGTCCCAGATTTGGGGCTTGAGGTATTTATGTAAATTTGAAGTTGCTCAGCTGCACATATGCTTCTCTGTCACAAATATCTACTCTGTCATTACTTTTCTCTTCTATCCTTCCTAGTTCTGAAATTTAGCTCTTTGAGAATTCTATATCTTTTGACAGACCGGTAGGCTTGTTCATTTGATTCTAGAACTAGCAGTAATAGCACTTTGACTGTTCTTGATTTCATGAGATCTTTGTACCTTGTATCATTCTTTTTGGAAATTACAAGTAGTTCACTTTTTCTTTGATACTATCTTATGCATAATACTTGATTCAGATGCTTGTTAAGATCTCTGTAGCTTGCTTCTTTTAGATAGATGCTTTATTTCCTTTATAGTAACATTTCTGGCATGTTGGAAAATCTGAAATGTTGATTTTCATGGCAAAGCACTTGCAATTTTTTTTCCAGAATTCTCTCTTCCATCCATTTCAGCTATATTAGTTGTACTTTACTTTCCATTTACATCCCATGCTTCTATTGGGAAACATTTTAAAATTCCTTATGAATAAAACATTGAATTTTATAAATGAGTTGTATATTTCTTTCTACATTTTAGCTTTCGTATGGGTTTTATAACGAACTAAACAACTCAGTCATTTAATTGAATGTCTTAATCATGAAGGAAAGAACATTAATGAGAGTTTGTAACATTTAGTATTGAACTCGATTTTTCGTAATATGCACTTATGTTTCTTTGTCCAAAAACTCAGCACTTCACCTACTCTTTAATTCAATGATTTCATTAAGACAATGCAATTGTCCTTCGAGGCATTTGTGTTCTTTTGATGAAGGTATCATGAAATTACAGACTATGTGATCTATTACATTTTGTAGCAGCACACATAGTTGCATATTTAACTTAATCATTAATTAATTCAGCAGTAAATAATAACATCAAAACTCCCTTTATACTTCACCCATGACTTTCATCGTAACGAAGAAGTTTCGAGTTTCCCATTTTTGCACAAGTTCAAAAATTGTCAACAGGCCTAAAAAGGCATTTCTGGCCATTTTGTAGTTAATTGAACACCCTTTAGAACAAGCTAAAATGAGCTAGTCATGTCACCAAGTTATCAAGGACCACCATTTGTGAAGTACTAAGGCATTGTTTGTCTCCATAAGAGACATATGAGCAAAAACATGTATGAGAATCATGAATTTTATTCCATGAAAGGATTCTTTTAGAGCTAAGAAAGGTGAGGGGATGATCTTTATATGGAGCACCATGTTTCTAAGAATGAACAATCATCTGAGTTCACTTGATGCAATTCACTTGGTACTATTCGTAACAACTCATTCAACACCTAGTAGTGTTATCACACCTTAAGGAGGAGGCACATTACAATCACCTCATTTTGGCCATAGGATAGGAATCCCATTCAGGGAACAATCCTCTATCTACAAAGTGAGGATCTCTTTTTAGTAAGAAGTAGACAAACATCATAGAGTTAATTCATGGTCACTAAAGTGAATTATGGACCAAATTTAAAAATTAGTACCAATTCAAGCAATGGTAGGGCCAAAATCTATTTTAGAAGGTCAAAAAGTTTAAAAATGACTATATGCTTTCTTAAAATAAAGACCGACTACAATATATATGTCCTGAAAGGTTTAGGTCGTTTGCTGAAATCCTGAAAATGAGTAAGTACTGACTAGATTAGATTTTGAAAAACTATCTTCTAGATTATAATCTGTTGAGCTACGAGACCACTTCCATAAGGTACAAAGTGACCCTAATTTCTTATATTTATTAAAATAAATTTAAAGTATAAGACTTATTATTTCTTATACTTTTATTATTTAAAGCATGGATCTATTGGATGGAAAGGCATGTTGGCAGTTTAATAAAAAGCCTCGTAAAACACTCCTCCTTATTGTGCACTTCTCTCGGGACATTCTCTCCATTTTTGAATAGATCTCTTACGCACTTTTGTGTATATGGTTGAAACAAAAACATATGGTGAAACATATTGAGGATCCATGCCAAATAGGAGTTTATTGACCAAACACCATGCATAGAAGCTCCCTGAGATGTGTGATCCATTTGACTCCACGTTGTGGTGTGGTCACGTGGGCTATGATAATTATAGTTTTTATTTTAAAAATGGACAGTTCAATATAATTTAGTTACATTCAAGCAAATGCATTTGGCGGTGTGAAGTTAAACTGTCATGATGGAAGCGTTAAGAGGAGTGCGCACACCCATAAAAGCACCAAGAAATAACACGATTTTGTCTTATTGTTGTGGTTATTGTGCCTTTTTCAACATGTATTCAAAATGTGGAATCTCATAAATGTTGTTCAACCTGGTTGACAAAATGACTCAAAGAGAGGCAACCTTATGAGCTGCAATGGTCGCAGGATGTGCACAAAAGAAGGCAAAGTTATATGTAGTAAGTATATTTTGTAGCAATACCTCCAACTAGGCTGCATTACATAATGTTGTGAGATTGAGATTAGCAGTGGATGGAATTTGTATTGTATGATTTTTATTGCAACGTTGAAAATGAGGAAGCAAACACACGGCATGTGAACTGTTTGAAAAAATGTCTGAAAGAAAGGTGGTCACATGTAATGCTATGGTTGCAGGTTATGTAGAATGGTGCATTGAAATATCATTGAGGCATACATTAAATGTCTTTATCCATTTCCAAAAAAACCTAACTTCACATCCTTTGCTAACATCCTCCCTTTGGTGCCAAACATGAATTTTGGAACAATATTTGGACAAATAGCGAGCAAGGTTTGAGGATAAATGGTGTGTTGAATGTAAATTGTGGAAGTGTAGAACTGTTTGACAAAATGCCTTGGCAAATGGAGTTTTTGTGGGTAAGGAATGGAAACCACCTGGAGAACCTTGTGCGACATATTGCCAATGCATTTAATAGGCATAGTTTTCTCTTCCCTATCTTGCATGAATTTTGTATTCCTAGTTTTCTCTCTTGCAATGATATTGAAAATAAAATAAAATGAATAATATGCTTTTGGGTAATTAAAATGAATCATAGCACTAAACAACGAATTTTCCTCTTTTCTACGCAACTGGAGAAATATTTTTAGTGTAAACCCAATCTTTGATTTACCTCCTTATATGTTTAGATGGATTAGATAGTCATGATGGATAACATAAATAACCTAAATAAAAATCAATCATGTTGTCTAGTTTAAAACTACTTTGTTGTTTACCTTACAAAAGTTAATAAACATAATTTTTGATGACATCTAAAACACTCCTCCGAACCCCGATACGGGAAGTCAAGTTTTGACTATGTTCCCTGTGATGTGGAATCTTATATCTAACCTTGGAATGACCTCACATGGTTCTTAATGTATTTTTCGTCACCCCTCTAGGATATCTCAGACCTTTTAACAACTTTAGATTGTTGCTAAAGTTAAAAGTTTAATTTTATTTTGATTTGTTGTTAATACCCTAGGTGGAGAAATGAAACTTGGCTTCCGCATACCTCTAGTTTGTATACATGACAATTTCTTAGTTATGCAAAAAAACCTTTCCAATTAGTTTTACAAGGGGGTTTTGTAGGCCTTTGGTCATTCGATGACCAAGTAAAACTAGTACAATGACAACTGATTGCCCTGAAAAAGGTTGTCACCATTTTAACCCTTTTACTAGTTTAGAGTTCCGTCAACTCCAATGAATTCCTTGTATATAGGAGAGTGTGTAGGATTTGAAACATGGTGCATTTGACCATCATAAATTGGCTTTGAACGTAGTTTTATAGCCACTTAGGCTAATTTGGATGTTTTTCTCAACTTGTAGTAAAGTGAGAAAACATTCTTGTGGTCCCTTATTAAGTCAAATAACCAGTGGAAAAACTTGTAGACACTAACATATGATTGTATGGATGCCCATTTGGTTTCTTATTTTGATAAAATTGATTGTGGGAAAATGATGTTATTTCTATCTCTCTCTCTACCTCTCTCTAGTTTTGAAAATGAAATGAAAATAAAAAAAAAAATTATAGCCTCTCTTGTTTATACAAGTTGTATTTATTTCATTGTAAATGGAAGATTAGTAATTGTGATTTGTGCTAGATCGTAGGATAATTCCATGCCAACATATTTCGTTGACCCTGCTTACAAAATTTTGACAAGTTGCAGGTAGTAGGGTGACATAGAATAATTATTAGAATTGGGTGTTAAAAATGTTTGCCTTTCTAACATGTTTGTATTTCAAAGGTGAAAAATAAACCACTATGTTTCCTAATTATATATACTCTTGCAAAGTTTGTATAATGAAAGAGTGGACGTAATTGTATTTTCCATGAAGCACCAAGTATAAGAAATCTATATTTAGTATATGACCCTTTATAAAATGATGCATTTGTAAATTCATTCTCAACTTTTGTAATTGTAAATTATTGATGAAAGAAAGAATCACTCATTATGTATGTGATGGTAATTTAAGGAATTGAAATATATATTTTTTTTACCCTATAGGTCAATTGTATTGGTGTAAGTGTATGTTGATGAATTCTAGTGATGTTTACATAATCCCAAGTTGGTGAACTTAAACTTAAGGGGTGAGCCTAGTTACTTTTATACTTGATGGCCTCTCTTAGTTTGAAGAAGAAAAATATCACAATTTAGGTTACCACATCAACATGTAAGTGTAACGTCAAATGATGATAAACCACCTCATATGAATTGAAAATGAATCCACATTGCTAGAATGTTAGTCTAAAGGACATCAGAATGACTCTATCCTAGTAATACTTGATAATACTATCCTCCAAACAAATAAATTTGCATGTCATTCCTCCTTGATTGAAACTTAAGAGAAAAGAAAAATTACGAATGATACAAAAGGGATAGTCTTGTTATTGAGTGAATCTGGTCAAGAAACCAACATTCGTATGTAATCTTAGAGTGACTCGAGAAGAGGAATGATCAACTAGTGCTCAATCTCAATACGAATCCTACCACTTATCTACTAAAATTGCACTATCAATAACCTCTAATGTTCTTTCCTAGGAGCCTTGTAGTATTGTGTTGTATATGGGTAAGTACATATAATGTAAGTGGATTGAATGTGTTATTTCAACTATTCTCTAAATGTTGTGAACATACCCCTTAAGCCATTTCAAATAGAGTTTTTACTTGACAAGTAGAAAGAAATACCTTTGGATTTTACAAATTTATTGCGAAATAAGGGTATTTAGTTACATCGGTTTTGAATTTAGTAAGGTATAGATTCATTGAGTGAAAATGAAATTATTAATTGTGTGACCTCTCATGAGGTCATTAGTGAAATAAAATTTGATGTATGTTTACCCCACAATTGAAAATATTTCCTTAGAAGGCATTTGAATGCATAAAATTGTATCGAATGTCTCACTTATAATATGTATTTAATACTTGAGATCCTAGGAATAATGAAATGAGTTTTGTTTTGTGAGATCACACTCCTTGTAGTCTTGAATCCCTAAGTGAAAGGAAAGCTTTATACAAATCGTAATTGTTCTAAAAATGATGTTAATATGAGATCTAAGTAACAACATAAACATAGTTAGAACAAGAGTAAATGAGATGAAACAATGGAATGATTGTTAAGAAAATCATATGCACCTTAAATGATGTCAAAGGAATTAAAATTCCTAAGATGATCTTATAACAAATGAAAATAAATGAGGGAATCATTGTGATCTAAAATGTTTTATTAAAATGGGAAATATACAACTTTGAGGTATGAACTCAAGTTTCATATACATAATGTGGTTTAAAAAACAATGCAAAATGAAACAATGAATATATAGCTTTTGGAACGAGAATATTTTATTAGATGTTAAATGATGTTCAATCTATAAGGTTAAACAATGGAATTGAATTATAATAAAGATGTAACCATGAATGATGTGTTGTAGAATACTACTATCCTTAGGATTCTTGTGTGGTGTTTAGTCATTGTAACATGTACTTCCTTTTTAGTAAGTTTGAAAATAGTGTGATTTGGTGTTATCTTGTTGTCTATGTGGTTCCATGTTTTTGTAAGTGTCCTTTATGATGTTGATTTACTCTATTTGAACCCAAGTGGTGTCTTGTAACAAGTAATGAAAGACCAAAAACTTATTCGAGTAATTTTACTATTTTTTAGGTGTGTAAATTATGGGAACTACATCATCTAGTCATGAATCACTCCAAAATTTCACAATCATAGAAATAAAACAAATGGAAACCTTTCAAACACAATGTTATACAAATAATGGAAAGGTATCAAGAAGATTAAACTAGTTTGTGAAGGAGTGAGACATGAAAAAACTTAGTTGTCTAGTAGTACAATCCTAGTTCATGATATTCCTTTAAACTAAAGTAATGATGTTATCGTTGCTATCAAGAAGTACCCACTAGTCAATCAAAGGTTTGGTGGGCCTTCTTATCATGAAGGTAGATTCCAAGTCCATATATATCAATTTCATTGTCAAATTGACCATTGTTGAAAACAATGACATTGTTTTTCATTTTCCTCATGCGATAAACCATAAAAGTATCCTTATTACTCATGGTGTTCACAAATAAATAAACAATTTATAACACATCCTCCAATATTAAAACATGGATGCCTTACAAGTAAGCCTTGTATACCATAAATTGGATTTTTTTGCTACAATCACCCTAATTCCAAAAACCTTCATGATTATAACATAACCACCTAGTTATTAGAAACTTCCCTCGTGTATCATCTTTATTACATTTATTTCCATACAACCTTTGCATCGTCTCACAAATTATGTACAAACTAGTCACACTACTCAACATAGAAACTTTTAAAATGGTTGCATTGATAACAATGTCGAAAAATTAGAAAATGAGTGAGTGTGGGTCTTTATATCTTATGGAAATTATTAACTTACAACCACACCGTTAATCTCTCTTGTGCCACATTTCTTTTCAAATATAATTCTATTTACAAAATAATAATTATCAATCCATAATATTCTTTTTCCTAGTAATCTACCTTGGAGTAAATAGAGTGACACATTAATAAATAGTAGCATTAAATGGTTTGAATATTTATCATTTTAGTATAGAAACATGGATTTTTATGGATGTTTAATCATACATGAAGACTATTGTATGGTCATATGCAAAGAAAAATTCAGCCTATTGGTCATACTAAAGTATTACCATATATAACATTTTGACCATGATAACCCCACGGGTGCATATAAAAAATAAAAATATACAACACACAATTTGGATCCTTATCTCACCTTGTTTATAGCTCAACATGACACTCTATGTGCAAGGTATGTGAATACATGTCAAATGTTGAAAATATCTCAAAAGTAGATGATAGGAGGAAAAAATTGCATAACAACAAACAACAAATAATAGAGCAAAGACGATGAGTTCCCTTATACACACATGCACCCAACCCAAAATTTATGACACGCAATTTTCTTGTTTTGGGAGATCCATCCTAAGGATGCCAATAGATAGAGGAAAATAAACCATGACATCCATAAAGATATCAATATTTTCTAACATGTCCTCCGTGGTCAAAACAGGATACGATCCATTAAGTTGTGTAAATCATAAATTGGATCAAAATTTGATACAATCACCCTAGCTCTAACAAAATATATAGTTGTAGAAAAATCACATAGTTGTTCACATCTTACCTCAAGTTTTACCTCTCTTGCACATATTTCCTTACATCCTTTGTAACATTTCACTTATGCAAAACTTGTGGCATTACTCAAACCTCTTTTTCCATATCACACAATTTTCCACTTGTTAGGAACCAACTTTAAACTTAGTCCTTTTAGGTAAGTCCCATAAAATGTTTGAGTCTTTCCTTATAAAATCCCTTACATCCTGCACAACCACTACAAAATTCGCACAATCTTGCATACTTTTGTTAGCCATGTGTAACCTTTTTAACTCTCTTAAGCTTGTGGAAGCTTATTTGAGTTACATCTAAAGCCTCTAAAATGCAACACAAATTGTCACATAGTGCATCCAAAACTCTTGCAATATTTCATTAGCTCCTAAAACTATCCTTGTAGACACATATTATTTAATGAAAGCAATGTTATTCCTAACATTTCACTAACTATTGTGTTCCCTACAAATTCACAACACTTCGTTAATTACGTTCTTTTTCCCTTTAATTTCTCTTACTTGACCATTACACGTTGATTAATCTTCTTATCTTGCAGCTAACTAATATATATTTTCATTAGCTAGCTCCAACTTCCAACGCTTCCAAAATCAATCAAAACCTCCTCCATATACTCCCAAAAAGCTACCTAAGCCTATTTGGGACCCCTAATTAATCTTAGCCTCTAAACCTAGTCAAATATTTCTAACTTTCTAAAAGAAATTTTTGGACTTAACTTTGTCCCACATGCACCAAAATCATTCCATTCTTGGAATTGGAA
The DNA here is from genome assembly GCA_018340775.1 of Taxus wallichiana var. yunnanensis. Classification (NCBI taxonomy): domain Eukaryota; kingdom Viridiplantae; phylum Streptophyta; class Pinopsida; order Cupressales; family Taxaceae; genus Taxus; species Taxus wallichiana. The sequence continues at coordinate 489,777,174 of CM031242.1, forward strand.
ACCTATAAATAGAACCCTCCTCCTCATCATTTCTAAGAACACTTCTCCTCCTCTAACATAAACTATAGGCAAATAGGATTTGAGTATTTCTTCCATTTTTATTGAGTTATTATCTTCCATTGCATATTCCAAACTCAAGCTTGAGTAAATGAGGGGAACCATATGGTCTTGTAGCCATTAATGGTGAGCCCTCACTCTCAAACCCTTGAGCATCAAAAAATCAAATTTGATTGCTAGGATCTTCATAGGTTCATGTTTTGTAGCATTCAAAGAGTAGAGAGTAGTATATACATGTTTAGTTTGATGTTTTTTCAAAGTTATAATGCATGCATAGGAGTAGCTCTTGTTTATCTCTTATCTTGATGGTTCATAGTTAAGTTGGTAAAGCTTTGAGGTTTCTTTAGTGTTCTAGCCTCATTTCTATAGCTTTTCTAATTTATACATGTTCACATATGGCACACCCAGTGGGACCTTACTCCATGGTCTCTAGAAGTTGTTTTTCAAGATTTTTACTTCAAGTTCTAACCATTTTCATGCATTTTGAAGGTTAACTAGTGTAGTTTAACACTTTTGATAATCTTAAAAGTAGTAAATCTTCCTTTCGCATGTAGGTTTATTTGGTTTATGGTACAAGTTGAATTAAAAGGCAAGTAACCTATTTGTAGTTTTAGATTTATTTTTATCGTCTTTTTGTGGTTTTTCGAGCCAGCACACGTGTGCTCTGGAGGGGCACACATTGAAAACTATATGTAGTTGTTTGATAACACGCTTACATGTTTGTAAGGACATGCACATGTTTCCCTGGCCAAGAACCTATTACTTTGAACTTTTGACCCCCTGTCAAAATTTAAACCAGAGACGCTCATATGCTTGCATGCATGTGTATATGTCTCTCGGGACACACAGGTGTTTATTGAATATCCGTGTTAATTGGATTTTTACCTTGCACATGCATGCATTTATACTTGCATTCATATGCTTAAAATAATGCACAGTGTCATTCTTCTGTGCAGGTATAATCGTTAATTATTTTTTCCATAGAGTTGTGCACTTGTCAATTTATGCGCACACATTTTGTTAGGGGAGTGCACATGTCATTAAGGGTGTGTAATCATTTTTGTTTAAAATCAAGTTTTGTTCTAACACTTGCAGGGGTTGATTCTTTGGATTTTCTAACACTTTGCAGGGTTTTTATTGATACTAATAAGTGGTTTTGCAGGTTACTTTGATAATATTGTAGTTTTGTGCTAACTTTACTTAGTTGAGTTGATGAATGTTGCATTGTTATTTGTAAGGTTTTGAAATGCATATGTTCTTCCCTCACACCTTCTAGGTGATCTTGGGAATAAAAATTCTTCAATACCTTCTTTATGCTTTCACAAACACTTCAATTAAGGTTTTTAAGAGATTAAACTTCAAAGTTGGTTAAAAAGAACTTACTTTTTCATAATTTGATTGAGTTTTTCCATTTTCGTAAGATTAGTGAGATATTTTGTTGTGTATGCTCTTTCCTTGTGTCTTAAGACATATGGGAAATAAAAATGACATTTTATCTCATTTATATGATGTTTTGATCACTTGGAAAATTATTAATCTTTGTGGGTTAATCGCTTGCAAAATAATTAGAGTTTAAATGAAGGCTAACTCATTTCTTGTAGGTTGTTAAATGATGTACGAAAAAAACCACATTAAGCTCAAAAGATTAAAAACACCATATTCAACACACTTGATTTGTAGGTTTGGATAAGGGTACGCCCCATCCACTTTAAACTAGGACATAACCCCCTTGGCATAAGCCTTAAGCTACAACAAAGGGGGTGGTCCTAGGAACCCCAAAGTAGTCCACGTAAGAGGGAACCTTGTGGATGAAACGGGAAGTGCTCCACTTACCCACTTGACTAGATTTTACTTGTGAGTTTAGCACCAAAACATTCTCCATTGCGACCCCAGTGAAAGATACACGTGAACACATTCATTTCTCATCGTATTTGAAGGGGTAAAGTAAATTTGATATACTCTAAGATTAGTCAGTGTGACTTTCTTGCTAAATTGAGGTTGCAAAGGATGTTTTGGTACCTAGTTGAGAGAACCACCTAGGAAAGCCATTTCTTCTTAGAGCCCACTTTGTCATATCAAGCCATCATGTTTTATAGATCTCTCACAAAGTGACGAATTACTTGGAGTCAAAACCTTGTTATTCGAACAAGGCGAGAGTCCACTTAAGTTGAAACTAAGTGTTATTCATCATGAGACCTATGATGTGTTACTTTGTCCTAGTTTTTCACTTGTCTTAAGACAAGGAAAAACTCTACCGAAGTTATGCTTAGTTTGTTTCATCATCACTTGGTCTACACCTTTTTTATCTTGTTTGCCCATTTGGGAAAAAAGAGAAACAACATGCATGGATACCGCTAGAAATAATCATGTCCACCACTTTTGTAGTCTACTTGCATGACTAGGATGTGTACTGCTGGAATGCAAGTGTTGAAAGTGTAAATGGTACGTCATCATGTTCTAGTAGGCCCTATGTCTCAAACTCATATTGAGACACAATATCAACGTAGTTAGACTTGATTCATCTTTTGATCTCCCTTATATGTGTTACTTTTTCCACATTGCATCAACACAATTACGATACTTATATCTCATTTCTAGTAAACATAATCTAAGTATCTCTATTGTGGCATTACGTTGCCTACATATTAGCAAATCCTTAGTATACTTGCACTTAGTTTTGTTTCAAACATTACCTCAAATCTTGAAGAGTGGTGGTTATGTTGTTTGTGTATCGTATCCATATTATTTCGGTGCTAAAACCTTGCTTTCTCTTGAAACTTGGTTAATGTACCTTAGTAGTATTGTTACATTGCTTACATGTGTAATTTCTACCTTTAAGACTTAGGTCTTGCTTGTTTTTAAAACTTGTCATAGTATCCTTTGATTGGGAGTCACATCTACCCCTTGTTAATACTTATGCCTTGTTCATTTTGAAATCGACATAAGTATGGACGTTGAGTTTTTCATTTATATGTAAAATTACTGTTGAGAAACATAAGGTGTAAACTGTTAGTTGATTGACTGGTTTACTCATAGACTTGCATGATCATTACTTGATCCAAAGGATCCTCATAGAGAAACACTAATCTAAGATCTTCTCAGAATAAATTGCAGTCATTTTTAAAGCGTGGAGAAAAATTATACAATTCCATCGATATCTTGTTTGCAGGAAACGGAGCTCGTTTGCAAAAGTTATAGCCCGCTGAAATTTCAGGCAATTGGCAAAATTTGGAGTTTTGTGTAGGTTGGACGTGTGCACACTCACCAAGTGTTTTGATTATATTCATGACACGTGGAAAATTTGTGTGAGGTACTAAAAGTGATTTTTGGGAACGCCGATCTTGGACACTCATTTTGGACAAATGGACCCGCTTATTTCTTGGTGGGGCCCTCACCAGTTCGACACACTCGATTATGGAGGGGTGTCTTGGCCTCCTTCTCATTTAATCACTATACCAACTTGTGTATATATATTCTTGTAATTACATTTACGCTATGCATGTGGGACTATTAGACATGCCTTTTAAACTATGCAATTACCACGCATTCCACGCGTATTCAAATCCTTTATTACCTAGTCCACGCATTATCCTTGGCATTATTTAAGCACCTAAAAATATACATCCATGCACCATGTTTATCTAACCAACAAAATGCCCAATCCTAAGTATCTACGGTGGCTCTTAAGCCAATGCAAACAGCCCCCTCTTGGCATTATTAAATTCCTACCTTCTTTCACACACCCACAATGTGGGATAAACCACTACAAATCTGCCTAAGGAGAAGGAGAGAGAAGTGGAGGGGATTTGAACAACTAACCTCCCATGAAAAATTTTAGGTGCCTAACCATTGTGCCAACTGTTTGGAAACATTATAAAAGGAGAGTTATTTTATTTGAATAGCATTCGGGTCTGTGCTAATATTGAAATGCTCATAACTTGAGCTAGGAGTGGAATTTTGAGGAGATGTAAAAAGTAACCCCTATTATTTTTGACAGAGGAAGACTGTGAGAAGGTCATAATTTTGTAGAATTATTTGTAAAGAATTATTTTTAATATTTTAATAGATCGGTCCCATTCAACCGACCCAAGACGTAGGCCTCAAGCGCCGAACTCCGTTATCAATTCTTGTGTCAAATTGCTGGTGAAATCTCTTCTTTTCTTTAAATATTTGCACAGTACTTGCAGTTTTTATTCTTTTATTAAAAATACAAAAAGGATATAATGCTCAATTTTTACATCGAAAATCAATACGAAGCAAAGAAATGTGTGTGCACCATTGCTAGTTAAATTTGATTTTCAGATCATTGGTATCAGAGATGGTTTTGACTGATTTTTGGTTCAGATTAACATGTTTTGGATTGCAAGTTGTGTGTTGGATGTTAACAAGGTATCGATCTAAGAAGGGCGAAGAAGAGTTAGTTGAAGGAGATCCCAAAATTGGTACCGGAGCATGATCTCAATTTCCTACAATGGCGGATCGAGAGGAAGTGGAAGAATTTTTTTGTCAATTATTCCAACAGATGAAGGAAATGGTGGAAGAAATGTACCAAGATAGGCAAAGGGAAAAGGGAACTAGAGGAGGTAAGAAAGAAGAAAGCTCTAGTTCTGATATTCCAAAAAGAGACTCTTTAAAATCTGATTTTCCTTCATTAAAGTTAGATATAAAGTTTGAATTGCCAATGTATACTTTGGAGAGCTAAATGCAGAGAAGTTGGATAAGCTGGGTCAAGTAGATAGAAGTATATTATAGGGTTGAAGAGAATTGTTGATGATGAAGCAAAGATTCATCTCGGAAAACTCTTGGATGGGTGGCACAGAACTCATTTGGTGGGAGAGTAAGCTTCAGAAGTGGAAGAAAAAAAGGTATAGAAATCACTGTCTAAATTTGTTTCAAATCTTAGGAAACAATTTTATCCTCTTGGTTATAAGCAACAAGCTATGATGGATTGGCAAACATTAAGACAAACTAAGGGACAAAGTGTTCAAGAATACACACAAGAATTTAGGAAAAGGGCTCTAATTTTGGGAATTTCCCTAAACACAAAAGAAACACTGCTCAAATATATTAGTGGATTTCATAGTTATCTAAGGCATATGATACTTGTTTTAGGTCCTACTAATCTTGATGTAGTATGTGTTCAAGCAACCCATTTGGAAGCACGGGGGAAAATGACAAAGGAGTCCTCTTTCTCTTCTATTAATTAGAAGAACAAGCAATCTGAAGGAAAAGGTTCGAAAGAACAAGGAAAAGGAAAGGGTAAGCATAAAACAAACTCTACTGTTAAGAAGGAAGATGAAAAACCATTTTTTTGTCAAAAAAATCATTGTAAAAAAACCATGATGAGTCTAAATGGATGGTTAAGAAAGGAAAAGAAAAGAAAACAAACACCGTAGTGCATGATCTTGGTTCCGATTCAGTGATGAAACCAAAATCACAAAGCTATGAGTTTTCAAGGTAAATCAACTCTTTCAATTTCCAACAATAGCACTACTGAGATGTTGCATCTTCTTCTAGTAAACAAACTATACCCGATGATAAGAAAAGAAATGAGCTTTTCCACATTAGAGTAATTTCAAAGAATACAAAAATTGATACTCTTTTTTATAGTGGATCTCAAGATAATCTAATTTTTGAGGAGGTTGTTAAGAAACTAGGACTCAAAACTAAACCACATCCTAAGCCTTATCCTTTGGGCTGGGTTTGTGATGATGCAAAATTACAGGTAACTAAAACTTGTACTTTCAGATTTGCCATTACAGACAAGTTTATTGATGAGGTTGAATTGGATGTAGTTCCTTTGGATATTTGTGGGGTGGTTTTGGGAAGTCCTTATTTTTATGATCGTAAAGCAATATTCTATAGGGAAGAAAATAAATATTTTCTTGTAAAGGATGGAATTGAGTTTATTATTAGAGCTCACCATGAAAAGAATAATCTATCCTTGGTAACTGCAGGTCAAATGAAAAGGCTTGTAAACTCAAGCAAAAGTTTTGTGCTCATGGTGGTCAAAGCCAAAGAAAAAGAACATGAGATGGATTTTGAGACTTGCGATCTGAAACATAAGGATGAATTGGTAAAAATTGTTTCTCATTTTGATGATGTTTTTCAGGATCCACAAGGTCTACCTCCCAAAAGAGGGGTTCAACATGAGATACAGTTGCTTCAGGATGCACCTCTTCCCAATATCGGAATGTACAGGTTGTCAGTAGTAGAGAATGAGGAAATCAAGAGACAGGTAATGGAAATTTTGGCTCAAGGTATAATTCATCCAAGTACATCCCCATGTGGTTCACCAATTATATTGGTTCCTAAGAAGGATGGCACTTGGCGAATGTGTGTTGATTTCCGTGCTTTAAACAAGATTACTATAAAGAATCGTTACCCTCTTCCTAGAATAGATGATTTACTGGATCAATTAAAGAATGCAATTTATTTCACTAAGTTAGACTTAAGAAGTGGTTATCACCAAGTAAGAATTGCAGAAGGTGATGTTTGGAAAATTGATTTTAAAATGAAACAGGGATTGTTTGAATGGTTAGTGATGCCTTTTGGTTTGTGCAATGCACCGGAAACATTCATGAGAGTTATGAATGAAATCTTTAGACCATTCATTGATAATTTCGTTATTGTCTACTTAGATGATATTCTTATTTTCAAGTAAGTCATGGGATGAACATGTTAAACACATCCAGAAAGTCTTAGATGCACTAAGGAAAGAGAAATTGTATTTGAAGATGTCAAAATGTGAATTTGGAAAAACATCTTTAATTTACTTGGGTTATATTGTAGGAAATGGAGAATTGAGAATTGATCCTGCAAAAATAGAGGTTATTGTGAAATGGCCTAGACCCACTAATGTGACGGAAGTTAGAAGTTTTCTAGGTGCAGTTCAAGAACTGGAGAGAAAAATTTTTGCTAACTTCTCATATATTGCATCTCCTTTGCATGCTTTGACAAGTATTAAACAGGTCTTTCAATGGGGAGGAAAACAACAAAAATCCTTTGATACACTGAAAGAGAAGATAAGTACCGCTCCGATCTTGGCACTTCCGGATTTACAACATTCATTTGAGATTGAGACAGATGCTAGTGACTACGCAATGGGGGTAGTTTTGATGCAGAACAAATGACCAGTGTGTTACCATTCAAAAACCTTTACAAGTGGTAAGAAACTATCCAACTTATGATAAAGAGTTGTATGCTTTGGTTCAAAGTGTTAAAAAGTGGAAGCATTATTTAATGGGAAAAGAAATATTATACATACTGACCATCAACCGCTTCAATACTTACAAACACAAACCAAATTGCAGCAATCTAGACATTTTAGGTGGATGGGATTTTTGCAACAATTTCATCTTGTAATCAGGTATAAAAAAGGTATTCAAAACAAGGTTGCCGACATGTTATCTAGACCACCAGTGGTAGTAGCATCTATTCTTTTGCAGCATAGTTCTTTGGCTCATGTTAGTTACAAGGAACAATATGTAAATGATGTTGACTTTGGAGAAGTGTATGAGGATCTAGTAAGTGGGAAACAAGTAGGAGAAAAAGATTATCATTTGCATGAAGGATTGTTATATCATTCTGGAAAACTTTGTATTCCAGAAAATGAGCGTGTGCATATGATTAGGGAAGCACATACTTCTCTTATTTCAGGGCATTTTGGTGTTAGTAAGACAGTTGCACATTTACAAAAATATTGTTATTGGCCTAGAATGCATGAACATGTAAACCGGTATATTAAGGGATGTGTTCTTTGTGCCACAAGCAAGCCAAGTAACAGGAAATTAGGACTTTACACTCCTCTTCCTGTTCCAACAAGGCCTTGGGAAAGTGTTTCCATGGAATTTTTAGGAGGCTTGCCCATGACATAGAAGAAACATGATTACTTATATGTGGTAGTGGACAGATTTAGCAAAATGTGTGTGTTGGTTCCATGTACTAAATAGATAACTGGTGAGGGAACTGCACATTTGTTTTTTTAGTTTGTTTGGGTTCATTTTGGTTTACCTACTTCAATTATATCTGATCGGGATTCTAGATTTCTTGGGGAATTTTGGTCAACATTGTGGGGGTTAATGGACACAAAACTAAAAAAGAGCACTGCTTTTCATCCACAGACTGATGGTCAAACAGAGGTTGTAAACCACACAGTGGTACAATTACTTAGGGGCTATAGTAACAAACATCCTAAATTGTGGGATGAACATCTTTATTATGTGCAACATGCTTATAATCGTGCCTTACATTCTTCTACTTTGAAGTCTCCATTTGAGACTTGTTATGGATATCTGCCTAATTCTCCATTAGATATATATTATGGACATGAAACTGTTGTTAATGGTGCAAGTGATTCTGACAAGGCTAAAATATTTGTGCAGAGAATACAACAGGTTCATCAGTATGTCCATGAACAATTGGAGAAAAGTCAGGCTAAGTACAAAGCTAGGCATGATAAACATAGAACTGATCACAAGTTCAAAGTTGGTGATTCAGTTTGGCTTCACATCAGCAAGGAAAGACTGACAGGTGAAGGTAAAAAATTGAAACCTATACGGTATGGTCCATTCCAAATATTGGAAAAAATTGGTAACAACACTTTCCAGTTGGATTTACCTCCATATATGCAAATCTACTCAGTTGTAAATGTTGAGAATTTAAGATTGTATGAACCGCCTATGATTGTTGATCATGATGATTCTAACATAATGCCTTCCATTGATGATTTTTCTCCTGAGTATCTTGATGAGTTGCAGGAAGACATAATTTTGGAAAAGAAAGTAAGAACTTTGTGAAGGGGTGATATTGAGTATATTCATGTTGGTTTCAAAGGCATGCATCTGAACAAGGCTAAATGGATGGAAACTGAAAGGTGAGGGAGAAATACCCTCACCTATTCACCAATTAAGTTGACTTTTGGGGTCCAAAAGTTTCTCAGTGGGGAGGAATGATCCAGAGGATCCTCATAGAGAAACACCGATCTAAGATCTTCTCAGAATAAATTGTAGTCATTTTTAAAGCGTGGAGAAAAATTATATGATTCCGATCGATATTGTCGATATCTCGTTTGCAAAAGTTATAGCCCGCTGAAATTTTCGGGAAACTGGCAAAATTTGGAGTTTTGTGCAGGTTAGACGTGTGCACGCTCACCAAGTGTTTCGATTATATTGCGACACGTGGAAAATTTTTGTGACGTACTAAAAGTGTTTTTTTGGAACACCAATCTTGGACACTCATTTTGGACAAATGGACCCCGCTATTTACTGGTTGGGGGCCCTCAGCCAGGTTCGACACACTCGATTATGGAGGGGTGTCTTGGCCTCCTTCTCATTTAATCACTATACCAACTTGTGTATATATATTCTTGTAATTACATTTACACTATGCATGTGGGACTATTAGACATGCCTTTTTAAACTATGCAATTACCATTCCCATGCATTTTTATTCATTTCCATATTCCACACATTGCATTCAAATCCTTATTTCCATATTCCACGCATTGCATTCAAATCCTTTATTACCTAGTCCACGCATTATCCTTGGCATTATTTAAGCACCTAAAAATATACATCCATGTGCCATGTTTATCTAACCAACAAATGCGCCCACTCCTAAGTAGCTACGGTGGCTCTTAAGCCAATGCAAACAGCCCCCTCTTGGCATTATTAAATGCCTACCTTCTTTCACGCACCCACAATGTGGGATAAACCACTACAAATCTACCTAAGGAGAAGGAGAGATAAGTGGAGGGGATTTGAACAGCTAACCTCCCATGCAAAATTTTAGGTGCCTAACCATTGTGCCAACCGTTTGGAAACATTATAAAAGGAGAGTTATTTTATTTGAATAGCATTCGGGTCTGTGCTAAAATATTGAAATGCTCATAACTTGAGCTAGGAGTGGAATTTTGAGGAGATGTAAAAAGAAACCCCTATTATTTTTATAGAGGAAGACTGTGAGAAGGTTAGAATTTTGTATAATTCTTTGTAAAGAATTATTTTCAAGATTTTAATAGATCGGTCCCATTCAACCGGACCCGGAGACATAGGCCTCAAGCGCCGAACTCCGTTATCAATTCTTGTGTCAAATTGCTGGTGAAATCTCTTCTTTTCTTTAAATATTTGCATAGTAATTGTAGTTTTTATTCTTTTATTAAAAATACAAAAGGATATAATGCTCAATTTTTACATCGAAAATCAATATGAAGCAAAGAAATGTGTGTGCACCATTGCTAGTTAAATTTGATTTTCATATCATTACTTGTGTGATAAAAATTGCATAGACTTATATCTAGGACAAATCATTAGATTATTTTATTCTTTAAACCATTATTCATTAAAACATTGATTGGTGAAACATTGAGACTTTAGACAACTTATACCACATTACACCTAGGTTTGTTACACCTTGATTAGAAAAAACCTAGTATAGAAGAGACTAGTGATGCCACCTATCACAAAAATGGCATCTAAGAGAGTTGAACGTGAATTAGAGTTAAATCCTTTTAGCACAACCTATCCCTTTAGTGGTCACAACTTAGGTCCCCTCTTTTCGGAGGTTAAAGACATGAAAGTATTAATTGACCATAGTGGGGATGATATTGATTCGTCTGAAGAGAAACACACCCTTGATCTTGCTCACTTTGATGAACTCCTATTCTATAATAGAGATCAAGTACTCGCATGAGTCCTAGAACTAGGAGCCAAATTACCACAAGAACGTGAAGAGACTAAAGAGCCACAACAACCTAACCTTATGGACATGGATATCCCTTTTGACGGGGATATGATTCCACTTTTGGTGCTCATAATAAAAAAATTTGAGTGAAGGACCAAAACAAATAGATGGTTCTCGGAGACCATACTTTAAAGCCTCATGCAAAGTTAGGATCGAATGTGAACACAAGGAGTTACCTCCTCAATATGATGAAGAAGATGATCCTCAAGCCGAAGAAGAGGTTATACAAAGATAGATACTAAATCTTAGTCAAAATTTAGTAAACTTAGGTTCCTCGAGCAAGAGTACACGTAAGGAAAAACTTAAAACCAAATCTGGTGAATTTCACACCGAACCTTACGATGATGAAACATTAAAGGTTACTTGAGTGAATAGACCATCATCCCCTACAAAAGAGCAACTCATTACACAAGAGTTGCAATCCATGAAGAACATGCTCACAACCCTCCAAGAGAGTAATGTAGGTCATAATAAAAAGTACCAATACAAAGAACTATGTCCTTATCCCTTTGACAGAGACATGTTACAAGTGTCATTCCCTAAAAATTTGATTGTCCTAAATTTGACAAATATAAAGGTAAAGGTGATCCTCATGATCATATTAAAGACTTCTACATGGCTTTCCAGGAAGTAGATTTTAGCGACAACTATCTCATATGTTTGTTCCCTTGCAGCTTAGGAGGACAAGCGCTAGAATGGTTCCTCCACATACCTAAGGGACGATCGCAACATGGCCCACGCTAGCTAAAAATTTTGTGCATCATTTATCTTTTAACATGGAGAGTGACATTACCATGGTATATCTTTGCAACATAAAACAAAAACTAAATGAGACCTTCGTTGGTTTCTTGCAAAGTAATGGCGGGGTTAGCAAGTTGTTTCCCTTGTCCCATTCTAGAAAAAAATGGTTAGCATATTTTTTCCAAACTTGAATCAAGACATAGCCTTTCATCTACAAATGCATTGTGTCACTAACTTCAAAGAAGTTATTGAGAAGGGAAGCCAAATCGATAAGGCTCTCATAGTAAGGGAATGATCAAGCCCTTTTCAAAAGATAAACACGAGTTAAAATCTACAGATAAACCCAAGTTCTTCAATAAAAAAATAATGTCATTGGAGATGGCATCATAGACTCCAAAAGAGTCCAAGCTATACAAAATGGTCTGCTCTTGAAGCTTACACAAGGACCTCACCCAAAAGCACCCCTGAAACAAATATTTACACCTTTAACGGAATCATTATCTACCATCCTTAAACAATTAGATGTTGTAAACATGGTGTAGTATCCAACCACAACAAGTACCTTATCTAGATGATGCACCTAAACTAGTATGGTTCAGGGAACATGAATATTGTGACTTTCACCGTGTCAAAGGACACAAGACTAATATATGTATGAAGTTGCAACATTTCATTCAAGACCTTATTGAAGAAGGCAAGATTGAGGTGGATTCACCTGAATCGGGACAAGGTCCTAACGAAAAGATGGGAATATTCAAACAACCTTTTCCCAAACATGATAAAAAAGGAAACAAGAAGCCAGATCAAGGTCAGTCCTCTAATGACTATAGAATTGCTAACTATGTGTATCAATCAACCAATAATCCATTTGATTCCCTCATAGGTTGTATTCATTCATCTAGTGAACAAGTCAACACTATTAGGATCTTAGGTAACAGTTGCGTTGTGGGCACGCGACATGCTCACTTAGTGATCCCAGAACCTCCTCTACCTATCCCTCAAGAAGGTCAAGTATGAATTATTAGAACATTGGAGAAAACCACAGCTAAGATCTCAATCTTAGACCTTCTCAAAATCTCAAATTCTCATAAATACATACTATATAAAATGCTTTAGGGATCGAAGTATCCACAGATGTAGATCCTACACACCTCCAAGAAATGGTTGCAAATCTTAATCCCAATGACTATATCTCTTTTGATCGGAACGAAATCCCATGTTAAAATCCTGAACACAACTTACCTTTGTATATAGAGGTCTTTGTTACTCGTCATAAGATAAAGAGAGTGCTTGTGGATGGCGGATCCGGTCGAATATTTGTACATTGAAGCTTGTTAGGAAGCTAGGCCATATGAAGCAGATCTAGATGCTAAGACCATTACGATCATGGCTTATGATAATGAAGAGCGTGAGTTAGTAGGTACTATAGTGATCCTAATGGAAGTGGGGCCACTTGACATCAAAAGGATTAAAATCTCAAAATGGCCCGCAAGCCCGATAAGGGAAAAGTCAAAGCTTTCTCCAGTCAATGGTGGAGGTGTGGACTCTTGGGGAAATTTGGAAAAATTTCCTCTTGGGAGAAAAAGGTTAAAATGAAAAAGGAAGTGTGGTTCCACTGGGACCCACATTAGGACACGTGTTAGGCTCATTTCCCAAGGGCGGAGGTGTGGAGCAAAATGGAAATTTTTTCCATTTTTTCAAAAGGTTGTAAAAAGTCAAAGGAACCCCCGAGCCTATTTTAAAGTTGAATCTTCCACGTGGATGGCCCAAATTCAAAGTAAAGATCAATGGCACTGTGAGTCTGAATATGATTTTCCCCATTTTTACTAAAATGCTCCTGGAAGTGTGAGTCTTCATGATTTCTTGGTGTTTCCTACATGCCAAATAGAGAGGAGAGTTAATTTTGATATCTAAGTTTGGTGGGGGAGATCTGGAGATGTCTTTCGCCATTAAAATGGTTTGACTCTCGGGCTCGATATGATTTTCCATTTTTCTTCTCCCAAGCACGCAAGGAACCAGATTTGATAGATTAGGGTGGAAGTGGTTGGTGAAGTTGAAGAGGAGTGTTCTACCAGATGAAGGAGTTGAATGCTTGATATTTTGAAGAGATCTACCCCATGAGCACGTAAATTTTATAGATCTGATTCTGGGAATCGTGATTGAGATCATGGTGAGCATTGGTACATTAAATGTTTTTGGATTTTTGGGGAAAAAGGGGCTCTGTTGTAAATGTTATAAATGGCACAAATTTTTGTGCAAAGGGTGGAGGTTGGAGTGTTAGAGGTCGAAGAAAATTCCCAAGAGGAAAATTTGACAAAGCCTGTCTTTTGAGAAGCCGTCTGAGAAGCCTGTATATCTCTTTTTGTATTAAGTTTGATCATGTCAAGGTGGTTGTGAGTGTACAACCATTGAAAAGCTCTGAGATTGTTCTAGAAACTTTCCCCTGTTGATAAATTTAATCAAACTGAGTTATTTTGTGTTGATCTTGAGAAAAATGTGTTTTTTCATCTCTTTGAATGTATGCGAGTAGTTTTTCTTGTTTTTGTTGCAATCTTGTATTAAAATCTGATTCAATCACACAGGTCTCAATCCTTGTGATAGTTTAGTGGCATCTACAATTTCATTTCTCAGAGAGAGCTTTCATCTGGGAGTGAAATAAATGATTTAAAATCACTTTTCTTTCATTTGTTTGACAAGAGATTATTTGTAAGCCTCTGGGTGTACCTCAGGCGTGATTTGGCTTAGATCTTGATGCTTTTTGGGTTTTCTAACTCGAGATTTCATGTTAGAATCTTATAGATTGTATGAAAAAGTGCTAATTGGGCCTCCATTGAAGCACATATTTTGGTTAAAGAAACATTTTAGCTATTCTGTGGCATTCTGTTGGTTTAGTTTTCCATTTTGTAAAATTTCTCAAGGATTTGGTAAATCAAGTTCATCCTACCTCACCTCCCACCAAAATTTATTTAAAAACAACTAATCCTACCCATACTACCCCTTGTTTTTGTCATGTGTGTATACAAATGCATAATTTTCATACCAAAACATGTAGAAACAATCAGGGTTCCAAATGTCTTTAGTAACCTCGAACCTTGCCTGAAAATATCTCCATCCACTATCTAGAGTGACAACTCGTGAGAGTTAGATTTTGTTGCATTGATCATATTTTCTCCAAGGTCTCCTTAACATCTTCATTAGGAAGGATATCTCCACCTCCTCCATAATGGAGGCTACAAAAAGGTCCTCTTACCTTGGTTGAAAGGCACAACCTAAAATAGTGAGGATAGATCAAATCCTCTTGAGGGTGCTATCCATTTCTCCACATTTGAGTGACAAAGGGCCAGTTAGATCTCATCCCAGCTACAAAATGACTCATCATGATCTAATATTGTCTCTAAGTTTCTTGTCAAACCAGTGATGTTGCTCTAGACTTTGAGGGAGAATCAATTTGGATACCAACACCTAAGTGGCGCCATTGTTGGGACTTATTTGAGTTGCTGAGACTATTTTTGATTCATTACCAGTTCATATCTATTTATCCCATCAACAACACCTAAGTGGCACCATTTTTGGGGACTTATTTGAGTTATTGAGACTATTTTTTGATTCACTTCTAGTTCATATCTATTTATCCCGTCAACAACGCAAGTGGCGTCATTCTTTGGGGACATAGTGATTGTAGTTCATATTCAGACCCTAGTAAAACACTTCTTATATACTCCAAGTGTTGTGTAATTCTTTCAATTTCTACACCTAGTGCACTAGCTTTCATTGATAGATCTGGGTAAAGAAAAGTCAAAGTCTCTCCATTTCTAGTTTCTAGTGTTGACAAACATTTGATAGATCATATTTAGTGCATTTGCACAACTAAGGTGGAAATCCTTAGTGGTGACTCCCTGTTGATCTAATTATTGAAGAGTACCAGTGTCTTAACCTCTGTCAAGTGAGTTTTGTTACTAATATTTGCAAAGCTATGGAAGGAAGAAGGTCTTTCTTTGCTAGGATCCTACTAGGACATTATTTCTAGAGCTAGGAAAAGCAAAATCAGAAGGAAGAAAATCCTGGAGAGTTGTGGAGATCAACAGACAAGAAAGGGGATCTCCATTGATGAGAGTGATCAACCTATTATTGAAGACTACAATTCAAGTGCTTCTGAATTAGGTAGCCTCTTTGTGGAATTGAATTCTCCAACTAGAGAGGGGCCTTCATTTGATTTTGAAAGGTTTTCTTCACATTCTACCCCTGTCTTTTCTAAAATAGATAGAGATTTCCAAGAAACAAGGCCTTTAGAGGGTATCCATTTTGAAATTATACTCCTGTGTTCAAGGACCTTTGCCCCTCATCAATTTTTCACCCCTCCAGGGTCACCTCCTCAAAGCAACATGGCCTTACCCCCACCCAGACCCCTTTTGTTGTAAACACTTTTGGACCTATAAATTTTGTGGGAATGGCTGGATATCCAAATGCAAGTGCCTCAAGATGTAAGGAACAGAATGCCAAAGTTCCAAGGAAACAATGCTATTACTGGTGATCAACATCTAAAGATTTTTATCAATATGATGGAAGATTTTGAGATTGAACATGAAGATGTATATATCAAGTTGTTTATCCATACCTTGGAAGAGGATGCTAGGGACTAGTATAAAGCATTGCCAGATAACTCTATTGATTCTTGGACTGAGATGAGAAATGCATTTAGATTGTAAGTATGGTGATAGAACTGACCCTAGGTTTCTTTTGAAATAATTTGAAAACATCAAAAAGAATCCTAATGAGTCAATACATGATTTCAACACAAGGTTTAATAAGACCTTGAGGAGATTTCCTGTTAGGATAAGGCCATGTGATGAGTCATGTTTGATCAAATATACTGATGCATTTGATAAAAGGTTGCATATTATTTAAGAGACAAAAACCCCACAAATTTGAGGTAGGCCTTCACCATGGCTTTGCAAATAGAGAACAATATCAAGGCAATTGGAAAGCCTCAAAGAGGGAGGGTGTAAAGTTGATTAACCCAGAAAAACCCCAACAAACAAAGCAAGGTTGCTGATTTGGAAGAAGTTGTGAAGACTTTTTGGTAGGGGTTGTCAAAGAAATATCATACAAAACTAGCCCAGGAAGAGAAGGGGATTGGGAGCTCACAAGGTCAACACAACAAAAAACAAGGCCAAGACAAGTTTACAAATCACCAAAGATCTGATGATAGAGGCAAGGGACCTATTGGATTTGGAAATAGGTAGTCCCAAGGCTAGGGAGAACAGAATGGTACCTGATCCTTTGGTTGTCAGAGTTTTTGTTGTGGAGGAGACAGATGTCATTGATTGGTGTGACAGATGTTTCATGCCCCATGCTCCATGTGAGGAAGATCAAAGAAGAAGAGGAAGAAGTTGGTGATGATAATGATGATGATGCCTGCATGATGGAGATCCTGCAAGTTCACCAAGGGAAGCAACTTCAACTGAGGTAATAAGTGCTAGAACTGTTGTTGTTTTTTGGGATTGCATCCACCGGGTACCTCTTCTTCCTCCCTCTCATACTTTAGAAGTAGACACTGTACAAGATTTTGAATTGCCCACTAATGATTTTGAATACTTGAGGGCATTAATGATTGAAAAGTATGATGGAGGAGTTCCTTTAGAAGAAGATAGGAAGCTATTAATGAATGTTGTAGTTGCCCAAGAAAAGGAGCACAATACCATAAGTAAAGCTGCCAAGGGGCCACAAGCCAAGTCAAAATTTCCATTTCTTACCAAAGAAACCCCAAAGAAAAATGCATCTGGCAAGAGAGCTTGTTTCCCCAAGAAAAACTGTGTTCCTCCCCATGCCCAAACTGAAAAGAATCCCATTCCATCTGATGAATTTTCCAATCTTTCTCCTAGTGCTGCTTTACCCAAATTTGTTCCATATGACATTGCCCAAGTTTTGAGTCAAATCAAAATTCTTGTCCCAATTGTTGAGCTACTTAGGATCCCTGAGCACAAGAAGAGGGCTTTTGAATACTTAGGATTCAAAGAGGAAGAGATCACACAGGACAAAGATGTAAACAAGGTTGGGATTCCCCTTACTGTTGTAGTGTTGGAAAAGCCACAAGTGTTGGAAGAGCTGGGGGAACCACCAGAGGTTTATTTAGGAACTTCTTTGGTTAAATCCCAGTTGAATGTGGATCCATTTTTCACTACCCTGGTTATCAAAGACAAGTTGTTACATAATTGTATGTTTGATTCTATGGAGCTTCATGTAATGTCATGCCTCTTGAGGTCATGAATGAGCTAGGTATCAAAGTAACAACAACATATGGGAAGTGCACTGCCATGGACTCTAGAGAGGTGCCAGTGGTGGGATGTGTCAAAGATCTGGTTGTGTAACTTGCATCTTATCCTGGAAGGAACTTAAAACTTGATGTGGTGATTGTTGACTGCCCTGCCAAGTGGGGGATGTTGTTGTCAAGAAAGTGGGCAGCAAGTGTTGGTGGTAGTGTGCAAATGGACATGTCTTATGCCACTATCCCCATTGAAGGAAACTTGGTGAAATTATATGGAGAGAAGAAGATGTTGTACTTGATTGAAGACCCAAGCAATGCATCTTATGAAGTTTTGCAAGCAGATGCTGATCTTAACAACTTTGTGAGTTTTGTGGATTTTAGGGAGTATGAAAGTGTTGAAAATAGAGCTCCTAAGTATGTTGTTTTTTTTGGGAATTTGGTCTATGATTCAGCCTTGAAAAATGTTAAAGAATTTGACTTAAACACAATGGAGGAGCTTCAGAGAAAATGGATGGTTTACAAACTGAACAAGAGAAGAAAAAGAGGTATATTTCCAGTTGATGAAAACATATCAAGAACCTCTTGGCATGGTCATATCCAAGATGGCAGATGCTTGAAATTTTTCCTTGATTGTTTTCTCTAAATCAGGGTAAACATCTTTTTGTACAGTGTATAGTTGCTTGTTTGTTTCCTATTTTTTGTGTTTTGCCCATTCGGTCCCCTGGTGCCTGTTTTTGTTGGTTTCTCTATTTTTTTTTGGGGATGGTCCTGGTTTTGTGCTCTACAAGATGACTCCTTTGCCCAATGGATATTTTTGGCACTTGGTCTACTTTTGTTCTTGTGGCACTCACAAGGAGTGCCCATCCCCGAGTCGGAGCCTGTGTTGGTGCTCAAATTTGTCTCACCCCATTTGTCATTAAAATTCTTCAGATTGTGGCCTCTGTTATGTTTTTGTCTCCCCAGGCTCAAATGGTGGTTGTCCTACATTTTATGGTTTGACAGTGTAATTTCCTAGTCAAAATTACTTCTTGGCATCAGTTGAAAAGTGGCCCTTTCTGGTTGGATGTGCCATTGTGACATGTGGTAGTTTGAAAAGTCAAAGAGGTGGGGAAGCGGACCATCGGAGGAAAATTGGATTTTTTGCCTCTTGACATCAAAAGGATTAAAATCTCAAAATGGCCCTGCAAGCCCGATAAGGGAAAAGTCAAAGCTTGCTCCAGTCAACGGAGAGTGTGGACTCTCGGGGAAATTTGGAAAAATTTCCTCTTGGGAGAAAAAGGTTAAAAATGAAAAAGGAAGTGGTTCCACTGGGACCCACATTAGGACACGTGTCAGGCTCATTTCCCAAGGGTGGAGGTGCGGAGCAAAATGGAAATTTTTTCCATTTTTTCAAAAGGTTGTAAAAAGTCAAAGGAACCCCCGAGCCTATTTTAAAGTTGAATCTTCCACGTGGATGACCCAAATTCAAAGTAAAGATCAACGGCAGTTGTGAGTCTGAATATGATTTTCCCCATTTTTACTGAAACACACCTGGAAGTGTGAGTCTTCATGATTTCTTGGTATTTCCTACATGCCAAACAGAGAGGAGAGTTAATTTTGATATCTAAGTTTGGTGGGGAGATCTGAGAGACGTCTTTCACCATTAAAATGGTCTGACTCTCGGGCTCGATATGATTTTCCATTTTTCTTCTCCCGAGCACGCAAGGAACCAGATTTGATAGATTAGGGGTGGAAGTGGTTGGTGAGTTGAAGGAGGAGTGTTCTACTAGATGAAGGAGTTGAATGCTGAGATTTTGAAGAGATCTACCCCATGAGCACTGACAATTTTTACAGATCTGATCTTGTAGGAATCATACGATGAGATCATGGCATGAGCATTTAGTACATTAAATGTTTTTGTCTTTTGGGGAAAAGGGGCTCTGTTGTAAATGTTATAAATGGCACAAATTTTTCATGTAAATGGTTGGAGTGTTAGAGGTCGAAGAAAATTCCCAAGAGGAAAATTTGACAAAGCCTTGTCTTTTGAGAAAGTCTTTTGAGAAGCTTGTATATCTCTTTTGTATTAAGTTTGATTGTGTCAAGGTGGTTGCAAGTGTACACCATTGACAAGATCTGAGATTGTTCTAGAAACTTTCCCTATTGATAAATTTAATCAAACTCAAGTTATTTTGTGTTGATCTTGAGCAAAATGTGTTTGTTTCATCTCTGAATGTATGCGAGTAGTTTTTCTTGTTTCTGTTGCAATCTTGTATTAAAAATCTGATTCAATCACACATAGGTCTCAATCCTTGTGATAGTTTAGTGGCATCTGTAATTTCATTTCTCATGAGAGCTTTCATCTGGGAGTGAAATAAATGATTTAAAATCACTTTTCTTTCATTTTGATAGAGATTGTTTGTAAGCCTCTGGGTGTACCTTAGTGTGATTTGGCTTAGATCTTGATGCTTTGTTGGGTTTTCTAACTGAGATTTCATGTTAGAATCTTATAGATTGTATGAAAAAGTGCTAATTTGGGCCTCCATTGAAGCACATATTTTGGTTAAAGAAACATTTTAGCTATTTCATGTGGCATTTTGTTGGTCTAATCTACCATTTTGTAATACTTCTCAAGGATCTGGTGAACCAAGTTCATTCTGTCTCACCTCCCACCAAAAATTTATTTAAAAACAACTAATCCTACCCATACTACCCCTATTTTGTCATGTGTGTATGCCAATGCATAATCCTCATCACCAAAACATGTAGAAACAATCAGGGTTTCAAATGTCTTTAGTAGCCTGAACCTTTCCCAGAAAGTATCTCCACTATCTAGAGTGACAACTCGTGAGAGTTAGATTTTGTTGCATTGATCATATTTTCTCCAAGGTCTCCTTAACATCTTCATTAGGAAGGATATCTCCACCTCCTCCATAACAATAGGCTACAAAAGGGTCCTCTTACCCTGGTTGAAAGGCACAACCTAAAATAGTGAGGATAGATCAAATCCTCTTGAGGGTGCTATCCATTTCTCCACATTTGAGTGACAGAGGGCTAGTTAGATCTCATCCCCGGCTATAAAATGACTCATCATGATCTAATTTATCTCTAAGTTTCCTATCAAACTAGTGATGTTGCTCAGACTTTGAGGGGTCTATTGTCGAGATGAGAAGATGTTAGATACACCTACCAAATAAATACTTAAAGGAATGATGGCTTCATTTCACTAAGCTCCATAGTATATTAAGGGTCCCTGAATGATGCACACCATGGGTTATAAGGGATTCGGATGCAGCACAAATGCGAAGGCGATTAGAGCTTCTCCATATTCCCTGTTATAAGTCAAACAAACACGGCCTTGGTATCAGACCTCATGATAATCCACCCTTGGAGATAGATGTTACCTCTTCTAAATGTGAGGATAGCTCATCTCATTTATACAATGACTCTACGATTCCCAATGTATCCTATATAAGGACCTTGCCTCTACCAATCTATTTCTAGATTCAACTATCTTCACCCTTTCGAATCCAATTCCCAAGCTAATTTTCAAGTCACCCTTGTATATCCCGACCTCATTGATTGGGATCAACAACTTCACTTTCTGATCTATTTCTTTGAAATTTATGAGGCCATTGTGGAGTTCATAGGACATAGAGATACTATTCCAAACACTAACCATATGAAGGGTTTCTCCATAAAATTGGATGTATGCGCATACTTTGGGGAAGAGGCAGAATTTTACGGTTTCTATGTAAAAAAATAGTAAGAAAGGGTAAAAGTGTTATAAAAAATCCTTGCAAAAAGAATAAGCATATGTCCCATAGTGAAAACATCTTTGAGGAGCTTGTGAAAAAACAAACATAAGAATCAATGAAGAAAGTAGTTCCACCAAGTGAAGATAAAACTCTCTTTGAGCCACCTGTAGAAGTGGATCTTACTCCCCCGATCCTACACAGATGGAGGATACATCAAATATGTTAGTTGAAGAGACAATCAATGTCAACATTGGGTCAGAAGAGGATCCTAAAATGATAAATTTGGGAGCTTCACTCTCAGCACAAGAATAGTAAACCTTTATAACACTTTTACCAGAGTTTGTAGACATATTTACATGGTCCTAAGCATATATGCCAGGTTTTCACCAGTGTTGGTTGTGTACAACCTTTTTGTACACCCAGATGTCAAACCTATCAAATAGAAACTAAGGAAGATGCACAAAAATTTTGCACTACTTGTCAAAGAAGAGCTGGAGAAACTATTAACAACAGGTTTTATAAAACCCATTGAATATTTAGACTAGATATCTAACACAGTCCCAATCCAGAAGAATCCATTCGGTATCATTATATGCACTAACTTCAAAGACATCAACAAAGTGTGTCCCAAAGATGACTTCCCCTTACCTAATTGTTGGTTTTTCAAAATTACACCTCATCTTGGATCCGGAAGAGCCAAGTTGTTTGAGAAAATAATGGAACAGTCCCCAAGTTGTGGGACCTTACACACTTGGGATGGATCTCCGGAGAAGGCCAATTCCTCTACCTACCTCTAACACTACTCCTACTCCTAATGCTGAAAGTAAATCCTAGACTACACATACCAAGGGACCAGGGATAGAAGGATATATAGAAAGGGAAAATCTTAAGCTAAGGAAGGAAATAGTGCCGGGAAAAGGGTTGATATCTCTTCACAAGAGGCAAAGGAAATAGAGAGGGCGCGGGAGAAGAGGGTGGACGATGCGCTCCACGAGATCAACACATGAGCTCGGCCTTCTAGTGCACATAACACATGATCATGGGGATTGCAAGCAGAATACGCAAAACATGCCAAGAAACGCAAACAAAGAGGTGAGATGCAATGAAACGAGAAAGAGAAGAGAATATTTCCACAAAACATGATTTTATTGCTTAAGGGATGTACAGTCATTTACATTCACGAGCAGGAGGAGAGAATACATTGTAGAGACCATGGGAAGGTGTGCAAACCATGGGAATTTATCAACCATTTTGGCATGGTTCCTTTATAATGAGAGGGATCATTTTTACAAAGCAAAACTCTATTATTTATAGAAGAATATAGAGAGAAGAGAAGGAGAAAAGGAGGGAAACTCATATTCAAATATTCAACCACTAACAAGTGATAAATTCTACAAAACCTCCTACGGCAATGTCGGATGTACTTTCCCATGTCTATTTGATGTGTGGAAGAAGGAAGAAAGAAATATCTGATTGAAATTTGGTGGTTGAGGTCAATTAGATGTGTGTATTGATGATCAGAAAGACGTTTCCCTATTTTCCACCTACCAAATCCCACCTAAATATGATTTTGAAAATTCCAACATGTAGCTAATGTCACCATCTTTCAAATGAGACCAAACACGGGGAATCTGAACCGCAGAGAAGTTATGGCTATCGAGAATTCTACAAGTCGCTCTGACATGTGGCGCATGTTGATTGATTGAGGAAATCAACAAACTGTTGATTTGATTTTTCATTTCTACCACTTGTCACACACCGGTTGATTGTCGGGAGTTGGCAACATGTTGGCGCACTTTGATAGGTTACATGTAGCACACTCAAGTCTAATAGATTATGTGGCATGTTGATGGTGCAAGGCACATAAGTAAAAGGAAGGCGCGTGAAAGGGAAACAAAGGGAAGCCACACACGGAGCTACACACAGGAGGAATAGGATAATACTTGCAGGGGACAAGTACGGGGAAGGGGCATGAGCATTCAAATAAGGGAGGGAGTGCAAAGTGGAAAAAGAAAAGTCATACGTGAGGGAGACAAATGTATGCAAGCGCACAAAAGAGATGACACGGATTTAGCCAATTGGAAGGTAAGTCGCATAGGTGCGCACAAGGAGTACACGCAGAATAAGAATGAACATGGATGCACAGAGGGAAAGTGCAAAATTAAAAATGGGAGGAGATAGAAGAATACAGAGGGAAGGGGAAGAAGGAAGGTGCATAAGGGCACGCAGAGGAAATGCAACTGTGCCAAGGTTTCAAATGAACAATCTTGAGTGAACGTAACCTGAAATGTGAAATATCAGAGTCAAAATAAAATATAAG
Organism: Taxus wallichiana var. yunnanensis; assembly: GCA_018340775.1. NCBI lineage: Eukaryota > Viridiplantae > Streptophyta > Pinopsida > Cupressales > Taxaceae > Taxus > Taxus wallichiana. The sequence goes on from CM031242.1 coordinate 489,801,034, forward strand.
TTATCTAGATAATTAGGAGAGTTTTTGGATAATAGTTTTGGTGAATTTTGGGGACATATTCTGCTAGATGAAGAGACCAGAGCCTTAGAAGTGTCCATTGGGCATAGATTCAAGTACTAAACTTGAAGATATAATCTGCAACTTGAAGAACATCCCTAAAGTCACTTACAACACTGTCTGAACTCTGAACTAAACTATTGCTCTCATGTGAATATGTTATGACTTGGATTCATGAGAGTGAAAATCTATACACAGAATTTTGGAACTACCTTTTCCAAAATTGAACTATCATCCCAGGAAGCAATAAAAAGGGGCCGCGGGTGCAACAAGAAAGGAAAGGCACCAGAGGGAGCGCCGAAATAGAAGCATAACAATATGTACAAAAGTTGAAAATCATACATGTCACAAAGGGAACATGTAGAGTGTGCAAGAACTTGTGTGACTAAAATCAAACCTAAACTATCCTACTCTAACTATAAGCAAAGGGTGATCATATAAAACCTACAATAGGTAGGGAGAAGTAGCTTCCTTCCTCACAAATTACGACCATGTAATTGATTTGGCATTGGACATGGTCTGAAACAAGAGTGAAAAACCAACATGCAGATGGTGTTTCACCCTCCTCAAATTATTAACAAACAGGATATACACCTCCTAAATTTGTTATGCATTTGGATTCAGGAGGTGTTGTTGCTGACCTTTGGCGCATGAAGCTCAACCTCATGTTCTGGAGCGAACATGACCGGTGGCAACTCTTTCTTTGGCTCTAGACTAGACATATATTGGATTAGGCTTGACTTGATCCTTGTGATTTACCCATTTTTTTGAAACTCAATCCCAAGATGCAATTATCCTACTGATTGACCTCCTAAAGGGGAGAACTTGCAAGTGGGTCACATAAATTTGGGGTGCGAGGTTATGCCTCTACAAGCAACTCGATATCCTTCACAATTACACCCTCGGGAACTAATTGAGTCTCTTCAAACAAGTGCAGTATAATTTCCTCTTCCCATTTGGAGTCGCATGAGTCATGTCATTATTCAACTCGTTTTACTGATCACCGAACATGATGGTGTTGGCTGGAAAAGGCATGTTGGTAGCGAGTTGTTCATTTATGGTACAATTAGATAGAGGGGACTTGGAAGGAAATCACAGGATGGACATGGAAGAAGGAATAGAAGGCATGGAAGGCACATGTGTAAGAGGAGTGGAAGTGCACATGGGAGGGATGATGGCAGAGAAATGAAGGTGAGAGGATGGAGAAGGGGAATTCTCAATAGGGGTAGCGTGCGAAAATATGGGAACACACGTAGCGGGTGAGATGATGTAAGTGGCGCACGAAGGAATGGGAGGTCTATAAGATGGTAGTTCGGGGTTGCGAGTGCTATATTTTGAGCATCTACTTCTTTCGTACACTTTGTAATCTTGGGAAGCATCTTAGTAATAAAGTGCAGCTTCATTAGGTGCTAAAATATCCTGCACAGGCCGACCCATGGATAAGGAACCTTGTAGCCAACTTTAGTTTCCTTTATAGAGCACTTGACTCGAAGTTGCATCATGTCCATCTCCTTTTTTGAATCTACCTCTCAAAATCAGCTTCGTTGTGGAGTTGCCACTGTCATCTGTATAAATGTGTCCTTCATAAACATTTTGATTAGAAAAAATTAGGTTGTATGCATTTTCCGGATAATGGGGCTTATAAAACTGATTTGGAGGAGGATTTTTAAACTGTGTGGATGGAGAAAAATATCTCTGCTAATAAAAATGATAATTCCATGAAGGGAAAGAATTTATGATTACATATCTTCAAAAGAAGAAGGTGGAACGATTAAATAAGGAGGGGAGACTGGTCTACAAATGAAATAATTGGTGCATTTGGATCGGTGGAGTCACACGGATGTGTTGAAATATGCCTCCAAAGGTTGTATCTCGACAATGCACATCAGCTTGGTGAGATGAATATGTATAGCTCTTCAAACTAGTCCCACTAGGTATGCCAAAAGTTGTTGGTCATTCAAACTTGCACCTACATCTCAAATCTAGAAGATTCAAGTTGTTTGAGAAGAAAATGGAACCGTACCAAATTTTTGGGACCTTGCGTGCTTGGGATGGATCTTCAGAGAAGGTCGAATCCTCTACCTACCTCTAATGCTACTTCTACTCCTAATTGTAAAAGCAAATCCTAGACTAAACATGCCAAGGGACCAGGGATAGAAGAATATGCAGAAAGGGGAAAACCTAAGCTAAGGAAGGCGATAGCACCAGGGAAAGGGTCAATATCTCTCCACGAGCGACGAAGGAAATAGAGAGGGCGTAGGAGAAGAGGGTGGATGGCATGCACCACAAATCAACACACGAGTTCAGCTTTCTAGTGCACACAACACATGAACACATGGACTATAAGTAGGAATATGCACAACATGTCAGAAAATGCAAACAGAGAGGTAAGATGCAATGAAAATGAGAAAGGGAAGACAAGAGTTCCATAAAACATGATTTTATTACTTAAGGGTCAGTCATTTACATTCATGGCTGGAGGAAAGAATACATTACAAAGACCATGCCAAGGTTGGAAAATTGTGGGAATTTGGCCACCATTTTGGCATGGTGTCATTACAACAGTAGAGAGGATCCTTTTACAAAGAAAAATCTTTTATTTATAGAAGAAAAAGGATAAAAGGAGGGAAACTCAAATTCAAATATTCAACCACCAACAACAAGTGATAAATTCCTATAAAACTACCTACACAAGGTTATTAGATGCGCTTCCCCATGTCTTTTTGGCATGTGGAAGAAGGAAGAAAGAAATATCTGATTAAAATCTTGTGGTTGAGGTCGATTAGATGTGTGCATTGATGATAAGAAATATGTTTCCCTATTTTACACCTACCAAATCCCACCTAAATCTGATTTTGAAAATTCCATCATGTAGTTCATGTCAACAACTTTCAAATGAGACTAGGCATGTGGGAATCTTATCACTACAATAGAAGTTATGGCTATAAAAATTATACAACTCACTTTGACATGCAATGACACATGGTGCGCGTTGATTGAATGAGGAAATCAGCCAAATATTGATATGATTTGTCATTTTTGCCATGTGTCATTCATCGGTTTATTATTGGGACCGGCGCCCTGTTGTTGCATGTGGAACACTAAAGTCTAAAAACTGACATGACATAGTGACTTGAGCGAGAAGAAGGTGCAAGGCACGAAAGCAAAAGGCAGGTGCACGAAAGGGAAATAGAGGGAAGGTGCACACACAAGAGGAATAGGAGAATACTTATAGGGGACAAGTATGGGGAAGGGGCATGAGCATTGAATCGAGTGAGGGTGCATGGCTACAAAAAAAAAATGATGCGTAAGGGATTTAAGTGTATGCAAGTGTGTAGAAGAAATGACAGTGACTTAGCCAATTGGAAGGTAAGTCTACAGAGGTGTGCACAAGGAGTGCACGCAGGAATAACAATGAACAAAAATGCACAGAGGGGAAAGCACAAAATGGAAAATGGGAAGAGATAGGATAATATAGAGGGAAGGGGAAGCATGAAGGTGTGTAAGGAACGCAGAGGAAATGCAACTATGCCAAGGTGTCAAAAGAACAATCTTGAGTGTGCACAACTTGAAATGTGAAACATCAGAGTTAGAATAAAATATAAGTTATCCAAATAACTAGGAGAGTTATTTGGATAACACTAACATTGACATGATTGTCGATTCAACTGCTGGTTATGAGATGTTATCCTTAATGGATGGATTTTTAGGTTATAACCAGATCAAGATTGCAGAGGAAGACCAACATAAGACTTCTTTCATCACCCCTTGGGGGACATTTTGCTATCAGGTAATGCCTTTCGGACTCAATAATTCTGGGGCTACATATCAACGAGCAATGACTGTCATCTTCCATGACATGATGAGTGACATCATGGAGGATTATGTGGATGATATTTTAGAAAAATCTAAGACTAGAGAAGAGCACCTTGAAGTACTGAGGCATATCTTTCAACGCCTCCGACATTACAAAATTTGCTTGAATCCAAAAAAAGTTCATCTTTGGCGTACAATCAAGAAATTTATTGGGTTTCATTATTTCACAAAGAGGGATAGAGGTAGATCCCACCAAGGTTGTAACTATTACAGAGATTCCTCCACTAACAAACCTTAAACAACTACAAATTCTACAAGGAAATATTTAGAAAATCTGTTGATTCATATCATAACTTGCAGATAAGTGACATCCTTTCACACATATGTTGAAGAAATATGTCACCTTTAACTGGGGACTTGACTATCAAAAGGCCTTTTAATTTCTTAAACAATATATGGCAAGTCCACATGTTCTCATGCCACCTACCCAAGGTGAACCCCTACTATTGTGTATTTCAACTACTCAATTTTCTATTCGTTCATTGTTTGCCCAATATTATCTTGGTCACAAAGAAAGGTTCATTTATTACCTTAGCCAAACCTTAATTGCATACGAGCTGAACTATCCTCAAATTGAGAAGACATGCCTAGCCATAGTCTTTACATTTTAGAAGCTTCACCACTATCTCCTTAATAATAAGACCAAGCTGATATCCAAAGTTGACCCTCTCAAATACCTCCTATCTAAACCTTCCCTTACAGGATGGATGGCTAATTGGATCATCCTCCTCAGTGAGTTTGACATTGAATTTGTTAACCAGAAATCCCTAAAAGGATAGGTACTTGCAGATCAACTAGTTGAATCTCCCTACCAAGAATGGAACCATTGTGTCTAGATCTGCCAGATGCATCTATGATGTACATTGAGGAATCCATCATGTGGCAAGTCCACTTTGACGGGTCATTCACCTTTCATGGTTCAGGAGTAGGAGTGGTACTTATCACTCCCACTGGAGAAGTCATTCCACAGGCATTTCGTTTGGGATTCCCTTGTACAAATAATATTGCAGAATATGAGGCACTCATTGCCAACTTGAAATTAGCTATCACATGGAACATTAGATAACTACGAGTCATTGGTGACTCCCAATTGATCATTAAGCAAGTTAATGATGAATACAAAGTTAAATATGAGAAGCTTGTTCCATACAAGAAATTGGTTGAAACTCTAAAGGAGTAATTTGTACAAATTATCTTTGAACAAAGACCAAGATCACATAATTGATCAACAGATGCCATGGCTACAATTGGGTCTTTACTATGCATTCCACCTCAGAAAACAAGATGCCTTTCTTTGTTGAACACTTGCGAGTGCCTGCATATGACATGTTAGAATCTTGTCTAGCATGTGAAGTTGTTGGTCCTCTATCCCCTTGGTATGATCCCATTTTTAACTACTTACAAGATGGCACTTTTCCCCCAAATATCTCCCATATTGAGAAAATATCCCTTCTATGCCATAGTTCTATCTCCCATAGTTCTATATTTGAGTATGAGGTTCCTCGGAAAAGAAAGAAAAAAATCATCAAGAAAATAGTAAACAGAAAGTAGGTTGTCCAACTGTGAAAACCACACAATTATGGCACATTGGGCAAGTCCTTAAGTGAAAACTAGCTTCCATAGCTTAAGGAGGATTGGTTGTTCACAAGCAACTCTCACATCTCTACAGGTAACAATCACTTCTATCTAAGCCTGGTTTCCCAAAAGTGTAGGAGTTCTCTTGAAGCTATACTTCAGGGCCTTGATCTAGTTGATCTATTCTTATATATATGTCAAGGAATCGCCTTTGTATATTCCCATTTAATATTGGGGACACTTTCACTGTCTTGCACATAACGTGTGGCATTCTTCCTTTGTATATTCCCATCTATCATTGGGGGCATCCACGCTTCTTCATTTGTTGTACATAGCTTCGGTAAACATAAAAACATTCAAATATGTTAGGAAACCCTAAACATCTAAAAACCCCCTTTTAGGGAAAAAACTACAAAAACAATGTGAACAGTAGCCTTGAAAATTATCTTTGAGATAACACCAAAAATAGTAGAAAACATTTCAAAATTGTCCCACAAAAACAAAGTAGTGGTTTTCTTACTTTTAGTTGTCGGTTTGTAGAGTTTTGATTACATTATATTTCCATGTTGTGTGTTTTAAATTGGATTCATTTGCTTAGTTTAAAGTGTTACTTTAATCTGTTGTACATAGGCATTGAATTCATTTTATCTTGCATACTTGTATATAATTGTGTTGTGTTAGTTAGATTTGATTAAGTTGTATTTGTTATTTGCGTTGTAAATTTTTTTGTCATCATAACATCATATCATCTATCATCTATCATCACATCTATACATTATATATCAATAATATCTAAGCTACATCATCATGAACATGAAATAAAACATGTATTTTAAGCTAACATCATATTTAATATCGCCACGAGGGCAAGAGCGACCTCCTTCTATCCCCCCCTTAAACATAGACCATAATAAAAATATGGATAATCATAAGTGTCACATATGAAACACATGACATCATCTATTGTTATCTCATACACATAAATGTGATAAGTAGAACATGAAACATCTCATCAAAACATGTGATATCATTTAAAATGTTATCTTATAAAACAAAGTACATGTGACACAATCATAAACATCATGAATAGGTCCATAATCATCATCATCATATAACATGTCAAAATCAAATGTCCATATACAATGTGTCTCAATACATACATCCGGATACAATGTATGCCATCATGGGCATGAGTAAAAATGTGCCTTCATCATGAGGCATAATCAAAATAATACATGTACATCGATAAAAAAATGAGCCTTCATATCGAGGCATCTATCCAAAGTACATACATCTGTGTATACATCACAAAGTGATTCATGTCTAACTCGATTCCTTGTGGAGAATAGCTGGCATCCACAAGTGGTGGAGGGCCCATAACCCATGGACCATGCTTGCCTTACTACTACCATGTATACTACCTTGGGCTACTCAAATGATATAGCTAACAACAATGCTCTCTATGATCTCGCAGACATCAAATATTGAATGAAACTAGGCAATCTATGGCCCTCAAACAACATCATAATACAATGATCTATAGTAATAATCCCTCACATTAGTTGTCGCGAGATCCATATGCATATGCATTGTCACCATGACTCCATCAATCCGCCTGAGAATGAGGCCACCTCTACGAAAGTCTAGAAATCTCTATATGTCCCACTTCTGCTTAGCTGTAAGTTGGCCCCTCTTGCAATAATAGCCTAGACTTGTGCCCTTCCCGGTCTCTATCTACAGTCAACTATTGTACCTAGGTCATTGACTACTATAGTAATCCCATAACTTGTAACATCCGAGTTACCATCTGCTAAATCTATTGAAACCACACGGCTCCATCGCCCTTGTCTCCTCCACCTCCTAGACTATGTGGTAGGAAAAAAATCGGCCCATGTTGTGCACCTCACTACGGAGGACCTTATGGCATTGATCTCCGAGGAGGAACTTGTTGAAATGGTGCCTACATCCCAACTGGTATGCCCACTCAAGGCATCTATATCTATGGAGCTATAGGGATATTTCCCTATCTTGTTCTTTTCCTCTATCCGGTGGAGGACCCTGTCCACCACCGCCATCATGGCCCTATCCATCGGATCCATCATCACTCGATTCATGCTCATACCTACCACTCAAATGCTCTACTAGTGGTCTAACCCTTACATCTTGTGTCGCTTTGCCAAAAAGTGAGACGATGAGGCAGACTATAAAATACCACGGTGCATATGCCACCGTCAATCTAGGATCCTTGATCCATCTCAACAGGGCTTATACATGTGGTATCATCTAATCAAAACTAGCTCAGCCTATCTCGTGGCCCTATATCAATTGTCTCTTGAGCTCGGTGTGCATACCACATCTTGGCCCTAGGACATCCTGTGTGACACCAAAGCTGCCATTGGCATCGGCCACTCTATAGAACTCTATAATTTATCTCCAGGTGCCAATCAAAAAGTGCTCAACCATACATATACTTAGCTCATGTGCATCCTCTTCCCATAGATACTGCCGGTATGGCCTCCATACTATCATATGTTGTTGGATCTCGTCCAAAACTTGGTGATAGTGATATGTGTCTGTGAACATCATCACCATCTGGGACCCATCCCATCAATGATGGCTCATTAGGATCCCAAACTCGTAACGTGCCCGCAAGGTGGCCACCAACTATATGGTCGCAGGCCCATATCTGCAACAAAGTAGCTGGACTTATGGTCTTCTAACCATATTATGTGATCAAATGAAAATCCCAAGATAAGTGTGCTGACATACACTGGCCCCAACAATATCTCTCACCTCGAATCAATCCTCGTACCACACCAATGAGGCTGAGTGAAAACGATGTCCCTATCTTTTTAGTAAGTAGGATGCCACTAATAAATTTCATAAGATAGACTACCACTTCATATAGTCTCAGATCTATAATACACTGGTGCATCCACACTATCATACCTCGGTGAGGTATCTCATCATGACCAAATATCTTGACTAGGAAATCAATGATCTGATCTCTGTCACTAATATACTCTATCAACTGTCCCTGGATAGGCACACACAGTATGCGTTATACATCCTCCAAAGTAATGGTCATCTCCCCAATCGGGAGCTAGAAACACTAGCTCTCATTATGCCATCTCTCATCTAAGGTTGTGAGTAGGTCATGGTCTAGAGTGATCTATGGCATTTACACCACATAAGCTAGTCATGTGACCTTTAACAAGATATCCATAATCTTCCTATCTCGTCGAGAGAATCTCACCTCCCGGGTGGTCACTGGTCATGTCACTCTGTCATTTGTAAAGTTGGTCATTGTCTATGCAAGATAACACAACACTTGTTAAGAATTTATTTTCTTCTATCTATCTTCTTCTATTTTATCCCTAACATTCTTCTAAGTACTAACTCATACATTCTTCTAAGAAACCCATATTTTCTTCTATACTTTTCCTATTTTTCTAAGTGTTAACTAAAACACTTTCTCGGCACATGCACACCCCTAAGGATGCATGCACACCCTTTGAAATCTACACACCCAAAACGTGTGTGCCTTCTTCCCATCGCATACGTGCCAATCATGACGTGTGTGCTCACAAAACTTTCCACCCCTCCTAACATATGCATATGCATCCTTCAGAAGCATGCGCACACGATTTAACACATGCACCTACACGCACATGCTTTCCCTCCCGGAGGCTGCACACCTTTTGATGCTCGCACTGCACACACACATTTTTCAATGCATGCATGCATTTGGTAATGCCTACAAGCACCCTAAGGGCTGCGCACACATTTTTACTAAACCTAATTACACTAATAAATGCACTTAAATGAAGAAATGTATAAATAAGGATAGGGAACTCACGTAAGGTCTATCGTCCTCCTCCTGTGCATACTCTCGGACCATGTCTGTGTGCCTCCTATAATTTTGAACTCTTACCATCGCACCTCATGGTAAAAATCAGCAGGGGTTTGGTAATAAATGTACTAGTCACGATGATAACCCCGGGAGGCCATTGACCATCATGATGATTATTTTTATTAAATAATTTTTTTACTCATTTTCTTCTCGTTGGGGCATACTTTATGTGATCCGACTCCCGTTTCTTCTCCATAGGGAATTCTTCATGCTTTTAAGGGATCTTCCAATACATTAATTCTTTTGACTAATTAAAAAAGTTACTAAAAAATAGGAAAAACCATATTTTCTAAAAAAATCCAAAACATATTAAAAATCCAAAAATTCATAAAAATTCAAAAATTGACAAAATTTGGTAAACAACTCATACCTAGCTAAAGTTTGTGTCACACACATGGTATTCATCTCATATCTTTCTGGTGTTTTCATGTTTTTATAACCAAATGACTCGTGAATCATTTGGATCTACAACCATTTACAAAGCTAGATTACTTGCTTCGTCTATACTCTGGGGCACAACGAGTTACCTGGTATTGTGTTGTAGCGCACAATGCTTTCTCACTAGACCTTATGTCCTCCATTTCCCCATACATGTATCCTTTATTGGGGTACCACTTTTAACTCTTTTCATTTATCATAAACATCTAGGAACAAAATCTTGATAACAAAACATTTGTGCAACTATCTTGAACGTTGTTGGTTTGAGTATGTGTGTTTGTACTTATTTCCCTATTAGATTAGCTTATTTACTTCTTGTATTGCATTGCATTTTGTATGTTGCATGGATCTGGTATTTTAGCAATGGACAGCTTTTTTGTACTATGGATTTTCATGGAATTCTACATTTTTGTCTTATTCTTATATTTTTAATAAGGACCAATGATGAAGATCACTAGCAATATGATGAAAGATAAGCTGTTTTAAAGGTACTAGATGGATTTTAGCTCAATCCCCCTTTCTCATTCTATTAATTTTTCTTCTCTCTCCATCACACTCAGCTTCACCATTTTTCGTCTATGTTCTACGTACACTACTCTCAATATAAATCTAAAATATTTGTTGAATCTCCGTTCAAGCGGGTAGCTCCCCTGTCAATTCGGTTATTCAATATAATGTGTAAGATGAGCAACACCAATGAAGGTAGGATAAATATTTTTCAGGGGTACTTCGTACTCAAGTAAAAACATTACTAATATAGCTTCCCTTCTATATGTTATCCTTCTTTTCGATTGTCTATCGACTTCTTTCATCACCCCATTAACAATTGAGGGGGCATCCTTCATCCTATTATTTTTTTTTACTTGTCTATACTTGTTTACTATCTTTGAAGGGACGTAGAAAAATCCACCCCAAAGAGGGGAAAATTTAGACACCTATTATTTGATCAAAGCAATATTATTCCTAACATTGCACTAACTATTATATTCCTAAAAATTGACGACACTTCATCCATTCGGCTCTTTTCCATTCAATTTGTCTTAGTTAACCATTACACGTTGATTAAGCTTATTTTCCTTCAGTTGACTAATATATCTTCTCATTATCTAGCTCCCTCTTCCAACGCTTCCAAAATCAATCAATACCTCCTCCAGATACTCCCAAAAATATACCTAAGCCTATTTGGGACCCCTAATTAATCCTAAAAGATTAATTAGCCTCTAAACCTAGTCAAATCTTGCTTTGACTTGCTAAAAGTGCTTTTGGACTTACCTTTAGTCCCACGTGCACCAAAATAATTCCTTTCTTGGAATTGGAAACCTATAAATAGAACCCTCATCCTCATCATTTCTAAGAACACTTCTCCTCCTCTAACATAAACTATAGGAAAATAGGATTTGATTATTTCTTCCATTGTTATTGAGCTATTATCTTCCATTACATATTCCAAAACTCAAGCTTGAGTAAATGAGAAGAACCATATGTGTGACGCCCACTAACATCTCCCCCTTGAGACCCACGAACAACCTAGATTTAGTTAGAAAAATTATGGAATAATTTTATTTTAATTTATTTTTTCAAATGTTCACAACAAAATTTCCAAGAGTCCATTAGGAAAATTATTGAATAAACTTACAAAACACTAAAAGAGTGAAGGTTATCCCGAGCATAGTAAGATTATCTTCTTACAGGCACGGGAATAAATTTCTCGGGTGTGGGAAGAAACTTTTTCTGAGGGGCGAGGGAGAATTTTCTCAAGGGTGTGGAAGATGGGTGCAGGAAGAATTTTCTCCCGGGTGCAAAAGGCGGGGCACGGGAAGAATTTTCTCCCGGGCGTGGAAGGAAGGGCGCGAGAAAGAATTTTCCAAATTTCCCTGTTTCGAACTTAGATTATTTTTGAAGCCAAATGAAGTAAAAAACTTCAGGAGGCCATAACTTTTGATACGAAACTCGGTTTTTAGAAAACGAGGACTTTATGCAAAGATCTCGATGTCCTCTTTGCACAGCAACCTTAAAAATTTAATTTTGATAAATTCTTAAGGGTTGATTTTGAGAAAATGTTTTTCTATCACTAAACAGGTGAACTGGTATTTTCAACTTACACAAATTTGTTCAAATTCGCCATTAATTCCTTCTCAACATGCCAAATAGGCATAAAGATTTCGCTTGGGTAAATTTAGTTTGGATTGTGAGGGTTAATTTGTTTAATGGATTTGCAATTCCAAAATACCAATTTTTGTACAGCAAGATGTCTGCAATTTTGCCTTTGCCCAATTTGAAAGATTCTATAATAATTTCTTAAGTGTTAAGGTCTCATTAGAGTCGTTTTGATCATGCAACTTCAATTTAATTGTTTCATTTCATTTTCTAAGGTAGCAAGGTCGTTCTAAACATTTTTGATTTAAAATTTACCAGTTTGAAAATTATCTAACAGAGCTCTACAACTTCTAAAACGAATTGATACATTTACATTTACCAACTTTAAAATATTAATTCATTCCATGCTAGTTTACTTCATATTTCATCTTCCTTCAACCAAATCTTGAGAACAAGGATGCATTTCAAAAGAGCATAATGATATAACATTCCCTCATACGCTTGTTTTTGAGATTTCATAATGCATTGCAAACACAAATTTCCAATGAAGACAATATCATTTTAACAAAACAAAATAACTTCTATTGACTTGGATGATTCTTTTACAACTTTCTTTTCCATTCCATTTCAAAAGACAAAATACAAGTCTTTCTTTTCCTTCCACAGAATAAAATTACAGAGTATGTCCTTCCACATTCAAATGGGATTTCACTTCCAAAACATAGTAACTCTTCAGCACAAAACATATTACATTGTCATCCACTTGAAGTGGGAAATGGTTTTACAAATAGAAATCTCACAAGGGACTATCAAAATTGTCTTCTTTCTCAGCTCCAAAACAACAGTATGAATTTCCATCATTCTCCCATTTGATCACAACAAAACAGGGGGAAGGAAACACTCTCCACCCAACCAAGACATCCAATGAAAAGGAGAAGCCATCCTTCTTCATTGGCCCCTGAGCCCCAACCACATTGCAATAAGAAATTTGACTCAACTCATGGAAACAATAGGCTTCCACAACACAAAGGTAATCTTTCACATGCAATTTTCATATTTAAAACACAGTCCAAAACAAAACAGTAGTTTTAGCAACCACAAGATAAAAACATAACAATAGTCAGGCTTCATCAACTAAGCCCAAAAGCAAGAAACTATAGGGGATGTTGTTTATGCCTCCCAAAGGGGAAATGGGTATCACCACCTGAGAAAAAACCGCCAAAATATATCATTTCAAGTCCCTGACATACCTTATGCCTCCCTAATTACCCCTTATTCCTCACAATTTCTTATCCCTCCCCAACCTCTTATAGCACCCCAAACGAGTAAATAAATGCAATCTATTTCTTTTTACAAGGTGGAACCCAAATCCCAACTCCCTCCACACTTATGCCTCCCCAAAACACTAATGCCTCCCACAATAATACCACATAGTCTTCTCCTACACCATTCCTAGGTCATCTACCCAACTAGCCAACAAATAAAACAACACATTCAAACATTCAACCATTCACATATGCATAAAAATAAAGGAGAGCATTTCAAGAGCTAAGCTCTTACCTCTCCATGATGGAGTTTGTTCCAAGGTTGCAAAACAACAAGCTTTCCAATGCAAAATAGTCCAAGAGATCAATAATCTACAAGTATGCAACAATCTCCAATCTTCTCCAAAAGAAAGAGCTCTCAAAAATAAGAGAAGTCGCCCCAAAATGAGCAATGTAAGTTGAAGTAACCCAAAAACAAGCTAAGGAATTCAAATTTATAGGAGAGGGAAGAGAAGAGGATGAGGTGGATCCATGTAGGATGCCACTTCACACATCCTCAACTCCACTTTATAATTCAATTTCAATCTCCAAGGCATAATAAATAAGTAGGTGAATAATATGACAATTTTACTTACACACTCAAATCAAGCCCACACCCCATAAGGACTGAAATTTAAAACATAAAGAAAGTGCAATTAAAACATACAACTTGACTTACAAAAATGCATAATGAAAGTCTAAATTTTACTCTCCAACCATAGGTAAGGTTGGTATATAAATTTAAGAGGTGTGGGACAAGTTTAACTTGTCCCACAAGCCTCCAAAATCAACCTCCAAGGAAAAATTCAAATTTCAAAGAAGGTGGAGTGTTTCATACTCAAAACCAACTTACATATCTCTTACACATTACTACAACATTACTACAACATTTAAAACAAGAGCCAACAAATCCAATAATTACTTTCTTATGACCCAATTTGATTACTTAATTTTAACAATATGATTACTCACAATATTTTACCACAATTTATTTAATTAAATAGAAAGGGGAAACACATCACTTTTAAAACACATACTAACTTAAACAAAGGAACCAAATAAAAGAAAAACACAAAGTCCCTTGGTCACATTTAAAGGTGATCCCCCATGGGAATCCCTAACACAATCAAACACACACAAACAAATACAAGTTGCCATGGTGACCTTGTTGAATTCATCTAGAATTCCAAAGTGGTTGGTCTCTAATCCCCGATATTTGTTATGATATTTTTAACCTGTAAAATAAAATACCTCCTTCGGCCTCATGGCCATATCAGAACATCTAAAATACATATAAATATAATTCTAAAATCATCTATATATATGAATCACAACAACATCAAGGCAACCAATAATATCATTTGCAAATTAATTAACAACTACATGATCATCAAATTAATTTCATTTTCTAGGTCTCCTCAATATATCTAAATAGCACATGTCGAACAACATCCATAAGTATAACCATGTCAAACAGTATATCAACATCAATATATAAAATGTCTCTAATAATCATCATGCATCATATAAGAATCAAGTCAATAATAATCTATGCTCTAACATCTAACATCATACTAAATTAAAACTATAATAATGCCCATAATATAGTCAGCAAGTATCAGGATCAATATCAAAAGGTGTCGAAGGGAAGTGGGCACTACATCCCCTCCCCTTAGACTCGACTTCCTCCTGGAAGTCATTGGAAAAGATGTGGAAACTAAACTCGTAACAATGTAGCATCCTCCCAAGTAGCTGCAGTCTCATCATATATGTCCCACTACACACACTTGCACGATCAATCTCTTTACCTCGAAGGCCCAAGGTCCTATGATCTATAATGCGAACGGGCTCCACCATCACCTTCCCTTGATCCTGCACCTACAATGAGGTCCAATCCAACACATGAGAAGGATCAACAATGTATCTCCTAAGCACTGAAACATGAAACACATCATGTACGCGAGACAAGCTAGGTGGCAACACTAGATGGTAGGCCAAAGGGCCGATATGCTCCAAGATCTCAAAAGGACCAACGAATCTAGGAGCTAACTTATAACCTTTTCCATAATGGATAGGGATCTTATGTGGTCTGACACGAAGGAACACCTTCATGCCCACATCAAAACTACGGTCATTCCTATGTTGATATGCATACTTCTTCTTCCTATCCTGTGCCTCCTACAGTCTTTGTCTGATCAAAACCACTTGTTGCTCCATGTCCTGTAACAAATGGTTGGTCCTCTCTAAGAGGTGTACCCTGCACTCTCTAACCATATCCCTAAAAAGAGCCATGCCTATGAACTCTAAAAATTATTATTGTAGGAAAACTCCACCAAGTATAGGTACTCCTCCCATCTCGATTGATGATCCATAACATACATCCTGAGCATGTCCTCTAAAATCTTATTCACCCACTCAGTTTGTCCATCTATGTCTCGGGGTGATATGTTATGCTGAAATTGATCCTCGTCCCGAGGGCATACTACATGGTAGTCCAAAAATGGGAAGTATACAAAGGATCGCGGTCACAAATGATCTTCCATGGAATCCCATGTAATCTCACAATCTCATCCAGATAAACTCATGCCACTGCACTAGTTGTATAAGTGGTCTTCACCGGAGAAAAGTGAGCCACTTTTTTAATTTATCCTTGTGACCATGATGGCATCATGGTGATATCTTGACATCGGTAGCCCAACAATGAAGTCCATGGAAATGGTGTCCCACTTCCACTCCGGTATAACATGAGGAAAGAGAAGGCCATCTGGATGTTGATGCTCGACCTTCACTTTCTAGCACTCTAAAAATGTGACAAAAACTGAGCCACATCTCTACGAAGTCCTCTCCAGTGATACAACTATCTCAAGGTAGCGTGCATCTTCTTCACCCCAAGATGGGCTGAATAGGGTGCATGATGTGCCTCTATCAATATGTCTTACCTCAAGCCTCCATCTCTAGGAACATAAATTCGACTTATGTTCCTAAGAATTCCATCTACCTCTAATGAGAAACCATCAAACTCCCCTCAAGGGGTCTCTGGGACTCGATCTCTGCTCTAGCTGCAATGTAGAAGCTGTCAAGAGGAAGCTATTGTAGAATCCTACTCCGTAAATCTGTGCCCACTAAAGTGGCCATAACCACATGTCTCATCTATTGAGAGCATCTGCAACCACATTCTCCTTCCCCTTCACATGCTCTATCTCCATGTCATACTCACAAAGAAACTCCATCCAACGCCGTTGACGAGCGTTGAGATTGGGTTGCGTGAAGAGGTGGTGAAGACTCAAGTGATCTATCCTGAGTGTGAATCTCAACCAAGAAGAAAGTGTCTCCATCGAACCAAGGTGTGAACCACTACTACAAGCTCAAGATCATGAGTCAGATAATTGAGCTCATAATCTTTGAGTTTGCGAGACTCAAAGGCCACCACTCTGCCCTCCTGCATCAATACACCTCCAAGTCCTACTAAAGAAGCATCCATGCATATGAAAAACTCACCCTGTGGATCGGCACTGCAAGAATGGGTGTTGTCATGAGGCACTCCTTCAGTGTCTGAAGGCCTACTCACATCTATCTGACCAATCAAACTTCTTCCCTTTCCATTTGAAGGGAAGTAATGGGGTGTGCAATCCAAGAGAAGTCTTGAACAAACCTCTTGTAATAACTACTAACCCCATGAAGTTGCACACCTTTATCATAGTAGTGGGTGTTGGCCAATCCATAATAGCTCTAATCTTAGAAGGATCGACTGTGATACCTTCCCCATAAATGATATGACCCAAATATTGTACCTCTTCTGAAAGAATGCACACTTCTCCAAGTTCCCATAAAGTTGCTGCTCACAAAGACACTAAAGAACCTGGTGAAGGTGCCCCTCGTGCTCTTCACGCATATATGAGTAAATCAAAATGTCATCTAGGAAGATGAGCATGAAGCGATCTAATAAATTCCTAAATACCCCATTCATCAAACTCATAAAAACTGTGGGGCATTTCAAACCGAAAGGCACCACTGTGAACTCATAGTGCCCATATCTTGTACGAAAAGTGGTCTTATGAATATCCGCCTCTGTAATCCTCAGCTGATGGTAGCTTGACTTAAGATCAATCTTAGAGAAAACTATGGCTCCCTTCATCTGATCAAACAAATCATCTATGTGTAGAAGGGGATAACGATTCTTGATCGTTACCTTGTTAATTAGCGTGGTAATCAATACACAACCGCAAGGATCCATCCTTCTTCTTCACAAAAATCACTAGTGCACCCAAGGGGATACACTAGGATGGATTAGGCCTTTCTCCAAAAGGCCCTCTAGCTGTAACTTGAGCTCACAGAGCTCTGGTGTGGTCATCCGATAAGGTGCTCGTGAGATAGGATCTGCTCCGGAACTAGGTCTATATGAAAATCTATCTCACGTGGGGTGGTAACCCCAGTAGCTCCCCTGGAAAAACATCTACAAACTCTCTCAAGAGGGGATGATCATCTAGTAATGGTCCACTAGTCCCATCCTCTGATCTATCACCGATTGTAACATCATACATCTGACAACCCCATCGCACACACCACTTAAGATGCATAGCGGAGATGGTGAATGGAAACAGGTCTCCTAACCCCTAAAATAACTAACTCAACTCCTAGATCATCTGCACAAGATATAGTCTTATGGTAACAATCCATCCTAGCCCTATGTGTAGACAACCAGTCCATACCCAAGATGACTCCATACGAGCCCAAAGGAAGGATACGAAGATCCGAGGTAGTGGTAAAAGGTCCCAAATCCACTACACACTCCTTAACTAAGGAGTCTACAGAGATCTTGGCTCTAGAAGCCATCTCAATGTCCCAACTAAGACCCTTGCCTAACTACCACCAGCTTGCATCGCTCTACTAAAGATGGTGCAATAAAAGAATCAAGAACCAGAATCAAACAAAATGGAGGTAGGAATACCACCAATGCTACCTGTGGTCTCAATCACGGTACTTTGATGCTCAGCCTGGTACGGTTCTTGACCACTGCATAGATCTGATGACTATGCCCCATGTCACCAATGGTAGGCTGAGATCGTGTCTTACCCTTGTTAATAGGGTTCTGAGGGCAGTCTCTCCAAAAATGTCCATCAATGCCACAACCAAAACAACCACTGATCCTCTCCCATGTGTAGCAGTCCGACCGGTACTGGAGTCTTGTGGTGTGGATCCGATGATCCGGATGTGTCTGTTGAGGTCTTTTCTAGTGAGATCCTCTTGTTGAGCCCTCTAGGCACCCTGTGTCCTGATGGGACCCCTAGGAGGAGGCCCCATACTCCGACCCCTCTATGCATCGAATATTTGTGGAGGTCTATAAGGTGGGCGGGACTCTGCTGTTGTTGTTGTTTGTGGTCTAAAAGATATTAAGTTTAACCCTATCCACCATGAGGAGGAGGAGTACTTGACCCCCTTGACCTATTATCCTACATTTGTTGGATATGGCTCCGGACTTGGTCTCTAGCCTGTTGGGTCTTTCCACGAGTCTCCTCTGTTATATAGGCCTTCTCAATGGCCTCAGCTAATGTCTGTGGACAATGGATCAAATTGCACCTCCAATGTCAAGATTCAGGCCCCGGATGAATTGTGGATCTGTACCTACTCATCTGCATGTAATCAACATACTAGAGTAGATCCATAAATCTACTCTCATACTCAGCCACTGTAAGAGATGCCTATTGAGGTCATGAAACTCATCTATCTTCTATTATATGAACCTCCGTGACAAATATCTACTCCTGAAATGCTCCTCAAAGAGCTCCAGGAAGTGCTTGTCTCGAGAATCAACATGGAGCTTCTACTCTCTCTCTCTGTCCTCCACCGAGACACCTCTCGTCTCTCGGTAGGTGGATCGCAACATGAGCTTTTTGTTGCTTAGAACAAGGAAAAGCTTGAAGCATCCGCTCAAGCTCACCAACCAAGCCTCTTCCTGAAATCCACCTATGTCACCAGAATAATGTGATGGCCATAGCTTTAGGATCTCCCTGATGTGGTTTGAAGCTGTAGTTTGATGACCCCTAGGCCTCCTGCATGCTCATCTCTAAGCCTAGGGCTCGAGACCTATCTCTTGTGTCCTAAAACTTGGTCTCCCTATCCCCTCTATGGTGACTCTGCTCTAATTGACTCCACATGGGAGTTCTCTCCTCTATGCTCCTCTCTTATGCCGAGGAGATGCACGAGCCTCAATGGATGTCACCCTATCATGTCCGACTAAACGTGCTCCTATGGTCCCTCCGCGTAGAGTGGCATTAACATCCTGAGAGTGTCTATAAAATATGTGGTAGGATAGCTACTATAGCATGATCTGGTGGTGGTAAGTCTAGGTCTATGTGAAAATACCCCTCGTCTTGTCTGCGCCTCTGCACAAACCAAGGAGAGTTAGTTCATTATTCTAGGTTTTATTCAGTTTTCCATGTTCACTAAATATGCAATTTCAAAAAAGTTGTTCTCTAGATTTGAAAGTGTGCTAGGTTTAATATTGTACTAGGTTTAAATTTCATGTCTCAAGTCTTCTAGTGTGCCCAAGGGTCCAAGATTTTGAACCCATGGCTCTGATACCAAGTGTAACGCCCTCTAAAATCTCCCACTTGAGACCCAAGAACAACCTAGGTTTAGTTAGAAAATTATGGAATAATTTTTTTATTTTTTAAAAAAATTCAAGTGTTCACAACAAAATTTCCAGAGTCCATTACGAAAATTATCAAATCACCTTACAAAACACTAAGAGAGTGAAAGTTATCCCAGAGCACAGTTAGATTATCTTCTTGCGGGGTGTGGGAAGAAATTTCTCCCTGGAGAGGGAAGCGAGGGTGGGAAGAAACTTTTTCTCTCTGAGGGCGCGGAAGAAGGCGGGCGTGGGAAGAAATTTTATCCCAAGCATGGAAGGGGGAATAAGGAAATTTTTTCTCCCAAGGCGGAAAGGATGTGGGAAGCGAAGATGAAGAGGGCGTGGGAAGAAAGAATTTGAAGAGGGGCTAAATTTTTTTTTCAAACTTAGATTATTTTCAAACTTAGATTATTTTGAAGCCAAATGAAGTAAAAAACTTCAGAGGCCATAACTTTTGATAGGGAACTCAGTTTTTGGAAAACAAGGACTTTATGGAAAGATCTCGATGTCCTCTTTGCACATAAACCTTAAAAATTTAATTTGGATAAATTTTTAAGGGTCGATTTTGAGAAAATGTTTTTTTTGTCACTAAACAGGTGAATTGGTATTTTTAACTTACACAATTTTGTTCAAATTCGCCATTAATTCTTTCTCAACATGCCAAATAGGCATGAAGGATTTCACTTGGGTAAATTTAGTTTGGATTGTGAGGGTTAATTTGTTTGATGGATTTACAATTCCAAAATACCAATTTTTGTACAACAAGATGTTTGCAATTTTGCCTATGCCCAATTTGAAAGATTCTATAATAATTTCTTAAGTGTTAAGATCTCATTAGAGTCGTTTTGATCATGCAACTTCAATTTAATTGTTTCATTTCATTTTATAAGGTAGCAGGGTCATTCTGAACATTTTTATTTAAAATTTACCAGTTTGAAAATTATCTAACAAGAGCTCTACAACTTCTAATACAAATTGATACATTTACATTTACCAACTTTAAAATATTAATTCATTCCATGCTAGTTTACTTCATATCTCATCTTCCTTCAACCAAAGCTTGAGAACAAGGATGCATTTCAAAAGAACAGAGTGATATAACATTCCCTCATACGTATTTCTTTTTTTTTTTTGAGATTTCATAATGCATTGCAAACACAAATTTCCAATGAAGACAATATCATTTTAACAAAACAAAATAACTTCTATTGACTTGGATGATTCTTTTACAACTTTCTTTTCCATTTCATTTCAAAAGACAGAATACAAGTCTTTCTTTTCCTTCCACAGAATAAAATTACAGAGTATGTCCTTCCACATTCAAATGGGATTTCACTTCCAAAACATAGTAACTCTTCAGCACAAAACATATTACATTGTCATCCACTTGAAGTGGGAAATGGTTTTACAAATAGAAATCTCACAAGGACTATCAAAATTGTCTTCTTTCTCAGCTCCAAAAGTAGTATGAATTTCATCATTCTCCCATTTGATCACAACAAAGAACAGGGGAAAGGAAACGCTCTCCACCCAACCAAGACATCCAATGAAAAGGAGAAGCCATCCTTCTTCATTGGCCCCTGAGCCCCAACCACATTGCAATAAGAAATGTGACTCAACTCATGGAAACAATAGGCTTCCACAACACAAAGGCAATCTTTCACATGCAATTTTCATATTTAAAACACAATCCAAAACAAAACAAAATAGTTTTAGCAACCACAAGATAAAAACACAAACAATACTCAGGCTTCATCAAGCAAGCCAAAGGAGTAAGAAACTATGGGGGATGTTGCTTATGCCTCCCAAAGGGAAATGGGTATCACCACCTGAGAACAAACCACCAAAATATATCATTTCAAGTCCCTGACATACCCTTATGCCTCCCCCAAGTACCCCTTATTCCTCACAATTTCTTATGCCTCCCAACCTCTTATGGCACCCCATAACGAGTAAATAAATGCAAGCTATTTCTTTTTACAAGGTGGAACCCAAATCCCAACTCCCTCCACACTTATGCCTCCCAAAACACTTATGCCTCCCACAAGAATACCCCATAGTCTTCTCCTACACCATTCCTAGGCCATCTACCCAACCACCAACAAATAAAATAACACATTCAAACATTCAACCATTCACATATGCATAAAAAGAAAGGAGAGCATTTCTAAGAGCTAAGCTCTTACCTCTCCATGATGGAGTTTGTTCCAAGTTTAAAACAAAACAACAAAAAACTTTCCAATGCAAAACAGTCCAAAGAGATCAACAATCTACAAGTATGCAACAATCTCCAATCTTCTCCAAAAGTAAGAGCTCTCAAAACCAAGAGAATTCACCCCAAAATGAGCAATGTAAGTGAAGTAACCCAAAAACAAGCTAAGGAATTCAAATTTATAGGAGAGGGAAGAGAAGAGGATGAGGTGGATCCATGTAGGATGCCACTTCACACATCCTCAACTCCACCTCATAAGTCAACTTCAATCTCCAAGGCATAATAAATAAGTAGGTGAATAATATGACAATTTTACTTACACACTCAAATCAAGCCCACACCCCATAAGGACTGAAATTTAAAACATGAAGAAAGTGCAATTAAAACATACAACTTGACTTACAAAAATGCATAATAAAAGTCTAAATTTAACTCTCCAACCATAGGTAAGGTTGGTATATAAATTTAAGAGGTGTGGGGCAAGTTTAACTTGTCCCACAAGCCTCCAAAATCAGCCTCCAAGGAAAATTCAAATTTCCAAAGAAGGTGGAGTGTTTCATACTCCAAAATCAACTTACATATCTCTTACACATTACTTACACATTACTACAACATTTAAAACAAGAGCCAACAACCCTAATAATTACTTTCTTATGACCCAATTTGATTACTTAATTTTAACAATATGATTACTCACAATACTTTACCACAATTTATTTAATTAAATAGAAAGGGAAACACATCACTTTTAAAACACATACTAACTTAAACAAAGGAACCAAATAAAAGAAATACACAAAGTCCCTTGGTCACATTTAAAGGTGATCCCCCCCATGGGAATCCCTAACACAATCAAACACACACAAACAAATACAAGTTGCCATGGTGACCTTGTTGAATTCATCTAGAATTCCAAAGTGGTTGGTCTCAATCCCCGATATTTGTTATGATATTTTTAACCTGTAAAATAAAAATACTCCTTCGGCCTCGTGGCCTCGTGGCCACATATCAGAACATCTAAAATACATATAAATATAATTCTAAAATCATCTATATATATGAATCACAACAACATCAAGGCAACCAAGAATATCATTTGTAAATTAATCAAAAACTACGTGATCATCAAATTAATTCCATTTTCTAGGTCTCCTCAATATATCCAAATAGCACATGTTCGAACGACACCCATAAGTATAACCATGTCAAACAAGTATATCAACATCAATATATAAAATGTCTCTAATAATCATCATGCATCATATAAGAGTCAAGTCAACAATAATATATTCTCTAACATCTAACATCATAGTAAATTAAAATTATAATAATGCCCATAATATAGTCAGCAGATATCGTGGATCGTATTAAAAGGTGTTGAAGGGAAGTGGGCACTACAATATGGTCTTGTATCCATTAATGGTGAGCTCTCACTCTCAAACCATTTAGCATCAAACAATTAAATTTGATTCTTTATGATCTTCATAGGTTCATGTTTTATAGCATTCAAAGATTAGAAAGTATTAAATACATGTTTAGTTTGATGTTTTTCAAATTTATAATGCATGCATAGGAGTAGCTCTTGTTTATCTCTTATATTGATGGTTCATAGTTAATTATGTAAAGCTTTGTAGTTTTTTTAGTGTTCTAGCCTCATTTCTATATCTTTCTAATTTATACATGTTCACAATCCTAAGCATCACTAAACTTGTTTGTTTCTTCCTGCATGACAATTTTCATAGCATATAGACATAAAAAATGTTAGAATTCAGGTTTCTCTTATAAACACCTTATTGGAAAACAAAAAAATGTATGGTATGTTAAACACCGGTCCATGTTAGAGCATCTTTGTGGCATGCCATATACCATATTCCAACTCATATGCCTACAAGAAGAAGGAACTTGTATAACTATCGCTTTAACCAATGTAATTAGTTGTAATTATCATCATCATTGTATATGTATTGTAGCATACTAGTGTATCCATACGCAAGTAGAATGTACTCTCTAAATCAAGCTAGCACTTAAAGAATAATGAATCCTCTTGATTAACTTTTTCTCCAACATACATTTAACTTATTGTTAACTCATAGTAATTCTAATAATTGTAGAGACACATTCCCCTTCTTTGAAAAGAGCCTAATTTCTTAGTATTAATAACTACACCTACATCTCTACAATACCCATTCAGATTCATCATCTCTCCACCCATGGATCAAACATTAATGTAAAACATAAGAATAAATAAATTAGATCAAATCATTTCAAACCCCTAATTTGTAAGATAAATGAGAAATTAGATTTCTCTCTTGGTAATTTTATATTTTTTTAATTTCAAACAATTGAATAGTTATATTTTGTGAACATTTAAACAATATTACAAACAATTGACAACCATTATTTTTAAACCTTAAAAGCATAATGAATATTATGGGGTATGACTTCATGTATTGTTAGCACCATATTTTTCACGAATTAGAAACCACAGGTATTTTTTCACGTACATAACATATAAACCTTTGAAAATGGTTGCATCGATAACAAATTTAAAAATTTATGTTGACTAAATGCAGGTGTATATATCTTGGGCCATAATTTTTAACTTACAACTAAATTGTTAATCTCTATAGTGACATGTTTCCTTTCCTAAATAAATCAATTTACAAAATAATAATTCGATCAAAAAAGCATAACTTTAACATGTCCTCCATTTTCCTAGTATTCTACCCTAGTGTGAATAAATTCATGACTTAATAAATACTAACATTAAATGGTTTCAATTTTTGACATTCCACTATAAAGACATGGTTTTTATGGATGTTTAACCATGCACGAAGACTAATTTAGGGTAACATGCAAAACAAAATGTAGCTAGCTCGTCGTTATAAAATATTACTATATTCATAAAAGATGTTGTTCATGCAAATTAGATGTCGGTATGAAATTTGCATTTGAGCCTTCCATTTAAAGAAATCATGGATAGACTAATACTCCATATGGTTTTTTACGTTGTGGAGTACAAATCACTATATAATTTACAAGGAGGGTTTTTTACTAATTAAAATATAAAAGTGTATCATATAATGTCTACATGTGAAAGGGATTCCTCATTTTGTTAATTTAAGATCTGGTGTAGTTACTTTGGGTGTAAGAAATCAATTTTACGTCGAACCTAGACATACAATTTTTGAAGAAAATAATTAATAGGAATATATAAATGGAAAGGTTTTGAAGTTCAAACATATCGGATCCACATGCATCAACAAGCACAGATAAGAGGAAAAAAGATGGCTTGATTTTGTTGCAATCAGGACATGTCAAAGGGTTTTTACAATGTGGGTCGGGAATTGACGAATAAGGAGCACTATTTATATGCATACACAAGTGTTGAAGTGCCAAGTATATGAAGGGGAGGTATATACATTCAAATAGACATACATAGACAATGTAAAGTGTGTCAGAATTTTAATATCCATGAGAACTCAATGCAAACCATCCCACTCTTTAACCGATTCCAAAACAACCCACCATAATCCAATTTTGACAAGAACATTAACATACAAATAGAAACATTAGGATATGTGTATACTTTAAAGAGATAAAGTTAAAAATTCAATTGTTTTGAGATAAACATGGAAATTTGTAGACATGTGCCCAATCAATGAAAATAAATATTTGGAATACA
Organism: Taxus wallichiana var. yunnanensis; assembly: GCA_018340775.1. Taxonomy (NCBI): domain Eukaryota; kingdom Viridiplantae; phylum Streptophyta; class Pinopsida; order Cupressales; family Taxaceae; genus Taxus; species Taxus wallichiana. Next base: position 489,826,822 of record CM031242.1, read on the forward strand.
TTCTCTTGTGCTATCAACGTCCATCCATATTTGATCCCACCTGCTACATCCTTGTATTTTATCGAGAGAGGAACCTTCAATCACGTTGTAAACATGCAAGTAAAGAGACAATTGTGGAGAAAGGAGTCTGCGTGATTTATTGATTTAGGTTAAAACCAAGTATTTAACATTTGTGTTTCTGATTAAGATAATTATGGAAATATATGCCTAATCGATTGCAATTTAGCACTAAATAAATGGATCAATTAAGTAAAATATAGATCGAAGAAAAATAAGCTAAGAAATAATGAAACCCTATGTGCAAAGAGGAGATAAAGTGACTAAGCTAGTTTGCAACTAATATTGGAATGTGTGCCGAAGTGCTAACCGGATGAACAAAGAGGGAGAAGTGTTACACAAATTAGCCTAAGGAAAATATACGAGATGACGATCTTCCTTCATAGGGGCACTGTGAACTCCTTGAAATTTTTCTAGGCATATCTTTCTACCAAAAATATCGGAAACCTCCTTTCAATGGTCACAAGGTGTTCGTTGTCCTTCACCTTTGGTCACTAGAATTTCGCACAATGTCCATCGAGGTTGCAATAGCATCCAATTAAGATTCCACCTACAAAACCCTCAAAGATACATCAAATCCTAAAAATAAATATGCAAAATGAATGGTGGATTGTCCTCGGCTATCAATGAGTGACTTACGATCGAGCGTCGTACTACATTTTATACCCAATGTAGTTCTAGGTGTGTGTGTGTGTGGAATTGTTCCCTAAGTGGATCTTGTGTGTGTCACACTTGATAACAAGCAAAGTAGCTAGATGTAAATAATGTAATAGATGTGTGTATGGAATAGAATGAACTTCCCCTATTATCAAGTGTGAATGCGAGAATAACCAAAAATTGTGTCCCTTGGATGATGCTAGATGGATTATAGAGATCTTAGATGTTTGATGGATGTAACATTAGGTGGTGATAGCTAATGCTTAGTGTTTTTTTATTATGATTACATAAGTTTATATTTATACGATTCCCTTTCTTTAATTTCATAACTAACCCTCAAAAGGTCAACTACCAAAAAGATAATACACTCAAATGGCTAGAAAGGACCTAAAAGATGTGAACAAAGTATAAAGAGGTCAAGGGCGCCCAAAAGGGACGAAGGGGCCTAACATTGGTGTCTGGGTGGGCATTGGCATTTAAGGTGAGAAATGAAGAGGTTTATAAACGAAGACTAATCTAAAAATAGTGTAAGACAAAAAGTAGAAACAAAAAATAAAGAAAAATGGCCAAAAGTCATGGGTTGATTAATACTTTTATTGCTTAGGAATCATATGAATAGTAGTATGAAATCATGTCTAAATAGATACCCAAAGTGTGTGATTTTGTGTTTACATTTTCCCCCAATTATGTTGTTGAGCCAATGCTTGATAACATAAAGTAGATAAGATATGTGTACTTGATAACCATGTAGATCGCACGATGAAAGCATGCCAAGAAATAAGGAAAAGCGTAGAGTGATTAAAAATGTGGAGCATGGATCTTGCTAAGGAGGAGAGTGGAAAAGCGGTGCTCAAAATGACCCTAGGGCGGAAATGCATGTGTAAATGTCACTGTTGTACCTATTTTTTGTTATGTTTGTGGAGCATGTTTTCATGTGAGTAAGTGCACAAAGTTGGTGGATAATTCCGTGGACATAAAAACCTGAAATAAAGGAACCGCACATACAAAGTAGATAAGATATGTGTACTTGATAACCATGTAGATCGACGATGAAAGCATACCGAGAAATAAGGAAAAGCGTAGAGTGATTAAAAATGTGGAGCATGGATGCTAAGGAGGAGAGTGGAAAACGGGTGCTCAAAATGACCCTAGGGCGGAAATGCATGTGTAAATGTCCTTGTTGTACCTATTTTTGTTATGTTTGTGGAGCATGTTTTCATGTGGGTAAGTGCACAAAGTTGGTGGACAATTCCGTGGACAAAAACCCGAAATAAAGGAACCGCACATAAAGTAGATAAGATATGTGTACTTGATAACCATGTAGATCGATGATGAAAGCATGCTTTGAGAAATAAGGAAAAGCATAGAGTGATTAAAAAATGTGGAGCATGGATGCTAAGGAGGAGAGTGGAAAAGCGGTGCTCAAAATGACCCTAGGGTGGAAATACATGTGTAAATGTCATTGTTGTACCTATTTTTGTTATGTTTGTGGAGCATGTTTTCATGTGGGTAAGTGCATGAAGTTGGTGGACAATTTTGTGCACATAAAAACCTGAAATAAAGAACCGTGATCGCGGTTTACATACCGCATGATCGTAGCTTTAAAACCATGATCGCGGTTTATATAGGCGTAATTCGAATTAAAAACCGTGATCGCGATTCTTTTAAAACCATGATCTAGGTTCGAATTCTAGGTTCGGTAATTACCGAACCTAAAACCGCGATCGTGGAACTCTGAGACAAAATTTAGCAGTCCCACGACTCCTTATTTTCCTCATTTTTCATTTCAAACCGCGATTTTTCCTAAACGTTTTTCACTCGCGCTTTCAATACCACCTCAAAATTTCTCATCGGACTTTTGGATAGCGATAGATTCAACCATGCCGCCAAGATGAGGAGGTAAGTCCCCGATTGTAATCATTTTTGCATTTTTGATTTTTTTTTTTTGCATTTTCATGGGTTTTTTGAAATGTTTGTTTATGTATACAATTTTCTTATTTTATCAGTTGGTCGGCAAGCTCGAAATCGTGCAAACCGTCAAAACATTCCTCAAAACCCACCAAACATTCCTCAAAACCCTCCGAACATTCCTCAAAACCCTCCTCCAAACATAGATCCACCTCCTATGGCTCCTTCTATCCCCACTGAGCCAGCAGGAACACAAGATAATATCATTGGAAGAATCCGAGAAAATAAAATTGTCATTGAGAACCTAATTCAAACTATAAGACAAAACCATGCTACAAATCCATCCCGCATGACTTTAGCCAATACATTGCAAACATTGATTGGCGAAGTCGAGTCTGCAACCAACCAAATACATAGATGGAACACCTTTAGAAATGACTGTAGGCGGTGGTATGCGGATAAACTATCCCATGTAGCTGTCAAAGACAAAAAAATTGGAAAATACCTCATTTGTGCATTATTTACCAACCCTAGAACCAATGCCCCCCCTGCAGTTACTTACAAACGGTTCCCAATCCATTGGTGCCATGATGATAGAATCAAAAACAATTTTTGGGACCGATGGTGGATGGTTTTTATTATCCACCATGCAACAACAATGAGGTTCCTCTTTATTTTTTGAAGAAATTATATTGCGAGTTCGTGCTCAATGAGGTCCCGAATTATTTTGACTTTTTTGGTCGAGGAGGTGGCTCACACAGCAAACACAGTGCACATGTAGGTTCAGCCTAGGATCCCCATGCCCCAAAACCCCACTTCCTTCGGTTATCCCTCATACGGTGAAGGAGGTTGTGGAGATTGATACATTGCATGCATTGAGGGAGCTCACGACACTCTCACCCGGCATAGTGACCATATTACATCTAGTGATGTTGGTAGGCGCGGTTCTAGTGCACCACACCACTTATGGATCATGTGGTGCCGTATGCACCTGGTGAGACATCATTTGCTGGTTCACAAGATTTATTTTCTATAGATGAGATGTTGGGAATGTTTTTAGAAGCTGGTGCCATTGATATTTGGTAAATTTCATTTAAATTATATAAATTTATAATAAATATATATATATATATATATATATATATATATATATACAATAGTTTAATTCACATGTTTGAGATATTTATATATATATATATATATGATTGTACGTCATGTACATATATGTAAAAACTAATTTTTATTTTAATTTAAATAGCAAGAGCCATTGAAGGAAACATCCCAAGCATCGACATGTCAAGCTCGTGTGGTGGCGTGTTTCAAACGTAAGTTTCAAGTTGTACAAACTTACAAATTTTTAATTTCATTTGATCGCACTAGATTATTATTATAATGTTTCATGTGTATGTTGTACATGTATTAATATTTTTCTCTTTTACACAGAGAGCTGCGGGTCATCATCTGCTCGAGGCGAGGCTGCTGCGCACGCCTCACATGAGTTTTACGCGAGTTAGTAAATCTCTTTACACTTTGTTTCTAATTACTGGAAGTTCACGTGGATTACATGTTTTGGACCTCTGTCATGTAGATTTTAATATTGATTTGTACATGTTTTTTGTATAGCTTATGACTGCTAGAGAGACTCCTCCATATATGCAGACTGTGGAGGTCTTGTAGATCTTGCCATAGCATCTACGTCATGAGATCCACTAACTGAGGTACAATTTTTTAAATTTGTTAAATTTTGGAGGTTCATTATTTCTTATTAAACTTAAATCTACAATATCAAATTTTGTAGGTATATGTGAAATATTTAATTTGAAAATTAATTATTTGTATGTAGCTTACCCCTCGTGAGTCTATTGTTGTCCCTACGACGCGTCAACAACAAATTGATAGGGATCATGACATTGCGGTAAGATTTCACATGCATTTTAACTAAATTGTACAAGTTTCTAAATTTTGAATGTATTTTAAAATTTTGGGTGTTAAAAACTTGTTTTTATGAATGTGCGGAGTTAGGTTACGGGCATGCTTAGAGACACTAGGACCACACGGATGAAATTTGTAGTGGCATCTCCTCTCACTACATCCCAGGTCGTGGATGTGCTACTTCTAGCGGGGTGAAGAGAGGGAAGATGTTTCATGAGTAGATTTATAGTCCACCTAGATGTACATATGTGGTCATGAGTAAATTCATAGATTGTATATATATAGCCTTTTTGCGACCGCATGTGGTCCCATATGTACATTATGACACGTGCTTAGTTCAAGATGTACACATACATTACATAAACTTATACATATATATTTTCAAAGATGTGCATCTGGAGCACACTTTGTTTGATTCTTATGTATATCCATGTGTGTTGATTTTCATATTTATGACTTTTTAGTTCTTCTTTAACAAGCAAGTGTAACGTTGGGATGCATATTTCTTAACCTTACGCTTTATGGGTTTAGCATCTAATGGAAAACATTAATATTCATATTCTCATAATAATATTATGAAAACATTTTTTTCTTTTGTTGAAAGTGAAGCTCAAGATTTATCTATTATTTTTCTATATGTTCTTTGTCTTGTTTGTTTACTAATGACTCAAAGAGGATTTCACTATGAGACTTATGTTTGTTTTTTCTTGAGGATTTTCAGAAGTAGTCTTGATTTTTCTTATACTTTTTTATTCAAGTGTTCACACATCTGTAATTTTTCTAAAGTATGCACAATCATCTAGGTTGATGGGAAAATATTTTATATAATATTTTCTTATATGAGCAATGGTGATTTTGAGGAGATATAGGATCAAAATTCTAGTTGGTGTCTTTTCCAATTATTCTATTAAGTTGTATTGGACTTGTTGCGGAATAGGTAGGGGATAAATGGTATTACCAAACTAGAATGTCTTGTATCCACATCACAACTTTTCTCTAAGATCCTAATGGTATTTACTTGTTCATTAGATGAATGGACGCATCCTATAAGGGATTAAAATTGTTTATCATTTTTTGGATAGATGTAAGTAGTATTCCCGATAGTCATTACAAGCTTGTCCATGATCTAAATTTTTGTTCTTTTTATCTCCATGGTTAGGATATATGGTTATTTGAATATACCCATCTTCTCGTTAGGACCATGTCTAAATTCTTTGCAAATTGTTGTAGCAACATATCTTTATCAAATGGGTAAGGAAATAGCTTTTTGTATAGATATTTTCTATTGTGTCCTACATTTCTTTCTTGTAAAGTGGTTAGCGTATTCTTCATTGAATGCAACTCTTGTTGAATCATTTTTTCCTTTGTGGGTGATATATTGGTCTATTCACTTTAGCAACTTTGAAATTTTCTTCATTAGATGGATAAATGTGAAATTCACCTAACTTTATCTTGAGTCTATCCTTGCATGTATTCCTATTCAAGTAACCTAGAAGGTCACTAAATTTTGAGCGAGTTTTAGTATTTGTCTTTGAATGATCTCCTCTTCGAATAAGGGATCATCTTCATCATAAAATCTAGGAGGAGGTGAGTCTTTGTGACTATGTTCAATCTTGAATCTATGTGAAGCCTTAAAGTAAGGTTTTCATGAATCACTTGTTGGTTTTGGTGGGTGATCCTCAACATTTTTTTATGTTTTATTGAAGTGGAAGAATAACCTGTATTAAAATGGATGTCCATTTCTATGAGGGATGGTCATTTTGGATCTTCTGCAAGTTGTGATTCATGGTCTTAATTGCCACTTCATACCCTTGTAATAGTCTACCTCCTAACTCAAGGACTCTTGCAAGTACTTCGTCGTTGCTTTGGGAAAGAGGGCTACTTCGTTCGGGCGTAGGCCCTTAAGAGCCCTGAGACCAAAATATCGTTCAACTTGACGGTGACTACTCAGACTCCGTGGCACCTAGAGAGGCCTCGTCTGATCCAACACCTCGGTGTAAGGACCCTCTATAATAGCCTCTCTCGATTTTTTCCTTCTCATTTGATGCTCTCGTTGTCCTACTATTTGTAAACGCGTGAAATAGTGCAATTGAAGCCAGTATAAGGTTGTCAAACGCTATATTTTGTAAATGGTGGGTCATGGCACCGAACCCATTTGTATCTTTGGCATGTCCGATTGGCTAGGTGAATGCTAGAGGAGGTAGTGTTTTGGTGCGCGAAAAGTCGTTGCTTCCGAGAATGTTTTACTTCGTTCGGGCGTAGTCCCTTAAGAGCCCTGAGACCAAAATATCGTTCAACTTCGATGGGTGACTACTCAAACTCTGTGGCACCTAGAGAGGCCTCATCTAATCCAACACCTTGGTGTAGGGACCCTCTACAATAGCCTCTCTCATTTTTTTCCTTCTCATTTCGGTGCTCTCGTTGTCCTCTTGACTTATTTTGCAAACGCGTGAAATAGTGCGATTGAAGCCAGTGTAAGGTTGTCAAACATTATATTGTGCAAACGGTGGATTGTGGCACCAATCCCGATGGCAATGGCACATCTAGGTGGCAAGTGAATTGCGCTAGAGGAGGCGAGTGTTTCGGTGTGCGAAAGGGTCGTTGCTTTCGGGCTACTTCGTTTGAGCGAAGTCTCTTAAGAGCCCCGAGACCAAAATATCATTTAATTTCGACGGGTGACTACTCGGACTCCGTGGCACCTAGAGAGGCCTCATCTAATTCAACACCTCGGTGTAGTGACCCTCTACAATAATCTCTCTCAGTCTTTTTTCCTTCTCTCATTTGGTGCTCTCATTGTCCTCAACTTTTGCAAACGCGTGAAATAGTGCGATTGGAGCAGTGTAAGGTTGTCAAACGCTATATTTTACAAATGGTGGGTCATGGCACCAAACCGACTGCACCGGCATGTCTGGGTGGCTAGGTGAACGCTATAGGAGGTGGTTTTTTGGTGCACGAAAGGGTTGTTGCTTCAGGGCTACTTCGTTCGGGCGTAGTCCCTTAAGAGCCCTGAGACCAAAATATTGTTCAACTTTGACGGGTGACTACTCAAACTTTGTGGCACCTAGAGAGGCCTTGTCTGATCCAAAACCTCAACATAGGGACCCTCTACAATAGCCTCTCTCAGTTTTTTCCTTCTCATTTCGGTGCTCTCGTTGTCCTACTATTTGCAAACGTGTGAAATAGTGCAGTTGGAGCCAGTGTAAGGTTGTCAAACGCTATATTTTGCAAACGGTGGGTCGTGGCACTGAACCAACTACAGCGCAAAGTCTTGAGTGAGGTGGCAGGTGAACACTAAAGGAGGTGGTTTTGGTACGCGAAAGGGTCATTGCTTCCGGGTTACTTCGAGTTTTTTTCAAGCATAGTCCCTTAAGAGCCCTGAGACCAAAATATCATTCAACTTCGATGGGTGACTACTCGGACTCCATGGCACCTAGAGAGGCCTCGTCTAATCCAACACCTTGGCGTAGGACCCTCTACAATAGTCTCTCTTGGTTTTTTCCTTCTCATTTCGGTGCTCTCATTGTCCTATTTTTGTTTTTGAAGTGGCGCGTGAAATAGTGCGTTAGAGAGCCGGTGTAAGGATGTCAAATGTTATATTTTGAAAACGGTGGGTCGTGGCACCGAACCCATTACAATGCCAACACATTGTCCGAGTGGTGGAGCTGTGTAAGGTGAATGCTAGAGGAGGCGGTGTTTCGGTGCGCTGTGAAAAGAGTCGTTGCTTCGATCCAAAACCGAAAGGCTACTTCGTTGGGCGTAGTCCCTTAAGAGCCCTGAGACCAAAATATCGTTCAACTTCGACGGGTGACTACTCGGACTCCGTGGCACCTAGAGAGGCCTCATCTGATCCGAAACCTCGGCGTAGAGACCCTCTACAATAGCCTTTCTCGATTTTTTCCTTCTCATTTTGGTGCACACGCATAGGTATGGTCTTGTAAACACTTGGGGAGGAGTCGTTTTCAAAATTTACAACTTTTTCAAAATTTACAACATTTTCAAAATTTACAACATTTTCAAAATTTACAACTTTTTCAAACAATGAAAGCTTCTCTTAGCTTCGAGAATTTAAAATTCTCTACTAACAGTGCCAACCACGTGAAGGTGGAAGCTTTTCTGGCACCACTAACCTAACCATAAAAATGTTAGTCAAAGAAATTTAAGTTTCAAATAAAACCATATACTAGATCTATATATATACAAAATACACAATTTTAAAATAAAATATATTCAAACTTAAATCTAGATCTTTAAACTATAAAATATTATATATATATATATATATATATATTGAAAAGAAATTATATATACCAGACATTCAAGCATTGTAAATTCATTCCAATGAACCATCAAGATCGGATCTACTCTGAATAGCAGACAAGATTGCTTCATGATCGACTCTCGAACCTTCCAAAGAACCTTATTATTAGGCCTTCCTCGATATCTATACAGTTGAATATTTGTCGCTAGAACTAGATGTGAATATAAGAGTATTTTCCTATGTGTCTCAAAGTCTTCAAACACCCAAATAGAGGAGTTTTTAATGGATCTTTGTCGAATCTAAGTTTCAAGTAACTACCACTCGACCTGTAGGATACTCAATATCTTCGCCATCTATAATAGGAGAAATCAACTTCTTTTTTCTCGATGCAATGACATAAGAAATAGTCTATTCCTTCTTCATTGTCTTACATCCGCAATTATTCTGCAAACACATGTCCTACAAAAAAATAACCAAGGTTGAACAACTCAAATTTAAACTACATATTAAAATTTCAATGAACATAACTCAATACAAAAATAAAATAAATAACCATAAATACCTTGTCGCACCAAAATCAAAAATTTCGTCAAAGTCCTTAGATGTTGTAACTCCATCGGAGAAACAAGTCGTAATGCTTGTGGAGGTTGATAACTAGGAAGCGAGTTAGAGGCCTACGAATCCATCTTTCCACCCATTCTTGTGAATCACACTCACGAGTGACAAATTCCATACAAGATGCACAAAAACATGTCAACTTTCTTGTCCATACAGCCCACGAAGTAGCGTCGAGCTACAAAATGAGTGCATATCACTGGACCCGGTGAATGTCATACAATCCTCGTAGTTAGCAATATGTTATTCCTCTATCAACCAAAAATATTTACGAAGCTGTGAAATTTTCTTGAGAACCTCGGGCCATGTTATCAGTATACCATTCCACTATGCTCTTTGCATCTTTTAATTTAGCACTATATTTGTACTTCAACTCTTCTCTTGCAAGAGCTCTTTTCACACATGCCCTTGCACCGTCATGCTCTCATTTTTATGTCCGGCCTTAGTGAAACTCCAAATATGTTGCACACCCATCTTGACGTGTATTTGCTCATCCAATAAAATATTCGTGCATTCTTAAACTGAGACGTGTAATTATCTAACCATATATAATGTTGTTTGAAGTGGATGTCCCTATCAGACAAGTTTTCATAAAATAACTGGAAACACCCTTGCACAAATTCAGTAGAATGAGTACGATCATCACTGATATAAAAGTGGTACTCTCTTAAAAAATTCGATCATTCTCTGTACTGTCAGGAGAATGTATAAATGCTATATGCACAAAAATGGCAACTTGTATTGAGTTGTAATATTGTGATTGAACCTCCATTTATGGTTGTAATGTATAATTCTATGCAAAATCGACTCATCTGAAACAATAGTACCAATAGGAAATGTGTATTTGCATAGCTTGAATTGTTCATCCAACCATCGAGCTCTATGTGTATGTTTCACATACTCATGAATAATTTCATCCTTAAATTTTCTCATAAATTGAAAAATGGGCATTTATTCTATAACTAGCACACCGTTTCGACTCTTTTCCATCTTTCAACTAGTATGTAACTGATTTATATTTATTAAACTCAACTAAATTATGTCATATTGTACCTTGATTTACTCATGGATGTAACTTTCTAATTTAGGTAATCCACCGCATGTAATACAACTTCCATCTAAACAATCCACGACTATAAAAAAATTGTCCAACTTCTTTTCACAAAATATAGTAGGAATGAAATCCTGGAAGATATTAGTGGAACTTAAACACAACATTCGGATAACATAGTTTCAAAATGAAAATTAGAACAAATACATAAAAATTTAGCATAATGCATCGTAAATTCAACATGTTGCCTACAACAACAAGTGGTGCGAGCATGGTTGATTTTCACATAGAATGGTTTCAACATTTCAAAAAAACGTTGATTAATTTTAATTTCTAGATTCTCTTGTTCAAACTTACAAAAAAATTGAGTTTGAGTCATATCTAAGAAATGCTTTGGATGTAGTTCATGATTAGTAGAACCAACTCTCCATTTTATAACATCTCTTGTATTGAGTAAAACTCTAGTGTTATCATGCCAAAATTTAATAATTTCTCGTATAGCATCGAATTATTTTTGTCCTTACGCGACGGTGCTCTAGCAAAAAAATACCCAAAAATCGGTATTATTGAGTGATTGAAGGATATTACATCTTTCAATTACTTTCATTAGATTTTTTTGATTAATTTGCAACATTCGACTTGTTTGCGTAATCAAAGCGTTATTTTTATTGATTCACTTACAACACTAGTAGCAAGTACACGGACGCACAATATTACAATCCCTAGTGCGTCTCTTGACACCAACAGTGTGATATGCATCATGAAGGTTTTCAACAATTGTAGAGGTTTGACCACATATATTAGATGTTGTCAATCCTAAGGTGTTTAATGTAGGTCTCATTTTAATCAATTTCATCAAACTAACCAACAATTGACATCTTTGGAAATCATTTAAAATTTTAAAATGATTATCCCAAATTCGATGGCTTTTCTTGTGATTTGTCGTTCATAAAGTTTGTCAGACATTGGTTTCAAAATGTTTTCATCAATTTCAATAAAAAATTAGGTTTCTTACGTAAAATCCTAGGAGGTGTTTTTGTCAAATTTTGCATGTCTACAGTTTCAACATGAATTTCCTTATTCACATTTTCATTGTTTCCTTCAATTTCAACATTTGCTACATCATGAGTATTTAATTCTTCTTCAACATTGACAGTAAAAACTTCTTCATCACGAGTATTTAATTCAACTTCAACATTGTGGTAGAAACATTACCTAGTTCTTCATTGCTTATAATAATTGGGATTGAAGATGAACCTCTTTTAGATTCACGAAGTTTTGCATTCGCTCAACATTTTGAATTTTGTTGGCCTCTAATTCGTTTGGTGTTTTTACTTAATGACTTCCTTTTTGACTTCGTTTTTGTCTCCCATGATGTTTTTCTTGGTGATAAGAAAAACGTGCGAAAAAAGATAGAATTTCTGATAATTCATATAGTAAGGTCGAGAGAGTAAAAATCACATGGTAATTTGAACATTGGGATGTGTGTAAATATGATTTATGAACCGCGAGCACGCTTTATAAACGCGATAGCGGTTTATAAAGCGCGCTCACGATTTATGTTAAAAAACCACGATCGCGCTTTGTAAACTACGATCGCGGATCTATTTGCCGAACCTAAGCCTCAGAAAATCTCTATTTTTCCCCAACCAAAGCTATGGAAGGTCATTATGAAGTGTAAAAGGTCAAAAAACCTCAAATCTTCTCTTCTAAAGACTTGAACCATACTAAACAACTGAAAATATTTCACAAAAATGGTGCCATCGCGTAGGGGAGATTCTTAGCTTCGTAGAAATATTATTTTTAAAGTGAATAAAATAAGATAAATATCATTTTATAATTTTTACTAACAATAGATCTTTAAGACATTTTTTCCCGTGAATGTTCATGTCTCGTTTAAATTGTAACTTTTGTTTCGCTTATCAAAATATGATAAAACTTATACCATCCCAAGCGTGGACAAATTATATATACATTAAAAAATATATATTTGATTTCTATATTTTTGATATAGTTATGGTGGGCAAATGGAAAGCGCTCCATTTTATAAATATTTTCAGACCACTTTCACGGAAAAAATCATAAAAAAATATTGCTAAAAAAATACAAAATAAAATCCATCCCAAGATAGACAACATCTAACGTTTTACCAAAGGAAAAAAAAAACAAGATTTGGTCATCTAAAATGCGGGCAAACGGACTATAATCTTATAAGTTTTTTAAAAAAAAAAACTAAGTCATATAATTTTAAGTGTTTAATATAGCTAAACTTGTCCGTTTTTAAAAAAATTAGTATTTTAGAAACTAGATTCTGAATGTTACAATTCATATTCATATAAATTTTTCTAATTTAGAGTGCGTGTATAGCTAATAATACCTACAAGTTGATATTTCGCTATTTTTGCAATATGACGTCCACGGATGACCCTATATTTGTCCATAAACTTCCTACACTTACCCATGTTAGAGTTTGGTACACCTTCCATGTGTTACACTCGAATATTTTTACGGCAAATTTTCATGGGTGGTTTATTAACCCATGGGTAATGGGTAACCGTTATGGGCTATTTTTGGGCCCATGGTTTTTCGGTACCCATTATTTTGTAAAACCGCCTCTTGGCTACCTATTGATGTACTTATAAATAGATGGACATACAATAGGATTTATATGAGTGTGTTTTGTGAAGGTGAATAGTGTGTGTGAATTCAAATGCGAATTTGGGGGTTTGTTGAGCGCAGCTCCAAACAAGATCTGATTATTGTAATTGTGAAGATTGTTGGCTTGTAATAAAATATGAGCAAGTGTTCTTGGTGGATGTAGCCCACATTAGGTGAACCACATTAAATATTGTCTTCGTGTTGTGTATTTTTCATTTCTATAATTCTATTCATACTTCTTATTATTGCGATTCTAAGGAATTATTCCGCATTAGATATTATTAATTCCTAACAATTGGTATCAGAGTCTGGTTTGGTTTGCTGAAGTGTTGAATCGTAGGGAAATTTTTTAGCTTGAGTGGGAGCTATGGCAAATGATGGAAGATCTAGGGTTGATAAATTCAACGGGTAGAATTTCAGTCTTTGGAAGATGCAGATGGAAGATTACCTTTATCAGAAGGATCTTTATACTTTGTTTTTTGAGAAGGTGAACAAACCCTCGAGCATGACAGATGCGGAATGGGATTTTTTGGATAGGAAGGCACTTGGGACAATCCAGATGTGTCTTGCATCTTCGGTATTATTTAATGTTTCAAAGGAAAAGACTACAAAAGATCTAATGGATGCATTAGGGAAGTTGTATGAAAAACCCTCTGCCTCTAACAAGATATTTTTAATGAAAAAGTTGTTTAATATGAAGATGTCTCGAGAATAGTTCGAGTAGAAGATCATTTAAATGATTTTAATATGGTTGTGAATATGCTAGCTTGATTCTGATAGAATTTGATGAAGAAGTTAGGGCTTTATTAATTTTATGTTCTTTACGAAAGTTGGAATAGCACGGTAATGGCGGTAAGAAACTCGGTTCAGCTAACTCAAAGTTGAAGTTTGAGGATGTTGTAGGGGTGATTCTAAGCGAGGAAATGTGAAGAAAAAGCTCAGGGAATCTTCTACTTGGGAATGCTTTGATAGTGGAAACTAGAGGGAGACAGAAGAATAGAGAAACCGTGGAAAATCGAAAGATCGGGCAAGGTCAAAATCCAATAGCAAGATTGTATGTTGGAATTGTGGAAAGTCTAGGCATGCGAAAGAAGAATTTGTTGGGAGCTTAGGATAAGAAGAAACAAGGGAAAAAACAAGGAGGCAAATGTGGCATCGGGTAATGTATATTAGAATGCTTTGATTATTTCTTTGCATAATATTACTGAATCTTGGGTTTTAGATTTAGGGGCTTCTTTTCATGCTACTCCACATAGGCATTATTTTGTTGATTATGTTCAAGAGGATTTTGGGCATATTTTTCTTGGTGATGATGAGCCTTGCGGCAGTATAGTTGGAAAAGGTTACATTCGAGGTTAAGATGCGAGAATGGGAATACATGACTATTGAAGGATGTCGGACATGTGCCCACATTAAGGAGAAATTTGATATCGGCGGGGCAATTGGGAAGTGATGGTTGTCTTATAATATTTACAAGTTGACTCTTGGAAGGTTACCAATGGTGCTCTTGTGGTTGGCAAGAGGTAAGAAGGTTGGAACCTTGTATTTATCACCCGATAGTACTAATGATTGTAATCTTGTGGCTTCGGATGCAAATACAACATTATGGCACTATAGGCTCGGTCATATGAGCCATAAGGGCATGGACATCATAAAGAAGAATTTGCTGGATATTCAGAAACAGTTTGGATTTACTGTGTGAGAAGCTGCATATATGGGAAACAAAAGCGAGTAAGGTTTCTCAAGGTTGGACCTACGAAGAAAGAGAGTAAAGTTAGAGGTACATTCTTATGTGTGGGGCGGCTCGGATATCATCTCTGGGGATTCAAGTTATTATGTTACTTTTATTGATGATGCAACAAGGAAAGTTTGGGTTTATTGTATTAGAAACAAATCGATGTATTTGATATTTTTGTTAAATGGAAAGCCTTGGTAGATAATGAAACAGGTCTTAAGTTAAAATGTCTCGGAGTCGAGATAATGGAGGGAGTATTGCAACAATGAATTTGATGATTATTGTTCTAAGAATAAAATCCGCGAGGAAAAGGCGATTCCGGGAACCCGCGCAGCGAGAATGGGGTGTCGAGAAATGATGAACAGAACAATAATGGAACATGCTAGGAGCATGAGGATACATGCAGGACTGCCTCTTTATTTTTGGGCAGAAGCGGTGAGCACAGCTGTGTACTTGATAAACAGAGGACCCTCAAGTGCCTTGGATGGAGGCATACCTGAGGAGGCTTGGTATGGTAAGAAAGTCGATTACTCATTTCTTAGAGTCTTTAGATGTGAGGTGTTTGTTCATATTGACAAGGATGATAGGACCAAGCTAGAGGCTAAATCAAAAAATACACTTTTATTGGTTATGGTGGTGATGACTTTGGATTTAAATGTTGGAGTATTAAGGACAAGAAAATCATTCGGTCTAGGGATGTGGTCTTTAATGAGAAAATCATGTATAAAAACTTGATTGCGGGAAAACAAGAAAGAATCCAAGAAAGAATATGCGGTGGTAGAGGATCTTACGGATGGAGCAGTGACCCATGAATCAATTCAAGAACCTACTCAACAGGAACTCCAAACTCCTACAATAAGGAGGTCTTCTAGGGTAAGAAAAGAACCTAAACGTTTTTCTCCTTCTCTTTATTATTTATTACTCATTGATAATGGAGAGCTAGAGAGCTTTGATGAAGCAATGCAGGTAGATGCCAGTAAGAAGTGGGAGCAAGCCATGGATGAGGAGCATAAATCTCTCATGGAGAACCAGACTTGGAATTTGGTGAAACTACCGAGAAGGAAAAGAGCATTGCGAGAACAAGTGGGTGTACTGAGAGTTAAAGATGAAGGAGGAAGAGAAAGATATAAGGCCCAATTTGGTGGTCAAGGGGTTTACACGAAACAAGGTATAGATTTTGATGAGATATTTTCTCCTATAGTAAAAATGACTTCTATCAGAACTGTTCTTGGAATAGTGGCAACAAAAGACTTGCACTTAGAACAGTTAGATGTAAAGATTGCATTTCTCCATGGTGATTTGGAGGAGGAGCTATATATGCAGCAACCAGAAGGATATGAAGTCAAATGTAAAGAGAAGATGGTGTGCAAAGGCGAAGAAGAACTTGTATGGCACAAACAAGCTCCACAACAATGGTATAAGAAGTTTGATAGCTTCATGATGGAGCAAGGTTATATTAGATGTCATTCGACCATTCGTGTGTATCTGAAAAGAAATTTGAGAATGGAAGTTATATTATTTTGTGTTTGTATGTTGATGACATGTTGGTTGCGAGGTAAAAACATGTAGGAAATAAAAGTACTCAAGAAAGCAACTAAGTGAATCCTTTGATATGAAGGATTTGGGGGTAGCAGACAAATCCTTGATATAAAGATATCTCGAGATAAGAAGGAACGGAAGTGACTTTATCTCGGGAAGAGTACATTAAGAAGGTATTGGATAGGTTTAACATGCGGGATGCTAAACCGGTTGGGACTCCTTTAGCGAGGCCATTTTAAGTTATCAAAGGAGCAGTGTCCCAAGATAGAGCGGAAAGAAACCAAATGTCAAGGTACCTTACTCATCAGCGGTTGGTAGTTTGAGGTATGCTATGGTGTGCACTAGGCCTGATATTGCCCATGCAGGGGGAGTTGTGAATAGATTTATGAGTGATCCAGGTAAAGAGCATTGACAAGCAGTAAAGTGGATCCTTCGGTATTTGAGAGGGACCATGGGGACATGTTTGTGCTTCTGATGGATCGAGACACCACTTTACGTGGTTATGTAGATTCAAACATGGCTGGAGATGTAGACAGCAGGAGGAGCACGACAAGTTATATTTACACTGTAGGTGGGACAGCGGTGAGCTAGATTTCACGACTACAGAAGCTGGTGGCTTTGTCAACCACAGAAATTTGAGTATGTTGCTGCCACAGAGGCAAGCAAAGAGATGATTTGGTTATAATAATTTCTTGAAGAGTTGGAGCATAAGCAGGAGGAATGTAAGCTGCATAGTGATAGTCAGAGTGTTATACACCTAGATAAGAACTCTGCTTTCCACTCTAGAATGAAGCATATAGTTGAGATATCACTTCATCAGGACAGCTTTGGAGGAAGATAAGTTGAAGTTGGAGAAGATTCATACCAGTCAGAATCCTCCAGACATGATGACCAAGGTGGTCACAAGGGATAAACTAAAGCTATGTTCAACTTTGGTTGGCCTTCGCGGATGACAATGAAGGGTTGAGAAGCTTACTCGGTGGAAATCAGTCTCAGTGGGAGATTGTTATGTTTGTGAATCTTGTTTTCATGTTAGATTTTGGTACACCTTCCATGTGTTACACTTGAATATTTTTATGGCGAAGCCCCAAGCAAATTTTCATGGGTGGTTTATTAACCCATGGGTAATGAGTAACCGAATTATGGGTGTTTTTGGGCCAATGGTTTTTTCGATACCCATTGTTTTGTAAAACCGTCTCTTCGGCTACCTATTGATGTACTTATAAATAGATGGACATACAATAGGATTTATATGAGTGTATTTTGTGAAGGTGAATATGTGTGTGAATTCAAGTGTGAATTCGAGGGGGTTTGTTAAGCGCGGACTCCAAATAAGATCGATTATTGTTATTATGAAGATTTGTTTGCTTGTAATAAAATCTGAGCAAGTGTTCTTGGTGGATGTAGCCCACATTGGGTGAACCACGTTAAATATTGTCTTCATGTTGTGCATTTTTCATTTCTATAATTCTATTCATACTTCTTATTATTGCGATTCTGAGGAATTATTCCGCATTAGATATTATTAATTCCTAACATTTTTATGTCGTCAATGCAAATGTGATTGATGTTGTTGATGATGTGATTACCACTTCCCATAAGTATGGACCTATAAAAAAGAACAAACAAGTAGTCAAATACACATGTATATGATTGAAATATGTAAAAAGTATGTAAGGAAAGTATGTTAAAAATGAAAATGTGAAAAAGGAACATGTGCACCTGATTCGTGATGAGAAAAGGGTGCGAGAAAGGATTTTGAAGATCATATAGAAAAATGAATTTATTCAGGCGATCTAAAGTCGGATTCGCCGACTACGTGTTTTTGGGGTGATCTCACACCAAGACATGGAAGGAGTGTAGGGAGAAAAGTCTAGTGTCATCCTCTAACCTTTAATTGCTTCCTACGATGTAGAACACCACTGGTGTGTAAAAATCTGATCCATTTCAAATAATTCGATCCAACACAAAAGTAGAAAATGTTGTGTAGTGCATGCATGTCAAGTGCTAAGGAATCTGTGTCTTATAAAATCCCATGTGAGGATTTCTATATATTGTGTTGAACTACAAATATTTTGCAAGCGCCCCTGGTCACACGCATCCGGGAATGGTCGCAGTACCCGGCCATCATTGTCCTAGTGCAGGTGCTATTTTTTTTGTTGTGCTAAGGACCCAAGTCTGATTTTGATCCCTATCGAGACTAATAACTATAGTATACCGATATTGTGTTGTGTGATGACTGCATAACATTATATGGGTGACTGATTCACCCAAATGATGCCCACTGTTAAGGGTGCATGCGATGTCTTTGAAGGAGTATGCGGTTCAAAGGAGGATCGATCGTTGTGTTAAAATTGTGCCCTGTATGGGGAAGTGAATGTGCTTGGTAAAAACTAAGGCACGTGTATACAAAGTGGATAGGAAACACATGTTAGTACAAGCAAAGACTAACACGCATGTAGAAAATAAAATGTAAGCTACGCATACAATGGGTAAGCTAAGACACAAGAAGGAAATGTAAACACACAAGAAGACAATGTAGACCGCGAAAAGCGGGTTGTAAACATGGGACAGTACCACTCACGATGTCATAAGACAATCAAGGCTGAAAAATCCAAACGCAAAAAGTTTGTTACCAAGAGAAAGGGAAAATCATACAATTAATGGCATACAAAGAGCAAACAATGACAAGTAAAGTAACCGACAACTATGGAATCAAGTAGCCTGTATAACAAATGTTGCGAGATGAAGCACCTATTAGCATGTTAAAAAGATAAAAGGTGTGTTGAAATATGTATAATTTGATAAAGTAGTGTGCCGTGAAAAATGAAACAATAACACCTATAGTGTGTGAAAGTGGATTCACCTAGGAGCCAATGTGGGGACTGGTAATAGGTATTGTACTAAGCATCCATGTTATGTGTATGAATCTATAGAATCTGCAATCAATACTAGAAAAGAAAGTGAACACGCATGTGTGTATGATAATGATAATGACATATAAGATATCTATCTAGCGAGGTTTAATAACGTGTACATGTAAAAGAACAAGTAAGAAAGAGTAAATGCGACCAAGATATGCAGTATGTTGTGGATGAGATAGAATGGAATGCAGTGTGAATCATAGGAGTCGTGTGCCCCAAGTGGATGTTTATGCATGTTATGAGGTTCATTTATACATGCCCCCTCAATGATCACCAATAATGAACCGTAAATAAAAGTGTCATCAAGAAATGGTTTGAATTGTGTGTAGTAGAAAGATATGATTGTCAAAGTGCAAAAGCGTAGAATGTATTCACATGAGTGAATAAGTGAGTGATTGAACACACGAGTGTGGTGAGGTCCATTTGAGATATATACCCTCAAAAGACGAGTATGGACCTTGGAACTAGATTACATATAGGGTAGTGTTTCATGGTGATTGTGTGGGAGATACATGTAATGTATTGTTTGTGCATGACAAAAGGATGTTTTTAATGTGTCACTTGTGTAACATTATGTGAAGTTGTCAATTGTGTTGTATGTTGCGAATATTTTGATAGTGTATTCTTTTTTGAATTTTTGTGAAAGAGTGTGATTGGGAATTTATGTAAGAAAGATGTGTGATGTCATGAAAGCATTGAGTGTGCAATATGTTGAACAGGATGTTGAGTGTGTCGTATGTTGTGTTCAATATGTGCAAATAGTATTTGTTATTGTGTTGAGGTTGTATTGATAGGTAGGCATGAAAAGTATGTAGTGTTAGTGTGTTGAGTATGTAGTAATTTATGTCGAATGCATGTAATAGGAGGAATGTGTTGTAAGCGTGATGATTGTAAAGTTATGAATATGTACAAGATTCCCTCAACAGTCAAGTGTGAATAAAGCATTAGAGTGCGTCATTGGGAATGACGATACAAATGTATCGAGATGGGTATATAAAATTCTTAATGTGGGTGGTGTGTGTTAATGCTAGAAGGGGAGATATAAGTTCAATTCCCCCAAAGTGTATGTTGATCAATGTGTTATTCGATTAATGGTGTTTGGAATATATATAGGTGATGCATGAAGGTGATGAAGTATAATAAATGCTGTATAGTTGATTGAGTGATGTGATAAATGATGAGAGATTGTAGTGAATAGAAATAGATGGTCGTATATGTATGCATGGATGAATGATTATGTAATGAATCATATAATGCGAAGATCAAATGGGGTCCTTATTGTAAGATATCCCTTGACAATCATGTAAGAACGAGAGTGTGTCATCGGGGAATGAATCATGATGTGTAAGATGCATGTGAAATACTAGATATGACAAGCATGAGATGTAAGAGAGATGTTAATGCTAGAATGCGGGGGGATAAATAATGTGATGCCCCCCAAGTGTGTAATAATAAGAGTGATAAAGTAGCGTTATCTAAAAGGTTGTCATTTTCATGGTCAAAACTATATGGTGAGGCATCCGAGACTTGATAAGCAATAATGTCGAGCTGGTCAAGAAAGGCCTCTTCGACCAAAAAAATATAAAATGGTTTATTATCATCGGCGATGACATGAGAACACATCGTCATTGTAGAAGCTGTACACTTTTTTGCCATAGTTTTCCCAAGGTTTCATCGGCTTTATTAAGATCTAAATGGAGACCTTCGATGGATACACTTCATGTCACTATCATGGGGCCCTCCTTATCGACATTAAATAAAAACAAATTAAATGTGTTAGGACGGATCAATGTACAAATTAAAGTCATGGAAAATATCTAAATGGACATCAAATTTAAGGGTTAAATGTAACCCTCGCGATTTTTTAATTTTATAACCAATGATGTGTATATCCTCTCTAAAACCCTAGAAAATCCTTCCTTTACTAGTTTTCATATCATCAAAAACTAAGAAAAATATGGTCAAAGCCGAATTCAAGTGTTTTAGATGAGAAATTCTAGGGTCATACGGAAAAAATGACTTTATAAAACTACAAAGGTTTTAACGAAAATGCGGGGTGTGATGACTTTGATGAGTTTTCAATGGAGGGTGAGTAACGGGAGGATCCCTGTGCCACCGTCATGTCGCAGTTTCAAAACTCACAATATCCCCAACAAAAACATCTTTCCCTTTGTTGTAGAGGGCATGGCTCGGGTGTTGAAAGAGCATAATCTCCCGCTTCTTCTCTTTGCATATTTTGCATCCACCATGGCCTCTCTCGACCAACAAATATAACATGGCTAATTATCATCGCGATGACAAGGACATCGTCACTACGACACTCAAAGCACTTTTTGCCCATGGTTTTCCCAAGGTTTCATCGAATTTATTATGATCTAAATAGAGATCTTCGATGGATACACTTCGTGTCGCATTATCATGGGGACCTCCTTATCGACATTAAAAAAGACAAATTAAATGTGTTAGGACGGATCTAATGTATGCACAATGGCCAAGCGATCAACGACCTCAACGTTTTCGTATGTCGTCATATGACACATGTCTTCCTATGCATTGTTAATCGATCGACGGTTGGTTTATCGAGATCCGAGAGAGGGTGCCTCCCCTTTTTAAATGCCTTCGGCGTAATTATATATAAATATATAACCAGGGTTCTCAATTAACCAAAACTCTTCAACTAGATTATTATATTATAATACATTAAATATATCTTAATGTAAATATTATCATGGTTATTAATTATATATTAATATAATTATAATATAATCATTGTATAATTATTAGAAATACATATTCAATATGTTAATATATTAGGTTAATAATATATGATATATAACATATATCATTATATATTGACTTCTAATGTATTATTTCAATCTATTTAAAATATATATAAATTATTGAGTAATATTGACTATATAAAACATATTTTAGAAACCATTGTATGAATATTAACTATATTATAATTTAATATTTATATTATATATCGACTTACAATGTATTATATTGAAACCATCATATGTATTAACTATAATAGAATTTAATATTAATATTGACATTTAATATATTATTTCAATATATTTAAATCATACATATTATCAAGAATTATTGACAATATAAAAAACATTTTAGAAATTATGGCAATAGTATAAACTAGACTATAATTTTATCATAGTATATTAATTTGAATTATGTAGTCAATATATTAATTTTGTAGAGAGGCATTCTACTGATTGTAGTATGGAGTGGAGATTCTCGTTTCGTTCCTATAAATAAAAAACTAGTTGTGTCGAGAGACACTCTACAATGTAGCATGGAGTGGAGGGACTTAAAGGAGTGAAGAGTCTCATGTCGTGCTCATGAAAGAGAAACTATGGTCTGGATTATTTCATTTTAAAATTACTTTATAAAAATTATAACTTTACCCAACTCAACATTTAAAAATCAAAATATGATATTATATTTATATATTAGTTCGTAGATAAAAGATTAATACAAAAGAAAAAGTGGAAAGAGTAATAAATTGAGTACGTTCAAATTATTCTTTCTTAATTATAAATAAATCATAATGGTTTTTATGTTATGGTTAAATTTATAATATAAAAATGCCAAATCAAATGCCAAAGTAAAATTAAATTCACAACCCTAAAAATATAAATAAAATTTTATTACTTGACTAAATTAGATTTAATATTATATTAGATTTTAGATTTATCATACTTAAAATCTCTTCTCGCAAAATTGGGATTGGCCTTGGACATGGGTTTTGATGCTCCATGGTCCACACTCCTACGGGAAAAGTACTTAAGACTCGAATCCAACTTTTTCTCCAACAACCCACTTTCCCTTGGATTGGCTATCTAGAATTATATCATCAACTGTAGGGACCTTATTTGTAAAGATGCCAAATGGTGCCTAGGTGACGAAAATAAAAGTTATTTTTAGAATGACTAGTGGATCTTGAATCAGCCACTCTTCGGGGGCCTTCTTGGCTCCCTATCGTGCCTTGTTGACACTCTAGTGGGCATCCCTAGTTCAAATTACATTGACAAATATTACTTCCCTCCTAATGGTTTCTTTGCCTAAATGTCATGGTTGTGACCACAATCAAGTCGACCAGTTTATTCCTGGAGCAACTCCTATCTACTCTTCATATTGACACGATAATAATATGGCTCCTTCTGCTAATAAGATAATATGGTCTTGGACTTCCTTTGGCTCCTTCTCTACCAACTCGACGTAAAACTCCCTTTTCTCCATCACAAATGAATTCCCTCTCAAACACTTCTAGAATTCTCATGTTATTCCCAAGATTGGTATGTTTACATCACTCGGATCGAAGGATGTTATTCTTCTTGGATCAAATCTACAATGAAGAAGCTACTCTCTTCCTTCTTGATGTAGTTTTTTCTTTAAAAATGTCAAATACTCCTATCATCTTTTTGTTAAGTTTCTTTTCTTTATGTTTAGTGTCCTTTCTCTTCTCGAATAGTTTCCTTCGAGAATCTATCGGCATGGGCAAAAGAATCGGTCATGTTAAATCTACCGACTCTTGTGACATTAAGGAATTCAACTCAGGATATTCTTGTCATGGGTGGGGTCTCGGGTTCTATGAAGCATTTTTGTGCTCATTCTCTCATGATTTCTAAATGCATTCTTGCCTCTTGGGATGGTTGAAAGGTTAAAGTTGGGGATTTAGTATTCTCCATATCGGGGCCAATAATAAGGTAATGTGTTGCTTAATGTGTTTCCTCACCATTGATGGGTGTTATAAAGTCATTCATGACATTCACTTGTTTCTTCTTTCCCACTTTCGTCAAGGAAGATTGGTTAACTTCCCCCAATTCCTCTTCAACTCTTTGGAAGATTCAATTGACCTTTTCGAGGAAAGGAGCTAGCCCAATTCTTCATCAAGGTCTACACTATTTTATTTTCACCAAAGCAGCCCCTATCTCCCTCGTTCCTCGATACTGGTTGTCTTTCCTAAGGAAAAGCACAAATTATCTCCTCTACCCTCTTGATGTTCTCTTATGATGCGCCTCATGGTACTTCCTCCTCTGCTCCCTCGACTTCTCCCCGTAAGTCTTGTTGCCTCTATCATTTTATCCATTAAATTGAGTTAGGTGTTGTGGTATGTTTGTGCGGGGTTATTTGAATACTTTTCAATTAGTATGAAATTCGTTCCACTCTATCGGTGACCTTATAATGAATACTAGACTCGTGGGTGGTAGTGGTATCTAAAGCATATATTATTGTATTGGTGACCTTATGAACAAATTTACACCTTAAATTGTGTGGTAACATTTAGATCCATCATCTTCTTATTCCAGACTATTTAACATTTTCATTGTTATTGAAACAAAGAGAAGGTAAAGGGATGTGGTTGGAGAATTGTTCGTTGCATTTGGTAAAACAGTGTGAATTCCTATTGAGGAAACGCATAATTTACGTAACTTGATATTATGACATTACATGAGAAAATGTCTAGTTGAGTCATGTGGGGAAAAAACGTTGTCATCATCCACCAAAATTTCACATTGTTTATACATGATAATTGTAGCTTGACAATTGAATTATGTGTTCTAATAAACTTGCTCCTAGAGTTCTGAATGAATTATCCTTTTGATGTGATTAAATAGAGTTTTTAAATTTTACGAATGCGTAGGTGTTGGAATTCATTATTATTCGATTCATCATTTGTTAAATATATTCTTCGTGTATCTTGATATGATTGATAAGCTTGAAAATGCAGTCCAACCAAAGAAATTTGGGCATTATGGTTACCAATTTTCCTATCAAGGCATTTAATAGCTCCCTCCATCTTGGTTCTCAAAGAGGTAGTTTGGATTCTAGTACTCTCCTCAAGTATAATACAAATTCCTCCTTAACGCTCATTCTTGCTCTCTTATAGTTATAATGCACATAACGACATGTTGATTGTTCCCCTTCTAGTTACATGCATGGTTATATTTTGTATTTATGTTCCTCCATAATTTTGAACTTTAAACTATCAGATAATGAATCCTTGTTAATATTTGGATTGAGTAATGTCTTGTAGTATTGATCCAATTACGATTTAATCTAAAGTAATAGACTGTTTCCACAAATAATTTAATTAAGATCTTAATCCAATATGTTAAAGTCATCTTGAGATTACTTCCATAGACAATCTAAACTAATGTTAATTTACTCCTAATAAAAATCATTGAAAGAAATAAATCCAGCACATTTGTCATATAGGAATACCATGAAAATTCTAATTTCGGTACAAAATTTACTAAACTGAGCTTAAAAATTATTTTTATCTGACAAAAATCTTTCAAAAATTTAATAATGTTGCATCTAGCAAGCACATCATCTTCATCTTTCTGTTTCAATTTCCATGAAATCAACCATCGGCACACTTAAGTGTGAAGTGTTTCAAATTAAAAAATTTCATAGGCATCAGCGTGCTTTAAAAAAATTTGTTTTATTGATTTCATTTGTTTTGCAAGATGTTTTTCACTTTTGGTTTTAGTTTTGAATTCATGATCACCCTCAACAACAACGTCACCATGCCCAATTGTATCCAACTTCATCTCGATTATTTCCAGCTTGTCCTCATGAGCAATATAAACATCTTTACCTCTAGAAAATAATTTGTTTTTTTATTTTTAACATCACTCACAAATATTCTTTTAAACAGTAAGAGATGTGGGATAATACCAACTGGATCAATATCAATATTAGTGCATTTCAAGGATTTTGAAGTTGGAGTGATATTTAAGTCGGGCTCAATGTTAGTATGGCTCTCACTCTCTCTTATGGATTTCTCTTTCTAAGTTTTCCCACCATGAGGAGTAATTTTATCACAGAAATAAATTAATGCTTGATCCATTTGTGTAATCATGTCATAAATCTTATTATCAAAAGTAAAAACACATGAAAATTGAAGTATTTCTATTTAGCATTGTGTATCATAACATCCAATAAAAGACCAATTTGAAGTCAACAAATAACACTTCCATAATCATCAGAATTAACATATTTTACCATACCACATCTTTTATTGTATATGTTTTATTGACGATTATCATTTCTTTGTTATCACGACCATAGTAATCTGAAATTAAAATCTAATAAGAGTTATGGCGAAGATAAACAAAATATTAAGTCAACAAAACAAAAATGTTATAATTATACTTGAGTGCATATTATGCTCACATTTTGATGCATTAAAATCAGCTCCACATCTTGCAGGAATGTTGAGAGCGTCAAGTAACGCCCTTCATTCACTTTTTGCAATAAAGCTCTCAAATCAACAAGAGACCTTGGAACATTTTCTTTTGGACAACGCTTATGAAACTTACTATATTATTTGTCGAGATATAAGGTTGTGCGATACGAGAGAGTAAATGTATTAAATATTTTTCCAACCTCAACAATAAACTAAAACTAAACAATTGATTTCTCTTTTCTTGTAATTAAGTTTCACTTGGCCTCTCGCAACTACTAGTGCCTTCACTAGTTTGTGTGTTTATAGATAAAAATATATACTATATAAAATGTGACACATTACTTACTATTAATAATAATATATTTCTTATTTTATGTTATGATAAATTATAAATAATAGTTTACTAATAATATAAAATGTGACACATGTCCCTGTGAGGAGGGCAAGTGAGGCCTAATTACATGCAAAGAGAAATCCATTGTTGTTTATTTTAGTTTATTGTTGAGGTTGAAAATTTATTTAATACATATACTCTCTGCATTGCACAACATTCTATCTGACAAGCGATATAGTAAGTTTCACAACGATGTACAGAAGGAAGATGATCTCGAGTCTCTGTTGATTTGAGAGCTTTATTGCAAAAAGTGAATGAAGGGTGTTACTTGACGCTCTCGAATCCTTACAAGATGAGCCGATTCTGACAATACAAATGTGAGGATAACATGCACTCAAGTACAATCCTAACATTTTTGTTTTGTAAGCGAATATTTTGTTTATTTTCTTTCATAACTCTCATTATATTTTAATTGCAGGTTTATTATGGTCGTGATCACAAAACAACAATTGTAAATAAGATATATGAAATATGTGATGCGGTATGCTAAAATGTGTTAATCTAATGATTATGGAAGTGTTATTTGTTGACTTCAAACTTGTGCTTTTATTGGATGTTATGATACACGACGCTAAATAGAAATACTTCAATTATTCATGTGTTTTTGCTTATGGATAAACAAATTTATGACATGATTACACAAATGGATCCAACCTTAGTTTCTTTATGTGATAAAATTATTACTCATGGTGGAAAAAATCAAAAGAAAAATTCATAAAAGAGTGAGAACCATAATGTCATTGAGCCCGCTTGAATATTAATCCAACTTTAGAAGTCTTAAAATGCATTGATGTTGATCTTGATCTAGATGGTATTAAACCACATCTCTTATTATTTGAAATTATATTTGCAAGTAATATTAAAACTCAAAAAAAAAAAAATCTGCAAGCAAAGATGTCCATGCTCATTAGGACAAGTCAAAAATAATGAAGATAAAGTTGGATACAAGTGGGCATGGTGATGTTGTTGAGGGTGATGATGAATTTGAAACCAAAAGTGAAAAACAACTTGCAAAACAAATGAAATCATTAGAAAAGAAATTTGTGAAACACACCGATGCCTACAAAATTTATGACGCGAAACACTTCACACACTCAAGTGTGTCGATGTGTGATTTCATGAAAATTGAAACAGAAAGATGAAGATGATGTGCTTGACAGATGCAACATTATTAAATTTTTGAAAGAATTTTTGTTAGGCGAAAGTGATTTAATCTAAATTTAGTAAATTTTTACTAAAATTAGAATTTTAGTTGTATTTTTATATGACAAATGTGTTGGGCTTATTTCTTTTAATGATTTTATTAAGAAAAAATTATCATTAATTTAAATTCTCTATGGAAGTAATTTCGAGATGACTTTAACACATTGAATTAAAGATCTTAATTAAATTATTTGTGGAAATATTCTATTACTTTAGATTAAATTGTAGCTGGATATATACTACAAGACATAACAAAATCTAAATGTTAATAAGAATTTATTATCGGATAGTTTAAATTTTAAAATTATAGAGGAACATAAATTAAAAAAAAAAAAACATGTATGTAACAGGAAGGGGAACAATCAAGAGGTCATTATGCGCGTCGTAACTACAAGAGAGCACTAATGAGCATTATGGAGGAATTGGTATCATACTAGAGGAGAGTGCTAGAATCTCAAATGACTCTCTCGAGAACCAAGTGGGAGGGAGCTATCAAATGCCTAGAGAAGAAAATTTAAAACCGGGATGCACAAATTCATTTGGTTAGTGTGTGTATTGTCACTTATTGATCATATCAAGATACACAAATAATGCATTCAACGAGATGATGAATCAAAATAAGAATAAATTACAGCACCTACGCATTCAAAACATTGAACAAACTCTCTTTAATCACATCAAAAGGATGATTCATTCAGAACTCTATGAGCAAGTTGATTAGAACACAAACTTCAATTGTCAAACTACAATCATCATGTATAAAAATGTGAAATTTTGGTGGATGTTGACAACGTTTTTCCCACATGAAACAACTAGACATCTTCTCATGGAATGTCATAATATCAACTTAAAGAAAATATTGGTTTCATCGGTGAGGCATTCACGTTGTTTTACCAAATGCAACGAATAGGTATCAACCGAGATCATTTTACCTTCTCCATGTTTCCTAACAATGAAAGCGCTAATTAGCCTAGAACGAGAAAGATGATGGATCGAACCTTACCACACAATTTAAAGTGTAAAATTTTTATAAGGTCACCAATACAAAAATATAGGATTTAGATACCACCCACGAGTCTATTATTCATTATAAGGTCGCCGATAAAGGGGAAAAATTTCATACTAATTGAAAAGCATTGAGATAACCTTGCAAAAACATTCCACAAAACCTAACTCAATTTATCCACCATCATTTCATTGAAAAGTAGATAGGTATTAGTAATGTAGCCAAATTCTAACCAAACTTGATTTATTGCAAATAATATGAACTCCAAAGAAAATAGATCTTCTTCTTTATTCAATAATAAATTACAATGTTTCCTAAATAGGAAAACAACTCCCAACTCGAGTTGCAAGTAAACTCTAACTAACTCGACTAAATCTACTTTAGGTGGCGAAAATTACTATTTTTAGCGAGTTTACTAGAACATGTTATTCTTAGTAGGTTTGCATACTTATTCATATGGGAACAGAAATTGCCACACATCTTCTACATCCATAAATTAGAAGAATTGCCAACTTTCTAACTCATAATGTAACTAATCGACTAAAATTAATTAATGCCCAAAAATAGGAAAAAACCAAACTATAACTTAAATCCTAATTTTTGGCCTCAAGATGGTGGATTTAGGGCGAAAGCGTGCAAAACTTTCCCCAAGCGGTAGGGAAGGTTACCGCTGCGTTCGTCTCATTGAAACATGTGGTTTGAAAAAACGGACTCAAGCGGACACTGGAGCTCAAGTTATGACATTGTCAAGTTCTTGCTAATTTTGCATCATTCTCCCCGCTTGAAAAAGCGCAACTCCTACAAGTTGTCTTCTTCAAACTCCTTCCATTTATCTACATCCAACTTCTTAATCTCCAACTATGTGACCCAAGTATTGTCCTCTTGCTCTAGTCCTTTCCAATGGACCAAATATTTGTTGTATTTCCCATGTCGCGTATCCATTGTTTTCTTATATAGAATCGATCCACTTCTTTCTTATTTTCGGGACCTGCTTGCCTCCGATCTACTACTTCATCAATAACATCCCCTTACGCACCATTCCCATAAAAATAAAACAAATCGAAACATTAAACACTAGAGAAATATCAAAATTCCTGGCAATTCTACCTAATAAGCATTATCATTTTTTTCACGATTTTCACTGGGACCAATCTTCATGTACTTGACTTGTTATAGGTGCCTTTTGAAACCTTTCCTTCCACATATATACCATAACTTACTCACCAACCGTAAATACCTTTCTCCATCTTTGCACATCGATATTTCCTTATACTTATCATTACTATTCTCGAGTCTTCCTATGATTGTTGTTTATGTTCGCAAATGCTTCTACATCATCACCGACTCTCGCCATCAACTAGTAGTTGTACCAAATCTAACACCCCATTTGGATTACTCCCATACACAATTGAAAATGGAGACTTTCCTGTCGATCTATTTATGGAACTGCTATATGCAAACTCAGCTTGTGGTAATGCTAAGTCCCATTGTTTTGGCTTTTCCCCAATGATGCACCTTAACAGGTTTCCCAAACTCCGATTTACCACCTCTATTTGCCCATCAATCTGAGGATGATAGGCACTGCTAAACTGTAATTGAGTTCCCAATTTCTTCCATAAATTCCGCCAGAAGTGACTTCAGAACCTTGTGTCCCTTTCTGAAGTAATGGTTTTTGGAACACCATGCAAACGAACAACTTCTCTAAAAACAAAATCTGCTACACCTGTCGCATCACTTGTTTTCTTGCAGGCAATAAAATGAACCATCTTAGAAAATCTATCAACAACCACAAAAATTGAGTCATTACCTCGTTGTGTTTTTGGTAATCCCAAAACAAAATCCATACTCAAATCTGTCCACGACCCTTTAGGAACAGGCAACGGCATATACAACCCTGTATTTTTGCATAGCCTTTCGAGACTTAACAAATTCGACACCTCTCCACATATCTTACCACATCTCTTTTCAACTTTGGCCAATAGTATTTCTCTACTACCAAGGCTATCATCTTATCTTTACCAAAATGCCCAGCCAATCCTCCATTATGCAACTCTTTCACTATGTTCTCTCTCATAGACCCAACTAGAATACATAGTTGGCATCCTGTAAAATGTACTCATCCAGGACATCTCCTGCATTTTTTCGACAATGGACAATTTAACCCTTTATTGCTTCAAAACCCACCACCTCATTTTCCATAGTGGTAAACAAAGTCACACGCCTACTCAATGCATACATGCAACTTGATTACTGTTTTCCTAATTGATGTTTTAGAGAGAAAGTATAACCCTGCAAAAATGATACCCACTTTGCATGACTACTATTCAACCTGCAAAAATGATACCCACTTTGCATGCCTACTATTATGCTCTAAGGCTATGTTGTCTGTGAATAACACAAACTCCTTAGGCACTAAGTAATGTTTCCAATACCTTAATGCTTTGTACAATTGCATAAAATTCCACATCATAAAATTCCAATACCTTGCTATACTGTCAATGTAAACCTTTACCAATTTTATATTTTAAAAAATATCAGAATTGAATATAAAAACATGGCTGCACTTAAAGATATCTAGCAACCTAATGTAAACATTGGAATGCACGGAATTTTTGAAAGAAGAAAAATATAGAAATTTGAGCAGTTATGGAAAAACTTATACCTATACAGTAGTTGTGGTAAGCACATGAAAATCGTCTAACATGGTATGAATAAAAGACCATGTAGAATGCACTGAAAATTTCTAGCAACCTAATGAAAACAATGGAAAGCATGAACTTTGAATCACCCACAAGACAAAATATACACATTTTGAGCATTTGTTTTTTTAGGGGCTGTCAAATCAAATGGGTGTGCGACAAAACTCTACCTGGAAAGTAGTCGTGTTCAGTACATAAACATCATCAAACAAAGTATCATGATTGTTATGTCCAACTCGGCCCTTGAGACTCTGGTGTCCTAAACAAATCTCAAAAGGAAGTGTCTGTTATTGAAATTCTGAATACAATAACCTTGGAAAAGTAATATGTAAAGAATTCCTATGTTAATAAGACAAGAAAAGATATAAGTTTTAGAGTCCCGTAATTGTGGAAAACTTAATTCCGTGTAGTTCTGGCATAAATATAAATTGATAAAATATAGAAGACCCTGAATTGGGGATAGCTGAGCCTGAAACAGTAAAAAAAAAATCAGAAAGCATGTGATGAAATTAAGAAAAGTTAGAACCTCTCCCTCAGAAGTGCTAAAAAAGCTACAGATGGCTGACACATTTTGGAACTTTTAGTAATGGAAGTTATGCCCATGAGCTTAAGACAGTAACATTTTGCATCATACCTCTCGCAGGTATCCAGTATCTCTTGTTGGAGCAAAATTTATTCTCTTTAATAAACAATACTTCTCGCAGGTATCCAGTAGCTCTTGTTATAGAAAAAATTATTCTCTTTAAAACCTAGCCAAGAAATTTACCTCAAATGAGATTGCATCCATTTTCACCTAACAGACATTGAAAGGCATTTGAAAGGCATCCAATCTCATCACCAAAGAAGGCAGCAGATCTAGATATTGTGCATTCTATCTTGTGTCCCACAATAAAGAATAGTCCTCAACAGGGCAAACAAAAGGCACAGGATTTTGAAAATATCAACTTAGGGAGTGGTTGTCTTATAGTTTGTTGCTACTTCAGGGGATTGATGTATTTCATGCAGGGGATTTAATTAATAAAAATATTTTGCCAATTTTACTAATTTTTGTCTCCAGATTTAAAGATTTCTAATCTTTTGTATTTATAAGTTCACTACGGTTTGCCATTTTTGGAGGATTTGGGGGCTCAAAATAGTCCTTCGGTTCCTAGTGATATGGCTACAATGATATAACCAATGATGGAGTCAAATTGTTATGGACTACCTCTATGTGTGTTTAGTCAACAGGGAACAAGTGAAATACCATACTGAAACAAAATCCTCAACCATATTAATATGCCATTTTGTTTTTAAACGACCCATGTAAATCTTGAAACAACGTTTACATTCACAGCAAGGAATCCCACAAAAAAAAAATGTACACATGTAATGTTTCGACATTTAAAATACTCCCTTGTTAATGCAGAGCAACAAATGCAGACCTTTTCATAAATCAAAAAAAAAAGAAAAAGAACATTCTAATAATGCCCCCATGTTCTAGGCCAGAAGGTTCAAACATTCAAGACAGATTACACCAAAACCTCTCAGCCTCTGTTGCAGATGAATCACAGCAAAGTGCCCTAGAAAAGACACAATTTTTTCTTCTAATGGTCAGTAATTAAGATTTAGAATTATATAAATTGATGCCAGTTCACTTCCCTGTAGTCGGATACAGAAGTGTTTTATAAGGTGAAACATAAGGAGAATAAACCTTCTGCAATATTTCTATTGATACAGAAAATGTTCATACAGAGGAAGGAAGATGGTGTGAAAGTATTGGAAAAGTTTTTAGTGCAAGTTCCTCAGCAAAGTCTTTATTGCATTTACAGTCAAAATTATCCTAATTGTTTCATCCTAAAACTTCCTTGAGACTTTTTCCACAATGATCGTAAAGCTCTACTTAACCAATCATCTGCCCCAGAATACCAGTTGGCAGAGAGAAGAAAAAGAATAACTTAGCAACAATAGAAATCTATCTTTTCCCTCAAATTTACCTAGACTTAAACCCAGTCCCATTCCGTGCATTTTACAATATCTACTCCAATTTAACTGTAATTTTCTGTGATTATCAATGCATTAAACTAAAGGAAGTCTATTGTTCGTGCACGGTGCACCCTATAACAACGGAGTATGTTATGGTACACAATTTTATTTTGAGTTGACAGTTGAAATGGGGGGACCGCGAAACCGTAAGTAGGCATTTTAACTTCAATTCTCATGAATCCAGCTAATTTAAATAGGAAGTACTGCCCCATCTGGGTGACTAGAGCTTATCCCATATCTACAGTATGGAGAAAAAATGCACAGGGAATGTGGGTAAACTGTTTCAAGGTAGCATCACTTTTAAAATAACAGGGGTGGCACACAGAAAGTTTGATTCAACAAATCATAATCAATTCCAATTTTTCTAAACCTATTTTCTTGGCAAAACAAGTTTGCTGAAAAGGGCATAAAAAATAAAATAAGTGAAAATCAAACTAACCTTTTTGTCCTTGTTGAGATCAATTCCAGTTGTCGGATCCATGTTGAGAAATATCAGAGTGTTCTTGAGATTCGCGGAGCAGATACGAGAAGCCAATGATGTATGAAGAGGCCTATAGCCAATGCTGGAGCAAAAGCAGAAGAATGAGAACAGATGATTCTATACAAATGCATTGCACAACTTCCTTTTTATCATAGAACTCCATGGAGAAATGAGAATCCAAATTTTCCATTAACCAATGGAAACTAAATATGAAAGACCAATTTCCCTGCAGTTTGGCATAACCAAACCTACTACTGTGATTAAAGTTACAGAAGAGACTTATGCCATAAATATATCCATGTAGCTAAACTCATTAAATTCAGAGCGGAAAATGCCTGTAAACCGGATTAAGGTAAAATGGTCAGATTATGGATACTTAACCGGATTCTTGGTTATGGTCTTCTCTGCTCCCTCGGACCCAAAACAAAAAATAACACAAAAATACATAAAACCCATGAATACTACAAACCTCCCACACAACCCATTCACAACAACAAATATAGAGACCAAAATCAAAATCACAACAACAAATATAAAGACCAACAAAAAGAGCATTCCCGTGCATTAAATCATGAAACAGAATAAAATTGCAGGGCCACAAAAACAAAACAAAAAACT
This sequence comes from Taxus wallichiana var. yunnanensis, assembly GCA_018340775.1. Taxonomy (NCBI): domain Eukaryota; kingdom Viridiplantae; phylum Streptophyta; class Pinopsida; order Cupressales; family Taxaceae; genus Taxus; species Taxus wallichiana. The sequence continues at coordinate 489,861,795 of CM031242.1, forward strand.
GGCAACAACGGGTCTCTTCTTCCTGTCAGCCCATGCTGAATTCCATAGTCTGTCATCAACACTCATATCAAATTTAATCTTGTTAATTTTGTTAATACAGAAGGTAGACAAGTGAACCGTGATGACATACATCAGAATATTAGAGTGTATCACTGTTGTAAACAGAGGCAATTGGGTCTGGCAATTATATCATGCACCCAGCACACTTTTTTCACTGTATTTACTTATAGATTTAATCTGCATAGTGAAATTTATGAAGATTTTAGTTTAATATCTAAGTCCAGAGCAACAGAGGGTGTATATTTGTGTGCAACTGCAACTGTTATGGCTTCCGATATTGAAGCCAGATTCATTACAATAGAGGTATAACAGAACTGCTGTTTTAAATGAATTTAAAATCGTTACATTCATATTGGATAGAGAAATTGTTTAGCAAAAGAATTTATGGACTCTTCCGGCCGTGGGTCACGAAATCATTTTGCTATGGATTTAAGAGCTTCATTTTGCCATGAATTTAAGAGCCTCAATTATGAAGGGAGATCCAGCAGTTGCAATTAGAATTTCTGGAGATCGGTCTACATTCTATGGAAGACACTGTTCTGGATGACAATGGAAGACATTACTTCAAAAACTGCTTCATTCAAGGAGCAGAAGATTTCATGTGCGGAAACGGGTAAATCGAAATTAAATTTGACCAATAGCGATACCCAACACAGCAAAAGAAAAGACGATTCAGGTCCCCATTAATACAGTTGGGTGATTTGTTTAGTGACAGAAATGCCATGTGCTAAATGGGCGATTGCAGCGCAAAGCAGAGTTGACAGAGGGGAAGAAACAGGGTATGAAACAGAGTTGACAGAGGGTATGAAACAGGGTATGTATTTTTGAACTATAAGGTGAGTGGACATGGATTGATGCTGCTGGGCAGGGCATGGGGACGTTATTCCAGAGTTATATTCGCTTACACATACATGGCTGATATTATATTTCCACAAGGGTGGGAAAACTTGAATGATAAATGCCTGATATTATACTAGGAAGTCGAACCAATACATAAAACAACAGAAAACCACTCAGACCACATTATTACAGACATCACAATAATACCCATCATTGCAAAGAAATTATGAAACCAAATTAAAATGCAGAGCGACACAAATAAAATAGAAGGCGAAAGGGATTTACAGGATGCCCGTGAAATGCACCATATCCAGATGGCCCACCAGATGTGCCATTTCCCGGGTCTAAATCCAGAGATGCCCTTAAACACAAAAATGATATCAATTACAGAACAGAAATCGGAGAACAACTAAAATCTTATCTTACAAAAAGGCCTGAAATATCATTTAACCCTAAGCGGAAAATGCATGTAAAGTCTTACTATGAAGATGCATTATCTTCTCCTCCTGCTTGTTCAAATAAAAATTAACAAAATAACACAAAAGTACAAAAAAACTGCTCAGACCACCCAAAAATAACCATTACAAACTAAAATCAAAACGATTCATAACCCAAATCAAAGGAGCACGGCCGTGCAATAAATCATGCTACAAAAAAGAATGCAGAGCTAAATAAATCAAAACAAAAATAAAACAGAAAGAATACATGGAAGTGCAGTCCAACACAGGCTTTATAGTTTTTTCCGTTCAACGGATCTCTTCTTTTTTAAACACGTGCGTGTTTCCTATTCAAAGTTTCCCACAAGGACTTTCAGTGAGGTTTGCAATTTTTCGTTTTGATATCAAGATCACTAGTAGTATTAGTTTTACTATAACTGAAAATAGCATAGTGTGTAGTATTATATATTATTTTTCATAATGTTTCTACAAACAATTAGGACCATATTTTGTGGTTAAGTTGGTTTGGGTTTATTTACCCCTTCTATTCGGTGAGCAGTAACAAGAATTGTTTCTATGGAAGAATGATCTAACCATATGAAAATATATTGTGATCTCTAAATTAAGTAGAAACCCTAGAGGAAAAGCATTTTCTATAGAGCGACATCCTTGAAATGAGGCATATCAAATAGGATAAGCTCATGCATTATGAATAAATTTCTTTGAAATTCAAGGTTCTCCATGAGCATAGTAATGCCCCAATATATAGTTTAGGGTTATACATCATGTGAATGACAAGAAAAAGGAGAGCGAAAGGGCGAAATGTTGTTGCTAAAGAAGAAACTAAAAATAACAATCCATGTAGGGGACCCTAACATATTGAGGATACTTAATGCAAGGAAAAATCATAATCCCACACCAAACTTAAACGTCCAACTTAAATGGGCCATTTACCAAAAGAGAATATAATTGTAAATACAACCGAGAAGAATCACTATCGGTTTGATGCAAGAGAAACTTCTGCAGTGTATATTGGGGCAATCATTAAGCCATATCTAACCCCAATCCCACCCAAAAACATATGTACCGTCAAAATCATAAAGGGAGGATCTAAACTCATGATGCATCTGAGGTCCTACCTGCAACTGGAGCTTGTATCTAAGAGAAACTTTGCTCAAAGTTGACCCAACAAGAAGCTTTGTTTGTTCTTCCTTTATGTGCAAGTATTCTTGAATAAATAGAAATGCTCCACTCATAGCACCAACATCTATAAAATATCGGAGAGCCATATATTTTGTTGGCTTAGGGGGGAGCTAAAATCATGTGGTAGTTCGAGGAACATTTTTATTTTGAGAACCTTGTTGCTTGGATTTGAAGCAAGAAGGTACTAAATTCAAAATGCTCTTTACGTTGGGAAACTCAAATGAAGTTAGGTACCTCATCAAAATTGTGGTGCATGACATATGGTGTCACTGATTAGCCTAAGAAGCCAAATGTTTTGAACATTGACAATACAAACAACAACAATAGCAATGTGAACAATCAAAGGATCAATAATCCCACTCCTTCCGATCGCGTTGTTAATTTCAACCATCCAATTCCGCAACAAACTCAAGCCCGAGGCCCAACACTATATCACAATCCCGACCAAGGGGCTCCAAATTATAACTATAACAATCAATATCAAAACAATAGCTGGAATTATGGGCCGCAACAAAATAAAAACTAGAGGTCGAGGGATTATGATCCCAACTTGTATTGTAGGTTTCATAGGGTGATAGGTCATGATGCTCGAGACTTGTAAGAATTGCAACAAGTTTATAAAGCCCTGATCCCAAAAGACTAGAGATAACTCTTCATTGAAATGTTCTCATAAAATCCCAACCTAGGGATTTATAGAAATCCTTTCCCAAAGCGTTCGGAGAATGATAAGATCAATCCTCAGAATGTCAACAAAGGAATTCCAGTATTGACCAATGATCACGAAGCTTCTACGTCTAGTGATCCTCGAGTTGCTCCTAACTTGGATAAAAGAACAAGACTAAAATTGTAGGCTTAGTTAAATTGGAGAAAAAACCAAAGGTTAATGTCGCTACATGTACACAAGAGTATACACCACAACCTCTCCCCTCTGTTCTCTCATATAACATGATTTTTCAATAGTTCCCAAACCAAGTAGGAGCATATGACTTGATCACGAATCTCGCCAAAACCTTTTCCCACATTTCCTTCTTGGATTTGTGGAAGAAATTGCCACTCACATGTGTTCTTTGTTAGATGCATTAGGTCTTGGTCACTTAGTGCATGTCACACCCCCTCCAAAGGCTCAAATTAACCAAATTTTTACGTCTATCCTTCGAGTTAACATGAGTGAGATATTAGGTTTGTTTTGGACATTTACAAGATGCCTACAGATGTTGAGTTCACCCGAAGGGGAAATCCTGCATAGTATTTGTAAGTTTGGATTTATAATAACTATGTTAAGAGAGTAATGATTGATGATGGGCATGTTGTAAACATTGTTCCTTTCGCAAACTTGCACAAGTTAGGATAAAGAGAGAATAATTGCTCCTCCACCTAAAACACGCTAAGGGGTTACGATAGTCTAAAAGCCACGTCAATTGGAACCATTGTTCTCCTAGTTACCCTTGGGCCAAAGACCATTTTAACTAAATTCTATATTATAGACTAGGAAACCAAGTATAATATGATTCTTAGTCGGCCCTAGGTGCATAAGATTAAGGCCATTCCCTTCACATTATTTCAAGAAGTGAGATTACTTCACTTAGGTAAGGTTTTTTTAGCTTAGGTTAATCGTAAGCCCTTTGATATTCACCTATAAAACCTTGAAAATAAACTCGTGGTTTACTCGGTGTTTGAACTCCCAACTAATTAACTAACAAACCATCGCTCACCATAGGGTGACTCCCACTATAAAGCTAGTTCTAATGACTGAATTAGATAATACAAAGGCTATCGAAGAGGTAGATAAGGTTGAGAGTATGAATGTTGTGGTAGAAACTGTATCTACCAAAACAACAACAAAGATAGAGAAAATCCTAAAGAATGACTTACCAATATTTCTCCCATTCAATTTTCAAGGTATCAAAAATGCTCTTGAATTAGGCTCTCTTCTGACTGATGGTTTCAAAGAGGTGTGTATGGTGGAGGTTTTTGAGGTTTAAGAAGAGGATCCAAAGAACAATGAAAAATACATCTTCTCTTGTGATTGTAGGACTCTATTACTGAAGCAACCAAGTGTTGTTATGGTGGATGGGCTGGGGTGATTCTGATTTAACAAAATTTGAATCAATATTAAGCCCTAATTACAAAGTAACTTATAGAAATAATAGAGTATAACTACTATCTATAATTGACTCAAACAATAAGCTACTGAAATATAAAAGACTAAGTGCAAGAGAGAGAGAGAGAGAGAAAAGGACTTAGTTGATTTTCACTTGATCCTATAACTGATATGGACTGGAAAACTAATGAACATGAGGATATCTCAGTATCGGCCAAGCAAAGACTCAGATTAAATTTTATTTTCGAGATAAGGTTGTACTACGGTGCACAGGTGCTGGGGTTGATATTCGGTGCCCGTGACTACACAAGTGGCGAATATGATTTTTATGGTGTCACACAAGTGTCACTAGTAGTCATTGTTTTTCACCTATATGTCACACCTTGATCGCCAAATTACCTACAACTTGTAAGAGAAAGATTCACCTACAAAACCCACAATACCACATCAAATCCAAAAATAAAGATGCAATATGGGAGTCAAACTAACCCTGACTGATCACCTGAATGAGTGAACTTATGACCAAGCACTACACTACATATCAGACTCTATGTAGTTCTTGTGAGTGTGTGAAAGAATCATGACCTATGAGACCCTCGTGCAAGTGAACTTGATAACGAGCAGTAGCTAAATGTAGCAATGTAGATAGAATGTGTAGATGTCAAAATGAACTTTCCCTAATTCTTATGTTGTGTATGCAAAAAATGCAGTCCCTTGTCCCTTGTATCGATGCTAGATGGATGCCTTTGATTCACTTAAATGCCTTTGGATGCAAGCTTGGGTGATTATAATAGATGCTTAGAGCTTAGTCCTTTTTTTGGTCACATAACTTTGTATTTATATTATTCCCTTGTTTTAATTATGCAATTAATGACTAGAAGGCCGACCCATAAGAAAATAAGATGTCAAAAGATAAAAGAAACCTAAAAAGTGCAAGTAAGGTGAAAAGAGGTCATGGGCGCCCAAAGGGGATGAGGGTGCCTAGGCGCTAGCATCCCTGTTGGGGTTGTGTTTGAATTCATAAAAGATAAGTAAATAAAGTACCCAGTGGCTTGTAGGGTTTAAAAGACAAGAAGGAAGACAAGAAAAAAAGAAAAGAGGCCAATGATAGCCGTCAATTACTAGATTTCTTGCTTAGGAATCATGCAAATGCAAAGTATGCTTTTCAAACCTAGAAATATACCCAAGTGCATGATTTTGTGTTTACATTTTCCCCCACTTTATGTTATTGAGTGAATACTTGAGAACATACAGTAGATAAGAGATGTGTACCTGATAACCATGTAGAATGTGCTGGCAATACCATGCCGAGGAGACAAGTGAAAGCGTGAAGTGATAAAAATGAATCGTGTAAGCTAAGAAAAAGTAAGTTACCCTAGGGGTGAAGCATATTGTGTTGTATCGTGTTGTACCTATTGGTGTGCTTGATGTAGGAATACTCCTTGTTATTTATTAAGGACGTACCTAAAAAAGAAGAGTGAAAGAGTAACCAAAGTCATGTATTATAAAAAATCAGTAAAAGTATTTAAATACTTATAAATGTACGTGTCATAGTAGTAGTAAAAGGAAAGTGTGCACTTGATGATCATGAGTGTAAAAAGGATAGAAAGATGTCCTCAAAACACTATGTAGAGTGATTTTTGGGCGATATCACTCCAAGAGAAAAAAATTGGGCGATGTTTTTGGGTGATCTCACACCAAGTGTGATTTTTGTGTGTAATCTCACGCCACATTGTGAGTATTGGGGAGAGAAGTCTAGTGTTACTCTCCTTCCATGATTGTTTCTCGATTATACACCACTGTAGATGGTGTGATCATGTTTTGTTCTAAGTTGTACCATATTAGTTCCTGAGTTGAAATGGAGATATAATGCATTCTACTTACTTTGGAGGAATGTGCCTATCTTAACACTTGAAATGTGAACTGTGTTGATCTCATAAAGTAATTTTATCTCGCCCTAGGACATAAGTACCTAGGAGAGGTCAAAAGCACCTTGGTGCTAGTGTTTGTATCTAGGTGCTAGAGTCTGTGCTGAATTGAGGACCTAACTAATATTATGGGCCATTTCTATAACTATAGCATGTTTTGTTCCGTAACATGCAAGTTTTTATTGTAGCTTTGAGCTTTTGTATGGGGTGAATGATTCACCCAATGTATACCCCCTTGTTTTGGGTGCATGCAACGTCACCTTTGGGAGAATGTAGCCCAAAGAGAGGTCTAGATGATGATATGAAGAGGATACCGGGGGGAGGGAATGTGCTTGGTATTAACCAAGGCACATGCATACAAAAGTACGATACATGTGTTAGTGTAAAAGTGGCAAACATGTAATGAAAGATAAAGTAATCAAGCAAGTAGACAAGATAGATCACGAAAAGTGGGTTTCAAACACGAGACATCACTCACCTTTGTCATAAGAAATCAAGGACGAAGCGGCCAAAAGCATATAGTGTACATATAAGAAAAAGGGCATAACCCGAAAAAATAACATATAATGGCTAATTAACTAAAATAGGGATTTAAGTGGTAATCTAACTAGTAACAATGATAGAGTAACTAATATGAAATGTAAAATAAGTGCTATAGATTTTATTTGATATTTAAATGAAATGCAATAAATGAAATAGTAGTGATTAGGGTACTTGCCTCATTGTGTTGTTGGATTGTGATGTGACGAGAGGACGGGGGAAGAATATGAAGCTGTGATCCAGAAAATTATAGCACACGAGGATCTGTTTGTACTCCAACGCCTAGGAATGTCTTGGGCCACCTGTGGGCGCCCTAGTCTGTGATCTAGGCACTCTGGTCTACACAAAAAGCTGGTTCTTCTTCAGTCCATGTCACAAATTTTTTGTAATAACTTCGTCTTAGTTGTTAGGTTATCGCATGATAAAACCACTCATGTCTTTATAGCTTGCATGATGATGATCTACCTACAAAACCCCATATAAAGTATCAAATGCCTAAAAAGAAAGATGCAAATGAAGGTGTCGACTCACCTTAGCTTTCATGATGGTGGACTTACAACTAAGTGATGCACTACATTCGGACTCCAATGTAGTTTTGTGTCCTTGTGTGTGTGCGGTTGTGTGCCTAGGGTGCCCTACGAGTCGATATTTGAAGTAGGGGAAATAAATAGATGTAAAATGCAAATGGTGGATGGAATAGAATGATACAAACCTTTCCCCCTATACTTATGTGATGCGGATGTAGAAGATGCCCAAATGCAATCCTTTTTGTAATGAAATTACTTGATTAATTATGATTATCACCAACCATAGAACACCAAATAACATAGTATTGCAGATAAATGCCTCAATATGAAAGTATAATAACTTAGCCACTTGAGGGGGCAACGTCTAAAACATACAATAAGAATCAAATACTCAACATGATGATCATACACTACCTATAACCCCTATGTATACTATTCATATGATATGGCCATCAGGCGAGGTGACCTACTAATGATAATAGATCATATATGAAAGAGATACATCATGATAAGAATTTATGATAGCCAAAAGTGCCTATATCCATCCATTGTAATATATATAATTAAGGGCGTAATATGCCCCTTCCCTTTGAAGAAACATTGTCCCCAATGTTGGGAAGCCTTGGATGTTGCTGCATGAATGCTTCATCTTCCCATGATGCATCCTCAATATTCATATTCTTCCACTTGATTAGGTACTCGTGTAATGACTCTGGTCCTCAGTCTTTTAGTGCGTGTCTAAAGAATTCCTTCAGGATCTAATATGATCCTTCCTTCCTCGTCCGATTCTAGAAGCACCTTGACTAGGAGAAAATGTGCTACCCAATAACTTTATCTAAGCTAGAAACATGGAAGATTGGATGTTTTGAATTCTGGAGGGATATCTAGCTTAAATGCCACACTACCAACTTTCTGCAAAATTCGGCAAGGACCATAGTATTTAAGAGCAAGCTTATTATCCTTCTTCTATTTTTTTAAGGATAACTACTTATATGGTTGTAACCTTACAAAAACAAAGTCTTCCTCTTGAAAGTGTCACTCACTCCAATGTTAATCAGCTTGTTTCTTCATGTGGTTTTGTGCCCTTGCAAAATTTTCTCTAAGACTAGAGAGTATCTCATGTTGGTGCTGAATGTGATCTTCAATTTGCTCTCACCTTTTGTTTGACCTTCAATCTAGATTAGAGTGATGGAGGATGGTACCCATTAAGTACCAGAAATGGAGACATTTTGGAGGAGGTATGAAATGAACTATTGTACCACCATTATGCCAGTGGAAACCATTGCACCAAACATTCTTTTTATATGAAGTAAAACATCGAAGATATCCCTCTAAACACTTATTTACCACCTCAGTTTTCCCATCTAATTGGGGATAATAAGAGGAACTATGGGCTAGTTGGGTACCGAGACAAGAGAACAAGTCATTCTAAAAGTTACTTGTAAATATTGGATCACAATCACTTACTATAATTTTATACGTGCCATGGAGCTTTTGAACTGTATCCATAAAAGAGATGATAATTGTACTAGTTGTGAAAGGATGAGCCATGGCACAAAAATGAGCATTTTTATTAAGTATGTCTACCACGACCATGACAACACTTTTCCCTTCTAATTTAGGTAATCCGTGATGAAATCCATTGATACCTCTTCCCATCTCTCAATAGGAATAGATAGAGGTTGGAAAAGGCCAAGTGTCTTAATGGTCTCACCCTTATTTTGTTGGCACACCAAACATTCTACCACAAATTTTTGAACATCTCCTTTCAACCCCTCCCAAAATAAATCCTTCTTAACTCTATGATAAGTTTTGAAGAACCCAAAATGGCCACCTATTAGAGAATAATGGAGCTATGAAAGAACATGGTGTTTAAGTGTAGAGTTCTTACATAGATATAACCTATCTTTGTACCACAATGTATCCCCCTTCCATATAAATTGTTCTAATATGGATGGATCTGCCTAGAGATTTTGAATGAGAGTATGCATTGTTGCATCTTTCTTCCATTCTTCCCACACTTGATCTATGCATCTACATTTTGAGATGGCACATATGCTTTTGGGGACTCACCCTTCCTAGATAGAGCATCAACAACCAAATTTTCCTTTCCATTATTATAAACAATCTCAAAGTCATATCCCGGCATCTTAGTGACCCTTTTTTTTGTTCTTTGAAGATACACGTTGCTCTAAGAAATATTTCAAACTATCATGATCAGGTTTTATCTTAAAATGTCTACCCATAAAGTATGGTCTCCATTGTTTGATTGCATGTAGTATTTCCATCATTTCCTTCTCATAGGTGGGCTTCAAAAATTCTTTCCTTTTTTTAGCTACTGGATCTCAAAAGCAATGTGGTTTCCTTCTTGCATTAGTACTTGCTCAATTCCAATTCCTTAAGCATTGCACTTAACTACAAAAGTTTTGGAGAAATCTCGGGTTGCCAATACTAGAGTGGTGGACATAGCCTCCTTCAATTTTTCAAATGCCCTTGATGCATCCTCATTTCCTTCAATATTTCTTTGAGTGGTGTTCTTTATACTACCATAGATTTTTTCAAATCAACGATAATATCCTATGAGACCTAAGAAACATCATAATTGCTTGAGGGTTCTTGGGATCTCCCATTCCACCATGGCTGGTTCATATGAGGTCCACCTTAACACCTTCATGAGAAATAATATAGCCCAAGTATTCCACTTCCTATACCCCAAAAGAACACTTTGAAGGCTTGGCATAAATTTGATGTTCCTCTGAGACTTCTAAGACAGTATTAACGTGATGTAAGTTTTTCTTTCATGATTTGTTGTAGATGAGTATATCATTAAAAATACTAAGACAAACTTTATTAGGAATGGTATAAATACTGAATTCATCAAGATTTGGAATGTGGAGGGAGAATTGGTAAGACCAAATGGCATTACTAGGAATTCATAATGGCCTTGATGAGTTCTAAAAGTTTTCTTATGAATATCTTCTTTCTTTACTCTAATTTGGTTATACCTAGAATGTAGATCTAGTTTTGTAAAATAAATGCCACCAAGTAACTTATCTAATAAATCATCAATGATAGGAAGTGGAAACTTATCTTTGATAGTGAACTTGTTGATCTCTCTGTAATCTGGACACATGTGCCATCTTCCATCCTTGCAATGCACCATCACCACTCGAGACGAATAGGCACTCTGATTGTGATGAATAATACCCATTTCCAACATTTCATCCACCATCTTCTCGATCTCACTTTTTACACATATGGATATCTATAAGGCGTGATGTTTGGGGTTGTCTTCTTGGAATCAACTGAATGGCATGATAGTGCTCTATTTCATGAGGCAACCCTCTTGGTTCCTTCAAGACAAGTGCATGTTGATTAATAACCTTCGAATATCGGGATGCAATACCTTCATTTGCGGTTGGACTTCCGTAGAGAACAATCGTACTACAAAACATTTAGACCCCTTTTTAAGAATCTTCGCATTTGGTGAGAAGTCACCCTGGAGTATCTTTATCTTGTAGACTTCAAAGTTCAATTTTTTTACCATTAGAATGAAAGCGCGTGGACAATTCCTAGAAATTTATCTCTATGGTGCCTAAAGTCGTGAGCCACTAAACACCTAAGACAATATCATCTCTTCCCATGGGAATAGAAAACATTGTATATTCCAATGTGTAGTCAACCATCATGAGTTTTACTTTATGGCATTTACCTGAACATTGGACTATGCCACCATCTACAATCATTACTTGAAATTCAGGTGTTGGGTAGATGCAACAATTTAGTCTTGCTGCCAACTTATGATTGATGAAATTTTGTATGCTCCGTGAATCAATCAATATTGTTACCTTATTCTTCTTAAGATAACTCGTGACCTGAAGGGTTTGTGGAGTACTAATACCTGATAGAGCATGACATGAAATAGTGACTCGGGGATCTCAAGATTATTCCTCTAATTTTTCAACTTCCTTTGTTGATGTTTCCTCTTATTGTTCCTCATCACTAGACCCTTCAATGTAGAACAATTTTTTATCATAACATTTATGATTTGGTCCATATTTTCTATCACACTTAAAGCACAACCCTTTGGCTCTTTTTTCTTCAATTTTTTGAGGTGTCAACCAAACTGGCTGAGGGTACGAAGGAGGCAAGGTGTTACGATATTTTATACTAGAGAAGGACTACCTTCTACTGGAAAGAAATTTTTCCTCTTCTTGACGTGTTAGGTATAATAGAATTAGAAACCATGAGTGGGTTAAACATGCGTACCTCATGCTCAATATTTTCCTTAAGACCTCCAAGAAATAGGTCACTCAAATATTTTTCTGTAATATCCTCCACACGCAAGGATTTTTTTTGGAAATGATGGACATACTCCTTAATTGAAGCAGTTTGGCGTAACTTTGCTAATTGGTTGAAGTAGTTCTCGAAACACTAGAACTATAGTGTAATCAAATATCTTCGTGAAAACTTTCCAGGTGACATTTATGCCATTCTTACGCCTTTGAGCACATAACCAATGATACCAAACAAATCGATCAGGTTCTAGGTATAAGAATGCCATGGTTACCTTTTGTCCTCGGGATGTGATGGAGATCAAAGAAAATTTTCATTTGGGTAATCCAATTGATTGGATCCTTTCCATAAAATTTATGCATTTCCACTTTTGAAATCATGCCCCTCCATTTGTTAGTAGATCCACCTAAATGAGTAAATGATCCTCCTTGATTGGAGTGATTTGGATCTGTGTGACCATTGCTAGAGGAACCCATATGGTGGCATTAGGAGTTGTATTTGAAATATAACACAACAACTCTGCTTAATTACATGAAAATCCTTACGAATCTCACTCCTAAGGTTACCTTTCGATTAATGAAGCTCAATATTAAGGTCATCCTTACTCACCATATTGTTTACCCTTTCCCAAAGTTGGATGACCACCTTAGATTATCTTAAACCAGTGAGACTATGAATCCATATCATCCTTATTTAGGGTGATTCCTAGAGTTTCTTGTCCTTTTCCTTTGCCTCGGTAGATCTACCAGCCATGAATTAAGGTTTGGGCTTGGGTAGACTTAATAGGGAAGAATTTTAGGGTTTAGGGTTTCATACTTTTTTTGGCCGAATATAGGATTTCATAAAAAAGAAACCATAGCTATTTTGTGGAAAGGTTTCTGAAAATATAAGAAACTTGTAAATTTTCCAAACATTGCGCCCTAGGGAGCCAAGTTATGGAAACATAAAGAACCGCAATAAATTGTGTAAAACACGTAAAAAACTCTTGAAATTCAGAGAGAAGATTACTTGACTAATTTTTCCACACCACAGAAAACATTGCATAAAAAATCACTACCAATCTTGAGATATAGTCAAAACTTCAGAATTAGGGTTTGATGCCACATTGACTGAGATTAGGCTCTGATACCACATGTAATGAAATTATTTGATTAATTATGATTATCACTAGCAATATAACACCAAATAACACAATATTGCAGATAAATGCTCTCAACATGAAAGTATAATAGCTTAGCCACTTCGATGGGGCAACATCCAAAACATACAATAAGGCTCAAATACTCAACATGATGATCATCCACTACCTATAACCCCTATTTATACTATTTCTATGATATGGCCATCAGCAAGGCTGACCTACCAATAATAATAGATCATATATGAAAGAGATACATCATGATAAGAAGTTATGATAACCACAAGTCAGCTATATCCATCCCATGTAAGATATATAATTAAGGGCGTAAAACTTTTCCTAAGTAGTAGCTAGATATTGATAGTAGATAGTTATCCCGTAATTTGGTGAGTATGTTATATTTATATAGGTATATATTGCTCAAATTTCAACACTAATGGCCTGACATTTCGAGTAGCACATAAGTGAATGAGACCATCAAACCATAGAGACTGACCTCGAACAATGAAATTAAATGCAAATATCATGGAAACTAGGCCCCTAAAATCAAGGACCGAGCACGCATGGGCACCCTAGCTGACCCTTGGCACCTAGTCAGGGGACTAAAGATGAAAAATGACCTAATAATGACACCCAAGAATCACGAAAGACAACCAAAACTATGTAAAAAATGAAAAATGTGCAAGACAAATGATGATGACGACCGACTAAGCGATGATGGGACTAGGGGATGGGTCGTTAATGAATAATTTTCTTTCACAAGATCCATATATAAAAGAACATGCTTGGCGACCTATAAATGTAATAGTAAATGTCTTATTTTTTGACTAGATTTTCCCCCACTTTATGTTGGTGAGAAAAGGCTTGGTAACATAAAGTAGATAGAGATGCATACTGAAAGAAAGAAGTCCATGGATTCCCATGTTGAAGTAGATTGTACAAATGTTTAGAAGAAGCATGCCAAAAGAACCATATAGCATGTTAAACCATGGATCAACGAGTTGATCCATGTAACTAAAATCATAATGTCATGATGAGATGTGTTAAATTAACGTGATGATTGTATTTTTGTAAAATGAACATGAGATGGGGTAGAGAGTGATCGAGTTCCCAACCCAAACGTTTCTATATGACTAATCAACTAGAGGATTTGGGTGTCATGTCGCTATAGGAAGAGTGTAAGGGAGAAAAGTGTATTATTATCCAATATCTAACTACATCCTCGAGATCTAGCCACTGCAGACGGACTCAGATCAAAGATTTGTGGTTTTTTAGATCTAGATAATTTCGATCAATCATTTGAACCATATAGGAGTGGTATATGAAAAGCACTCTTTCCCCCACTCCATGGGTGTTGCCACAATGTGATGACTTTCAAGTTAGGTCATCTGGAAGAGAACACAAAGATATATGATGGCTTCCAAGTTAGGTCATCTAGTAGCAAACATGAAATGAAGAATAACTTCCTAAGTTAGGTCATTTAGGAAAGTGATGAATGTAATCTCCTAAGTTAGGTCATCTAGGAGGCCACACGTAACTCCCATGTTAGGTCATTTGGGAGGCCAATGTTTTTTGAACTTGTACTGATTGATTGATATGATTTCGACTATTAAATGTATTAATTAATTGATCGATTGGTTATTTTGATTGGTTACTCGTCGAGAGATTTTACACTAGTTTCCACCATGCTAGGTCATTAGGAGGAATCAATAGAATTCATTGAATGATCATATGGAAATATTCTTAACACTTGTTGACCCCAAATTAGGTCTTTAGCGGGAATGAATAGTGAAATGTCGTGCATCGAATTAGTAAATGTTTTGAAATTATCGCATTGGTAGTGTTTTAAATACGTGGTGATTTAAAGGGGAATTATAGGATGTCCCCAATGATATGGCCCCCTTTCGGTGAAAGGGGAAGTGATGAGAAAATAAAATGCTTAAGTGAAAGTAAGCACGATATATGTAGAAAGTGGTAAATATTGCGAGAATGTGATTAATTCGATTGGAAAACATCATTATAGAGAGATAATACACACTCAATGGATATGGTAAGGTGGTAGGTTCAATTCTAAAAATAACGTCGTAAGCGGGGTGTGAATCGAGTAAAAACGCTCAATATATGGTTAAAACGGTGTAGTTTGTATTAATAGAGGAAATGTGCCTCAAATAATGACTATAGTAATGTAGATGAAAAAGGAACTATAAATTGTAAGGTGAAAAAGTGTTTAGTCACCTTATTTTTTAGTTGCGTGATTGTAGGAGTGATCACAAGGTGTGCGAAAATGCTAAAAGTGAGAGCAACACATCCCGATCGATTTGAGAGAGTGGCGTTGCCGCCATAGTGTCACGTAATCTGAGGTTTGGTAAGAAACATGTTTTTTGAAAAAATGTTTGGTGTATGAGTCGTTTTTAGTGAATTTTTTAAATTTTGAGAACTTTAATTTTCTTGGCGTTTTGGGCCTGGACAATAGAAGTGGGTGCGCTAGTTACCCCTTGGACATGAGCACCCATAAATGGGCGCTCTGTCCTAATTCTTGGTGCCCTAGTCCCGCATCTAGGTACCCTAGTCTAGAAAGTGTGAATGTGGACTAGAATGGTAAAAATGAAGTTTTTCAATGAATAATAATGTAATGAGTGAATCTGTTTGTACTTGTAAAGTTTTTATTGTTGTGTTTGTTGTTGTTTTGTGTTGTGTAGAGAGATATCAACTAGAGGGGGTTTCGTAGATGTTTCCATTTGAGCACGTTGCTAGGGTTGGGTTTATCATATGAGGATTGGGATTTGATGAATCATGTTGGCTGCGGCACATAATATAGATGGGGGATGTGCCCCATAACATGTCGATGTTGACGCATATATGATAGATGGTGTGCGGATAAATGCACGTTTTGGTTACCTACGGGGAGATGATTGTGACATTGGGGGATGTGCATCATATATTGTAGTTTCTGTTGTTAGGAGAGGGTTCAGGTGATGCCGCTTGAGGACATGGATGGGTAGATGTGAGCTACGAGATAGTACTTTGTGGGGACTCAAACACCTACCGAGGATCATATTACTCTAGATGTTATTTTGAGGTCTAGTGTTTCACGCTTGAGAAAGTTTATAGCGGTGGACATTACTTCATCTATAGCAGTGGAGGGATGAGGTGTAGGTATCTTTTATAAGATGCATGATATATTACGCCAAATAGAGGAGGATGGTATGAGGTATGCATGGGCATGATGTGGGTTAGCCCATCTATACAAAGATTTTTATTGATTCACTCATGAGGATCACAGCGGTAGAATGTGAGCCACTACACTATGCATGTGTTGGAATATGAGCATATAATAGTGTTGAGATAAGTTGGGGCCCCACAAGTAGAGTGGGTCGGAGTCGAGATATACGCACAGAGGTGGGTTACATTCGTGGGTGCAAGATGGATACCGATACTTATAGGGCCCACGATAGACGGGATGGGACCTAAGTTCATTATATGGAGGCCATACCGTGACTATGGAGGATGACCGAAGGATGCTATGGAGCTATGATGTATTCAAAGGATGATGTGGTTGGAGGATAGATTTACAGGAGTAGTAGAGAGCTCTTCAAGGTGGAGCGAGTCTCATGTAAGCTTGGTATGGCTCGGGATGTGCCCCGAGTTATATATATGGTTAAGATATATCTGGGCACCAAGGAGGGCTAAGGCTAGCCTAGGACCCACGGTTGAGTAGTTATCACCTCCTGTCCCGAGATGAGGTAGATGTTGTGATAGAGGTGGTAGATGCGACGATCTTTGGTAGTACCGAGGAGTACTGCGCATGGTGGGTGGCACATCGATGGGTATTATTGTTACTATTATTTGAAGATCCGGTGGGGTTACCCTACGTAGGTGGAAGAGGAATGGGTGAAGCTCATGTCCTTGACACTTTGTAGCAACAACCGTAGTGGAGCGTGAGTATCTAGACGTGTTTATGTTATGTATGTTGTTGGTTTTTAGTTGAAGTGATGTTTGTCTAATGTTTTGGTGTGTTTTTTTGTAGGTGATGCATATTGGTCATTGGTAGTTGATATATACATCCACACCCCGATGCGAAATGTGCCAACTAACATGCTTGGAGGTGTCATACTTGAGAGGGTGGATGATATAGTGGGTAAGCATGCACATTTATTTGAGCCCGTGGAAGTGGTAGTAGCCACATATACTATATTGCTATTCGAGAGGGATGAGACACATGAGGAGACTCGTCAAGATAAAGAGGCGGTAGGTGGTGAGTGCTGCTAGCAACACAGGACGTGTTTGCTTGATATGTGGACTTGCGGACGGTAGTTCTCTAAGTAGTCTACAGATAATACCTTACTACGGAGCTGGGTGGAGAGATATCGAGGCCACGAACAATGCCACCGAGTTGGTGGCGTGACATCTAGTTCTAGGGCTCTCCCGAGTCCACGAGAGTGCCAGCGATAATGAGTTTTGATTATCATGATTGTATATGATGTGGCGAGTTTCCCCCAATGATAATTATTGTTGTTACCTATGTATGGACACATGATTTATATATGATGATATTATTTTGTGGTGTATTGATTTTGTATGATTTGGAATGTATGTAATGTTTTTGTATTGTGTTAATGTTAAATTTGGTTAATGTAATATTTTCATAATGATGAAAAACACAATGTGATTAGTTAATTAGAATGTTTAGTAAATAGAATGTGTAATGTGTAGTTAGATGATAATAACATAGGATGTGAAATATGATGATATATGAACTAACGTTTTGTAATGAATGTGTGTCATTATAATGTAGTGTGATCGTAACGTGTTAGTGTAATGAGTGGGAGAGGTAAAAGTAGTGATGCCCCCAGCGTCTAGATGAGTAGGTTCATTGAGTTAAGATCCCTCAATGATCAAGAATGAACAACAAAAATAAAGAGTGTTTAAGCGAGAAATAATTGAGGTGCGCTAGATGAATGACGGAGTGCGTGATGAAATGTTCCTAGAGCGATCCTCAACATTCATGTAAGAACAGTAAGAACACAAGTATGTTCTTGTGGGTAAGGTGATAATAATCATCTACCATAGACCAATGCGGCGTGAATTGGTGGAAGAATCGTGAGTGTATTAACTAAATTGAATGCCATACGAACTGCGGTGGAATGTGTGAAAGTGGAATTTTAGGAATGTGTGAAAGTGGAATTTTATGGAGACCAATGTGGTATTGTGGCATGATGCGGTGGATATCGTGAGTGCGATATATGAGGTGGAAGCAATG
Organism: Taxus wallichiana var. yunnanensis; assembly: GCA_018340775.1. NCBI lineage: Eukaryota > Viridiplantae > Streptophyta > Pinopsida > Cupressales > Taxaceae > Taxus > Taxus wallichiana. The sequence goes on from CM031242.1 coordinate 489,880,125, forward strand.
GATGCGATTGTGAAACAATGTATGGATGCGGTTGAGAGCGTGTATGAGTAATGAACTATGGCGGTGGATGAACCACGACTTGAGTATCAAATGGAGGATAAGACTCAACTGTAGTAGAAGCTCTCGATGTGGTAGATGGAAGATGTATCTCTCACGTGGGTGAGAGTTAAAGGAGACGATTCCCGATCATCTAGCTAGTGTAATCTATCTTGAAGGGCAAGATAATCATTGTCTCTATGACCGTTGACATGATGGTAGTTATAATAATTTTTGTCATGTTGATGTTGTAGTTGGTGTTGCATATGGTTCTTTTTTAAGGTAGGTGATTTAATCACTCATTGAGTAATACACCCTACACATCATGTGGTTGAGCATTATGAGAAAATTGCAAAGGTTCCGTGACCTAGGTGGAGTAGTAATAGGAGTATTCTGTCATGGAGCTAGAGAAGGAGTATGCTTTTGTGGTGAAGTAGGTTGAGCTTGTTTGGCTTGCTTGTGAGGCAAAGGTGAAGATTGTCAGATTATCACCCAAAGGTAATGGTGTAGAACTAGAGGAGGAAACAGCTGTAGCAGTGTGTGAAGGATCTACAATATGTGTAGAGAGAAGATCTTGCTCTAAGTCAATGACCTTATAGCATAGGAAAATAAATGACTCACATGTATCATATTGTAATCATTTCTTGAGTGGAGGAATGAGCCCATGACAGAAAATAAATTACCTCTCAACATCTATAGGTTGGAATACTAGCTAGTGAATATAAACATTGAAGTGTAAAATATAATCCTTGATAGGTTCATTCAATCCTTGATGTAGAATTGGTAAGTGACATTAGGGCCATTGTGATTATAGACCTATGGAGGAAAGCATCCTCCATGTCAAATAAAGAACTAATGGATCCAAAGGGGAGATGAGTGTATCATTGTAATGCTTTGTATGTAAGACTATAATGAAAGGCCTTGAGTAATAATCTATCATTAGTGTAAGAGGCCATAACACCACGATAATATGAAATATGAGCATGAGGGTCACCCACATCATCAAAACATGTGAAAGTAAGCATGGTGAAATCGTGATGAAATTCCAAATTATGAATCTTCTTAGGGACCAGATTTCCATGCAATGAATTGTTGTCGATGGAAGCATGATAGGCCCTCAGATTCTTTAGTCTCGAACTCATAAACTATCAAACCATGGAGTAGGTTACATAGCCAAAAATTTCTGTCAACAATTCCCTATTGTCCTTAAGAACCGTATGTGAAAATTGACCTTTCTAAAACATAGTTCCAGTTGGATGGTAGCAATCTATTAGAATCGACTAATCTCTTAGTCCTCATTTCAGACATGTCCTTTCTTGCTCAAAATTGGACTCTGCAATTCATCAAAATGAATAGTTATGGAACTTATACAATTTAAGATTTGATAACTGACTAAACATCAAGGTAATCTTTATTGCACCACAAAATCATAAAAGATTTTCTCCTCGTGTCAATGACTAGGATGAGGACATGCTTTCTGGTCTTGCATCATTAAGTGTGTTGTTCCTTTAGCTTTTCCTCCTATATATTGTCCTAAGTGTCCTTTTTCTGTGTGCTATTAATCTTCCTTTCATGCATCTAGACTGGATCCAACACTACCTCCTATCTTCCAAAATATGACAAACCTCCTCATTGTATTAAAAATACTAGGCTTGCCTCCTCGGCTCAATCCAAATCAGCCTTATATATCAAAGTTGGCTAATCGATTCTTGGAATAATTCACCCACCAAAAATGTATCCAAAGCATAACATAAATAGATCTGCTTTTGGTATGAAAATTGCAGACAAGGCATGAGGACTATAAGAGGCACACATTTAGCTTCATTATTGGTGATATGTGTAGTTGTAGTTGAGCCATCTGATTAAGAGCAAAGAACAAACCCCAGGAAAATGTGTAAAAATATGTGAAGTTGTGTTTGTTATGTTAGTTCTTTGTAAAAACATCCACTAAGCATCAAATCCATCTGTGTGGCGCCAGTAAAATGAATTATACATTTCTTAAAATGTCAAAAGCACAAGATGCATATCTCTGAGGCCCAATAATCAATAATATCTGTTGAGGTTGTGAAACCTCTAAAAGGTTCTATGTTATTTGTTCAACTTGATCTTTTGATCACAGTAGTGATATAAAATAGTCAATCCTTAGTAGCTGAATATTTGAATTATCATACATTATTTGTAGAGAAAATGAAACATCCTCAATATTCCATCGCAGCTCATGATCAAATCGCTTAGTACTGTAGGACTTACGAGCATTTATTTAGGGAAATATTTTTTCAGTTTACATATGCCTTTCAAGTCTACATATAGTGCAGGAAAAATTCCAAAAGACTATGAAAAAATTAAAATCAAACCACTTAAATTATCCTATTAAATCTTAGTAACACATTAAAAAAAGTTGAGAAGGCATGAAACCAATGGCTAAAGGAAACCTCTGTAAAATCATAAATACTCTAACATAAAAATGACTCCAAATTTCACAACATGTAAGAAAGTTACATCAGATAAATGCCATGTTTAATGTCTCATTTTTATACCTAGATATGACCCTAACTTGTAAACCTTCCAACATTCTACACAAATTTATTGAAGTTGCATGTCTGATATTTTCTTAGTATCACAACATATGAATGTTGAAGCTTACATAGAAATACATTTATACGGAAATCTGATACTCCATATCTTCAATAATTCCTGTATGGAAAATTGTGTGTGTCCAATTCTGTTTTTAGTCTGTAATTTCTCTATGGAAAACTGTATGCATTCAATTTCATTAAAAGGAAATTCCTGCAACTAAAAAATGATTTCGTTTTTATTCCCTCTTTTATACTGCCATTGAAAGACAAAAAGAATATGTAGATTTTTCACACATACAATTAGGGTTGTGTTTTTCTGAAGAATACTATATTGATGCAGTAGTTCCTTATGATTTTAGGGTAGTGTTTTGCTGAAAATTTATTTCAACCTTACGTTTTGATAGGATTGAAATCTTAAATTCATGCATTCATTTTCTAAATTCTTTAAATGTCTAATTTCATTTTTTACTTATTTGATATGTGCACTAATATGTTAAAATGAATTTTAGAATTTACTTAGTCTACAAAACATTATGGTGAGTATAAATACTTTGGACCCTAAAATGCGACTCGTTTATATGGGCTACACGTGCCTTGCTCGGTACCAGGAGATAGGACTTGCTGATGGATTATTTCCAGAAGAAGCACTCCTATCACGTCCCAAGTTGGACGTTAGACTGAGTATACAAAAGGATTTTAAAGTTACCTAACGAGTGAGCTTCCCACAATTATATCCTCGTTGTTAAGTTGAAGTTATATTTTGCCCTCACGTATTGCCATTTTTTGCAGTTGTATTGGAGTACAATGAGGACTAGGAACTCGTCAATCATCCCAATATCTCATGATGCACCAACATGGACATTATCTATGAAGAAAATTCATTGCGAAGAACAGTTTTTAGAAAGCAATTTGTGATTCATGTTGTCTTTCATAGAAGAAAAAAACTTAGTACATTAGAGATAAAAGAGGACCTCATGAAAAAGTTTGGTGTTGTTGAACCTCGAACGATTTTCCTTTCAGAGTTCAAAACAAAAAAAGCCTACTCAAGAGGTTTTGGTCTGATTTATGATACTGTGCAACATGTAATTGAATATGAACTGGGTACCAAGTTGATTCAAAACAAGATTCATGTTCAAAATCCAAAATCGAAGAAAGACTGTCCAAATAGAGCTACAAAAATCGTGGAGTGAAAAAATTCCATGCATAGCTAAATCATGTGAAGCAGATAGTATTTACGTCTACTTTTCTTTGTTTAGTTTGAATTTTACTTTGAAATAAGTTGTCGTTGATTCTTCAAAGTGTAAAGCAAAACTACCTAATGTAGTATTTCATTTTTGTTATTTACTACTTTGAAATGGAATTTCATAAAACTTCTCTGTTGCCTAATGTTTATTTTTGTGGTCATGTTTAGAATATTAACTTACATTATGAATTTATGATGTGTGGTGTTAGATAGTTTCTAAGAGCATCTAATTTTCTTATGTAAATTTACGCTATTTACATTGTTTTACAAAGGAAAAATCATTTCTTCGTGAAAGTATTAAGAACAACTACCTAACATAGTTTTCCTTTTTGTTATTTACTACATTGGTATTTCTTCTTTATTTTGCTTCTTTATTCATGCTTAAGATTAACTTACCTTTGAAATTTTTTAAGTGTGTTGTGTTGTATTATCTTCTAAACATATTTCTAGGTGCAATTATATATCCAATGTTTACAAACCGATACACACATTATCTTCTCCTTCAATTAATTTTCCTTACTTATATCATCTAAACGTTTTATTATCGTTATTTTATTACTCAAATTATGTAGGACAACTTGTTTACAAAACGGAGCCCCAAAGTTCATCCACATCAATGAATGCTTCGATTGCAAATAATTCGCTAATAAACAATTTTGTTCGAATACTTCCTATTGGAGCATTGTCCCCATTTCATGATGGATGGACTGTACGAGGTAGAACTACTTCTAAATCAAACATTCGTAGCTTCAACACTAGTAGGGGGATTGGAAAGGTATTCAACTTTGACATTATTAATAAGGATGAAGAACAAATACGGATTGTCTGCTTCAATGAGCAAGTTGATAGACATTATGATATTATCAGAGTTGGGAATGTCTACACAATTTCAAATGGAAAATTATGAAAATATGATAAGAAATTTAATAATCTGTCTTCTGAATATGAAATATTGTTGAATGGCATGTCAAAAGTGGAGGCTTCTTCACTTGATGATGGATCTATCCCATTTAACAAGTTCCATTTTTTTTTGCTTGGTGAAATCACCAACTTGGAGGCCAATACTATGATAGATGTACTTGGGATTGCTCGGTTTGTGAGTGATCTTCAAACACTATTCGGGAAGGATGGTTGAGCTCAAGAAGAGGACAATTCAAATTACATATACGTCTAATTATGCCATTGATGTTACACTATGGGGTGATTTATCCGTCGTGGAAGGTTTTAACTCCAAGATCTCATTACCATGGGTCCACATCCTATTGTTGCTTTCAAATGTGTTTGTATAACCGATTTATATGGAAAGTCTTTAGGAACACTTTCAAACACTAAAGTGTTTATAAACCCAAGTATTCAAGAGGAAACTATTTTGAGAAATTGGTGTGAGGAACATGGAAATATCTATAATGCCAAGTCTCTAACAACCCATGATCAACAAGGGGTTCTAAATTTTGTGCAAACAAATATATCTAAGATAGCGGCTAGAGGATCTCTTAGTGTGGAAAAGCCAATATGGCTATCCCTAAGAGGAACTATAGTTTCTATTGATGAAATGGATTGTTTCACTTATCCGTCTTGCTCATCAATGCGCACGGGAACTTCATGTAGAAAGAAGATTATGAAGAACTCAAAGGAAATTGGATATGCTCTGCATGTGATGTGATTTCCTGCAGACTGTGATTACCGATACTTATTCAGAGTTCAAATTGCAGACCACACTGGGAATTTATGGGCTACATTATTTGATGATGCAGGAAAATATTTGATTGGTGCAACAACAAAGGAAACATATGGTTAGGTTCAAGATAATCCATTGCACATATGACTTCTGAAGAAGAAGATAGCATTCCATCAATATTCATTCACTTTGCATGTGCGAATGGACACGTTCAACAATCCACCAAAGCTGAAAACTAATGTTACGAGTTTAAAAAGTTGATTACTCTTGAGTTGAAATTTGTTATAGGATCTACTTACTGATATCTAAGTACATTTTATTTTACATTTACTTTCCATTCATGCAAGGGGTTCCATTCTATACATTCATAGTAAAGACTATATTCAGGTTCTAATGTTCTATGTTTTTAAGACAAATCCTTAATATTTAGATGCAAAATTCCGATGCCATGGCTCTTGAAAACTTATGTAGTATTACATTTTATTTTAGATTTATTTTCCATTTATGCAAGGGTATCCATTCTATACATTCCCAGTAAAGACTATATTCATATTCTAATGTGCTTTGTTTTTAAGACAAATTGTTAATATTTGGATGTAAATTTCATACTACTTCTAATGCCTCAACTCTTGAAAAGTTATGTGGTGAATTTTTGTATTCTTGTACAACTTTCACATATCATTTACAATTCTATGTATATCTTCTATATTATTTTATTTGATGTTAATTATTGCTTTGTTGTTATTCACGTTTCTTAGTGTTATTGCAATCTAAAATTTTAGGTAGTTTTAAAATTACAAAATACTTGATTCTTTTGTGTGACATTTACTATGATTACCATTAGTACTTATTTGTTTATTACTATTGTAGATGTCAAACCCAGATGCTATCCTTTCTGAAATGTTGACATCAACTCAAACAGATAGATATCAGTCCCATCAAACTATGGTCAGCCAAATCGATCCAACTAATATCATTACATGTTACAACGATGCAAGCTGCATTAACATTCCTGAAACCATTTGCATAGTGACCAACATTGTGTGCAGCCTCGAACCCATGAACCTACTACGACCCAACCTCAACAACAAACAAATGTTACTCAACAGACACTTTATGTAGAAAGGCGTGAAGAAATAAACAGACGAAGAAGACAAATATATCAAGAGAAAAAAGAAGAGATAAACAAAAAGAAAAGAGAAAGGTATCATGCACGAAGAGAAGAAATAAATAGGAGAAGAAGACAACTATATGCATCAAGGACTGAGTTGTTTGACATTAATTTCATGCCGAAACAAGTCGAAGGGCAACAAAATGACTTTACAGTGGCGCCTCCCTTGCATCCATAGGTGGCAATGTGTCATAATGCTTCCATTCATTCCTTGACTACCCATTATAATGTTGGCATTAACAATGAAGAATACATTTCTCAGAGAGCTATGGGCCAGTATAATTTCCATCAGGTGTATAGCCATTAGTACCCTCATCAAATTGGAAGTGAACCTTCAAGTGCAGAAAATTTACACTCCCTAATGTTGCAGTGCCCTCAAATACATCCTCATGTTCCCATTAACAACCTTCTGAATCCCACAATCACGGAAAGGAATTTTTAGCTATAAGACATCGCGATGACTCATACAACATGTGATTTTTCCAATTCTCAAGAATCACGAGTAAGATTATCATCTGACCTTATGTCTATTCAAAGGTCATTCCACCTGAGACTGGATAACCTCACAAACATGCCACTGTGTACTGTTTATAAAGAGGCATACCTAGGAATCAAAGTCAAACTCATAGCCATAGGATCAATTTGTACAAGATGCTACTCAGAACGTAATGGTCATCTCTTTTCATCATGGAATAATATGGACCCTGGTGTCCAACCTCATGTCTTGGGCATTCTCACACAAGTTGAAGAGATGCTCATTGCTCGTGTCAATCCCATAATGCAAGTAAGCCATGCACGGGAGGACAATACAAGTATAGGGGGCATACTATAATCTTTCCACAAGACATAACTTCAATTGCTACATATCTTCCTCGTCGTGTTCGGGACCTTGATATTTTTATCGTTAGAAGACATGGAAGTCATTCAAAACACTATTTCTGCGGTAAAGAGATCTTGTGTATTGGATGCCCTCGATATAAAATTTGTAATGATAGGTAGTACTGAGGATGTTCAATTATGTAATATTTCCATTTACGAAGCTGCTGAAGAAGAAATGGACATATCTCGAGCCTCAATTTGTTGAGTCGAACATTGAGGACAATTAAAATGTCGAACACTTTGTTGAAGACCCCACTACATCAAATTTTGAAGAACTTCAGCAATGACCATCGTCTTTTGCAATAAGAATGGGAAACACACAACGTGAAATGGAAGAGGTAAGAAATATTATTGAAAATGGAGGACCAGTGCCATTGACAAAATTGATTGGCCTACTTATTGGGCTATCTCTAGTTAATGAATATAATATCTTGAAGGTTTGTTTGAGCATGGCCTTCCCAACATTATTTCTAAGTGGTGAAGTTGAATGGTTACAACCTCGAATAAAAAAGTTACGTATACATGAATATGCTTTGCATTTGATTAAATACCATGACAACAGATTTGGTGCCCATCTAAGATTCAAGTATTTCTTATTGAACCTTATATTGAGGCACCAAACGTAATCCACTACATCGTTGTTTGTGAAGAAAAATGTGGGTGATAACATACCTAATACTATTCAAGATCTTCGACACCACATTCGAGATATGCCAGATGAAAAACTTCCTGAGCAAGTAATGTGTTATGCAGCCAACATTAGAGGTACTAGGGCCTATTGGACAACATGTAAGAATGAGTTGATGGACATGATTACACAATTAGGGTGTCCAACATTCTTCATTACATTAAGCACTATTGATACCAAATGGCGGACTGCATCAAGTCATACTGGCTCGCACCTAAGTAATGTTGCGAGAGGGCTACCACTTTGGAGGAATAAAAATATAATTACCAATCCACATATTGTTGCTTTATGTATATGCATCATCGCTTGAAGATTTTCATTGATGAGGTCCTCATCAAACACTTTGATACAACCTGACATTTGGTCAAGGTATCATCTTTCTTCTCCCAATCACATCAAATTATATTGCATTGTATTTGTGTAAAACTCATATACATTCATTATGTGTGACACTTATATGTAACTACTATCTATGTCCATTTCTTGCAGGAATGAATGGCAAAGTATCGATCATCAGTTCATAGACATATGGTCGTTTGGCTAAAGGATGCTCTAGATGTCGAAAATATGGATTGAAATGGTCCATCACAACTTGCAATAACAAAGGCATATTATGATAATTTTATTAATGCATGGAATCAAGAGGCGAGAGTCAAAGGAATAACCATTTTTCAAGATCTACTAATGATGACCCTTGTTTGATGGACACATTCCAAATAATGCAGTGTGATATAAGACATGATTATGAAGAAATTGTAAATCGTGTTGAAAGACACACAAAGTGCTCATTGGACACATGCTTGTGAAAAAAAGGGTCCACAAATGTTTGTCGGTATAAAGCTCCTTGGGAGTTGCAGACAGAATCAAAATTGTTTGTAGATGAAGATGGCCAAAAAAATATCTTCCTGCACGCAATGATGACAAAATCAATGTACATAATCCCAATATACTTTCACTTTGGAGGGCAAACATAGATTGTCAACCCATTCTTTCCCACCGAGCTAGTTTTGAATTACATTGCAAAGTATGTTGCAAAAGCAAAAAAAAATTCAGAGAGTTATCATGACATGCTAACGCGGGTTGTTGTTGCCAATCATTCCCAAGACCCAACATTGTGTGCATACCAAAAATTCCTTATAGACACAATAGCAGAGCGTGATATTGGTGCACAAGAAACATGTCATATGTTATTGAAGCTACCACTTGTGGAGTGTAGCATAAATTTTATTACATTTAGCGTTGGCTGAAGGGTATATAGACGTGTCCAACTGAACATTGATGACGATTCAACTGATTCTAATTTCCTACATGTGTACATTCATCTCCCTTCACAACTAGAAAATATTATGATGTTGGATGTTGCTAGGTCATGGTCTTATTCTCCGAAACGTAAAAAAGAACAATGGAAAATTTGACAGCCACAAGTTATAGTGCGTGTATGGCCAAGATTTTACTCCATCCATGATGAAGAATCAGATGAATATGTGGAATTTTGTTGGAGTGAAAGCCTCCTATAAAAACCATTTGAAACATTTGTGTTGATATCGGCATCACAAATGAAGAAATAATTCACTCTGGGAATCTATAAGGGGTACATACCATGCTTGGCACATTGATCGCATGCAAACATCACCAACATCTAATGATGCAGCTGAAGATAACGTCGAAGAAAACCTAGAGGTAGGCCCTTCAGATATGGACGAATGGGAACTCATGTCTACATTGGCCCCACATAATGACATGTAATTTTCAGATATCGAGTTGCTTGGTCGTCGTGATTACGACCTGGACCATGATTGGAGCCAACATTCTATACCACCACCATTACATGATACCTGTGTACATTTTCTAGATAGCATTCGTTCCTCCATTCCAATAACCAATAACACTCCAGAACACCTCAACCATATACACAATTTATCTGTAGAACAACACATTACATATTCCAAGGTCGTGGGTCATTGCGACCATGTAGGCAATCCAGAGCCACTCAAAATGATTATTCAAGGAACAAATGGGACTGGTAAATCATATTTGATCCAGTGTATAAGGAACACCTTGGACTCTCGATCAATAAATGGAAAAAGCCCTTTTTTCTCCTTACTCCTATAAGTGTTCTTTGCTTTCAACATACAAGGAAGAACAATACATATTGGCCTTAGATTCCTGATTAGGGATGTTCATGCTTTAAAAGGACAAACACTGGCGGTGTTTCAAGAAGAAATGAAACACATGCATTACATTCTCATAGATGAGATGAGTTTTTTAGGGCCCAAATTGTTCAAAAACATCAACGATCGACTCCAGCAAGCATTCCCATCACATGTGACTGAACCATTTGGTGGTAGATCAATGATTCTTGTTGGAGATCTTGCTCAACTACCTCCTGTGAAGGACGTCCCATTATATGTCGGTAAGCTTACATCGTGTTTCAACCATCCAAAATTTCTTAATTATTTAATAGGTTTCTTTATTTTACAATGATTATGGTTGCTTTGCATTCGTCTTCACTTGTAATGGTATTTTTACACCGCTTCCAGGAAACATAATAGGGAGAAGGCTTTGGGACACTTTCAACATTATCGTTACCTTAGATGTAATATTTCGATAACAAGGAAGTGATTCACAACAAATCATCTTCCGCACAATCTTGAAAAACATTAGAAATGTTGAACCTATTTTCCATGATTGGGAAACGCTCATGAAATAGATAAATACTCACTTTAGCCAGGGTAAAAGAGAATCCTTCGATTCAGAAATCCACTTATATGCAACTAACAAATTTGTTCATCTGCATAACAAACACATGCTTAAGTCTTTATCCAGGCCAATCACATGGAGTGTTGCCGAATATACGAGGCGCTCAGGATTAGAAGATGCAGATGATGACCAATTGGAAAATGAGGTCCTCCTTTGTATAGGTCAACGTGTTATGTTACTCTGTAACCTTTGTGTTGAAGTTGGATTAGTTAATGGTTCTATTGGTACTATACAGGACATTATCTACACCGTTGGCTCCAAACCACCCAGCTTGCCCATGTTTGTAATAGTACGATTTGATAACTACACAGGTCCTGCATGGGACACCATAAATCCTAAATCCATTCCTATATTGCCTGTAATAAGAGGCAATCGCAAATAGGTGCCGCTAAAAATGGCTTGGGCCCTTACCATACACAAGTCTCAAGGATTAACTTAAATACCTAAAGCAACTATTGATATTGAAGATGATGAGAAACTGGGATTGACTTTCACGGCATTTTCCCGAGTTAGGTCCATTGACCATCTGAGAATATCTCCCCCTTTTAGTTTTGAGCGCTACTCAGAAATCAAAACAACAAGGAATGTAAAACAAAGATTGCTAGAAGAGAAACGCCTACGGATGTTGTCAGCAATTGATGGTAACAGGGATGTCTTTCCTCATTATAAGTAAATTATGTTTTCCCATTATTTCCAAGCAATCTCTTTATCATTAAGTTACTTTACATGAATGTATGTCAAACTAATTAGAAATTACATTTTCATCCAGTGCACGACATCAACAATAGATGCAGCCAGTTCTTAAGCCTTTTTTGACATTCAAATACATGTTATCACCATCTACTTACCCATAATGTAATTATTTTTCCATTTATTAAGCATCCATGCTATGATGTTAACTACACACTTTTTCATTGCAGGAACTCTCTATCACATACAACCTCTAACAACTTCAAGTGGTGCCCAAACCTTTCGAACCAACATATTTTGCATGCCACCTCATGGATTATTGTCTCTTAAAACTTTACCAATATTTCGCAACTCCAAACATCTTAAAATTGCTAATTTAGGGCATGGTCCCATGGAGCCGCTACAGGTTCTATAATTATGCAGCAGGTGGTCCCATGCTGAAATTTTCAACCAGCTACAGGATAAATTCGAATCTTGCCCAGGAAAGTAGGAGCTCCACAATTTCTGCCGGTTCAACTCCAGGGGGGGCTGAAGAGGGGGGCCTGACAATTTCCTGCTACAGTTTAGGCATTTTTGTCCATCTGGCAACCCAAATGCATTCCCGCCAGTTTTTTTGGTCGATTTGGAGGGAGATTTTCAGCTTATATACCCTGCATCTGCTCATTATTTGAAAGCAGCGCTTTGGAGGTGGATACTGTAAAAAACGAAAATCTCATTTTTGCAGTGCTTTGGAGCACACTGGGCAGAATCCTGACAAGTTGCAGAAGGTGTGAAGAATCCTGACGAGTTGCAGACAGTGGAGACAGTGGGAAGAATCCATTGAAGTTTGAGGTAAGCAATTTTGCCCTTCGTATCAGTCTTATTTATGTAAAACAAGGAATTGAAATACTTTTTACTAAACCATTGTTTGTTTGTTTGAAACCAACCGATCTTTGGTGAGTCGCTAGATGTGAATAATAAGAATGAAGACTAATATATGGCAAACGATAAACTTTCAAGCTACTTTCCTCAATCCAAATTTAGGAGTGTAGAGACTATACATGTCTATCTCTTTGTACTGAGCAAACACTTCATCTACTGCATTTGAACAGTTTTGGTTGTCCCATGTATTGTTAGAATCAAAATCACAATTTTCTTTGATGATCCTCTATGTTTCATCAGACACAACTGCATGACTCCATGCATAATCCATTTGACCTCGCCAATCATGAGCATCGTGTGTCTCTGGATTGCCCACCTGAATGTATGCTTCACAAATATCAGTCTTTTCAATCATGTAGAGTAAGTGTTTCAATTAAAAACAAACCCATTCAATGCCACAGCTTACCATGAAACCTTTGAGATTTATATTAAGACTCTTAGGGGAGACCTTATTGCAGTCATGTATGAGTTCTGCTAATTTAGGTGCATATTTCCCTGGTGCATGTCACTGCAAGTGTTATTTGACAGTAGAAATGGATATTGTAGGATGCATGAGTATCTAATAAATGAAACCCATACCTGCATAGCTTTCCCCTGTAATATAGAACTCATGACATCACTTCTTTGGGGTATATATTACACAATCAATGAAAATAGGAATTTGCAAATAAAGATCTTCTATTCATTACAAACCGGATAAAATACATAGTTGTATAGTGCTGGAATTAAGAGATCAGAACTATGTATTCTCGTGAGCCTAATACAAGAAGACATATATTGGGAAGATTGACTGGTAGGATATGGAGTTTAGGCAGGAGGAGTGCTCTGACACCAATGATCCATGCTAATCTCTAGAGTGGCATGGAGGAAAACTTACATACCAACTAGAAGAAAGAGAGAGCTACCTAACCTACAAGTTACGTTGAACATGCAATGTAAGATGGGGAAAAAGTGTGGAAGCATATTACACAATTAATGAAAAAAGGAATTTGTAAGTAAAGATTTTCTATAATGCAGGAATTAGGAGATCAAAACTGTGTATTCTCGTGAGCCGAATCTAGAGATGGACTATGTTGCTTGAAAAATGTTATATGAGAAGATGGTGTCTGAACAATGTCCAACCTAATTACTATATTAAGAAGACTGGAATTATAAATTATATAAATCAGTTACAAGATGAGATGGTTACAAGAACCATTCATATTCTAACCAGTTTGGTTTTCAACTTTTCATGGACGATGCTTGATCTGCATGCCAAGGTATCTTGGACTCTCTAGCTGTCACAGATATTTCTTACTCAATTACCTAAAGCATGTGCCCCCTTCGCTATCTCAGTGTTGTGTTGATGTTCCCATGGGACCCGAAGAAGTGATATAGACTTCATGGTGCAATTCACACTGGACCAAGGCCATGTGAATCTTGCAGTCCTGAAGAGTCATTCATGGACGATGGGATTACCCCAGGTATGAGAAAATGATAATGCAGTGTGAATCCCACTGGAAGCTTGCACGGAGCTGTAGATCAAGCCCAAATGTACTTATATCAGCATTTTTTCCAGTTTAAATTGGGAATAGGATTTCTTTATACTATGCTTGTAATGCAAGTCTTCAATAGAGTGGCCTATTTAGTTTGAGAAAAATTGCATATTGATCCTTTCAAACTTTCATATTTCAGTGTAGTATTGTTAAAAAGCATCTGTTCTCCTTAATAGAATCCAATTCCACAGTTTTGAAAGTAGCATCTACTAAAACGCATGTCACTTTTTTGGACTTTGTCCCTATAATCATTATTGGGGGAAAAAATTATGATTAGTACTTGAGTTTAGTTTGTCCAGACCAATGGTTTTGATAATGAGGTTTAGGATATTTGGTTTATATGCAATCAAAGCTTTATTAGTGTGTCCAAACTCAGTCTAAGGTTTTATTCATAGGGTCTTAAGATATTCAGTTTGTATGCAGATATTTTATTCAGATTAACTTCATGGTAAGACTATTAATAGATTTCAGTTGACTATTTACAAGAAATGCCAGTCATAGCCATAAGTTTTATTATTATTTTTTGTCACCATGGTAAAGACTAATAAATCTCTGGGTGTTTAAATTGCGCTGCCCTAGTATAACAGACTCCTTACAAGCCCTTTTCCTTTTAGTGAATTGGTTTGATTTTTGATTGATATTTTTGCATTTTAAGAATATGTGATATGAGTAATATATAGATGATTTGGCTTATATATAGATGATATGTGGAGTTTACTTTAGTTTATTTTGTGAAAGTATTCTTCATATGTTGTTTCATATAAATATAGGACTTATGCTAACGTTTCATGCAGCAGTGGTCAAACTAAAATTTGATTGTATATTTTATATTGCAGGTTTCAGCGAAGGTTTTTTTGTTCTTTGTTGTCATGGATAAATCATTATATCGTCCAAATCCAGTAAAGGCTGGTTTTAGGAGGTTCACTGCAATGCTTTCACAAAATGACATAACAGATGATGATATATATTCTATAGATGATGATTACCCTTACTCTGTGCCAAGTACACAAATGAGCAATGAAGAAGTAATCATTCCTACTTATGTTCCAAATACAGAAAAGATAATTGATGAAGTAAACATACCTACAATGGTATTCACTTGGAACATATCAATGATTCTGTAATGCCCGTTGGGCATCGACTTCGTTTCTGCCACCTTGCCCCCTTTGCTTTTCGTTGAACGTTTATTTGAGCTCCCTTTTTATCGTCGGGTGACTTTGACCTTATCGCGGAGTTATCTTGGTATAGTTTCTTCCCTTCTTTCGCTTTGTCTCGCCATCTCGTTCTGTCGTAAGTGTGCTTTTGTTTCCGGGGGTCATTTCTAACTTTCGTCTAGTGAGCTTATCATGCTTTTGATCGGTGTAATGCGTAATGACTTTTGTTGTTAAAAGTTCTAATATATATTAAAACCTTTTCAAGGCATTCGGGCACGTTTGTTGTCTTTTCCAGCCTTGGTTCGTGGAAGGGGAGAGAGGTTGGGTGGTGGTGCCTTTGAAGGTGAGGACTGCGCAATTTTATATCTTTTATTTGCTTGCACCTACCCTCCACTGCCACCTTGGCCGACCAGGTCCATTCGCAGGCCTTGTTTGCACGTGGATGACTTTAGTCTTCCCCCAACCACCCAACCTACAGACTGTAATGACTGTCACGTTTTTCTACCTTGCGTGAGAGAGAAGGAGTCGGTGGAGGCATGTTTTTCTTCACCTGGATCTCTTTTTGATCCTTTCATTCAATGCGTATGGGCACTGATCTAGTTTGACGTGATGGCTAGTGAAGTAGGCGTGAGAGGCGTTTCTTCCGGTCGCGTGGGCGAGAGAGGCCAAGAAAATCTTTAGTCATGGCGTTTTCTTCTGGTTTCCCCCAGCATGTGGTTTTGATGGAGCTTCAAGCTAGCGAAGCGGGCGTGTTGCTCCTCTTTCTTTGAGTCTTTGCGAAGTGTGTTCTTGTCGGGATCCGCGGCGGCGACCAATGACAAATGCCTTTTAGCCGGGCGGCGGGAAAGACAACGGTTGGTTCTGCTCAGCTTACATCGGCCTTCCGAGGGTATTCCGTTCAAAGGGCTAAATCCCTGGAGAGTCTCAAGTTTTCTGCGAGGGTCAGGTCGTGTAGGGAAGAAATGTGGCGGCAAGCGAGGTGCGAGAATAGTAGAGGCCTTTTTTTAGCGCTTCCAACAAGTAGGTTGTCCAACTATGTTGTTATCTGTGCAGTATCAATGCATCCTCAGATTCGGGTCTCTCCTTCAAAATATTTTTATCAAAATCGACTATGTGACAGTGAGAGTGTTACCAGGGAGACTGATGAAAATTATTGCAAAGATTCTCTATTGAGACCTTACTTGTTTTACGATGTAACTCATGGAAGAGAATCTCATAGGCGTGGATCTGTTTCATATCAGAATATTCATGAAGCACAATTTTCTTTGCAATTATATGAGCTTCTTCAACGAGTCACTAAGTTGGCAGGCATAAAGGTTTCTATTGGAATTATCACACCTTACAAGCTACAGCTGAAATGTTTGCACCGAGAGTTTGATGTTGTCCTCAAATCTGATGAAGGAAAAGGTTTATATATCATTACGGTAGATGCCTTTCAGAGCCAGGAGCGTGATGTAATCATTATGTCTTGTGTCCGAGCTTCAAATCATGGGGTTGGCTTTGTAGCTGATATTCGCCGCATGAATGTGGCACTAACACGAGCTCGCAGAGCACTTTGGGTTAAGGGCAAAGCAGCTGCATTGAAGCAATCTAGTGACTGGTCAGCCTTAATTGAGGATGCTAAGTCTAGGGACTATTTTATGGATATGGAGTCTGTACCAAGAGATTTTTTGGTTAATAAAGCCATCTTCTTTTGCTTCGTCTCGGACTAGGGATAATTTTGGAGCGGTGTTCGGAGGATTTTGGATCTACTTCTGAGAAACCCAGGGATGCATGGCAACAATCTTTGGGAAGAGGAGATAGGGTGTCAGCAGAAGATCAGCGAGGGAATGATAATCGGGTGTCAATGCGACCCGACCGAACTATGGGCAGAGATGCACATTTCGGACTATACAATTGATTTTATGAAGTCAAGAGCATGGCCGTTAACAGAGTTTGGACCTTCAGCAGGATGAGGAAGAGAAGTTGCGCAGCCGTGGTTGTTGCTTTGTTGCCCGAGCCCTAGTCGACGTGCTTGTTGGATTGGAAGAATTCTAATCAGGCATGTTAAATCTACTCCTTGTAATAGTTTTCTACCTTCTTTCAGTATCTTGAAATGAATATTCTTTCCTCTTGAATGGCGCCTAGACAAAATGTTTTCGTGGTTGTTTATATCGCTTGATTGTGTTGGTTGTTCATTTAAATCTCGTTCCAATTTCCTGGTTTTGCTTGGAATGTTCTTTTCCTCTCTTATAGCTTACTCTATTTCATATTTGTCTAATGGGCTACTGCAATATTGAGTGATGCAGTCTAGTTCATAGGGAAGGAAACATTATAGAGTTTCGTTTGCTTATATGACTCTCTTTTAAAAGAATTCTGTAATGGTATTTATAATTGAAGGCTTACTATATGGAAGGTTAAGCCTTCATATCTCTATTTGGTTGAATAAATACGTATTTCCTGTTTATGGCTCTCCTGTTTTGCTAAAAGGTACATTAATAGTGACATTGTGTTCTAAAACTTGTTTAAGCCTATGGGCATTCCTTACTTTTTGTTTAATTAGAAAATGGCATTAGGGTTTTGCTTTAGAACTGTACATGGTTGAATTTTGTACCAGTTCTAGAGGATGAATAACCTGACATCTATTTTGGCCTCTACGTGTTGAGAGAATTACTATACCTACTTCCTGGTTCAAACTCTTGTTTGATTAAAGTAAGGGGGAAACATTGTAAGTTTAATTGAATGAAATCTCTACAATTTTTATTAAGGGTCGAGCAAGCTATTAATAGCTGGACTGAAACAAAAGTTGTAGGTGAATCCATGGTATTGGACTTGTGAACTCGTTTCCTGTTAGATGACAGCTGATTACAGTGATAATATAATAGGTGGCTATTATATTCATCTGTTTGATATTTGCTAGACATTTCCTTGATAAGCCCACATGGATCGGGTAAAATTTCCATCTTCTATACCATTGGCAAGGAGCTCATAGAACTTCTAGGCCTGACTGCACTGCGTAACCTTCCTGATGGATATGTGTGTTGGTTCTTATTTTTGTGCTTGCACTCGTGGTAAGGTCTTTTGAGTCTGGGGCATCACTGGTGTATTACCCACCGTGTATCGAATCCCTTTGTTTTCGAACTCGAATATCTTATTCTTCGAACTTGGTTACTAAAAGTCCCATTTTGTGGCTTTGTTAAGGAAATCAATTTTTATTTTTATTTTAAAATACTTATTGACATTGTCGGAAATATATAAAAATTATTAATGACTTTTGGGTTTAGCCTTCCCTTATATTATGTAGAGAAGTTGACGATTAGGATAAGGTTTGTTGGTAGAATAATGGCCCTTTTTGTGTCTCATTTGTACGCTTTTGGAAGAGTGGATTTGTTTTGTTAACTAGTCCTACGTTTAAGAAATCCTATAAGAAGGTAGTGGTAAAACTCCTTGGTTAAAACTGAAACTATAGTTGTTTTTCTTTTAAGGGCGTCGAACCCTTATTACTATGAAGCCTCCCCCTGGGAGATTTGGATAACGTCATTTTGTTTCGCGCCTACGATCATAATTAGTATGTTTTGTCTTCTCTTGGACCTCTTTAGATGGATGGATTGAGTATTGGATTCCAATCACGTAATCCATAGGATTACATGAAGGAAATATCAACACTCTTGACTTTCTTGTTCATAACCCATAAGGTCTTGCCTTGATTTATGTGATTTTGTTCTTACTGGTATTTTGACTTTCTCCTTATTGGATGGTTTAGATTTCTTTCTCATGCGAATAATTTTGGAGTTGTGGGTTGTGTTTTAATCCATTTTTGAATTAGAACATTCCTTTCTTGATATTGTTAAATGTTAGCTATTGTTGCAATGTATAGCCTTAACATGCTCGGTTCAACCGATTTTAGCTAGTATTTGTGCAGATGGATTATGCGAGTAGATTAAAGGAAAGAGTTGTAAATGTTTCATCAATGCAATTTATGAAGTTCCTTGTAAAAATGTCCAATGTGAGGTAAATTTTGTAATAGTGCTTGCAAAGGAGTTTAGAAGACCTCTTGCCTTGGGTTGTTCTGAAATTTCGTGATGATGTTGTCTTGTCCTTCTGTAGGTAAATTGGTAACTTACCTTTGTGAGAAATGGTATTCAATCTTTACATTGATATGAGTATTGTAAAACTTTGATCTTGAGAATAAATTGTCAAGTTAAATCTTTCTAAGACTGAGTGACAATATATTATAAGTAAAGTAAAATGGGTTGGTTAACCCTTAAAGAAGCTAAACAAAAATAATAATTTTATATTCAACAAATAAATGTAGAGGTGATCTCATTTGAAATCAAATAATTCCATGAGTGATCAAAATGAAACCATCCTTTGTGAAGTAAAAATTTTATAACTTGATATCCCTAGCTACACTAGCAAACATTATCCTTTTATGGTGAATTCTTAGAATGATCCTAAGGTGAAACAAATTGTTAATTGATATAAGATAATAAGATTTAATAAGTAGGAGGAATCGGTTTGAAACCACGCAACTGTCTCTCAAGTTTGAAAGGTAAATTGTTTTCTTTTGTAAAAATCATCCAGTGAAGCCTAAGTAAAATATTTAATAATTTTCGATAAATCCTCAAGCTTCAATAAAAACCGGGTTAATAACTAATGAGGTCATAAAGATGAATTCAACTCGACCTTCTTCCTCTAACCATTTTTTTTTAGGTGCTTGGTAATCTTTCTCTTGAGTATGTTGAAAGTGAATCCATATTGTAATAAGGTTATGAGCGAGTTTTAGTAGCATAAGTGAGGATAGATGGCCTTGTGGAATTAAATTACCTCCTTTATTAAATAATTGAATTAAACAAATAAATGTCATAATAGAGAAGATTTAAAGTTAATTACTCAGTGAAAAAGGAATAAACTTAGCTTGGTAAGATGAATTGTATGAATCATATCTTGAGTCTCCTTGAAAACATAAGCTAAGAATTGCAAGATGTCTTATTAAAATAAATAACCCTCAAGAATATCTCATTGTGGTTGGCCCTAACTGTAAGTGTGTTTTGTGGTTGGAATTCTATGTTGTCATGTCTAAAAGAAAAGTAAATTTTCCTTGAAAGGTGTGAACGCGTTTCCGTCTTTGCCTTTATGGCCATCCTTGTATCAAGTTGTTCACAGTGTTAGTTGTATCCTTGGTGACGACATGTTGCGTCATGTTATGTGTCAAGCAAGTCAAAAAAATTATCCTGTGTTGTTCGTGTGTGAATTAATGGGTCGTTACAATTCCCTCTTCATCATGACAAAATGTCAACCAAAGAGCCACATAGCCAAGGAAATCAACCTTCAGTTCCTCCTGCACAAAAGGGCAGGGCTCGTTGGAGCATCGCAGAAACTGTTGTCCTTATTGAAGCAAAGTGTATTGAGAGAGACACCCAACTCAACGGCGGAACAATGAAAAGAACTATAACAACAAATGAGAAATGGAGAATTGTGGAAGATTATTGTTGTACTCATGGGCTCCTCCGCACAGCGAGTCAATGTCGAGATCGGTGGGAGCATGTGTTACCTGATTACAAAAGAGTAAGAGACTATGAAGCACATATACCTTCTGGGCATGATAGTTATTGGAGTATGACAGGTCGAGAGAGAGCTGAAAAGAAACTTCCAGAAACTTTTCCATGGAACTCTTTGATGCCATGGATATTAGCTTTGGTAATGATCGAGCTATCAATCCTGGTAAAATATCAATTGATACTTCTGACACACAGTATGCATTCACTGAGGGTGGATGTTCTCCAATTGAAAATGAGCCATTGAAAGAGTGTGAGATACCGACGATGACTGGTGAAAGCTCGTTGAATACTGGAAAGGAAAAGGAAAAACTTTCAACAGGTAAAAAACGGAAAACAAGCAACAAAACGACAAGTATTAAAGACAACATTGTTGAAAGCAACAAGTTAGTGATTTCTGCATTTCAGATGGCTGAAGAGGGGCGTATGAAATGCCATGAAATAGATCGTGAAAGGGAAGATAAGAATGAGGAAAGACTGTTCAAAATAGAGGAGCAAAAAATTAATGTGCAAATGAACATGGTTTCAGCTATGAATGCTATTGGACAGGCAATGTTGAAGATGACAGAGTCATTTGCAAGTGACAAATAAATCTTTAAATCACATACTTGGATTATATTGTTGTCATTTTTTGCTCTTTAGTGGATCTTCTATTTACTTGTTATGAGACTGAAATAAGTATATTAATAAAGATGTATTTGAAAATTGTTTGTTTTACTTACAAATTATGAAAAATAAAACCATCTTGTTTCAACATCCAAATGTTGTTATATTGTTGTCGTTTTTTGCTCTTTAGTGGATTTTCTAGATACTTACATTATGAGATTGAAATAAGTACATTAATAAAGAAGTATTTGCAAATTGTTTGTTATTCTTGCTAATTATGAAAAATAAAACTATCTTGTTTCAACATCCAAATGTTATAATCTTGTAACATTTAAAATCCAATGGTATTTCAATACTTGCAATTTAATATAATTATAAGCCTTCAACTTTCTATTTGTTATTTGATATATTTTAATGGTGCATTATTTTGTATGCTTTTTTGAAGGGAGGAGAACAATGTTTACATTTATCCATTTACATACAATGAATCCTACTTCAATGGAAAAATTGAAATTCTTTTCAAATGCATCAATTATTGTCCAATTAGCATTGCAAATATGGAATGATCTTCAAGATTCAACAAATACGCAACGCATTTTCAAGAAGCGTAAGATAGATGACTTGGATGCAAATGACATGGAAATGGAGGTTATTGCTTTCATTTTTGGACAACAAAGTCAAATCCTTGATGCAAATTTATCTCGTTTTGAATGGGCAGGCAGGATACAAGGTGAGTGGTATATCAAACCACGTTCTATACACTGGTGGAACCACTATATTTTTGAAGTAAGATGTGATGATCAACGTTTCCGCAACATTTTTAGGATACCTTACATGTTATTTCAAAATATTTGTCAACTATTGAATGACGACCTTAAACAAGGTGAAATACCCTTTTCATTTGCCACTTCTATAAAAGGCAGGGTCTTTCCAGTTGAAAAACAAGTGGCCATGGGAATGTTAAGATTGTCATCTGGAATGACAATGGTTAACATTAGTGAATTGTTTGGTTGTGGAAAGTCAACCATAGTGAGAACTGTAAATAAGTTCATAAATGTCATGTACACTAGGTTTCGAAGTAATGTTCAGTGGCCAAGTGAGCATATGGCATTGGGGCAAGTAAAAGAAGGATTTCGTAGAAAACGAGGTTTTCCAAATTGTTGTGGGGCTATAGATGTAACTCACATTCCAATCCGACTTCCTCCTAACGAGTGTTCATCTGATTGGTATGATCGAGATCACAATTATAGTATGGCATTACAAGTGATTGTTGATAGCAATATGCATTTCATGGATGTGTTTACTGGATGGCCAGGTTCTGTAAATGATTCTAGACTTCTTCGTAATTCAGCTTTTTATAGAATGTGTGAAGGAGGAGAGAGATTAAATGGTCTTCCAGTTCCTGTTGGCTTAGTAAACATGAGGGAGTACATTATTGGCGATGGTGGATATCCACTATTACCATGGTTAATCACACCTTTCAATGGATTTGTAACTACTACTCAAAGAGAATTTAATTTTAAGTTGTCATCCACACGCATTGTTGTCGAGTGCGCATTTGGAAGGCTAAAGCAATTATGGCGGATTCTAGAATCCAGAATGTGGCACCCAAATTTGGAAATGTTGCCCAAGACCATTCTTGTTTGTTGCATACTGCATAATATGGTGCTAACGGTTGCAGAAGATGACACTGATGCATGTGATGATGTTGTTTTTGAACATGAAAATAATATACCAACCATTGAAGTGGGTGATCCAGCTGCTACACTTGCTCGAGCAGCCTTAATGGAATTTGTTAATGGCAATGCCAATAATGTGGACATGTAAGGAACATAGAATGAGAAAGGTATTTTGTTTTAGTCATTATGATTTCAATTTATATGTATGCTCAATTCGAGCCAAAGCAGGATGTAAAATTCAAATAACATGTTTCTAATTAATGTGTTTATCATGATGAAGGTCAAGGAATGGATTTTTCATTTAGTTGTAATCTCTTCGTGCCACAACTATTGTATCTAAGCTCCGTTATACTGAGAAAGTTGCAGCTGTCTAATTCTATGTAATGTGCAATCTCTATTATGTTCATTCTTCCATGGTACTTTGTAAATGTGCTCTTTATTTGTGTAACACACACCTCCAACTTGACAAGTCATTTAGGCATCAAGCTCTTTTCGTACAACTGCTACTCGTAAAGGGCATTCATTGGCTATAGACAAGCAGTTTGGACAAATCATATTTTACCTTGTGTATTGACAAATCATAGAACATGAGTTATACCAGATTGGTAACTGTATTTTCTCTATTTTAACATAGATCAGTTCAGTCCAACTTAGCTTATTAGATTTTCCCCTACAGATGGTTAATGACAGCATTCAATAGTACACCAATATATGCCACTACTCAAAGCATCTTCGGTGTGTCAAGTGTATGTTCATAGCAGAAGACACAAGACCTGGTCTCAAAAACAACTTGGGAAGCCAAAGAGAAGGACTGGCTCAGCACTCTAGAAACTCTCCACGCTTAACCGCAAGTTGGAAATGATTTTACTTGAAACAGAACGGAAATTCGAATATCTTATGACTCTAGCCTCTAGCCCTTTCACTTTGGCATGTTTGTTACTGAATCCACCTTCTCGGACAACTCTATAAAATGCCACGAATTCAAATAATTGGCAGGACTTCAAAGACCAAAACCAAGAATTATGCATAGAGCAGCTGATTACCACCTCGTAATAACATCAAAGAATTATGCACAGAGCAGCTGATCAAGACAGCAGGATGGATACCCAATTGCATGAAGATGCTCAAGAACATCCCAATTCGCTGGAAGATCGAACTCTTGCTCTCCTTCATGACTCCAAGATCGACCAAGGAGCCATCTCAATCTACCAAGAATGGTTATTCTCATTGAATTTGGCCTCAAATACATACTGCTCTTTTTTTCATAACTATGGATATTATTTACATATACCCACAAAGTTTTTCTATAATCAGAATTTGATGCTTAGTAGCTTGTTATCTTGAAATTTGAGACGTGGGCATCTCTGCTGATAGTTGGGTCTAGAATGGGCCCCTGTAATTAAACTGCTAGAATGTGAAATGGTGCAGAGATTCAAGAGGTCAAAGTGAAGAAGAAAGGAGGACGTAAGCATAAAGAAAAATGGATGAATAGGTCCATGGCATTGTCAGACGTAATTCTTGAGCTGTATGATGATGATCTACGAGAAAATGGTCTCAGATGCCTCGGCAATCATCTCAACGAGGTTTGTTAAATGTGGACCTGCATTAATTCCCTTTCTTTGTTGTAGGGAAAGCATTGAAACAGTGTAAGAAATTCAGAGTATGCATACACTGTGTACCCAATTGTCTTCACGAGTAGAAAACATGCTAAATTATGGATAAAACTTGTACCCAATTGCTTTTAACCAGTAGAAGGCATGCCAGATTATAGATTAATCTCGTACCCAATAGCCTTATTTTGTATACTCAATGATAACATTGATAAGTTGGAGACTCAGTTACAATTCTGGTCTACTGGGAGTTTCTAAGTTCAAGGCAGAGATGCAAAAAATTCATGCAAAGCATAAGATACTGACAGTTTAGGACATACCCAAATTCAAAAAAGAGTACTACCCATTAGTGCGGTCCTATAGCCCCATTAAACACTTTATGTTCCCATGTATCAGAGACACATCCTCCACCTGTGGATTTATGGCAGTTAAGTGCAAAGAGTGGATCAGAAGGGACCAAAGCAAAGCCAAAACTTCGGTATGTCCATTGTAGAACAGGTATCAATACTAGTTTTTCCATCTAATCCTTCAATCAAAGAATAAAATCAATTATACGATAAGATTGCAGCTGCAACATATTTATTTGAAGTTTCACTTTTTGTTTTTTGTTAATTTTTGGATGGGTTATATTGCAGGCCTGCATTGGACGACAAAGTTGCTCAGTGGAGGTTTCAAGAGACAAATTTGGAGATCCTTGTGTACGCACTACTAAAAGTCTGGTATAAAACTAGCAGTATTCAGCTTCACATAGGAAAGTCCATGGGACCATAAAACTGCAATGGGCTCCTATTATTTCTCAGCGGAAAATGTTAATAAAAAAATTATTAACCATGGGACCCAAAAACAGCTAATATGCTCCTAAATTCGCTCAGCAGCACCCGCTGAGATTTTTATGCAGCCCCCTCTCCATGGGACCATGCTCTTACTGCATTCAAATACTCCTCCAATCTGCCTATTGGCCTCTCACAAGCCCATGTGGATGCTTTTGCTAGTAAATAGTTTGTAAGAATATCCTTCAAATTTTAAAGACGTTTACATGGGATGTAGTGCTTTGCATAGCGCTTTAATTGTTGGGTGAAAAAGCGGATTTGGTGCAGATTCCGAGGTGAAAAAGCACCAGGTGAATCGGGATGTATCATAAATGATGTATCGGATTTTGAGGTGGGAAGGCCTTTAAAAAATTTAAAAAAGCAGAGTGGAAAGCCAACGGCATTTAAGATCATAAATGAATGCATAGGATTCTGATGTGAAAAAGCGAACAAAAAAAAAGCGTGGAGATTACGGCACGCGCCGGATCAGATACGAACGTTGAAGGACACGTGAGAGAGATTGCATCGATATAAATAAATCTTTACAACAGGAAGGAGACCGTATGTTGACGCGATGGGAGGATCATTTTATGTGTTCTGTCCATTCCGTTTCTGGTCATGTTTGTACCCCGTTCTGTCCGTTCTGTTTTTGTAATGTGTTGTGCATCTGTGTAGTGTGAATGTGCCCGTTCTTTCGTATGTATATTGTGCTTGTATTTCTGTTTGTGGCCACTGTGTGCATTATTTCAGATTAGAAAACAGAGAAAAAATGGAGGCGGCATCTTATCATGAGGTAAGTTAGGGTTTGCTTTACTTCCGTAATGCGGCTTTGCTTATACGTATCTATTTGGATCTTATTTCTCATTTATTTTTGTTCTGGTTTAACGCATTGTGGACGAGAGCGGTTGAGCGGCCATTAATTGCGCAGGGTAGACACAGAAACAGAGGCCAAGGTCAGTCAAAGTTTATTCCATTATTAATGTTTTTCTATTTTTTGGGCGGTTTCAATATTAAGAGTTCAGTAAGAATATTTAGGTTTTGGAATCTGGCTTTCGGACACGTGAGAGAGATTTAATCGATATAAATGATGTATCGGATTTTGAGGTGGGAAGGCCTTTAAAAGAAAAAATGCAGCGTGGAAAGCCAACGGCATTTAAGATCATAAATGAATGCATTGGATACGAATGTGAAAAATTAAAAACAGAAAAAAATGGAGGCGGCAAAAGTTGGCTTTACGTTGTTTTAGATCACAGCGATTGCATATTGTGTTTTGGATCAGATGCGGTTCAGCGTTGAAGGGTTTACAGAGAAACAGAGGCCAGTCAGAAGTTTTGCATCGATATAAACTATTTTTAGGAAGCATTCCAACAGGACGGAGACCTGTATGTTTGTCATTTTTGGGCGTTATTATTTTTGTGGATGGTTGTTTTGGTCATTTGAAACCGTTTGTCTTTTGTTTCAAATTACTGTGTTTTTCTGTTCTCTGTGCATTGATTTGTGTTTTTTCCATCTAGGTTTCATTTATGTTGTGGATGGGCATTTATGTCTCTGTATATTTGCTTGTATTTCTGTTTGTTTATTCTATTGTGTTTTTTCCATTATTTCAGATTAAAAACAAAAATCTGTGTATGTGAATGGGCCCTTTCTGTCGTATGTATATTGTGCTTGTTTTCTGGCTTGTACTTAGTTGTAGCCACTGTGTGCATTATTTCAGATTAGAAAACAGAAAAAATGGAGGCGGCATTATCATGAAGTAAGTTATGATTGCTTTACTTCCGTAATGCGGCTTTCTTTATACGGCCATCTATTTGAATCTTTTTTCTCATTTTTTTAGTTCACGAGAGTGGTTGAACGGCCATTAATGTCGCAGGGAAAACAGAGAAACCGAGGCCAAGGTCAGTCAATGTTTCTTCCATTATTTATGTTTATAGGCGGTTTCAACATCAAGAGTTCAGTAAAAATGTTTAGGGTTTGTAAGCTTTCGCTTGTTTTTCGAAGATTCTTAAAGAGTTTTTATTCCTCTCGCAATGTTTTTAATGTTTTCCTGCTGTCGTAGCATTTCCGCTACGTTACTATGTTTGATATGGATTTATGTTATTTATTCTATTACAATTGAGTCTGGTGGTGGTTTAGTAATCTATGATATTGTGGCGGTTTAGTGTTTTGCTATTGCAGTATATAACTTGAGGGGGTAGATTTTAAATTTCTATGCTAATATATTCTCTACGTGTTAAATAAGATAGATAAGCCAACTCTTTATTGCTTTTGTAAATTACAATGTACTGAAAGGTCTAATAAGTTAGGGTTTGCTTTACTCTAGAAAATCTTCATCATCCAACTTCACCTTATTTGTAGTTTTGACTCTTTGATCTTTCTAGCGTTTACAATTTTTACACGTTCTTGTAATTCGAGTAACTAATTTATGTGTTAGATATGTTTATTGTCCTGGTTATTGAGACTTCAGCACTTTGTTTTTCCTTAGTTTTAGTAAGTAATGTATATGTTGGATTTATTTATTGTTTTGGATATTAGGGTGACACTTTATTTATTATTCACAGATTATTGTTTTTCCAGTTTCTACAGGGTTTCAGAAATTAGGTTTAGGGGTTGGTGAAAATCCTTGGTTTCTAATATTTAATATGTACCGTTGTAGTTAGTGTAGGATTTAGATAGATAATCCAATTAAATGCACTGACTTGTCGCAATTGTCTTCCTTGATTATTTGTTACTTCTGTTTATCTATATGAAATATATAGTTAATTTACTGTAACCTCAGATCAGTACCATAAGTAATAATTGCACTTTTCAATGAAACTGTACTTGTATTTTTAGGTAATGGATATTCCCCCGTTCATCCAATTTTTTGGTTATGTTAAATTTAGTGTTTGGTTATCATACACCCATATGTTGGCCATTATAGCCATCTTTTATCTATATAATATGTTTTTGCTGTTGGTAATGAAATTATGAATCTGTATTTTATTTATGCGTATCATTTTATGAACCTAGTTACTGTTTCTCTTGTAGGATTTTGCTCGTGTAGTCATTTAGATTCCACTTAAAGCATTTCTTAAACCTTACATTGCAATATGACACGATTTTAGCAGGTAATGCCAAGTGATGTATTTTGCAAAATGTAGTGTGAGTGCGATGGTGCACTGTGTTTAATGTAAATTTTAGATATTCTGCAAATATCTGCGTGATTACAATTGTGCAATGTGACATTCTATAGTTTGTAAAACCTTGTGTGATTTTAATCGTACATAGCTCTGTGCAACAACCAATAGAGAAACTTGACGCCACAACGACTTGTAAAAATCAATAGTAAAGCGTGCTGCCACTTGTAAAAACTTCTTAAAGGGGCCCACAAGCAAATGTTTATCAATGGTCTCCCCTTTGCTTGTATTTGGTATAGTTTTGCACCCACTTTTTTTTTTTTTTTTTAAATTTTGTAGAAAAACTTCTTGTGGATTTTATTATAAGTGGATTCAAGTATATTTGAATTATGGATTATGTCTATGTTGATTTAATTTTAAGTGAGTGATTGCAAGTATATTTTAATGTTGGATGGTGTGACTGTTTTTTTGTGGATTTTATTATAAGTAGGATCTGATTGCAAGTATATTTGAATGTTGGATTGTGTTTGTATTAGTTCTTGTGGGTATATTTATATGAGCTTGGTTGCAGATATGAAACTGTGTAGATTTTTAATAAAATATATTAGTCTTACTGTTACAATTTGTATAGATTAAATTTGTCTATATTTTAATGTTGGATGGTGTGACTGTTTTTGTGGATTTTATTATAAGTAGGATCTGATTGCAAGTATATTTGAATGTTGGATTGTGTTTGTTGTATTAGTTCTTGTGGGTATATTTATATGAGCTTGGTTGCAGATATGAAACTGTGTAGATTTTTAATAAAATATATTAGTCTTACTGTTACAATTTGTATAGATTAAATTTGTCTATATTTAGTATTTTGTATTTCTAGTGAATTAGTTTTAGTATTTGCTTGTTTAGTAGTTTGTATTTATAGTATTTGCTTGTTGGATGGTGTGACTTTAACACTTTTTTTGGGTTTTATTATAAGTAGGATCTGATTGCAAGTATATTTGAATGTTGGATTGTGTTTGTATTAGTTCTTGTGGGTATATTTATATGAGCTTGGTTTCAGATATGAAACTGTGTAGATTTTTAATAAAATATATTAGTCTTACTGTTACAATTTGTATAGATTAAATTTGTCTATATGTAGTATTTTGTATTTCTAGTGAATTAGTTTTAATATTTGCTTGTTTAGTAGTTTGTATTTATAGTATTTGCTTGTTGGATGGTGTGACTGTTTTTTTTGGATTTTATTATAAGTAGGATCTGATTGCAAGTATATTTGAATGTTGGATTGTGTTTGTATTAGTTCTTGTGGGTATATTTATATGAGCTTGGTTGCAGATATGAAACTGTGTAGATTTTTAATAAAATATATTAGTCTTACTGTTACAATTTGTATAGATTAAATTTGTCTATATTTAGTATTTTGTATTTCTAGTGAATTAGTTTTAGTATTTGCTTGTTTAGTAGTTTGTATTTATAGTATTTGCTTGTTGGATGGTGTGACTGTTTTTTTTGGGTTTTATTATAAGTAGGATCTGATTGCAAGTATATTTGAATGTTGGATTGTGTTTGTATTAGTTCTTGTGGGTATATTTATATGAGCTTGGTTGCAGATATGAACTGTGTAGATTTTTAATAAAATATATTAGTCTTATGTTACAATTTGTATAGATTAAATTTGTCTATATGTAGTATTTTGTATTTCTAGTGAATTAGTTTTAATATTTGCTTGTTTAGTAGTTTGTATTTATAGTGACTTAGTTTTAATATTTGCTTGTATTTTTATGACCATTAACACATTTTTTCTGTGGAGTGCAATTTGAACCATTGTATTTCTAGTGAATTAGTTTTAATGATATAGATTAAATTTTCTATATTTAGTAGTTTGTATTTCTAGTGAATTAGTTTTAATATTCGCATGTTTAGTAGTTTGTATTTATAGTGAATTAGTTTTAATATTTGCTTGTATTTTTATGACCATAAACACATTTTTCCTGTGGTGTGCAATATGAACCATTGTAGATATAGCTAAAGATCAAACGTATATAAATCTGATTTTTGATTTTATATATATGATATATATATATATATATAAAAATATAAAATTAATGTAGTGTATATTTATATACTTATAGTTGTTTAGTATAAACATTTGTGTAGTAACATTAACTTTTGTTTTATTTATTTTTAGATAATGGTTGTATTTATCTAATTCTTAGATAATGCATTGTTGTAGAACTGTCATTGCACATGGTTATAAATGTTGTTATCTGGTTTTGCTTGTATTCAAAAAATAATTAGTTGTTTTTATCTAATTTCTTAGGTAATGCATAGTTGTAGAAGTCTCATGCATAGTTGTATTTATCGGAATGAAAACTTGTTCAATGTATGACTGCACAATTATTTGTGTAGGAACAAATACATTGTTTACGAAAGTGATTACTTTTTATTGTATGTATGTGCATGTTATAAGAATTCTAATGTTTAGGAACAAATACATTGTTTACAATTATTTATGTCTCATGCTTGCATTTAGTTTTTTTCTTGTATGGGTTGACAATTGAAATCTTGGTTGTATTTGATGCTGGCATGAAATATTTTAATTTTTATCATGAATGTGAACTTGTAAGTACAACTATTTGATTATGTGAATGAAGTGATTGTGATTTTTTTATGTATATGTATGTGTATTTATCTGTTTATTAAAGTTTGTAATAAGTGATTTTTTTTTTTTTGGTATGTATATGTATGCGTATTTATTAGATTATTAAAGTTTGTAATAAGTGCTTGCACATATGTTTTACGTAAAATATGTTAAATTGTATGTATATGTATATGTATGTATATGCTACAACAATTCTAATGATTGTAATGTATATGTACTTGTTTAGTGTACTAATGATATACAATAATGAAAATAGTGTATGATATGCTAATAATATACAATAATGTAAAGATGTCTGTTTTTGGATGTACATGTAATATTTGTTTGAATGAGTATTCTTACATATATGTTTGTTTAGTGTATTGATGATACATATAATTATTAAAATTGTTTATGTATTTTGTGAGAAAGTGTGTGCAAATGTTTTTATGTGTATGGTTGTTTTTATATATGCTTATTTGCATAGGTATTTGGTTATGTGAAATGAAATGATTGCTTTTGTTTTTTGTATGTATATGTATGTACATGCTACAGCAATTCTAATGATTGTAATGTATATGTACTTGTTTAGTGTACTACTGATATACAAAAATGAAAATAGTGTATGATATGCTAATGATATACAATAATGTAAAGATGTCTGTTTTTAGATGTACATGTATATTTGTTTGAATGAGTATTCTTTCATATATGTTTGTTTAGTGTATTGACGTATACATATAATTATTAAAATTGTTTATGTATTTTGTGAGGAAGTGTGTGTAATTGTTTTTATGTGTATAGTTGTTTTTATATATGCTTATTTGCATAGGTATTTGGTTATGTGAAATGAAATGATTGCTTTTGTTTTTTGTATGTATATGTGTTTTTATACTATTTTGTGTTGAGTGAATATGTCCGTTTCTAGATGTACATTACATTTGTTTGAATGATTGTTCTTTCATACATGCTTGTTTAGTGTATTGATATTACATATCATTATTAAAATTGTTTATGTATATATGATTATTTTATTTATTTGACGATTTATACAATTATGAATATAATGTATTTATTGTTTAGGTAATGCAAATGGTTCAATTTGCATGTTTATTTTTACTATAGGTTGCAACATGTGCGAAAGTATTATCATACGTGCTTGTTTAGTGTACTAATGATAGACAATAACTTGAAAATAGTGTATGATATACTAATATGTAAATATAACTAGCTTTAGATTTATATGTATATTTGTTTGAGTGAGTGTTCTTTCACATATGCTTGTTTATATGTATTGATGATACATATAATTATGAAATTTTTATGTATTTTGTGAGAAAATGAGTGCAATTATTTTCATGTGTATGGTTGTTTTTATATATGGTTAATTGCATAGGTAGTTGCATATTTGTTTATGCTATTTTGTGTTGAGTGAATGACCGTTTTTAAATGTACATGTACATTTGTTTGAATGTTCTTTCTTACATGCTTTGTTAGCGTATTGATGATACATATCATTGTTAAAATTGTTTGTATAAATGATTGATTTATGTATTTGATGAATTATACAATTATGAATACAATGTATTTATTTTTTAGGTAATGCAAATGGTTCAATTTGTATGTTTATATTTACTCCAAGTTGCAACATGTGGGTATATATTATCACATGTGCTTGATTAGTGTACTAATGATATACAATAATGTAAATATGTCCATTTTTAGATTTATATGTATGGTTGTTTTGTATATGCTTATTTGCATATTTGTTCTTAGATGTACATGTATGTTTTTGAATGTGTGTTCTTTCATATGTGGTTGTTTAGTGTATTGATGATACTTTTAATTATTAAAATTGTTTATCTATTTTGTTAGAAAATGTGTGCAAATTGTTTTTGTGTATGGTTGTTTTACATATGCTTATTTGCTTAGGTATTTGCATATTTGTTTTTATGCTAATTTGGAGCAACGTTTGGATATAAAAGTATTTGTGTAATATGTGCTTGTTTAGTGTACTAATGATATACAATAATGTAAATATGTCTGTTTTTAGAGGTACTGTATATTTGTTTGAATGTGTTCTTTCATATATATGTTTGTTTATCTATTTTGTTAGAAAATGTGTGCAAATTGTTTGTGTATGGTTGTTTTACATATGCTTATCTGCTTAGGTATTTGCATATTTGTTTTTATGCTAATTTGGAGCAACATTTGGATATAAAAGTATTTGTGTAATATGTGCTTGTTTAGTGTACTAATGATATACAATAATGTAAATGTCTGTTTTTAGATGTACCTGTATATTTGTTTGAATGTGTGTTCTTTCATATATATGTTTGTCTAGTTAGGCCGATAGGCCTAACATATAACTTCACTCAATGAATTTCGACACCTGTCCTGCAGCCCTTTTCCATAGATTTGTTGACAACTGTTGTATTTTGTAATTGACAGCTAGCTGGATTATTAATAAAAAATATTAATAATGTGAAACAGTTGGAGAACTCGGGGAGATAATTCGGTTGAATTTTAAATATTAATAATGTGAATGAAAAACGGTTCAACTGTTTACTGCGCACTGCAATAAGTAACTGACCGAGTTTTCTTTAAAATTTCAACGCTGTTCACGATAAGAGAAAAATAACCAGTCTTCCATTGCGAATTTCTATGAACTACTTTCTTTAGCAGTTACTTTCCTAAGATAGTATCTTTTTCAGTTCGCTGAGTATCAAGCATAGCGGTGTTAATATAGTGTATCATATTTGTTTTTTAAATCAATTTCTTCAGTATTTGAGGGTGCTTCTGTTTTCAGTTGTGATATCTCCAATATGAGGACTGTGACTCGGCAAGGAACTCTCGCATCTGTTTCCTTTGTTCGTTTAGTTCTTCCTCCCTACTATCTTTGATAACATCCACTTTTTTAGAGATCCTGTTTATGGAATCCTTACGAGCTTTAATTGAAAAAACCATACTTTCAAATACAAAGAATAACCAACTGGAGAATTACAAGATTAATGAATAACAAATAATAAGTGAAACAAATTTAGCAACGGTGTGAATGCGCCATCCCCGTCTCTGATGGCGATTTATTTGAAGAATCGGTCATTATTTACTGTTAGACAGATACGGTTGTATTTATGATCGGCTCCCAGTTTTGTAGAACTGTATTAAAATCTTTTTCTTCCTGATTTACAGATTCAACCAGGGTGTGCAGAAACAAATGGAGGGTTGGTAAAGACAAAGAAAATAAACAATAAAAAGCAGGGAATGGGATTGAAAGCAGAAGGAACAGGAACAGGCGCGGCTTCCCCCTAGACAGGCATTGAAATCTGGTAAGAGTTCATATCATGATAGTATTTTAAATACGGTAAATGAAATAAAGTTAGATAACTTCCCTCCACCCAAGCATTTTACTGATTTAATTTGTTCATGCAAACTCGGGCTCATTCTTAATTAATAGACAGCATCCGCAAACAGTTTTAACCATTTCCCTCTGCTTTGTTTGGGTTTAGTTTTATTTTCTTTGGCTTGGCATTTTTGTAACATATTGAGATAGGATGAGATAGAGATTACGAAGTAGATTGAAATGCCTCTGGAGAATAATGTTTTTGTTCTGGTAATGAACATTATTTTTCTTCCTTTCTATTTCTTAGTGATAGTTTTAGAAGAGCTTGCAATCATCAGGATCTGGGAGACCGTAATCGGTTATTTTATCTAAATTTCTTATTATTCCTTGCAAAGGATGTAAATAGCCTATTACGAATCCAACTTTTGTCCATACATTGATTTGATTTTAGTTGTCTTGTGAATGATTCTGTAATGTAATGTTTTGTATTTAATCATTACAGTCACATCGTAATACTTAACATACATATAATTGCAGGCACAAGTGGGGCCTTTGCCCATCGAATACGCGGAGGAGTGTGCGAAGGCGATCGTGAATGGGGCGTGCAGAGGACAACGGACGGTGAGCATTCCCAAGTGGTACAATGTTCTCTTCTTCTACAGGGTCTTGGCTCCTGAACTGCTCGAATGGGTTTCCTATTTATTTTACGTGAGACCAGTACAGCAACAGCCCCTGAGCAAGACCATTCTGGATGCAACTGGAGCCAAAAACATTGTGTACCCTTCTTCCATACAGTAGTCCAAGTCAGACTAAACAACATGCCATATGTTAATACATATTATATTATAAATAATCTTGTAATACCAAGTTATACGGCTGTGCTTGTGCAATCTTTTCACCATAAAAGCTTACAAAAGTGGCTGTCTCAGGAGTCAAGTCTACCACCAAACAAGGCATTTGCATGCCTCAATAAACTAAACCACTAAAACAGATCTCATTTCATAAATAGTAAAGAAGTTCGACTTACATTATATTGGATGGGGCGAGATAGTTAACTAAAAATAGAGAGTTAGTTACGTTACGTTTCTCAGTAGCCAAAAACGGAGCCAAAACATTCTCAGATGTTCCTGTGCCTCGGAATGCAGTTTGTAACGGATGGAAAATATATTGGTTGCATGCAGAATTTGATGATCACGATACCTTCGTTTATAATTTGTTTGCGTTTGATGTGTTTTGTAATAAATGGTGTGTGTCTGTGCCTCCGTTTGCTGGTGTACGTGGTATGTGTTTGGTGTTACACGAGAATCATGTAAAATGTATTCTTGATGACTCATCATTGAGTGTCTGGTTGTTGAAAGAAACATATGATTCTGTTGTGTGTCAGTGGGAGATATTGTGGGAGCATATATTAGATGCAACAGTTGACATCAACAAAGTTTGCAATGGGTACACGCCGGAAGTGAGCATGGGACATATTGTTATGTTGTATAAAAAGCATGGGCCTTCTATTTTATATTATGATATGAACAAGGGAGAGTGTGTACAATGCACTTCATCAGGTTTTGATTCGTGTGCAGTATATTTTCCTACGTTTGATGATATCTCTGAAGAAATTATTGGTGGAAATTTCATGGCACTGATGCCTGGTCCTGACAGTGTTGACCTGATTTCAGACATTGGTGTTCCCTGAACGCTGGTGTTTATGGAGACTTTTGTGAGGCGTGTTTGTTTATTAATGTTTATGAGTTATTAATTTTATCGTATTTTGTTATCCTTATGTTGGTATTAAATTACGCACATGATAAAATATTGGATTCCAATTCCGATGTTTTATTTTTCTTGAACTGTATGCATGGAATTTAAACACTTGTCTACGTAATTTTGTAATAGTGATTTTTTTGTTGTTTTGACTTCGAACGTGATTCATATTGCTATATGAAGAAACGTATATTCTTTTTTGAGATGTTACAGTTTTGATTTTAATGAATTTGAGTGGTGTTGTGTATCACTTTTGTACGAGATGTTCTGAACTTGCTTATTTGATAACAGGAGCACTATTTGAAATGGAATCAGGAACTCGTGCCACATTGCCAATCGATGTCATGAAGAAAATATTTTCCAATTTATCTTTCAGAGAATTGATGCGTATGAGGATTGTTTGTAAGTTGTGGAACTTTATATTAGATTCATCGAACCTGTATTATATTGTGGAAGATCCGACTATTTGGTGCTTTGGATTTTTGGTGCGCGAATGGAGGGATGTTACGGGGTTCTATGGCCCTTTGTACTTGGATGACGATGGAAGATTTTCACGCTTGTACATAAGTGGGGCCCCTTTTGAAAAGAGATCAAGGATACATATGACGATTGGATCTCTTGTTTTGTTATCCTTTCCGATTTATGAGTTTGGAGCTCGACAAGTATATTCTTGCAAACCCATTCACGGGTGGAGTTATGCGAATCGGGAGTATTGACGTAGGAATTGATGGATGTGTTTCTTTGTTTGAAGATATTGATGATGACGAGTACGTATTTGTTGCATTACGATGTTTTCCGTCTTCAGATTTCGCGTACGAGATCTACTGTAGCAGGTCTCGTTGTTGGAGTCTGTTGTCAGTGCCGACACATACCGTCGTTCCTAAAGTGACTCCTCCTATTGGTGCCTCATGTTGTGGTGGGAGGATGTATTGGGTGAAGGAAAAGCTGAATTGTTTCTCTAAAATCGAGTACACCATTTTCTCATTGGATGTTGTACATCGGAAGTTAAACTTTTGTTGTATTCCTTTTAGTGACGTTGTGTCATTGTGTCTGGCTGTGCATGAGAATAATTTGTTCTGCATCGTGAGTATGGGTGAAGTTTGTGTGTGGTTGCTTCGAGATGCAGAAGCAATTTCAGGTGAAGAACAAGAGATGGGTTTCGAACGTGACGATGAGAATGTGTTTGAAGATGGATTTAGATTTGTGTGGAAGTATTTGATGGATTTTTCTCGAGATATAAATGAAAAATGTCCAGGGTACGTGGCTGTTCGTTCGGTTGGATCCATCGTCCTTATGTGTAAATATGCACAAATCCCATACATGTTCTATGATTTGGATAGAAAAAATTGCATTCCAGCTTTTAGGAAATTGTGCACATCAGAACGTTATGGATGTTATTTCCCGACAAGAGAGGATTGTAGAGATGTAGTTCTTGGTGCGAGATTGAACCTTCACAACTCAGACATGTTGGCCATATGGCGAGGTAATATAGATTGTCAGCCTGTTGTTTCTAGACACGCGGTGTTAAAGTATATAGCAAAATATGCTTCAAAGGCTAGAGAAGAGGTCAGAGAGCTTTCATGATATGTTGACGAGGATATCAGATGATGTGGAGGGGGAAGAGTCTGCACTATGTATATATCGGAGGATTTTGACAGAAACAATTGTGGAACGTGATATTGGGGCGCAAGAGACATGTCACATGCTATTGAAGTTGCCGTTGGTTCAGTGCAGTCGTGCCTTTATGACTCTGAATGTTGGTAGGAAGGTTTTCCGCAAGGTGATTGCGACATCTGATGAGAATGAAAGTGGATCATGTTTCATTGATGCATATAAAGATCGACCAGTACAATTGGAATCCATCTCGTTGATTGATGCTGCGAGATCGTGGTCGTTTAATGCGAAGAGAAAGAAAGACAAATGGAAGTCGAGGGATACACCTGCTATCATACGCGTGTGGCCGCGGTATTTCTCTATTCCTGAAAGTGGATCAGAGGATCGCGAGAACTTTTGTTGGAGTGAATTGTTGTTGTATAAGCCATTTCGTGATATACACAGGGACATAGGTTGTACTAGAGATGAAATTTTAGAAAATTGGGAGAGAATTAAGAATACGTATCGTGCATGGCATGTTGACCGGAAGGATGCAATGGAGGAAGAAGACATAGATGAAACTGACGATGATGAGATGCAAAGTTTTGTGGGCGTGGATGGAATGGATGAGTGGGAGTTGTTTTCTGGCATTGTTCCTCCCAATCAGGTGCATTTGAGTGATCTTCATATGCTTGGAAGACGGGATTTTGATTTGAACCATGTTTGGGATACAGAGGAGGATGAGGACGTACAGGACGCGTCAGCATGTTTTATAGAAATGAACAAATCCATGCAAAATGTGGTGGATTCTTCAGATAATTCGGTATCGGGTGTGGACATGTTGTCAAGAAAACAACGTATTGCTCTAGAAACTATAGTCAAACATTCTAGAAAGGGCCCCGAGGAAGCTCCACTCAGAATGATAATACAAGGTAACGGG
Source organism: Taxus wallichiana var. yunnanensis (assembly GCA_018340775.1). Classification (NCBI taxonomy): domain Eukaryota; kingdom Viridiplantae; phylum Streptophyta; class Pinopsida; order Cupressales; family Taxaceae; genus Taxus; species Taxus wallichiana. Next base: position 489,919,088 of record CM031242.1, read on the forward strand.
GAAATCTTTTTTGATTAATTGCATTAAGAATGTCTTGGCAAACAGTGTCGTGACAGGTAAGAATCCTCTTCTTCTTTTGGCACCGACAGGAGTTTCTGCTTTCAACATTCGTGCTACAACGGTGCATTCGTCACTGAAAATTCCATTACGTGACATGAGATGTTTGGCTAGACAGACACTGGCTGTATTTCAAGAGCAGATGAGACATTATAGATACATTCTTATTGATGAGATGAGTTTCGTGGGTCCAAAATTGTTGAAAAAAATTGATATTCGCTTGCGAGAAGCATTCCCTTCGCACGAGAATGTCATATTTGGAGGTAGGTCTGTAATTTTAGTCGGGGATCTTGCCCAACTCCCACCTGTAAAGGATATACCGATGTATGCAGGAAACACAGAGGGAAAAAAGTTATGGAGATCTTTTTCTCATGTCGTGACTCTCGACACGATTTTTCGTCAAGAAGGGGACAGTGTGGATCAGGTGAAGTTTCGAAACTTGCTATGTAATTTGAGAAATGCGAATCCCATGATCGAAGATTGGGAGTTGTTGATGTCCAGAACAGATTCGTGCTTTGGTGCAGAGGAAATCTCGATGTTTGACTCTTCCAGTCATTTGTTTTCGACGAATGTACAAGTGACGTTTCATAATAGGATCATGCTCAAGAAATTGAATGTGCCTGTGGCGAGAGTTGTTGCAACCCGTGTGAGAAGAGTGACATATGGAGAAAGCGACGATGACCAGTTGGAGAGTGAGGTGTTGCTTTGCAATGGTCAACATGTTATGTTGGTGTGCAATTTGTGGGTGGAGGCAGGTTTAGTTAACGGATCTCTTGGACAAGTGAAGAACATAGTGTATTACCCTGGGACGAAGCCTCCAGATCTGCCAATATTTGTTGTTGTGGAGTTTCATAATTACATCGGCATCCCATGGGATTTAAGTCACCCGAAATATGTACCAGTGCCTCCAGTATTGAGGGGGTGTCGCAGACAAGTGCCTTTGAAGATGTCATGGGCTCTTACAATTCACAAGTCACAGGGACTCACTCTCAACAGAGCAACGATCGACATAGGCAGTAGGGAGCGACAGGGGCTAACATTCACGGCGATATCAAGAGTGAAGTCTCTTGATGGATTACGCATATGTCCTCCTTTTTCTTATGAGCGTTATTCTAAGATGAAGGACGGTGCATACGTTTCTATTAGGAAGAAGGAGGAAGATCGTCTGTTGAAATGTGAACAAACATCATCAGGAACGACATTGATCACTCGTCCTTGAATACTTAAATATGTGTCTTTTCTAATATGTTGATAGTTGTGTGTTTTCTGTAATTTTGTTCAGCGATATATGGTGATCAATTTTTCTAAACGTGAATCATTTAAAATACGCTGAGGTTTATTAATTACGTGTGATATACATTTTGATTTTGTAATTTCGTATTTATTTCTACATATTTATAGTTAACGTTTGTATAAATTTAATTTATTTGATGCAATATGACGACTTTTACATTTCATACCATGTCTCACAAACTCATCAGTGCATCGTTATTAGTTGTGAGATCATATGCGATGAGCTTTTGTATGGAAGAAAAATAAACACATGTGAAATTAGAGAACTTGGAACTATACATTTTGATTTTGTAATTTCGTATTTATTTCTACATATTTATAATTAATGTTTGCATAAATTTAATTTATTTGATGCACTATGAGGACTTTTACATTTCATGGTGTCTCACAAACTCATCAGTGCATCGTTATTAGTTGTGAGATCATATGCGACGAGCTTTTGTATGGAAGGAAAACAAACACATGTGAAATTAGAGAACTTGGAACTATGTTTCAATAATATTGTTGACCTTTCATAAGTTAACCATGTTATTTTTTTTATAATTTGACATGCGCAACTTTACATATTTAAATATTAAGGCTTTGAATGCATTGGTGGTGTGAATTATAATATGATGATAATTTATGAAATTTGAAAAATTAAAATTTATTACAATTTAAAAAGTAAAAACAACAATGATGATGATAATGATGATGACAATGATCAATGATGGTGGTGATGATGATGAGAATGACGATGATCGACGATGGCGGTGATGATGATGATAACAAAAAATATTGACGATGGTGGTGATGATGATGACGACGAAAATGATCATTGATGGTGGTGATAATAATGATGATGATAATGATTACGAAGACAACAATGATGATGACGATGATGAAAATAATGGTAAAAAACTTAATGGGGATGAGAATGATGATGATGATTTTATGGAGATGATGATGAGAATGAAGATAACAATGATGTATGATTACGAAGACAATAATGATGATGATAATGATAATGAAAATGATCAATGATGTTGGTGATGATAATGATGACAACGATGATCAACAATGGTGGTGATGATAAAGACAATGATAGTGATCGACGATGGTGGTGTTGATAAAGATGATGACAGTAATTACGATGACAATGATGATGATGATGATGATGATCATAATGAAAATAACAATAAAAAATTAGATGGAAATGATAATGATGACGCTGATGATAACGATTTGATTGAGAATATGATGAAAATGATGATGATGATGACAATGATAATGATTCGTAATTATTAAGACAATAATGACGACGAAAATGATCAACGGTGGTGGTGATGATAATGACGATGACAATGATATTTGATGATGATGAAAATTGATAACGATGACACTAATGATTATAATATGATAATTTAGTTTTTGATAATTTTTAATTTTTAGTTTTAATTTTGTGTAATTTTGTTCAGCGATATATGGTGATCAATTTTTCTAAACGTGAATCATTTAAAATTCGCTACTGGTTTATTAATTACGTGTGATATACATTTTGATTTTGTAATTTTGTATTTATTTGTACATATTTATAGTTAACGTTTGTATAAATTTAATTTATTTGATGCAATATGACGACTTTTACATTTCATACCATGTCTCACAAACTCATCAGTGCATCGTTATTAGTTGTGAGATCATATGCGATGAGCTTTTGTATGGAAGAAAAATAAACACATGTGAAATTAGAGAACTTGGAACTATGTTTCAATAATATTGTTGACCTTTCATAAGTTAACCACGTTATTTTTTTATAATTTGACATGCGTAACTTTACATATTTACATATTAAGGCTTTGAATGCATTCGTGGTGTGAATTATAATATGATAATAATTTATGAAATTTGAAAAGTTAAAATTTATTACAATTTAAAAAGTAAAAACAACAATGATGATGATAGTGATGATGACAACGATCAATGATGGTGGTGATGATGACGAGAACGACGATGGCGGTGATGATGATGATAACGAAAAATATTGACGATGGTGGTGATGATGTTGACGACGAAAATGATCGTTGATGGTGGTGATAATAATGATGATGATAATGATTACGAAGACAACAATGATGATGACGATGATGAAAATAATGGTAAAAAACTTAATGGGGATGAGAATGATGATGATGATTTTATGGAGATGATGATGAGAATGAAGATAACGATGATGTATGATTACGAAGACAATAATGATGATGATAATGATAATGAAAATGATCAATGATGTTGGTGATGATAATGATGACAACGATGATCAAAAAATGGTGGTGATGATAAAGACAATGATAGTGATCGACGATGGTGGTGTTGATAAAGATGATGACAGTAAAAAATTAGATGGAAATGATAATGATGACGGAAATGATAATGATGACGCTAATGATAATGATTTGATTGAGAATATGATGAAAATGATGATGACAATGATAATGATTTGTGATTATGAAGACAATAATGACGACGAAAATGATCAACGGTGGTGGTGATGATAACGACGATGACAATGATATTTGATGATGATGAAAATTGATAACGATGACACTAATGATTATAATATGATAATTTAGTTTTTGATAATTTTTAATTTTTAGTTTTAATTTAATTTTATACTTTTATTAATATTTACCTTTAAATAATTTTAAATTTTTATTTATTTTTTAGTCTTGTGAATTTTTTAATTTTTAGTAATTTGTAATATTCTATTATTTTTAAATATTTGTAAATTTAATATTTTATTTTTCTAATTAATTTTAATATGTAAATTTAATTTTTTAATTTTTATTCATTTTTTAGTTTTTAATTAATTTTTTTAATCCATTTTTTATTTTTAAATTTATTTCTAATTTTTATTTTTAATTAATTTTTTTATTGATTTAAATTTTTAATGATTTAATTAATTTTTTTAAAATTTTCTAATATTTATTAATATTTAATTTTCATTAAAGACTATTTTTATTGATATTTATTAATTTAAAGACAATTTTTTAATTAATATTTCTTAATTTAAATTTTATTATTATTTTTAATTTGTAATTTTTGTTAATTGAATATTTTAATTTTTAATATTTATTATTTAATAATTTTAATTCTAAATTTAAATTCTCAATTTTTTATCTTTTATTAATTTAATCATTATTTTATTTACTATTTTTAAAATATATTTTTCTTAGATTTAATGTTTATTAATTTTAATTAATAACCATTAATAAACAGGCCTATCGGCCTGTTCATATCACCAAAGGTGATATTGCTAGTGTATTGATGATATGTAATTATTAAAATTGTTCATCTATTTTGTTAGAAAGTGTGTGCAATTGTTTTTGCATATTTGTTTATATGCTAATTTGGAGCAACATTTGGATATAAAAGTATGTATAATATGTGCTTGTTTAGTGTACTAATGATATACAATAATGTAAATGTCTGTTTTTAGATGTACATGTATATTTGTTTGAATGTGTGTTCTTTCATATATATGTTTGTTAGTGTATTGATGATACATGTAATTATTAATATTGTTCATCTATTTTGTTAGAAAGTGTATGCAATTGTTTTTATGTGTATGGTTGTTTTATATATGCTTATTTGCATATTTGTTTTTAGTTGTATATGTATGTTTGTTTGAATGTGTGTTGTTTCATATATGTTTGTTTAGTGTATCGATGTTTAAACAAACATATATGAAACTTTCATATATGTTTGTTTAGTGTATCGATGATACATATAATTATTAAAATTGTTTATCTATTTTGTTAAAGTGTGTGTAATTGTTTTTGTGTATGGTTGTTTTATATATGCTTATTTGCATAGGTATTTTTATATTTGTTTTTATGCTAATTTGTAGCAACATCTGGATTTAATTAATTACATGTAATTTTGTGTTGATGTTTATTTTTACTTCAAATTGCAACATCTAGATATAAAAGTATACATATAATTTTTAATTTTTTTTTGTATTTTGTGAGAAAGTGTGCAATTGTTTTTATGTATACGGTGGTTTTTATATATATTCTTGTTTGGAACAACATATGGATGTATACATATAATTATGAAAATTGTTTTTATATGTTGTGAGAAAGTGTGTGCAATTGTTTTTATGCATATGGTTGTTTTTATGTATATTCTTTCTTGGAATCACATGTGGATGTATGTTTGATTTTGAAGTTAATTTGGAGCAACATTTGGATTCTATTAATTATATGTAATTTTTTTGATGGTGCTTTGTAGATGTTTATTTTTTTAGTGTTTATATTTATTTTTACCCCAAATTGCAACATTTGGATATAATTGTATATATAAATGTATGGATATATATGTTTGTTTGGTTTACTAATGATATACAAAAATGAAAATAATGTATGTATTTCGTGTCAAGTGAATATGGCTGTTTGTTTATGTATATGTATTTTCTCGAGAGTGTATACTTGTAAAGTGTATGGTTGTTTTTATTTGTACTTGTTTGCCTGGGTATTTGCATGTTTGTTTTTATGTTAATTTGGAACAACATTTGAAATTTTGCTTTTGGATTTTCAAATTCGAACGTTGAGGGACGTGTGTGAGAGATTTGCATCGATATATATAAATCTTTATGTTGACGAGATGATCATTTTATGTGTTCTGTCCATTCTGTTTCTTGTCATTTTTGGGGCCCGTTTATTCTGTATTGTGTTTTTTCCATCTAGTGTTTCATTTGTGTTGTGCATCTGTGTTTCGTGAATGGGCCCGTTCTACTGTATGTATATTGTTCTTGTTTTCTGTGCTTGTATTTCTGTTTATAGCCGCTGTGTGCACTATTTCAGATTAGAAAACAAAGTAAAAATGGAGGCGGCATCTTATCATGAGGTAAGTTATGTTTTGCTTTACTTCCGTAATGCGGCTTTCTTTATACTTATCTATTTGGATCTTTGTTCTTATTTTTTTAGTTCACGAGAGTGGTTGAACCGAGGCCAAGGTCAGTCAATGTTTAGTCCATTATTTATGTTTTTATGTGGTTTCAACATCAAGAGTTCAGTAGAAATGTTTAGGGTTAGGGTTTCTAAGCTTTCGCTTGTTTTTTTCAAAGATTCTTTAGGGTTTTTACTCCCTTTGCAGTGTTTTTAATATTTTCTTGCTGTCGTAGCATTTCCGCTACGATACTGTGTTTGATATGGATTTATGTTATGTATTCTATTACAATTGTGTCTGGTGGTGGTTTAGTACTCTATAATATTGTGGCGGTTTAGTGTTTTGCTATTGCAGTACATAACTTGAGGGGGTCGATTTTAGATTTCTGTGTTAATAAATTCTCTACGTGTTAGGGTTTGCTTTACTCTAGAAAATCTTCATCATCCAACTTCACCTGATTTGTAGTTTCGACTCTTTGATCTTTCTAGCGTTTACAATTTTTACACGTTCTTGTAATATGAGTAACTAATTTATATGTTGGATATGTTTATTGTCCTGGTTATTGAGACTTCCGCACTTTGTTTTCCTATAGTTTTAGTAACTAATCTATAAGTTGGATTTATTTATTGTTCTGGATATTAGGGTGACACTTTATTTAATATTCACAGATTATTGTTTTTCCATTTTCAACAGGGTTTCTAATATTTATGTTCTGTTGTAGTTAATGCGTAGGATTTAGATAGATAATCCAATTAAATGCAATGATTTGTTGCAAATGACTGGAAGATTAAATGTGTTCCTTGATTATTCGTTACTTATGTTTATCTATATGAAATATGTAGTTAACTTACTGTAACATAAGATCAGTACCACGAGTGATAATTGCACTTTTCAATGAAACTGTACTTGTTTTTTAGGTAATGGATATTCCCCATTCATCCAATTTTTTTGGTTATTTTAAATTTAATTGTTTGGTTACCAAACACCCATATGTAGGCCATCATAGCCATCTTTATCTAAATAATATGTTGTTGTTGTTGGTAATGAATCTGTATTTTATTCATGTGTATCATTTTATGAAACTAGTTACTGATTCTTTGGTAGGATTTTGCTCGTGTAGTCTTTTAGATTCCACTAAAAACGTATCTTAAACCTTACATTGCAATATGACACGATTTTAGCAGGTAATGCCAAGTGATGTATTTTGCTCGTGTAGTCTTTTAGATTCCACTTAAAGCATATCTTAAACCTTACATTGCAATATGTCACGATTTTAGCAGATAATGTCAACTGATGTATTTTGCAAAATGTAGTGCGAGTGTGATTGTGCAGTGTGTTTAATGTGAATTTTAGATATTCTGCAGTTATTTGCGTGATTACAATTGTGCAATGTGACATTTTATAGTTTGCATGAAATATTGTAAATTTTAATTTTTCTAATTATGAGATTGTAATATGTATATGATTACCAAATTATTTTTGATCATAAATGAAGTAGTTTTATTGTATGTATATGAATGTTATGTTATGTATTTGATTATCAAAATTTATATTTTGTCCTTGTTATTATGTTTTTGCAGGAGATAGTGTAAATTTTGATTTTTAAACATCAGATTGTATTTTGTATGACTTGTCTATTGCTTGTGAGTTGCTAGTGAGTGTATGACTTTGTATTTGATGCTTACATTTATGTTTTGCACAAATATTATATATATATATATATTTTAAATATAAGATTGTATCATGTATGATGTCCATTTGCTAGTAAGGATATATAATTATATTTGTTTTTTATGAATGTAGTCTTTTTTTTTATGTATGTGTATTTGATAATTAACATTTGTATTTTGTGCTTGCAGTTATGGTTTGCATGAAATATCGGAAGTTTTTATTTTTTAATATCAGATTGTATTCTGTACGACTCTTCTATTTGCTAGTGAGTGCATACGATGATAAATTTTATTTATTTTTATCATGAATGAAAACCTGTTTAAGAGTGCTCAACTATCTGATTTATGTGAATGAAGTGATGAACTGATTATTTTTTATGAATGTGTTTGGTTATTAAAATTTGTATTTTATGCCTGCATGTATGGTTTGCATGAAATATTGTAATTTTATTTTGTAGGTAATGCAAATGGTTCAATTTGCATGTTTATTTTTACTATAGGTTGCAACATGTGGGAATGTATTATTGTATGTATGTGCTTGTTTAGTGTACTAATGATAGACAATAACGAAAATAGTGTATGATATTCTAATATGGAAATATGTCCGGCTTTAGATTTATAGGTTATATATATGTTTGAATGAGTGTTCTTTCATATATGCTTGTTTATATGTATTGATGATACATATAATTATTGATATTGTTTATGTATTTTGTGAGAAAGTGTGTGCAATTATTGTCATGTGAATGGTTGTTTTTATATGCTTATTTGCATATTTGTTATTATGCTATTTTGTGTTGAGAGAATGACTATTTTTAAATGTACATGTACATTTGTTTGAGTGGTTATTTCGTACATGCTTGTTTAGTGTATTGATGATACATATCATTATTAAAATTGTTTATGTATATATGATTGTTTTATGTATTTGACGGTTTATACATTTATGATTAAAATCTATTTATGTTGCAAATGGTTCAATATGTATGTTTATTTGTACTCCACAAGTTGTAACATGTGGGTATATATTATTGCATGTGCTTGATTAGTGTCCTAATGATATACAATATTGTAAATATGTCCTGTTTTTAGAAATACATTTATATTTGCTAGAAAGTGTGTGTAGTTGTTTTTATGAGTATGGATGTTTTGTATGCTTATTTGTATATTTGTTTTTAGATGTACATGTATGCTTGTTTGAATGTGTGTTCTTTCATATATGTTTGTTAGTGTATTGATAATATGTATAATTATTAAATTTTTTCTATCTATTTTGTTAGAAATTGTGTGCAATTGTTTTTATGTGTAAGGTTGTTATGTATATGCTTATTTGCATATTTGTTTTAAGATGTACATGTATGTTTGTTTGAATGGTCTTGACAAGAGATCTTGATGTGTTGATGCGTGAGAGTCTTAAGGGTTTTGTTTTCTGGATAACCTCTTCTATAAACTTAACTAAGATTGCTTCATGTAAGCACTTCTTGGAACCCACGTTTAACTTGCGTGCCACCTTCGATATGATGGATTGAGGAATGAAGAAATTTTGTATAATAAAATTTGTGGTAGTATCAAAGGCCTCTTATAAACAATGAAATAGGAAGTGAAATATCGATTATGATATTGAAAAATATAAAGAGAAATGAGGAATCATTGAATGGGAGTTTATCAAGGAGAGATGAATTTTGGAGGAAAGAATGAGACAACATTATGATTAATGTACTTGGTTATGATGGAGGGTTAACTTCCTAAGAGTTAACATGTTGAATGAATGGAAAGATTCTTTGAGTAAACAAAATTTGTGGTAGTATCAAAGGGCTTCTTATAAACAATGAAATAGGAAGTGAAATATTGATTTTGATATTGAAAAATATAAAGAGAAATCAGGTATCATTGAATGGAAAGATTCTTTGCCCATAAAATACATTGTTAGAGCAAAAGGTTAAATTTGGATGTATTTAGTTGAGTAGACTGTAGTGATTTGTTGGCATTAGCTACAAACCGAGAGATAACTAAAATGAAAGGGAAAGATGTGAATTTGGAATAAAATAGTTAAAAAGTTGAAAGCAAAGTTTTTATCGATAATAGGTTTCAAAATATAAGTTAAAATATTATAGCTCTTAAGAGGGAATAGGAGGGTTTGAAGCACAAGAGACACTAAGATAATATAATGAAAGAGGATAATAATCATTCATGATGAAAGATTATTCAAATTGGGATGTTTTGGTTGTGGACTACTGTCTTTCGAACAAGCACCTCAAAGGGGAAGGTATGTAAAATAATCATTGATGGTTGTAGTTTTTAAGGTATGGTCTTTATTGTGGTAGAAAAATTGATTTTATGGGTGAAACTTTCATGACTATAATTAATAATCATCTTGAAGGATTAAGCCCAAAGTAATGCTAGTTGTAATTTTTAGTTGTGGAAAAATATATTTTGAATAAGTAAATGATGAAGGAAAGGTATGTAAAATAATCATTAATGATGTTTATTGTGATGATTGAAAATTGAGTCTATAAAGTGAAAGACATCCATATTGTTCAAGAAAAAAATGAGGTAAATCATAGATAAATAAATAAAAGAACGAGGTGTATGGTGATGTTATTTTGAAAGATGTGTGCCATACATTATCAGGGTGGAGCAATATGACTAAAAGGTTATCTATAATAGAGAGAAGAATATATATACTTTTGAAGGACAATGCAAAGGTGGTCATGTTACATATCAAGGAAGAACACAAAATTGAGGGTCATGTTACATATTAAGGAGTTATTTTGTTGAGATTGCAAAAGTTGGTGTTATGCATTGATGATTGCAATTGTGAAGGTATGGTTGAAAGATTGAGTCTATGTTGTAAAAAAGTCCATATCCTTGGCACATATTATGTTTCAAGAAAACGAGGTGTGTAGTGATGTTATTTTGATGGATGTGTTCCATGAATTATTTGGGAGGACTTGATAATATGATAAAACATCTTATTTGCAGTGGAGGGAAGAATACTTACACTTTTGGAAAGGACAATGTGAAGATGGGCATGCTACCCTTTTAAGGAAGTTGATAAAGGCGATAACTTGTTAACAACAAAGAAATATGTTGTAGAGATTGAAAAAGTAGGTAGGTGCAATGCATTGATGGAAAAGGTGGAAGTAGAGACATTATATATACTTGGAGCAAAAACAAAGGTATTAAAAAATGCATTAATGTCATATAGTGCCTATTATCAAATGTGTTGCCTATGAGGAAGGATAAATAACATATTCATTTGATTTGAAGATTAGCCTTGCTCTCGATGTAGAGTGATGAACTAAGTAGGCAAGTAAACATTTTGATGAAGGAAAGGTTGGTTAGAGAAAGCTTGAGTACAACTACAATATTGTAGAACAACAAAAAGGATGGAAATTGTGTTGATATTAGAGTAAGAAAGTAAACCAAAATTAAGTATTTGTTCTCAAATTTTATAATGGAAATTCGTTTGAAATTTATTTTAGTAACATTGTTGCATCCATAATAGAGTGTATGAAGAGAGTAGTTTTATATGGACAAAGGTAGGAAAAATCATTTTTGAATTGTTGAAGATGTTAGAGGAAAAATCATTTTGAATTGTTGAAAGATGTTCATTTTTGAAGGCAGATGTTAGAGGCACCCTATTTTGGTATTATTGATTTTTAACAAGTTATTTAAAGTTCATTATTATACATCATATGTGGGGACTGAAGTTGTGTTTGTGTCAATTCAATGAAAAGATGAACAAGATTATGAGGAAATGTTCTACCTACAATGTGGCATGTTATGATATTGTTGAATCATTAAGAAATTGGAGACAATTCAAGTAGTTAAAGAGATTGTACTATTGATTGGCCAAGAATCATTGTGGTATCATGGTGAAGAAAGTTGATAATAGGCATACTAAATGGTCAAATTAGGGAAGATGTCTCGCGTAAGCATGTTGTAGCATTGATGATAACAATGGAAAACAAAGTAGTAGTGGTTGAGATAACAAGGTGTTTTGTGTTAGCGATGTAGATTTTGGTGATGTTGTGAGACAATGTAAGGACCCCACATTGGGTAGTGGTTCTCATGATTATAAAAGAATTGAAAAATAAGGGTTTGGTTGGACGCTTTGGTATAAGTAAGACAATTGCTCCTGGTAGACAGGTATTATTGCTTGAAGGTAAAGAAAGGCATGTAGGATCATATAAAGATGTGTGTCAAATGGTGAAGGGCTCATGTATAGAATATTGAGCTATATATGTTATTACAAATGCTTCTACGGCCATGAGTAGATTTGAGTATGGAGAAATTTGTGTTGACTTCTTAACTCTCAAAGAGGACATGATTCTAATATTTTATAAGATGTGGTTAGGTTGCATGGAATTTTAAGAAGATTCATTTCAAATCGGAGAACAATTTTTGAGATTCAATTTAGTAATGCAAACTACTCTCATATTGAGGGATAGATAACAACGGTAAACATGAGTAGTTTACCGCTCATCAATCGACCTAGAAATGTACCGAAATGTATACATGAGTAGTTTACCGCTCATCGATAGATTCAATTTAGTAATCATGTATACATTAAGACCTAGAAATGTACCCAAATAGTAATTTTTTTTTTGCTCTTATTGCAATCTTGTATCAAAATATTTTTGAATCACACAAATTTAGTGGCATCTGCGTAATTTCGGTTTTTAGATCGATTTTAGTTGGGAATGGAATAAACTATTTAAAATCATTTTTCTTTCATCTCGTTGATAGAGATTGTAAGCCTCTGGATGTACCTCAGCGTGATTGATCATAGATTTTGATGTTTTATTGGGTCTTCTAACTCGAACCTTCGTGCTAGAATCTCGACGATTGTATGAAAAAGTGCAAATTTGAGCTCTCCATTGATGAACACTTTTTGGTTGGAGTGTTTCAACTATTTTGAAGCTTTCTATTATTGAAGTTTTTGAAGGATTTGACAAAGTCCAATCTATCTTGTTGATCTTCCATATTCGAAAAAATTATTTAAATAGCCAATCCTACCTTGAACTACCCTTGTTTTGCTATGTATATCCACGAGAAGAACAAAATCCATTTGTTAAAGTATTTAGAACAGAGTATAAGGATTCCAAATTTATTCAAGAACTTTAGTTTTTCCCGTGAAAATGAATTTTTGACCATTTACAAAAATAATCTCAATGCATTTATAATACACCCCTTACATAAAATTTCCCCCGCTAAAAGAGGCATATTCGAAGAATCTTTGTTGCACATATTAGATCATGATTTGTAGAAAGTGACATTAAAATGATTCACAAAGAGGTTGTCGGGGTTTTCAAAAAAGGTGAATCATTGCAAATATTTGCATCATTGTTTTAATTGGAGGCATCTTCTTCATCCTTTGCGTCTATAACACGTTTTCCCCTCCAAAGAGAAGAATAGTTGAGGGACCTTTGCTTGTTACTAATTTGTTTGAGACAGAGACATTTAACAAATTAAGATCAAAAATCCGCTAGGTGGACCAATATGAACTGATCACTTCTATGGGACCCTCGAATAATGACTAGGATGCCATGCTATGCAACGCCTTTTTAGCCTTTTGTGCATGAACTTTCATCATTTCATCCTTTTTCCCTCCTTTTACTCTGAAATTTTACATTTTGCTTCATTGCACGAGCCTGAATCCTCTTTACAATTCGAAAGGAGGTCATGTTGATTAAATCTTTGAGGACAAGAGTGACATGAGTGCCCGGGTGCTTTTGTCATAATTGGGTTCTAGTGTCTCGAGGCCATTGAAAGGAAAATCAGTTAAGTGTTAGTAGTATTGTAAAATGTGCAAAGCTAAAAATGTGGTTAGTCAAGCTCATAAATAGTAAAGTGTAAGAGATAAAAAAATAAAAGGCCAAAATGAGTTTTCAACCATTAGTTTTCTTGTTTAGTAATCATGCATACATTACGACCTAGAAATGTACCCAAGCACATAGATTTTGTGTCTATATTTGCCCCACTTTATGTTGTTGAGTGAGTACTCGATAGAAGATACATAATAAACTAGAGGAGTGTACTAAGTGAACAAGTAGCCATATGAGGCGTGCAATGATCGTAATGTGAAGCATGACAATTGGGAAAGGGGGTAAACCCTAAGGGCAAATTGTATGCATAGTAGTGTGTTGTTGGAGTTTGTACTAGTTGCTTTTAAAGATAAACCTTCAAAATAAGAGGAAGAGACTAGTAAAAGTTTCAGTATATGAAAAATCGAGTAATGTATGTATAAACAAGTAAAAAATGTGTAAATTGAGTAGCTAAGGAAATAGTGCATTTGATTTATGAGAGAGTATAAGATAGAAAGTTCTCTGTTTGTCTTGGAGATGTCGTTGGATAAGGTTGGGAGTGAGCAATTCCCAACCACGAAAGTGTCAAGCCACATATTTGAGCATATTACCGGTAAAAATGAGGTTTTGGGAGATCTCACGTCAAGAGAAGAGTGTTGAGGATTGCAGATTTGAGATCTAATGCTTGAATTGATTAGTACCATTATAGAGTGACACATCCCGATTTGTAATGAATTGTGATTGAATTGAGTGAATACCGTAATTGAAGACAAGTGTTTGATATTATAGATTTGCACGTAACTTGTTGAAAATTGTGTTTAACTTAAAAACTATTTGGTTTTTCCCTCATAACACAAGTGCCTAGATGGGACATAAGTGTTTGTCATTACTATTTGATTTTGGGCACTAGTGTCTGATTTGTGTTTGTGCTCCAAGTTTGATCATTGGACCACTTAGTAATTGTGTCTTTGCTAATTTTGTGCAATTCTTTGTGTTGTTGTAAGGGGGAATTTTTTACTCAATAGTTGCCCGACTCGTGTGGGGTTCATGCGTAAGATGGAGTAGGAGGTGGCCCAAATTAGAGGACATGAAATTGATATCCATATTGTAGATTGTATAACTACACAAGGTAGGGGATGTGCATGATAGGATCAAAGGCATATGCTAACAAAATAGACTAGTAAACATGATTTATTGTAAAGAGCAAGGAAGTAAAAGAATAAAATGTAATAAGAAATTACGAAGACAGGAGGGACCGCAAAAATAGGTTGTATATGAGGGACATTGTTCACAATTTTAAAAGATAATTAGGGCGAAGCGGTCCTAGGAAAACAATAATCAAGTAAGATATAGGGCATAACCCGCAAATAGTGGAAAACAATAACAAACAAGAAGTAACAAATAATCATGGTTATATAGTATCTTGCAAGACAAATGTTACACATGAAGCGGTCTTTCGCATGCTAGAAAGATAAGTAGTATGTCAAAGAATTTAGATATCAACGAAAAGTAAATTTATAGTAAAAAATGAAATGAATAGTGTAAGAATAGGACTTGTGATGGTGGAGTAAGAGAGTAACAAAGGTATATGCCTTTAGGAGCCCTAGCGGAACCGGTAAAGAAGGGTGTTAAGTATCATGCATCTTGTAAGAATTTGTAAAGGTCATGCATTCACCTCAAGATACCACGTGAATGCACATGTTTGTGTAATAAAAGATAATGACATACTAAGAGTTTGACTAACATAGGGTTCATATTGCAACATGCAAATAATATAAGTTAAGAAGAGTAAATACAACTAAGATAGGTAGATGCCAAGGCTCAAGGAAAAATTGTTGAAAAGCAAAAACAACAAAATAGGTCTGTTTCTACCTATCATCGTCACCGATAAGACGACATCTATAGTCCCAAAGTTGGCCAACAATCTTGTTGTTCCTAAAAAAAAAAGTATTCTTGTTGATAAAGATCAACAAAGACGATTCTGATGTGACTCGAGAACGTTGTTTATATCATTAGATATCAAAGGCAACGGATGCAAAATTACTTTTTGTTAAAGATTATGCTAAAACATTTGAATTTGTCTCTAAAATTGTTGTTTTCTTTTAATATTTTTAATGTAATGAAAAACCATCATGTTAACATCTCGATTTGAGCTCTAACTATTCTAAGACAGAATGATTTATTTTTCTCATGAACTAGTTAAGCTGTAGATTTCTTCAAAAACATTAGAAAAAGAAGTTCATAAGGCAGACATGATTCTTGGAACGGTTGAACAAGACGCATTAAAAAAGTAAAGTGGATGGTTCATAAAGTTTTGAATGTTCATGACATCAAGAAGACACCACCATTTTATTTATCATTGATTATTGGAGAACTTCTAGTTTATAATTGCATGGTGGATAGTGGGGCAAGTACCACAGTTAAGCCAAAAGAAATTGCAAAAAAATTGGGTCTGCAATATGAGCATACAAAAATGAGTGTCTTAAATCTTGATGGAATTGTAATTAATACATTTGGTTTAATCAGAAATTTAGAGGTAACGTTACATGCTTGCCTAAATATTTCTATTCTGTAAGATGTTACTGTTGTGGATTTACCTCCATATTTTGTTTTATGTTTAACTAGAGATTTCACAGCAAAAATAGGATGTTATCTCTCTTTAGATTGGTCCTTTTTTTTCACTATTCGTACCTGACAGTCCCAAGTTAGGGATAATCGGATGGTACGCAACCCTTTGGCTGCTATGGTTGTTATGGAAGATACAAATGTCATTGATTGGTGTGACAAATGTTTCATGCCTCATGCTCCTTGTGAAGAAGATCAACAAGGAGCTGATAATGATGATGATGTTTGCATGATGGGTTGTTCCACCAGCTCACAACAAGGGGCAAACTCAACTCAGGTGATAAGTGCTAGAACTGCTGCCACCTTTTTGGACTGCATTCATAGGGTACTTATTCTTCCTCTCTCTCATACTTCAGAAGTAGATAATGTACAAGCTTTTGAATTACCCAATAATGAATTTGAATATTTAAGGGTTTTAATGATAAAAAAGTATGATGGGGGAATCCCATATGAGGAAGATAGACAATTGTTGATGAATGTTGTTGTTGCTCAAGAGAGGGAATATAACACAAGAAGTAAGGTTATCAAAGGGGCAGGGCCTCAAGCCAAGCCAAAATCTTCCTTACTTTAAAATGTTCCTAAAGAGACTCCTATGAAAGAGGCATCAACCAAAATCCCTGCAGTTCAAAACAAAAATCATACCCTTGCTCATGCCCAAGTTGTCAAAAATCATGCACCACCTAATGAGTGTGTTGGTTTTCCTTCCAATACTACCTTGCCAAAGAGTGTCCCATATGATATTGCCCAAGTGTTGAGTCAAATCAAAGTATCTGTCCCAATTGTTGAATTTCTTAGGATTCCTGAGCACAAAAAAGAGCATTTGAATACTTGGGGTTGAAAGAAGAGAACAATGCCCTAGGTAGAAATGTAAATATTGTGGAGACTCCTCTAATCATTGAAGAACTAGAAGCACCACCAACATCAAAAGAGCTAGATGAACCACCTGAGGTCTATTTAGGGACATCCTTGGTGGACTCTCAAATGAATGTGGATCCATTCTTCACCACTTTGATCATAAATGATAGACTATTGCACAAGTGCATGTTTGACTCAGGGGCATCAGGGAATGTCATGCCTTTTGGAAGTCATGAATGAGCTAAACATCAAAGTGACAAAAGCACATGGGAAGTGCACTGCCATGGACTCCAGGGAATGCCAATAGTGGGGTGTGTGAAGGGTTTGGTTGTGCAACTTGCAGCTTACCCAGGTAAAAATTTAAAACTTGATATTGTCATTGTTCACTGCCCAGCCAAGTGGGGCATGCTATTGTCAAGAAAATGGGCTGCAAGTGTTGGTGGGAGTTACCAAATGGATATTTCCTATGCTACCATCCTAGTTGAGGTCAGCCTTGTTAGGTTGTATGGAGAAAGGAAAACGCTGCATCTTGTTGAGGATCCCAACAATGCAACCTATGAAGTATGGTACACAAATGTCGATGTAGATAACTTTGTGGGATTTGTTGATGGAAAGGAGCACAAGATTGAGAAATGCAAATGCCTTGAACAAATGGGCTATCCATGGACTATTGTTTGATGGAGTTTGCTCCAAATTTGGGAATGGTGCTTGTATTGTTCTACTTTCTCCTGGTCAGGAAAAATTTGTTTTTTCTTTCAGACTTAACTTTGAATGCACAAACAACATTGCTGAGTATGAGGCACTATTGTAGGGTTTAAGAATTACTTGGAAATATGGTGTCAAGGACATCATTGTCAAAGGAGACTCAAAATTAATTGTGAAACAAGTTAGAAAATTGTATGCCACAAAGAACCAGCGAATGAAGCAATACAAGCATGCAGTTTGGGACTTCATTGAGATGTTCAATTCATTTAACATACTGCATCATGATAGGAAGTTCAATGACTTGGCGGACAAACTTGTAGTGTTGGGGTCTCGGTTTGACAATTGCACAATGTCCCCATATTGTGAATATGAGGTTGAGGTATTGACAAGACCTTTTGTCTTGACAACATTAAGCGAGGATGGGCTTTGATGATGATATTCAGATAAGAAGATTCCTGCAAAATAAGGGAGAATTTGCTGATCAGAATATTGATTGGGAGCCAATGGTTTATACATCAAAAGGACAAGAAACCTTGTTTGGCAAGAGTATCATTCAGCTAAAGACTAACACCATTCTTAGAGGGCTGATTGCTCTTGAATCTAATAATGATAATGTTGATTGCATTGTTAATAGATGTGTGGCCGCCTTGAGGGATATTGAGGAGCATGATCTTGGTACAAACGAGAAGCCAAGGAAAATTTGGTTAGGCATCAATCTCAACAAAGAGGAGAAACAATCATACATCCGCCTATTCAAAAATACCAAGATTACATGGCTTGGACCTATTTTGAGCTCAAAGCATACAGAGAGGACTTGTTTCAACATGAGATTCCCTTGGAGCCCAATGCAAGACCATTCAAGCAGAAACAGAGGCCCATCAATCCACTCTTATCTCTCAAGATGTAAGAGGAACTGAAGAAACTAAGAGATGGAGGGATTATCCAGCCCACAAGGTATTCCTCTTGGGTGGAAAACCTAGTACCAGTCAAAAAGAAAAATGGTGACATCAGGTTGTGTGTGGACTTCAGGAATCTGAACAAGGCTTCAATGAAGGACAACTATCCTTTACCTAACACGGAACACATGTTGCAGTTAGTGACTGGTTCTGAGTTACTGTCCACCTTGGATGGTTTCTTTGGTTATAACCAAAGCTGCGGTGAAGGAATTAGAAAGGATCAAGACAACCTTCACTATCCCTGGGGGGACCTATGTTTATGTCAGGATGCCCTTTTGGTCTGATGAATGCTGGAGCTACATTTTAAAGAGCAATGAATGTTGTTTTTGTTGGTTACATCAATGAATTAATTGTAGTCTATTAAGATGATGTAATTGTATTTTCTAGAAAGAGAAGTGATCACCTACTGCACTTGGAGAAGATGTTGATAAGATGTAAAGAATATGGCATTTCATTCAATCCAAAGAAATTCCATTTTGGAGTGCAAAAGACAAAGTTTCTTGGTCACATTGTGTCACAAGGAGTGATGATTGATCCAAAAAGAGTAGAGGCCATCAATAAGGTTCCAATCCCAAAGACGAAGAAAGGAATTCAATCATTCGGTGGGTAGATAAACTTCATCAGAATATTCATATCAAACTTTGCTGAACTAACCATTCAAATCACTTCAAAGTGAAGAAAGACCAGGTCATCAAATGGGAGGAGGCTGTCATCCATGATTTTAAAGGGATGAAAGAGGCACTCAAGCATGCTCCTGTAATGGCAGCTCCAGATTATAAGAATCCCTTTCAAGCTGTTCTCTTTTGCTTCAGAGAACACTATTGCTTCTATCTTGCTGCAGAAGGATGATGAAGGGGCTGAAAGGCCCATTGCTTTTTTCTCGGAAGGCCTTGTAGGAGTCTCGAGTATAAGTACACTATCATGGAAAAATAGGCATTTTCCTAATAAAAGAAAAAAAAGTTTTTAGACCTTACATTCTAAGTTCTAATGTGGTTGCTTATGTTCCCAGACAATGGTGAAGGACATCTTGTCGAGGAGATAGAGGTCTCAAGCAAGAGATGCGGGTGAGTGAAAAAATTACAAGAATATGACATGGACATTCAAACCATGAAGTTTGGTGAGAGGTTTGGGCCTGGCTAAGCTTATGGTTGAGAGCAACTTGCAAAATATTGAGTAAATGAGGTAGAAGAAGAAGGGGCGGGGGTATTTGAAAGGTTGAATTTCGAGTGGTATAAAGATGTAATCTTTTATCTCAGACACCTGAGCTTCCCTGAGCACTTAATTAAGAACTAGAAGAGAGCCCTTAAGTTTGCCTCCCAAAAATATGTCATCACTGATTATGGGTTATCTTGGAAGAACCCAGAGGGAGTCCTCTTAAGGTGCATTACCGAAGAAGAAGCCCTTAAGATAATTGTTGATATCCATGAAGGAGTTTGTGGGGGCACTTTGCTGTAAGAGTCACATCACATAAGATCATGAGGGGTGATTATTGGTGGCCAACTCTTTTCAAGGATACAACCTTGTTGGTTAGAAGATGTGAAAGCGCCAATGTTTTTATGGAAGATTGAAAGATTCAGCTCCCTCCTTTCAGAGCTGTATCAATTGAAGTCCCATTCAAGCAATGGGTTATGGATTTCATTGGTGAAATTTTAGACCTTTCAAGTACTTTGGCCATGGATTCTTGTAGCAATGATTATTTTACTAAGTGGGTGGAGGTAATCCCCACCAAGAAGGCAACACACGAAGTTGTCATGGACTTTGCATGGACTTTGTATTGAACAATATCATCTACAAGTTTGGGGTGCCAATCAAGATTGTAGTCGATAATGCCATGAGATTTAGAGCTAAGCCTTTGGTGGCAATGCGCAGGGAGTATGGAATCAGCTTGACATATTTTTCCAATTACAATCCCCAAGGAAATGGATAGGTTGAGTCTAGTAACAAATATTTGCTAAAGATCATGAGAAGAACATTGGAGCAGAACAAGAGAAGGTGGGGTGAACAATTGAAGTTTGCTCTCTGGGCAGATAGCATCACTGTCAAGAGGGTCACTTGAAAGAGTCCATTTGAGTTGGTGTATGGGACTCAGGCCCTACTGCCTCTTCATATGCAACTGTCTTCATATCAGTTTATGCAATAACTAGAAGATCATGAGGTACGCCTTTATGATGCCCACATTAATCAGATTGTTGAGCTTGATGAAGAAAGGAGGGTATCCCACTAGAGGCATCTAAAGTTTAGAAGAAACTAAAGAAGTTATTTGACAAGAAGGTCACTCCCAGAGCCTTCAATGTTGGAGATCTTGTGCTGTTATGGGATAACAAACATGAGGATAAGGACAAACATGGCAAGTTTGACTCATTATCGATGGGCCCCTACTCTATTGGCATCAGAATTGGAGAGCATGCCTTCTTCCTCAAAGACTTAGATGGTGAACTGCTCGAGTTGCTTGTTAATGGTAGGCATTTGAAGCATTTCTTTGATTGATGCTTCTGGATCGAGAAGGTCTTTTGTAGAATGTATAGTTTGTTTGTTTCCGTATTTTGTGTTTTTGCTCGTTCTGGTCCTCGATGACCTATTTTTTGCTGGTTTCCCTATATGTTTTTGAAGATGGCTCTATTTCTCTGCTCTGCAAGATGAATCCGTTGCCAATGGATATTTTTGGCACTTGGTCTACTTTTGTTCTTGTGGCACTCACAGGAGTGACCATCCACAGATTGTCGGTGTTGGTGCTAAAAATTGTCTCGCCTCAATTTGCCTTTTAGAAAATTATTGATTTACTGCCTCTGCCATTTTCTCCTTCCCCATATTATGTCCTGGTTAATCTTTTTGGGTTTTTTTAATTTGTTCTGGGTTATAAGTCACTTCCTCTGTTTATCTAAAAACTTGGGTTCCCCCATGTTTTCTGTTCTCCACTGTCGGTATTTGTTTTCCTTATCGTTTCTGCCACAAGTACTCGAAAAAAAATGAATGGATGTATCCCTGAAGAACGTATTTGAGCCCTGTAACATTTCTAAACTTTCTGTCCTTGAAGAAAAATTCATTCTTAGGCTCAAATGGTCATTTTTCTATATTTTACGGTTTGACGGGCATCCACGTGGAGGCACGACACTCATTTTAAGATCTATTTTTGGTTTGGCCTTGGGGCAACGCCGGGAGGACACGTGGAAGCTTCCGTTGCTTGGCCTAGACTTAGACAAATTTTTATGCAATTGGAGTAGTTTGGCGGAATAGGACACGTGGTGAGCTCGCGCTCATTCAGGGTCTTCGCTTCGGGCACCATCTTGAAGTTGTGCCACGGAGACACGTGGAGGAACCACGTATGTTCGAGGACCGACCTTTGAGTTTCATTCTAAAAAAGTCCCAGGCTGACACGTGGAGGCCTCTGCTTGCTTCACATTTACTTAGACTTTTCAACAGGGAAAAAGAGATTGCCTCGGAGCATGACACGTGGCACCTTCCACTAAGCTTCAAGCATTTCAATGATTTTGGCGAATAGGTATCAAATTTTTGGGACCGCCTCAAGGTGCGCCATGGTGACACGTGGCAGTTTAAAAAGTAAAAAATGTAGGGAAGCGGACCATCGGAGGCAACTTGGATTTGTACCTCCTTAAAGATTAAAATTTCAAAAATGGCTCGCAAGCCCAAGCAAGGGAAAAAGTCAATGTTTTTCCCGGTCAATGGTGCAGGTGCGGACTCTCAGGGGAAGTTTGGAAAAATTTCCTTTTGGGAAAAAAGGGTTAAAAGTAAAAATGGTATCGCGGCCCCATCCCAATCACATTTGGACACGTGTCAGGGTCGTTGTCGAGGGCGGAGTTGTGTGGAAAATCTGGAAAATTTCCCTTTTCCAAAAAGAGTAAAATGTCAGAATTTGGCCGTGGTTCCTTTCTAATCATATTTGGACACATGTTAGGTTCAAATCCCGAGGGCGGAGGTGTGGAGAAAAATGATTTTTTTTTCCGCTTTTTTCAAAAAAAAAAGTTGTAAAAAGTCAAAGGAAGCCCCTTGTTCTTGTCTAAAGTTTGAAAACTACCACATGGACTGCCCAAATTCAAAGTAAAGATCAACAAGTGTTTGTGAATCTAAATATGATTTTCCCCCCATTTCTCGAAACACATCCTGGAAGTGCGAGTCTCCATGATTTCTTGGTCTTTTCTACACGCTAGGCAGAGAAGGAAGTTAATATTGATATCAGAAGTTTGGTGGGAAGATCTAGAGGATGTCTTTCACCAATTGAATGGTCGACTTTCGTGCTCGATCAGATTTTTCATTTTTCTTCTCCCAAGCATGCAAGGGTTAGATTTTACAGATTAGGGGTGGAATTGGTTGGCAAATCAAAAAAGAGTGATCTACTAGAGATAGGAGTTGAATGCGGGAGGCATTCGATGAAATCTACCCCTCGAGCACCTAGAAAAATTTACAGATATGATTCTGCGAATCATGAAAGAATCATGGCGAAGATTGGTGCATTAATTTTTTTGTATTTTGGGGAGAGGAGGCTTTGTTATATATGCTATAAATGGCACAAACTTTTTGTGGCAAATGGTTGGGAGTTTTTTGCAAAGGTTAGAGACTAATTTTTCCCGAAAAACCTTGAATGAGCCCATCCCTTTTGAGAAGTTGTTTAAGAACCCCGTATATCTCTCTTTGTGTCAAATTTAATCGTGTCAAGGTGGTTGCAAGTGTATAACCATTGACAATCTTTGAGATTGTTCTGGAAACTTTCCCTCACCGATAAATTTGATCAAACTTGAGTTATTTTGTGTTCATCTCTCTAATGTATGCAAGTAGTTTTTTTGTTTCGTTGTAATCTTGTACCAAAATCTAGTCCAACCACATAGGTCTCAATCCTTGTGATGGTTTAGTGGTATCTGCAATTTCATTTTTCAGGAAAGCCTTCATCTGGGAGTAAGATAAACGATTTAAAATCACTTTTGTTTCATTTTTTGACAGAGATTATTTGTAAGCATTTGGGTGTACCTCAGGCGTGGTTTGGTTTGAATCTTGGTGATTTATTGGGTTCTCTGACTCGAACCTTCGTGACAGAATCCCATAGGCTATATGAAAAAGTGCCAATCTGGGCCTCCATTGAAGCACATATTCTAGTTGAAGAAACATTTTTAACTTTTGTGGCATTTTGTTGTCTGAATCTTTCCATTTTGGATAAGCTCTCAAGGATCTGGTGAGTCAACTGCATCCTATCTACCCTCCCACCAAAATTTCATTTAACAATAACCAATCCTACCCATACTACCCTTGTTTGTCAAGTGTGTGTACAAATGCACAATCCTCATCACTTAAACATGCAGAAGTAGGCAGGGTCTCAAATGTCTTTAGTATCCTGTATCTTGTGCCTTGTTGTGAAAGTATCTCCATGATCCGGGAAGTGACAACTCGTGAGAGTCGATTTAGTGTGTTGATCATATTTTTCCCAAGGTCTTTTCTATAAAGTTTATACAAAAGAGAGGTACTGTATCTCATTTCATATAACAGAGGTTACAAAATAGGTTCTCTTACCTTGGTTGAAAGACACAACCTAAAATAGTTAGGATTAGGTCACATACTTTTAAAGTGCTACCCACTCCCTTGAAATCATGAGTGCCAACAAGTCAGATAGATTACTTTCCCAACTACAAAACGACATACATGATTATGTATTCGCTCTACGAGTATCCGTTAAAATGCATGATGTTGCTCGGTCTTTGAAGGAGATTAAATTTGGGTACCAACACATTCTAGAAAACAACAAACAAAATCACGTTCCTTCCATTTGCACAAGGTGAGCACAGCAATGATATATGGAGTTGCCAAACGCAACAAACCCATTAATTTAAAGTCGATTATTGGTAATATAAGATGCACAATTTAGAGATTTCAATCAAGAAAGAGGAAGATAATTTCATTTCATAATATTCAACATTATTTTATTTTCTAAGTTGAAATATCCGTTTTTAAAGAGACACAAAAGGAGAAAACAAAAGAGAGATTTTTAACCAAAGAATCGTAAGTAAGCTTCTACATTTTTCAACAACATTTTCACCCTTGATTTTAACTATTCAAAAAATAGGTCATAACACCTACAATAAATTATAATATTCTTTACATAATGAAAGGAAAAATTTTAAAATGGAATAATTATAACCCCTCCTCACAAGAGGAGAAAACATGCCCAAATTTCCAATGAAAAGAAACTCCATGCACAAAACAAAAATCTGCAACTTTTACAATTTTAAAGACCCTTCTTCAAGATCCATGCCATCCAAAA
Organism: Taxus wallichiana var. yunnanensis; assembly: GCA_018340775.1. Classification (NCBI taxonomy): domain Eukaryota; kingdom Viridiplantae; phylum Streptophyta; class Pinopsida; order Cupressales; family Taxaceae; genus Taxus; species Taxus wallichiana. The sequence continues at coordinate 489,944,253 of CM031242.1, forward strand.
GTAGATCCAAAACCCATGAGAAACCAACCTATTTACCTCCCAACCTATAGGCATCATTACATGCCTTAAGGTGGACCAAAAGGACATGCTAGCCTCCCTCCAAGCCCATGGGAAAGAGGGAGGGGCATGCCTCAAACCAACAATAGATAATGGTCACCAATATACAATGAAGGATACAATACTAATTAAATACACCCCAAAAACAATGTAATATAACAAATCAAAGACTTGAGAAGCACCAAACTTCTCAATGAGGGAAGAAGGGATAAGTTATCCCATGAATTGCCAAATTTGTGACCAAATTAAACATATTAAACCATCATCTCTTTTTCTCTCCATGAGATATCATATTACTCTCCTTATCTCTCCATAAATTCTCCCCTTATCCCTCCATGCCCTTCAAACCAAATGAAGGGGTAAACCAAAGTTCCCTCAAGATTGTCCATCAAGCATGAGGGTGAGTAAAAAGGGGATTCTTCCCTCTTCCCACACATGCCCAAAATCCAATCCATGCAAGATTGGATGGGAAAACAAAAGACAAGTAAATTGAAAAACCAATTCTAATCCACTCAACAAGAAACAAATTTGAGCTAAGATCCTACCTCGAGATTGAATAAGTGTTCTAGTCCAAGCTTCAACAATCCATTTCCTTCTTACAAGCTCCCAAAGAAAGAAAAAATGAAACAAGTAACCCCAATTCCTTCTACAAGAGGGGATGATATAGAAAAATAACAACACAAATGACTAAATGAAAAATAACAAGTGTCACCCTCCACTTATGTTTCAACCAATCCAAAATCTCCAAAATTTGCACCCCAAAATTTCGAAATTAAAAGATAACAAAAAAATATCCAAGAAATCATAGAGAATCCCCACATCCCAACACCATTCACACAATCAAGAATTTTTCATAAAATATGAGGGAGAAAAAGGGGAGAAATGGTCAAATGGGTTGAATTTTCCTTAGAAGGAGCCTACCTATCCCAGGGATAGGGGCCAGGGGATCTTTCCAAGGAAATTTTAGTCCATAACTTTCCTTATACACCTAAATGTCACATTTTTCTTAAATCCGAGTTTAAGGAAAAAATAACATTTAGGAGAGGAACTTGGGCTCACTTAATCTATTATTAGGTGTCCTAAATCCTCCATTAGGAAGATTAAAGTAAGACATAACCAAATTTTTATAAATCCAATAGTTAGATTTAAAGTCAATATCAAAGCTAATAGAAAAGAGAAGAATTATAAATAGAATTTTCATAGTAATAGAGGTTAAAAAAACCAATAACATAAGAAGGTAATAAAAATACAATATCACAAGGGGGTTTAAATAATCTATAACAATACCAAGTCAAGAAAGGTGACCCATAGCTGGTACAAGGCATCCCCTACCCGAGTACTATGTTTCTCACGTGGTGAACCTATCATCTGCACACTCAAGTTAAACATTATATCCACCCAATAATATCTTACAAAAATGACAACAATGTAAGAAACATCTATATGATTATCCACATATGATAAACACATAGCTTGTGAATAATGAAACTATCATCACCGATAGTGTAACAAGATGGGAACATAATAATGCATCTATGAAAAATGTATACCATCTTGCGAGATCTCATAATCTAGTCATAATCATCACATTCATACCATAAGAAAATCAAGCATATTGACATCATATGCCATGTACATCCTTGTCATAAAATGAGTTAACATCCAAAATTGACATATAATTATCCATGTAATGTAACAACATCATCATCAAAATGAAAGATATCTGATAGTCAATGCCTCAATCAAAATAATATGATGTTATAATGAGTCAACATAGTCCAAAATGGGTGTTGACATGTTATGGTTTAGGTGTTGTCATTAATGTAAAACCCCATTATTGATAAAGTGGATGATGGAGTGGAGTTAGATGATTCTTATAGTGATGATGCCATGGAGATTAAGGTATGTTCTTGGTTTCCTGAGTTGATTCAGTGAGAATTGATTGTTTTAGCAAACCTATTCAGTGATATATCTAGCTTATTTGATGGTGCATGGAGATTGAAGCTTATTGGTATCTTAAGGAGAATGTTGGAAGCATGAAGAGCATGATTAAGTATTGTTTATGAACTCTCATGTGTTTTAGGGCACAAGTACATGTGGATGACCAAGTTTTAGGTGCTCATTTGGACCAGGTTTGGGTGTTAGGAGGAATAAGGATGATTTGTGGAGCCATGAGAACTCATGGATGCATGAAGGTAGTATTTTCATGGTGTACCAAGTATGTTAGGGCATTTTGGAGTGTTTCTATGATGAGGTACAATGTTATTTTAGTTGACCCTAGCCTTTACAGTGTAAAACCCTAAGGGCTAGTCATGCAAGTCATAGTGTATGGAGAGATGGAGAAATTATTGAGCTTAGTTGATGATTGGAGATGATCCATAGGGGTTTTCTTGAGGTGCGTGAAAAATTTGGAGTCATTCTCTAATGATAATTTCAAGATATGTCAATTTATGTGAAACATGATCCAAGAAAGGTCATTTCCAACTCGAATTGCAACTTCTAATGATCAAATTGAATTGTATGCTTTTATGGGACCTTGTGGCTTTTAGGGATGTTTATATATAGAGTCTATAAGGTTTCAAAAATAGTGAGGTCATTTCATTGTTAGTTTTTTGTGAACGAATGTTAAGAAGGCAAACAATTTTTTATTTGCTTGAAATCCTAGTTGAAAAGTGGTAGGAGAGAAAATGATCATAAGTGACAATATTTGATTGATAATGTATATATGATGATTAGATGGTGTAGAGGACTTTTCTAGGTTTCTAGTAAGGTATGGCAGTGCTTTTGGTGATGAGTGGACCCCGTGTTGGGTGAAAAAGCGGATTTGGTGCAGATTCCGAGGTGAAAAAGCACCAGGTGAATCGGGATGTATCATAAATGATGTATCGGATTTTGAGGTGGGAAGAAGGCCTTCAAAAAATTTAAAAAAGCAGAGTGGAAAGCCAACGGCATTTAAGATCATAAATGAATGCATAGGATTCTGATGTGAAAAAGCGAACAAAAAAGCGTGGAGATTACGGCACGCGCCGGATCAGATACGAACGTTGAAGGACACGTGAGAGAGATTGCATCGATATAAATAAATCTTTACAACAGGAAGGAGACCGTATGTTGAGGCGATGGGAGGATCATTTTTGTGTTCTGTCCATTCCGTTTCTGGTCATGTTTGTGCCCGTTCTGTCTGTTCTGTTTTTGTAATGTGTTGTTTTTATCTCGTGTTTCATTTGTGTTGTGCATCTGTGCAGTGTGAATATGCCCGTTCTTTCGTATGTATATTGTGCTTGTATTTCTGTTTGTGGCCACTGTGTGCATTATTTCAGATTAGAAAACAGAGAAAAAATGGAGGGGGCATCTTATCACGAGGTAAGTTGGAGTTTGCTTTACTTCCGTAATGCGGCTTTGGTTATACGTGTCTATTTGGATCTTATTTCTCATTTATTTTTTGTTCTGGTTTAACGCGCAGGGTAGACACAGAAACAGAGGCCAAGGTCAGTCAAACTTTATTCCATTATTTATGTTTTTCTATTTTTAGGCGGTTTCAATATTAAGAGTTCAGTAAGAATATTTAGGGTTTGAAATCCGACGTTCAGACACGTGAGAGATTTAATCGATATAAATAAAGCTTTCCAACAGGAGCGAGACCGTATGTTGATGGGATGGTCATTTCATGTGTCCTGTCCATTCTGTTTCTGGTCATTTTTGTGCCCCGTTCTGTCTGTTCTGTTTCTGTACTATGTTTTTTCTGTTCTCTGTACTGAGCCTTTCGTGTTTTTTTCCATCTAGGGTTTCATTTGTGTTGTGCAGGGGCGCGTTCTGTCTCATGTATATTGTGCTTGTTTTCTGTGCTTGTATTTGTATTTCTGTTTGTTACTACCATGAACATTATTTCAGATTAAAAACAGGAAAAAAAAATGGAGGCGGCATCTTATTGCGAGGTAAGTTAGGGTTGGCTTTACTTCGGTTACATTATATGATTGCGGCTTGTTTTATTTTTATCCATTCAGGGATTTCACATATTTTTTGGTTCTGGTTAAACGTATTGTGGACGAGAGCGGTTCAGCGGCCATAACTTGCGCAGGGGAGACAGAGAAACAGAGGCCAAGGTCAGTCAAAGTTAAGTTTCTTCCATTATTTATATTATTCTATTTTTAGGCGATTTCAGCATTAAGAGTTCTGTATAAATGTTTAGGGTTTCTGGGCGTTCACTTTTTTTTTTGGATGGTTCTTTAGGGTTTGAAATTTTGCTTTTGGATTTTCAAATTCGAACGTTGAGGGACGCGTATGAGAGATTGCATCGATATAAATAAATCCTTACAACAGGATGGACACTGTATGTTGACGGGATGATCATTTTATGTGTTCTGTCCATTCTGTTTCTGGTCATTTTTGGGACCCGTTTATTCTGTATTGTGTTTTTTCCATCTAGTGTTTCATTTGTGTTGTGCATCTGTGTAGTGTGAATGGGCCCGTTCTGTCGTATGTATATTGTGCTTGTTTTCTGTGCTTGTATTTATGTTTGTAGCCACTGTGTGCATTATTTCAGATTAGAAAACAGAAAAAAATGGAGGCGGCATCATATCATGAGGTAAGTTATGATTTGCTTTACTTCCGTAATGCGGCTTTCTTTATACGGCCATCTATTTGGATCTTTTTCTCATTTTTTTAGTTCACGAGAGTGGTTGTACGGCCATTAATTTCGCAGGGCAAACAGAGAAACCGAGGCCAAGGTCAGTCGATGTCTCTTCCATTATTTATGCTTTTAGGTGGTTTTAACATCAAGAGTTCAGTAAAAACGTTTAAGGTTTCTAAGCTTTTACTTGTTTTTCGAGGATTGTTTAGGGTTTTTAATATTTTTTTTCTGTCGTAGCATTTCCGCTACATTACTATGTTTGATATGGATTTATGTTATGTATTTTATTACAGTTGTGTCTGGTGGTGGTTTAGTACTCTATGATATTGTGGCGGTTTAGTATTTAGCTATTGCAGTACATACCTTCGGGTGGTAGATTTTAAAATTCCGTGTTAATAAATTCTCTACGTGTATTATAAGACAGATAAGCCAACTCTTATTGCTTTTGTAAATTACAATGTACTGAAAGGACTAATAAGTTAGGGTTTGCTTTACTCTAGAAAATCTTCATCATCCAACTTCACCTTATTTGTAGTTTTGACTCTTTGAGCTTTCTAGTGTTTACAATTTCTAGACGTTCTTGTAATATTAGTAACTAATTGATATGTTGGATATGTTTATTGTCCTGGTTATTGAGACTTCCGCACTTTGTTTTCCTATAGTTTTAGTAACTAATCTTTAAGTTGGATTTATTTATAATTCTGAATATTAAGGTGACACTTTATTTAATAATCACAGATTATTGTTTTTCCATTTTCTACAGGGTTTCAGAAATTAGGTTTAGGGGTTGGTGAAAATCCTTGGTTTCTAACATTTATGTACTGCTGTAGTTAATGCGTAGGATTTAGATGGATAATCCAATTAAATGGAATGACTGGTTGCAAATGACTGGAAAATTAAATGTGTTCCTTGATTATTTGTTACTTGTGTTAACCGTAATATCAGATCAGTACCGTCAGTAATAATTGCACTTTTCAATGAAACCGTACTTGATTTTTTTAGGTAATGGATTTTCCCCATTCATCCAGTTTTTGGTTATGTTAAATTAATTGTTTGGTTACCAAACACCCATATGTTGGCCATTAAAGCCATCTTTTATCTAAATAATATATTTTGGCTGTTGATAATGAATCTGTATTTTATTCATGTGTATCATTTTATGAACCTAGTTACTGATTCTGTAGTAGGATTTTGCTCGTTTAGTCTTTTAGATTCCACTTAAAGCATATCTTAAACCTTACATTGCAATACGTCACGATTGTAGCAGGTAATGCCAACTGATGTATTTCTCAAAATGTAGTGTGTGAGATTGTGCACTGTGTTTAATGTGAATTTTTGTATTTTGCAAATATCTGCTTGAATACAATTGTGCAATGTGACATTTTATATTTTGCAAAATCTTTCGTGATTTTAACTGTACATAGCTCTGTGCAACAACCAATGGAGAAAATTGCTGCCACAACCACTTGTAAAAATCAGTAGAAAAGCTTGCTGCCACTTGTAAAAACTTCTAAAAGAAGGCCCACAAGCAAAATTTTATCAATGGTCTTCCCTTTGCTTGTATTTGGTATAGTTTTCCGCCCACTTTTTAACTTTTGCAGCATATAAATTTTTGTATACAAATCGTTTTGCAGATTTTCAAGGGATTCAAGGGTTTTAACGATATTTAATTAAGTCAATTTTTTTTCTTTCACTCGTGAACTTTGAAAATCATTAAGTCTTGCTTTGTGAAATTTCCTAGCCATATTTCCTCCTTAATTGCGAAAAATAAGTTGCTTTTAGTACGTGCCTTTGCATGCCATCCTTATCCGTTCAGCTATGTTGATGTTTCACTTGAATTAACTTGTATGTAAACTTATGCATTTATATGGTGTTATTTACTAGTTTTATGTAATTGGATAGTTGCAATTATTCTTTCTATGTTAAGATTCAACATTCCTCAAGGGTTTTCAGTAACATTCTCATTTTCTTTGATTTAGTTTTTAACTTTTATTAGTAATAAGATAATGATTATCAGAAAACAAATTGCTCACTCAAATAACCTAGATAAACAATATGGGAGTATAATTTGCAAACTATAAGAATCAATTATTTTCAAAAGAATTTACACGATGAATGTTAATCTGTAGAGGAAATATAATGTCACTTTTCCATGCACTATTATGGATTGCACCCTTTTTAAACATCTATATTAAATTTATTTAAGATCTATATTTTAAAGGTGTGTAGAGCTGTGTAGAGGAAATAAAATGTTACTTTTCCATGCGCTTAAATGGAACTTGTCTTTTTTTAACATCTATATTAAAGTTGTGTAGATCAAGCATTGGAAATAGTTGATTAAAATTTCTTGCATAATTTAAATTCATGTTTGCAATTATATATTAATTTCCATTGTTCGGAAATGCCTAACATAACATATTTTGTGGGTATAGTTTAGTGGATTTTTTGATTAAATGAATTCAAGTATATTTGAATTATGGATTATGTCTATAATTTTCTGTCGATTTAATTTTAAGTGAGTGATTGCAAGTATATTTTAATGTTGGATTGTGTGTCTGTTTTTGGTGGATTTAATTATAAGTAGGATCTGATTGCAAGTATATTAGAATATTGGATTGTGTTTGTATTAGTTCTTGTGGGTATATTTATGTTTGTTTGTTTGCAGATACGAGTCTGTGTAGATTATTGGTAAAATATACTAAATCTTATTGTTCAATTTCTATAGATTAAATTTGTTTATATTTAGTAGTTTGTATTTACAGTGAATTAGTTTTAATATTTGTTTGTATTTTTATGACCATAAAACATTTTTGTGTGGAGTGCAATATATAGTTTTGATTATGTTTTGCTAATTTGAACCATTGTAGATATATCTATAAGAATAAATGATATAAATCTGATTTTTTAATTTTTATATTTATATATAATTAATATAGTGTGTATTTATATATGTATAGTTCTTTGATATAAACATTTTGTGTATTGATCAATGTTTTAAAAATCGCAACAGGACTTCAAACAGGCTGAGGTCTGACTGGAACCAAACTGGAACCGGAACAAGATTGGAACCGGACCGGTTCAAACTTTATGAACCGGTTTACTAATCAATACATAAAATTTTATTTTTTAATTAAAACAATATATTGAAAGGTTAAAAACCATGATTCCAATTATTACACACAAAATATTCAAAGTTTGCTCTTATTCATATGTAAAAAAGGTGTTTATAGCAAAATTAGGCTTTAAAACAAATAAAAAATGGAAAATGTATTAAAAAAATATTTTTTATCAAAATTGTTGTATATGGCTGTGTAGAGTCAAAATGGTCGGTTTGGCCTCAAACTGGTCAACTGATCCAGTTCTTTGACTAGTTCATGCAAAAACTTTTAAACCGGTTGAACAGGTCGGTTCCGGTTCTGGTTCGGCCGGGTTTTTAAAACATTTGACTAGTGATATCAATTTTGTTTTATTTATTTTTAGATAATAGTTGTATTTATCTAATATCTTAGATGATGCATAGTTGTAGAACTCTCATTGCACATGGTTATGAATGTTGTTATCTGGTTTTTGCTTGTATTCAATAAAATAATTAGTTGTATTTATTAACTTCTTAGATAATGCATAGTTGTAGAACTCTCATTGCACATGGTTATGAATCTTGTTATCTGGTTTTTGCGTGCACTAAAAAAATAATAGTGCATTATTGTTAATGTTAAAGGTTATTTTTATTAATGATCATTAGTATGCTTTTAATTATGAAAATCCTATGCTTTAGTACTATTTGATGTTTGCATTTTTTTTATTTTTATTTTGCAGGGTTTGCTTATTAAAAACTTGTTTCTATTTGATTATTAGAATTTGTATTTGATGTTTGTGTTTGTATAATTTTTTTGCATTATTTAACCATTTAAATCTTGTTTGTATTTGATTATTAAAATTTCTATTTGGTGCTTGCATTTATGTTTTGCATGAAATATTTTAAATTTTGATTTTTCTAATATTAGATTGTATTACTACTATTTTCTAGTGAGGGTAATTTGATGTTAAAATTATTAAAATTTGTATCTGGGGCTTGCATTTATGTATTTTTGCATGTTTTGACCATTAAAATCTTGTTTGTATTTGATCATTAAAATTTGTGTTTGATGCTTACATTTATGGTTTTGCATGAAATATTGTAAATTTTAATTTTTCTAATATCAGATGGATTATGTATGATTTGTCTATTTGCTATTGAGTGTATATGATTACAAAATTAATTTTGATTATGAATGTGTTATGAATGTGTGTATGTATTTGATTATCAAAATTTGTATTTTGTGCTTGCATGTAATATTGGAAGTTTTGATTTTTCGAATATCAGATTGTATTCTGTATGACTTGTCTATATGCTAGTGAGTGTATGTGATGATAATTTTTTTTTTTATCATGAATGTAAACTCGTTTGCATGTATGACTTGTGTTTGATGCTTACATTTATGTTTTGCACAAAATATTATAAATTTTGGTTTTTTTTTAATATTAGATTTATGATAAAATTATTTTTATCATGAATGTAGTAGTTTTTTTTTTGGTATGTATATGAATATGTGTATTTTGTGTTTGCATTTATGGTTGGCATGAAATATTTTAAATTTTGATTTTTCTATTATGTAAGACTTGTCTATTTGCCATGAGTGTATATGATGGTAAAATTATTATTTTATCATGAATGAAAACTTGTTTTAAGAGTGCTTGACTATTTGATTATGCGAAGTGATTATTTTTTATGAATGTTTATGTATTTGATTATTGAAATTTGGTATGTATATGAATGTGTGTATTTAATTATTAAAATTTGTATTTTGTGCTTGTATTTATGTTTTGCATGAAATATTGTGAAGTTTGATTTTTCTAATATCAGATTGTATTCTGTATGACTTGTCTATTTGATAGTGAGTGCATACGATAAAATTATATTTTAATCATGAATGAAAACTTGTTCTAAGAGTGCTCAACTATTTGATTATGTGAATGAAGTGATTATTTTTTTATGAATGTTTATGTATTTGATTATTGAAATTTGGTTTGTATATGAATTGTGTGTATTTGATTATTAAAATTTGTATTTTGTGCTTGTATTTATGGTTTTGCATGAAATATTGTGAAGTTTGATTTTTCTAATATCAGATTGTATTCTGTATGAATTGTCTATTTGATTGATAGTGAGTGTATATGACGATAAAATTATATTTTTATCATGAATGAAAACTTGTTCTAGGAGTGCTTAACCATTTGATTATGTGAATGCAGAAGTGATTATTTTTATGAATGATTATTAAAATTTGTATTTTGTGCTTGCATTTATGGTTTTCTTGAAATATTGTAAATTTATTTTTCTAATATGAATGTATTCTGTTTGACTTGTCGATTTGCTAGTGAGTGCATATGTATGTGCATGTTATAACTTTTCTAATGTGTAGGAACAAATACATTGTTTTCAAGTATGATTGGTCTTTCAATTATTTGTGTGCTTATTTTATGTAGTTTGCTTGTTAAAATTTGAGTCTGATGCTTGCATTCAGTTTTTGCTTATTAAAATTTGAATTTAGTGCTTGTATTTATGGTTTTGCATGAAATATTGTGAAGTTTGATTTTTCTAATATCAGATTGTATTCTGTATGAATTGTCTATTTGATTGATAGTGAGTGTATATGACGATAAAATTATATTTTTATCATGAATGAAAACTTGTTCTAGGAGTGCTTAACTATTTGATTATGTGAATGCAGAAGTGATTATTTTTATGAATGATTATTAAAATTTGTATTTTGTGCTTGCATTTATGGTTTTCTTGAAATATTGTAAATTTATTTTTCTAATATCGGAATGTATTCTGTTTGACTTGTCGATTTGCTAGTTGATTTGCTAGTGAGTGCATATGTATGTGCATGTTATAACAATTCTAATGTGTAGGAACAAATACATTGTTTTCAAGTATGATTGGTCTTTCAATTATTTGTGTGCTTATTTTACGTAGTTTGCTTGTTAAAATTTGAGTCTGATGCTTGCATTCAGTTTTTTGCTTATTAAAATTTGATTATTAAAATTTGTATTTTGTACTTGTATTTATGGTTTTGCATGAAATATTGTGAAGTTTGATTTTTCTAATATCAGATTGTATTCTGTATGAATTGTCTATTTGATTGATAGTGAGTGTATATGACGATAAAATTATATTTTTATCATGAATGAAAACTTGTTCTAGGAGTGCTTAACTATTTGATTATGTGAATGCAGAAGTGATTATTTTTATGAATGATTATTAAAATTTGTATTTTGTGCTTGCATTTATGGTTTTCTTGAAATATTGTAAATTTATTTTTCTAATATCGGAATGTATTCTGTTTGACTTGTCGATTTGCTAGTTGATTTGCTAGTGAGTGCATATGTATGTGCATGTTATAACAATTCTAATGTGTAGGAACAAATACATTGTTTTCAATTATGATTGGTCTTTCAATTATTTGTGTGCTTATTTTACGTAGTTTGCTTATTAAAATTTGAGTCTGATGTTTGCATTCAGTTTTTTTGTATGGGTTATCGATTAATATCTTGGTTGTATTTGATTATTAAAATTTGTATATGATGCTTGCATTTATGTTTTGCGTGAAATATTTTAAACCTTGAAAAATTTAAAATTAGGTTGTATTATGTATGACTTGTCTATTTGGAGTGAGGGTATATGACGATGAAATTATTATTATTTTTAATCATGAATGAAAACTTGTTTGAACATAGAGTGCTCAAATATTTGATTATGTGAATGAAGTGATTGCTTTTGTTTTTTGTATGTATATGTATGTACATGTTATAACATTTGTAATGATTCTAATGTGTAGGAACAAATGCATTGCTTTCAAGTTCGATTGCTCTTGCAATTATTTGTGTATTAACATGCAAATTGCATTTGCATTTGCAGTGTAACACACATTTATGCATGTACAATACATTAATTAGCTTGTATATGTATTTAATATATGCAATCAATCTTGTATATATGTGAGCAAACAAGATAAGATACGGGTTTGAATTTGTATTGGGAGTTCATTTGAACAAATTAATGTGTAATTGTATGTCAATTCAATTTGCATGAGTTTTTAAATGTATTTCTAGGGATATCTAACATGACAACAAATACAAAATGAAGGTGGCATCCGACAAAAATAATACTAGTGAGGAAAGTTTGGGTTTACTTTGCATGGACTTTCAACTATTTTTATGCGGCTTTCTCATTTGATGTTTGGCTGTTGTGAAATGATTTGTGGATGAACAACCATTAATTGTGCAGGACATCTGCAGATACAGAGGCAGAGGTCAGTATAGCTTGTTTTTTCCATTTATGTTAATCCATTTAGTATTCACAAAAAGTTTAGGGCTTGTTTTGGAGGGCGCTTTAGAGTTTCAAATTATATTTGAAGATTTCGAAAATTTTCTTGGTACTGCATTTTTCAAGGGTTTCGATTACATTTTATACACGATTTTAGAGAATAATTTTCTGGAAATTTTCTGTATCTATTTGGTATTAGAAAATTAAATAGTTGTCTGGAGGTCGTTTACTATGTCGTCATAACCTTACCTGTTTTGTACTTCTGTCCATATCTTAATTTTGTAATTCAATTCTATGTACCCTTTTTAAAGTTTTGAAAAGGCCGGTCGCTTAAAATTTAAGCTTGACTTGAAAAAGTAAGGAAAATTTTAGAGTTTATGTAGTAAGAATCTTTAACATTTTTGGAAAAAGGCTAAGTTGGAAGATTAAATTTTTGGCAAAATTCGCCAATACTGTTGTGATTATTGTAGCTTTGTTTAATGAGGGTAGATTCCTAAAGCAAAAATGTGTATTTCTGGAAGTTTGTATTCTTCAATTAAATTCTCAAGTTCTTGCTCTGTTCTCAGATTTTCTAGGTGCCTTACCAAGGGTTTATTATACCTTTCAGGTTCCTTCAGTTTTTAACAACTAACTTTTATGTGTAGGATGTATTTGTCATTTATTTTAGATAATTTATTTGCAATGTAAAAGGTTAATTCTCTGTAATTTTTTTACCAAATTTTAGAATCTTTCCTTTGTAGATTTTAATTTGTTTTCTCTTGTCATCCTTGCATATTGAATTACCTTCATTATAATGAACTGGGTCTGGATGTTTCAGTTGAATTAATTTTTAGCTTTATGCATTTACAAAGATTTATAAAACTTTTGCAATTCTATAAAATTTTAGTATGTTTTTGTTCATGACATCCTTAATTTAGCCATCTTATTTTAATAAATGGTTCAATTTATTTGTCGAATTGGTCATTTGTCATAGGTCTATTTTTTTTTGAAAATAATCTTTGAATATGAAATCCAGATATTGTTTTTGTTGGACTTAACACTAAAGGAATATACCAACCAATATCAACAACATAAGATGTTGAAATTGAGAGAAACTTTGTTTAGTATCTCACGCATGCAATTTATATGTTTGCTAATAGTTGAATAATTTCAATGAAATTCGAATGTTTGATAATATGTTTCATTAGGCAAGGCAATTAATGTGTCTTCGATATGTTCCAAAGCTTTGGACGCTTTGGACGAGTATAACAGCCCAAGGGGTATCTATATATATATTTTTGTATTTATATTTGTACGTTTATTTTGGTGGTGGTTCATATTCTTGCATTGATATATGTTTTCAGTATTTGTATTTTGTATGTTATCAATTTGGTGATTGTATTTTGTTTTATGAATATTTACTCTTTATTTTGTATAAATAATTAAATGTTTGATGTTTTATACATAATTTTTGGTACATAATAAGAAAACTTATTCAAAAAATTGACTTTTTTGGCTGTATAGATGTTTAGTGTCAATTCTTGGTTGGTTCAATTTATAGACACTTAATGAATTTTGGGAAAACAATGATAAAATTTGCATGTCTTTTTTGATAAATAGTAAGTTTTTTGGGAAAATTTTACGTGTCAATTTAGTTTGTTTATTTATAAGTGTGTATTTGCAATGTAAAAGGTTTAATTCTTTGTCATTTTTTACCAAATTTTGGAATCTTTTATTTGTAGTTTTTAATTTGTTCTCTCAAATTACCTTCATTATAATGAAGTTAAATTTTTGTCAATTTATTTTGTTTATTTATAAGTGTGTATTTGCAATGTAAAAGGTTAATTCTTTGTCATATTTTTACCAAATTTTAGAATCTTTTATTTGTAGATTTTAATTTGTTCTTCATGTCATCATTGCAAATTGAATTACCTCCATTATAAAAGTGGGTCTCGATGTTTCAGTTGAATTAATTTATCTGTATTTTATTTATAAAACTTTTGTAATTGTATAAAATTTTAGTATTTGTTCATGACAACCTTTATTGCTATCTTATTTTAATAAATGTTTATTTGTAGAATTGGTCATTTTTGTCTATTTTTCTAAAAAAATATTTGTTCTAGATATGGACTTGACACTAGGAATATATGTCAACAACATTTGTATATAAATATATATATATAGTTCGAAAGAGTGTATTGATAAATTTTAAATTTAATATCTTATTTATAAAATTGTGCAGGTTTAATTATGTTGATTTTTATATTACCTTATCTATCCATTATTCTCTGCAAGGTATTTTTGGTTTGTTCAATTCATAGACACATTTCATATATTTTAGTTGAATTTTTGAAAGTGATAGTAAAATTTTTACATGTTTGTATATTTATTTTTAATTATTGCTGAATGTTTGTATATATATTTTGTTTGAAAGTGTGTACATGGATTTTAATTGTCTATAAATCTTAAATCTCAAATGTTTATTAATCTATATTGTTTATTTTATTTAACTGTATTGATTTATATAAGTTTATGTATCAATGTTTAGATTTTTTGTATTTGTTTGTATCTTAGGTTTTGATATGTTTGATGGTTTGATGATACATACAACAATCGTGGGTGTGTATGTTGATTTGCTTTGTTTGTAAAAGTCACATGTTAAATAGTGTATATGATTGTTTATTTATTTAATTGTATTGATTTTTATATAATTTTTTTGTCAAAATCTTTGCTTTTTATATGCATACATGTTTGTATGATTGAATATTTTTATGATGCATGTGGGTGTAAGTGTGTTTCTTTATATGTATGAAAATTTGCTTATAGAATGTTATACATTTTTACATTTATATATTTTTGTTAAGTGTCTCGAATGCTCGAATATATATTTAAATAGTTTTAAAGAATGTGTTTCGTCTATTTTTTAAGAATTTGATGTTGTAGATTTGTTAGTTTGATGATAAATACAAGAATTATGCAAGTGTTATGTTGATTTGTTTTGTATGTAAAATTGTTTGCATATTAACTAGTGTATAACGTATACTATTGCAGTAGTGTTTAGATGAACGGGAATATGGAACAAAATATGGATTTATGTGTGTATGGCTGTATTTTTGATGATACTTATAACTAGCAATCGCACGTGAGGTGTGTGATGTTAATGCCGAAAGCAAAACATTAGTGAGTGGAAAGGAAATCGAAACACACAATAAATCATTATGATATTTCTAATTGGAGAATGAAAAATGTAATGGAGTAGTGGAAACGGAGTATTATAAAAGATTTAGATTCTAGAAGAGGTGGAGTAGCTTGAAAGGGAAGCGTTGTTCGATAGATCTAGTAGCACATTTTACAAGACATGTTTCAACCCACAAATTTATGGAAAGTATGACTTTCTAGTTGACGTAGAGAAAATATTTGTGTTGTAACTGATCATATTTATCATATCTTGAGTCAATATGTTTGGTGTTTTGAGTAATGGATCTAACAACGAGAGAGCTAAGAGATTTAAAAATTTGAATAGTCTGGAGGCATCTTAGAAATCAAGGTGATGTCAATGAAAGCTTGAAAAGAAAACTTGCATATTTTGGTTTAATCTTGAAGTCAACATATGTTAAAAATGCAATTTTGCATTGAGGGTTCATTATGTTGTCAATTTCATTGTCATTTATGATAATGGTTTATCTGTAGCTTTTAAGAATTCAATTAAGGTTCCCCCTTATAAAAATTCCTATTGATTCATGGAAAAGGTGTGGGACATGATGAAAGAAGTATTGAGTATCATGAGTCAACAAAGTAGAAAAAAATGCCCGTAGAAAGATGTCGTAAGTAAATGTGGACGGAGGGGATTTAAATGAAGTCGTCGATACGATCTACTCAAAGGGATGACAAATATTTTCTTGCATTGTTATAGATGTTATACCTAAGTAAACACCTTTGATGTAATAATATTTTAGATTAGACCATATGTGTAATTTACGAAATATTACATGGCTCAAAATACTCCACACCTAGGTTTGTTCACTATACGTGTACATACATATGTGTTGTTTCAAACGAATATGTAAAGCCATGCACATATGATATCACCTTTCTGATTGGAAATTACAACTATCACATGTATCTTTCAACCTAATTTTGAAACCTTCAGAACAAATTACATTAATATTATGTTGTCAATGCATAGATGTAAATATACACATTCACCTCCTTATCCGTTGTTAGAGGGGGGAAGCCTCAATCAACTGTGAGCACCTTTGGTGTAAATATCTATTTGTAACTTCAAGATCATGTGTAATCATTTAGAAAAAAAAATTAAATAATCACAAATTGGAACACCAAAAGTAGTGTCTCGAATTCAAGACATTTTATTATTTATTCAAACAATAATGAATACAAGGTTTGTATTTTCATATTTATAAAGAAGGTTGTTAAAATGAAATATATTAAGGTTTAAAAACATGAAGCAAAAATGCGACAAGTGGTGTAGGCTCGCACCAAAAAAAAAAAAAAAAATCCTAAAGGAAATCATTTAAAATTTTAAATCCTTATTAGTGTTTTTAAAATAAAACAAACATGGTGTATGATTATGTATATTATGTAAAGGAAGACATAAATTACGTGCTCGAACACAAACTAAACATGTAAAGGATAATTTATTTTACCCTATCCCAAAAAAAGGAATCCAATCTAGTTGTTAGGATGCCCTTGTTGCCGAGAAAAGCTTGTAATGCCATCCCCACGAGGGTGGAATGTTATTCGATTTGGTCACATCAGGTCAAAATGTGGAATGAAGACTCTCAAAGTGTATAGTACTTGCACATGGGGATTACGCCATGTATCATCCATAACAATAAAAAGCCTTCTAACATACCGATCGACTTTGTATGGGGATGGGTACAAAGAACCTAAATATTACACGTAGCTACATTTATCTAGGTCCTTTGTATAACTTTGATAATTTTTGAGGTGGCGTTAAAGATAATATAGTGGAATGGGTCATGCCTCTTATGTCTAGAGTTCTTTTTGTACTTTACCCTATCCCAAAAAAAGGAATCCAATCTAGCGGAGGGGATGCCCTTGTGCCCAAGAAAAGATAATATCCCCACAAGGGTAATTTGGGGTCACATCACTCAAGATGTATGAAGACCTTAAAGTGTATAGTACTTACACATGGGGATTATGCCATGTATCATCCACAACAATATAAAGCCATCTAACATATTGATCGACTTTGCATGGGGATGGGTACAAAGAACCTAAATATTACACGCAGCTACATTTATCTAGGTCCTTTGACGGATAATTTTGACGTTGTTTTGTTGGATTGCTTGGCGGAGGTGGAGTTGAAGATAATATAGGGGAATGGGTTGTGCCTCTTATAAGCACCTCTAGAGCTCTTTCATACTTTAAAAAGAAACCATCACAGGGGAAGATCACAAGACATAGATCTATAAAAAGTTAGACATGAGTTGATATCAATGTAGAGTCTATGTTGGCAGTTTAGTATCAACAGTTGGAGGGTGTTCTAGACAAATGTTTCCATGTAGTGAAACGCAGACTGTCGATCTACTAACACTTGTCAAATACCCCAAGGTGTTTTCCATTGTAATAAACACGTCGATGTAAAAATAAGAAAATAGTGCAAGGAATCGGTCCTACACGAAGTGATGTTATCAGAGAAGAAAAAGTAAGTCACATAGTGCATAAAATATTTGTCTTTTTATTTGTTAATTTTGATTATATATGTATGTCTTTTTTTTTATTTTTTAATAATTAGAAGGTTTACATTATTAACTTTATTTAATAAAAGAATATGTATTATATATTGTCATTTGAAGTTTTTTCATCACGGACATGGTACGAAAGATTTTGTCCCTCCCTTTTGAAATAGATAAAATGTGACATATAATGTTCTTCTATTGAATTAAAAACAAATTATTAATCAAGATACAAATAAGATAACTTCTTTTGAGAGTTTAATAATATTGAACAACAAATACATGTCACAAAAATGTTTTGTTATTAATGATAGGTATACCCATCCTACTTTTATTATATATTAAAAGAGAAATACCATTTTCCTTCCACATACTTATATCATCACCATCACATAAAACCAAATATAATATACCTATAATTAAAGAACTTTTTACACAATAGATATCCCCGCATTCTATAAAGCCTAGTGCATGCTTTTGGAAAATTTTTATTAACTCAAATCGCCATATAGACTACAAAAAAAGACCCCCAAAATATTGACCTCGATTTCTAATCAATGATATTCACATACAAAAGTTATTTAAAAGAAACATCGAATAAATGATGTTTTGTTGCATGTGGCTACCAAATTAGTTAGTGCAATCCCAAGTTGTTTTTTACAGAAACAAATGTTGAAGTTATACAACTAGTTAGAAATCGGGTTTAATATTAAATGAATTGATTTGGGGTCGTATTTTTGTAATCTATTTAAAAGTTTTAGTTAATATGTGCCAATAACACCTAATAATTTATACTAGTGAAATAAACAAGTATTCAACTTATACGATTTTATTTTATTTGTATTCTTTGACCTACTTTGTTTCTTTTTTCATGTAGCAGTAGTTTGCTGTCATAGACAATTGACCCTGCTTAAACTTAGAAAACAAAGATCAGTTGAATATACTAAGAAGACTACATTAAACACGTATTCCACTCATGAGGTCGAGAAACGTTGTGGTCAATAAAAAAATTTGTATTTTCATAAGGTTTTATGTGGTTGAGTCATGGCTATGGGAGATGCCTTGGAAGGCCAAATATATTTGGACCCAAAATGACAACTTTTCCCTCAATAGATAATAATTTGTTGCCCATATGGGTTTTCCTTACGACACAAAAAACATAACAAAGAAAGTAGCATGAATTAGTTTGAACAAAGTGAGCAATTACATTTATTTGTAATCAACATATGACAAGCCTAATTCTTATGTACTCAATTCACTTATGTCTCAAACTTTGGC
Organism: Taxus wallichiana var. yunnanensis; assembly: GCA_018340775.1. Classification (NCBI taxonomy): domain Eukaryota; kingdom Viridiplantae; phylum Streptophyta; class Pinopsida; order Cupressales; family Taxaceae; genus Taxus; species Taxus wallichiana. Next base: position 489,963,286 of record CM031242.1, read on the forward strand.
CTCAAATAATATATTTCTATCAAATTTGATGTTTTACGATAAATAAGGAAACACCTGTGCACCCACGGAACCCATGGCAAACAAAAACAAAATATTTTAAGCATTACAAAAACAGATTGCAGTTGCTCTTCTAGAGAGAGAGAGAGAGCTCCATTTATTACAGTTCCCTGTAATGTTCTGTTTTTGTAATTGTGAGAGTAGAGAAGCCTGCCTAATCATTGTTAGTAAAGCAGAGCTACGACTTCTGTACTTGCTGCAGGCTATCCAATTATTGCTAAATTTACAACGTTTACTTGGGTGGTTTATTTTTCCCACTCAACTTTTATTTGGCTGTTAAATACATGGAGAAGCAAACAATAGATAACGATACTTTTGAAGCTATACAATTGTTATATCTTTTCAATCGCTGATATTTATATCAAATGACAAATGCCTTGAAAAACAAAACAACAAAACAAAAATATGAGTGTGTGATATGTATATACACATAAAATCTACACTAGCCATAAGAGCTTTGCCAACCTACCAGCATACTCTTAGGTTTAATATTAAACTTAGATTTAAAAATAACAGTTTTGGAACATGGTATCGATATCCTTCAAAGCAAAATGAAAGAGAAATTTTTGTGAAGACACATAGATGCATTTGTTTTCATTTTGTCATCCATTTTGCATACATGCCTGTCAGGGCTCTCAATTGGTGTTTGATTGACTGACATACCCTGTTCCAAAGCTCCCATTGTTGCACAAGCCTAGGAGGATGCTGGAAAATGTTGCCATGGGGCTCTATCCCGGTACCTTGCCTGAAGCTAGTCTCCAAAATCTATGGCTATAATCATTTTATGCTTAGGCATGCTCAGTCCTCATCATTCAACTAAACTATTATAAGACAGACTAGGGTTTTTCAATTTTGTTTTTGAGTTGATAAGGATCAGAGCTAATACATAACCTTATTGTTTTAGTTTTATTTCCTTCTGCATATCCAGAAAAACATAAATACAGCCTATGAAAATTACCTCGACTTGCTTTACAACAACTTTCTGTGTCTCTGTAGTAACCTCATTCTTTAAGTCTTTTTGTAGACACCTGTATAAACAGTTCCATTATCATGTAAACTATCATGACCGGTGGTGGTGTTGTTGCCTTTAAAGCAACTGTAGCAGCAGTAGTACTCGCAATTTCCCTTGTGCTTAATGGAGCAACAGCGGGTAAACTGGCAGCAACGGAAGAAACTCCTAGTCCCCCACCTTTGCCACTGTAACTTTGTTGTAATTACTGTTGGGATTCCCATCATTGCTTGCATTTCCCCCGTGATTGCTATTATTGGCGTTACCATAGAGGGCCTCGAGCTGAGTGAAAAATTTATAGCTTTTACCATCTTGTCTCCCAGCCCGCCCGCCCTTAGTACGTTTGTAGTACTTGTGAACGTTTTCAAAATTTTCTTTGCATTTCTTGGCGTTTCTGTAATATCCCAGCTCTGCAAGTCTCCTGATCACAAAATACACAAAGTAAGGCCTACTGCAGAAACAAATGTTATTGCACCCAATATAGCAAACAATTAGCTCTTGCTAAACATAACACAAATGAATCTGCAATGGTTGAATTGGATGTGGCATTGGAACAGTCTAAGAAATTTTGTAGCATCTCATTATCACATACAAGAATCTGCAATGGTTATAATTATTTGATTGAATGTCACACTGGAACAAGTTACAATAATAGTTCTACATGATACGAATCAAATCACACCAATATATAACCAAACTATATTGATTCGACGTGCCCACAAGTTCTAACAAGGAAGTTACTTAAAATGCGTTGTTAATTGGGATTTGCAACATTTGGGCAAGTTGAGTTTATTTTTCCTTTATCGTTGTCAATGAAGAACATTCTACCATACCATTCTACCATTTATCCTTTATCCTTATTTTTCCTTTTTCCTTTATCCTTAATTAAAAAAAAAAAACATTCTACCATACCAACTACCCATATTATATCAGAACTTGCCCTAAACGAGGCTTAGGTATCGGTATGGAAGGAAACAAAATTGAGGACTTTTGGCTGTGTAAGGCATTTTGTCAAACAAGTTAGGTGCATTGTGTATGCATCCCTATTTATGCATCCCTATTTTGAAAAATTGAAAGGTAACAGTTTTAGTTTTATTTAAAATGGAATTCTCATATGGCATAGAATAGTAACAGAGACGCTGAATCTTATTGTTTTTTATTCAATCACCATTTCCCACAAACAAAAAATGATTACCTTGAGACGTCTTCCCAGAGGGGTTCTTTTAAGGCTGGCATCTCTTAAATTGGCATCCATTTCAGATCGAATTTTGAGCAGTGCGAGGGTTTCTTGTCTGGGCTATCGATTTCCCACCGACCCTCTTTCACAGTCCAGCACATCCTCATCCCCAACTCCTCCAATCTGGTGCTGTTCACTTGAATTAACATTAAAACTATCTGTATTGCTATTGTTGTTGTTGTTGTTGTTCGCTTTAATGGAGGAGCGGGTGAGGGCAAAGCGGCCTCCTGTGAATCAGACTCCAATCTGACTTTCTGCACATTAACCATTTGTTGTAGTTGATTCTGCGTTGGTGGTCAGAGGGCATAGAAAACATGTGACTGTGAGCTTGAGCAGCTTATTACTGTAGATTCACCAAGTTCCTAAAACTGTAGATTCAGAGAATTTGAAAGAATTGTAACTATATATAATTTGACTGACTGAGGTTTTCCAGGAACTGCAGAAAAGTTTTATCATATAAAGCCTAGCCTTATACCACTTACTTTCTCTGATAACATAAACATTTTCTTGAGTAGTCTGACACTTACATGACCTGGGCATCTTTCAGAGTGATTCAGTAGTGCAAAGAATTTGAAAGCATCCATTGTATACATAACCTGCAATGAGGGCAGTCAATGAAACCACATATGTGTAAGGCATTTTGTCAAACAAGTCAGGTGCATTGTGTATGCATCCCTATTGTGCATACGTGTCTACGAGGACATCTGCCACTACAAATAAAAATAATTAACGCATCAATAAGGTATTTGAAAAGGGACAAGTAAATGAAATGGAGAAGAAAACAAGAAGGGGCATAAGTACCTTGCGGCGTAATAGAGGAGGTTTTCCAGAGGCATCCATTACCAGCTGTTATTCCGATACTTTAAACATAAGGGGAAAAAATCGAGAGGCCAGCAGAGACAGGTTCATAATTATTCTCGGGTATTTGCAACAGGAATTGGAACAGGCGTGCACATCGCAGGAGCCTTATGTCTCACAACAGCCGAGCCCTAGAATCATGGTTGCTTTAGCTAGTGGTTTTGAGGGCTAAAACCAATTGCAGAAGAGTTCTATAAATAAAGAAGGCTTTAGCGCAAAAGTTCATTGCGCCAGGGGTCGGGGAAGAGAAATAACAAGCTTAATTTACCTTCAGCGAGGCGTTCTTGGGCATCGACAGACTTACCACCCGTGCCATCTCCGTCAGATATATGCAGCTCTTCCTCATCGACTTCTCGCCTGCAACATATATAAGCTAGCTGCCATTAAAATACATACATATGTAGTCGATGGCGTTGGGGGAAGTGGCGGTGCTGATGGCCAGGACGATGGCAGGGCCGTCGGCTCTCGGTGCCTTCCTGAATGCTTCAAACTCCTCCATGTTTATCTCTTCCGCAGGCATGTTGATGTTAACGAGGGAAACAAATGATCTCGGGAAGACCGTCCAGCCATTGCCCGCCACGTGAAGGGTTGATATGGGTCCGTATTTCGTCGACCAATGCATCTAATCCGTCGATATTTTGACCGTGTCAGACCCCCAAGGCTTTCTCCATTGTAGACACGCCTTTCGGCGTAATTATTAAAATAGTTAAGGTATATTGTGAGAATGTGTGTATGGTTGTTTTATATGTACGTTTGTTTGCATAGATATTTGCATGTTTTTTTTTATGATAATTTGGAATAACATTTGGATTTTATTAATTACATGTGGATGTAATTTTGTTTTGATGGTATGCTTTGTAGTTGTATAGATTTTTGTTTGAGTGTTTTTTTTGCATTGGTCCTCTTATATATGTTATTTTAGGGCATGATAAAATTCTTTTTAATAATTGTTTAATGTGAATATGTTTATTTATAATTCTTGTTTTAATAGTTATTGTAAATATATGAGTATTTTATATTTGTATATGATTGTTTCATGTATTTGACAATTTATACAATTATGAATATAATGTATTCATTTTTACCTCAAGTCTGCAAACATGTGGGTATTTTATTTGTATATTTGCCTATATATACAATTATGAATATAAATGTATTTATTTTTAGGTAAATTGGAAATGGTTCGAGTTTGCATGTTAATTTTTAGTGTCGATGTTTATTGTTACAATTGTAACATGTGGGTATATAAGTATACTATCATTTGGTGTGTTTTGTAGTTGTATATATTTGTTGAAGTGTATTTGTTTGCATTGGTGCTCTCATATATGTTAGCTTGGGACAAGATAAAATTCTTTTCAATTATTGTTTAATGTGAATGTGTTTGTTTATAGTTCTTGTTTTATAAGTATACTATCATTCCGTGTGTTTTGTAGTTGTATATATTTGTTAAAGTGTATTTGTTTGCATTGGTGCTCTCATATATGTAAACTTGGGACACGATAAAATTCTTTTTCAATTATCGTTTAATGTGAATGTGTTTGTTTATAATTCTTTTTTAATATTTGACAATATATACAATTATGAATATAATGTATTTATTTTTAGGTAAAATGTAAATAGTTTAGTTTGCAAATTTATTTTTAGTGTTTCTTGTTTATTTTTGCTCCAGTTACAACATGTGGGTATGTATTTTGTGTTGAGTGTATACGTCTGTTTTTAGATGTACATGTATATTTGTTTGAATGAGTGTTCTTTCATATGTGCTTGTTTTGGATTTGTTTTAGTTTTTGAAGTTAATTTGGAGCAACATTTGGATTTTATTAATTACATGTAACACTGTTTTGATGGTATGCTTTGTAGATGTTTATTTTTACCCCAAAGCGCAACATTTGGAATATACAAGTATAAATATAATTATTAAATTTTTATGTAGTTTGTGAAAAAGTGTGCAATTGTTTTTATTAATTACATGTGGATGTATGTTTGTTTTTGAAGTTAATTTGGAGCAACATTTGGATTTTATTAATTAGATGTAATTTTGTCTTTTGATGGTATGTGTTGTAGATGTTTATTTTTGAGTGTTGATATTTATTTTTACTCCAAAATTGCAACATCCGGATATAAAAGTATACTATGATATGTGTTTGTTTGGTGTACTAATGATATACAATAATGAAAATAGTCGTATTTTGTATTGAGTGAAAATGGCTGTTTGTTTATGTATATGTAAAATGTATAATTATTAAGTATATGGTGGTTTTTATTTGTACTTGTTTGCATCGGTATTTGCATATTTGTTTTTATGTTAATTTGGAACAACATTTGGATCTACTACGGATGTATGTTTGTTTTTTTAATGCTACTTTGCAAAAAAATTTGGATTTTATTATGCTAGCTCATTGTTTGATTAAAATAGTTTATGTATTTTTGTGAGAAAGTGTGTATAATTGTTTTTATGTGTATGGTTGTTTTTATATGTACTCGTTTGCATGTGTATTTATATGTTTGTTTCTATGCTAATTTGGAACAACATTTGGATTTTTATTAAATTATTTGTGGATGTTAGTGTTTTATGCTACTTTGGAACAACACTTGGATTTTATTAATTACAAGGTATTTTGTTTTAATGTTATGCTTTGTTGTATGCTTTGTATGTTTTTATATGGTTGTGTATGGTTGTTTTTTTTTTTGAATTTGGATCAACATCCTGGATTTTATTAAAGACATGTGGATGTAATTTGGTTTTGATAGTAAGCCTTGCAGATGATAAATTGCAAAGTGTGTTTGTTTCTATTGGAGACATCATATATTCTTGTTTCATTATCATTTTGAATTTCTTTGTTAATTTGTTGCATGATATTATGTTTGTTTAGTGTATTGATGATACTTATAATTATTTATAAATTTTACGTTGTGAGAAAGTGTGTATTGTTTTTGTAACTACTTTTGTTTGTATGTTTTTTTCAAATTTGGAGCAACATTTGGATTTAAATTTGTTTTGATGGTATGCTTGGTAGTTGTATATTGCAAAGTGTGTTCTATTAGAGACCTCATATATTCTTGTTTGATTATCATTTTTTAATTTGTTTGTTTATAATTGTTGCAGGATATATTGTTGGAATGTGTAGGATTGTTTATTTGGTTTTAAATTATTTGTAAATATGTGAGTATTACATAAGCGATTGTATACGTTTGTTATATATGTATATATGTTTTTTTCAAATTTGGAGCAACATTTGGATGTAAATTTGTTTTGATGGTATGCTTGGTAGTTGTATATTGCAAAGTGTGTTCTATTAGAGACCTCATATATTCTTGTTTGATTATCATTTTTAATTTGTTTGTTTATAATTGTTGCGAGGATATAATGTTGGAATGTGTAGGATTGTTTATTTGGTTTTAATTTATTTGTAAATATGTGAGTATTACATAAGCAATTGTATACTTTTGTTTGTTTTTATAAGTATGTTTTTTTTTTTTTGAATTTGGAGCAACATTTGGATTTTATTAAAGGCATGGTGTAATTTTGTTTCATTTGGTAAACTTTGTAGATGTATATTGCAAAGTGTTTGTTTATTGGTCACATCATATATTCTTGTTCCATTATTATTTTGAATTTCTTTGTTTATTTGTTGTAGGATATTATGTAGGAATGTGTAGGATTGTTTATTTGGTTTTAATTTATTTGTAAATATGGGAGTATTACATATGCAATTGTATACGTTTGTTATATGTATATATGTTTTTATGCAGAGTGTTTGTTTCTATTGGTCACATCATATATTCTTGTTCCATTATCATTTTGAATTTGTTTGTTTATTTGTTTTTAATTTATTTGTAAATATGTGAGTATTACATATGCAATTGTATACGTTTGTTATATGTATATATGTTTTTATATGTATTTTTGTTTGCATGTTTGTTTTTTTCGAATTTGGAGCAACATTTGGATTTTATTAAAGATGTGGATGTAATTTTGTTTCGATGGTAAGCTTTGTAGATGTATATTGCAAAGTGTGCGTGTTTCTATTGTTGACATCATATATTCTTGTTCCATTATCATTTTGAATTTGTTTGTTTATTTGTTGTAGGATATTATTTAGGAATGTGTAGGACTTTTTTTGGTTTTAGTTTTTTTGCAAAATTGTGAGTATATGATTGTTATATGTATATATGTTTTTATATGTATTTGCATGTTTATTCGTTATTCATTTTTGTTAAATATTAAATTGTAACGTGTCGGTGTAAGTGGATTAGTTCCATGTTGATGTAAAATGTTTTTGATTGTAGCATTTATAACAATTTTTGGAAGTTGTGAAGGTATTTGTGTTTATTTGTTTGAATTGTTATGTTTACTTGTTTCTTGTAAGGGAGAAGCTAACATCTTTCAACACCTAACTCGTGACAATATTGTATAGTGAACTTTAAAAACATATTTAAGTAAAGTTTAAAAGGATTGTTTTTACTATTATAAATTAAAATTATTGATGAAATTATTATAATTATTGTTGTAATGTTATGCGTAATTGTGAAAAATTAAAAATGGTATTTAACATTTTAGCCAATGAGATTAGTTTTTAACAGAAATAGGTTCTCATAACTACAGTTTATTATGAATACGATAAGAAACACTCGTATGACAACATCAAAGTTTGGAAATATAAATGATATTTCATAACAATAGTTTGTCAAAAAATGACAACAAACATTTGAATGACAACATTTGAGTTTGTGAATCTCGTGAAAATATTGATGAGATTGTTATAATTTTTGGTTGTGGTAATGTTATGTTTGAATGTTCAAATTGAAAGGGCATTTAACATTTTAACTAATGTGTAAATAAGTGAAGTTTCTAATGGAAATAACTATAATTTATCATGAAAATGACAAGAAACATTTGTAAGACATCATCCGAGTTTAGGAATATAGTTTTTAAAGGTGTTTCTTAAAAGTTTAACATAGATGATACTCTTGTTATGATATCATGGATTGTTATTACATAGAAACGTATGCTTTCAATGTCAAAGGATATCTTTAAAACTAAATTATATATGTTTGTTTGTGAAAAGTATTTAAAACGAGAACTTGTTATATTAAGCGAGGGTTATGTCAAGTGAATTTGATTTGATAGATGTTTTAGTTTATTGCTAATTTTGTATGAGTATTTTGTTCTATTGGCTTGCGACTTTTTTATGATTGTGTTTAGAACTAAATAATATATTTTTGAAAAGGTAGAATGTATTTGTTTGAGAAATTTGATGTTGGTTATTATTTTAGAAACCTAACTTTTGATTCGATCCATCAATATGCTTAAAATGATAGAGGAAGTTGGGTTGTGAAACATATTTTTTATTTTAACTACAAGTACATCCTTATATTGTGTGAGGGTTGTGTGAGGGTTATGTCAAGGGAATGGAATTTTTCTTTAAATTGTAATAGTGTTGAAAAGAAACTATATTGTCAATAGTTTAAAAACATTTAATGAGAACATGCCAAATACCAATTGTAAAAATGGTATGATAACATGTATTTATGGAGGATGGAAAGATAATTATATTTACAAGGTAAGGGGAAACTGAAAATTCTAATTAATATTTAGTACAAATAGGAAGCATTAATAGAATGTTTGATTCGTATGGTTGATTTTTTTTTGTCTATAAATGTGCGGAATGGTTGAGGGAATTTAGTTGAACGTCCTCTTTTTTTTTTCTCTTCATCAATGTAAGAAGGAAAATGTTGAAACTATAATGGTAAAAATGGTAAGATAACATATATTGATGGAGGATGGAAAGGTAATTATATTTATAAGGGGAAATTGAAAATACAAATGAAAACATGGTACAAATGGGACTCGTGAATAAAATATTTGTTTCGTAGGGGAAAAGTTTATTTTTCCAAAAGTGCGGGTAATGGGTGAGGGAATTAAGTTGAACACTTATATTCATACATAGAGAAGGGCTGCGATCTACGATTTAGTATTGCTTAAGAGAATAATTATGTAGATTTGTAAGCATGTGTATTTAGTTTTTAGAAAGAAACAATGTGTGTATCACGTAATACTATATATGAAATGGAACAAATGACGAGGTTTAGCGGTCCATCAGATCATTCTTTATAATTAAACAAGAATCATTAAAGCCTTGAATTTATTGTAGAGGTATATATCCATTCATGACTTTAGTGGGGATCTTAAGCCTTAATTCATGGAACTAAATGGATACTATTGAGGAGTAATATGCGGAAGGAAGCGTGTGCCATTGTGACACCTTATAAATGAAAAAATATTTATACAATGGGATGGTAGTATGAAAGGCCTTCAAGTTAATACCGTAAGGGTGGGTTTAAGTTCATGGAACTAAATTGAATCTATTGAGGAGTAATATGGAGAAGGAAGCCTATGCATGGGTGGCACCTTATAAATGAAAAAATATTTATACAATGAGATGGAAGTACGAAATGCCTTCTTCAAGTTAATACCATAAGGGTAGTTTGATTTAAAGAAAGATTCATGGCATGTAGATGTTACCCCAAGTTAGCTATGAAGATGCCTTAAATGATGAAATTTTAAGAGTTGGATGTTGATCTTGATCGACTTGGGTTTAATAGGTGGTTGTTGGCTAAAGTTAACAACGAAGATAATTGATCTTTTGTTGGAGGTTGATCTTGGCCAACAACTTGGGTTTGAAAAACTCACTTCATCTATAAGAATATAGTTAGCTTGCTTGAGGGAATTTTTAACAGTTCGAGTTCTTTGATAGGTATGTAGAGTCTAGTATGTATTTTGAATGCTAAAATGTTAAATGCAACAATTCAAGTGCACACATTATCAAAGGTAAAATGTTAATTCTTGTTGTTGAGATTGTTAACGTGAGAACATTAATGATATAAGATTTTATTATCCTTGCAGTACTTTGAACTAAAATCTCAATGGTGGTATATCGACTTTGTGCAAGTAATGGTGGAGAATGGTATCAAACAAAAAGTGCCACCTAAATGAGGTGGTGGGAGTAGGTGTTTTGTAGGGCTTATGATTGTGATTGATATTGACGCTAACCTCTTTATAAATAATGTGGCACACCATGAGTTCTCAAATTGTGTTGGATGTCAAATTCAATGTGCTCCAACATATACAGACAACCAAGACCTATGTTTAGTAGAGGGTGAAGTTGGGAGAGAACGTATGACTCATCAAAATGATTATGATGATTTGTGGTGTCATCCTCGAGCTAGACTCAACACTTGATAATTGTTCGGGGGTGTATTGGGGCTGTGAATATGCCAAGATTGATTTCTTTAGGTGTATTGGAGCTATAGAAATAAAGTAGCACATAGGAGAAATTTGGGCTTTAATTTAAAATCAACTTTTAGGTAAATTCTTTGATCACGGTGGCGACGAAGCACTTCATTTGAGGATAAGTCACTACTTTTCCCAAGCACGTGTGGCCCAACATGAAATATTGGATATTTGAATGAATTCAAAGCAACACATTGGTGATCCATTTACATCCTCCTTTATACATCTCCTTGACTTGAATTCTAAGCGAGACGACACCTAATTACTCTGTTGCATTGCGTAAGGATGGTGCATCACTTGTGTCCCTTGATTCATAGTCATGATGTTAGGTAGGACATCATCTTTCAAAGTTGATTTGGAATTATATGGAAGAAGAGAATACAAGCTCATCTATTCATTCAAATTGGCTTGTAGATAATTCATCATTTTCAACTCATCGTAAGAGAGATAAAATGGGTCATGTCTTCACTTCCTCTTGATTAGAAATAATTGGTATAATCTCAAGTTTAATTTGGTGATTAACATATTGATTAATAAATAAGAGCTAGAAATACCAGTGAGTGAGTGTGGCGGTGGCGTTTCTACTCATGATGATAGAACTTATGACAATGTCTCTCAAAAATTTGTCAAACGAATCTTTTTTTGTAACACGAGTAATATTGTTATGAAGTAATAAAAATCTTGACAAGAGATCTTGATGTGTTGATTTGTGGGAGTTTAGGGATTTTTTTCTCTAGATATTTTTTCGCAAACTTCTAAACGACTTAGATTGCTTTCTATAAGCACTTCTTACAACCCATGATGAACATGCAAGTTAGCTTCCATATGATCGAAATAAGAATGAAGAAATTTTGCACAATCAAATTTGTGGTAATATTAAAGTCCTCCATAAACTCTGAAATAGGAAGTGAAATATTGAGGTACTCGGGTTCATGCCAAAGGCAACCTTACAAATCTTATAGAAAGTGAATCTATTGAGCATGTCTTGCATACTTAATGAACTCTTCTTGCAGCAAATTTTGTGATTTGAGGGAACAGGTGGTGTGAAGTCTTTGTGTCAACAATGTTCGCTATGAAATTACCCTTGAAAAACTTTAAGTATAGGACTTGAAGGTTATGTAATCCATAGTGGGCATTCCTCTATCTGTGTGTCGACGTGAGTTTTGAAGGGTAACATTGATTTAAAGTACATATCAGCCACATGAGTTTGCATCCCCCTTTGGTAGATGCCTTTTGACGTAAAGCAATTTATAATGATTGGTAAGCTTATTGTGGATTTTGAAATGAGAAAAACAATATCGAGTTTTGACAAATTGTGATTTGGATGGATAAGTAGTAATTTTCACATCAAATAGTATCAAAGTGATATTTGAATCTTGCAAGAATAGTGAAAGTAATATTTATTACAATTATTTATTATGTTCATTTTATATCTAAGAGCTATAGAGACAAAAGGAGCTAAAATCATGAAAATAGGTATGAACACTTAGATTATGATACTAAAGAATGCAATGAGAAATGAAGAATCATTGAGTGGTAGGTTGTTTGAAGGAAAAAATGTGATGACATCATTATTAATGTCCTTGATTACGGCGGAGGGTTAACACCATAAGAGTTAACTTGTTGAATTTAATGGAAAGATTCTTTGAGCATAAAAATATTGTTAAGAGGATTAGGTTATATCTGGATGTATTAAGTTGGTTATGTTGTTATCCTTTTCAGTCTGAGTAGCATCGGAGATATGGCATGAAGTTTGGAGTCGATAGATCATGATGTGTGTCGTTTTGTAGTCGGGGATATGATCTAACTGACACTTATATTTGTGGAGAGATGGATAGTACTTTGAATTTTTTTGGATCTAATCCTAACTATTTTAGATCGTGTCTTTCAACCAAGGTAAGAGAATCTATATTGTAACTCCCAAATGGTGAAGGAGATGAAGATATTCCTCAATTTATGCAAAAAAATATGAAAAGGCCTTGGGAAAATATGATCAACACTCCAAATTTGATTTTCACAAGTTGTCACTCCCAAATCATGGAGATATTTTCAATGTAAGGCAAGGGTTCTTCAAGACATTGTATAATCTGATTTGCCTTGTGCATTTTTGTAGATGGGTTAGATCCTTTTGTTGACACCCAATGCAATGATAGGGGTAATATGGGTTGTTTAGAATGTTTTTTCTTGGTGGGGTATTGATGAGACAAACTGGGATATATCAGATCTTTGAAAACCTCTACAATACTTGAAACAACTATAAGATAAAATACTTCAAATAATTAGGACATTATTTCAACCAAAAGAGGCATAAATGGAAGCCTAGGCAACACTCTTCACACAATCTTTGAGAATTCACCACAAAAGTTTGAAGTAAAGAACTCAATTAAACACAAAAATCCATGATCAAACCAAGCCTAAGGTACCCCCAAAGGCTTACAACAATCAATCTGCTGATCGAGGAAGGTAAAGTGATTTTAAATTTGTTTCTCTTTAGCTTGAGATGAAGGCTCTTCCGAACATGAAATTGCAAATGCCACTAAACTTTCAATAAGAAATGGAGATTTTGTGTGATTTTTAAAGGCTTTCAATGCAAGATTGCAACAAGAACAATGAAAACTATTTGCGAGGCACTTGAAAATGATAAATGAGACATCATATTGCCCAAGAAAATATAGATTAATCGAAAAGCTTGTTAGATTCATCGGCGGGGAGAGTTTCATGAACAATCTCATTGTGTGATGGCTATACACTTGTAACCAACTCACATACATGAAGATCCAACACGAAGAAATTATTCGGTTCTTTGGTGGGTTTCTCGGAAAAATGAGCCTTCTTTCAAAAATTTCTCGTGATTTTCAACTTTCCCCAACCCTTTACAATTTTTCCAAAATGCATTATATATTTCATGCCACATTGGAGCCTTCTTTCCCAAGCAAAGAATATGCCATGGGATCAAGTTTGTTACAAAACAATCCTCATGATTTAATGAAAATGACATCAAACAAAAAAACATTCGCAGGTTGCCAGGTGTGCCCAAAAAGATTAAATCATTACAAATATCTGGATCATTATCCATCCTAGAGGCATGTTTTTCATCATTGAGGCATGCAAACACCTTTTACTCATCATTTTCACCTTTTTACCTTTTCAAATTACCTCTGTAACTTTTGATTTTGACATTCCACGTGTTTGCTTGGGCTGAGGTAAAAAATTACTTCAAAAACATCTCAAATCAAAGAATTAAGCCATGAAAGTGATGCCAATGATCCTGGAAGGCCAAGACGACACAAAATCACTATAAATTTGATGAATTTTGATGCAAAAATCATGATTCCAAGCTTCCTGGAGCTCCCATGGCGGTTAAAACAAATGGATGCACAATAATTGTCGATCTTATCCATATTTTAATCCTGGCCCTCCACGTGGAAGATGTGCACTTAGAAATAAGTTTGAGTTACCTTTTTAATTTTTTGGATAAGGCTGAACATGTGGCAAAAAATGATTGGAACCAAAATTGGGATGATTTTTAATTTTCCACAATTTTTGGAAAAATAGAAAATTTGACTTTTTCTCCGCCCTTTTCGCCTTTGAATTTTGGAGCTGACACATGACATATGGTGGGTCCCATTGAAATCGTACTTCAATTCTGTACATTTTGACTTTTTTGGAAATTGGGAAAATTTTTACTTTTTGCCCCTGTGGCCCACACACCCAATTTTTCCCTCACCACATGTCGCTTTCTCTATCGCTAAAATCCGCGGCCCAATTTTCATTTTAACTCATATTTTTTCTAAGGGAAAAATTTGAATTTTCCTTCACCTAACGTCTCCGATTTCTCCACCGCCATGTGTCTCCTTGATTTATCGCGGGCCAACGCTCCAAAATTTGATTTTAAGCCTTTTTGCCAAAAGCGAAAAATCCCCATTCCTCTCCACGACTCGCACTTCCCTTTGACTTTGTTGGACATGTGTCCACACTGTGATTCGATTGCGGGGTGCGCTAAAATTTTCATTCGAACTCTTATTGCGAAAAGGGAAAAATTCCGTTTTGCCTCTGCCAGCTCGTTGACCCGCTCTGCGCTTAGTGTTGCCACGTGTCCTTTGATTGGAGCGGGGATGAAACTTATTTTGAAACTTTAGAGCTAAAAACTCCAGTCCCCCCTTGACCCGCTCCTCCCTTTTTGGTTTTTTTTAGGACACGTGTTCACTCTGGATTGGTTGCGGGGCTTCGGACCAATTTTTGACCGTAAAAATTTTGCAAAATAAAGTCCAAAAACCTTAAGGGAATCCGACCACATGCCATCTCGTTTGCCAATTGGAACATGTCACGTAGGTAAATTTGGAAAAAATGGGTCCCTAGGGCGAAAATGCCCCATTTGTCAAAAAGGCGAAAAATGTAAAGTTACAATGCTTCCCCTCTTTTCCTCACCAATTAGAAGTTGCCACGTTGCCAATACCCTCTAAGGATGAATTTGACGGGCAAATGACGTCCATCGACCTTCAAAACATAAAAATTCGGGGATGTCCAAGAATTCAATTTTTCCGAAAGGATGGCATATTTTTCGATTCTAAATCAACTGAAGCATGATTTAGAGCATTTTCGACCTTGGGATATGGTTTTCAATTAAAAAAAGTATGATTTGATCAATTTTGATTTTTCCACGACTGCAAAGGGAAAAAGACGACTGCAAAAATGGAAAAACTAGGGCATAAAAAAGGGCAAACTTGGATTATTCTTTCAAATTAGGGCAAAACAACAAGCTTGTTGTGAGCATTTTTAAAGCATTTCAACAGAGGGGAAGAATTACGAGACCATCAAATCAAAGGATAAAACGTTTTTGAGCGAGATATGGATTTGAAAATTTAGGGCAACATGGTGCAAGCTTAAAAATGACATCAACGAGTTAAACATGTAGTTATTTGTTGGCATCACCTACAAAACTAGAGACAAATGAAAGGAAAGCGAAAGATGTGAAATTGGAATAAAATGGTTTAAAAGTTGAAATAAAAGTTTTTATTGATAAAAGGTTTCAAAATATAAGTCAAAAGTAATATAGATTTGAAGAGGGAATAGGGAGTTTTAAGGCACATAAGAGAATAAGGTAATATCGATGATACTTAGAGGAAAGCTATAACCTTGCATCAAAAGCCGGATCCATAATTTGGATGATGCTTATAACCTTGATGATTAAAGATGATAATAATCTTGAAGGAGAAATCCCTAGGTAATGTAAATTGTGATTTTAAGATGTGGACAACTATCTTTTGAACAAGCACCACGGGAGGGAAGGTATGTAAAATAATCATTGATGGTTGTAGTTGTGAAGGTATGGTCTTTATTGTGTTCGGAAAACCGAGTCTATAATGGTATGTGAAATAGCAATTAGTAAATCCAATTGAATTTTAAGAACAAATTAAGATTGTAATAGAAATGGGTGATATTTTCATGATGAGAAATGATAATCATCTTGAAGGATAAAGCCCAAAGTAGTGCTAGTTGTGATTTTTAGTCATGGACACATATATTTTCAATAGGTATATGAAGAAGGAAGGTATGTAAAATAATCATTGATGGTTGTAGTTGTGACGATATGGTGTCTATTGTGATGGTTGAAAATTTAGTCTATAATGTGAAAAACATCCATATTGTTGTTCAAGAAAAGAAACGAGGTAATCATAGATAAAAATTAAAAGAACGAGTTCTATAGTGATGGTATTTTGAAGGAAGTTTGCCATATAATATCGGGGAGGAGCAATATGACTAATAGGTTATCTTTAATGAAAGAAGAATACTTATTCTTTTTGGAAGGACAATGCAAAGGTGGTCATGTTACACATCCAGGAAGAAGACAAAAGTGAGGGTTTGTTGTCTATTAAGGAGTTATGTTGTAGAGATTGCAAAAGTTGGTGTTATGCATTGATGGTTGTAGTTGTGAAGGTATGGTTGAAAAATTGACTCTATATTGTAAGAAAAACCATATCCTTAGCACATATTTTGTTTCAAGAAAAGAAATGAGGTGTGTAGTGATGTTATCCTAATGAATGTGGTCCATAAATTATTTGGGAGGACTTGATAATATGAGAAACATGTTATCAACAATGGAGGAAGAATACTTTTACTTTTGGGAGGGACAATGTGAAGATGGGCATGTTACCCTTTTAAGGAAGAGGACAACAACAACGGCTTGATAACTACAAAGAAATTTGTTGTAGAGATTGGAAAAGTTGGTAGGTGCTATGCATTTATGGAAAAGGTGGAAGTAGAGACATTAAATGTACTTAAGAGTAAAAACAAAGGTATTAAAAAATACACTAATGTCATATGTTGCGAACTATCAAATGGGTTGCCTTTGAGGAAGGATAAATAACATATTGATTTGAATATTAGCCTTGCTCTTGATGTAGAGTGACGAGTTTTATAGGTAATTGAAAATTTTGATAAATAAAAGAATGATTAGAGAAAGCATGAGTTGTGGCACAACTCCAACAATGTAGAACCACAAAAAGGATGGAAATGTGTTGATATTAGAGTAATAAATTGAAACATAGTTAAGTATTGGTTCTCAATTTTGAAAAATGATAATAAGATAGATATATTAACTTGATAGTGTGGTGTTTTATTAAGACCTACAAAGTAGGTACTACCGACTTTGAATGATGGTTTGTAAAACTAGAGATGGGTTGTATGAGTGGATGGTTGAAAAAAATATTGTGAGAATATAATGGTAACTTTGTTGTGTGTCTTGATGATATTTTGATATTAGTAGAACAATGGAGGAACATGTGTTCCATTTGAAATTAGAGTTCGAATTGTTTTAAAAAGAAAATTTGGTTGCAAATATAAAGGACATATTACTTAAAAAAATTAAGTTTTTAAGGGTTTGTAATATTAAAAAATGACTTATTTCAAAGAATGTCACTGGATTTTGTAGTGTTTAAGGGTTGGCAACTTTTTAGTGGAAATTCGTTAGGAATTTATTTCAATAAGATTGCCGCACCCATAATAGAGTCCAAAGGTAGCAACAAGTAGTTTTGAATTGTTGAAGGTGTTATAGGCACCTATTTTGGTATTTTTGCTTTTTAACAAGTTATTTGAATTTCATTATTATGCATCACATGTGGGGATTGGAGTTGTGTTGAGTCAAGAAAGAAGACTTGAAGTAGTCTTCGGTGAAAAGTTGAACAAGATAATGAGGTAATATTCTACCTATGATGTGGAATTTTATGATATTTTTGAATCATTAATAAATTAGAGACATTGATAGTAGTTAAGGATTTTATACTATTTATTAGCCAAGAATCATTGCGGTATGTGAACATAGTGAAGAAACTTAATAGTAGGCATGTGAAATGGTCAAATTAGGGAAGTTGTCTTGAGTAAGCATGTTGTAGCATTTATGATAACAATGGAAAACAAAGTAGTAGTGGTTGAGATAGTAAGGATTTTTATTCAAGTGACATAGATTTTGGTGATGTTGTGAGATAATGTAAGGACCCTAGAGTGGGTAGTGGTTCTGTGATTATAAAAGAATTGAAAAATGGGGGTTTGGCTAGAGACTTTAGTAGAAGTAAGACAATTGCTCATGGTAGAAAGGTATTATTTCCGGAAGGTAAATAAAGAAATGTAGGATCATATAAAGATGTGTGTCAAATGGTTAAGTGCCCATGTATAGAATATTGGGCTATATATGCCATTACAAATGCTTCTAGGGCCATAGGCGATTTGAGTAGGGATAAATTCATGTTGACTTCTTAAATCTCAAAGAGGATATGATTCTATCATATTTTCAACAAGTGGTTAGGCTGCAAGAGAATTTCAAGAATATTCATTTCAAATCGGAGCACAATTTTTGAGTTTCAATTCCGTAATGCAAATTACTCTCATATTGAGGAATAGATAACAATAGTAAACATGAGCTTGGGCAGTCTTTTATGATGCATAGTTGTAAAAGGCGAAATAATGGAATTTTTCCTTACCATAGCTAAAGTTTGCTTTTAATAATTCAATAAATGAGTTTGTAGAAAAATATCATTTCTAAATTGTTTATGGTACAAACCTCAAGGGAGTGTTGAAGCTAATTGAGCTATAAGGTAAATATTAAACTAAGGATCATGCTAAAATTTTAAGTAGTGGGAGAAGTTGAAAGATTGCAACACATTTAAGGAAAGAGATATGGTGATGGTTCATCTTAAGAAAGAGAGGTTTCCAAACGGGACATAATAAACTAAAGTATAAGAAAATTGGGAAATGTAGGATTTCGAAGAAAATGAGTGATTCCTACAAGGTGTAGCTACATGAAAAAATTGATATTTCATTAGTTTTAAATGATTTGACATGTATAAATTTTCAAGTTTGGAGGAAAATATTGAGAAAGAAAAATTAAATTGGAGTCGACGAGATGTTAAAGTATAAAAATTAGAGGGTGTTTCATGACTTAGATAAACAGAAAGTCACTATTAGGAATATAAGTTATAATATAAATTTGGCATAGTGGGAAAGTTTGTAGTAATAAGAAACTACTACAATTCTTGAGTGGAAGTTGAAGATCAAGAATATATAATTTGAGTAGCTCAATTAACTAAATTCAAATGAGCAAAATTCATTTTAACTAGGGAAGAATGATATGAAAGTGACCGTTGGATCATCTTGAAATTTTAATTGAAAGTGATTTGTTAGTGTGAGTAGACGATAGAAGATACATACGTTGTAAACCGAGAGAGGAGTGTAGATAGCGGTGTACCAAGTGAACAAGTAGCCATATGAAGTGTGCAATGATCGTAATGTAAAGCATGACAAATGGGAAAGGAGGTAAACCCGAAGGGCAAATTGTATGCATAGTAGCATGCTATTGGAGCTTGTACTTGTTGATGTGAGTTGTTTCTCGTTGCTTGTAAAGGTAGACTGTAAGAGAAGAGGAAGAGAGTAGTCAAAGTCTCGTATATGAAAACTTAAAGTAACGTATGTATAAACAAGTAAAAATGTGTAAACGTAACAACTAAGGAAAGAGTGCATTTGATGTATGAGAGAGTATAAGATAGAAAGTTATCCTATTTGTCTGGGAGATGGTCTTTGGATAAGTTTGGGAGTGATTAATTCCCAACCAAGGAAGTGTCGAGCCACATATTTGAGCATCTTACTGCGAAGGATGAGGTTTTTGGGCAATCTCACACCAAGAGAAGAGTGTTGAGAAGAGAGGTTTGTTTTTCCATAATGCTTCAATTGATAAGTGCCATTGAAAATTGACACATATCGATTTATAACCAAATTGTAACTAAATTGAGTGAATTATTTAACTGAAGACAAGTGTCTAATACTTTAGATCTGCATGTAACTTGTTGGAAATTATGTTGAACTAAAAAAATGTCCGGTTTTTCCCTCAGAACACAAGCACCTAGGTGGGACACAAGCATCGGTTGTTGCTATTTGATACTGGGCACTAGTGTTTGCTCAGTGTTTGTGATCCACGTCTGATCAAGGACCATTCAGTAATTGTGTCTTTTCCAATTCTTTGTTATGCTCTGTTATGGAGCTTTGTGTTGTTGTAAGGGTGATTTGTTTATGCGACGGATGTAGTAGGACGTGGCCCAAACTAGAGGACATGACACTGATATGCATATTGTAGATTGGATATCTACACAAGGTAGGGGATGTGCATGGCGAAACCAAGGCATATGCTAACAAAATAGACTAGAAAACATGAGTTAGTGTAAAGAGCTAGGATGTAAAAGAATACAATGTAATAAGAAATTGTGAAGACAATAGGTACCGTGATAAGAGGGGTGCATACCGGGACATCGTTTACAATTTTACAAGGTCGAAGCGGTCTTAAGCAAACAATAATCAAGTAAGATATAGGGCATAGCCCAAAAATAGTGGGAAACAATAACAAATAAGAAGTAATGGATAATCATGGTTATATAGTATCATTCAAGTTAAATGTTACACATGAGGTGATTGTTAGCATGCTAGAAAGATAAGTAGTATGTCAAAGCATGTATATATCAACGAAAAGTAAAGTTAGAGGAAAATGAAATGAATATTGTAAGAATAGGCCTCGTGATTGTGGAGTAAGAGAATAACAAAGGTATATGCCCTTAGGAGCCTCGACGAGAACTAGTAAAGAATGGTGTCGAGTATCATGCATTATGTAAGAATTTGTAAAGGTCTTGCATTCACCTCAAGATACCACGTGAACGCGCATGTGTGTATAGCAAAAGATAATGACATACTAAGAATCGACTAACATATGGATCATAGTGCAACATGCAAATAATATAAGTTAACAAGAGTAAATACAACTAAGATAGGTAGATGCCCCTGTAAATGATGTGGTGTGTTGCGATATGCAAGTTATGCGAGATAAGGGGATCTGCATTTCCCCTAGTGTACATGTGTGATGTTAGGTTTATGTAGGAATTGCACCCTCAACAGTCAAGTATGAACCATAGAACAAGAGTGTGTCATCGGGTAGTGAGGTAGAGTGTGTAATAGAAACATTGTGTTGTACATATAGGAAGAAGTAATGACATACAATTCAAGTGAGGAGTGGGGAAGTTTAATGCCCCCAAGTGTTTAGATCAGAGTTGATGGCAAATATATGTGATCATTGTGAGAAATAATAGCCAAAGTATGTATAGTGAACAAAAGGATGTATACCATATATATAAAGTAGTATGTGTATCATGAATAGAAGAATCCATAAGTAAGCATGAGGAGCAAAGTGTGTATGGAGTGGCATAGGAGCAGAAAGGGAATCCATAAGCATATATAGATGTAGCAAGGTGTGCTCATAATGTAGATAAGAGAAAGTGCTGATAGAGAGATTGACTTAAAGTGAAAAGCAAAAGTAAGGTATATGCACGTGTATGATAGTAGTATGGATAGGCAATTGCTGATTAAAACTTGTGACAAAGGGGGAAAGTTTGATGCCCACAAGTGTGCAAGTGATGGACATCTATTCGATGTTGTGAGAGATCCCATGTCATGGTGGTGGATGTTGAAATTTATCATGAGAAAATTTATGGTCATTACAATGTGTCGTGCCTCACTCAATGAGAGTTCCAAAATTGATAAACGGACAACCGTGAAACCAAATTCTTGTCAATAAATGTCAATAATAATGGTTAATATTTTATTATTAATAAAAGTGTAAGTCTAATAATATTAAGATGGTTTAGGGTGACAAGGTTGATAGGACATCGAAGTAGTACCAAACCGCATTCACGAATGGTCGGTTTAGAAATAAAAGTTATCGCACTATGGCAACCGCGCCGCAAACACGACGACTACGATCAAAGAGTCGACGCAACGCCACCTTCATAGTTTGACATAGTTTTATGATGAAATCTAATCATAACGTCATCGATAGTTATATCGTGACAACTTTAAGTGTTGATTAACCCATTAGCGATTCGCAATGCAACTCGTGGATAATATAGCAAGGTTTATTTGAATTCCACCAATTAATTAAATTTTGATATGTTTTTAAAAATTATTCGAAAGGAAATTACATAAGATGTTTAGTAAAGTCCAAGGATAAAATCATGATTGTGGTTCTTTGGGAGGTAGGTTAATTAATCCATTTAATTAATAAAATACTAATACACTACCTAAGTCTCTTCCCAAAATTTACATTTAAATTTAAGTTACTTTAATAAGGATGTACTATAGAATTTAATCATGTTCTTTTTTGGATTATCGTAAACATTGAGTGTGTTGATATGACCCACATCCTTGTTACAAAAGGCCCCAAACGACCAGATAAACATGATAAAATAAAAGTACAACTAGACAAACATAAAAAAGATCCACAATCCAAAAAGAACAAAAAGCCCACACCCCGAGCTATATAGGTATAATATTCTTAATATCATTAATTGCCTCCATCACAACAGTATCAACATAATTGTTAGCAAGAGTTTGGTAACATGTTTGATTCCATGTAACCATTTTGAAGATGAACCCAGGATTCATTAGTAAATTCTTTCCATTTCTTAATAACATTGAGAGTACTTTTGATGCTACCGAAGATCCCTTGAATCAAATCGATGGCAGCCCTAGCTCGGTAGTCCAAATCAACATTCTTCACAGAGGTAGAGGTGAAGTGGTGCTCGGTGGTAACCTTCGCAATGTCGACATCGTCTGTGTTCATCATTTCAGCCTCTGCAAAGAAACGAGACTACTTCGCGATAACATCATCATCATAGTATTCCAATTTTTCAACAACCACAAAAGGGACTGGAGAATCTAGATAGGCATTATAAATATCGTGTATAATCTCGAGAATTGAGCCATCATCCACAAAACCAGGAACAACAAACCCGACAACACCAAGCGAGGGAGAAATGGGAGTGGGAGTGGGAGCCGTTGTTGGGGAGAGACAACCGAACGAGGAGGTGAAGAGTGTGGTGAGCAAGAAGGGGGAGGAAGCAGTGTCATGGTGGCCCGTAATTTTGACTTTAGGGTCTAGAGGAAGGTGGGGGATTAAGACAATGATGAAGGTGACGGGGAACATGATTGGGAGGAGGTGGATGAGAATTTTGATGATGAGCTGAATCGACAATAGGAGGAAAGTGGGACAAGGAGTGAGCATCACCAAAAATTTAAAGAGAAAATAAATTAAACCTTGGTGGAGTAAAGGACCTTCACCAATGCATCACAAGTATGGAAAAACCTAAGGAGTATTAAAGGAAATTGGCCAAATTCACCTTAATACATATTATCTAATTTTGCCCCTTGGAGCAAAATTGAACAATGGGAACAATTGTACCTTTAAACTAAAGAGGGATTCATGGAAGAACTTGGAGGCCTACAAACCAAAATTTTGTGTTTTAAGAACATTCATAGTGTTATGAGAGTATTCAGGATCATCATGGGTTAGTTTTTCCCTTTTCGGGGTTTTGAAAACTGAAGTT
Source organism: Taxus wallichiana var. yunnanensis (assembly GCA_018340775.1). Taxonomy (NCBI): domain Eukaryota; kingdom Viridiplantae; phylum Streptophyta; class Pinopsida; order Cupressales; family Taxaceae; genus Taxus; species Taxus wallichiana. Next base: position 489,986,655 of record CM031242.1, read on the forward strand.
TTGTGTGATATGAAGAATTGTCTATACTGGACCCACTTCTAGCTAACAAGGGCACATGTGTTCAAAATTAACTAATCACATTTAAAGGGGTATTTTTGTCATTTCATGATCTTCATGGTTCAAGCACATTCAATGATATTCAAAATTTTATGGAGACAAATGTGAAAATATCTAATAAGTTTTGAACCCAAATGACTCACCGAGCAACTCATGAATCGCTGCTCAACGAGTTAACTAACATGCTACGACAAGTTTTCTAAAGGCTATGCATCGAGTTGGTTCGGGGAAGGGAGCTCGTATCATGGGCTTGAATTGATGTAGAAGGGACTCATTGTCGGGAGCTCGATGTCAAGTCTAGTGAGGTCAAGCGAATGAAGCTCGTGAAGATTGTATGGATGGCTCAGTAGTTACACGTGAGCTCGACCTCAAGCTCAAATATCTTTTCACTTAAGCAACTTGGGGCTCGAGTTTATGCTCAACATGGTGGTGAGCGGTTCAGATGAGTCATTCGGTGATAATGGGTTCCTTATACAAACGCGAAGGGGAAAATGACCTCGAATTGGCCGCGGGCTCACCGGGAAAAGAGAGTAACGACTTGGAAAATTGTAGGCACATAATCATGAAGGCAAACAATTGAGTCAGAAGCGTAGGGTGAAACCAATTGGCTCAAATTTTCGAGGTTTTGATCCTTGAACTAGGAGCTTGACTCATCATGTAAATAACTCAGAATGTATCATGATCGAGTTCAGAAGGTAACATGCCTGGAACTTACCGAAGAATATAAGCTTGGTCCTTTAAGCCAAGGAATGGCCGAGCTTGAAGTGTATAAGGAGCTTGAGGAATTTTGGGAATCACCTAACCAATCTATGCTTGAGGCTCGCCATGACTAAACTCAACTCGAGTATGAGCTTGGCTCAAGGAAGGTCAAAGAAAGACTCGGTCGAACATGGGTATTTGAGTCATTCTAGCTAAGGTGTTTAGAGTTCCAACGTTTGAAGGATGCCGAAACCCACGAGGAATATCCAAGCTGAAACGAAATTTGGGGGTTCGGTGATGGCAAGCCAAGCCAGTAATCCCGTATGTGGAAAATTGGGCAAGAATTGCCAAGGGAAACGATGAGATGAAAAACCATTGTAATGATCTCCACACTCGAGAGAATTTGATGTCTGTAGCCATGGGAAAATTAGAGTGGTTGGGCTAGGTCAGGTGTCGGGCCCATCGAGGAAAGGTGACACGGTGAGCGCTCCTCAATATGGTGCAACATGTCGATGTGAACCCAATGTGGTGAAAGAGGAGACCAGGTCAACATGTGAAACACCAAGTGTCGGGCTTGCCTATGGTGGAAGGATCCCTGGGACGTGTGGAGTAGATGCATACGAGAAGTGCATGTGGTAGGTGTTTTAAATAGCACACCAAAGAGGAGGTGACAATTGAGTTGGTAGCATGAGAAGTGGTGTTGGGTGCACCACGTGGCGAGTTGGTGCACCACATGGTGAGTTGAAAGGATTAACTCCTAGATAGTCAACAAGGGTGTGTTTGACGATCAACATGGAAAGAATAATGTGGAAGAGTTATGTGGTCATGGTAATGCGTTATGGAGCTCGCCGAGTGAATCGAGGTAGTTAGTACGGGTAGCTCATTCAAGCAAACAGGAAGAGATGACTCGGGTGGAGTCAAAATAAGTTGATCCATTCATTGAGCAAGTCGATCAGAGATAGCTTGCGTAAGGGAAGAGTCAGTAGACTTGTGAAGAAGGATTGAGTTTGTGAATGTTGGTTGAACTCGCTAGGCAGTAAGCTCGTTGGTTTGGATGTAAAAATGTAAAGGAGCTCTTGTAAAAACACAAGATGAGTAGTGAGCTATGCATAAACCCGAGACCATGATGTTTGAAGCGGAGTTCGATAGTGGAAACACTTCGGGAGAGTCACCGAGTCGCAGGTTGTTGTAGGACTTGATGTTGAACCAAGTTGAGCCTGAGTGTGGGACACCGAGACGGGTTAACCCTAACTTGAATAACAACACAACAAAGAGCTCGGTGGAGAGCTTACATTGTGAGCTTGATGGTTCAAGACGACGAGCGAGTCGGACCGGATAGAGAGAACGAGCTACTAGGTGAGGTGACACGGTGGGAAGTTATTTGGTCATGGGAAAACAACTCATAGAGGATGAGGCTCATTGTATACATGGTGCTCATGTATGAGCTCGGTTTGAAATAGGCTAACATTTCAAACATTTTTTTTTAACCATCTGCAAAAGAATACATGAAATGACTTCATGGGTGAAAGCTCATGGAGTTCGACTATGATCGAATTGCTTTGGTCTCATAGAGCCAAGTCACGAGTTGACAGATGAACCACAGGTTGAACCATGCATAGGCTGAGTCAATTGAAGGAGCTTGTAGGTGGGTAGAAGTGAGCCAACTCAATGTGCTAGTCAATGTAACAAGACTTGGGTAATCCGAGTTGAAATTCGAGGACCTCATTCATGGTGGGAAACACAAAAGTAAGCTCGTAAGAGACCAAGCTTGGTGATGATCTCGATGCATAATCAATGTCGAGGTGAGACAAATCAACAATGGCTCGATAATCGGGAAGAACTCGGTGTTTGCATGCATGGTGAGCTTGGTTAACTCGGTTCAGGGAGCTTGTCGGGGTGAGTGAGTCATTACGTAGCATGTTGGTGAGACATAGATGGGAACCTGAGGTAGATCGGTCATGGCATTAGAAGTTCAACTCATCAGGGAGCTTGTTGAAGAGTAATGGTCGCAGTGTTAGGAGCCCAGCTTGCTTGTGGTGAAAGTCGGAGGAACTCATGACCAACTCGGTGAGTTGGTTGAGCCAACCACCGAGTTGGTCCATTTTTGCAAATCAAAGCCTCTTCAAGACAAGCCAATTCAAAAAGGTCCCACCATTAATTTTAATTAATTTAATATTTTTATTTAAATATTTTAATAATAATATTTATTATTATTATTTTAATATTTTATTTAAATATTCTTTTAATTAATTGAGAAGACTTGGTCAACCGGGCATTAATGACACATGATGGAACTTTCTAAAGTGGTTCAACCAACTGTAATAAATGAACTATCATGTGCCTTCAGTTTAGGAATGTAATTATGACCTTTCCTCTTCTCTCTCACATATTTTTCTATAAATGTAAGTCGGAGGCTCATTCCAAAGGGTTCCAACAGTCGAGATAGGTTGAAAAGTTATACATCTTAGGTAAGTGCAATTTTTCAATAGTCCGAAGGAACGATAACTAGATCGTACCAAGCCAAGAACACAGATGCTAATTAAACACCATGATCAATAAGATGAAAGTAATTCGCCAGAATAACTTTACATAAACCTTTGCAAACAAATGAGAAGCAATATCATATATTATTATGGAACTCAATGTAATACATTGAGAATGGGCCTTGCTTAAATATGCAAGGAATAACAATCTAAGAACCAGTCAAGGTCGTAGATCAAGCCATAAATTAAGGAAATAACTAGTCATCAAAGAACTAGTCAAGACCATAGATTTAGGAGAGAACTAGACATCAAGGATCTAGTCAATACCATAGATCTAGGAAAGAACTAGTCAATACCATAGATCAAGGAAATAACTATACCTAACAACTAGATAATATCTCATAATATCTAAATAAATAAAAAGAAATATCCACACACATAAGTGGGTGAGGATAAATACAATAAAGGTAAATAATGTACCTAGGTGACCATGAGCTAAGATAAATACCTACTCTAACACCCCCCCTCAAGTGAAGCTAGGGGCCAAAATAGAAGTGACATGTCTATAGTATAAGTCCCGACAACTAGGCCTGATGAGGTACTCATGTACAATAATTGGGAAAAAGGACACCGCAAGGTACCCAAAACCAGAACAACAAAGTAAAGAGAGTAAAAACTCACTCTAAGGATTCCCAAGAAGCTCGGCTCAAAAAAATTGTACAATCTTTGAAGAATTTTGGTCTAAATCCACTGCTCGATCATAGAACTCAAAATAAGCGACACTTTGGGCTTCACCGAGAATAGCTCCATACAAGAGAGATCACAACGAGTGATGTCGAAAATACAAAAAAACACCAAACATATTTCGATCAAGTGTTGTAAATAGGTGTGCCACGATCCAAGAACAATAACTAAAGCAACAAGGCAAGGACATAAAATCCAAAGTTTCACGATCCAAGAAAAGCCAAGGTAACAAGGCAAGGACATGAAACCCAAAGAGGCGGGATCAACACCAAACCCTCCCATATTGCTTTGAATGGGTGGAGTGACGCTACAAATCTGTATGAGTTGTCAAAACAACTACTCAAACACCTGGGCTCCACCATAATAGCTCCCCCACAAGAGAGAATGTCAACATGCCAAAAGTGTCGAAAATACAGATACAAAATCTCTCAACAAATAAAAGAGATACATTACACGCAAAAGAAAAATGCTCAAAACAAGAAGTATCACAATGCAGAAGGTATAGAAAGTGGAGCAAGAGGCTGAATGGTGGAGGAGCCACGCTTGTAGAGTCCTCTCAATGAATTCTTATGTTGTCGCCACAAGTGATCAGATATCCACCCCAAATCAACACGGATGGATGAAGAAGATGTCTGCATATGACTTGGTGCAAAATGCACAATGGGTGCATGTAAAAGAACATCAGAATGTGTGTTAGGTTGATCATGTTTGATAGCTGAAATCTTAGGTTTCTCAAGCCTGAGTGAAGGTGTAGAACTCATGTGTTGCTCATGATCCTAAAAAAGAGTCGAGCGAACAAAAAAATGAGCTTTGTCAATGTGTGATCCTAATGAAGTATCTACTCGAAAACTAATGTCATGACAAGAATTCCACTTAACATGTGGAATAGAGCAAATAATACCCCGTGAATGTCTCTGCTAATGACTCGCTAGTGAGACCCATAGAATGAAGCATGTGAGAACTGAATGCAGTGGTATGCTTTCAAAAAAGCCATGCAACTGCAAGCGAAAGAAGTAAGATACACAACATGTGGTACTGTAATAGGCACAGATGTGGAAGAGCATGCAGTAACAAGCCTCATATATTTAGAAGCATCAAAAGCGAGGTCCAAAGCTTAAAAGCGGTAGGATCGGTGTCGGTGGGTACAAGAGAAACATCTGCAAGTGGACTAGGAGCATGGATATGGTGGTCTTTGTAGGCTAGAAAGTTTGTTCTTCAGGGAGTGTATTATTGTATCCTTATCGTGAATGAGTGATTGTAGAAGAGAATTTTGCTTCTTTAGTGATCTATTTTCTTCCAAAAATTTTACAATATCCTCTTGAAGTCCACATACTTCAGAGAAAAGCATATCATTCTCAGAATCCATGATAGGTACAAATTGTAACTCCCAAAAATTTAGGATGTTGGGCTCAGCCGAAATTGCATCCACAATTGATTACAACACTCCTCCATATTTGACACTTTATAATTATAGTGCAAGTCTCAAAATAAATATTTCCAATGGAAAGAGCACAAAAAAAAAAGCACTTTTGTAAAAAACGGCACTCAAAACCGAGTTACCAATCAAAAGTTACAAGTTTTTAATATTTTTCTCTGTTATTTATTTTAGGTGCCACTAAAACAAAATAAAATGTTGTCGCCTTCACCACACAAATAAAATTAAAGGGGCTGAAGTTAAGCACATACTAGTAGGAATCACAAGCTTTAAGCCCTCATATGATCATACCATATGACCAAAGACTAAGGATTTTAAACTCAATGTAATACATTGAGAATGAGCCTTGCTTAAATAGGCAAGGAATAACAATCTAAGAACCAGTCAAGGTCGTAGATCAAGCCATAAATTAAGGAAATAACTAGTCATCAAAGAACTAGTCAAGACCATAGATTTATGAAAGAACTAGACATCAAAGATCTAGTCAATACCATAGATCTAGGAAAGATCTAGTCAATACCATAGATCTAGGAAAGAACTATACCTAACAACTAGATAATATATCCTAATATCTAAATAAATAAAAAGAAATATCCACACACATAAGTGGGTGAGGATAAATACAATAAAGGTAAATAATGTACCTAGGTGAACATGAGCTAAGGTAAATACCTACTCTAAAATGGTCTTCTCTATTATGTAAGTTGTCCTTATGTATCGAGAGAACTTTCAAGCCTCCTTCAAGATTGTAATGGAAACCATTGCCTCTTCCGAATTTATGATTCATTGTGCATGTTATTGAAGTAATAAAAGTGTGTGTTTTGTGACTAATCTTGGTCCTTTCATCTTTATATACTTCCTTGTGCCTTTTCTCATGCTTGCAGGTACACTACGCAAGTTCACGTTTCTATTACAGGTTCTTGGAGTTATGTGCTTATCAAGTGGTGGAGTATTGCATGCAGTTGAGTTGTGGTGTCCGTTCACCCTTCTTAAGTTCATCCTTCTTCACTGGGAAACAGATATATTGCTATGTCTGATCAAGTTTAACAAATGGAACACATATTTTTAGTCTGTGCACTCTCTAAGTTGCAGTAGGTGAAGTTGATATGTGGTGCACATACCTTCTTCAAATTAACCATTCCTGAGTCTAGCAACACCCTTTATTTGGTGCATCACCATCCCTAGTATAGTTTCATTTCTGCAAATCTCTTTCCCTAAAACCCCATGAAAATGTTAGCATAGGACTAGATAACCTTTTTATCACACTAGGAGTAGTACATCACTTAGTTTAGGAAGAGGATGTCCGCCTTCTCCAGAGGTTCACCTTGAGCCCAAGTCCCACAACTTGAGAGGTGATCCCACGTGTCCCGATCACATCGAACGTCCTATTCAATTTGTGGCCCTTCAGAGGGTGTAGTGATTTGGTGAAAACAATACCATTTTGAAAATGAGCCAGAATGAAGAGTTGGGGATAAAAACAAGCTTATACCGCCTTGCGGCATAAAGTCTTGCATAACTTGCGTGACAACATGATCCTAAGGTAGCTTCAGGGAATCTCGTGCATAGCCCGATTTGTACATGTTAACCTTTTCTTTCCCCTTAAGCGAAAAACCGCCATTTCCACTTTCAATGACCTCTTAAAAGATATCTCCTTCGTCACAACAACAATACTCTTAACTTTAATTTCAAATTTGGTTTTTCCCACTTTCACATTACCCCGCTTCCAGGATGATAAAATGTTGTTGACACCACGATAGAGTACCTTGAAAGCCTTTCAATGAATGATGTAACCCCCTTCTCCTCAAGAAGATTCCAAACCACTTCATCTTTCTTTAGTTCTTCACAGTTTGCAGGCTCCAATTGCACCAGAGCACCCCCCATATTTTGTAGAGTTGAATAGATGAGAAGAAAGATGATGTGAAAAAGAATAATAAAATGGGCCTTAGTAAAAAGCCATGAACCCCTTTTGCCATGTGCCAACCAGCAAAAGGGTTGCCTCAATTTATGATTAAACATCACCATTAAAGATTTAAAAATTGAGATCTTGACTTCCCATGTGTGATGAATAAAATCATTAAGAAAAACCTTCAAATCATAATTAATGAAATCATTTCCGACAGTGAAGGAAGGACTAGAGTGGGTAATATTGAAATCTAATTAATCATTATTAGTAGTGATTGTCATCACTAATTCGGCACCATGATAATTTTTCACCGAGAACTCCTCGTGCTATGATTATTAACTAATGCACAATTTTTAGTTTGGTGGATGTAATCTGGAAACACAACAACAAACATAACACAAGAATACTATAGACTATGATAAGAAGGAATGATGATAAATCTGAAATATTAGAGTAAATTATAATATTAACATGAAATTGTTACAATCTCACCCATGAGGTACTTTAAGTGTTACTGACTTCACTTGCCTTCTAACAATAACTATGGGAGAAACTTTACAATTACACCTCTTAATGGCTTCTTTAACACACTTTCCAAATGATGGCTTCCTTTACACACTTACTCATACAATATTTCTCACTACTTCCTTCTATGCTAAATGAGGGGGGTGGCCTCTTTATTTATAGAACTTTTAGGCTTATCCATCTTATCTCTAAGATAGGATAAGAAATCCACTCTGACGAATCATATTCCATACCTTAACTCTTATTTGTACATGTAAGCTTATCTTTTAAGATAAGATAAACCTTATCATTTCACATGGGTTCCACATTTTTAGACTTTTTATAAATAAAATACACAAAATATTTATGACCTCTCTCCTTGTCCTTATCACCAATATAATATTTCTAATTCCTAATCATGTAGACCCTACTTCTCTACTTACCCCAACTTTGACATTTTAACATTACCGGACCACTTACGACAAATATTTACTTTTTACCACAACATTCCTATTGTACTTTTGACTATTACCGTACTATACATTATTGGCGGCGTCGTACTAGTAGCGCCGTTATCTTCTATCGAGATGCTACTACTAATTATACTTAACAACATCCCATTCCTAATACATACATTAATGAAATAGAAATTACGGATTTTTTTTTAGTGTTGACATCTTCCCCCTTCCTAGTTTCTACTCCGTCCTCGAGAGTAGACTATTTTGGTGCTTGGAAAATCTTCAACTTGTCATGGTTGACCCATTTCGTAATGGGAGTGCCATCCAATTCCTCTAGTCGGTACGTACCATTTTCATACACAACTACTATTTTGTAGGGCCCCATCCATTTTGGAAGAAATTTTCTCTGTCTTCTTTTTGTATATGGAATCATATACTAGAACCAAGTCATTCACATGAAATGGAGACCAACGGATCTTTTGATCAAAGTATTCCTTCTACTTTATTTTCTTCTTATAGCTTATATCCTTCGTTATTTCCCTCATTTCCTCTAGCAAATGAAGATGTTCCAACCTTTCTTTTCTTGAATCACTTTCATCCATCATTTCATTTTTCATAACTCTCATAGTGGGAATATCAAACTCAATAGAAAGAAGCTGGATCAATGCCATAAGCCAACTTAAATGGGGAGTATCTTATTGCTGACTTTGATGTTGCCCTATATGCCCACAATGTTGTATGAATCCTTTTATCCCACTTATGTACCTACAAGGTGCATCTTTTGCTAGAATTTGACATAACACAAAATTTGTTCGTTCCACCTGTCCATTTGTGCTTGGCTTGTATGTTGTTGCCTTCCTGTGCTTAATAGAAAACTTATTGAATAGGGATTCTACCACCTCATTAATGAAGTGGCTTCCTTGATCTATTACAATTTTTAATAGACAACCAAATCTGGTGATAATGCGTTCATAAATGAACCTTGCCACTTCATCCATGGAAGCTATTTTCAATGGCCTAGCTTCAACCCACTTAGTTAGATAATCTATGGCAACTACAATATACTTATTTTGGCATGGGGTAGTTGAAAGTGGACCTACAATGTCTATTCCCCACTTTTCAAGTTGAAGAATAGGGCATAATGAAGCTAATGAAGTATTACGGTTACCATGTGTTTGACAAATATCACATGTCTTACAATAATTATAAAATATCTAAAAAGAGTGGGCGGTGATAACTCGCATCCAAGATCCTTCTTCTTTGTAAGTTGTCCAGAGAGGTGTCCTCCATATGTACCATTGTGGAATTCTTCTATCGGCTCTTTTCCTTGATCACGTCCAACCGCCCTCTGTACTATCCATCGAGGTCCTATTCAAAATAATACTTCATGCGAGAATAGAATATGGATGACTAGCTTGAGTAATCTTCCTCTTAGTCTTTGCATTGGCACCATTAGGAAACTTAAATTCATTCGAGATAATTCCAAATATCTATGTATTCACTAGGGATTGTGTCAAGGATAACAATGTTGCATCACGGGAAATCATCATCATCACAAGATGAACCTAAACCATCATAGGCTCAAAAAAGTGCATTTGCATTGACATGCTTCTTTCTTGGCCTATCTATAATATCAAATTCAAATTCTTGTAGCAAAATTATCCATCTTGCTATCCTCCTTGATGGGTTAGGCTTATTTACAATATATTTTAGAGCACGATGATCATTCAACTATGAATTTTTGCCCTAGCAAGTAATTTCTAAATTTTTTTATATCAAAAATGATAGCTAGAGCCTCTTTTTCTATTACACTATAATTTACCTGTTTGCTCATTTGTCTACTTCCCAAAGTAAACCTGGATGATCATTCCCATTTTCATCCTTTTGGCTCAGTACTTCCTAGTCTTTGCATCCGAAGCATCAGTATACACAATGAATGGCTTGCTCAATCTGGATTCTTTAAAGCAGTGAAGACAGGGGCTTCCTTTAGTTGTTCAAAAGCTTCATGCACCTTATTTCTTTATTCATAGGAAATGGTAACTCTTTCATTTTGAAACTTTATCGGGATCGAGTGCAATACCATCTCTGGATACAACATGCCATAACAAAATGACTTTAGAACATCCAAAGACACACTTTGTAGGGTGTAGTGAGGCTTGTGCTTCATCTAATCTTTGAAATCTTGTCTCCATCCAGTGCGGGTGGTCCATCTTACTCCCATAGATGTAAAAATCATCCGAGAAATACTCGATGAAGTTCCCAATGTAGGGTTTGAACACCCTATTCATCAAATCTCGGGCGTTTCCGGAGCATTACACAACCCAAAAGGCATAACTCTATAAGAAAATGTTCCCCAAGGAGTGGTGAACGTGGTCTTTAGCTGATCTTTCTCTGCTATACGAACTTGGTTGTATTCACTATATCCATCAACAAAACTATAGCACTCCTAGCCAACTACTTCGTCCAAGATCTGATTTGAGAATGGAAGAGGGTAATGATCCTTCTTTGTTGCCTTATTGAGCTTCCTATAATCAACACAAATGCGTAACTTCTTATTCTTTTTTATTGAGATCACAATGGGAGAAACCCATTTTGAATTCTCCACAACAAATATGAATCTTGCATCAAGCAACTTATTTATTTCTTCTTTTACAGTCTTGGAAAAATTAGGATTCATTCTATATGACATTTGCTTTATGGGCTTAGCACCATCTACCCGGCTTAATAGAATATTCTACCCAACTTACTTGAGGAGTTCCTTGTAATCAAAAGTGAATAGGTGTATGTACCTTCGAAAGAGCTGGAGGTAGGATTCCTTCTCACTCTCCATCATAGCATCACCAATTTTTATTTGTTGGAGATGATCATCAATTTTTTCTTCAGATAATTTTATGGGTTTATGAGTCGGTGTGGTGGAAGGATATCCATGATCGAAACATCAACCTCACTTTATTCATCTTCTGTGTCCACTTCACTTGGTACTAGAGTAGTGAGAGGATGTCCAATCATCGATTTCATCGAGTTGAATCCACATGTTCTACGCCTTATGATGCCGAGGGATCACGTTTATCTTCACCCTCTCTCTACCACGTCCAAGTGTCATGAAGCCTTCATTCCAGTAGTTTCTTACATGAAATCTCCTTAGCCATGGCCTTTCAACAACATTGGGTACGCAATAGCGGTACCATTTTTCATCACCTAAAAGTCTACCACACATACAACACCCATAAGAGATATTGCCACATTTGAAACTACACCTTCGGTTTAGTTTTTCCTTATTTAAGTACCTTAACATAAGTGTTGAGGGTGATCAATTTTAAACCCAACATATTCATTACTGAGACTCGGTCATTATATTAACTGCAGCACCTCCATCAAATAAGACATCATGAATTGAAATACCATTACATAATACCTCAACTTGTGGAGCGTAGGGATCTACCTCTGCCTCCAAAATAGGGACCTCAACCTTCTTCCTTCGTCGAGCATTGAGTCCACTTCACAACTCCCGCCTCTTCTCAGAAGACATAGCCAAGAGTTGACCATATGTAATATTTTTAGGCCTTTTGGATAGATCTTCTAAGATGGAGTATGGTCCTTGTCCCTGTGAAATTAGAAAATCCTGCACACCCAACTTTCTTCTCCTATGTTTCTTACTAGTTTCTCCTTTCATCTTCTTAGGAACATTTCCATCTTGATTATCTTTTTCTTTCTTTCTTTTTGTTACAAACATATCTACTTCATTATTTCGACCATTGATGGTGCCTGCTGAGGGAGCGGAGGTGGAATGGGTTGTTGATATGGCGTTGCATATGCATTGGTAGGAGCATAAGGGAACCCCTGTGGTTGAGTAAAAATACCGGAGAGGAGAACATATCCCCTTGTGGTGATTTGGAGTACATGTTTAAGTATGAAGGGGTATTGTCCAAAAATGGATTACTTTGTACTAGACCGGGAGGAGCGGTGTTAGAAATGGCAGCTCTTGTTGGGGTTTGTTGTGAATACTAAGGAGTCATGCCTAACGTGCCTACTCCTGTGAGGAGGTCTACTTGGCTAGGATGGTGTGGAGGATTGGAACTTCCTGCCTACATGAATTGAGAATTTTGACTTGCTTGGGAAAGTTCTAACCCCTAACCTTTTCTACTAGAGTTGAAATGAATTCATTTGGTGAAGTCACGATACTTTTCCTTGGCGGCGTTTGTTGTATATCATGGTGTTGTATAGGCATGTGATATCCTGCTATGAACTGATCATTGCCCTGCCAAGTTTCCCGAGGGCATTTCCTATGTGTAGTGGTATGGAGGTATTTTCTTGAAAAGAGACCTCGAGTTGTGTTTGTAAACCTCCTACAGGTGGGTACATACTTTGAGAATGTTGTTCATTCCTGGCATAACGTACCGAATGTTCATCATCTAAACCCAGGTATGAGTCTGATTGTCTACTAATTTGTGGTCTAAGTAGTACCTGAGGAGACGAACTTGATTCTCCTGTGAGCGTCATATTGTTCGAGCCTGAAGGCTCTGTTTGCCGTGTTTGAGTGAACTGATCCAACTCCTCTGTTTGGAGGGATGAGGTATATCTGATCCTCGGAGTTTGTGTTGACAACTGGTTAGTTGAGTAGTTGTCACCCCATACTGAGAGCGAGGGTGATGATTGTCTATTCTGTTGGGCGTAGTATGCCTCAAGACCCAAGAGGGGTCTGCCATATGCATCGAATCCCGACATATTCGGGGGGTATATGAATACCCATGAGAATAATGGGAAGGAGCGAAGGTGATGGTGAAAGCTAATGAGGTAGTAAAGATGAAAGAGTCGTTTTTAATTTAAAAGAACCAGTAGAAATCGACTCCAAACTAGAAAGTAGAAAGGTTCATGTTGGGTTCACCAATTTTGTACGACAGAAAAGTGACAAGAAAGCTTGGGAATCTACAAGTAACTCTTCCTCGCACCCGACCTCTCGAGGTCGTGCGAGACTAGCCGGTGGGGATGGAATATGCATGGGATACAGACAAACTAGTTAGGAAATCTGATGTCTTCGACACGCACTAGTGGAAATTGTGAATCTAAGGCAAAGAAGGCCCTCCTAACCTGAACTGGTGTGATAGATCGATCAGTAAGGATGACTGCTCGAAGGATCCAATCAATATCGAGCTCTGGCGTGATTCGGTCTATAGGTTGTGGAATACGTGGAAAATGTCCTGGGATAGTTTCATGTATATCTCCAGATAAGGTCATAGGGCAGATGGTAAATATAATTGACTCTATGGGCGATTCTCTAGCCTAGTCTAGAAATCCTGAGCTTTGTTAGCTGCTATGTCTAACCAGGATAACTGTTCGATGATGATAGGTGGAAGTGGAGTAGATATAAATACTAGTGTACGTAGGCCAACATCTATGTCTGATTCACCTATAGGCTCGTTGGGCTGTGGGATTTGTGGGTCACACCCGTAGATTCATGGTTGATGCGGACCTGTTACGGTCATGTATGGAATCAGTCCCTAATCCCTAGTATCCTGTAATCGTATGCTTTCTCAGCTTCTATATTCAAAATCAATAACTGTTTGATCTTCTCAGAATATCTTACAGGCGTTCATGCAACCTGAATTCTTAAGCTGGTATGTATATCTGTGAGAGTGTCTCCTGCGTCTGGATGTGGGCCAAAGGATCACAACCGAATGTCTGCTCTCTCTCAAACCCTTCTACAGTCATGCGGATATGAATCTAGGGTAATCTGTAGTTTGGTTGATTTGACCAAAATGTGTGTGCTTGGTCATCTTCTATGTTTAACCCATGCAGTTGGAAACTGATTTGTTGTAAGTTTATCGTTGTTTTGAAGACTTGGATCCTGAGATTCTGATCTATATCAGTTATTCTTTGTGATGAGATTGGGTTAGGGCAAGATTGGCTCGGATACGTATTCTCTAGGCTCCCTAGGTCCCCCGATTGTCATACAAAAGAAATAATGTAAGAATTCTAACTACTTTAAGTATATCTATAACATATATGATTTCTCTATTTTTGTATTTTCTGATGAACTATTCGAACAAATTTTAAAGAGTAACTGTTTAACATATCTAGAATTGACAGCTAAAATAACAAATTAAAACAAACAAGATAACCGAGTATAGCTATTTGTCTGTGCAACTGTGAATCTATTCTAAATAATGAAATACTTGATCTAGTCTATTTGCAAGACTCTCGATCCTACCTCAGAAGTGAGGAATGAATCATAGTCTCTCAGAAACTATCAATCCCCACAGCTTCCCGACAATATCGAAAGTAAAATTGATTGAAATAAAGTAATTGACTACTCTATTTGATATGTTTCTAATTAGAACTTTGAAAGCTAGAACCTGGATTTTGTAGAACAGTGGCGAATCCGATGGTGTGTGTGATCTTGTCCCCTCAGTGTGATCTCCTCATTCCTTCGTGTTCACGTAGATCCAGAAAAGCATGTAATGCTAGCATCAACAGAAGTAGATATTGGGACAAAGGAAGCTCAAGATACAGATCGAATACAATGCGAGTAGGAGAGAGATAGCGCAAGAGTACAGAGCTTGGCTTATACAATTCCTAGCGGGATTTTCTGCGAGTCATGTAACATAAAACGTCCAGAACCTGAAACTATCCTGTTTGAAGGAAAAAACCTGCAACTTTAATGGCTTCCTATTGAAAACAAGCTATTTTACTCCAATGGATTGGATAAAATATCAACAACACTTGCACAAGATGGATATGTGGCTTCCTAACAACAAAACAATACTAACTAAGCATGCAATGAATGAAACTAAGAATTCTAGGCAAAATGAAAGACTAATCTATTGCAAAGAGAAATTCAGAGGTAAATTTGAGGGGCCATTTGCTTGAGCACAAGCCAACTATTTATAGCATTTGCATTTACCCAAGGTAAAAACCAAATTGAACTCTTAAACTATAAACAATGGAAAAACACTATTCTAGGGAACCAGAATCATTAATGCAAGCCTATGGTGGTGAAAAAAGTTGGTGAATCGTTGAAATTTACGTGAGTCATGTTATAAGAGCTTTCTGGAAAACTCGTGAAGGACCGCCGCCCTATTCAGGGTGGCGGTCACGAGACCGCCACCCAGGCAGGGCGGCGGTTTCGTCACTGAAGAGCAAAAGGTCAAGAAAAGAGGGGAAAAGGGAAAAAAAAGCACGCGGGGGCTAAGCAGGCATGTGGGATGTTAACGCACACTTGGAGAGATTTTTCGGATCCCGAACACCTTGCGAGGAGACCTATATCATCATTGGGGTACGTGTTACGTTGTTTCGATGGTGCAGTACCCTACAATTTTGGGTATGTACAATAAACACTATTCATATTAAAAAGTGAAGTTACTGCGGTGAATACTATTCACGGTAAAAAGTGACTTTATTGCGGTAAATACTATTCACGAGAAAATAGTTACTTTACGATGGTAACTACTATGCACAGTAAAAACAAGGTTATCCTCCAAATGTTTTCGACTAAGTGGGAATATCTCTCTAGAAAATCCACCAACAAGGAATGGTTCTGCAATGGAACCAAAATGTCATCACCAATCTGGCACCATGATAATTCTTCACTGGGAACTCTTCGTGCTATGATTATTAACTAATGCACAAATTTTAGTTTGGTGGATGTAATCTGGAAACACAACAACAAACATAACACAAGAATACCATAGACTATGATAAGAAGGAATGATGATAAATATGAAATATCAGAGTAAATTATAATATTAACATGAAATTGTTACAATCTCACCCATGAGGTACTTCAAGTGTTACTGACTTCACTTGCCTTCCAACAATAACTATGGGAGAAACTTCACAATTACACCTCTTAATGGCTTCTTTAACACACCTTCCAAATGATGGCTTTCTTTACACACTTACTCATACAATATTTCTCACTACTTCCTTCTATGCTAAATGAGGGGGTGGCCTCTTTATTTATAGAACTTCTAGGCTTATCCATCTTATCTCTAAGATAGGATAAGAAATCCACTGACGAATCATATTCCATACCTTAACTCTTATTTGTACATGTAAGCTTATCTTTTAAGATAAGATAAACCTTATCATTTCACATGGGTTCCACATTTTTAGACTTTTTACAAATAAAATACACAAAATATTTATGACATCCTTCCTTGTCCTTATTACCAATATAATATTTCTAATTCCTAATCATGTAGACCCTACTTCTCTACTTACCCCAACTTTGACATTTTAACATTACCGGACCACTTACGACAAATATTTACTTTTTACCACAACATTCCTATTGTACTTTTGACTATTACCGTACTATACATTATTGGCGAGTGTCATATCGACAGAGTCGTTATCTTCTATCGGACGCTACTACTAATTATACTTAACAACATCCTATTCCTAATACACACATTAATGAAATAGAAATTACGGAGGAAAATTTTAGTGTCGACATGACCGAGCAATATTTGCTTAAATTAACACTTCTTAGGACAATCATCATTAAAGACTTTTAGAAGTAATTCAGGAAATCCCCGACCCAGGTTTGTTGTTTCTCATTAGTAACTCCAATATTAGCTAACAAATCAACTACTCTATTACCTTCCCTATAAATGTGTTGATACTAGACATTGCAAAATTGAGATTGGAGAAGCCTGATATCCAAAATAATGTTACTAATGGTCTAGTCTGGCGACACCCTTATTGTTTAGAAGGTTGATCAAATTTAGGAAGTCACTTTCAACGATTATGTTAATCCTGCCAAAAGTAGAAGCAAACTCCATACCTCTTAAAATAGCCAGGGCTTCGGCTTTGTGGTTAGAACCCTTACAAAAATAGGAAGAAAAGGCATCCATTAGTTGGTGAGTTCATCCCTAAAAGAGGTACCTCCACCAAAATTGCTCGGGTTACCTTTTGCAGCACCATCCTTGTTGACTTTAAGCTAGCCTAAGGAGGAGGGGACTAGGTAGTATTGGCCCATAAAACAACCTAATTGGGGGCTGAAGGGGATCTGAACTTTTACAACCATTTATTTTCCATGCTCGAGTAATTTTACATTTATGTTGTTTCTAGATGCAACAATTCATTTTTTCTTGAAGACTAGCTGCCATTAAAATGAAGACACATTGGGGATTACTGTGTTGTTTTTTAAAATTTGCCTATTGCGTTACTTCCAAATGTTCTATAATGTGTGAGGAAAAAGAAGTTTCCATGCAAGGTTAAAACTTTTATGCCTAAAAAGAGGCACCCATTGATAGAGAGATTCCAAAATGGACTTAGGAAAGACTCAAGAAACTCCAAAAAGAATAAGTAGGAGGCCTAAGACAGAAAAGCAAAATTTGCAATGAAAGAGCAAGTGAGTAGAAGATTCAAGATTCTCCAAATAGAGAACACACTTGCAAGGAGGGAGTAATCATGTCACTTTAGATTCTCGTCAGAGAGTAAGACATCTTTGGAAGCAAGCCAAGTATAAAAGCCCACTTTTGGAATAACTTGTGGTAGCCAAATTTGAGAAAGAGCAATGCCCTCTAAGTAGTGTGGTAGGAAAAGTTAAGAAGCCTTGACATAAAACAAACCAAAAGTGGAAAGATGCCAGATCCTTATGTCCTCCATAGAAGAAACAAGAAAATATTGTGTTGACAACAAGAGCTTCAATTTTTCAATCAGTTGAAGCTAGATACAACTTACCCCTTCCTAGCCAGGAATGAACCAACGTGGGTAAGAGGAGGAGCGATCAATGTAGTTAAAAACATAAGACCCACATATTCTAGTAAGCCTAGATCTTATTGGATCCCAAGATGGGTCAACAGATAAGGCATTGTCTCCAATCCATCTATCAGTCCAGAAAACAATCAACTTACCATTCCCAATTTTCCATTTGGTGCCTGACTGAATCAATTTTTGGTGCTTTTGATGGAGTTCCAAATAGCCGAACCATTTGGGATGTCTTCAACATAGAATTCTTCCACCAAAGAAATATATTTTGAGATCATCATCTACGTCTAGGAAGCCTTTCCATTAGTTGCAATTTCCCAACCTAGTTTTTCAAGCATGGAGGAATTCATATCAACAATTCTGGGCAAGCCTAACCCTCCAAGAACAATTGGTTTACAAAACACATTCCAAGAGACTAAGTGAATTCTCTTTCGATCTTTTGACCTTGACCAAATAAATTTTTTTGAATTTTTTCAATAGTTGAAGCAACAGAGGTAGGTATTTTCAACAAAGACACAAAGGAACTCGGACAGATTCTCGCAATGTGGCCTTAATTAGTTGTGGCTTTCCATCCAAATTGAGAAAGGAACCTTTCCTACTAACAAGTTTCCTTTTAAATATGTCAATAATCAAGTTCCATAGACTCTTGAGTTATCTTCCCAGAAGAGAGCGAAACCCAAAGTAGAGGAGAGGAGATCCATAATAATGCAGCCAAAGATGTCGGCAATATTTTGCTGCCTATTAGTAGGGGAATTAATAAAAGCGATACTACTCTTGTTAACATTTATATTTTTCCCAGATGCTGATTGATACAATCAAAATTCATTTCAAGACTTTAGCTTCAAGAACTCGAATGATACCTAGAACAAAGTGTCATAAAAATTGATTTGTGAGAGGCTATAGGTGTCCGGAGGTAGTAGTAATGCGCGGTTATACTACTAGCTCTTTTGACAACTTCTAAAGCTCTGCTGAGAATATCCACCATAAGAATAAACATGAAGGGTGAAAGGGGATCCCCTTTCCTAATTCCATGACCGAGAGGGAAAATAACCTTGCGGGACACCATTAATGAGGATGTAGAACTTGGGAGTTGAGATGCAACTGAAAATCCAAGATCTCCATTTCTCTCCAAAACCATATTTCTCCAATACCCTAAGTAAGAAGGGCCAACTAACTCTATCAAATGCCTTTTGCATATCAAGTTTGATGACCACACTAGCCAATTTTTTAGATAAC
Organism: Taxus wallichiana var. yunnanensis; assembly: GCA_018340775.1. NCBI lineage: Eukaryota > Viridiplantae > Streptophyta > Pinopsida > Cupressales > Taxaceae > Taxus > Taxus wallichiana. Next base: position 490,005,888 of record CM031242.1, read on the forward strand.
CTTAATGCAATGCTTAGAACATTTATAATGCCACCTTGGATCAATCTACCACCAATGAACCCATTTTGTTGTTTGAAATTAAGCTAGTCATAAAAGGTTTAAGCCTGGAAGCCAACATTTTGGTTATAATCTTGTAGGAAGTGTTACAGAGACTAATAGGCCTATAGTTAGAAATCAAATTTGATCCCATAGATTTAGGTGCAAGAGGTACACTGAGTTTTATCCCACTCCCTTAAAAGAAGGTCATTTTGCTAAAACTCCAAAATAGCAAACATTTTGATCGAGTTTCACAATATGCCACTAAGTTTGAAAGAAATTTGTAGGGAAACCATCAGGGCCTGGTGATTTATCTCCTTTCATTTAAAAAAATCTCCTAACTTCCTCCACTGAGAAAGGCTAGGTGAGTTTGGCATTAATGTCGTTAGTGATTAAATTGGGTATGTGTTGAAGCATTTCCGACAATCCTCTTAACATGGGGGCATGTGGAGGAGGCTAGCATAGTAATTGAATAATTCAGCAGTAATCACATCATCTTTATTTAGATAAGTGCCATCCATAGTGACCAGTTCTTTAATTTTATCCCTACTCTTATGCTTCGTAGTAGTCATATGAAAAAAAAATATTTCGACCATACTGTTGAAGCCAGATCGCTCTGTATTTCTGACACCAATAGATTTATTCCTTAGCAAGTGTATTATGATAATCACTAATAAGGGAAAGTTCTTCTTGATGGAGGTCGGGAGATATTCTATTGAATCGATCTCCGTTGAGATAGAGGCTAATTTCAAAGTGAGAAAATCCTTCTACGGATATCCTCATAAAACCGAATTTTCAAATTCTTGAGCCTTTTTTAACATAATTTAGTTTCTTAGCCTGTACATAGTTGATCCATGAATATCAGTCATCCACTATTTCTTGATAAGATTTTCTAAATCATGATTTTGTAGCCAAGGAAAAACGAAAAGGAGTATGTTTTGAGCTGCGGGTTTGCAAAGTGTGAGGAGCAAAGGGGTGATCAAAGACTACCTTAGGAAGATCCTATAAATAAAATTTATTATAGAGAGAAATCCAATCCATAGAGACAAGGATCTATCCAATTGTATTTGAGTACGGTTGATTACGAGTCTCTATTAGACCAGTGTAGGAAGCTATGTGGAGATCAATGTAAAAAAATTCATCCAATATAATAAAGTCGGTTAATGCTTCCAAGCTATTAGTTATGACACTAGTCCCTCCTTTATTCTCGAGATAAATACAAAGGAGTATTAAAATCACCAACTATAAGCCATGGGAGGTGTTTGCAAGTATTACGAAATTCCAAAAATTCCTTCCAAATTTTCTCTCTCTAGTTTTCAAGATTTGGAGCATAGATATTAATAGCAATCCAACTCACATTAGAACCTATTTCTTGGAAAAACATCCCCAGATAATGGGGGTTTTAATAATACATTCCCCAAAGAGAACCTTTGGGTTCTAAAAAGTGCATAGACCACCAGAGTTACCAGCAGATTCTGTGAAATAATTGAGGCATTGGGTCGAACTTATGAAGAGTATCCTTCTCTTTCAGTTTGGTTTCTTGCAGCATCAAGATATCAGGACTATGTTTGAGTCTTAAATATTTGAGATTTTTTTTTTCGGGCATGTTTAATCCCCATATATTCCAAGAGAAAATATTCATTTCTTTGATTTGGGCTTACCTCTACTTGGAATGGCAAGAAGTCCTTGTGTGCCTTGAGTTATATTTAGAACTTTTGAAGCTTTGCTTGATTTGTGTGTCCCCCTTTCGAATTCTTGAGGCTCACATCTAGTTTCAACTTAGTTCTATTGTTGACATTCTTAGCAAGGTTGTTATTTGCAAAAATGAAAGAGAAGGAGAGATGAGGGCATTCTTCCGAGGAGGGGCGAGAGAGACGAAATGGGCAATAGACGGAGAAAGGGGAACATGATGAAGGACCGGTTCTAGAAACATACCAAGAGAAGATGGAGAAAGGGGAGATGAGACAACCGAGAGAGAAGAACCGAAAGGAGGAAAGGTAAGAGGAAGGTTCAAAGAAGGAGAGGATGGAGGCGGAGTAGGAGATGAAAATAGAGAAGAGGAAGGAAGGGAAGGGCTGATGAGGCCAGTATATGTTTGATTAATGTATAATATATGATCTCATCATACTCTCCTTTTGATTAAGTTTGATTGCATTGTGTGACTTTTAGATGATCGATATGAGTTAGGATGTAACTATCTATCTTTTGATTGATTGTTATCCTATGTTAAAAACTCGAAATTCCTAACATAGTGTGTGTTTAAATTCAATTTTGTAATAAAGCAGGTCTAATTAGTCGAAGAAATAAAGTAGGTGGCGTTCAGTATGTTTTTGAAAGCATCTGATCCTACATAGATTAGTTCTAGAACTTCCAAGATAGTTCCGGAACTCCATCACACAGTCATCATTTAGTTCTGGAACTTTCGGACTTAGTTTCGGAACTCTAGAATTTAGTTCCAAAATTTTTGGACTTAGTTCCAAAACTCCTGGTGACAACTCCGGAAGTCTCATAGGTTTTGGTTCTTAACAATTTCCTATGGTTTTGGAACTTTTCCAAAGTTTTGGAACCAATGGGAGTTATCTATTCTAAAACACATTCAAAAATTTTGCATTTACAATAAGAAAGGATGAGAAGATTTTTGAACATAGATCCAAGAAGAGTTATCCTACATCTGTCTAATCAACCGCCATCCGACTCAACATCTATTCTGGGCATGATTAGATTTCATCATAACCATTGAGACAACTAGGATTGTAAAATTTATATAAATGCAGACCTGCATTAGATAGAGATACGAGATTAGAGATATATAGAACAAAGAAAAGAAATAGATTAAGTATCCAGATCCAGTACGTTTTGTAATATTGAATGTTTTCATCAATAAAATAGCCATTCTGATTTGAGAGAATTCTGAGTTGTTAAAATCCTGATTCAAGGAGGAGCAAGGGCCCACTCCCCAAGGACTAGGATATTCATTTATTTGGTATTTATATTTCTTCAACAAGTAGCTTAGATCTATTAATTTTGTATTTCTTTAGTTCTTTCAGTTAAATTCTATTGCATACTTGTGCCTGCAGGTGTTTAGATAAATCTTTATATTTCTTGCAATTGTTTTCAAGCATTTTAATCTGAGTGTTTACTTTCAAAAGCAAGTGTGTTTATTTTCCAACAGTAAGTGTGTTTCCTTTTTGCACGGTGTGTTTCCTTTTAGCAAGCTTTCAGTGTGTTTTATTTTTAGCAAGTTTTCATAGTTTGATTTGAATAAGGTTTTACCAAGAAGTCCTTAAGACATTAAAGAGATCCCCCAAAAAATATAAAAATAGTTATAGTCAACTACTAGATCAATTAAAGTACTCTTGTTGCATATAGATTTGGACACACCCCTAGTTTGATATGACATCAACAAGAAGTTGACTAAATGAAGGGAATAATGACACCCATCATTTTTTTGGCGCCGTTGTTGGGAACACCGGTTTGAATTTTCTAATTAATTATTATCAAGAGCAACAAAAATACATCTAGTAGTTGAAGAATCTTCCATACTATATCAAAAAATATACGAGTAGAACAAGAGACTCACAGGGTAGATTCCTTCCAAAAAAATCTTCACAAGAATTCATAACATCCTCTAGTCAAAGTAAGGAAATTGATCAAGAATTGGAGGCACCACCATCCCCTGTAAGACAAGAAACAAAATTGCCATTTTTGGAATTCTTAGATCAGTCACCTGAAGGGAGTGGAACTTGTAGGAAAAGGTTTATTACCCAAGATCCATTGAGGATAAGTTTTGATTCTCAATTGAGTAGTCAACCTCCTACTCCTGATTTTTCACCTTCCCCAAAGCATATAACTTACTACATTGATTGGGAGGAAACTTCGAAAATATTTTTAAATGGAAAAAGAAGCCGAGGGAGAAGCGTATGATGGAAAAGTGACATGTGAGCATGGGAATCTACAAGTGACTCTTCCTCGTACCCGACCTCCCGAGGTCGTACCGAGACAACTAGTGGGGATGGAATACACACGGGATGTAGATAAGCTAGTTAGGTAATCTTATGTCTTCAACACGCAATAGTGGGATCTGTGAATCTAAGGTAAAGAAGGCCCTCCTAACCTGAACCGGTGTGATAGATCATTCGGCGAGGATAGCTGCTCGAAGGATCCAATCAATATCGAGCACTTTCGTGATCTGATCTATGGGTTATGGAATATGTGGAATATAACCTGTGGGTGCTTTGTATATGTCTCCGACAAGGTCATGAAGATGGAATGGCTAAATATGTAGTGGATATTTTGGTGTTTTATGGATGATTCTCTGGTCTAGTCAAGAAATCTTTAGCTTGATTAGGTGTTACGTTTAATAATGATAGTTGTGCGATAATGTCTGGTGGGAGTGGAGAGGATCTAAACACTAATGTTCATAAACTAGCATCAACATTGGATTGATTTGTAGGCCCGTTGGGTTGTGGGACTTGTGGATCACAACCGTACGTTCGTGGTTGTTGTGGACCTCCTATGGTCATGTGAAGAATCAATCCCTTCTTATGATCCCGAGTATCCAATAATCGTATGCCTTTTCGGCCTCTACATTTAGAACTAAAAGTTACACGATTTTCTCGGAGTACCTAACAGGTGTTCTAGCAACTTGGATACATAAGCTAGTGTCTATATCAACGAGGGGTTTCTCGCATCCTGGGTTTGTGGGACTAGTGGATCACAATCAAATGTTTGTTCTCTTTCAGGTCCTTCTATAGTCATACGGATGTTTATCAAGGCAATCTATAATTTGGCTGACTTGACCAAAACATATGTGCTTTGTCGTCTTCTATGTTTAATCCCCTTAAATGTGAGTTGATTTCTAGTAGGTTGTTGTTGTTCAGAAGACCTGTATTATGAGATTTTGGTTTATATCGGTTATTACTGCAAAAATATTTGGTTGAGGCAAGATTGGCTCAAAAACATATTCCCTGGGATCCTTAGGTCCCGTGATTGTCATACAAGATCAATATAACCCTAATTGAAATGAAATAAATTAACTATGCGAGATATATCTACAACATATATATATTCCTCTATTTTTGTATTTTTAAATAGAATTTTAAATGGAATTGAAAGAACAACTAATCTAATATATTCAGAAAATGACAACTAATCTAATAACAAAATTAAAACAAACAAGGTAGCCCGGTGTAGCTACTTGCTTGTGTAGTTGTGAGTTTATCCTAAATAACTAGATAGCTGATTAACTTAATTGAAAGATTCTCGATCCTACCTCAGAAGTGAGGAATGAATCATAGTTTCTTAGAAACTATCAATCCCCACAGCTTCCCTGGTAATATCGAGAATGAAATTTAACTGAAATGAAATGTTTCACTACTCTATTTGATATATTTTAACTAGAACTTTGACAGATAAAACCTGGAATTTGCAGAACAGTGGCGAATCTAGTAGTGTATGATTTTTCCCCTCAGAATGGTCTCCTCATTCCTTCGTGTTCACGTGAATCCAGAAGAGCGTGTATATTCTAGCATCAACGAAAAAGGTATTCAAACAATGGCAATTTGGATATAGACCGAATATAATGCGAGTAGGAGAGGGACAACACAAGAGACAGAGCTTGGCATATGCAATTCCTAGTGGGATTTATTGTAGGAATACAATGCAAGAGTACCGAGAGATTCTAGAATCCACCTTCTGTGAAGAACACAACCTGCAACTCTAATGGATGCAATCTATAACTGACACTACTCTACTCTAAACTAATTTGTATGAACAATGATGAACAAGACTGAAGCAAGAAGATTGAATGGCTTCTGAAAGTAAAGGAAAAACTAGCATGGATGCAAACATGAAAACAAAATGAACTCTAAGCAAGAATTGAGAGACTAAACAATGGAAAATGAGAAATTGAGAGGTAGTTTTGAGGGGCCATTTACTTGAAAACAAGTTGGCTATTTATAGATTTCACATTCACCCAAAGGTGATTCCCATTAGAACTCTTTTACCATTAAACAATGGAGAAACACTATTCCAGGGGACATAAAACATTAATACAAGCTAAGGTGGTGGAGAAAAGCTGGTAAAAGTTGAAAATTTATGCAAGTCGTGATCAGAAGAACATGTTGGAAAATGCGTGAAGGACCGCCGCCCGAGTAAGGCGGCGGTTACTGAGACCTTCACCCTATCAGGGTGGCGGTTTCATCACTAAAGGTCAAAAAGCTAAGAAATGAAGGGCTAGAGGAATAAAACAAAGCACAAGGAACATGGATAAAGCATTTGGGATGCTAACATATACTTTGTGAGCTTTTTTGGATCCGAACACCTTGCGAGGTGACCTATATCATCATTGGGGCATGTGTAACATTGTTTCGGTGGTATAGTACCCTACAATTTTGGGTACGTACATATTACCCCCTCAGAGAAACATTTTAGCCATGAAGAGGCGTAAAACGGTGGGTCCGAGTATGGCGGTCCCAAAATGGGAAGTTAGAAATTATACGACACGAGCCCGTGTGTTGAAATGTTGCCATCCAAGTTCTCACTACTTGTAAAATGGAAAGAAGACTCAAGTGTAGATAGACAAAACAAATTGAAAAATAAATACTAAATTAGTATGAGATGAGGACTTACCATTTGTGTAGGGATGAGAACTTACCTCCATTGGCGCTCTAAACCTGCGAAAGGGGCACTCGAAAATGCGTCAAAACACTATATATATATATATATATATAATGGGACCATTTTCCTATTCATTTGCACGTGTTGATTTGATAGTTTTGAGCTTTAGGACCCATGGTGACAGTTTTTAACAAGAATATAGTCGAAACTTTCACATCGAGATAGCGATCATGCCTCCGCAAGCATAACCTGGACCCATAAAATCTTAGGTTAGTTCTTCTTGATTATTAATTTTTGCACCCTAAATGTAAAAATGATGAAAAATTTGTCGTGGGGTGGGATTTTTAGAAATGTCAGTTTCAAATGTATCTCTTAGGGGGGACGCCTAATGGGTAGGCTTTTGTTTTAGCAAAAATGGTCATTTTTTAGCATTTTTGAGCATTTTTAGGGTATGCGACCCGTTTTGAAACGTGGGATAGGACTACCACCCTGCTTAGGGTGGTGGTTCTGTCCAGAATGCCAAAAATACACTTGTTTGAATTAAATTTTGCATTTCTAGCATTCTTACCTGCTTTAATGATTTTTTTCAATGCAATCTTGATACTAACTTGCTCCTTTTTGCATGTTTTTGTGTGTTTTGCAGAAGAAGGAAGAGTACATCAGATGGAGCCAAGAGAGAGAGAGAGAGTGATTGGCTTCCAATAGTGCTAGATGCACTCTCTCAGGATGAGCAGGATACTCTTCAGAGGGCAGGTATATTGAGGATCACACAGTCCCCCACGTTACACCTGCCAGTCACATACTATGTGACTTATTTTCTTACTGGGATGCAGATCGGAACACTTTCGATTTCTAGGTGTCAGGGTGAGTGGACTATCACCTTAGAGGATGTCTACCACATTTTGGGAGTCCCGATTATTGGGAGGAGACTTTCATTTGATATAGTAGTATCTAGAGCTCAGGTGACACAGTGGGCCACCTATATGGGAGACGCAGTTGTCTCCACTGGTTCGAAGAAGGGGGTGAAGGTCCGTTCTATTCCTGGCTTGCCCATCCCTCTGATCCGTCAGGCCATCATGGGCATCCTTGCTTTGAGATTGATTGGGGACAAGGGAGGGGATACTTTACTCTATTGTTGGGCCCCCATCATCGCACAGATTGAGGCACATGGTCAGATTTACGCTGGGGAGCTGATATACTTGGGACCACCTATCACGACTTATACAGGGTGGTTCGTTTATAGGGATAATCGCTGAGCCATCGACCTTGGTTATGAGCTGGGTCTATGAGCGTATCATCCCTTATGGGAGAGGTATAGAGGTGGTGGATCCCGGAGCCGTGAGGGTAGCTAGATGGATAGAGATGATGGTGCTTAGAGCACCCCACCAGCTAGTTGCTTCCCTGACTACTGAGGATATGGAGGCCACACCTTATCGTGCCATGGCAGGATTGTGGGCGAGGAGACCTTCACTTGGATTTTCTGCTCTACTACGGGGTAGCTTGTGGATAGGATGGGGAAGGTAGAGACACACCTCTTTGATTGAGTGCCTCAGCGAGTTTTACCTTGCTTACATTGACATGCTTCCCCCAAAGTGGTGCGGTGTTCGAGATCAGTTTGGGAGGCTAGGGGAGGTCCTAGAGGCCGTGGTTGGATTGTTGTTACTCTTGGCATCCCAATTGTAGCTATGAGGGTGGTACGCGCTGAGCTAGAGTCGGTGCTCCTCGGGCACCTTTACTTGATTGACCACCGGTCTTGCACATGGTAGTGATGACCCTATTGATATAGACTCTGAGTATGAGGAGTTCATAGGGGGAGAGATGGAGGAGGAGACCGAGGACATGGAGGTCAGCGAGTCGGGTGGGGGAGAGGATAGCGATCCTGAGTGGCATGACACTCAGGAGATTTTACAGGCCGAGAGGGCAGAGCAGAGCACAGAGAGGGTGACTCTAGTCTCAGAGGAGTTTCCTTCTCAGGCCCTAGGCGGAGAGGATGAGTCCGTGGTAGGATTCCATGTTGTCCAAGACATAGGAGGGGGACATCGGTCGGCGGTGGTGTCTCGTGGTAGCGCGCAGATCCTAGAGATCCTTCTCGAGAGACCCGAGAGATCCGAGTGAGTTATCACTCCTCTTTTGATTTTTGCTTTTTAGATAGGTTTTTCCGTAGTTTCTATCTCTCTTTTTGTTCATCCTTGGTTTCACCTTTTGATTATTTTCTAACTTATTTTCTCCTTTGCTTGCATGAGAATACTATTGATGAGTTGTGAGACTTGATTTTCCGGGTGTGCACTGACACCCCGATGCTCCCTATGGAGAAGAATCATCTTTGAGCTATCCGTGGATGCAGGGAGCCTTCAAGCACTGGTAGGCATACCGATGTTTTCCCCTATTTGGCATGTGGCCAAGATGGTGACTTCCCTCCGTACTGAGTTAGCTAGGTATAGGACTGTAGAGCTGATGAGGAGCCGCTCTCATAGCGAGGCTACAGCTACCGTTCAGACCGTGAGCCCTTAGTACACTTAGAGCGCCGATGTAGTCAGAGTCCTAGACATGGTCGTGTACCTTCTGAGGGATCCCATAGGGATTGAGAGGCCACTTGGCTCTTTTTGTAGTGACTCTTGCTAGATTGTTTATATGACCATTTTGTATTTTCCGGGCTCATTGAGCATTTTGACCATGCCTAGTGCATGATGGCATTGTACATAAAACCTGATTATATATATATATATATATATATATATATATATCTTTAGATTCTTGGTATCTTGAATTGTGCGATTCATTTTCTCATGTACACTAGATGTTTGTAATTTTTTGTTTTTATATGCTTTTCAGAATGTATGCAATGGAGAACAAATATCACAAATGTTTTTTTTTTGTATTTCATGATGCTAATGTATGATGACATAGATGAGCTTTGTGATCTTGAACTTTAGTTTTCATAAGCAATTTTCCAGTACTTCATATTGTTTTGAAAAAATGTGATGATGAATTAGTATGATGAGCAGATGTACTTGCCCCACTCCTAACTCCACACAACTAGTAAGATGTGAGGGCTCACCACCGAGAGCTAGAAAGGGCACAAGCTATGAGGTGTGTTGAAATGGTAATGATGGGAGATAGAAAAAGAGTTGGTGGAACCAAACTAGGATGCTACAAACCTATCTTACTCAAGTGACTCCATAGTTTAGAACGTGACTTGCTTTGCAGTTTATCCAGACTTAGATCCATAGATGGCCACTTGGTTGACAAAATCTGGCTTTCAGGGTTTTGAACTCTTTTAGAATTTTAGACAACTAATTCATTTGTTTTTGAATCAAGATTTCAAAGGTTTGTTTGAACTATTTGCTTATGACTTTCAACGTTTACTGTCAAGAGGACCCCCTACACCTTACCCCATGCTACTAGTAGGAAGCATGGGCTTATCACCATGGACAAGGCATAGGTGAGTAAAGGAATTCCCATCCTTTCCCATGCCTACGTCGGTAGTAAGAGACACAAACTCAATAAAAAAGGTTGGTAGGGCAAGGAAATGTGAAAAATTAAAATTTTCTGTTTGATCTATATTCGACTTACTTGAGAAAAATGTCGGTATGTTCTTATTTCCAAAGATATATATATATATATATATATATATATACATGATAGATGTGACACCATGAAGCTTCTAGAACAAACCATAGGCAAGACACCTATCCTAGGAAGAAACCAAAAGTGAGAACATGCATGTAGGCCTTGGTATGACTACTATTAAGATTTGTCATATCTAGCTTTAATTGATGAAATGATTTAAATTAGTCGATGATGTTATGAAAATGAAGAAGTATGATTTGAATGCTCTGTCAATACCATCAAAATTTTGTAATGAATTGCTTAAGATAAAGTGCCTTGATCACCAAGTTTTATGAAGCGAGCGAACAAAATGAACCTAACTAAATGAATATGTAATGTAGATATAATTATACAAATCATGCCTATGCTTCATGCGTAAAATCGGTTAAGGTGCGAGGATTGTGATTCTTGAATTCCTCACCCTCCAAAGTGCACAAGAGATACACACCATTACCATAGTCTTTCATGACTCGATATGGGCCCAACCATTTTGGCAGAAATTTCTTCCTTCACCGGTTTTCTTATCAATCCATTTGTCTAGCCTTAAAAATAGATCTCCTTCATATATTTCTCGCTCATAGACCTTTTTGTTATACTGCCAAAGACATCCGGTCAGCATAGGCTCTATGCCGCTATTCGGTGTTTAACCTGGCCTCATCTAGGCTTTCTAGTTGGGAGAGGTGTGCCTCTCTATAAGCTTCTTCATCTAGAATCCCTTGTAGGGAGATGCAGAGACTGGGTATTTCAATCTCAAGTGGGAGAACTGCTTCTACCCCGAATACCAATGAGAAAGGAGTGGCTCCTGTCAGTGTTCTTATTGAGTTTTGGTGGGCCCACAAGGCTGGATATAATTTTAAATGCCAATATTGTTTGTTTTATTTTACCATTTTGAGGAGAATAGCTTTCAACATTTTGTTTGTCGCTTTGGCCTGCCCATTGGCTTGAGGGTAGTAAAGGGAGGCTGTGTGATGGTTTATCTTGAACTTTCTACATAACTCATGAACCTCGTCATTTTTAAAGGACGTTCCATTATCTGAGATAATGATCTGTGGGACACCATACCTACAAATAATTTGGTTTAAAATGAATTTGGTGATCACCGAACTGGTATAGTGGTGAGAGGCATGGCCTCTACCCATTTGGTGAAATATTCGTGGCATTTGTGATTATAAAATTATGGCCATCGTTGGATGAGGAGAGAATTTCCCTATTAAGTCCAGACCCCAAGTGGAGAAGGGCCATGGAGTTGCTTATTGGTTGCATGGATTGTCTTTGGCATGTGAATCTCGTGAGAGAATTCTTGGCATTTTGGCACTTACATACAAATTTCTCTTTGCGTCATGTTCAAGAGTGGGCCAAAAATAACCCATTCAATGTATTTTGCGAGCGATGGTGTGACCCTTTGAAGTGGCCCCCACATATCCCACTGTGGGATTCATGAAGAATCTTCTTGAATTCTTCTATGTCGATGCATCTTAGAAGCATGCCATTGAAGGCTCGTGATAGAGCACTTGGTCTAAAACAACATATTTAGCGGCAATAATGCGTAACCACCTTCTTTGTTGTGGCGTGGCACCTTCTGGATACATGTGGTCCATGATAAGATTGATAATATCAGTATACCAGGGACATGTAGAGATGGGGGGTCTGGTTTTGACAAAGAATATACATTCATTAGGAAAGTCTAGATCTACCAGCTCACCTCCATCTAGTGGATTGTCAGCCAACCAGTCTGTAATGATTTGTCCTTTGATGGATTTTTGGTTTATGAATGTTAACTCAAATTCTCCCATTAGGGTTATGAAATGTCTAACCTTCTTAGAAAAGGACCCTTGCATGAGGAATGTCCGTAAATGGTCTGTCTTCACAATGACCCTTATTTCTTGATTTAACATGTAATGTCTTAAATGTTTTGTGGTGAAGACTATGACAAGGCATTCTCTTTCTGCCTGTGTATAACATGTTTCATAATCGAGTAATGTTTGGCTAATGAAATAGATCACGTGTTCTCGTTTATCATCGTCTTCTTGAGCCAGCATGCAGGCTAGCGAGACATGAGTAGCTTGAGAGTATAGAATTAAAGGGAGGTCTGGCTTAGGAGGCATTAGCGTGGGTGGTGACAACAAGAAATGCTTAACTGCTTCGAAAGCCTCATTGCGATCTTGATCTAGTCGATACTATAATCTTTCTTGAGTAGATTGTTGATTGGATGAATGACAAAGCTTAAATCTAGGATGAATCTTCGGATTGCACCGAGTTTCCCAAGCGACCGATTTGAGACTCATCGAAAGTGGGATCATTTTGAGAACAACCCGTATTTTGGCCGGATCAACATCAATCCCTCATGAAGATATAATGTATCCTAGAAGTTTTCCTCCTGTTACACCGAACACACACTTCTCTGGGTTTAATGTGACTCCATATTCAATTAATCATGAGAGGATGATGCAGAGTACTTCCGGGTGATCACAGTGTTTCTTGGCCTTGGCCAACAAGTCATCCACATATGAATCCATACTTTTATGGATGAGATCATGGAATATATAAGTCATTGCCCAGCTGATACGTAGCGTTGGCGTTCTTAAGACAAAATGGCATGACAACATAATAATAAGTTCCCTAAGGAGTTATAAATGTGGTTTTGGCTTGGTCTTGTTCGGATATTTTGATTTAATTATATCCTGAGAACCCATCCATGAGAGACAAAATCTCAAATCCAACTATTGCGTCAATGATGATGTCAATGGATGGTAATGGGAAATCATCCTTGGGACAAGCTTTGTTAATATCCCAAAAATCTATGTAAATGTGTATCTTCCCATTTTTTTTTGAGAATGGGGACGATATTAGATACCCATTGTGAATAATCGATGGGTTTGGTGAATCCTACTTGGAGAAGCTTCATCACTTCTTCTTTTACCATGAAAGCTACTTTTGGTTTCATTGGTCTTGATTTTTGTTTAATTGGCTTTGCATCTGGTTTGGTGACAAGATTATGTATTGCGATGTGTGATGCAACTCCTGTCATTTCTTTATAATTAAATGCGAAAGCCTTTTGATGTTCTTTGAGAATTTGAGTGTGTATTTCTATTTCTTCTGGAGTTAGCAAAGATCCTAATTTCAAAATTATTGGTTCTTCCTTTGTTCCAATGTTTATGTCAATGGTTTCTTCTATCAAAGAAGCGTTACCTTCTTCAAATTTAGGTGGGGCTGGAGGTAGTTCCAAGATTTCCCTGTTTTCTATCTCGTAGATATCGAGATCCTTCTGTGGAGGAGACTCTATCGTGGGATTTCCAAAGTAGGAAGAGGAATGTGGTATTAGGGAAAGATCAACTATAGGGTGAGCAAGGTGTAGCTCTACATAGGCATTTAGATATTCGAGAGTGACTTTATCAATATCAACATGATGTAAGATAAGAGATTCATTCTCATCTGTATGTGTTAGAAGAGGGTTTGTTGACATTTTATTCACCAATGGTTCGGTATGAAGTGATACCTTGAAACTTGTATCTTCTAAATCATTACTTGGGGTGAAACGTGAAGCTGAGGTTACTATTGAATCTGCGAGAAGGTTCTATTCTCGTGGGATTGCTTCAATGGATATGAAGTCAAATATTTTGCTTAGATCTAATACCGCTGTTTTATAGAGTTATAAGTGCTCGGCTCTAGTCTCATATACTTCAGAGACTTGGTTTGCAACTAACTGCAAGTCTCCTAACACTCTGATGTCATTAACACTAATCCTTTTGGCTATGATGAGGCCAAAGAGGAGGGCTTTATACTCAGCACCGTTGTTTGTACATTCAAAGTTCAACTTAAAAGCAAAAGGTAGGATCTTTCCCTTAAGAGAAGTAAAGATTATGCACCTGCCCCGGCTCCATAGCGACATCTAGCTCCATCGAAGTGGAGAGTCCAATATTTACTAGGAAAATGGATGTTGGGACATTCTTATGTACTGCTTCTTACATTTGATTACTTCTACCATGCAAAGTTCCTCTGCTTTGGAAGAGAAATAACTTTAGGGTGCATCCCATACTGCGGAGTCAAATGGTAGGAAAATTGGTAGATCTTGTTCCAGTAACTTGACAATTTTTGCAGTAGTTCCTAATGACATTGTTTCTACAATGTTAGCTTCATCCTTGAGGGCTGGGATGCCCTTGACTAGGTTCATAATTTCTAGTTCTGTTGTAGGTATTAATTTTTCTTCCGGTTTTGAGTTGATTGGTTTGTTAAGTTGGTTTGTTGGGAGTTCAAACTCAGAGTGAACACCTGGTCTTTTCTTCAGGTCTGCTAGGTGTATGTCGAATGGTTTTGGGTCACCTTTTGCTACGAATATCTTTCCTAGGTGTAAGAATCTTACTTCCTGGAATAACGTAGAGGGAATTGCTTTCATGTGATGTATCCATGGTCGACCGAGAATCATATTATAGTTGGTTTCTTGATCTATGATATAAAACTCGGTGAGGATTGTCTTGGGTCCTAAGGTGATTGGTAATATTATAGTCCCAATTGAAGTAGCTTTAAGGCTATCATAACCTCTTAGCGTATTTCTTGTTGTGGAATAGTTTGTTTCTCCATATCCCAACTTTTGAAGGAAAGAGAAGGGGACAATATTAACTGTTGCCCCATCATCCACCATTACACGTTTAACGTAATTCTTGTAAACCCACACTTGTAAGTGCAAGGTGGATCACATGTATGTGTAATTTCAGCATCTATTGGCATTTTGTTTATGTCGAATATAAACTCAATATCCCTATCTGGCTGACCCTGGAGGGTGGATATCAAAGTCTATATGGTTTACTTGTGTTTTAGGAGGTGGAGTGATGTTAATTAAATGACCCAGATCTAGTGCTTCTAATGAGCAGCCCTATGGGCAAGAGAGTTTTTCAACAAGTCTAAAAAGGAGATGTGAGAGAAGGTCTTTGTTAGGTCATTAATTAAATCATAAGCACCCATGGGGTTTACCAATGTTTGTTGAATGTTATCTGGTTCTAGTGGATAGATTGGATTTGGTTGAGAAGAACATTCTCATGTTCTTGTTATGGCTTCTACATGCGGCTCGATTATCTAACTCCACTAGACCAACTATCTTGGTTCGGCTGATTTCCTAATTGTGGTGCGATAGGTGGATTTAGCGAAGTTGAGGCTTCATGATCATTATTATCTATCATTACACCTTTGTTCATCCCATTTGAATTTAATTTATTATTGTTATTGTGACCTGGAAGTGGATCATTGAAGATCTTAAGAGGTGTGTTTTTAGGGGAGACTGCCCTTTGTGAAAGTATTTGGCATAGGTGTCATAGAATCTGTTAAGAACATATCTATGAAGAGTTGTCTTTGTTCTTCTGGCAGACGTTGCATGAACTTATTGTAATCACGGCAAGTCCTAGTGTCATGGCCTTGAATTTTGTGGAAACCACAATACGAGTTAGGATTATAACTCCTAGGTTGTTGGTTTGGCACGTGTTGTGGTTCAAAACTCTGATTAAACCGTTGACTATTAGGATTAAAGTTTTACGTTTGTTGTCTTTGGTCTTGGTTTTGATATCTAGTTGAGTTTTGACTTGGACCTATGTTTGGATCTGTCACTGCTATTGCTGTCATTGTTGTTATTGGGGATGATTGAAATCCACCGCGTTGATTGTTGGGGTAAAATTGTTGTTTCGTTGATTGTTAACTGGTGGTGGGACATTTACAATGTTTACTTTTTTTGCTTGGTTAGTCACTCCATCTGTTGTCACCCCACAGTTTTTGTTAAGGATTTTAGGTCCTTGATTGGCATTTGTGGTAGAATAAGTCATAGTGTTTTGGTTGGGGATGATTAACCTCCCATTTGTTCCATATGTCTTGCGATCGCTATCTATTACAACTTGATCTATTCGAGAGAGCGCTCTCGAGCACTTCATCATAAGTTCTTAGTGGGAACTCGGACTTATTCCTTTATCTCTCTATTGAGAGAATGAAGGAATAAATTGCATAGTTCCATCTGATCCATGTTTGGAGTGCTTGCTGAAGAATAGAGGATTGTACACCATCTTTGGATGAAATGAGCAATAGATTCATTGTGTTCTTGTTTAATATGCAAGAATTCCCTGATTCCTGTTCTCAACAATTTGTTCATGTCGAATGCCTTGATGAACTCTGAAACAAGTTGTTTAAATGAATGTATTGAGGCTTCAGGTATTCTATAATACCAATCAAGGGTGATACCCTCTAAATTTTTGAGAAATATTTTAGCAACAACTCCATCTCAAGGGAGCAGTTCTCGAATGGTTGTGGCATAGGCCTTAATATGTGCATTTGGGTCTCCCTCTCCTTTGTACTTGGGTAGATTGGGGAGAGGTCTTGGAAGCATGACGCTTCATATAGTGAAGTCCAAAGGTTCTTTCAAATATTCTGAATAAGTTCCTATTGCATAGGTTTTGACCATTGATGGTGTTTGCTGAGGGGGTGGAGGTGGAATGGGTTGTTGATATGGTGTAGCGTATGTATTTGTAGGGGCATAAGGAAATCCCTGTGGTTGAGCGAACATGCTAAGAGAAGAGAACATATATCCTTCGGTAATTTGGAATACATGTTTAAGTATGGAGGAGCATTGCTCAGGAATGGATTGTTTTTGTACTAAACCGGGAGGTATCATATTTTCCACTTGGAGTGGCGTTATAAAAAATGGTTCTAGTTGGTGTTTGTTGTGAATACTGAGGAGGCATGCCCAACGTGCCTGTTCCTATGAGGAGGTCTACTTGGCTAGGATGATGTGGAGGATTGGAAGTTCCTGCCTGCATGAATTGTAAATTTTGACTTGCTTGAGCAAGTTCCAACCCTCTAACTTTCTCAACTAAGGCTGAGATGACCTCGTTTGGTGAAGACATGGTATTTTTCCTTAGTGGTGTTTGTTGTATACCTTGAGATTGTATAGGCATATGGTACCCAACTATGAATTGATTGGTGCCCTGCCAAGTTTCACCGAGGGCATTTCCTATAGGTGGAGGGATGGGGGTGTTTTCTTGGAACAAGACCTCAGCTTGTGTTTGAAAATCTCCTATAGATGGGTACATATTTTGAGAGAATTGTTCACTCCTAGAAAAATGTGCTAAGTATTCATCATCTAACAACATATATGGATCTGACTATATACTAATTTGTGGGCTAAGCAATACCTGAGGAGATGAACTAGATTCTCCAGTGAGTGTCATATTGTTTGAGCTTGAAGGCTCTGGTTGTTGCGTTTGAGTGAGCTGATCCAACTCCTCTATTTGGAAAGAAAAACTATATCTAATTATTTGAGGCAGATTTTGTGTTGAAAATCGGTTAGTTGAATAGTTTTCACCACGTGTTGAGAGTGAGGGTGATGGTTATCTATTTAGTTGATCATAGTATGCTTCAATACCTAGGAGAGGTCTGCCATATGCATCATATCGACATATTCGGGGGGTATATGAATACCCGTAGAATAATGGGAAAGAGCGAAGGTGGATGAAAGAATAGAAAGAGGAAAATTAGTTTGTTTCACGTCAGGTTCACCAATTTTGTATGATGGAAAAGTGACATGTGAGCATGGGAATCTACAAGTGACTCTTCCTCGCACCCGACCTCCCGAGGTCGTGCCGAGACAGCCGGTGGGGATGGAATACATGCAAGATGTAGATAAGCTAGTTAGGTAATCTTATGTCTTCAACACGTAATAGTGGGATCTACGAATCTAAGGTAAAGAAGGCCCTCCTAACCTGAACCGGTGTGATAGATCATTCGGCGAGGATAGCTGCTCGAAGGCTCCAATCAATATTGAGCTCTGTCGTGATCCGATCTATGGGTTACGGAATATGTGGAATATAACCTGTGGGTGCTTCGTATATGTCTCTCGACAAGGTCATGAAAATGGAATGGCTAAATATGTAGTGGATCTTTTGGTGTTTTATGGACAATTCTTTGGTCTAGTCCAGAAATCTTTAGCTTGATTAGCTGTTATGTTTAATAATGATAGTTGTGTGATAATGTCTAGTGGGAGTGGAGAGGATCTAAACACTAATGTTCACAAACTAGCGTCAACGTTGGATTGATTTGTAGGCCCGTTGGGTTGTGGGACTTGTGGATCACAACCGTAAGTTCGTGGTTGTTGTGGACCTCCTATGGTCATGTGAAGAATCAATCCCTTCTTCTGATCCCGAGTATCCAATAATCGTATGCCTTTTTGGCCTCTACGTTTAGAACTAAAAGTTGCATGATTTTCTCAGAGTACCTAACAGGTGTTCTGGCAACTTGGATACGTAAGCTAGTGTCTATATCAACGAGGAGGTCTCCTGCGTCATTTGTGGGACTAGTGGATCACAACCGAATGTTTGTTCTCTTTTAGGTCCTTCTACAGTCATACAAATGTCTATCAAGGCAATCTATAATTTGGCTGACTTGACCAAAATGTATGCACTTTTTCATCTTCTATGTTTAATCCCCTTAACTGTAAGCTGATTTCTAGTAGGTTTGTTGTTGTTCGAAAGACCTATATTTTGAGATTTTGGTCTATATCAATTATTGCTGCAACAATATTTGGTTGAGGCACGATTGGCTCAAAAATGTATTCCCTGGGCTCCCTAGGTCCCGTGATTGTCATACAAGATCAATATAAGCCTAACTAAAATGAAATAAACTAACTATGCGAGATATATCTACATATATATATATATATATATATATATATATATATATATATATTTGTATTTTTAATAGAATTTTAAATGGAATTGAAAGAAAACTAATCTAATATATTCGAGAAAATGACAACTAATCTAATAAGAAAATTAAAACAAACAAGGTAGCTCGGTGTAGCTACTTGCCTCTGCGATTGTGAGCTTATCCTAAATAACTAGATAAGCGATTAACTTAATTGAAAGATTCTTGATCCTACCTTACAAGTGAGGAATGAATTATAGTTTCTCAGAAACTATCAATCCCCACAACTTCCTTGGTAATATTGAGAATGACATTTAACTGAAATGAAATATTTCACTACTCTATTTGATATATTTTAACTAGAAATTTGTGAGATAAAACACGGAATTTGTAGAACAGTGGCGAATCTAGCGAGTGTATGACTTTGTCCCCTCGAGAATGGTATCCTCATTCCTTCATGTTCACATGAATCTAGAAGAGCGTGTATATGCTAGCATCAAGCGAGAAAAAGGTATTCGAACAATGGCAATTTGGATATAGATCGAATATAATGCGAGTAGGAGAGGGACAACATGTGAATGACAAAGCTTGGCATATGTAATTCCTAGCGGGATTTATTATGGGAATACAATGCAAAAGTCTTGAGAGATTCTAGAATCCACCTTCTCGTGAAGAACACAACCTGCAACTCTAATGGATGCAATCTATAAGCGATACTACTCTACTCTAAACTAATTTATATGAACAACGATGAACAAGTGAAGCAAGAAGATGGAATGGCTTCGAAAGTAAAGGAAAATCTAGCATGGATGCAAACATGAAAAAAAATGAACTCTAAGCAAGAATTGAGAGACTAAACAATGGAAAATGAGAAATTGAGAGGTAGTTTTGAGGGGCCATTTGCTTGAAAACAAGTTAGCTATTTATAGATTTGACATTCACCCAAAGGTGATTCCCATTAGAAATATTTTACCATTAAACAATGGAGAAACATTATTCAAGGGACATACAACATTAATACAAGCTAAGGCACTAGAGAAAAGCTGGTAAAAGTTGAAAATTTAGGCAAGTCGTGATTAGAAGAACGTGTGAAGGATTGCACACCTAAGCGGGGCAGCGGTTATAAGACCATCGCCCTACCAAAGGCGGCGGTTTCAGTCACTAAAGGTAAAAATATAAGAAATGAAGGGAAGAGGAATAAAAAAGCACAAGGAATATGGACAAAGCATTTGGGATGCTAACATATACTTTACGAGCTTTTACGGATCCGAAAAACTTGCGAGGTGACCTATATCATCATTGGGGCATGTGTAACATTGTTCGGTGGTATAGTACCTCTACAATTTTGGAGTACGTACAAGTACTTGATAGGACCTTTACCTATCCAATCCAATTGGGAGATGATGACACATCAATGAAAAATATCTCACCTGCACATTTACCCACTTTCAGAGGGATGTCATCTGAAGATCCTGACCAATTTCTATTTGAATTCAAGGTGCTATGTCAGACCTATGATTATAAAATAGATAATCAAAAACTCAAGTTGTTTCCATCCACCTTGAAGGATGCAACAATGAGGTGGTTCATGGGATTAACATCCAACTCTATTAGCACTTGGGCACAAATGGAGACTGCCTTCCTAGATAAATACCAAGATTATTGCAGAGGAAGAAATAGGAAGGAAGAATTCTTCAAAATCAAGCAGGAAGAGGATGAAAACATAGAAGACTATTTAGATGATTCCTCTTTGTTAGCAAAAGATGTGGATTTGTGCTTACAGAGGAATTAAGTAAAACCATCTTTCTCAAAGGTTTGGATGACGAATCTAGAGAAGCCCTTAACTTGATAGGAGGGGGAGATATTGATCAGATAAGAATGAATGGAATTAAAGAGATTTGTAGAAGTTATTCCAGAACAAGAGGTAGACCTAGAAAAGGAAAATCAAGAAAAGTTTGAATCTAGATATGAAAAACTAATGGATGAGTTGGAAAACTTTAAAATAGACATTTTAGTGTAATTAACCTCTACTATGGATGGATTACAAGGTAAAGAAAATTCTAAAACTAAACCATTGGCTATGTGTTGTCCTAGATGTAGGAAGAAGCATGCATTAAGAGATTATCCTTTGGATAAAACAGAAATGTGTCTTATCTGTGAATCTAAAGAACATGATACTAATGTTTGTTCTTTACTTCCTGTCATTAAAAATAGCTTAAACAAACCAAGTTGCCACATCTACAACTGAAGAATTGAATTTTGTTCAGAGACAACCTAACCAAGGGAATTTTATGCCAAGATCAGCTCCTAATCCATGGACAATGCCATGGGCTATTCAGGTAATACCACAAAATTGGGGACAACCACCTTGGGTACCTCAACCAACTTGGAACCCTCAAGATTGGGAAAATCAAGCCTGGTATGCTTAGGGACATCAACAACCAGAGGATGGTCAAGGAAATCCTTATACTTGGTCACAACCTAGATGGAACCCTAATTATTCCCAAGGAAGAACATATCCAAATCAGAATCAACAGGTCATCATGGGATCCCCTGCACAAAACTCAAAACTGAGAATGTTGTCCAAACACAAATACCAGCACAACTAGTAGCAAACCCTAGAAACAAACAAACAACTCCTATTTATGGAACAAAACCTGAAAAATCAGTTGATTTATATGCTATGGATTGTAAGGATATTCAAAATAGATCTGGGAAAATCATTAACAGTCCACTCCTTATAATCACTTTGAAATGTGAAGAAAATGAGAACCCTAGTATTCTTTCTGTCCAAAAGAGGATATAGAAAGAAAAGAAAAGAAGCAAGATAACAACACTAGTGAGACTCCATTTCTTGAGAGATTCAAAGAAGATATAGAAATCAAGGAGTCTGGATTAGTTCAGGAATTAAGGAAACTGAATACAGAAATACCACTTATGAAGCAATTAAAGATATTCCAGAATTGAACAAATTGATCAAAATATTATGCATGAAAAGGCCTGGAAGAAAGAGACAGTATCTCAAGACTATCAAAGTAGATGGGAAACTTATGATTTATTAGTAGGAAAACTATTACTTCCCAAATACGAAGATCTTGGAAGTCCTATTATTTCTGTCTCTATAGGAAATAAGGATGTACATAATGTTTTGATAGATTTGGGAGCTGCTATCAATGTAATGACAATGGATACTCTGAAAAAATTACCATTAACAGGTATACAACCTACTAATACCATATTGTAGATGGCAGATCAGTCTGTAGCAAAACTAGAAGGAATTATTGAAGACATGGCGGTGATGGTAGAGTCATGGGAATATCCAGTTAACTTTCTTATATTGCAGCCAAAAGGTAAAACATTGGGTTATCCCATTATTTTGGGCAAACCATGGTTAGCTACAGTTGCTGATTTGATAGATTTCAGGTCAGGTGATATGAAAATCTCAAATGGTAAGAACTCTAAACAAATTTTCTTATATCCTACCGCGTAACCTTCTACAGATAGTCATGAAAAATTGTGGGTTGATTCTCCTGAAACTAATAAGCAAAATTTTTCTTCTTTGGCTATGATCACATTGCAAGATCACATAAGAGAAGTAGAAGAGATGATTAATCCACCATTGGATTAGAACCTGCTGTCTACAGTGTAATCAAAAATAGTTCTAGAACCCGTGAACTTAGTTTCGGAACATACGACTATAGTTCCGGAACCACTACAGTTAGTTCGGAACCACGACAATAGCAGTTCTCTTTGATTGAAAATGATTTCACTCGGAGGAATGATATTTATCATGGGGAGAGGATGAATTGGTAGCTTCAGTTTCAAGTACATCAGGAAGTGGTGAAGAATTTCTGGAAAGTAGTAGTGACAAGGAATTTGGCCTGCAAAGAGATAAGTATCATAATTCTCATTACTGTCCTTTTTCCAAGATTCTGTCTCAAGGAAATTTTGGAGATGTTTCTACATACCATATGTTGTTACCACATGCATGTCCATTAAATACTTTAATGAAACCCTTTCCACAAATCAGTTCATCACATATCGAAACCAAGCATGTTGAAATTCAACCAGGAAAAACTTTAAACATCAATAGCTGGTTGAAAGAGGATGAAGAAGCTAAATTGTTTGATTTTCTAAAAAATCGTACTAAAGATTTTGCTTGGAATTACAAAGATATGAAGGGGATTCATCCAAGTATCTACACTCATCACATCTATACTGAAAACACTAAACCAGTTAGGTAGCCTCAAAGAAAGATTAATCCAACTTTAAGGGATATAGTCAAACAAGAAATTGAAAAACTATTACAATTAGGTTTCATCTACCCTATCTTAGATAGTCAGTGGGTATCTCCTCTTGTAATTGTTCCCAAAAAGA
The DNA here is from genome assembly GCA_018340775.1 of Taxus wallichiana var. yunnanensis. Taxonomy (NCBI): domain Eukaryota; kingdom Viridiplantae; phylum Streptophyta; class Pinopsida; order Cupressales; family Taxaceae; genus Taxus; species Taxus wallichiana. The sequence goes on from CM031242.1 coordinate 490,029,201, forward strand.
ACGGAAAATGGAGAATATGTTTTGACTATAGGGAACTAAACAAAACCACAATGAGAGATTATTTTCCCTTACCATCCATAGATCAAGTCCTAGATAACCTTTCAGGTAAATAGTACTTTTCTTTCTTGGATGGCTTTAGTGGGTATAATTAGATCAGAGTTGCTGTTGAGGATCAGGACAAAACTACATTTACATGTCCATGGGGAACCTTTTCCTATAGAGTGTTACCATTTGGTTTATGCAATGCTCCTGCAACTTTCTAGAGAGTTGTACTTGCAATCTTTGCTGATCTAACAAATGATTGTGTTGAAGTATATATGGATGACTTCATTGTACATGGAGATACATTTGAAGATGCTTTGAGAAATTTGGACAGAGTGTTAACAAGATGTGAACAACACAACATGTCTCTTAGTGATGAAAAATGTTTGATGATGGTGGATGAGGGAATTGTATTAGGACACCATATTTCACAAAAAAGAATTCAGGTGGATCAAAACAAATTAAGGATCATTTAAGATTTACCTATCCCTCAGACTCCCACATATATCAAATCATTTCTAGGACATGTTAGGTACTATAGATGCTTTATAAAAGATTTCAATAAAACAACTACCCCCATGTTTAATTTTCTAACCAAGGACTGTGAATTTATTTGGTATGAAAAGTGCCAACATGCTTTTGAAAAAATTAAAAACAAATTAATCAGTGCCCCAATATTGAGAGGTCCTAATTGGGAAAATCCATTTCATATCCAAACAGATGCCTCAAATTATTCCATTAGTGCAGTATTGGGACAAAAAGATGAAGAAGGAAAGATGTATGCCATTTACTATCTTAGCAAGAATCTTACTCCCACTGAAAAGAATTACACCACCACTGAAAAAGAATTTCTTGCTGTAATTTATGCAATCAATAAATTCAGACATTATATTATAGGGTACAAGATATTTATACACACAGATCATTCAACAATTAAGTATTTAATGAACAAACTAGTGGTTGGAGGAAGAGTCATTAGATGGTTATTACTTTTGCAAGAATTTGATATTACCATTGTGGACAAACCAGTAAATATAATGTGGTAGCTGATTTTCTGTCAAGACTAACCACCACAGGGAAACAAGATCCAGTCAAGGATAACTTTCCAGATGAACAAATGTTTGCAATCTCAGCAAGTAATGGTTTGCTGATATGGTAAATTATCTTGCAACTGGGAAGTTCCCTCCTTCTTTCACTAAGAAACAAATAAAGAAGTTAATTAAAACCAAGTGCACAATGCAAATGGTTAAATTAAATTATATTTAAGTGTGGCCTTGATTTTATCGTGTGCAGGTATGTAAGAGGATGAAATATTTGACATCCTCAAAGCATGTCATGATAAAACAAGTGGAGGACACTATTCAGTAAAAATAACAACTCATAAGATAGTTGGCACTGGTTATTATTGGCCATCTCTATACAAGGATGTGAAAAGATATATCAAGAGGTGTGATCCTTGTCAAAGGATGGGACATCCAACTTTCACCAATGAAATTAATCTTCACCCTCAAGTTGTGGTTAAACCATTTGAGAGATGGGGATTGGATTTTGTTGGTCCCTTTAATCCTCCTTCACAAGGGAATGCATATATTCTTGTATGTACTGACTATGTGACAAAATGGGAAGAAGTGCAGGCATTGACAAATGCCACTGAGGAAGCAGTTGCTGATTTCCTTTAGAACATAATTATGATCAAGTTTAGAGCACCAAGGAGCATAGTTTCAAATCAGGGACCAAAATTCATGTCTAATATGATCCAAGATTTCACAAGGTATTGTCAAATCAATCATAGGAAGTCATCTCCTTATGATCCATAGTCAAATGGACAAGCTGAAGTAACAAACAGAGAATTATAGAACATCCTTACCAAAACGGTTGAAGCTGGGAGAAAATATTGGGTAAAGAGACTACCTGAAGTTGTCTGGGCGTATAATACAACTTGGAAAACTACAACAGGGTTTTCACCATATGAATTAGTCTATGGAAAAATCCTTGTTGCCTATAGAATTTGAACTTTAGACATTGAGGACAACAATGAAGGTGGGAATTGAATTAAATGCAGCTCAAAAAGAAAGAATCCTTCAACTCAATGAGTTGGATGAATTAAGGATGGAAGCACTTCAACAGATAGAGATGATTCAAGAGCAAAGGAAGCAATGACATGACATACATATCAAGAAAAGGCAATTCAAAGTAGGAGACTAGGCATTACTGTTTGACTCTAAGTACCAACAATTCAAGGGAAAATTAAGAACCATATGGTTGGGACCTTATCAAATTGATCAGATTTTTGACAATGGTTCTATTCAGTTACTTCCCATTGATGGCAGCAGCAGAACACTCTTGGTCAATGGACATAGGCTGAAACTCTATAGGAAGCCTCCCACTAAGAATGAATTTTTGAGGAAGATTGAAGCAGACAAAGAATTTGATCATATGGAAGAACTTAGTTCTTCCAAAATGATCAAATAATCAGATGATAGATCTAGAATAAAGGGAAGAAGATGAAAACCAGTAAATGACATCTTCTTCCCAAAAATAAAAATAAAAAATTAAAAAAAAAAAAAATTCTCTCAAGGTCAATTGAAAACCAGCAAATGGCGGTTGACCTCTTTTTGGCTAGTTCAAATAAATGAATTCTTTTGAATTCTAGTTGTCTTATCTAATCATGTTTTGTTCCACTTGTAGGAATGACGAGTCATCATAGAAAAGGATTACATCATCAAGTATGGTAATTATGTCTTTTAACTTATTTAGGGTTGATTAAATGTTTGCATGTGTGATGTGACTTAATTTAAAAAGTAGGTATGATGAGTCATTTATTTATACATTATGATTACAAGTGTGTAATCATGATATTGATTTGGATGGAATAAGTGGTGGCATGGTTATCATTAATAATCATTATTGCAAACATCAAGTGAGATAAAGATTAAAAAGTATCTTGAGGAAGGAGCAGTGAATTGAGTTGGTATTCGCAACAAAGAACAGAGAATTCAGATGTTCCATAGCTAAGAACTAAGGTTCCACAGCTAAACACAGAGGTTCCAGCCAAGCCATTAGTTCCATAGCTAAGGAGAAGGCCTATAACCAATTCACATGAAATCAAGGAAGACAAAACTCAAGCTGATATGGGGATTAAGAAGAAATCAGAACCAGAGGACGATTCCCAGCTGCTCGTAGATGAAGAAGTAGCATCCATCTTTGAGCATGCAGGATGAATTGAATTCTTGAAGAAATTTTCAAGGCATAATGATGAATTGGTAAGAGAATTCGTCATAAATCTAGAACAGTCTAGAACAAAAGTAAGAAATGTCTTTATTCCTTTCTCTATAAATATTGTAAGTAATGTGTCTGGAATACCCATTGTTCATGTCCCACAACCTGTAAAGGGGACTTTGAAAGAACTGGTAGAATTCTTGCTATAAGAAGAAGAAGCTGAAACCCAGTATATCTATAATATAAATAAAATCATAAAAGGGGTCAGAAGGGCCAGTTTTCCCAAACCCTTTGATAGGGTAGCATTCTGGATAGTAAAATATTTAACTTGTGATGGTCAGTTTGGGTCTGTGGGAAAGGAGGTCTTAAAAATGCTCATATATCTGAAGTATGGAGCCACCAAGCCTGAATACATAATAAACCTCCCAGGGTTTCTTTTTGATTCCATTCAAACCATGGCTCAGAGATATTCCTGGGGTGTTGGAACAATTAGACATCATGGTCTAATTCACTTAATATGCTAGCACCATTTCCTATCAAAAAAGAATGGAGAAGAAATTTGGGACAAGTTTCTTGGCAAGTTCAAGAAAAACCCTAATATTATCATAAGGGAAATTCCAGCCCCATTCTCTCCTTCAGCTAATCTAGAAATTGATGCCCCTGTAGAAGAACAGAGGGAAATGGAAAGAGAAAACATACCAAGGAAAAGAAGGTCGGTGAGGAAGATAAAAATAGTAGAGCCTTCTGTACCTATGAAGGAAATTCCATCTTCCACAGTAGCTTTAGAAGAACCAATATCTATCTCTGACAGTGATAGCTCACCCACACAAGAACCAGAAAGAATAGTAAGAAGAAGTTCTAGGGGAAATTCACTACTGGGCATATTGAACTTCCCTAGATAAGAAAAATTCATAAGAGGTCAAGGGGAACTCCAGAAGTAAGGAGTGAGCAGGAAAGGATGGAAGAGGAAGTTGCTGACATTTTGGGCAGCATGGCCATGACTCCACCTGAGCCAAGTCATGTTGAAATGGACAGAGGAGAAGAGATATTTGATGATCAAGATTTTTAGGAGTTTTCTGAACCTTCAGCAGTGCCACATGAAGAAGAAGAATTGGCATCTAGGATAAGAAAAGGAAAATTTCCTTTAATAGAGGAATGCCAAACTCCTCAAATAATCTCAGAGGAAGAGAATAGACAACAAGTTAAACAGGTTCTATTCTTGTCCAGAGTAGAGCTTATTATCAGAGAAAAAGATGAGGAATTAGACTTCCTCAAACTTAAATTGGAACAAAGGGAAATGCTCATTAATGAGCTAATAACTCAACTTGCAGCTAAAATCAAGAAGTATCAACAACCAAGAAGCGGTGATAGAAAAGAGGAAGAGTCCAGACTTCCGTAAAAGCAGTCTATGTCCACAACCTCTGCACAAATTGAGTTGACCTATTTACCACTTTGAAACAACAATGGGATGATATTTGCAAAGAGCTCAAAGAAGCCAAATTATCAAATGAGGAATTAAATACCAAGATGGAGGAAGAGATGAAGGCAAGAAAGGAATGGGAAGAAAAATTTTATAAGGAGGAAGGAAATAAATATAAATGTCTTGCCAAAATTCATATGGTCTGTATTATGAGTGAGAAATTGCTTGCCTACAGGAGACCTTCTCCTACATATAGTGTATTTTTGGAAGAGCAGTTCATTCGCTGGCAATTGTCAAGAATTGCATGTGGGATTCCACATGAATTACAAGATGAATATGAATTCATGAAAGCTTACTCTCTATCCAGCTCTAAATAGAAAAATCTCCTGTGTGAATTTTATCTTTACAATTATATGCTACAGAAAAACACAGGATTTATGATTAACTTCTATGTAGGGGAGAGCCAACTCAATGCATTTGTCTCTCTTTTGCAAAACCAAATTACATGGAAGGAAAGAGAATCTGAATTTTTATTGAAAGTTAGCTCAACAGGCCTTTGCATGAGAGCTCATTATGGTAAACCTTCTACCTTACACATTTCAGAACTCATGCCTTTGATAAGAGATTCAAGACACATTACCCTGCTATTATGAAAAAGAGTATTGATGCCTTCACCTCCTATGAGGAGGAAAATTTTAAGATATTTATGAAGGATGCTCAAAAAGATGGGAACTCTTTACTGTTGCTTTGAAAAGAAGGGAAGTAATTTCCCCTACAAATATGATATGGAGTTTAGAGAGGGCCAAAGCATTATGCACAATAATTCCCCAAGTAAATGAAACCTATAGCCAAATATAGATGGGAATGCGAATGAGGCCACCTCTACTTCTCACCCCCATGTCTCCTTGGCGAACAGGGAACCTCGAACCCCACTAAATTTCAAAGTGGGAGAGGAAAATAAGAAAAGGAGATGGGTACAGTACATTTGAGCTTAAGCATTGGAAAATTCGAGATCGACCATTTGATCCGAGTAATCAAATGGAATGCGAACATATGATCCCACTTTTAAAAAATGAATTTGTAAAGGGACTTACAAATAAGTAAGTCGGGGAAATGATGAGGTGAGTATATGTCCAATTAATGTATAATATATGATCTCATCATACTCTCCTTTTGATTAAGTTTGATTGCATTGTGTGACTTTTAGTTGATCTGATATGAGTTAGGATGTAAGCATTGTTTGTTTTGATTGATTGTTATCCTAATGTTAAAAATTTGAAATTCCTAACATAGTGTGTGTTTAAATTCAGTTTTATAATAAAGTAGGTCTAATCAGTCACGGAAATGAAGTAGGTGGCATTCAGTATGTTTTGATAGCCTCACGATCCTACATAGCTTAGTTAGGAACTTCCAAGCTAGTTTGGAACTTTCAGACTTAGTTCGGAACTCTAGAATTTAGTTCAGAATTTTGACTTATTTCGAAACTCCTAGTGACAGATCTGAAAAATATCACATGTTTTGGTTCTTAACAATTTCCTATGGTTCTGGAACTTTTCCAAAGTTCCAGAACCGATAGGAGTTATATATTTTAAAAAACATCCAGAAATTTTACATCTACAATCGAAAGGACGAGAAGATTTCGAGAATGCGAGATCCAGGAAGAAGAGTTATCCTATAGTATCTCGATCAACTCGCCATCGACTCAACATCTATTCTCGGGCATGATTCGATATCATCAAAATCATTGAGATAGCTAGGATTGTAAAATTTATATAAATGCAAACTTGCATTAGATAGAGATCAAAGATTAGAGATATATAGAACAAAGAAAATAAATAAACTAAGTATCTAGATCCAGTATGTTTTGTAATACTAAATGTTTTCATCAATAAAATAGCCATTTTGATTTGAGAGAATTCTAAGTTGTTAAAATCTTGATTCAAGGAGGAGCAAGGGCCCACTCCCTCAAGGACCAGGATATTTATTTATTTGGTATTTATATTTCTTTAGGAAGTAGCTTAGATCTGTTAATTTTGTATTGCTTTAGTTCTTTCAATTAAATTCTATTGCATACTTGTTCCTGTAGGTGTTTAGATAAATCTTTATATTTCTTGCAATTGTTTTCAAGAATTTTAATCTGAGAGTTTACTTTCAAAAGCAAGTGTGTTTATTTTCCAATGGTAAGTGTGTTTCCTTTCAACAAGCTTTCAGTGTTTTTATTTTCAGCAAGTTTTCATAGTTTGATTTGAATAAGGTTTTACCAAGAAGTCCTTAAGACATTAAAGAGATCCCCCAAAAATATAAAAATAGTTACAGTCAACTACTAGATCAGTTAAAGTAATCTTGTTGCATATAGCTTTGGACACACCCCTGGTTTGATATGACATCAACAAGAAGTTGATTAAATGAAGGGAATAATGACACCCATCAAGGCCGACATGCGGGGACAAGAGAGGAACATGGACCACGGGGAGAAAGAAGAGGTTGCAACAAAGGAGAGGCAAAAATAGGGGAATGAAGAAGAGAAATACATGAAAAAACCCTCCTCGAAAGGACATCAAAGGGGTTCAAAGTGCTGACAACATTTGAAACTTTGGGAATGAACTTGCCTTTGTTCTTTGGGGAGCGGACTTGCTCTTTAGAATTAGAAGATAGCTTAGATGGGAAATCCGGGAATGATGCTCAATGGTTTTATAGGTGGAGTAGGCTGTGGGATGTATTCATATTCAATGGGTTGTACCCAAGTTCCCAGCTCAGAGTGGAGATCAATGAAGGATGGAAGTGGTGAACTAATGTCAACATTGACACAAAATCTGGTGTGGATAAATCTAGAACCCACTTTGGTAGCTTGATCAACAACTATTAGTGAACCAATGGAGAGGGTGATGCCTTCAATGACAACAAAGTGCCAAAAATCCAAGGGGAGCTCAGGGAGACGAACCCAGATCGACGCTTGGGTCATGGTTTCCATTTTAGCATTGAATTTGGGTGTCCAACGATGGAGATAAAAGCCTCTCCAACCAAAGAACCAAGGGCCACCAAGAAAAGCATGGGAAAAATATTCTTTATGGGAAAAATTAAAAAGCATGAAACCATTGGAAAGAGCAACAATATCAACTAGACCACAAGGAGCCCATTTAATATGTACCCATTTGCGAATCTCTTCCAATGGAAGTCTGGGCCCCATAAGTTTCATCGACCAAACAACTCCTTAGAGGCTTGCGTAGCTTGGTGATTGAGGAAGTGATTTTTAAGGACAAATTCCCATTAATGTGTTGAGGTTGAACTTTCCCAAGGACTGCAAATTTTGAAGAGCCAACAAAAACATATTTCCAGGAGCCGACAGAGACGTCAACAGGGTCAAGGGATGACCCAGTCGGATCCGACATCGAAGTAGGAACCAATCACAATAGAAATTTAAAAAAATTGTAGAGGGAAAAAGGTTGGTCCCGAAGAATTTAGTCATGTTCTTATTAAAACACAAAGTAATACATTTATTTCAAAAACAACCTTATTCACCCAAGTGAAAATCTAATTAAATCAGGGCCCTAGATTTGTTTTAATCTCTTTTGTTACATATGCTAAATTGAAAACCAAAGTGTGAGGATATAGTTTTCTAAACCTATTACTTCATTTCTATCTTCTCATTCATTCGGTGTTTTCTCCAGCTTTTTTTTGTAGGTAAGAAGGAGGCAATGGAGGAGCTAGGGAAAGCATGGAAGGAGGGTTTCATATCCAAGTTTTTATCTCTTCGGGTTGATCTAATGGATCTATGGATTTCCTTGGCAGTTTTATTATGTATTTATTTTTATTTGAGTCGGTTAATGCTCGATTGTGAGGAAGAGATAAATAGTTATTGCAAGTTTAAGAGTAAATTAGAATACATGCTTGCATACATGTAAGCCGCATTTTTATGGTCCAAGCGGGGTGGTGGAAGGGTAAAGACCAGGCTATATGGCCTTTAACATGGTAGATTAGGCTTTTGGGGGATGGGTGGGATAATCGTCCCACCCTCAACTACCATGTTTTCTTTTTTATTAAAACCAACCATTAACAAAGAAAGTGCTTTGACCCATGCTAATAAAAGAAAATTAGTTTTAATTTTTTTGAATTCATTTTGAGTTATTTCCATATCCTTATAATCACTAATAAAAGTATATATATATATATGGTATTTTTAATTAACTCATCCCACTCACAAAAAGAAAAGGCTACGACCATGAGTATTTCATTTTATTTTTTAAAGGAATTTTTTTCCTTATATTCTTTTACACTGAACTTTTATAATCATTTTTTAAAAATAAGTTCTATTTTTACTTGGAGAATCCGGATTTTGATCTAATGCGGGCATAAGGCTTACACACACGATATATATATATATATATATATATATATATATATATATATATATAGAGTTGTATTTGAACAACAAATGATTTATTTAATATAAACAAGCTAAAATAACTTGTTGGTTTTCTATCAGAGATATAATGGAAAATTTATATTTTAAAACTAGAATATAATGTAATACATAAGAAAATTCTTTAACTTATATATTTAACAACCCCTTACATTCTAGAAAACAACAAATAAAATTATGTTCTTTCCATTTGCACAAGGTGAGCACAGGTAAATATGGAGTTCCCAAACCCAAAAGACCCATTAACTTAAAATCCCATTATGGGTAATATAAGATGCACAATTTCTAGATTTCAACCAAGAAAGAGGAGGATAATTTCATTTCATAATATTCAACATTATTTTATTCCCTATGTTGAATTATCCCTTTTAAGACACACAAAAGGAGAAAACAAAAGAGAGATTTTAAACCAGCAACTGTAAGTAAGCTTTTACATTTTGCAACAACATTTTCACCCATGATTTTAACTATTCAAAATACAGGTCATAACAACTACAATAAATTATAATGTTCTTTACATAATGAAAATAACAACTTTAAAATAGAATAATTATAACCCCTCCTCACAAGAGGATAAAACATGCCCAAATTTCCAATGAAAAGCAACTCCATGCACATAACAGAAGTTTGCAACTTTTATAATTTTAAAGAGCCTTTTCAAGATCCATGACATCCAAAACCCATGAGAAATCAACTTATTTACCTCTCAACCTATAGGCATCATTGCATGCCTTAAGGTGGACCAAAATGAAATGCTAGCCTCCTCCAATCCCATGGGAAAAAGGGATGGGCATGCATAAAACCAATAATAGATAATGGTCACAAAAACACGGTGAAGGATACAATACTAATGAAATACACCCCAAAAAGCATGTAACATAACGATTCTAAGACTTGAAAAGCACCAAAATTCTCAACGAGGGAAGAAGGGATAAGATATCCGGTGAATTGCCAAATTTGTGACCAAGTTAAACACAAGTAAACCACCATCTCTTTATCTCTCCATGAGATATCATAATATTCTCCTTATCTCTCTATAAATTCTCCCTTATCCCTCCATGCCCTTTAAACCAAATGAAGGGGTAAACCAAAGTTCCTCAATTTTTCCATCAAGCATGAGGGTGAGTAAAAATGGGATTCTTCCCTCTTCCCACACATGCCCAAAATCCAATCCATGCAAGATTGGATGGGAAAACAAAAGACAAGAAAATTGAACAACCAATTCCAATCCACACAACAAGAAAATTTTTTGAGGTAAGATCCTACCTCAAGATTAAGAAAGTGTTCCAATCTAAGCTTCCACAATCCACTTCCTTCTCCTTACAAGCTCCCAAAAGCAAACCCAAAGAAAGAAAAAAATGAAACAAGTAACCCCAATCCCTTCTACAAGAGGGGATGATATAGAAAAATAACAACCCAAAGGACCAAATGGGAGGGTGACAAGTGTCACCCTCCACCTATGTTTCAACCAATCCAAAATATCCAAAATTTGCATCCGAAAATCCTAAATTAAAAGATAAGAAAAAAAAATCCAAGAAATCATAAAGAACCCCTACATCCCAACACCATTCACATAATCAAGAATTTTTCAGAAAATATGAGGGAGAAATGGCCAAATGGGTTGAATTTTCCTTGGAAAGAGCCCACCTAGCCCCAGGGATAGGACCTAGGGGATCTTTCAAGGAAACTTTAGTCCATAACTTTCCTTATACACCTCCTAAATGTCACCTTTTTCCCAAATCCGAGTTTAGGGAAAATATGACATTTAGGAGAGGTAGTTGGGCTCATTTGATCTATGATTAGGTGTCCTAAATCCTCCATTAGGAAGACTAAAACAAGACATAATCAAATTTGTATAAATCCAATAGTTTGAGTTAAAGTCAATATCAAAGCTAATAGAAAAGATGATAAGAATTATTAATAGAAATTCCATAGTAAGAGGGGTTACAAAACCAATAAGATAAGAAGGTAATAATAATACAACATCACAAGGGGGGTTTAAATAATCCACAACAAGACCAAGGTCAAGAAAGGTGACCCATAGCAAAATAAACTAGGAAGGAACTTTGGCCTTTTAGGGCCCATTGTGCTGGTTCGAGACATCCCCTGCCTGAGTCCCATGTTTCTCATGTGGTGAAACCTATCATCTGCACACTCAAGTTAAACATTATACCTACCCAATAATAGCTAACAAATATGACAACAATGTAAGCAATATCTCAATGATTAATCACATATGATCAACAACTAGCTAGTGAATAATCAAACTATGATCCACCAATAGTGTATGGTGTCCCTAGATTTCACCCGAAATGGGACTACCCCTTTAAAAAAATCATTCTTTTCAAGTAATGGGTCATTTTGTGTTTGTTTTTCCCTGCGATTGTTTGCATTGCTCTAAGGTATCACCAGAGAGTCATAAAATTCAAATTCCCAGTGTAACCACATGTTGAAACTCGCTCAATCCCTTCACCAGATATTGTGACTGCAAGTGTTTTATTTGTTTATTTATTAAATAAATAAAGTTATTTTAAAAATAGATTGAGCTAAAATTGGAGGATTTAGGTTATATAAAGCACTTCACCCCATCATTATTACCACAAAACATTCACCCGAGGGGAGAATTTTTGTAGATTAGCTAATTGGAGAATTTTTTGAGCAATTGCCTGCAGTTTCTTTTGTTTTTTAATTTCTTTTTGTTTGTGTTTTGGTTTGTTTTCACCGACAATTCCTGTATCCTATTCATTCTTCCTTCCAGATCTTTCCCTAGACATAGGGTTTTGAAAATTTATCCAGTATTTTTAATTACTAATCTATCTACATGTGATTAGAGCTCAAGATTCTTTCAGAAGATTGCAAGAAGTTACTTTGTCCAAAAAGGTACAAAAATGGATTTTATGAAAATAAGAAAAATATTGCCATCAATGCGTAGAGCTTGAGAAGATATGCACTTTTAGAGAAAATGACACCTAAAATGAAGCCATAGAATGAAAGTTATGACACATGTAAGTTTTTGCCGCTATAATGCTCTGGACCCTTTCCAAAAATGGAAAATTTTATTCTCTCCGTGTGTTTTCTTCACAAAAATCCAAAAAGGAAAGAAATGTTATCTTCCGCCACCGCATGATTTTAAGGGTGCCTTTCATGTCCAATTTCCACGTTGCCTAAAGTGACGTATTTTCACACAAATTTTAATGAAGAAGTTACGATGCAAGTCACACTTTTGGAAAATAGCTATTTTTCATGTAAGTCACAATTTTGAAAGGAAGGGTTTAAAAGCGCGATTGGGAATTTTGGTAGTGGCGAGATACAGTGGGAATTTCTTTCCTACATAACATGTTACTTTTTCCCATGAAGTGAAAATCACTTAAGCTACAATGGGAATATTAGAAGTGGCAGGGCGGGAATTTATTTCTTACATAATAGGGTACTTTTTCCCATGAAGTCAAAATCACTTAAGCTACAATGAGAATATTAGAGGTGGCAGGAAGGCGTGAATTTCTTACCTGCCTTACAGGTAAAAATACCATTATAAAATAAAAATAACTTAAAGCACCGAAGGGAATTTCTTACCTACCTTGCAGGGTAAAAATTCTCATTATGAAAGTAAAGTCACTTAAGTGAAAAGCAAGAATTTCTTGCCTGCCTTGCAGGGTGAAAATTCCCATTATGAAAGTAAAGTCACTTAAGTGAAAGCGGGAATTTCTTGCCTACCTTGTAGGGTGAAAATTCCCATTGCTTTGACTTCTTATTTTTAACATGACTTCTAGCCAAAAAGTGCAACCCATTTTGGCATAGCTAAATGTCTAAAAGCTGATTTTTTTAAATTTCCAGAAGCATCCAGTTTTGGCGCCTAGGGTTGGAGAAGCTTTCTTTTTATTATTTAGAGCATTTGCATGTTGATGTGAGTGCACAAGTGAATAAAATAATATTTTTAGCTTGCTTGACATGCAAGAAAAGTCTAAAAATAGAGGGCAACAAACTTTATAAGCAAATTTTGGTGATGAAAATTGAGTATTCATGCCATGGACTCCATATTTGTCTGAATCAATTATAGGTATTCATCACAGATGCCCATATTGGTGAAGAAAGAAGAAGTCAATATCTGATACATTGAATATATCTTCAGAATCAGAGGGAGAAATAGATCCAGATCTCATAATTGCAAAAGCTTTTGACAAAAATCATCATCTTGTTTCTAATACAGCCTAAGTAGAATTCATTGCATGGAAAATTCATTCTAGGATCTTGTGCATGTGATCTCAATATACCATTTGAAGTATTCATTGGGTTACTTGTATTTGCATTCAGCCAGAGGGATTTATATAATTTAAAATTGCTCATATGCAATTAAAAATAAAAGATGATGAGTTTTGTCTAAATTGTTTACGGAAAACATTGACCTTTGGTGCACTTACCGGAGAATAACTAAAAAAGATTCAAGGATAATAGGGAAGACATTTCGAGAGGCAACACCCATAAGAAAAGTCGATTTAGTTGCTTCTAGATCTAGTTTAGTGAGAATCAAAGCAAAAGAGTCAACCACATGCGAGAATATGGAATAAGAACAAGGTAGGAGTGTTGCAACTTTCTTCTAATTTATTTTCCACTTTCTTCTTCTTTCTCTTATTTTCTCCGACAAATTAATTGAGCAATCTTAAGTGATTTGTTTAAAATCCGTTACTTTAAGAAGTCAATTGGAAATAGGTGGTGACATACAAAACGAAGGTTCTATTTTCAGTTATAAATCATGCATGTCATGCAAAGAGGGATTCTAGGAGAAAGATTGCTAAGCGCTTCCTTTTTCATGGCTTCCACATGTGACAATTCACTAAAAAAACTTCTTATTTGTAATTTCCCTCTATACACTATAAATAGAAGAAGAGCCCATGGGTTAAAGGATCAAAATTTGTAATCAACATTCTTGTGTTCCAGGACTTTGAGTTGAAATCCCTACTAGCTTTATGCAAGTAGAGGAATAGAGAAGAGATTTCCAGAGAACTTTGTGTCAAAGGTGCATTTTTCTTCTTATTTCTTTCTAGATCTATCCATCAACTTTGTGTTATTATAGTTCTGATCTAAAACTATCCTTTGCTTTAAATTATGTATTTAAAGATCTATTTGTTTTATCCATGTGCATGCGATCAACTCTGTGAACTATTGATTGGGTTGCACATCTTCCCTCCTTTCTTCCTGCTTTCTATTATTTTCCTCTTCTACAAATATTTCTTTTCTTTTACGATTATTTACTTGTGTAGTAAAATTGTTTAGTTATGGTTCATGAGCTACATAGTTAAAGTAATACCAACAAATAGATATTAGGACATATAACTGACAAAATCTTACACGGAGCCTCACTGGTAAATGAGGGAGATTTATCTCATGACTTCCTAGGTTTTCAGCTGTGCAAAAATCTAGCCAACAGTTTTTGGTGACTCCGTTGGGGAACAACAAAAATTAGCAGACTAGAGATTTCTCTTGCCAGTTCCCTTTTATATTATAATCTCAACTTGGCATAACGTCCATTCATGCAGTCTAGTAGAGCTCAAAGAAGGATTGACCATTTTTATAGATTGCAGGAGCAGTTTAATTTTAGTCATCCTCCTCAAGTTAGAAGCCACAGATCCAGTCTTTCACCAGGAAGAAGAGTGCAAAATCCTCCAGATCCAGATTGTGTCCAACACAATCCAATAACTGGGATTATTCACCAAGTCTATTTTCAAAGAAGACACGATCCTTTCATGGTGTAGAAAATCTAGCCAATAGTGTAACAATATGGGAACACAATAATGCATCTACAAAAATATATACCATCTTGAGAGATCTCATAATCTAGTAATAATCATCACATTGATACCATGAGAACATCAAGCATATTGGCATCTTATGCAATGTATATCCTTGTCATAAAATGAGTTAACATCCAAAAGTGACATATAATTATCCATGTAATGTAACAACATCATCATCAAAATGGAAGACATCTAATAATTAATGCCTCAATCAAAATAATATGATGTTATAATGGGTCAACATGGTCCCAAATGGGTGTTGACACATTATGGTTTAGGTGTTGTTATTAATGTAAAACCCCATTAATGAAAAATTGGATGATGGAGTGGATTCATATGATTCTTAGAGTGATGATGACATGGAGATTAAGGTATGTTCTTGGTTTCATGAGTTGATTAAGTGAGAATTGCTTGTTCTAGCAAGCCTATTCAGGTGATATAACTAGCCTAGGTGATGGTGCATGGAGGTTAGAGCTACTTGATATCTTAAGGAACATTTTGGAAGCATGAAGATCATGATTAAAGAGTGTTTATGAACTATCATGTGTTTCAGGCACAAGTACGGGTGGATGACCAAGTTTTAGGTGCTCATTTGGACTAGTTTTGGGTGTTAAGAGGAATAAGGATGATTTGTGGAGCCATGAGATCTCATGGATGCATGTAGGAAATATTTTCATTATGTACCAGGTATTTTAGGGCCTTTTGGAGTGTTTATATGATGAGTTACAATGTTATTTTAGTTGACCCTAGCCTTTACAGTGTAAAACCCTAAGGGCTAGTCATGTAAGTCCTATTGTATGGAGAGATGGAGAAATTTTTGAGCTTAGTTGATGATTAGAGATGATCCAAAGGGGTGTTATTGAGTTGTGTTAAAAATTTGGAGTCATTCTGTAATGGTGATTTCAAGATATGTCAATTTATGTGAAACATGATCCAAGAAAGGGTCATTTCCATTTCGATTTGTAACTTCGATGATGAACTTTGGATTGTGTGCTTTGCATGGTACCTTGTGGATTTTAGGGATGTTTATATATTGAGTCTAGAAGGTTTCAAAAAAATAATGAGGTCATTTCAGCATCAAGTTTTTATGAATGAATGTTAAGAAGGTAAACAATTTTATATGTTCTTGAAATCCTAGTTCAAAAGTGGTAGTAGAGAAAATGATCATAAGTGACCATAATTGATTGATAGTGTATATATGATGATTAGATGCTGTAGAGGATGCCTCTAGGTTTCTATAAATGTATGGTAGTCATTTTGGTGATGAGTAGACCCTACTCAAATAGGCCCGTTTCTAAAGAAGTTTAGTTTGGGACAAAGTTATCTAAAGAAGTTTCAAAATAAATTGAAATTATGTTGAGTATGTGAGTTATTATTGCTTACCATGGTGGTTTTAGGTCATGATGATTCAGTTAAATGGTCAAGTACAATCTATTTGTGTTGACTAGTCAAATGCCAGTTTTGGGATGGTTTCTAGTAGTTTACGAGATGAGTTTGGTTTAAGGCCTTCCACTTAGGGTTTGAAGGAGTTAGAATATGTTCTAGAAAGAGGGTTTAGAGGGATTTCCAGTGGTATAATTTTTTTCTCATGGTGAGTTGATTTGATGTGGTCTCTAGGTTAGTTTGTGGAGATGAAGGTTTCTTGATTTTTAGGATAAGACTATTTTTTTGAAAGATTGAGTTGGTTGAAGCATGAGATGATTGAGTTGATGATTGTTATCACTTGGAAAGTGACAAGGGATGAATTTTGTTCCTAGCGAAGGAATTTAGAGGTCTTGAAGGTGACAAAAAGGGTGAAAACTACCTGAGTTTGTAAAACTTGTTGTTGGGCAGCTTGTTTTGGTGAAGTGTAAAGTTGTTGTGGTTTTAGTATATGACTGTGTAAAAGGTATAACTTGTTTAGATGTGTTATATAGGTTATTTATGTTTCCATAGAGTGCTAACATGTCATATTTGAGATAATATTTGGTGGTTCAGAGGCCCAAAGGTGAAATGAGGATATTAGAAGCAACATTTTTATGAAAGATATGAGCTAGAGGGCCCATTAAAATAAATAATTTAATTAGTTAAATTATATTTGCGACCATGTATGATGTTTTTTTGTTATATTACTCATGTTTGGTGAATATGGAAGTTTGACTAAGCATGATTTTGTGGTTAGTGGTTTTTGCTATTTTAGTGAAGCGGTTTTGAGGCATTTTGGTGTATGATGAGAGGTTTTGAGCATTCCGAATGACATGGGTCAAACGTGAATGTTTTAATGAATCATATGAAATGATTTTAATTTGGTATGGTAAAAAAAGATGAAAACTAACCTATTTTGATTTTGAATCAAGGAGAGCTTATACAATTGATGTTTTGGATGCAATTTGTAACTAGTTGAGCATATATGAAAAGTGAAACCTAGGTAAGAGTGTTTTACAAGTATGAAGGCTGATTTTCAGAGCTGAGAGAGTGAATTAAAGGTTGAATAATGTTTGGAAGAGTGTGTGTAAGGGTTTGAATAAAAGATAAGTGAAGAAAGTGAGAGATAGAGTGAGTTGGAGAAGTTAGGGTTTGAACAAGGGTTTGAAGGTGTTTGGAGCTAGATTTTGTGATCACCATCAACTGAGCTATTACAGTAATTTATCCGTGATATTATCATCAAAATATTTTGTGTTGAGATATATTCATGCAAGTCTTTTCTTGTGATTTATATTAATAAGGGTTTATTGGTTAGTACTTCTTGTGGGGTTGGTGCCTCACTAAAGAAATCTGTTGTGATGTGTAATATTCACTTGAGTCTTTGTTATGAGTAATATTAGAAAAATATTTAGTGGGTTTTCTTTCCCTTGAGGGTTTCCCACTTATATCTTGTGTTATGGTGTTGCTTCTCTTGTTCATGGTTTATTGCATGTTGTTGGTCTGAAAATCGTCGGTTGGGCGAGATCTATGGATAAACAAGCCAACAGCAGTGAAGGGCATAGCCCCTCTTTGAGACAACAAAGTGAAACTAATTTATTGCTATTCTACCAAAGCAAGAATGCACAAGTCCTACATTATTCTACCTTCAGGGGTTTGGGATCTCGTCCTAGTTGGGGTATTTTTGACTGTGAGTAGAAAGGGACGAAGGGAAGAGAGGAGATATGATAGCTCTAAAGGGAGAAAAGAAATGAATTCCAAAGCAGAAAGGTCAGAGGGTTTATGTTTTGGGCTGGTAGTAGATGAGCCAAACCTACTTGCATAAATGAACAAAGTAATACTGATGAGAAAATGACAAAAAAGTAGAGATAGATTTGACAGAAAAGCAACATAGATCTAACTTAAGAAAGATCTAATACACATAACACATCCATTGAGCACAAAGTCTTAATTTCTATATTAATATTTTATGTTTACAAAAAGTACAAATCCTTTTCCTTCTCACTTCTATTTTTCATCTAAAAAATGTCCACCACCTGAATACAACAAGTATCTAAGTATATATAGAAGGAGAAGGAGAAAGAAGGTAAAAAGAAAACCAACGACTAATTACAAAATATTTACAAAATATCTAAAAGTCAACTGTTGACTTTGGGAAACTTGGTGGATGACAACATCTCATGGTGCAACATGGATGATGTCATCATTTGTGCTAACAAAATTTTAAATAATTTTACAAAAAAGGAACACCCTAGGAGAAAGGAACCTATTCATCATCATCCCACGGCTGGAAAGGAGTATCTTGCTTTTGCTCAGGAGAGTAAATATGAAATTGAGCACGATACTCCAAGAATTTGCTAATCATTGGTTGAAGTTGATCTTGAGCAAGACCCTTGGTGTGATCGCCGATGACTTCACAAGTCTCCTGTTCATCTCTGAGTCATTCTGGGAGCTTGAAGTATTCATTACCGCCTCCATGTGTATCCAACAAAATCATGAAGAGCGGAAGGTTGTTGATAGATTCTACGTCAAAAGTGGCTTCTAACCCTAACCCTTGCGATGCAATCTCCTTAAAGATATGAATAGTGTCAACTGCCTTCCTCAAGGCGTATGATGGGGTGAGCAAGCCTGGAGACATCCTTAGGATGATCTGCTCCATTTGATGCATTGCATCCAAGGCTTCCTCCTTGATTTTATCAATTTTCTCCAAGACGAATTCCATTTGATCGACTTGATAATCAAAAGTAGCAAGGACTTTGTTGGGTGCTCTTGGGTGATCAAAGATGCCGAATTTCACTAAGTCATCGATGGGAAGTCAAGCATCTTCTGGAATGTCTCATGTTGTAACCTAGCATGGTCCAACTCTTGGGAGATAGGTCCCGCAATCGCTTGGAGGTCCTTGTCAGCCCGATCAATATTCTCGATATAGCTCGTGAACTTTACGATTACTTCCTCACTATCTTTGAGGATCTTGTCTCTCCAGAAGATACCGCCATGACTTGTTCACTAATCTTGGCTTATTCATTTATCTTTTCCCGACTAAGGGCCTCAGGAGTTTCAATGGCATCGTAGGAGGTGGTGCACCGCCCATTTTCTCGCAGGGCTTGGAGAAGATGTTTATTTTGCTCCTTCAAGTATCCTCTTCTCTTCCTCTACCTCTTGAAGCTTTTTGAAAAGGGCATCCACTATAGATAAGGCCTCTCCCTGTAGGCTTTCTGAGGATGTTCCCATTGTGACCTGTGTCACTGTATAATATGTAGGAGATTGATCCTTTTTATCTTTTGTGGGATCGGGATATGTGATCTCCTTAACCCTTTCACTTAAAGCACTCTAAGAGAAGCGGGTTATCAGCTTTTTCTTCTTAGCTCCTTTTGTTGGAGTGATGGAGAAGTTCATAGGTGCAATGGGGACTTTCCTCTTATGCTAGCTCAGGTGCTTGGAGATCCATTCTGGACTTAAGGGAGTGGGACCAAAGGGAGAAGAGGGGATGGAGGCGAAGAAGGGATAACTACAAGTGAACAAAGGGAAATGTGTCAATATGCTTGGTGGTGGAATTTATAAAGAAGTCGAATCTCCAACGCTCACAGGGGTAGGAGTCACTGTAGGAGAGGAAACCATGGGGGTGGAAGGGATCTGAGAGATGAGGGAAGAAATACTGGGGGACAGCTCCGCGAGGGAAGAGAAGATGGAGGAAGAGGAAGGGGGAATAGTAGAAGATAGGGGGAGAAGACACAACCAGAGGAGTGGTTGCTTGAGTGACGTGATGAGGGGAAGGAGGAGTGGGAGATGGGACGGTGGAAACGTCACCGATTATAGCAGTGGCAACATCTTGAGTGGATGTGCTCGTTGGAACACTTACCGCTATTATTTTTCTAGGGAGACCAGGCTTACGACCTACTCCTAGGTGGCGGAAGGAGGACTCTCGAAGCTTGCTCCTGAGCACCGCTTGATTCTCCCTCCTTGTCTTTCCCTTTGCCCTTTGGCAAGTGTTTTGGTCTAGCAGGTGCATTGCCCAAAGGAGATGTGGTGAAGTCTACCCCAAGGTAGATGAGACCGTTATACCTACACCAATGTTCTATTCACTACAAAGTGCCTTTAACCCTTTCCTCAATAGTTTGAGGTGCCTTTGTTCTATCATCTGGAAAATGGCCAATTGTCCCCATCCGTATCTAGATAGACCTAATCAACTTCTTGATCAGTCATTTGGAAACCTTTTGAGACAATGGCCACGCCATATTGGATAATTTCTGCCAGGGCTAGGCGGGAGTGATCCTTTCTTCTAAGCTCGACCTTGTGATACAGGTTGATGTAGATATCCTCGATCTGTGGGATGTGGATTGGATCGAGATTTGCCCTTAGGAGGTAATTGCAAGGATCAAAATTTAGCCTTTCCGAGAAATTGTGCTTCAAGTTAAGCAACTCCAGTTCCACAAACATTTCCCGGGCTTTGGTGTGAGAAGTGTAGGTGTACCTACCCACTGTGAGGGGGAAAGGAGTTCCACCCTTCTTTCTTTTTAGGCACTTCTCATGGTATGTGATAAGCTATCTGGACAGCTCCAATAGGATCAATTTTGGTCCCGCATACCTCGGTAACTTGGTGGGCTCCCCCAAGAAGTTGGCAGCTCTGAGATAAGTGAAAGTGGGGAATTGTGTAAATAACACTCCCCACTTCTCTGTGGTAGTCACTATGCTCTTGGTCGTTTGACCATGAGTCATATTGGGCCTCAATAGGTAGATGATGTCGTAGAAGAAGGCATCGTTGATCTTGCTGAATTGTGTGATGCTATTTTCCAGTCTCAACTCTAGATAATATTCATATATTTTTACTTGGGGCCACACCCCGCATCGACTTAGCACTGGATAGTCTCTTTCTGAGGCAGCAGTGTAAACCACATAGGAGTTCATGTAGAACCTCCCGTTGTTGAGAGTTGTTGAAGTTGCTTAGAGATAGTGCCTGATGATCTCTGCCCATTCAAAACGTTGATCAGGAACGTTTTTTCTCATGGTTTTTAGATACCTGAGCATCCATTTGTGAAAATAATGGGCATCAGGAAGCCCAAACACCCTACTCAGGAAGGTAATGGTGTCACTCAGCTCCTTCGAGAAGTCACTGCGATGAATAACCTGCGGCCACCTGGTTATCACCTTCTTGTTTTTCAGATACACTTCATTCATGAGCTGCATGCATTTGTCCTCATTCTCATTCCATGCTTTCATGTAGTCTTCTTGGCTTATTGCCACAAAATGTCGGTGGTGGGGGATACCCAACATGATTTCAAAGTGTCGGGTAGTGAGGTTGATTATAACCTCACCCTTTTCATTCTCGACACATCTTATGTCTTTATTGTAGCAGCGGGCCACCACCATCATGAATTCATTGTTTACCACACTCATGAGAATTCCCCCAGTGAAATGTAAACCACTGCCGACTAATTTTTCCATCCACGGACTGCCTGTGACCTTCTTGGTTCTGGCCTAGAAGTCCTCCATATCAATGTGGCCAAGTTCTGAATCCCTGATGTCTAAGTCACATTCAGCAAGGGATTCAGGCATCCTGACCCTTTAGTACTTATACTTCATTTCTTCCTCTGTGAGTTTGGCCTTACCCTTTGACTTGGTTGGCTTCTTACTTGATGAAGACATATGCAAATCTGGGTTCAGCTGCTGATCTGTAAGAAGGAGGGAAGTCCATCGCAGAAGAGCCATGTTAGCTGTTAAATCATCCATCAAAGCTTTACAGAAAGGAAACTTATCAATTTACAAGCCTCTGGGCGCAAGGTGAAATTCTATTACAGGCTGCAAGGTTAGAAAAGTAAGGCGCACCGATGAAGAGTGTTGCATGGAAGAAAACAACACAAAGGGTGTAGGGTAGAAAAATTACACACAACATTCAGTGTTGGTGTCAAAGGATGTGCGCGTGTGCCAAATGAAGAGTTTTAAATGGGGCATAGATAATTCTTGTGTTGTAAGGTGGCAGGATGCGCTAATGGCAGCAGATATGGAACATGTTACAAATAGTTATGGTGCACCAAAGGGGCGTAGGTTTGAATGATGCATCATTGAGTTAAGGTGCGCCAGTTCTTAGCTCTTGGCACGGTGTAGGAAAAGTATGCATGACATTGAGATGTGGGTGTAGGCGGATTTGTGCTTGCGCGACGTTAGGATTTTGAGTTTTATAGGGCACAGGGAGGATGCATGTCTGCAAGAGGGACAAGTGCGCCCCTTGGCATGACTGTGTTTCATGTAACAATGATGGTGTTTGTGCCAAAGAGAAGCCATGGTCAGACTATGATAAATTTTAGATTTTTCTCTTTTGGACAGGTTTGTGGTCTTTTACCTCCTTCAATGTAGATTTTGACAATGAGGGGTAAAGGGCAAAGATGATTTTGGATTCATTTTCGAGACAAAATCCCTCCAGGCCAGCAGATCTGGAAGGAGGGTAAAATTGATTTGGGGGAGAGTTGATTGCAAAACGGGTTGGAGGTTGTGTTTTATTTCTTAGGTTTAATTTCTTTGTTTTTAACAACCCCTAAAAACAATACAGAAAACCCACAAACAATCAACATAAGAAGAGCAAGGACCACTTACCAGGAATATATAGAATGGAAGAAATGATGTGGGGTCCACGAATGTGATGTAAAGCGACACGGGATGATAGGAGCGCTGACAGGTGCAGAGGAAATAAATTTTTCACGTGTTTTCAATCATGAAAATGACAGGATGGGTGCGCCTATATATAGAAAAAGGTGTAATAAATGCACCACCAACCTTTTACAAGGCGCACCAAATAGATGACAACACGAAAATGCTTACATCTTTGGTGTGGATTCGAGACTGTCGACATTGCCTTTTTAGTGCCTTGGTGCACCATTCAGGGGCAACATTTGTGATGTCAACAAAGTGGCGCATGTGCCTTGGCGTAGGCGAGAAGGGCACATCATGGGAAGGTGCAACATTTTTGATGTCAACATTGCAGAGGGTGTGCCAAAGGAATATAAGGGGGTGAAAATTCATTTGATGTTGCACGAATAAAATCTGCGCCCAACCAAAAAAGGACCAAAATACTAAGTTCGAAAAACCAGATTCTCCGAAAGGGATTTTATGCCATTCTGAATGCTAAGGGACTTCGGTGGGTAACCAAAACAAAATTTTGGTATGGTTACCTACAAAATTGCCCTCATCAATTTTACAGATAACACATGTATGTTATATGATGTGCACACATTAATTAATGACTAATTATTTAATCGTTTAAGAAAGAAATAAGAAATTGAAATTATATTTGTAAGGATTGATTCGCCCCCTCTCAAGACCTTATGATTTCAACCATTAATATCATAACATGTCCTTTTGGATAATTTTTATCACTTGAAAGGAGATCCTTTGACACAAAAATTTTGAGTCTGTAGAGTGGTTTCTCTACCAATAAGACACCATTGTGTGATGGAAAAACTATGATTTTGGAGTTTGAGACTAAAGACTCATATAATGTCTCTAGGGGTTGATGTTTGGAAAGCTATTGAAAATGGCTATAATTCTTCCACCACTAATATTACTATTACTCAGCATAAGAAGGCATGTGATGACAGTTAAATGGATTTTAATGCTATCATATGTGGTCATGGAGAATTTGAGATGGGAAAATTAATGCATGACAAGTAAACAAAAGAAGCATGGGATAAATTATAATTTTTATATGAAGGTGGCGGTGAAAATTTTAGTAGCGAAATCCTCGTTAATTAAAAATATTCCAATTTTTGAAATTTGAAATTGCCAAATTTTTATGGTAGGAATTAAGACTACGTAGCCAAAATTTTCTTCGGGTACAAGTTAATTTTAGGGGTCAATTCGCTATCCCCACGAAAGATAAATTCAAAATATTCACCTTAATTTTGTCGACAAGTAACATTTTTTTATTCTACTACGGGCCGACAACATAATATATGTTGTCACCGATAGCATATAAAAAAGCTATTGTTTGGTAGTAATAGAATTTTAAAAAAGTATGTGATTTTTTTTTCTTGCACCATATTTTGGGAAGACAAATTTCTCATTGAGATGATCATTTTAATTGCTAACAACATCAAAAATTAAAAAAATTCCCATACAAAATAAGTGATATTTGTATTTTTCACAAAAAATCGTTTTTTTTGTTTGCGCCATATTTTGAGAGGGCATATTTTTTGTCAAGCCAGTCAGTTTAAATTTTATTATCAAAAAATGATTTCTCAAAAATTACATATATTTTTGGTAACCTCATATATTGTCATTGACAACATAATATATGCTCATGGTGACAACATAATATTTGCATTTTCTTTATATTTTCCATTAGCACAAAAGTCATTTTTTTATTCGCCAACGAATTTATATGAATGTTTTTGGGGGTATTAAAATTTTCCATAAAGGTGACTTAAAGGTATGAATTACTTAGATTCAAACTCTTAGAAATTAGTTTGAGAGTCTTAAGGTGATTGAGGATGAATCTATTGCATCATAAATGCTTAGAGTTGACAAGATTGTCAATAACATGAAAGAGTTAGGAGAAGATGTAAGGAAGAAGTTGTTTAAAAGGTTTTGAGATCTTTAACTCATAGTTTTGATTGTAAAGTATCTACCAAAGAAGAAGCCAAGGATTTGACTACCTTGAAGATGGATGATCTACATGCGACTTTGACTACATATGAAACGATGATTGGAGATTCCAAACCAGTCAAGAGAGAGAAATTGCTTTCAAAGTTTAAATGAAGAATAAATATAAAAACACAAAATATGATGTTTCTACTCCTTAAATTGATGATGGATAACTCTTTTCAATGATGGCTAGAATATTTAAGGTTGGCTCTAGAAAATACAAAGGTAAGCTTCCTTATAAATGTTTCAAATGTGGTAAGGTAGGGCATTTTGCTATTAATTGTCCTCATAAGCACAATAAGGAAGATCATGATGAACATGAGCATGATAGTGATCATGAAAAGAATTACAAGTATGATAAGATCAAGAAAATATTTAAGAGGTTTGACTATAATAAGAAGGGAAAAATGAGTTTTTATTCAAAGGAAGATGATTACTTGTCTGATGCTAGTAGTGGTGTTTCGAATTCTAAATATGAATATGATTATGAAAATATTGGAAATGAGGAAATTTTTATGATTAAATATGGCATGAGATCTATTAGTGATGAATATTCTTTGTTAGGTAATTTCATATTAGGTTATTATAGCTACTCTGATGAAGATGAAGAGGATGTTAAAGACGATCTAGTGAATATCCAAAAGGAGTTAAGGCATGCTAAAAAGAAGAATAAGAAGTTGAGTAAGAAGAATAATTAGCCTTAGATAATTATCTTCTTCTGAATAATAAGAAGCAAAAATATCTATAAGAGGCAAACCGGGTTGATGAGACCGAAACAAGTCGGTATGAATCTTTCTTAAGCGAGTCAACAAGAAAAAAGGTGTGAAATGTTGATGTACCTAAGGTGTGATGATGTAGTTATTTAAAACAAGGAATTGAACATGGAATGATGATATATGCAAGTGAATCAAAGACAAGGCCTCATAGGTAGTTATTTACTTTTAGAAGGTGAGGATGGATATTTTATATGTTTTTAGGCATCTCTACAAAGTCAACATAGTTTAAGAAAATTTGGAGCTCCGAGATAAATTAGAAATAAAAGGGCACCTAGATGACATGGGATGGAAAGATGCAAGATGAATCAAAGAAAAAAACTATAACTTGGAGGTGTTAGAGGATATTTATTTTAAGGTGTGGTAAAAATTTTAGAAGGTAAGGATGGATATTTGAAGGTTCAAATTAATGATGCAAAGGTAATTGAGCCAAAATTCTTTTGGACTATTTGAGAAGCATATTTGAATAGTAGGTATGAAGGGTGAGACTTTATCCACATTTAACCTCATGTTATGTAAGCATTTTCAAAACTAAGGGTTTTCAAAGTATGCAAACCGAGCACCATAATTCTCAGCCAAAACTACTCTTTTAGGACTATATCAGAAAGAAAAATTTGGAGCCTCCTTCACATTGTATGGAAGATAAATCATAAGAGAAAAAAATATTAAATTATGGTACAAAAAGTATTTGAATATGATGCATGGGTGAGTAATTTAAAAGTTCTATCCATTGAGCCTTGAGTTGGATAATTTTTTTTTGAACATGTTTAATATTAATTTTTATATATAACCCTTCAAACATCCTAGTTTTGACTAGTTATAGAAAATTGAGCTGGATAGGTGTCTTAAATCAATTATTTTTCTTAGAAAACTATTTGAAAATGTATGAATCCTCAAGATACTTTTTCATGATATTTTGAGTTCATGGTGCTTGGTGTGCCCCATGTCTAAAAATAAGTGTTTTTGTAAAGATTTTAGTGCGTGTTGACAAATCTAAATGTAAATCTTGAGAAAGGAAAAATGTTCAAATTGACTTTGGACGATTCCTATAATATTATATTGAGGTCCATGATTCCATTTGGATCTCTATTTTGAAGTTTTTTTGAGATAAACCTAGGACATTTTTTGGTTTTGTTCTAGTGGGTTTTTGTCCCCTATTTCCTCCTCATGTGTTCTCAAACTAACAAGCAAATTTTAATTGTGTGACCAATTTTGATGATTTGAAGGCTTAATGATGCATTGCTGAAAAAGAAATTCTCATTCTTGGAGTACTCCATGATGCTAATCAAGTATGTGAATAAAAACTATACTTATCTCAAACTTGAAAAAGAAACAAATATTTCAAGAGTAAATTAGATCAAGACATATTTTGAAGTTAAGTATAAAACTAAAAATGAAGCATGTTAGTTCAAATATAAGTTTCTAAGCTAAGAGTTTTCTTCTGCATAAATAAAGATATGTTTGAAAGATAAATCAAGCCTAGAAAAGATGTTTTGAGACCAATAAGGAAAACAAAAGGTACAAGAATACCAAGACCATCATGGAGTTTTCTTCTCATGTAATATGTTTGAGCATGAGAGAGATTGTAAGTAGTCGAGACCATTTGAGAAGAGTTTGAGAAACATAACATGTTTCAATTGTTAAGAGAGAGATCATGTTGCGCAATACTCTCTCTTAATGAGCCATTCAATCAAAAATGGGGGCATGAAGGGCCTAGAAGCAAGAACTATGTTGTTTTATTCAATTATCATGAGAAAGGACATTTTGCTAGACATTGTTACAAGTCTCCTGGATACAACAACAAGCTATATACACCTAATAAGAAAGGAAAAAATATATTCAAGGTGAAGTAAAGTTCCAAGGATGAAGCTAATTCAATCATTATTAAAAGTGAAATTAGAAAGGATAATGCAAAATACAAATACATAGTCAAGAACACTAGCTCTAATCCTGAAAAGGTCAAGGACAAAGAACCAACATGGGCAGATAATGAAGAGACAAGACAAGAAAAAAATTATAGAAGAAGAAATCTCAAGTTAAACATAAAAAAGATGATGAAGCCTAAAAGGAAATCTTACCCCTATCCATGGTAGAACAAATCTATGAGATACATCACACATTTTTGTCAGGCTTCTAGTCAGAAAATGAAGGGTTAGAAGATGAAGTTGCCACACCAAGAATTAAGTCATCATTTTGTTTTAATGACTTCTTGTTGTTTTGATATGATCCAAAGAGACATAATGTTCCTTCTCTAAGCTTCTAAGAGGCATGCATTCTTTAAATAATCATGGGATTAGCCTATAAATGTTGTCTAGGGCATGTGTGAGAAAAAACAAGACTCAACTTAGCTCTTTGAGTCAAAATTCAAAAGTGCTCAAAAAGTGCCTTAAGAACCAAAAATTGAGGATGATAAAGATGATATGGAATGGGAGACTACAAGAATATTTTCATCAAATGGGCTTATGTACCATGTAGTAGGGTGAGTTGTGGTTCTCTAGGAATTTTTTTATCAAGTTCTAAGAAGGTATGTGAAAGTTGTGCTAGTTTTTCTAAAACAATTTGTTTAGGAATTACATAATAAGGTGCTTGGATTCTTAACACTCATGAAAAATATAGTACATCCTTTAGATAAATCATAGAAGGAATTTTTTTAGAGGACTCTAAGCTTGAGATAGTGTAAATTTTTTTAGGTTGATTGGACATGTTTTAAGAAAATTATGAGCATTCTTCTAGAAGGTTTTCACTTTCTCTAGGGCCTAATCTTGAGTTGATAGGATTAATATGAGTTTTCTGTCTTTGAATCACTTGTGCAATATTCGTAAACTCCTCCGACATAAAAAAATAACCTCTAGAGAAAATTTATTAGAATAACTCTCTTCAATATTGATGGTTCCACAGAGTCTCTTCTAGATGTTTCCTCCTACAAATGGACAAAGGGTAAGAGAGTATCAAAACATATAAACCCATTCATATTTTTGTTATTACACTAGACAAGACTACTTCAAGATTACATCTACATATTGTATTGGATGTGGTTACATAGATAAAATCTCCTAAAATAATTTCTAAGTGCTAAATCAAAGGTAACATCTATGGAGATCAATATGCATCCTCAAGGAGTCCAGGTATAAATATGAGTGAAATGGAGATCTTTGCCTTAGTTTTCATGTCAAAAAGGTGAAGACAAGGCTAGCATCATTATTTTATTCTCATTGTATGTTAATCAACTTGATGGCTTACTCCTATATTCAAGAAGAAAAAAGCATCTCACGTAGTAATACTAGATGAACCAAGTCTTTGAGATGTAGATGATAGGTTTGAATCTCTTAATAAATACACTGTTGCATTAAGGAAACATAGTTGATTTGGGATAAAACTTTAATCATCCCATTCCTTCAAATAGAATCTTAGGGTCATCAAATTTTTCTATTGAGTTCAACAAGACTTGGAAACTATTATTTTATCTCACTATGTATCATTATTTCTCGATTGCACTCTTGGTCTCTGGGGAAAAAGGAGTTTGTTCAAAGGTGTAATCTATTTAAAATGGATGGAAATTGATCTCATAAGATCACCGAGTCTAAAACTTTAAAATTCACTAGAAATTTCTCAAAAAACTAATGTTTAGATGGTCTCAGGATTCTCTATACAATCAAACCATGTTGTTAGGTTTTATCAAGTGTTTTTATTTGAATCTCACATTTCAACCATTAAAAATGCTAAGATTTGCAACAAACTTTGCTTTGATCTTATAAACCATTTGAAAAGGAAATTTCGAGATTGGTCAAATTTGTGAGAGAATTAAGCGATATAGTTGTAATTTTTTTAGTAAAGCAAAAGTTTTATTATTTCTCACATCTTTTCTTGCAAGAAGAGATTGTGTTCATGTTGAATCATACTCTAAAGTTGGTCTACAAAGGGTGAAGATGTTTCTCGGTTCTTGAACAAGTCCTACTTCAATTAAGTGAAATATTCTTCCTCTTAGAGTAGTATATGTTGTTTTTCAACTCGTGCAGAGACAAATTGTGGAGCTATTAACTACAAAGTAGCCTTGGAAGCTACACCAAACTAGCTTTCCGAGCTCTTGGGATCATGAAATGTATGAAAACATGTTTACTTGGAGAATTGGAGTGAAATGTATAATTTTGTCGATGTCAAGACTTAGAAAGGAATTCCAATAATCTTGTGGCTCAATAAGAGAATGTGAAGAGATAAATCTCATGAATTTTAATGGAGTAAGAAAGGAGATAGAGGAACAATGAAATTGTTTTTTTTGTGTAGACATAGAAAAAGCTTAGAAAAGTAAAAATTGAAAACTTGAAGAGTTAGGATTTTTAGAGATTATAACAGAAGTTGAAAAGACAAGTTTGATAACTTAAGATTACGAGTGATTACAATTGACTTGAATTTAGAAAAAGAGTTGTGAGCACATATTGTGAATGATACATAGAAATAAAAGTGTGTTAATGTGTTGTGATTGTTGAAGATACATTGACTAATATAGGAATTTCAAGAGATAGAAGAATTTGAATGTTGATAAGGTGAAAATTCAGAAAGGAAGTTGGTTTTCTTTGTCTTGTTCGACCTAGAGAGAGGAGAATATTAAAGGACATGTATGATGTCAGATGAAGAGGGTTCATAAAGGTTATGGAAATGTAGAGTTGAAGGTGTTAGAGTGCATTTCAAATGTGACCTTAGAAGATAAGTAATTCATCAACACTATCAGAATATATAGATTACAATCAATCCTAAACCTATTGGTGGATAGTTAAAATGAAGATAATACCTCTTAAAGTATACAAGTAAAGTGGACATTGTTAGACATAAAGCTAATAAGTATTTTTCAAGTATAAAAAAATTAAGAGTGGTGATATGTTCGAACATAAGGTCAAGAAAACAAGGTTCTCCTGTGAGTGTAACAATAAAAGTTGCATATATAAGGTTAATTAAAATTCAAAGTCTATGAAAAAGGTCCAACTGACCTAGGATGAGAATAAACACTTCAAAGAAGACTTAAATTGAATCAAAAGATAACAAGGTGGTTGAAAATCCTTAAAGACCAAGTAAAGTGTAGTACTCTTGATAGAATAAGGAACATTGAATCATGTTTGAATCAAGTAAGTTAAAATAGATCTCATTTTAAGTAACTTGAAATTTTTTTCCAAAGATAGCAGTCATGGTTGACTTAGAGGCTCAAAGGATGTGAAGAAAGAATGCTATAAGACACTCAATTCTCGTGAAAGAAGAAAATAATTGACTGTCTAAAATGCATCTTGAGTGGTCTATGGACCAAGACTATTAAACTAAATACTTGTCAAGTGTAATTGAGATCATGAGAAGATAATTATGAAGGTTTTAGTATCTCAAGATGACAATATCACAAATTGAAAGAATTGAACATGTAGACTAAGTGGAAAGGCCTCAAGGTTCTTAGAGATGTATGATTTTTTTTTGACATGTAAACACCGATGTGAAGTTTTTTTGTGCTTGTAGTCGAGTTCAAACAAATTATGATCTCTAATAGTGTCAAGGACCGTGATAATTGAATCTATGTATGACTTTGAAACAAGTAGACGGTGTCCTATTAGTGTCGAAACATGGGATATAAGTGTCTATAGGTAATAAATGTAAGGTGCCAAGGATTGATAATGAAAAGAGAGTTATGAAAGATAGAATATGAGGCCTTCCTATTAATAAACATGGCTATAGGTAAGAAAAAGGACAAGTGACATTCATCAAGTATTTTAGCTTCAAGATCTATAAGTTAACACATAGAGGGTCCATGTGACTTATTGACAAGATGAGAAGTTTGTTCTACTCCATAAAAGGTCTTCAATGTCTAGAATGTAAGGTGTAATATGATATATGTAGTGTTGGAAAAAGGAATGATATTCAAGTTCTTATTAGGTGTCTGTGATACTTGAAGGCCAAGGATAGGGTATGTGTGAGATTCATGAGTGTGTACCGAGATTAGGAAGTCGGGCAAAATTTTAGAAGATGAGAACGGAATGAACATCTCTTTGTGAGAAGAAGTTTTGGCTCTTATGAGAGGTTAGTGTATCATCTGTCTCGAAGTATGAAGTTTTATTGGCATAATATTGATTTCTAAATAGTTCATACATCATAAGATTTGTATAAAGGGTTTTTCATCTCTTTTTGAATGGTTGAAATTTCTCAAAAATGCTAAGATTTAGTGAAGTGTTATAAGAATATATGTTGTCACAGTTACAAGGCACATTCACCATGTATTTTTGATGAAGTTAATAATGTTCAAGGTAAGAATGAAGGTATATCAAGTCAGTATATCTCAAGTATGGTCACCGTCAAAGGTCTTGGTATGTGTCAAAATGGTTTGGTCATGTGAAAAATTATGTTCTTACCGATCTATCAAGATTTTCTCTCACTTATGAAAGAGTCTTAGGTGTTCATTAATCTTGTCTTAGTCGAGATGAATGGACATGTGGTTGGCTCTAAGAGTGAATGTTCTTCAAGACAAAATATGTGATAAACACTAAGATTTTTCACACCTATGAATGAGAATAAAGAGTGCTTGTGTTAGGGGGAGTTAAAGGCAGACATAGGAGCTCAAGAAAGATAAACATCATCCAAGGGGGAACTGGTTGCTCAAGTAAGTTGATTGGTCATACTTTGTTTCTTTTGTTTGGTCTCATTTTTCATTGTAAATCATTTCAATTTAATGCATGTCTTTGTCATAGATGTCAAAAGGGGATAAGTGTGTCAAGAAACATGCAAATTAGGTCATCTATGTGTGTGTATTCATGGTTTCCATCAATGTTTCTAGGATGGTTGTCATCAATGAAAAAGGGGAGTTTGTTGGATGTGTGTGTTACTTGTGTTTTCATTGATGTTAGGATGGTCTAGGTGATCTAGGTATGTTGGCTAGGTGATTTAGGTGTGTTGGCTAGGTGATCTAGGGGTCTCCAAAGGTGCATATATATGGCTTAAAGGTGGTATGAAGGTCAAAAAAGGTTCATGAGGTGAGTGATATGCATAAATGAGTTTGTAACATGTCCACATGGTCCAATCATGAAGTGTATGAGTCAAGTCAAGTCTTTTTGGGCCTTAGTCTAGTGCATGTACATGGTGTAAATCAAGCAAACATGAGAATTCACTCAAAAAAAGTAGGAAAAGAAAGTTTGGATCACTATGAGGTAGCACAAGAGGTGCAAAAATATCTACAAGAGACAAACCAGTTCATGAGACTGAAACAAGTCAATATGAAGCTTTCTTAAGCCAATCCACAAGTAAACAAGGTGTGAAATGTTGACCCAAGGTGTGATGATGAAAACCAAACATGGTATGAGCATTGAATGATGATATATGGTGTGTAAAAGGCCTCATAAGAAGTTATTGAAGTGTTTTAGTCACCTCTACATGTCAGCATTGTTCAACTATTGAGAATCAGAGACCAAAGGGCACCTAAATGAGATGGGATGGAAATGTGCAGAATGAACTAGAGAAAACTATCACTTGTAGGTGTTAAAGGGATGTGTCCTTAAGTTTTGAGAAAATATCAGAATCTGAGGATGAATATTTTGCAAGTTATGTAAGTATTTCAAAAATTGAGTTTTTCAAAGTATGCAAATTGAGAACCAAACTTCTTAGCAGTCAAGAAAAATTATGGAGCCTCTTTCGAATAAATCATAAGATAAAAACTAGATTAAATTGGGATAAAATTATGGTGCAAAAATTATTTCGGTGATTGGTTGAGTATTTTATAAGTTCTATCCATTTTTGTGAGCATGTTTGTAACCCTCCAAACCCCAGTTTGGACCAGTTTTGAAAAATTGAGTTGGATAGGTGTCTTAACTCAACTATTTTTCTTGAAATATATTTTAAAATGTAGAGGAATCCTCAGGTACATTTCCATGATATTTTGATTTCATGGTGCTTGGTGGGCCCCACTGGAAAACAAGTGGTTTTGTGAAGATTTCAGTGCACATACAAATATTACAAAGGAACAAATGCTCAAATTGATTTGGGATGATTCCTAGAAGGGTATATTGAGGTACATAAATCCATTTGGATCACTATTTTGAGATACATCTTAGTTTTGGCCCTACCGTTCAAACTAGCAAGCTTGTGTGACCAGTTTTGATGATTTGAAGGCTTAATGATGCAAATGCTCATTATTGGAGTGTAAGAAGTATGTGAACACCCTATTAAAATATTTTGTGACATGATTTGAATATTTTTTCATCTAGAAAATTCATTTCTTGCTTAAAAGTGATTGAGCCAAAACTACTCTTTTAGGCCTATTTGAGAAGCATATCTGAATGGGTATGAAGGTGAGACTTTATCCATTTAACCTATGAGTATGAATTATTGAAATTTTTTTATACATCCAAATTTAAGTTTTAGAGGTGATACAGAGATTTGAAAAGTTATTTGGAGGTGTTTGACCACATTGTATGGAAGACTAGTTTTTGTGTCTTCAAGACCAGCCATATATGTTGACAATTTTTGCACTTGTGCAAAAATGGGCAACTCAAAACTTCATCGTTACAATGAAAGTCATGGGTGAAGTATACCTAAGCTAAGGAAGTTCTGATGTTATTAGTTACTACTAAATTAATTAATGATTAAGTGAAATCTGCAGCTATGTGTGTTGTTACAAAATGTAATAGATCACATAGTCTGTAATTTCATGATACCTTTAGCAAAAGAACACAAGGGCCCCAAAGGACAACTGTGTTGTCTTGATGAAGACACCAAATTAGAGAGTAGGTGAAGTGTTGAGTTTTGGGATAGAAAACATAAGTGCAGATTACAAAAAATCGAGTTCATTATTGAATGTTACAGATTCTCATTAATGTTCTTTCCTTCATGATTAAGACATTCAATTAAATGACTGAGTTGTTTAGTTCATCATACAATCCATACAAAAAGCTGAAATGCAGAAAGAAATATACAACTCATTTACAAAATTCAATGTTTTATTCATAAGGAATTTTCAAATGTTTCCCACACAAGCCGTGGGATGTAACTGGAAAGTAAAGTACAACTATTGAAATAAAAGGTACACATGCATGAAAGAGAAAGTAAAGGAGTATGAGTGAACCCATCATTTCCTTGGGGTTCCTTTCTTCGATTGAAGCATCTCCATCTCCATCTTTTGTTCCTTCTTCATCTCCATTGTAGAAGCCATTGTACCTGAAAAGAAGAAAAGAATAACTATCAGCTATGAGCTCAGGGATCAAATCATATTCCTAGACTGTCCTAATTTGTGCATATGAATATCTAATAACAGGAGATGTAATTTACTTAAATAACAAACTACATACATGCTTTATTCACTCAGAAAGAAATGAAGGAAGAGAAAAGAAAAGAAGAAAACATGGACATAAGAGAGGCCAAAAAGCCTAAGTATTTTCTAACTATTTTCCTAAGTGTGCAGATACAAGTTACAGACCAAGGAAAAATAGACAAGTCATAAGTGCATGCAAAAAAAGGAAGAATGTAGCTCAATGTTTCAGTAACTCTTCTAAAATGCAAGAAGTTACAAGTAAGAGAAACCGGCAAATAGAAGAACACTTTTCAATTGCAGCTAAACGAGAAGAATCAGATTTTTAGAAGTT
The DNA here is from genome assembly GCA_018340775.1 of Taxus wallichiana var. yunnanensis. NCBI lineage: Eukaryota > Viridiplantae > Streptophyta > Pinopsida > Cupressales > Taxaceae > Taxus > Taxus wallichiana. The sequence goes on from CM031242.1 coordinate 490,064,501, forward strand.
GAAGATAACTAGAAAAGAAAGGTTACTAGTTGAAAAGGAATGAAGACAAGATTCTAGGAAAATTTTGACAGGGCTTCGCCATGTAAAATGGACATTTACAACTTTCCATCATGCTACTTTTAACTACTACATGCTTAAAGGAATTATTTAAATCAAGTAAGTGATACAAAAAAGTAGTAAAGCATGCCATGATCAAGATAAACAACTATGATGTCTCATTTTTATCTAGCTTCAAACATGAAGTGTTATGTTCTATATTCTGAATCAGAAAATACAACTACTATAGTTGGAAATGGATGGAAGAGAGAATTCGGAAAAAAATTTCAGGGCTTCGCCATGAAAAATCAACATTTCAGATTTTCCAACATGCCAGAAATGTTACTATAAAGGGAATAAAACATCTATGTGAAAGAAACAAAGTAACAAAAATCTTAACAAGCATCTGAATCAAGGCTTATGCCTAAAAATAGCAGCAAAACAGATGAACTGCTTGTAATTTCTAGAAAGTACATACAAGATTCATGGTTAAACAGAACCAGAAGCAGATAAAGTGCACAGAATGCTACAGTATAGCTTCATAGCTAAAGATAATGCATGATTCATAGTTTTACAAGTATAGTAAAATGCATAACAGAATTTAGTTCTCAGAAAGCATGAAAGAGATAATGTATTAAAGATTCAACTAATGAAAATTGAAACCATACAAGGACTTTTCCTTACTACTAGCATATGAAGCACATACCCTATCAAGATATTTCAATATAGTCAGAGTTCCCAAGAGAAAGTCATCTTTAGAGGGTTACAATATAGGTTGTGGTCCACACTATGCAAATAAAGAATGCATTCAGTCATCACTAGTTCAAATATATTTTATTGTTCACATCAACAATGGAGGGGTACGTATGCACCCATCTCAGCTCAGTTCAAGCTCAAAGGGTCAATTCCAATGAATGGATCAAATACATGTTCAAGCATGATACACAAATTGCAAAGTAGAATTCCCTTCAGGTTCACAGTTTGTCGCTAGACCACAAAAGGAGAAAGTGCTAGTGATGGCTCTCAAAATCTCATAGAAATGAGGGATGCATCAATTAATATCGAACATCCAAAAGCTATAAGTATGTAATTATTTGAAAACTTTCTTGCATATTTTAGTTAACTTCAAGCTAGGCATAGAGCAGGAGCAGAGTAAGAGCAAATAGAACTTGAGTCACTTGACTAGCAAGGAAAAAATAATAGAGTAAAAGAATGGAGTAAAAATGATTTCCAGTATCCTTATCAGAGGAGAAACACCCAAATCTGGGTTACAATGTTTCAAGCCACAAATTGAAAAATATGTAGGTACAGATGTGGGAAAATGAGTTTTAGAACTCATAAATATCAATGTACAGAGCAATATAAAAGGGGAAAAATATAAACAGTCAAGATCCAAAGGGGATTCCTTATGAAGACAAGTACCAAGTAAACATATCTTGGAATATTACTCGGAACACAAAATCGGTGGGTATTAATGGTCAAATCAAATCAGATAAGTGTGGAACTTAAGATAATGTGAAGTGAATCACAACTTTTTTGAAAAAATTATACCCCTCAAGAAAATATAACATAATCAAAAGGAATGAAGGATTTTAAGTAATCATTTTAATAAACATTCTATCTGGAAAGTTTTGAGAAAATAAGAATACCCATTTAGTAATCAGAATATAAGACCAGACACAAAAATTTGAGTTAAAATGCATGCACATCCGAGTTGAGGAAATATTCGAGTATTTTAGAAGTTAACACTCCCATTTAAACCAATCAGTCTCGAATTGTGGTATAGAGGGAAAAGGTATAGATCCTGGTTCTAATCCAAAAACCCATTAATGGGTACTAAAATCAGAGTGGGAAACAAGTACTTACTCGGTTTAAATCAAAGTTGAGCAAACCCTCAAATGATCACAAAATGAGTTTCAAATCAAAGACCTGATGTTACCCCAAAGATCACAAAATATGCAAAGAAGGATAAAAACATCAGTATCTCGAAGGAAAAAATGGCAATGACGAAGTGATTACAACACTCAGAGATTGAAAACTTACCGACCTCATCAAACAGTGATGCCAGTTACGCACGAGCTCACAAAGAAGAAAATTTGTGGCCAAGACAACATGCAGAGATCTCTTTTAAAGAAAATATTTCAAAGCTCGGGATGAGCAATATATAGTCGATGGGAAATCACATGAGCTCGAACCCACGACAATGGTAGAAAACACCCACAACTACCTTGCTGAGAGAACTCTTACAGAGTAGAAAACAACAAGATACATGCATAGGGATTTATAAAGATGAACCATCAGAGTCTGAAAAACAATAATGGTGGCCGCCTTCACATTCCTGCATAGAGAGCTCAAAAAGAAGAAGAATGGCTACAAATATACCAGATACAAAGTCACAAAGGCCCCACAGGCTAGGGAAATGCTTAAAGCCAAGCTCGAATGCTTAGAATAATGGCGTCGAAGATAAATTTTGTCAGGGCTTCACCCACGGAGTGAAAATCTAAATGAAGTGATCATTAGGGACGAAATTCTCTTTACCGCCTAAACCCAAGCATTGGTTTGGTTAGAACTCAACCACAATTAAAGATCAATGGTTGCAAAACATAAGGATAGCTGATCAACGCTTGAAGATCAATCCCAAAGTTCCAAGCAAACCATCATGGTCATCACCACGCCAGCAATATTCAATGCAGACTATAACCCTAACCAAGGGTCAAAAATCCAACCGCCATTCCAAATCAGAGTTAAGAAATCCACGGTGGAGAAGAAACAAGTACCAGATCAAAAGGCCGAGATAAGTTCAACAATACCAATGCAAACTCAACCTTGAGTTAACCTTGCCACCGACAAATGCCGAGGGGTGAGTCATCGTGTGAAAGGGCCAACCCATGATTTAAAAAAAAAATCATTACTTTCAAATGTCAAACCATAGTCCGAGTTAACAATATGCAAAGGCCAACCAAATCTTCTATGTAATGATCAAGTAAAAGGTGTTTCCAACCTTTTATGCCAAATCCGACAACTACAAAGTGGAAAAACCATGTATTATAGCATATTTACAAACTGAACCCGTGTGCATCTAGACACAACAATATGCTAAGTCCACAAAGGTGATCCCCAAAACAAATGGAGGCTATATTGACATGTACTATATAAGATGATCACCCTTTTTATTGCTAAGTCCACCAAGGTGGCCAAACCAAGCAAGTTAAAGGTGGTCCCCACAAGGAGGTTGGAGTGGAGTTGTAAAGTGTCACTCATGTGACCACTCAAAAGAAGAAGAATGGCTACAAATATACCAGATACAAAGTCACAAAGGCCCCATAGGCTAGGGAAATTCTTAAAGCTGAGCTCGAATGCTCAGAATAATGGCGTCGAAGAAAAATTTTGTCGGGCTTCACCCGTAGAGTGAAAATCCAAATGAAGTGATCATTAGGGATGAGCTTCTCTTTACCACCTGAACCCAAGCATTGGTTTGGTTAGAACTCAACCATAGTTAAAGATCAATGGTCACAAAACAAAAGGACAGCTAATCAACACTCGAAGATCAATCCCAAAGTTCCAAGCAAACCATCATGGTCATTACCACACCAACAATATTTAATGCAGACCGTAACCCTAACCAAGGGTCAAAAATCCAACTGCCATTCCAAATCAAAGTTAAGAAATCCACGGTGGAGAAGAATCAAGTACTAGATCAAAAGGCTAAGATAAGTTCAACAATACCAATGCAAACTCAACTTGAATTGAATTAAGCTTCGACACCGACAAATGCCAAGGATGAGTCATCCCGTGAAAGGGGCCACCATGATTTAAAAACAAAATCATTAATTTCAAATGTCAAGCCATAGTCCAAGTTAACAATATGTAAAAAGGCCAACCAAATATTCTATGCAATGATCAAGTAAAAGGTGTTTCCAACCTTTTATGCCAAAAAACAATTACAAAGTGGAAAACCATGTATTATAGCATATTTAAAACCGAACCCATGTGCATCTAGAAACAACAATATGCTAAGTCCACAAAGGTGGTCCCCAAAACAAAGGGAGGCTATATTGACATGTACTATATAAGATGATCGCCCTTTTTTATTGCTAAGTCCACTAAGGTGGCCAAATTAAGCAAGTTAAAGGTGGTCCCCACAAGGAGGTTGGAGTGGAGTTACAAAGTGTCACTCATGCGACCACTCGAAGAGCATGTACACATGGACAATGGTCCCCACATTGGATTTTTATTTTTCAAATATCACAAATGTTTGAATTATTTACTCATAGGAAGAGAATTAATTTGTTGCATGCTTCACAAGAAACATAACAGAGAAGAGGACAAAGTTGCATGTTCAATGGAGAAAGACTTGCATAGCAATCAAGCTTATTATTAGCAAATTGTTTATCCTTGTTTTCTTAAAAATAGAATAGTCAACTTCAGTTTGACTGTATTGTAATTAAGGCTAATAATTCCTATTTGTAATTACATGCTCAATTTTTATTCCATTATCTATTATTAAGTAAAGGATAAAAATTAAATGCATGGGCGACTACAAGCCTTAGGCTATTTTTAGGAAGAGGGTAAATTTATTTTGCTATATATTGTGTGCTTTTGCAAAGCACAAAGATGAATTTTTGGATATAGGAGTACTGAAGAATTTTTTTCCAGTTTTTCCTTTTAAGTGTGAAGAATTTCTACCTTCCCAATTATTTGCAGTCTTATGTATGTTTCTATTAGTCTTGTGAATGTAAATTCCCTGATTAATCATCTTACCCTATTGTAAAATTTAGTAATTTCTGCATGATATTAATGTGCATGTTTAGCTTAGTAGTATTGTTGTGATAATCTCCCTCAATACCTCCAAGTGTTTTGCCCTTAATATTCTGCAGAAGAACTGTTGGTTCGTGCACCAAAAATCCTTCACATATCAATTGTGCATATACTCAGTCAAAGCCCTCATACAAATTTGGTGTATCACCTTAGTTATAATTATTTTACAGTCATCTTTTACCCCTAAACCCTAGAATCAATTTAGGATACATCAACAAGGAACCGACCTTGATACCAGGAGACTCACCTCAAAATAGGTATACCCATACCTGAGGTGTTTCCATTGTATCTACGAAAGAGAGAGATCAAATTTTGCAAGCTTAGAAAACTGCAGTCATCTCTCTACAGGGTGCACTTTCGAGAGATAATAGTTTTTGGCACACCCGGTGGGACAACGAATCATATCTGCATGCAAGTTACAAATTCTACAACAGATCTACAACAAATTTACAACAGTTACAAAGTCACTTTCGGGAGCAAGTTGTAGCAATTTATTCTAAATATTTTAAAATCTTTTGGCGACTCCATTAAGCTGATATTAGACTAGTATTGTGGCATGTTCCATGCCTAAAGTGACTACATGATCATTGGTAAGAGGAATTATTCCTAAGTTTGTTTCTTTACCCTTGAATTTTGCTAGAAAGAGAAGAGTTGGGAATACTTTACCTTATAATAGAACTAGTTTTGATAGCCCTCCTCCTGATATTCCTTCACCACGTATCAATTTCTCTATCAACATCCCAGTTTTTCAAATGTCTATTCAACCACTAAGGAATTTTGTGACCTTTACTAATGGTAGTCCATTAGTAATCCTAGTCTACCGTGACATTCCTAATGCTACCATGAAAAGTTTTCCATCATTCATGAGTGAAAATTAGGTTACATCTACTGAACATATCAAAGATGTTACAGCCCTATGTGCAGTCCATAATATCACTCATGAAGATGTAACTTTAAGACTTTTAGCCACTTCTTTTAAAGGGCATGCCTTTGCAATGGTATAGAAACCTAGAAATTGGAAGCATAAGAACTTGGGATGAATTAGATGAAAAATTGTTAAAATAGTTCGAGGATAATTAAGATCATTTGTTTCTCATTGAATAGTTGTCTACTATTAAAAGAGCCCCCAATGAGTTTATGTGCAGTTTCAATATTTATTTTACTAGAACTTGGGAGAGAATTCCAGCAAGTATCAAGCCTCAAGCTGATCATGCTTTCCTTTATTATCTTAGAGCATTAAACAATGATATCTCAACTATGATTCAGTTAATGGGGGGAGAGACACTCCCAACAGCCTATGATATCATTATCCGAGCTGAAAATAGTCTTATTCAAGCTAGAAAATTGGCACCAAGGCCTTCAATGCCATTTTTGGTAGATCTATTACCCATTCCTTAGCCTATTACAATCATAAAACCTACTATTTTAGATCCATCAGATAATGTATTTAAAGATTTGCAGACTATGGGAAATAAATTGACTTCAATTGAAAATAGAATTGCATTACCGAGCAGATCCTATTAGGATCCTTATCAACAAAATCAACAGAATCAACAAAACAGCAGCCTTTATTAACAGAATCAAAATTATAGGCAACCTTACCAACAAAGGCAATTTGACCCGAAGGCTCCAAGTTCATCTAATGCTTTAGTCCCAGTTAATATGGCTACAGAAGAGTGGTGTCAACCTTGCAATCAACCTCGATACACACTGCAAGTTGACCAAATGATTTTTTTGAATCTAAATCTTGCTACACAACCTCAATTTGAAACATTGTTCATGCCTCAAATGGAGGGTGGGCAGCAAAAAACTCATGTTTAGAAAGCACCTAAATAGAATTTAGTCAATTTTAATGAGAAGGATTTCATTACAGTCACTACTAGGGCTCAAGGGAAAGTTTTGAAAGTAAAAAAACAAAATAGGCCTATCCTGCCTACTATCACTAATAAGACAACATCTATAGTTCCAAAGTCAACCAACAACCCTGCTGTTCCTAAAAAAAAAACAAGTGTTCTAGTTGATAAAGGCCATCAAAAACAGCTACAACCTGATCCAAGAAGACTGTTTATACCTCAGATATCTAAGGCAACTAAAGCAGAATTAGTTTTCACTAAGGCCTACTCTAAGACAGTTGAATCCGTCTCTAAAACAATTTGCTTCTTTCAACATTGTTGATGTAATGAAAAAGCATAATGTTAACATCTCAATGTGGGACGCTCTAAGTATTCCTAGACAACAAGATTTACTTTCTCATGAACTAGCTAAGCTACAGATTTCTTCAAATACAACAGAAAAGGAAGTTCAGAAGGCAGACATGGTCCTTGGAATGTTTGAATAAGACCGCATTAAAGAAGTTAAGTGGATGGTTTAGAAAGTTTTGAATGCTCATGACATCAAGAAACCACCACCATTTTATTTATCACTGATTATTGGGAACATCTAGTTCATAATTACATGGTGGACAAGTGGTGTAAGTAGCACAGTTATGCCAAAAGTGATTGCAGAAAAATTGGGTTTACAGTATGAGCCTACAGAAAGGAGTGTCTTACAACTTGATGGAACTGCAACTAATACAGTTGGTATGATAAAAAAATTTATAAGTGATGTTACATGCTTTCCCAAAATGTTTCTATTCTGCAAGATGTTACTGTTGTGGGTTTACTTCCATACTTTGCCTTATGCTTTATCTATAGACTTCACATTAGAAATAAGAGGTTATCTCTCTTCGTATTGGTCCTTATTTTTCACTACTTCTTATGGTACCAAAGTTACTATGAATTCAGAATATTGGCAGATATCACATTGAGCCTTACTCTTCAAATGTAGTGACTAATTATGTAGCCCTAGATTAGACTGATTTTAATGAGGTAGCTCATGTTTCAACATTAGATGGTGTTTCTAACATGTTTATGGATGAAAAGACAATGGAATAACATGCTCATGATCCTTTTAAGGAATTTGAAGAACACCTATTTGGTGTGTATTGTATGCATGAAGAAAATACACCACTTCCCTTACTATCCAAAATAGAAGATTCAACAAAAGGGATTTGGAAGCTTCATTTTGATGGAGCTAAGAACAAGAAAGGATAGGGAGCAGGTTTGATGCTCACTTCCCCAACAAATGAAAGGTATTTCTCAGCTTTGAGTCTCCAATTTTCATGTACTTGCAATGTAGCTGAATACGAAGCTTTAATTCATGGCTTGCTTTGGGCCAGAAAGAGAGGTATCAGCATGCTACATATTTTTGGTGACTCTGAGTTGGTTATCAATCAAGTAAGAAATTTCAATGTTTGTAAGAATCCATTAATGAAGTCTTATAGACATAGAGTTTCAGACTTAATGGAAGATTTTGATGTTATTAACATTCAATCTATTCCTAGAGCTAAAAACAAGCATGCAGATAGACTTGCAGTAGTTGGGGCTAGTTTTGAAGTGCTGGAACAAATTAAAAATAGCAAAATCCAACCTCATATAAAGTTAATTTTCAGGCCCTCAATACCTGATAATGATTCAAATTAGCAAGTTTTTGAAAGTGATGATCAAATCTACAAGTTTTTGCAGCAAGAAGCTGAGTTTTCTACAATTAATCAAGATAAATTACAACATTTATATGGTGACCAGATTATTCAATTGAAGACAAATAAACTACCTCGAGGTCTAGTCACATTGGAAGACATCTTCAACACTGACGATCAATTAAGAAAGGTCAAGACTAAAATGTCAACTCATGCTGATAATTACAAAGAGATCTCGGTTGATGAAGGGAAAAAGCTATTTCTTGGAAAGGTATGTTCCTTAACTGAAAAGCAGTCATTTATTAATCTTTGTAAGGAGTTTAAGGATGTTTTTTCTTGGAAATACCAAGACCTGAAAGGATTTGATCCCAGTTTAGCACATCATACAATTGAGTTGCAACCAAATTCTAAACCTGTTAGATAGAAATAGAGGCCTGTAAATCCCAAAATAGAGCCTCTGATGAAGAAAGAATTATCTAAGTTGATTGAATCAGGTATTATCTTTCCAATTAAGCATTCAAGTTGGGTAGCCAATCTTGTTCTATTAGGAAGAAGAATGGTGAAATCAGACTATGTGTAGATTTCAGAGATCTTAATAAGGCTTCATTAAAAGATCATTACCCACTCCCAAATATGGATCAAATTTTGAGAACAGTCTCGAGTTAGATAGACTATCTCTTCTAGATGGTTACAGTGGATATAATTAGATTTTAGTCTAGGAAGAAGATAGATATAAAATAACCTTTACCACTAAGTGGGGTACTTATGCTTACAAAAGGATGCCTTTTGGTCTTTCAAATGTCGGTGCAACATTTCAATGTGTAATGGACATGGCTTTTCACAACTTATTAAATAAATGCATCCTTGTTTATTTAGATGATGTTACTGTATTTTCAAAATATTTTGAAGAACATCTAATGCATTTAAGGTAGACTTTTTAGTTGTGTAGGCAATTTGGAATATCTTTGAATCCACTAAAGTCTATCTTTTCAGTACATCAAGGCAAGCTACTTGGCCATATTATTTCTAATTAGGGTTTAGAAATTGATCCTTTTAGGATCGAAGCCATATCATAGCTATCATTTCCTCATCATAAGAAGGCATTACAAAGTTTTCTTGGAAAAATCAACTTTGTTAGAAGATTTGTTCCAGATTTTACAACATTGGTTAAACCACTCACAACTATGCTAAAGAAAGAGAAAAATTTCTCTTGGACCAGTGAAGGGAGAGAAGGATTTGAATCAATCAAAGTAGCTATCTCTCAAGCTCCTACTCTTGCAAATCTAAATTTTGATAAAGATTTTACAATGTATGCACTTGCAGGAGCTGAAACAATCTCAGCTATATTAACTCAAGTCAATGATGAAAATATTGAGTAGCCTATTGCTTTCTTTGGATAGAGTTTGCATGATTACAAAATAAGGTACACATTTCTTGAAAAAAGGTACTTTCAGTAGTCAGAGGACTAAAGAATTTCAAGTATATGATTTTGAACAATAAAATCCATGTTCTTGTTTCTCATCCAAGTGTGAAAGCATTCTTACTAAATAAGGAGTTGAATGAGAAAAGAGAAAACTGGATAACAAAGGTCATGGAGTATGATGTTGATATTTGGGTTGCTAAGACGGTTCGAGGGAAAGGTTTATGTGAACATATAATTATTGATATGGAAAAAAACAAGTTACAGAACCAGATGATTCAAAATAGCATGCTGAAATTACGTATCAAGCAATCAGAAATAATGGTTCAACCAGGAAATCAACAACCTGAGCTCATTCACAAGATTCAGAATCAAGATGGATGACTGATTTGGTTAATTATCTATAGCATGACACCTATCCAGAAGGTATGGACAAGAATAAATGAAGGTATTTCAGGTATTTCACATTACAAGTTATATCCTTATATCTTCATTGATAATGATGTGTTGACTATGATAAAATTCAGAAAATACTGTCATAATTCCACGAAGGACCGCAAGAGGCCACTTCTCAGCACGTACCACAACCTCAAAAATTATGAAAGCTGGTTACTATTAGCCTAACATATTCAAGGACTGGTTTGATTGGATAAGGAAGTGTAAAAAGTGTGCTTTCTTTGTTGGAAAAGAACATTTAGCTTCGTTGCCTTTGCAGCCTATTTCAGTTGATCAACCTTTTATGTAGTGGGGTCTTGAATTTATTGGCATGATAAACCCACCTTCTTCACAAGGACATAAGTGGATCTTAATTGCTATAGATTATTTTACACAATGGACTGAAGCAATAGCCTTGAAGGATGCTAATGAAACTTTGATACTATCCTTTTATGAAGGTATAGTTTGTAGATTTGGTGTTCCAACAACTATCATATCAGATAATGCTTTAGCATTCCTTGGTACAAAGATAACAGATTGGGCTATCAACCATTGAATATATCTAAGTTCTTCATCTAATTATTACCCATAAGGTAATGGCTTAGCTGAAAGTATAAACAAGAATATGTTAAGGATCATTATAAGAACACTTAAAGATAATCAAAGAGCTTGGCATCTGATGTTGAATTCAACACTTTGGGCTGACAGAGTGACTCCTAAAAGATCAGTTGGCAATTCACCATACAAACTTGTATATAGAAAGGAAGCAAGAATTCCTATTTAAGTTGAGTCACCTACATTGATTTTTACATCAAATGGAGCTGCTTGAGAATGAACCATTATAGGTTCGTTATGCAGAGTTAATGGAATTACAAGAGCTAAGAGATCAAACTCATTTGAATATGGAAAAGAATCAGAAACAAATGAAGAAGACTTTTGATAAGAAATCCAAATTTAGAGTCTTCAATGAAGGAGATATTGTGTTAAAGTGGGATGTTGATCATGCAAATCCAGGAAGACATATGAAGTTTGATACAATCTGGAGTGGCCTGTACATGATCTCAGCTTGCAAAGAACACAATGCTTTTTAACTTTCAAAGCTGAATGGAGAGGAACTTCCCATTCTTGTGAATGGTATGTTTCTCAAACACTATTATTGAAAATCTCACAGTGATTGTTAGAGTAGGATTTTCCTTCAATAAGTGTAGTCCATACACATTACATCATTTTTAATTCAATAAGTGCATTCGTGCATGTGATCTAGTCTACTAGATCCTTTCCCAGTTTTAGTTTCGTTTTGGAAGGGCTGGAATTTTTCGGAAAAGGAAAATTTTGGTGACATGTTTAGACTTCATGCCCAACGGACAAGAGCAAGGCACATATCTATAAGCTAGTAGGTAACTTTCCCACAGGATCACCAGAAATGTTGACAATTTTTACACTTGTGCAAAAATGGGCAACTCAAAACTTCATCGTTATGATGAAAGTCATGGGTGAAGTATACCTAAGCTAAGGAAGTTATGATGTTATTAGTTATTGCTGAATTAATTAATGATTAAGTGAAATTTGTAACTATGTGTGTTGTTACAAAACGTAATAGATCACATAGTCTGCAATTTCATGATACCTTCAACAAAAGAACACAAGGGCCCGAAGGACAACTGTGTTATCTTGATGAAGACACTAAATTATAGAGTAGGTGAAGTGTTGAGTTTTGGGACAACAAACATAAGTGCAAATTATAGAAAATCGAGTTCATTACTGAATGTTATAGATTCTCATTAATGTTATTTCCTTCATGATTAAGACATTCAATTAAATGACTGAGTTGTTTAGTTCATCATACAATCCATACAAAAATCTGAAATGCAGAAAGAAATATACAACTCATTTACAAAATTCAATGTTTTATTCATAAGGAATTTTCAAATGTTTCCCACACAAGCCGTGGGATGTAACTAGAAAGTAAAGTACAACTACTAAAATAAAAGGTACACATGCATGAAAGAGAAAGTAAAGGAGTATGAGTGAACCCATCATTGCCTTGGGGTTCCTTTCTTCGATTGAAGCATCTCCATCTCCATTTTGTTCCTCCTTCATCTCCATTGTAGAAGCCATTATACCTAAAAAGAAGAAAAGAATAACTATCAGCTATGAGCTCAAGGATCAAATCATATTCCTAGACTATCCTAATTCATGCATATGAATCTCTAATAATAGGAGATGTAATTTACTTGAATAACAAACTACATACATGCTTTATTCACTCGAAAGAAATGAAGGAAGAGAAAAGAAAAGAAGAAAACATGGACATAAGAGAGGCCAAAAATCCTAAGTATTTTCTAACTGTTTTCCTAAGTGTGCAGGTACAGGTTGTAGCCAAGGAAAAATAGACAAGTCATAAGTGCATGCAAGAAAAGGAAGAATGTAACTCAAAGTTTCAGTAATTATTCTGAAATGGAAGAAGTTACAGTGTAGAAGAGAAACTGGCAAATAGAAGAACACTTTTCAGTTGTAGCTAAAGGAGAAGAATCAAATTTTCAGAAGTTGAAGTTAACTAGAAAAGAAAGGTTACAGTTGAAAAGGAATGAAGAAAAGATTCTAGGAAAATTTTGACAGGGCTTTGCCATGTAAAATGGACATTTACAACTTTCCATCATGCTGCTTTTAACTACTACATGCTTAAAGGAATTATTTAAATCAAGTAAGTGATATAGAAAAGTAGTAAAGCATGTCATGATCAAGATAAATAGCTATGATGTCTCATTTTTATCTAGCTTCAAACATGAAGTGTTATGTTCTATATTTTGAATCAGAAAATACAACTACTATAGCTGGAAATGGATGGAAGAGAGAATTCTAGAAAAAATTGCCAGGGATTCGCCATGAAAAATCAACATTTCAGATTTTCCAACATGCCAAAAATGTTACTATAAATGGAATAAAACATCTATGTGAAAGAAAAAAAGTAACAGAAATCTTAACAAGCATCTGAATCAAGGCTTATGCCTAAAAATAGTAGCAAAACAAATGAACTGCTTGTAATTTCTAGAAATTACATACAAGATTCATGGTTAAACAGAACCAAAAGTAGATAAAGTGCACAAAATGCTACAAGTATAGCTTCATAGCTAAATATAATGCATGATTCACAGTTTTACAAGTACAGTAAAATGCATAGCAAAATTTAGTTCTCAGAAAGCATGAAAGAGATAATGTATTAAAGATTCAACTAATGAAAATGGAAACCATACAAGGAGTTTTCCTTACTACTAGCATATGAAGCACATACCCTATCAAGATATTTCAATATAGTCAGGTTCCCAAGAGAAAGTCATCTTCAGAGGGTTACAATATAGGTTGTGGTCCACACTATGCAAATAAAGAATGCATTCAGTCATCACTAGTTCAAATCTATTTTATTGTTCACATCAACAATGGAGGGGTACATATGCACCCATCTCATCTCAATTCAAGCTCAAAGGGTCAGTTCCAATGAACATATCAAATACATGTTCAAGCATGATACATAGATTGCAAAGTAGAATTCCCTTCAGGTTCATAGTTTGTCGCTAGACCACAAAAGGAGAAAGTGCTAGTGATGGCTCTCAAAATCTCATAGAAATGAGGGATGCATCAATTAATATTGAACATCCAAAAGCTATAAGTATGCAATTATTTGAAAACTTTCTTGCATATTTTAGTTAACTTCAAGCTAGGCATGGAGCAGGAGCAGAGTAAGAGAAAATAGAACTTGAGTCACTCAACTAGCAAGGAAAAATAATAGAGCAAAAGAATGGAGTAAAAATGATTTCCAGTACCCTTATCAGAGGAGAAACACCCAAATCTAGGTTGCAATGTTTCAAGCCACAAATGGAAAATATGTAGGTACAGATGTGGGAAAATGAGTTTCAAAACTCATAAATATCAATGTACAGGCAATCTAAAAGGGGCAAAAGTATAAACAGTCTAGATCCAAAGGGGATTCCTTATGAAGACAAGTACCAAGTAAACATATCTTGGAATATTACTCAGAACACAAACTCGGTGGGTATTAATGGTCAAATCAAATTAGATAAGTGTGGAACTTAAGATAATGTGAAGTGAATCACAACTTTTTAGAAAACATTATACCCCTCAAGAACATATAGCAGAATCAAAAGGAATGAAGGATTTCGAGTAATCATATCAATAAACATTCTATCTAGCAAGTTTTGAGCAAATAAGAATACCCATTTAGTAATCAGAATACAAGATCAGATAGAAAAACTTTGAGTTAAAATGCATGCACATCCGAGTTGAGGAAATATTGAGTATTTCAGAAGTTAACACTCCCATTTAAACCAATCAGTCTCAAATTACGGTATAGAGGGAAAAGGTACAGATCTGGTTCTAATCCAAAAACCCATTAATGGGTACTAAAATCAGAGTGAGAAACAAGTACTTACCGGTTTAAATCGAAGTTGAGAAAACCCTCAAATGATCACAGAATGAGTTTCAAATCAAAGACCGATGTTACCCCAAAGATCACAAAATATGCAAAGAAGGATAAAAACATCAGTATCTCGAAGGAAAAATGGCAATGACGAAGTGATTACAACACTCAGAGATCGAAAACTTACTAACCTCATCAAACAAAGTGATGCCAGTTACACAGCTGAGCTTACAAATGAAGAAAATTTGCGGCCAAGACAACACGTAGAGATCTCTTTTAAAGAAAATATTTCAAAGCTCAAGATGAGCAATATACAATCGGGAAATCACATGAGCTCAAACCCACGAAAATGGTAGAAAACACCCACAACTACCTTGCTGAGAGAACTCTTAGAGTAGAAAACAACAAGATACATGCATAGGGATTTGCAAAGCTGAACCATAGAGTCTGAAAAACAATAATGGCGGTCGCCTTCACATTCCTGCATAGAGAGCTCAAAAAGAAGAAGAATGGCTACAAATATACCAGATACAAAGTCACAAAGGCCCCAGGCTAGGGAAATGCTTAAAGCCAAGCTCGAATGCTCAAAATAATGGCATGAAGAAAAATTTTTGCCAAGGCTTCACCCGCAGAGTGAAAATCCAAATGAAGTGATCATTAGGGACGAGCTTCTCTTTACCGCCTGAACCCAAGCATTGGTTTGGTTAGAACTCAACCACAATTAAAGATCAACGGTCACAAAACAAAAGGACAGTCGATCAACGCTCGAAGATCAATCCCAAAGTTCCAAGAAAACCATCATGGTCATCACCATGCGGTAATATTCAATGTGCAACCGTAACCCTAACCAAGGGTCAAAAATCAACCGCCATTCCAAATCGAGTTAAGAAATCCACGGTGGAGAAGAAACAAGTACCAGATCAAAAAGGTGAGATAAGTTCAACAATACCAATGCAAACTCAACATACCGAATTAACCTTGCCACCGACAAATGTCGAGGGGTGAGTCATTGTGTGAAAGGGCCAACCCATGATTTAAAAAAATAAAATCATTACTTTCAAATGTCAAACCATAGTCCAAGTTGACAATATGCATAAAAGGCCAACCAAATCTTCTATGTAATGATCAAGTAAAAGGTGTTTCCAACCTATTTTATGCCAAAGCCAACAACTACAAAGTGGAAAAACCATGTATTATAGCATATTTAAAATCGAAAGTGTGCATCTAGAAACAACGATATTCTAAGTCCACAAAGGTTATACCCAAAACAAAGGGAGGCTATATTGACATGTACTATATAAACGATCACCCTTTTTTATTGCTAAGTCCACCAAGGTGGCCAAACCAAGCAAGTTAAATGTGGTCCCTACAAGGACGTTGGAGTGGAGTTGTAACGTGTCACTCATGTGACCACTAGAAAGAAAGAGATGTCAATGTCGAGCATGTACACATGGACAATGGTCCCCACATTGGATTTTTATTTTGCAAATATCACAAATGTTTGAATTATTTACTCACAGGAAGAGAATTAATTTGTTGCATGCTTCACAAGAAGACAGAACAGAGAAGAAGACAAAGTTGCATGTTCAAAGGAGAAAGACTTGCATAGCAAGAAAGCTTATTATTAGCAAATTGTTTACCCTTGTTTTCTTAAAAATAGAACAGTCAACTTCAGTTTGACTATATTGTAATTAAGGCTAATAATGCCTATTTGTAATTGCATGCTCTATTTTTATTCCTTTATCTATTATTAAGTAAAGGATAAAAATAAGATGCATGGGTGAGTACAAGCCTTAGGCTATTTTTAGGAAGAGGGTAAATTTATTTTTCTATATATTGTGTGCCTTTGCAAAGCACAAAGAGGAATTTTGGATATAGGAGTTGTCATCACCAATCCGACACTATGATAATTCTTTCGGGAACTTCTCGGAAATGATTATTTACTAATACACATTTTTAGTTTGGTGGATGGAATCGGAAACACAACAACAAACATAACATAAGAATACCATAGAGTATGATAAGAAGGAATGATGATAAATCTGAAATATAAGTGTAAATTATAATATCAACATGAAATTGTTACAATCTCACCCATGAGGCACTTCAAGTGTTATTGACTTCACTTGCCTTCCACCAATAACTATGGGATAAACTTCACAATTACACCTTTTAATGGATTCTTTAACACACATTCAAAATGATGGCTTCCTTTACACACTTACTCATACAATATTTCTCACTACTTCCTTCTATGATAAATAAGGGGGTGGCCTCTCTATTTTTAGAAATTCCAGGCTTATCCATCTTATCTCTAAGATAGGATAATAAATCTACTCGACGAATCATATTCCATACCTTAACTCTTATCCTGGACATGTAAGCTTATCTTTTAAGATAAGATAAACCTTATCATTTCACATGGGTTCCACATTTTTAGAAATTTTTACAAATAAAATACACAAAATATTTATGACCTCACTCCTTGTCCTTATTACCCATATAATATTTCTAATTCCTAATCATGTAGACCCTACTTCTCTACTTACCCTAACTTTGACATTTTAACATTACCGAACCACTTACGACAAATATTTACTTTTTACCACAACATTCCTATTGTACTTTTGACTATTACCGTACTATACATTATTGGTGGCATTGTACCAGTAGCGCCGTTATCTTCTATCGGACGCTACTACTAATTATACTTAACAACATCCTATTCCTAATACACACATTAATGAAATAGAAATTACGGAGGAAAATTTTAGTGTCGACAGAGTACTAAAGTAATTTTTTCCAGTTTTACCTTCTGAGTGTAAAGAATTTCTTCCTTCCCAATTATTTGCAGTCTTGTGTATGTTTCTATTAGTCTTGTGAATGTAAATTCCCTGATTAATCATCTTACCGTGTTGTAAAATTCATTAGTTTCTACATGATATTAATGTGCATGTTTAGCTTAGCAGTATTGTTATGATAATCTCCCTCAATATCTCCAAGTGTTTTGCCCTTAATATTCTGCAGAGAACTATTGGTTCATGCACAAAAAATCCTTCACATATCAATTGTGCATATACTCAGTTAAATCCCTCATACAAATTTGGTGTATCACCTTAGTTATAAATATTTTACTGAGTCATCTTTTACCCCTAAACCCTAGAATCAATTTAGGATACATCAACAATTAACCGACCTTGATATGGAGACTCACCTCAAAAAAGGTATACCCACAGACCTGAGGTGTTTCCATTGTATCTACGAAAGAGAGATATCAAATTTTGCAAGCTTAGAAAACCTGTAGCCATCTCTCTACAGGGTGCACTTTTGAGAGATAATAGTTTTTGACATGCCCGGTGGGACAATGAATCATATATGCATGCAAGTTACAAATTCTACATCAGATCTACAACATATTTACAATAGTTACAAAGTCACTTTTGTGAGAAAGCTCTCTAATAATTTATTCTAAAGATTTTAAAATCTTTTGGAAACTCCATTAAGATGATATCAAACCAAAGTATTGTAGCATGTTCCATGCCTAAAGTGACTACAAGATCATCGGTAAGAGGAATTCCTCCTGAGTTTTTTTCTTTACCCTTGAATTCTACTAAAAAGAGAAGAGTTGGTAATACTTTACCTTATAATAGACTAGGTTTTGATAACCCTCCTCCTAATATTCCTTCACCAGGTATTGATTTCTCTATAAAAATCCTAGTTTTTCAAATGGATATTCAACCACCAAGGAATTTTGTGATCTTTACTAATGGTAGTCCATTAGTAATCCCGATCTCTTATGACATTCCTAATGTTGCCATGAAATTTTTTCCATCGATACCACGGGTGAAAATCAGGTTATACCTATGAACATATCAAAGATGTTACAACCCTATGTGCGAGTCCATAATATAACTCATGAAGACGTAGCTTTAAGACTTTTAGACACATATTTTAAAGGAAGGCCTTGAAATGGTATAGAAATTCATAAATTGGAAGCATAAGAACTTGGGATAACTTAGGTGAAAAATTTCAAACAGTTCTAGGATAATTAAGATCATTTATCTCTCATTGAACATGTCTACTATTAAAAGAGCTCCCAATGTGTTTATGTCTGGTTTCAATATCATTTTTGCTAGAACTTGGGAGAGAATTCCAGCAAGTGTCAAGCCTCAAGCTGATCATGCTTTCCTTTATTATCTTAGAGCATTAAATAATGATATCTAAACTATGATTCAGTCAAAAGGGGAGAGACACTTTGACCGAAGGCTCAAGGTGATATTATAAGTTTTTGGGAGTGTCTCTCCACCCATTGACTAAATCATAGTTGAGATATCATTGTTTAATGCTCTAAGATAATAAAGAAAAGCATGATTAGCTTAAGGATTGATACTTGATGGAATTATTTCCCAAGTTCGGCAAAACGAATATTGAAACTAGACATAAACTCATTGGGAGCCCTTTTAATAGTAGACAAATGTTCAATGATAGACAAATGATCTTAATTATCTGGAACTGATTCAGAAAATTTTCACCTAAGTTATCCTAAGTTCTTATGCTTATACTTTCTAAGTTTCTATACCATTGCAAGGCCTCCCCTTTAAAAGATGGAGCTAAAAATTTTAAATCTACGTCTTCATGAGTGATATTATGGGTCATGCGTACATAGGGCTGCAACATCTTTGATATGTTCAACAAGTGTAACTTGATTTTCACCCGTGAATGATGGAAAATTTTCATGGCAGCATTAGGAATGTCATGGTAAACTGGGATTACTAATGGGCTGCCATTAGTAAAGGTCACAAAATTCCTTAGTGGTTGGATAGCCATTTGAAAAACTGGGATGTTAATAGAGAAATTGATATGTGGTGAAGGAATATTAGGAGGAGGATTATCAAAACAGGTCTATTATAAGGTAAAGTATTACCAACTCTTCTCCTTCTAGCAGAATTCAAAGGTAAAGAAACAAAATAAGAAGGAATTCCTCTTACCGATGATCTTGTAGTCACTTCGGCATGGAACATGATGTAATACTAGTTTGATATCAGCTTAACGAAGTCGTCAAAAGATTTTATAATCTTTAGAATAAATTATCATAACTTGCTCCCAAAAATGACTTTGTAATTTTTGTAAATCTGTTGTAGATCGATGTAGAATTTTTAATTTACAATAGATCTAATTCGTTGTCACACGGGTGTGCCAAAGCTGTTATCTCTCGAAAGTGCACCTAGAGAGAGATGGCTGCAGGTTTTCTAAGCTTACACAATTGATCTCTCTCTTTCGTAGATACAATGGAAACACCTCAGGTCTGTGGGTATACCTATTTTGAGGTGAGTCTCCGTATCAGGTCGGTTCCTTATTGGTGTATCCTAAACTGATTTCTAGGAGTTTGAGAATAAAAGATGACTGTAAAATAATTAAAACTTAAGGTGATACACCAAATTTTTATGAGGGATTTGACTGAGTATATGCACAACTGATATGGGAAGAATTTTTGATGCACAAGCCAATATTTTTCTACAAAATATATACAGGAAAAACACTTGATTATACTGAGGGAGAATCATAATAGTAATAATAAGTTAACATGCACACTAAAATTTAGCGAAAAGACTAAATTTATAGCGAGGGTAAGGTGATTGGTCAAGGAATTTGCATTCACAAGATTAATAGAAACATACACAAGATCTGCAAAATAACTTGGAAAGACAAAAATACTTCACACTCGAGAGGGCAAAACTGGAAAAATTTTCTTCACTACTCATATATCCAAAAGTCCTCAAGAAGTTCTCACTTGTGATTTACAAAGGCACACAATATATAGAAAAAACAAAATTCACCCTCTTCCTAAAAATAGCCTAAGGCTTGTACTCGCCCATGCATTCTATTTTTATCCTTTATTTAATAATAGATAAAGGAAAAAAATAGAGCATGCAATTACAAATAGGCATTAATAGCCTTGATTACAATTGGTCAACTAAAGTTGACTGATCTATTTTTAAGAAAGAGAAGGATGAATAATTTTCTAAAAATAATATTACTTGCTAGGCAAGTCTCTCTCCATGAACATGCAACTTTGTCTTCTTCTCTATTCCATCCTCTTATGAAGGCATGAAAAAATAAACTCCTTATGAGTGAACAAAATAATTACAATACTTGCAATATTTACAAAATAATTCATCCACTATGGGGACCACCTTTGTCTCTAATGTCGAGACTTATTCTGTTTCCTAGTGATCACATGGATAACATGCTGTAGATCATCTTCAAATCCTTGGAGTGGGGACCACCAGGTTTTTCCACCTTTGTGCACTTAAAACATTACCATGATTTAGATGCATAAGGGGCACTTTTTAAAAGTCACCACACAATGCTCGACCACCTTTTGATTATGCACGAATAATAGTTTGTCTTATCGGCTTTGTATGTCTAAATGATATATAATTTAGAAATTCACCTTTTCGGTGATCATTGGGTATAATTTGGTCGGCCCCTTTATATTATTTGGAGCATGCACTATGGTTAGACTTTGAAAGTCATTGCAAATGATTTTGTTTTAATCGATGACGTGGCTGGCCCCTCTCCATGGTGACTCACCCCTTGGTAACTTGGTCGGTGGTATATGTAACTCAAATTGAGTTTTCTTTGATATTCGTTGATCATCTTGGGCCCTTGATCTTTGTACCTCTATTTTTATGCCATCGATCCTTGGACTCACGGTTAGGGTTTCTAACTAGATATTAAATGTGGTCGGTGGAGATTGACCATGGTTAGTTGCTTTGATCATGGAGCTTGATCTTTGGCCCTTGATCTCTGTCCTTTCGATCTGGAGTCCTTGATTTCTGACCGTGGTTGAGTTAGGTTGAAACTCACCTCTTGAGTTTGCATGGTAAAGGGTGTCTTTGACCCTCAAGCACATTTCATTTGGTTTTTGGTTCGTGGGTGAAGCCCTGGCAAATTTTTTCCTCAATGCCATTATTCTATGCATTTGAGCTTGGTCTCTTCTACAAAAATGGATTTCTGTGTGGCCATGAGAGCTCAAACGTTGGTATTTCTCTGTCATTTTAAGATCTGGGTGTTCAACTTCTGTGGAGGGGATCATAAGTTTGACTTCCTCGAGTTTTTGTGGTTGTGCCTTGGTCATTCTTGAGCTTTTCCTGTAATTTGACTTCCTGCTCTCGGAACATTGTCTCCTTTCTCTCGAGCTCTGTAGATTTGGTTTTTGTAATGGCCTCTATGGTGAGTTCTGAAGTTTGATTCTTCTCTATTTTGGGATCTCTTCGGTCTATTGGCGTTATAGTCGTTATAGGTGAGATAATTTTCTCTTGTATGCGTACATACACTGTTTCATTTTTTTCTTCTTGAAATATATCTTGAACTCTTGGAAATATTTGAGGGTTATGTGATTTATTGCTCCTTATTGACTCCTGAGTTTGAAACTTATTGTGGGCATGTGGACTTCTCACTTCATCATTTAGTTTCTCAAAAGTTTTTACCATTCGATTATCTACGGTGAGTTCTTGTCTATTATTAATGACCGCTATTTTAATCATTGAGTTTTGGCTCTGTCCAATGATGCAAGATTTGATTGATTTTGGTTGCATTGTTTTGAGTTTGAACTTTTCTTCAAAATCTTGTGTCCGTATGTGAAGATCTGAAAGCCACCATTTTGAGTTTGTGAAGCTTTATTCTGCTCTGTAAAATAATCATCTTGTTGCTTATTTGATCAATATTTAGCTTGCTCTTTTACCATTGAATCAATGTTCCAGATCTGGCACTTTGCCTTGTGGGTATTTGCATATTTAGCCCTGTCTGTTTGAGAATTTTGGTTTGCATAGAAAGGGAAACCATCATTAATGAACTCTGAAGCCTCGGTTTCTTTGATTTCCCACCGTAACCTGTGTTGTCAAATTGCTTTCTCAGTCAGAAGAATCCCTTTTTCGTGAATTGAGTTGTTCTGACGTTTGAGCTATCAGGATCCTCCAATGTGCTTTGGAATTAGTCATGGTGTTCATTTGTGGAGAGCCTTCGAGCTTTAGCTATGCATGCTTAGCCTGTAGCTTGAAAATGATCAATTAGACACTTGCATGCTTATCATTTGTTCAACTGTAAATCATGAAGCTTTATAGTATGCTTTCCTGGAATTGTTATTTGTATTGCATATATCATTTCTATTGCTGCAACCTGATTTCTAGTGCTTCGTGCTTTCAAACTGTACCTTGAGCTTCACCTGTAGCTGCATTTGTATTTCTGACTCTAAGGTTGATTCCGTAACTGAAATTAAATTAGATTTATCAGTTGTGACCGAAGTATATTCTCTGATATTTTGTACCTTGCAAGTGGCCTTCTGGAAATTGTAAATAGTTCATCTATTCTGAAACTGTAGATAAATTTTATCTTTGTAGCTATAAATCCTACATTCAATTTGATCTCTGAAGCTATTACTTATAGTATTCTGTGTAGTTGGCACTTGATTAATTTTAAAGACTGTACTTATAGAATGTTGTATTTGTAAGGTTCATCTTGAAACTTCATCTCTCTTCAGTTGTTTAGGCTTATAATGAATGCTCCAAAATCCTTCAGTTTGATGACTAAAAGTATAGTTCCCTTTCTTTTCTACATAAACACTGTGTTTGATCTTTATTACAACTTTCTATGTATGCTGGAAAATTTGAAATGTTGAATTTTTATGGCGAAGCCTTGGAAAATGTTTTCCAAAATCCTTTTAGAATATAGTAGTATTAGTAGTATTTTCAGCTATAGTAGTATTTTTCGATTTAGAATATAGAACATAACACTTCATGTTTGAAGCTAGATAAAAATGAGACATCATAGCTGTTTATTCTAATCATGGCATGCTTTCTTGATTTTATGTATCACTTACTTGATTTAAATAATTCCTTTAAGTATGTAGTAGTTAAAAGCAACATGAAGGAAAGTTGTAAATATCCATTTTCATGGTGAAGCCCCTGCCAAATTTTTTTCTATAAACTTTTTTGTTCTTTTGAGTAACCCTTTCTTCCTTAACCAAACATTAGCTTTCAAATTCTGCTTCTTCCTTCTGTTGCAAACTGAAACATGTGCTTTTATTTCTAGTCTCTCTTCTACATTGTAACTTCTTCCATTTCAGAATAGTTATTGAAACTTTGAGTTACATTCTTCCTTTTCTTGCATGTACTTATGTTTTTCTATTTTTCCCTAACATGCAACTTTGTACACGCACACTCGGGAAAATAGTTAGAAAATAATTAGGATTTTTGGCCTCTCTTATGTCCATGTTTTCTTCTTTTCTCTTCTCTTTCTTCATTCCTTCTGAGTGAATAAATCATGTATGCAGTTTGTTCTTCAAGTAGAATACATCTCCTGTTAGGAAAAGATTCATATGCATGAAGTAGGACAGTGTAGGAATATGAATTGATCCCTGAGCTCGTAACTAACAGTTAACTTTTCTTCTTTTCAAGTACAATGGCTTCTACAATGGAGATGAAGAAGAAGCTCGAAATGGAGATGTTTTCAATCAAAGAAAGAAACCCCAAGGCAATGATGGGTTCACTCATACTCCTTTTCTTTCTCTTTCATGCATGTGTACCTTTCTTTTTAGTATCTGTACTTTACTTTTCAGTTACATCCCACGGCTTAAGTGGGAAACATTTGACCTTTCTTGTGAATAAAACATTGAATTTTGTAAATGAGTTATATATTTCTTTCTGCATTCTAGCTTCTCTGTATGGATTGTATAATGAACTAAACAACTCAGTAACATAATTGAATGTCTTAACCATGAAGGAAAGAATATTGATGAGAACTTGTAACATTCAGTAATGAACCCTGATTTTTATGATATCTGTATTTTTGTTTGCTGCTTCAAGACTCAACACTTCACCTACTCTGTAATTTTCATCTTCATCAAGACAACACAAGTTGTCCTTTAGGGCTTTGTGTTCTTTTGTTGAAGATGGAATGTAATGCGGAGACTATGTGATTTGTTACATTTTGTAACAAGACACATAGTTGCGAGAATTCACTTAATCATTAATTAATTCAGTAGTAACCAATAACATCATAACTTCCTTAGCTTAGGTATACTTCACCCATGAATTTCATCGTAATGACGAAGTTTTGAGTTGCCCATTTTTGTACAAGTACAAAAATTGTCAACATTTCGGTGATCTTGCATGGGAAAGCTATTTGCTTGGCTTAAAGTGGTGCTTTCTTTGTTGTCCATTAGGTATGGAGTCTAAATCATATAACCAAAATTTTCCCATTCAAACGTCCAACCCTTCCAAAATAGAACTAAAACCGGGAAAGGATTTGGTGAACTAGATCACGTGCAAGAATGCACTTATTGAATTGAAAAACAATGCAATGTGCATAAATTGCACTTATTGAAGGGAAATCCTACTCTAACGATCATTGTAAGATATTCAATAACAATGTTCAAGAAATATATCATTCACAGGAATGGGAAGTTCCTCTCCATTCATCTTTGAAAGCTGAAAATCTTTGTGTTCTTGCAATTTGAAATCATGTAAAGACCACTCCAGTGTATCAAACTTTGAGTGTCTTCACGGCTTTCATGATCAACATCCCACTTTAATTCAATATCTCCTTCATTGAAGACTACGAATTTGGATTTCTTGTCAAAAGTTTTCTTCATTTATTTTTGATTCTTTTCCATATTCAAATGAGCTTTATCTCTTAGCTCTTGTAATTCCATTAACTCTACATAACAAACCTGCAATGGTTCATTTTCAAGAAGTTCCATTTGGTGTAGCAAATCCAATGTTGGTAACTCCACCGAAATAGGCATTCTTGCTTCCTTTCCATACACAAGTTTGTATGGTGAATTACCAACTGATCTTTTAGGAGTCACTCTGTCAGCCCAAAGTGCTGAATTCAACATCAGATGCCAAGCTCTTTGATTATCCTTGAGTGTTCTTCTGATGGTCCTTAATGGATTCTTATTAGTACTCTAAGCTAAGCCATTAACTTGTGGGTAATAATTAGATGAAGAACTTAGATATATTCCATGGTTGAAGGCTCAATCTGTTATCTTTACACCAAGGAATGCTAAAGCATTATACGATATGATAGTTCTTTAGAACACCAAATCGTAAACTATTCCTACATAAAAGGATAGTATCGAAGCTTCATTAACATCTTTCAAGGCTATTGCTTCAGTCCATCTTGTTAAGTAATCTATAGTAGTTAAGATCCCCTTATGTCCTTATGATGAAGGTGGGTTTATCATACCAATAAAATTAGGACCCCCTTTGCATAAAAGGATGATCAACTTAAATAGGCTGCAAAGGCAAGTGAAGCTAGACGTTCTTTTCTAAAAAAGAAAGCACATTTTTACACTTTCTTATCCATTCAAAATAGTCCTTGAATATGCTAGGCCAATAGTAACAAATTTTATAATTTTTAAAAGTTGTGGTACATCTTTGAGAAGTGACCTCTTGTGGGTCCTTCATGGAATTCTAACAATATTTTCTGAACTTTATCATAACCAACACATCCTAGCAAGATTCCATTTATATCTCTTTTGAACAACACATTATCAATGAAGATATAAGGTACAACTTTTAATCTGAAATACCTTCATTTATTCTTGTCCATACCTTCTGGAAAGGTGCCATACTATAGATAATTAACCAAATTAGTCATCCATCTTGATTTCTGAAACTCATGAGTGAGCTCAGGCTATTGATTTCCTGGTTGAACCATGATTTCTAATTGCTGATACGCAATTTCAACATGCTATTTTGAATCATTTGGTTTATAACTTGCTAGTTTTCCATATCAATAATTAGATG
Organism: Taxus wallichiana var. yunnanensis; assembly: GCA_018340775.1. Lineage (NCBI taxonomy): Eukaryota > Viridiplantae > Streptophyta > Pinopsida > Cupressales > Taxaceae > Taxus > Taxus wallichiana. The sequence goes on from CM031242.1 coordinate 490,090,975, forward strand.
TTCACACAAAACCTTTCCCTTGAACTATTTTAGCAACCCAAATATCAACATCATACTTCATGACCTTTGTTATCCAGTTTTCTCTTTTCTCATTCAATTCCTTATTTAGTAAGAATGCTTTCACACTTGGATGAGAAACAAGAACATGGATTTTATTGTTCGAAAGCATATACTTGAAATTATTTAGTCGTTGACTACTAAAAGTACTTGCTTTTCAAGGAATGTGTACCTTGTTTCATAATCATGTAAACTCTGTCCAAAGAAAGCAATAGGCTGCTCAATATTTTCATCATTGACTTGAGTTAATATGGTTGAGATTGTTTCAGCTCCTGTAAGTGCATACATCATAAAATCTTTATCAAAATTGGGATTTGCAAGAGTGGGAGCTGAGATATGGCTGTTTTGATTGCTTCAAAACCTTCTCTTCCTTCGCTGGTCCAAGAGAAAGTTTTCTCTTTCTTTAGCATAGCTGTGAGTGGTTTAACCAATGCTACAAAATCTGGAACAAATCTTCTAACAAAGTTGATTTTTCCAAGAAAAATCTGTAATGCCTTGTTATGATGGGGCAATGATATCGTGATATGGCTTCGATCATGAAAGGATCAATTGCTAAACCTTTCTTAGAAACAATATGGCCAAGTAGCTTGCCTTGATGTACTAAAAAGATAGACTTCAGTGGATTTAAAGATATTCCAAATTACCTACACAACTGAAAATTCTACCTTAAATGCATTATATGTTCTTTAGAATCTTTTGAAAATATAGTAACATCATCTAAATAAACAAGGATGCATTTATTTAATAATCTGTGAAAAGCCATGTCCATTGCACGTTGAAATGTTGCACCGGCATTTGAAAGACCAAAAGGCATCCTTTTGTAAGCATAAGTACCCCACTTAGTGGTAAAAGCTATTTTGTATCTATCTTCTTCCCGGACTGAAATTTGATTATATCCACTGTAACTGTCTAGAAAAGATAGTCTATCTAAACTTGAGACTGTTCTTAAAATTTGATCCATATTTGGGAGTGGGTAATGGTCTTTTAATGAAGCCTTATTAAGATCTCTGAAATCTACACATAGTTTGATTTCACCGTTCTTCTTCCTAACAGGAACAAGATTGGCTACCCAACTTGAATGCTTAATTGGAAAGATAATACCTGATTCAATCAACTTAGAAAATTCTTTCCTCATCAGAGGTTCTATTTTGGGATTACTGAGGCCTCTTTTTCTATCTAACAGGTTTGGAATTTTGTTGCAACTCAATTATATGTTGTGCTAGAATGGGATCAAATCCTTTCAGATCTTGGTATTTCCAAGAAAAAACATCTTTAAACTCTTTGCAAAGATTAATAAATGACTGCTTTTCAGTTAAGGAACATACCTTTCCAAGAAATAGCTTTTTCCCTTCATCAATAGAGATTTCTTTGTAATTATTAGCGTGAGTTGACATTTTAGTCTTGAAATTTTGTAATTGATCATCAGTGTTGAAGATTTCTTCCAATGTGACTAGACCTGAGGTAGTTTATTCATTTTCAATTGGATAATATGGTCACCATATAAGTGTTGTAATTTATCCTGATTAATTGCAGAAAACTCAGCTTCTTGCTGTAAAAACCTATAGATTTGATCATCACTTTCAAAAAATTACCAATTTGAATCATTATCAGTGCTTGAGGGCACGACAATTAACTTTATACGAGGCTATATTTTACTATTTTCAATCTATTCCAACACTTCAAAACTAGTTCCAACTGCAGCAAGTTTGTTTGCATGCTTATTTTCAACTCTAGGAATAGACTGAATGTTAATAGCATCAAAATATTCCATTAAGTCTAAAACTCTGTGTCTGTAAGAATTCATTAATGGATTCTTACAAACATTGAAATTTTTTACTTGATTAATAAACAACTCAGAGTCAACGAAAATCTATAGCATGCTGATACCTTTCTTTCTGGCCCAAAGTAAGCCATGAATTAAAGATTCATATTCAACTATGTTACAAGTACATGAAAATTAGAGATTCAATGCTAAGAAATACCTTTTGTTCATTGGGGAGGTGAGCATTAGAATTGCTCCCTATCCTTTCTTGTTTTTAGCTCCATCGAAATGAAGCTTCCAAATCCCTTCTGTTGAATCTTCTATTTTGGATAGCAAGGTAAGTCGTGTATTTTCTTCAGGCATACAATACACACCAAATAGGTGTTCTTCAACTTCCTTGAAAGGATCATGAGCATGTTCTTCCACTGTCTTTTCATCCATAAACATGTTAGAAACACCATCTAATGCTGAAACATGAGCTACCTCATCAAAATTAGACTGATCTAGGGCTGAATAATTAGCCACTGCATTTGAAGAGTGAGGCTCAATGTGAAATTTGGCTAATGGCTCTGAATTGATAGTAACTTTGGTACCATAATGAGTAGTGAAAAATAATAAGGACCAATCTGAAGAGAGATAACCTCCTATTTTTGTTATGAAATCTATAGATAAGCATAAAGCAAAGTATGGAGACAAGTCTACAATGATAACATCTTGCAGAATAGAAAAATTTGGGAAAACATGTAATGTCACTTCTAAATTTTTGATTATACCAACCGTCTTAGTTGCAGTTCCATCAAGCTATAAGACACTCCTTTTTGTAGGATCATACTACAAACCCAATTTTTTTGCAATTACTTTTGGCATAAGCTGTCTTATTTGCACCACTTGTCCACCATGTAATTATGAACTAGATTTTCACCAATAGTTAGTGATAAATAAAATGGTGGTGGCTTCTTGATATCACGAGCTTTGAAATTTCTGAACCATCCACTTAACTTCTTTAATGCGGTCTTGCTTAAACATTCCAAGGACCATGTCTATCTTGAACTTCGTTTCTGTTTTATTTGAAGAAATTTGTAGCTTAGCTAGTTCATGAGAGGGTAAATCTTGTTGTCAGGAATACTTAGAGCATCCCACATTGAGATGTTAACATTATGATTTTTCATTACATCAATAATGTTGAAAGAAACAACTATTTTAGAGATAGATTCAATTGTCTTAGAGTAGGCCTTAGCAAAAATTGATTCTACTTTAGCTGCCTTAGACATCTAAGGTATAAATAGTCTTCTTGGATCAGGTTGTAGATGTTTTTGATGGCCTTTATCAATTGGAACACTTGTTGTTTTTTGAGGAACAAAAAGTTTTGGACTTGGGGAACTATAGATGTTGTCTTATCGTGTGATGAGACATGATAGGCCTATTACATGCATTGTTTTTGACATTCAACAGACTTTCCCTTGAGCCCTAGTAATGATTTGTAGTGAAATACTCCTCATTGAAACTAACTAAATTCTATTCAGGTGCTTTTTGAACATTAGTTCCTTGCTACCCACCCTCCATTTGAGGCATGAATAATGTTTTAGATTGAGGTTGTGCAACAAGATTTAGATTCGAGAAAACATCTGGGCAAGTCATAAATTTGAATGAGTTTGATTGCAAGATTGACACCACTCTTACGTAGCCATATTAACTTGGAGTAAAGCATTATATGAACTAGGAGCCTTTGGATCAAAGCTGCCTTTGTTGGTAAGGCTACCTATAATTTTTATTTCATTGATAAGGCTACCTTTTTCTCTTGATTCTTTTGATTTTACTCATAAGGAGCTTGATAGGGTCTGCTAGGTAATGTAATTTTTTCTCAATCGAAGTCAATTTATTTCCCATTGTTTTCAAAAATTTAAATACATCATCGATGGAGCTACAACAAAGATAGGTTATATGATTGTAATAGGTGAGGAATAGGTGTTAAATCTACCAAAAAGGGCATTGAAGGCCTTGGTGCTAATTTTCTAGCTTAAATAAGACTATTTTCAACTTGGATAGTGATATCATAAGCTACTAGGAGTGTTTCTCCACCCATTGACTGAATCATAGTTGAGATATCACTATTTAATGCTCTAAGATAATAAATAAAAGCATGATCAGCTTGAGGCTTGACACTTACTAGAATTGTTTCCCAAGTTCGACAAAATGAATATTGAAACTAGACATAAACTCATTAGGAGCTCTTTTATTAGTAGACAACAGTTCAATGAGAGAAAAATGATCTCGAATTATCTGGAATTGTTTCAACAATTTTTCACCTAAGTTATCCCAAGTTCTTATGCTTATAATTTCTAAGCTTCTATACCATTGCAAGGCCTACCCTTTAAAAGATGGAGCTAAAAGTCTTAAATCTACGTCTTCATGGGTGATATTATGGACTGTAGATAGGGCTGCAACATCTTTGATATGTTCATCAGGTGTAACTTCATTTTCACCCGCGAATGATGGAAAAATTTTCATGGTAGCATTAGGAATGTCATGGTAAACTGGGATTACTAATGGGCTACCATTAGTAAAGGTCACAAAATTCCTTGGTGGTTGGATAGCCATTTGAAAAACTAGGATGTTAATAGAGAAATTGATACGTGGTGAATGAATATTAGGGGAGGATTACCAAAACCAGGTCTATAATAAGGTAAAGTATTACCAACTCTTCTCCTTCTAGCAGAATTCAAATGTAAAGAAACAAACTCAGAAGGAATTCCTCTTACCGATGATCTTTTAGTCACTTTAGGCATGGAACATGCTGCAATACTAGTTTGATATCAGCTTAACGAAGTCACTAAAATATCTTAAGAGATTTAGAATAAATTGCTCTGACTTGCTCTCGAAAATGACTTTGTAACTATTGTAAATCTGCTTTATAGATCTATTGTAGATCTGATGTAGAATTTATAATTTATAGTAGATACGATTCGTCATCCCATTGGGCATGCACAAAAACTATTATCTCTCGAAAGTGCACCCTGTAGAGAGATGGATGCAGGTTTTATAAGCTTGCACAATTAATCTCTCCCTTTCATAGATACAATGGAAACACCTTAGAGTGCAGTAGGTATACCTATTTTGAGGTGAGTCTCCGGTATCAAGGCCGGTTCCTTATTGGTGAATCCTAAACTAATTTTTAGGAGTTTGAGAATAAAATATGACTGAAAAATAATTAAAACTTAAGGTGATACACCAAATTTGTATGAGGGCTTTGACTGAGTATATGCACAATTGATATGGGAAGATTTTTTGATGCACAAGCCAATAGTTTTCTACAAAATATCTAAGGGCAAAAAACTTGATTGTATTGAGGGAGAATCACAACAGTACTAATAAGTTAACATGCACATTAAAATTAAGAAGAAAAGACTGAATTTGTAGCAGGGTAAGGTGATTGGTTAGGGAATTTGCATTCACAAGATTAATAGAAACATACACAAGACTGCAAAATAACTTGGAAAGGTAGAAAATACTTCACACTTAGAGGGAAAAACTAGAAAATTTTTCTTCAGTACTCATACATCATAAATTCCTCCAGAAGTTCTCACTTGTGCTTTGCAAAGGCACACAAAATATAGCAAAAACAAAATTCACCCTCTTCCTAAAAATAGCCTAAGGCTTGTACTCACCCATGCATTCTATTTTTATCATTTATTTAATAATAGATAAAGGAAAAAAATAGAGCATGCAATTACAAATAGGCATTAAATAGCCTTGATTACGGGGTAAGTGCACCAAGTTGGGGGACAATTAAGTGGACATCAAATCCTGAATTTTACATTAAAAACAACAAAACATCAAATTTAGTCTTCCACGGACTTGAACCATGCCGAAAAGTAAAAAATATGTCATAAAAATGGTACCATTGTGTAGGGGAGACTGTTAGCTTTGTAGAAATACTAATTTTAAAGTGAATAGAATAGGATAAATATCATTTTATAATTTTTTACTAATAGTAGGTCTTTAAGACACTTTTTCCGTGAATGTTTATGTCTAGGTTTAAGACTGTAAATTTTGTTTCACTTATCAGAATGTGATAAAACTTATACCATCCCAACCGTGGTGAAATTATATACATGTTCAAAATTTTTTTATTTGATTTCAATATTTTTTGATGAAGTTATGGCGGGCAAACGGAAAGTGCTCTGTTTTCTTTATGTTTTCATACCACTTTCACGGAAAAAATCATAAAAATAAAATATTACTCAAAAAAATAAAAAATAAAATCCATCCCAAGATAGATAGTGGCATCTAAATTCTCACTAAAGGAGAAAAATATATATCAATTTTTGTCATCCAAATCGTGGGCAAACGGACTATAATTTTATAGGCGTTTTAAAAAAAAAAAACCAAGTCATTGAATTTTGAGTGTTTAATATAGCTAATCTTGTCCATTTTTTAAAAAAATAGTATTTTAGAAACTATATTCCAGATGCTATGATTCATATTAATATAAGTTTTTCTAATTTTGAGTTTATGTATTGCTAATAATCCCTACAAGTTGATATTATGTTGTTATTTACAATATGACGTCCACTTATGACCCCCTTTTTGTCCCCAACTTCACTTTGCACTTTACCTACAATTGGTCAACTGAAGTTGACTGATCTATTTTAAGAAAAAGAAGGATGAATAATTTGCTAAAAATAAGATTGCTTGCTAGGCAAGTCTCTCTCCATGAACATGCAACTCTGTCTTCTTCTCTATTTTGTCCTATTGTGAAGGCATGCAAAAAAAAACTCCCTGTGAGTGAACAAAATAATTACAATGCTTGCAATATTTTCAAAGCAATTCATCCACTATGGGAACCACCTTTGTCTCTGATGTCAACACTTATTCTATTTCCTAGTGATCACATGGATAACATGCGTTGCAGATCATCTTCAACTCCTTGGAGTGGGGACCACCAAGTTTGGCCACCTTTGTGGACTTAAAACATTACCATGGTTTAGATACATAAGGGGCACTTTGTAAAAGTCACCACACAATGCTCGAACACCTTTTGATTATGCACAACCAATAGTTTGTATTATCGGCTTTGTATGTCTAAATGATATATAATTTAGAAATTCACCTTTTCGGTGATCATTGGGTATAATTTGGTCGGTCCCTTTATATTATTTGGAGCATGCACTGTTAGGTTGTGGAGCCTTTTTTCATGTGTGAAAGTGTTAAAGATTGTACACTAAAGTCTTATACACAATTTTTAAGCATAAATTTTTTTGGCCTCGAAAAATGCATCCGAGCATATAAGGAAATGTGCTCTTCTCATATGGGTGAGTTTTTGACCCATAGGTTTATGGGATGGGTTTTGCCCATGGTTTTGATATCCATGGTTTAATAAAACTACTTAAACAGTTTGTATTTATATGGTCTTATGCACATGATAGATGCACAAGTAAATGTATTGCAAATGTGTTTTGAATTCAGTTTGTGAATTATGTAGAGTTTGTTGAGCATAGCTCCAAATGGATCAGGTATTGTATTGAGAGAGCGGTGGCTTGTAATAAAATTTGAGCAAGTGATTCTTGGTGGGCGTAGCCCAAATTAGGTGAACCATGTTAAATCTTGTCTCTGTGTTGTGTTATTTTATTCTATAATTTTATTTGAGATCGTAATAATTTCTACATATTAGTTTTCTATTATTTACGATTCTGCGAGGGATTATTCCGCATATTTTATCTCTTATTTCCTAACAATTGGTATCGAGCACTGGTTTGGTTTGCTGAAGTGTTGAATCGCGGGAAAGTTTTTAGCTTGAGTGGGAGCTATGGCAGATGATGGAAGATCTAGGGTTGATAAATTCAACGGGCAAGAATTTCAGTCTTTGGAAGATGTAGATGGAAGATTACCTTTATCAGAAGGATTTTTATACTGTTTTAAAATGTCTAAGAAGGTGAACAAACCCTTGAATATGATAGATGCGAAGTAAATGTATTGCAGATGTGTTTTGAATTCGGCTATGAATTCTGTAGAGTTTGTTGAGCATAGCTCCAAACGGATCTAGGTATTGTATTGAGAGAGTGGTGGCTTGTAATAAAATCTGAGCAAGTGATTCTTGGTGGACGTAGCCCAAATTAGGTGAACCACGTTAAATATTGTCTCTTTGTGTTGTGTTATTTTATTCTATAATTTTATTTGAGATCTGTAATAATTTCGCATATTAGTTTTCTAGTGTTATGATTTGCGAGGATTATTCCACATATTTTATCTCTTATTTCCTAACAATTGGTATCAGAGCCTGGTTTGGTTTTTGAAGTGTTGAATCATAGGGAAAGTTTTTAGCTTGAGTGGGAGCTATGGCTAGATGATGGAAGATCTAGGGTTGATAAATTCAACGGGTAGAATTTCAGTCTTTGGAAGATGTAGATGGAAGATTACCTTTATCAGAAGGATCTTTATACTCCGTTATCTGAGAAGGTGAACAAACCCTCGAGTATGACAGATGTGGAATGGGATTTGTTGGATCGGAAGGAACTTGGAATGATCCGGCTATGTCTTGCATCTTCGGTATTATTTAATGTTTCAAAGGAAAAGACTACAAAAGATCTAATGGATGCATTAGGGAAGTTGTATGAAAAACCCTTTGCCTCTAATAAGATATTTTTAATGAAAAAGTTGTTTAATATGAAGATGTCTGAGAATAGTTTAGTAGCAGATCATTTAAATGATTTCAATATGGTTGTGAATATGCTAGCTTCGGTTATAATAGAATTTGATGAAGAAGTTAGGGCTTTATTAATTCTATGCTCTTTACCTGAGAGTTGGAATAGCCTAGTAATGGCGGTAAGTAACTCGGTTCCAACTAACTCGAAGTTGAAGTTTGAGGATGTTGTAGGGGTGATTCTAAGTGAGGAAATGTGAAGAAAAAGCTCTGGGGAATCTTCTACTTCAGGGAATGCTTTGACAGTGGAAACTAGAGGGAGACAGAAGAATAGAGGAAACCGTGGAAAATCAAAAGATCGGGCAAGGTCAAAATCCAAGAACAAGATTGTATGCTGAAATTATGGAAAGCCCTGGGCATGCAGAAGAATTGTTGGGAGCTTCGGGATAAGAAGAAACAACGGGGAAGAAAACAAGGAGGCAAATGTGGCAATGGGTAATGTATGTCGAGGATGCTTTGATTATTTCTTTGCACAATATTACTGAATCTTGGGTTTTAGATTCAGGGGCTTCATTCCATGCTTCTCCACATAGGCATTATTTTGTTGATTATGTTCAAGGAGATTTTGGGCATGTTTTTCTTGGTGATGATGAGCCTTGTAGCATAGTTGGAAAAGGTTTATTTAGGTTAAGATGTAGAATGGGAATACTTGGCTATTGAAGGATGTCGGACATGCGTACATTAAGATGAAATCTGATATCGGGGCAGTATTGGGAAGTGATGGTTTATCTTGTGATATTTGAGACTCTTGGAAGGTTACCAAGGGTGCTCTTGTGGTGGCAAGAGGTAAGAAGGTTGGAACCTTGTATTTAACCACTGATAGTACTAATGATTGTAATCTTGTGGCTTCAGATGTAGATACAACATTATGGCACTATAGGCTCGGTCATATGAGCCATAAGGGCATGAACATCATAAAGAAGAATTTTCCTGGATATACAGGAACATGTTTGGATTTCTATGAGAACTGCATATATGGGAAACAGAAGCGAGTAAGGTTTCTCAAGGTTGGACCTACAAAGAAAGAGAGTAAGTTAGAGTTGGTTAATTATGATGTGTGGGGGCTAGCTCAGGTATCATCTCTTGGGGTTCAAGTTATTATGTTACTTTTATTGATGATGCAACAAGGAAAGTTTGTGTTTATTGTATTAGAAACAAATCGATGTATTTGACACTTTTGTTAAATGGAAAGCCTTGGTAGAGAATGAAACATGTCTTAAGCTAAAATGTCTTAGGTTAGATAATGGAGGGGAGTATTGCAATAATGAATTTGATGATTATTTTCTAAGAATGGAATCCGTAGGCAAAAGACAGTTCTAGGAACTCCGCAGGAGAATGAGGTATCATAAAGGATGAACAAAACAATAATGGAACGTGCTAGGAGCATGAGGTTACATGCAGGATCTGCCTCTTTATTTTTGGGCGAAGTGGTGATCAAATTGTGTACTTGATAAATAGAGGACCCTCAAGTGCCTTGGATGGAGGCATACCTGAGGAGGCTTGGTATGGTAAGAAAGTTGATTATTTATTTCTTAGAGTCTTTGGATGTGAGGTGTTTGTTCACATAGACAAGGATGATAGGACTAAGCTAGAGGCTAAATAAGAAAAATGTACTTTCATTGGTTATGGTGGTGATGACTTTGGATATAAATGTTGGAGTATTAAGGACAAGAAAATCATTCGATCTAGGGATGTGGTCTTTAATGAGAAAGTCATGTATAAGCAAGTTGCAGGAAAACAGGGAAGAATCCAAGAAAGAATATGTAGCGGTAGAGGATCTTCCGGATGGGAAAGTGACACATGAATCAGTTCAGGAACCCCCTCAACAGGAACCCCAAACTCCTATATTGAGGAGGTCTTCTAGGGTAAGAAGAGAACCTGAACATTTTTCTCCTTCTCTTTATTATTTATTACTCACTGATAGTGGAGAACCAGAGAGCTTTGATGAAGCAATGCAGGTAGATGCTAGGAAGAAGTGGGAGCAAGCCATGGATGAGGAGCATCAGGCTCTCATGGAGAACCAGACATGGGATTTGGTAAAGCTACCCGAAGGAAAAAGAGCATTGCAGAACAAGTGGGTGTTGAGTTAAAGATGAAGAAGGAGGAAAGAAAAGATATAAGGCCCGGTTGGTGGTCAAGGGGTTTGTACAGAAACAAGGTATAGATTTTGATGAGATATTTTCTCCTGTAGTAAAAATGACTTCTATTAGAACTGTTCTAGGAATAGTTACAGCAGAAGACTTGCACTTAGAACAACTTGATGTAAAGACTGCATTTCTCCATGGTGATTTGGAGGAGGAACTATATATGTAGCAACCAGAGGGCTATGAGGTCAAAGGTAAAGAGGAGATGGTGTGAAAACTAAAGAAGAGATTGTATGGCTTGAAACAAGCTCCACATCAATGGTATAAGAAGTTTGATAGCTTCATGATGGAGCAAGGTTATATTAGATGTCATTCTGACCATTGTGTGTATACAAAGAAATTTGAGGATGGAAGTTATATTATCCTGTGTTTGTATGTTGATGACATGTTGGTTGCAGGTAAAAACATGCAGGAAATAAAAGTACTTAAGAAACAAATGACTAAGTGAATCCTTTGATATGAAGGATTGGGGGCAGCAGACAAATCCTTAGAATGAGGATAACTCGGGATAGGAAGGAACGAAGCTAACTTTATCTCAGGAAGAGTACATTAAGAAGGTATTGGATAGGTTTAAAATGTAGGATGCTAAACCGGTTGGGACTCCTTTGGCAGACCATTTTAAGTTATCAAAGGAGCAGTGTCCCAAGACAGAGCAGGAAAGAAACTAGTTGTCCAAAGTACTTTACTCTTCAGCGGTTGGCAGTTTGATGTATGCTATGGTGTGCACTAGGCCTGATATTTCCCATGTAGTGGGAGCTGTGAGTAGATTTATGAGTGATCCAGGTAAAGAGCATTGGCAAGCAGTAAAGTGGATCCTTTAGTATTTGAGAGGGACCATGGGGACAATTTTGTGCTACAGATGGATCAAATACCACTTTACGTGGTTATGTAGATTCAGACATGGCTGGAGATGTAGACAACAGGAGGAGCACGACAGGTTATATTTACACTGTAGGTGGGACAAAAGTGAGCTGGATTTCACGACTACAGAAGCTGGTGGCTTTGTCAACCACGGAGGCTGAGTATGTTGCTACAACAGAGGCAAGCAAAGAGATGATTTGGTTACAACAATTTCTTGAGGAGTTGGAGCATAAGTAGGAGGAATGTAAGCTGCATAGTGATAGTCAGAGTGCTATACACCTAGCTAAGAACTCTTCTTTCCACTCCAGGATAAAGCATATATAGTTAAGGTACCATTTCATTAGGAAAACTTTGGAGGAAGAGAAGTTGAAGTTGGAGAAGATTCATACCAGTCAGAATCCTACAGACATGATGACCAAGGTGGTCACAAGGGAAAAATAAAGTTGTGTTCAGCTTTGGTTGGTCTTCACAGAAACTAGTGAAGGGTTGAGAAGCTTTCTCAGAGGAAAACTAGTCTCCAAGTGGGATATTGTTAGGTTGTGGAGCCTATTTTCATGTGTGAAAGTGTTGAAGACTGTACACTAAGAGTACTGTACACTTTTCATGTATCCTTCACCTCGAAAAATGCACCCGACATATTGGGAAATGTGCTCTTCTCATATGGGCGAGTTTTTTGACCCATAGGTTTATTGGATGGGTTTTTCCCATGGTTTTGATACCCACGGTTTTGTAAAACTGTTTAAGCAGTTGTCTATTTATATGGTCTTATGCATATGATAGATGCACAAGTAAATGTATTGTAGATGTGTTTTGAATTCAGTTGTGAATTCTGTAGAGTTTGTTGAGCATAGCTCCAAACGGATCTGGGTATTGTATTGAGAGAGTGGTGGCTTGTAATAAAATCGAGCAAGTGATTCTTGGTGGACGTAGCCCAAATTGGGTGAACCACGTTAAATCTTGTCTCTTTGTGTTGTGTTATTTTATTACGTAATTTTATTTGAGATCCGTAATAATTTCGCATATTAGTTTTCTCTTTGTTATGATTACGTGAGGGATTATTCTCGCATATTTTATCTCTTATTTCCTAACATGCACTATGGTTAGACTTTGAAATTCGTTGCAAATGATTTTGTTTTAATCTAATGACGTGGCTGGCCCCTCTCCATGGTGACTCACCCCTTGGTAACTTGGTCGGTGGTATATGTAACTCAAATTGAGTTTGCTTTGATATTCATTGATCATCTTGGGCCCTTGATCTCTGTACCTCTATTTTTATTCCATCGATCCTTAGAGTCACGGTTAGGGTTTCTATCTGGACATTAAATGTGGTCGGTGGAGATTGATCGTGTTTAGTTTCTTTGATCATGGAGCTTGATCTTTGGCCCTTGATCTCTATCCTATCGATATAGAGTCCATGATTTCTGACTGTGGTTGAGTTAGGTTGAAACTCACCTCTTGAGTTTGCATGGTAAAGGGTGTCTTTGACCCTCAAGCACAACTCATTTGGTTTTTGGTTTGTGGGCGAAGCCTTGACAATTTTTTTTTCCTTGACACCATTATTTTATGCATTTGAGCTTGGCATCTTCTACAAAAATGGCTTTACGTGTGACCATGAGAGCTCAAACGTTTGTATTTCTCTGTCGTTTTAAGATCTGGGTGTTCAAATTTTGTGGAGGTGATCATAAGTTTGACTTCCTTGAGTTTTTATGACCGTGCCTTGGTCATTCTCAAGCTTTTCCTGTAATTTGACTTCTTGCTCTCGGAACGTTGTCTCCTTTCTCTCGAGCTCTGTAGATTTGGTTTTTGCAATGGCCTCCATGGTGAGTTCTGAAGCTTGATTCTTCTCTATTTTTGGGATCTCTTCGGTCTATTGGCCACCATAGTCGTTATAGGTGAGATAATTTTCTCTTGTACGTGTACACTTCTGTTTTCTTTTCTTCTTTAAATATATCACTAAACTCTTGGAAATATTTGTGGGTTATGTGATTTATTACTCCTGATTGACTCCTGAGTTTGAAACTTCTCATGGGCATGTGGACCTCTTGCTTCATCATATGGTTGCTCAAAAGTTTTTACCATTCGATTATCTACGGTGAGTTCTTGTCTATTATTAATGACCACTATTTTAATCATCGAGTTTTCGAAACTCATCGATAATAATGCAAGATTTGATTGATTTTGGTTACACTGTTTTGAGTTTGAACTTTTCTTCAAAATCCATGTCCGTATGTGAATATCCGAAAGCCACCATTTTTAGTTTGTGAATCTTTATTCTGCTCTATAAAATAATCATCTGATTCTTATTTGATCAATATTTATCTTGCTCTTTTACCATTGAATCAATGTTCCAAATTTGGCACTTTGCCTTGTGGGTATTTACATATTTAGCCCTGTCTGTTTGAGAATTTTGGTTTGCATAGAAAGGGAAACCATCATTAATGAACTCTGAAGCCTTAGTTTCTTTGATTTCCCAACTGTAACCTGTGTTGTCGAATTGCTTTCTCGGTAGAAGAATCCCTTTGTCATGAATTGAGTTGTTCTGACATTTGAGCTATCAAGATCCTCCAATGTGTTGGAACTACTCATGGTGTTCATTTGTGGAGAGCCTTCGAGCTTTAGTTATGCATGCTTAGCCTGTAGCTTAAAAATGACCAATTAGACACTTGCATGCTTATCATTTGTTCAATTGTAAATCATGAAGCTTTATAGTATGCTTTCTTGGAATTGTTATTTGTATTGCATATATCATCTCTAGTACTATGCAACCTGATTTCTAGTGCTTCGTGCTTTCAAAGCTGTACCTTGAGCTTCACATGTAGCTGCATTTGTATTTCTGACTCTAAGGTTGATTTTGTAACTAAAACTGAATTAGATTTATCAGTTGTGACCGAAGTATATTCACTGATATTTTGTACCTTGTAAGTGGCCTTCTGGAAATTATAAATAGTTCATCTATTTTGAAAGCGTAGATAAATTTTATCTTTGTAGCTGTAAATCCTACATTCAATTTGATCTCTGAAGCTATTACTTATAGTATTACTGTAGTTGGCACTTGATTAATTTAAAGACTTTGTACTTATAGAATGTTGTATTTGTAAGGTTCATCTTGAAACTTCATCTCTCTTCAACTATTTAGGCTTATAATGAATGCTCCAAAATCCTTCAGTTTGATGACTGAAAGTATATTTCCCTTTATTTTCTGCATAAACACTATGTTTGATATTTATTACAATTTTTTATGTATTTGGAAAATTTGAAATGTTGAATTTTTATGGTGAAGCCCTGGCAAATGTTTTCTAGAATTCTCTCTTCCATCCATTTCCAGCTATAGTAGTTGTATTTTCTGATTCAGAATATAGAACATAACACTTCATGTTTGAAGCTAGATAAAAATGAGACATCATAGTTGTTTATCTTGATCATGGCATGCTTTACTACTTTTTGTATCACTTACTTGATTTAAATAATTCCTTTAAGCATGTAGTAGTTAAAAGCAGCATGATGGAAAGTTGTAAATGTCCATTTTTCATGGCGAAGCCCTGTCAAAATTTTCCCAGAAACTTCTTTTGTTGTTTTAGCAGTAACCTTTTCTTCCTTAACCAAACATCAACTTTCAAATTTTGCTTCTTCCTTCTGTTGCAAACTGAAACATGTGCTTCTATTGCTAGTCTCTCTTCTACACTGTAACTTCTTCCATTTTAGAATAGTTATTGAAACTTTGAGTTACATTCTTCCTTTTCTTGCATGCACTTATGTTTGTCTATTTTTCTTTGGCTGTAACTGCATACATGCAAACTCGGGAAAACAGTTAGAAAATAATTAGGCGTTTTGGCCTCTCTTATGTCCATGTTTTCTTCTTTTCTCTTCTCTTTCTTCATTCCTTCTGAGTGAATAAAGCATGTATGCATTTTTTCTTCAAGTAGAATACATCTCCTGTTAGGAAAAGATTCATATGCATGAAGTAGGATAGTGTAGGAATATGAATTGATCCCTGAGCTCGTAACTGACAGTTAACTTTTCTTCTTTTTAGGTACAGTGGCTTCTACAATGGAGATGAAGAAGAAGCTAAAAATGGAGATGTTTTCAATCAAAGAAAGAAACCCCAAGGAAATGATGGGTTCACTCATACTCCTTTTCTTTCTCTTTCATGCATGTGTACCTTTCTTTTCAGTAGTTGTACTTTACTTTTCAGTTACATCCCACGGCTTGTGTGGGAAACATTTGACCTTCCTTGTGAATAAAACATTGAATTTTGAAAATGAGTTGTATATTTCTTTTTGCATTCTATCTTCTCTGTATGGATTGTATAATGAACTAAAAACCCAATAACATAATTGAATGTCTTAACCATTATGGAAAGAAGATTGATGAGAACTTGTAACATTGATGTAATGAACCCGATTTTTCGATATCTCGTATTCATTTCTGCTTCAAGACTCAACACTTCACCTAATCTGTAATTTTTCATCTTCATCAAGACAACACACATGTCCTTTAAGGATTTGTGTTCTTTTGCTGAAGATGACATGAAATTGCAGACTATGTGATTTGTTACGTTTTTAACAACACACATAGATGCAGATTTCAATTAATCATTAATTAATTCAGTAGTAACCAATAACATCAGAACTTCCTTAGCTTAGGTATACTTCACCCATGACTTTCATCGTAACGATGAAGTTTCGAGTTGCCCATTTTTGCAAAAGTGCAAAAATTGTCAACAATTGTATAGGACATTTTCCAAGTTAGTTCTATGGTTCCAGTGGGTTTTTCTCCTTGATGTGTTTCCCACATTAAATCTTGTCTCCTCATGTGTTAATGTGTGTTTTCTGTTCTTTCTCTTTCATGGTTAGATTCTCATGTCTCTCATAGTTAGAATAGTTAATAGTGGCTGATTGATTTGTTGAAAATTGCATCAAATTTTAATAAGTACTTATTCACCCCCCTCTCAGTGCATAGAATTTTTAATAGATAATCATGTTCGTATGCCTTTACTAGGATTCTTAGAGGTATATAATCTCATATGAAACATTAGAGTGAGAGGGAGATATCTATGATCGTGTGTGAATCCTCCATGGTGTCAAAGTAAGTTGTCTTAACTCTCTAAGCATGTTTTGTTGTTCTATTTTTTGATCAAGGTGTAAATATGACTAGGTATCAATTCTAGTGTCTCAAGTTTTATATAACAGTGTTCTCAAGCTTGTATCTAATATGTCATGATGTATGGTTAATATATAATGTCTTAGTGAGTGTAAGGATCAGATTGATATCTCAATGGAAGTATGTTATGTCATAAAATTCATGGAATGGGTATTTTCTTGGTTTGAGTCGGTGGTTTGTGTTGATGAAAGAGTCAAAGGTCCTGTGTCAATTCATTAAGATGGTTACGAGTCTGGTTGGTTAAGACAAGAAGTCTAATCTTGTGTTAAATATTGAAAAATTGAATCATGTGTGAATTATAATGTAGATTAAATCTGTGTGAGTTGATAATTTTAACCTGATGTGTTAAGCTTGTTGAGTCATGTCATTGAGTAGTGTCAAGTGTTCAAGATGTCTAGGTTTGGGTATGAGTCAAAAGTGTTGCTTCACAGTCATCAACTTGGATTTGGTATCGCAAGTGTCATGTATCAAGTGAATCAATGGAATTTTAAGTCTTATAAAATAGAGATGAAAAGGCATGATTCATCAAATGATCATACCATCATGTTGAATTAGATCATGGCAACGTTCGAGGATTAACTAGTATAAACCGGGGAGGATTAAAACATGAAAGTGGTATTCATGAAACATAATCAAAGAAAAAATTCTCAGGGAATTTGAAGGATGATGATCTGATGTTGGTGGCATAATTTGAGATATTGATATCAAATTTGTGTATTTTTAGTTGATTTTACCTTGATTAGCTTTTGAGAGTTCTTAAGAAGCGATATGGTAAAAAAATCACACTTGATAGTGTAAATGATTGAGTTAAAGGATAAAAATTGGAGTAAATATTCTAGATAGGGAGTTCATTGAGATTCAAAAGGTTTTTACCTAAAAAGGATAGGGTTTCTTGGAATCCATGACAATATCCAGTATTGTGAGTGAAGAGGTCTAGGAGACCTAATTGTCAAAGGGTAAAATTGTATTTTTCTAGTATTTCTTCAAGATTGTGCATTGGGGGTTGAAGGATATGATAAAATGGATAAATGGGTGCCTAAATCAAGTGAGGTATCTTTATGATAGTGTATATATATATATATATATATATCAAAAGTTAGAATTGTTTTCTTCCTAAATACAAGGCTAGTTGACTATACAAGCATGGCCGAAGAGAAAATGAGAAATAAATGTCTTCAATTTGTGTTTGGATCATCATATGGCTCTAAGATAGTGGAAAGAAGGTTTAAAGGTAAAATTAAGTGGTTCCAAAAGGTTCTTGGCTTATATTAGGATGTAAGTCTGTTGAGTCAAGTTCAAGATCAATCAAGGACATAAAGTGTTACTACAGGTGGTTGAGGTAATTTTGTTTCTTCTATGAAAAATTTGAGTTTATAAACATGATGAGAAAGGGCTTGGATTGATTTTTCAAATAAGTCTTAAGTATATACAAAATGTTTTCAAACTCAAGACAATGAAAGGGCTCATGTAAGTCAAAAAGTTGATCAAGTCTTGAGATGATAGAGACAGAGTTTTGTAGATGGTAATTTAGCATCAATACTTGATGGTCATATTCTTGAGTGTAGCTAATGAATCACGGGAAGTCATTTGCTTCATCCATTTGGATGAAAATATGTGGCAATAAAACTTGTAAAGGCACTCAAGGTTGAAGTAAGAAGATAGGACTATGTTATGACACTTTTTAGTATGATTGAGTTACTACAATGATTCAAAATGGGTCTCAGCGGGTTTATTGAGTAAAAAGAGAGTTTGTTGTCCTTGATACAAGTAATATAAGAAGATTCAAAAGGTAACATGGGAAGAGTATAGGTTTCTTACTTGCTCAAGGAGTTGAGATAGTCTTCCAAGCTTAAACAAGTTACATGGTGGTCAAAACAAGGTATGCTACAGGGTTTTCTAGCTTATCAAGGTAGGGAAGTTAATTATATGTATCAAGATTTATGAATATTTTAGGTGGGCCTAGTAGACTATAGGTAAGAATTCAATTCAAGATTGAATGTGTTAAGAATATGTGTTGAGAAAATGTTGATCTACATGTATTTATGATCTTTTGAGGACAATATATAGTGGTGTGAACTCTTAAGGAAGTCTTTATGGTCTCTAGTAAATCATGAGAATTCATCCTTATGGAGGTTTGTTATCACGAAGGATACATATGAAAATATAATAGGTAAGAGTTTTACTGAAGATGTTGTGCTATGACCATGAATAGTAATTCTTGCTCTAAAATAGGCCTCCTACAGATCCGTAGGTGATTCTCACGAGCAAGGGGAGAAAAAATATTGTCTTCAAAACTATGTGCAAGGTGGAAGGTAGATGTCTAGGTTGAGTTAAGAAGGTTGTGAGTGATATTTGACTGAATTGGATGTGATTTCTCTCTTACAAGGTGTTGTAGGATTAAGACTACATATAGGCTGGCATGCTACAGTCGAGTGCTTTGTTTTCAAGTTAGGGGAGTTATTTTTCACTCTCAAACATGGCATGAAGGGTGTTTAGGTAGTTTGAGGTCCTAGTAAGGCTAATGAAGACAAATTGATAATGTATTCGGTTACGAATAAGGTAATGTGAATATGGTGTGCAATTTTAGGTGAAAGTTGATCTAAAATACTAATAAAATGGTTTAGGACTAGGCCTAGGTACTTGAGTTGTTTTCATGACTTGCAAGCAAGGTAAGAGGTTTAATTTTGTGTTTTTCTACTAGAGATGAATGGTCTAAGCCCAAGGGGAGTGATGAAAATATGTGTCATGATATGATTATGATTTTAGTACCATGAGAAGTTGGTCTATAATAAATTGAGGTGTTTATTTAGGGAAATCGGTCTCAATGTTTGAGAAATGCTAAAAAGGAGGACTTAGAGCTAAATGTTTGCCTTGAAAAGTTGATATTGCCCAAGTATAAAGGTAAGGATGATTTTTAGCTCACATACATCATTTTTGCATGATTCACATCATGTATGCTTCAGGTATAAGTTTTCTACAATGTTTTCTTGAAGGAAAAAACAAAGTTTGTATGTGAAATGATAAGTTTTGCATGTTTAGAAGGTGGATGTTGATGTTATAACTCAAGGAATAGGTAAAATTTTTCTTTCTTCATGATTCTTTGGAATGTTTAGGTGTTGTGGATGTTCTTTCTATTAGACCTTTATCACGTGTCATGTGTGTTGTCATTGATGTCAAGCTGGATTAGTTGATGTCAAACTACATTGATGGCAAAAGAAGTGAATTGGTAAAGTGAGCAAGCTGAAAAGATGAAGGTTGATTGGTAGTGTTAGCTCACAGAGGCTTCAGGATGAATAAAGATATATTCTAAGGGACTTAGTCAATTTTTGGACAAGCCTTAGAGGCGAGGAGGTATCTACCAAATACTTGGAGTAGCCGCCAAAGTTTGGAGAGAGACATAGTGCTCTAGAAGAAATTATGGAAGGAAGTTGAGTCTGGAGATAAAAGTGAAGCCACAAAGAAAAATGGAGCCAAAGGACAAGCCGTGAGTGAGATTGGTGGAGCCACAGATGTGAAGGAAGAACTACAAAGGTGAAGGAAAAACCAAGAAACAAAAGAAAATCCATGAAGAACTAAAGAATCAGTAAGGACGAGAGATAGTCATGGAACACTACAAAAGCCATGAGTAAAAGAAATAGAGGAATGAACATGAAACAAATCTAAAGAAAGGAAAAATAAAGAGGAATCTTTGTGAGATATTGAGGAATCCGTGAGAAGTATAGAAGATCGTGGATAACTAAAAAGCCACTAATAAAATAAAAATGCCGTGGAGCAAAGTAAAGTGCCACGATACAAAGAAGATAACTAGAGGATTAAAGGAAAGTTGTGAAATGATAGAATATTTACTCGACATAGGGAAAAGGAAATCAATTAGACTCAAACATGTAAAATCAAGAGTTATTTCTCCAAAATATATGGTGATTTGATTATCAGATGATTACGGCTAGATGCACGACTAGAGATTTACAAATAATGATGAAATATAATGTTCCAAACTTCCAACATTTAATGCTTATTGACCTTGGGTAAAATAGTTGAAATTCTCTATGCAAATCGAGTTCCAAAGTGAAATAAATAATGAAGAAGGAAAAAATCACTCATCGGGTCATGTTGCAAATTTGGAAAATCTAATTTTGCCAAATGAGTAATAAATTGCTCTTGAAAATGCATGGAAAACAATGTAATCAAGCCAAATACGTAAGGAACATATATGGAGATAGCTACATTCATTTAATGAGCTGAAATTTCAGGAAATCAATCGGGAAGGTGCTCGACACATAATTGAAGTAATAATCTGGGTTGATTGTGTATATATAATTTTGAATGATTCATTTGAAGGGTTTCTCATAGGAGAACATAAATATTCAAGCTAAGGAAGAGCTCAAGAAGAGATAATACGATGCAATCAAGCTGAGAAAGAGTGATATAAGAAAAGAAAGAGGAAGAGAAGAATAGATCGATGAAGAAAATATTCATCATATGAAAAGAGCATCGGGCAGAAAAATTTATTGAGTAGATAAATCAAATCAAATAACTAGAAGAGAGTGAAAAAAGAACACGTAAATAAAGAAAGGTGATCATAATCCATTGTATAAGCACATCTAGGGGTTGTAGCCTCCCTGTAGGTGGGTGCTGCAAAAGATCGTTGTAGCTAATTAAGTTAGGGGTGAATGATCCTTGTGAGGTTGGTACCTTGCTAAAATAAATATTTTGTGATGCATAATGCTCACTTGATTCCTTTTTGTGTGTAATTTTAGTAGAGGTATAGGGGTTGGTGATCCTTGTAAGGTTGATGCCTTACTAAAAAAATCTTATAGGATGTGTAATATTCTTGCAAGTCCTTGCTTTATGTAATATAAGCAACGGTTTTGGTGGGTTTTTCTCCCGAAAGGGATTCCCATGATAAATCTCGGTGTTCTAGTGTTATTGTGTATGATGTATGTTTTATTAACTGCTCATAGTTTAAAGTTGCACACTATTAAAGGGTTAAATCGGCATTAAGTAGAAAATGTTTTAATGCACTGATTCACCCCCCCTCACAGTGCTTGTGATCTCTAAAAATTAGTATCGAGTGATATCCTTACTATAGAAGATTAAAATATTCAATGAGATCCTTCTATCACAAGCATGGTAGGAAATCATGAACAAGTCATTTTTTCACTTTTTAGATCACCTCTCTTCACTGGTAAAATTTATGCATTTTGGAGAATAATAGTGAAGACATATTTTATGTCACTGGGTTTTTATATCTATGGATGTGTTGAGAAAGGATACAACCCTCTAGCTGCAACAATTACTTCCTCCATGGACAAGGAAAAATATGAATATAACTCAACAAAA
Organism: Taxus wallichiana var. yunnanensis; assembly: GCA_018340775.1. Classification (NCBI taxonomy): domain Eukaryota; kingdom Viridiplantae; phylum Streptophyta; class Pinopsida; order Cupressales; family Taxaceae; genus Taxus; species Taxus wallichiana. The sequence continues at coordinate 490,112,999 of CM031242.1, forward strand.
ATAAATTCCTTTCTATGTGAATTGACTTAAAAGAGTTTGTGAAAGTTATGCATTGCACAACCACAAAATAGATATGGACCAAACTGCAGAGTATAAATGAAGGTGATGAAAAGGTAAAATTAGCAAAATGGCATACCTAGAGAGCTTAGTTTGAAAATATGGAAATGTCAGATGATGAGAGCATAGTGGCCTACATGCAAATAACAAATGAAGTCATAAACATGATCAAAGGCATAGGAGAGAAGCTAGAAGAATATGTTATTGTTCAAAAGGTTCTAAAATCCATAACCAAAAAGTATGATGCAAAGTTTTTGGCCATAAAGGAAGCCAAAGAAATGAATACTTTACGATGGATGATATGTAGAGAACTTTGTCAGCATACAAGATAATGACTGTTGGATCAAAAACTACCAAGAAATAAGTAGCATTCAAAGTGAAGAAAGAAACCCAGTACAAACAAGAAGAAGAAGAAGAAGAATATGCTTTAGGAGATGAGTTGTATGATGAAAATATTGAAGCAATGTTCATGAGAAGACTGAAAAGAGGTTCAAGTAAGTATAAAAGAAAACTTCCCTTCAAATGTTTTCATGTGGAAAAGTAGGTCATTTTGTTGTTAAGTGTCCAAACAAGAATAATTAGTCTGAAAATGAGGAACACATTTATAAAAAAAACAAAAGAGAAATTGAGCATAATAAGAATAACAATAACAAGAAGTTCTTCAAGAACAAGAAGAATTTCTATTTAGAGGAAGAATCAAGTGACTCCGATTCCAATAACTCGGTATCTCGAAAATGATATAGATGGAGATCAATCGAGAATGTTTTTATGGCCATGGATGCAAACGAAGAAAGAAGCTCCAAAGGAAATTATACAATTGATGGTGAAGACTATGAAGAAGAAGAAGATGAGGTGAATCTTGAAGCAAATCTATTATGTTCCCTTGAATAAATGAGTCTGTAGAAGAAAGAATCAAAAGCTGAGATGCACATTAAAGGATTATGAAGAAAAATCACATCTTTGAAGAAATATAGTCTCAAATAGAAGAAGAAGAGGTCAATGAGCTAAACAAATTGGAAACACAACTGAAAAGATTTCAAACTCCTACAAGTCAAAGGAGGATGAGTGCACAAAGCTGAACTTAGAACTGGAGAAACTGAAAGTTGAGATGGAACAAATGAGCAGCAAGCTAAAGGTATATGAAAATCTTGAAAATGACTCAAATATTTTTATAGACATCTTGAGCAGTCAATGGGACACAAATGATAAATCTGGAATTCAACTTCAAAGGAGAAAATAAGGAAGGGGAGCCAACAAAGAATGAAAGAAACAAGTCGTGGTGACACCAAGTACTTCCTCTTCTGAAAATGAAGGATTCAACAAATCCGCAAGAAGAAGAACCACTACTCCCAATATCACCTATGCTATGAGGTACACTCACTCTTTCTATGGGTATTGTTATTTTTGTAATCAGTTTGAACATAAGGCTTCCAAGTGTAGGAAATTATCTAGGGGCTATATAAGAAATTTTTTCTCATCTTACAACAGATCAAACTACAATAGTGTTCAACACAATTATTATAAGAAGAATCACGCAGTTTCAGAAAATAAACAACACATGCCTAAGTAAAAGAATTGGATACGTGTTCGGAAGAAGGACGAGAACAAGAGAAAAGAGTCATGCTCAATAGTGCAAACTAAATTTCATGTGAAAAATGAAGATAAGATCTAGTATTTGGATAGTGGATGCTCAAGCCATATGATATGGGATAAAATTCAGTTCATTACTTTATCTAACAATGCATCGGGTTTTGCGATATTTGGTGATAAAAATTCAACTAACATACTTGGAAAAGGGACATTGAGTGTAGATAATGGAAAGAATATAACTGATTTTTTTATATGTTGAAGGTCTTAAGCACAATCTAGTGAGTGTGATTCAAATGTGTAATAGAGGATATAATGTGATATTTCATGATAAAGGTTGTGATATTATAAACTACAAAACAAGAAAGAAGGTTGCAAAGGCCAAGCAGACAAAAAACAACATGTATGTTATCAATGAGATAAATAAAGAGAAATGATTCACAAACAAGATTGAATACAACTTGTTTTGGCACAAGATATTGGGGCACATGAGCTTTGAAAATCCATTAAAATTAAGTGCAAAAGGTTGTGTTAGAAATATTCCAGAGATTGTGAAACCCACGAATACTCTATGTAAAGCACGTTTGCATGGAAAATAAAAAGGAGGTCATTCAAATAAAATGACTATTCTATGACCATACCATTAGAACTGATCCATATAGACCTCTACGGACCCACCGTAGCCCGAAGGTATAAATGGTGAGTCATATTTTATACTTCTAATAGATGATTACATTCGAATGACATGGGTAGTATGTTTGAATAAAAAAATTAGAATCTTTAGATAGATTCAAGAATTTCAAGGCACTGGTAGAAAATGAGAAAAAAACATCAAATGCCTAAGATTAGATAGAGGTGGAGAATTCTGGTCAAATGAGTTTGATGAATTTTGTGAAGAACATCGAATTATAAGACAATTCTCAGCCACCAGGACACCTCAACATAATGGAGTTTGTTAAAATAAAGAATAGGACTATACAAGAAATGACAAGGACCATGTTAAATGAATCCAAACTCTCATAAAGGTATTGTAGTGAATCATTCTACACCATGATCTATCTTTTGAACAAAGCTCAACTGAGAAAAAATAATGACAAAACTCCCTATAAACTATGGAAGAAGAGACCAGAAAATGTGAAGCACATCAGAGTCTTTGGTAGAAAATGCTATATCAAAAGAGATGAATATAACTTGGAAATTTTTGACTCTAGATGTGATGAAAGGATATTACTTGGTTACTCAACAGTCAGTGCAGACTTACATGTGTTACAATAAAAGGTTGTAGAATATTTTTGAAAGCACAAATGTGAAGGTGGATGAAACACAATACACCAAAAGTAGTATTCAACACGAGAGACAGTCATGAAGAACAAGAAGATGATGATGAAATGTGAAATATACGTGAATAAGAAAATGAAGAGGAATAAAGGACAAACACTAAGGCACCCTCCAGGAAAGTCAAAAAGGACCATCCTGTAAATCAGATCATTAGAAATAAAGATGGTGGTATTCTCACAAGAAGAAGGCTAAAGAGTAGCAAAATCATGAAGACATTTCACTCATGTCAATGATAGAACCCAAAAATGTTGTATAAGAAAACAAAGATCAACATTTGGTAGACACCATGAATGAAGAGTTGGATCAGATTGAAAATAATGAGACATGAAAACTAGTACCTGGACCAGCGGGACAAGAATGTGATAGGCACCAAGTGGGTATTCAGGAAAAACTAAATGAGAATGGAGAAGTGACAAGGAATAAGGAAGGGCTAGTGTGCAAAGGATATGAAAAAATAGAAGGAATTGGTTTTAATGATACATTTTCACCAAAGTGGCAAAGAGTGGAAGCAATAAGAGCTGTATTTACAGCTTACGCAGCATATAAGAAAATTAGAGTGTTCCAAATGGATGTGAATCATCCTTCCTAAATGGTTTCCTGAATGAAGAGGTATATATTGAACAACCTGATGGATTTTCACTAATTGAAGATAAAGACTATGGTTTTAGGTTAAAGAGATATTTGTATGGATTAAAACAAGCTCCCAGAGCTTGGTACAAAAGATTGGATTCATACCTCATTGAGAAAGGATTCAAGAAAGGTGTTGTAGACAACAATCTTTATATAAAGGAAGAAGGAGAAAATTTACTCATTGTAATAGTATATGTGGATGAAATCATTTTTGTGGATATCATGATAAGATGACATATCAGTTTGCAAACTTCATGAAAGAAGATTTTGAGATGTCAATGCTAGGAGATCTGTCATTCTTTCTCAGATTACAAATCAATCAATCAGACAATGGTGTATTCATATCCCGAACCGAGAACATCAAAGAAATGTTGAAGAGGTTTAGGATGGAAGACTGTAAACCTATTAGGACACCAAAAAAAGTTGGATGCAAGATGAGTAGAGATGATAACACACCAAAAGTAGACAAAACACTGTATAGATCCATGATAAGAAGTCTTCTATACTCCACAACATCAAGACCTGACATAATGTAGGCAATAGGATTGGTTGGAATATTTCAAGAAGATCTAAGGGAAACACACCTCAAGGTGGTTAAGAGAATTCAAATATATCTCATGGGAACACTTGAGTATGAACTGTGGTGCCCCAAAAGTAATGAATTCAACATAAAAGTGTATATAGATGCTGATTGGGTAGGAAGTGTTGATGACAAGAAGAGTACAAGTGGAGGAGCATTTTTTTTTGAAAATTTTCTAGTCTCTTGGTTGAGAAAGAAGTAAACATCATTGGCTCTTTCAACAGGTGAAGCGGTGCATATGGCTCCTACAATGTGTTGCACTCACATTTTATGGATGAAGTAGACACTGGAAGATTATAAGGTAAAATATGAAATTCCAATTCCTCTATTGTGTGATAGTACAAGTGCAATAAGTATCTTTAAGAATCCAATGTTCCACTCAAATACCAAACACATACCTATAAGATATCATTTCTTTAGGGAACAAGTGTATGAAAAGAAGATTTGTATAGAATATGTGAGCAAAAAGAAGAAATTACATATATAATGACCGAGCCACTACCAAAGGAAACATTTGAGAACTTAAGGAAAGAATTGGGGTCATTCTTGATCCACGATAACAACTAGAAGAAAGGGAGAGCATTATTAGGTAAAATCAACTCCTAAACAATGCCAAAATGAGGGGAGCTAGCCTACTAGCTCAAATTTTTCAAAGTATGCATTAGCTTAGGGGGATCATTGCCACGGACACACCATAATAGATGGATAAGAAGCATAATCCAAAGGGAGATTCTTGAGAAAAGAACATGTATTTATAAAAGGGAGAATGTGCATCATCATAATTACACATCCTAGTTGACCCTTTGTCATTATTGTCAAAGGGAGAGTGTAGCTACTTTTGTTAGAAATAGAAACCAACCGATCACATCCTACAGAAAAGGGGGAGAGAAATTGTTAAGAAGTTGCAGAAATATAGCTACAAAGGAGAAAAGCATGAAGTAAGAAAGAAACTACTCACAGAGTCAAAAGGGGAGACAAACTAAAGATGGAAGCCATCAAATAAAACAGTGAAGAGAAGTGGATCCATAGGAAGAAATGCTAGAAATAGAAATCAGGTATGAAATTATTTTTCCATCAAAAGAAGTTAATTGGTTTATGTGGTATACATGCAGTGAAATTCTAAGGTATTTCCATCAATGACAAAGGGGGAGATTATTGGACCTTTTTCATGTTTCATATGTGTTTTCATTGATGTACAAGCTGGATCAGTTGTTGTCAAGCTATATTGATGGCAAAATAAGTGAATTAGTAAAGTGAGTAAGTTGAAAAGATGAAGGTTGATTGGTAGTGTCAACTCACAGAGGCTTCAGGATTACTAAGGATAAGTTATAAGAGACTTAGTCAATTTTTGGGCAAGCCACAAAGAAAAGGAGATTACCAATGAAGACTTGGAGTAGCCGCCAAAGTCTATAAAAAGCCACAATGCTCTAGAAGAAACCGTGGAAGGAAGTTGAGTCTGTAGATAAAGAAGTGAAGTCTTAAAGAAAAATGGAGCCACAAGACAAGCCATGAATGAGATTGGTGAAGCCGGGGATGTGAAGGAAGAACCACGAAGGTGAAGGAAAAGTTTGAGAATAAAATAAAATCCACGAAGAACTAAAGAAGCCACTAAGCACGAGAGATAACCGTGGAAGACTACAAAATCTGCAAGTAAAATAAATAGAGGAGTGGCCATGGAACAAAGTTGTGGAAAGGAAACAAACAAACAAGAATGCTGCGAGATATTGTGGAAGCCGTGAGAATAAGAGAAGATATGTGGATAACTAAAAATCCACCAAGAAAAGATAAATTCTATAGAACAAAGGAGAGTGTCGCAATATAAAGAAGAAAGCTAGAGGATTTAAGGAAAGCCATGAAATGATAGAATATTGAATGAACATAGGGTGAAGGTAATTAATTGGAATAAAACATGTACAAGAAAAAGTTGGTTCTCCAAAATCTAGAGTGATTCAATTGTCAGGATGATTGCGGCTAAATGCATGACTTGATATTTACAAAGAACAATGAAATCTATTGTTTCGACCATCATCAATTAATGCTTATTGACCTTAGGTAAAACAATTGAAATTCTCTATGCATATCCAAGTTCTAAGGTGAAATAAAACAGTGAAGAAGGAAACATCTCACTCATTCGTGTTATGTTGTAAATTTGGAAAATCAAATTTTGGCAAATGGATGATAAATTTCTCTTACAAATGCATGGAAAATAGTGTAATAAATCCAAATATAGAAGGAAGAATATATGGAGGAAACTACATTCATTTAATGAGCTAGGAATATATGGGGCATAGATAAAGAAATAAAAATGACCATTGAGCAATTTGGATGTTACTGACTCTGCCCACATGATGACATTGGCTATGTTCACCTCTTGGTAGAATATCAAATCCAGCATCGACAAAGCCACCAAGAAGTAATTGTGGGTGCTTTTGTTGCACTTCTTTGTAATTATTGTTGTTTTTTTGTCTTTTTTTTGCTGCTTTCCTGCAGTGTTCATACTATTTTTGTTTTGATGGGGTAGCTACTCTCGGGCTACTTTGGGTTTCATTGTCCCATTTGGATTTTGATCCTTTTAGTTCTGGTTCTCATTCCTATTCTGGCTTCTAGGCCCTCTTTTGTTCTCAAGGGTATAGTCCCTTTCAAAAAACTATTTGCCAAAAAAAAATGAGCTAGATTTTTAGGTGACTAACTAGGAAGGTTCTCAAAACATAATTTGAAGTAATAAATTGGGTCGATTGTGTATATACAATTTTGAACGAGTCATTTGAAGGGTTGCTCATGGGAGAACAAAAATATTCAAGTTAAGGAAGAGATGAAGAAGAGAGAATACAATGCAATCAAGTTGAGAAAGAGTGACAAAAGAAAAGAAAGAGCAAGAGAAGAGAATATAGATGAAGAACAAATTCATTAGATGAACAGAGGATCAAGGTGTCATAATTTATTGAGTAGAGAAATTAGACTAGATGAGAAAAAGAGAGTGAAAAGAAGAACACAAAAAAAAATAAAAAAGGTGATCATAATCCATTGTATAAGCAATTGTTATAACTAGATGATCAATAATTTGTATGTAAACAAAATTCTAAGTTGTAGCTTAGCACATTCACTGGGTTGTAACCTCCTTGTAGGTGGGTTCTTGCAAAATACCAGTTATAGGTGATTAAATTAGGGTTTAGTGCTCCTTATGAGGTTGGTGCCTTGATAAAAATCTCTTGTGATGTGTAATATTCACTTGAGTCCTTTGTTGTGCGTAATATCAACAGAGGTGTAGGGGTTGGTGCTCCTTGTAAGGTTGGTGCCTTACTAAACAAATATTGTAGGATGTGTAATATTCTTGTAAGTCCTTACTTTGTGTAATATAAGTAAAAGTTTTGGGGGTTTTCTCCCAAAAGGGTTTCCTACTGATAAATCTATGTGTTCAAGTGTTATTCGTATGATGTATGTTTGATTAATCGCTCATAGGTTAAAGTTGCACAATATTAAAGAGTTACATCTAGAATTAAGTAGAAAATGTTTTAATCTGAATTGATTCACCCCTCCTCTTAGTGCTTATGATCTCTAACACTCTCTCAATACGAGCATGGTGTTCCTATGCTTCGAAAGGAGGAAAAATCATTTTTTGTGAGAAATTTGAAGTTTGCGAGCTAGAATGAAAACTTTTTTGATGTTTCCAATTGAAAGGTTATCATATTAAGTTGAGAAATGTGAATTTCATGCATGTACACGTATCCTTTGTCATTAATGTAAAAAAGGGGATAATTTTAGGTGTATTTCCATCAATGACAAATGGGAGATTGTTGGCATGTTGTGGTTTATGTTTTGTCATTTATGTAAAACCCCATTAATGATAAATTGGATGATGGAGTGGAGTAATATGATGCTCAGGGTGATGATGACATGGATATTAAGGTATGTTCTTGGTTGTATGAGTTGATTTAGGGAGAATTGCTTGTTCTAACAAGCCTATTCAGGTGACCTAGCTAGCTTAGGTGATGGTGCATGGAGATTGGAGTTTCTTGATAGATTGAGGAAGTATGTTAGGGAAATTTGGAGTGTTTCTATAATGAGTTATGATGTTATTTCAGTTTACCATAGCCTTTGTAGTGTCAAATCATAAGGGCTAGTCATGTAAGTCCTAATGTCTAGAGATATGGAGAATTTTTTGAACTTATATGATGATTAGAGATGATGCACATGGGTTTACTTGAGGTGTGAGAAAAATTTAGAGTCATTTTGTAATGGTAATTTCAAGATATGTCAATTTTTATGAAACAAGATTCAAGAAAGGGTCATTTCAAGCTCAAATTGTAAATTTTGATGCTCACCCTGAATTGTGTGATTTACATGGGACCTTTAGAATTTCATGTATATTTCTAAATTGAGTCTAAAATGTTTCAAAAATCTAATTACGTCATTTCATCATCGTGTTTTTATGAACGAATGTTAAGAAGGTAAAAACTTTTTATGTGTTTGAAACCCTAGCTCAAAATTGGTAGGAGATAAAATGATCATAAGTGCCCAAAATTTATTGATAGTGTATGGATGATGATTGTATGATGTAGAGGAATCCTCCATGTTTCTAGAAAGGAATGGTAGTGCTTATGGTGATGAGTGAACCCCACTTAAATAGACATGTTTATGAAGAAGTTCATTTTGTGACAAGGTTTTCCAAATGAGTTACAAACTAAATGGACATTATGTTTGAGTAAGTGAGTTTTTATTAATTTATATAGTGGTTTTAGCTCATGATGTTGTAGTTAAATGGTTATGTATGCTCTATTTGTGTTAATCGGTCAAAGGCGATTGGGATAGTTTCGGGCACTTTATAGATACAAGTTTGGTTCAAGGCCTTCCAATTGGATTTGGAAGAGTTATAATATGTTCTAGAAATATTATTCCAAGGCATTTACATTATTATAAGTTTTTTCTCATGGTGAGTTGATTTAAAGTGGTTTCCAGGTCATTTTGTGGAGATGAAGGTTTCTTGATTTCCAGGACACGACTGCTTTTGCTGAAAGATTGAGGTGGTTGAAGCATGAGATGATTGAGTTGATGCTTGTTATCACCTAGAGAGTGAAGAGGGATGATTTTTTTCCTATTTAAGGTCTTTCGAGGTCTTGAAAGTGACATAAAGGGTAAAAATTAGCTGAGTTTGTAAAACTAGATTTTAGGTAGTTTTTTTGGTGAAGTGTAAAGTTATTGTGGTTTGAGTATATGGATGTTTCAAGAGATATAACTTGTTTAGATATTTTCTACATGTATTTTTGTTTCCATAGAGTGGTCACATTCAATATTTGAGATCATCTTGGGTGGTCCTCAGGACCAAAGGTGAAATTAGGATGCTAGAAACAACTGTTTTGTGAAGGATATAAGCCAGTGGGCCTATTAAATGAAATAATTTGATTGGTTAAAGTAAATGTGTGACTATGCATGATGTTTTTATGTTATATTAATAATTTTTGGTGAATATTAGAGCTTGAATAAGCATGGTTTTATGGTTAGTGATTTTTTCCATTCTAGTGATGGGGTTTTGAGGCATTTTGGTGCATGATGAGAGGTTTTGAGAATTACCGACCTACATGAATCAAATGTGAATGTTTTAATGATTCATATGAGATGTTTTTAAGTTTGTATGGTCAAAAAGGAGGAAAATGGACCTCTTTTGAATTTGAATCAAGGAGATCTTATAAAAGTGATGTTTTGAGTGCAATTTGTAAGTAGGTGAGCATATGTGAAAATTATGACCTAGGTAAGAGTGTTTTGTAGGTGTGAAGGCTGAGTTTTAGATATGAGAGAGAATTTTGGAAGGTTGAAGAATATTTAGAAGAGTGTGAAATGGTTTGAAGCAAAGATAAGTGAAGAAAGTGAGAGATAGAGTGAGTTGGAGAAGCTAGGGTTTGAAGGTGTTTAGAGCTCAATTTTTTATCACCATTAGTTGAGTTGTTGTAGAAATTTATCAATGATCTTATCATCAAAATATTTTGTAATGGGTTATATTAATTCAAGTATCTTGTTGTGGGTCATATCAACAAGGGTTTAGGGTTGGTGCTCCGTGTGGGGTTGATGCTCGACTAAATAAATCTCTTATGATGTGTAATATTCACTTGAGTATTTATTGTGACTAATATCAAAAAACATAATTAGTGGCTTTTCTTGCCCTTTAGGGTTTCCAACTTATATCTTGTGTTATGGTGTTGCTTCTCTTGCTCATGGGTTATTGATGTTGTGCATACATTAATGGATGAATAATTATTTAATGGTTTAAGAAAGTAAACTGAAATTGAAATTAAGTTTGTAAGGATTGATTCACCCCCATATTAGTCCATTTTTCTTCCAACAATGGGAATCAAAATAGTTAGGCACTACAAAATGGCAGGTGAAATCAAGGGTATGACCAACATTATAATATTAGTCAACAACATCGATAGGATTGAAATATAATGTGTTTAAATGCTCATATGACATATAAAATGGTTCATAAACATCATAAGATTCATCTGAGTCTCAGTCATCTGTTAGGAACTAATGGATAAACTATACAAAACAATCCCACACAAAATCACAATAGTAGAATCTAAGATGCAGAAAAATATCATAGATATGAAATAAAAGTGAAAAAAATTAACACAACACAAAAATTATTTAACGTGGTTCACCCAATTTTGTCTACATCCACTAAGAATCAATTAGATTTTATTACAAGCCTCCTCTTTCTCGTAACATTCCCATTTTAACACTTTAGAAACAAGGGAATTTTTTTGTAACGTTCTCTATTCTAAATACATAATTTAGAACACACATTCCATAACATCCATTCTTATAACAAATAACCATATGCAATCTGTAATGACTTGGTGTGCCACCAATCTATTCATTTCATGACTCGGAAACTACCGATCTATTCATGTTTAATTTAAATATTGACTACTTTTTCTGTATACTATGTATACTTGGTTCTCTTACCCTGTTCGGGGTATGGAGTGATCTGTCTAGGAACCTATCTAAATATTTGCTACCAATATTCATCTGCATCTTGAAACTTAAACAAGGTGACATAGGACAACATAATCAGCAACTTGCGATACTTTGGCCAAAGTTTTCTAACATACTGTTCGTATTACTCATTCCTTGACAACATACTCGTCAATCTGAAATACGTCCTTCACCTCACTCAATTTTTATCTAGAATGTCCTTTATTGACTTCCGTCAGTCCACTTGCCCATGGTTTATCCCTAGTTCAAGTTAACAACATAGATTATGATAGGGAGAGACTCACAAAGACTTAGGATATATTGGCATACTGGGTCAACCTAGGTTAACCCCATGTGCCAAGGTACCCGAGAGTCCTAGAGGGTTACTTTGTATCATAACTATGTTACTACCTAGTCCTAGAGAAAAATAAGTTCAAGTCCATAAGCATGTAGATCTAGACGATCAATGCAGAAGGGTGTTGCCACATGTCAACTACAATGTTGTATCCTCGAGAAGATCCTAATCTTCTCAAAGGTACAAGCTCTACAGTTGGCATGTGCCAAAGATCCTAGAACAGCCTCGTTGAGATGTACAAACCCCAAGGTGATTATTAATATTTAATTAATCTGGATATTTAATAGCAGATTTCAGCAACCTTGTCCAATTCCTAGTCCAACTCTTCCCAAGTTCCCTTCCAAATCAGGCTCCATTAATCCTTGGAGAACTTCCTTAACTCATGATTGCTTTCGATGTTTGTTAATTTTTGGCTTAATAAGCAATTACCAAAAAGAGAGGACAACCACCTCATAAGTTCTGTTAATGTGACTTAAGCAATCAGGGAAGTGTAATAACCACCTAGGTTGTATCTTAATAGACTTTGTTAAATGAAGTCTATGATTATAAATCATATCTTCCTTTTGTTTACTTTTCCACTAGAGAGGAAGAGTCTTCCTCTTCATGGTTAAGTTCTAGGGTTTAACACACCCTTTTTGTTCTTTATATATTCGATAGTTTTTATTGTGTGTTCATTACACATCACCTTACTCTATTAAATTGTTTATATAAGAACATTGAATTCTGTAACTTATCTAGTTGCAATCTTAATTAGGGAGATTACTCTAACTCCCTTTTTATCCTATTAATTCAAGAATCCTCTTTTAATAGTATAAATAATAAGAAGAATGTCAACAAGATAAGATACCATTTCTTTTACAAAGATACAAGATAAATTACACAACTCATGCAAGTAAGTTCACATCCTTCAATTTCATTTTCAAACTTATACCTTTACAACTTATGCATTTACAACATATGCATTTAAAAACATTTGTATTTACAAACTTATGCCTTTACAACTTATACATTTTTGGGCTTACTACATGACCACAAGTCTTCATTCAAAAAGGAATAATACTTTTCTTTTTCAATACATCTCTAAAACGAATCATAATTCTTCACTATAATCAAACTTAGAACATCCAATGCATCATGTAATATTTTTCCATCTTATGTCACTTACAAAGTCCATCTGTAAAAATTGCTAACACGGGTCAGTTCATTGAACTGAGCATGATAGGCACTAAGCCTTAAAATGAAGTGCAATCCACTAATTGTTCCAATAAAAACAACCATGTTTTGATGAACAATTAGCATTTCATACACCAAGCATAAGTATAACAAAAGAAGATCATCAATGAATCAGAATTCACTTTTAAAAGAAGAATAAATATAATCTATAATATATGTCTTACGAATTAAAGTATAATTAATCCTATCAATCATCTTTACCAAACAATAGAACATAACATCTCATTGTTTTCCCCATTCTACCAAAATGGAATACAACACTTATCTTTGCCATAAGATAAAAGAAGTGTTTACAGCATGTTTTCACTAAGGTGTTTCATCTAATCTAGCAAGTGAAGAAGAAGGAAAACCATTTCCATTATACCAAAGTACATAACATCCGCAAAGCATAAACAAGTGCATTTCATGCCTTAAACTATTTCCTTTAGGAACATCTACTTTAAAATTCAACATTCTAAGGAGTTCATCAAAATAGAGTCACATAAAAGAAATTCAAGAAGGAATGATGGTTTAACAGTCAAACAACAAATTTGCATTTCCTTTTTACTGATCATTCATCCATCTCTTTCTACTGATTTCAGTCAAATGACAAGCATAAGAAAACTAGTTAAGTAATGATTCTCTTTTTCCCATTAGAATAATTAACAAAAGGTTCCGAACCAATAAACTTAACCCAACAGCCATAGAAAGAGAAGCTTATCAGAAATGATCCTAAACCAAAGTCTTATCCTTCAACTTAATTAACAACGTCCCTTCTTCAAATACATACAGTTCGAGTAAGGATTTCAAGAAAGAACAAGAGCACCTTAAAGTGAAAAGGTATCTAATGAAACTTTTCCCTTAAAAACTTCCTATAGTAAGCAAGGGATCTATTCAAATAGGAACATTAGAGCAGTGAAGATCATACACAGTCCTTATACACAAAAGAACTATAACTAATTCTTTCCTGGGTTCATCATTTCTTTATGAGGACCTACAAAAGAGAAATCCAAATAGATACTACACCCGAAATTACCCAAGAGCTAAATCAAACAATATTATTTATCATACTTTTCAACATATTGCTTCAAGAATAGAATAAGAACAAATTCCCAATAAGATTCATAAACTACAAAGATGGTTCCAGTCAAGGTCTAACAGAGTTTACCAACCGACTCCTACACCATATTTCTTGTTTTCTCCATGCACAAACATCTGTTTCCTTTTGAAAATTTAGAGTTTTTAAAATAGTTTCCCTACTATAATAGACTCAATATACATGACAGGATCCAACAATATATTTACAAGATACCTTCTACCCCAAGATTCAAAATTCCAATCTAAGCGCCATGTGGAACATAAGTCCTTACTAAGATCAAAATCATTCAACTGATTTAAAACAAGTTCGGGCAACTTTTGTTCCTTTTGGTTTTCATATTTAAGCAAAGAAAACTGGAAAGAATCCTAACTGGACCGACACCTTGCTCAGACTTCTAACTCCAACACTATGAAACAATTCCCTCGACTCATTTTGAATCACAGTACTCCTTATTGAGTAAATATATCTTCCGCATCCTAATGCTAGATAAAATGCATGGAACAAACTTTTAAACAGTTCAGATAAAAAAATCCAGCGTCATTTTCAAGTAACTGTAATATCAACCTTGCTTAACGGCTGAAATGGTTTGAAAGGTCACTTAAAGAGTTCAGACCAACACCATATAAGTACTAAGGCTGTATTCAAAATGAGCTCTCACTACAATACATAGAGTCTCAGTAAAACACAAACACCAACTAGATGCAGACTTGTAATAGTCCATAAAAACTTGATAATGCTTCACCATTATCATACCAAGTTAGAGTTCCAACAACAACAATTATTTTCCATTTGAAAATAAGAACCAACCACTACTACTCTATTCTCAACTTCATATACTTACGAAGCGAACACAATCATAACAACACCAAGATCCTAACAACAGTTCTCAAATACCCACAAGTTCCCAACAAAATCTGAGCTTACATGCAAGTTTTCATGGCAAAGTAGATCTTTCTATCAGCACAGGGTCACAAAACGATAGCTTCAACAGACATACAGGTAGAATGCTAGTTTCCTAAGGAAATTTTAGTGAGAATACATTCATTTGTAAGTAACAAAACCTACCCAAAATTACCAAATTTAGTTAAGCCAACAGAGTTACAGAATCATTTTTGCATGCGTTTTGCATGAGTTTGAACAATCACATACTATATCTTAAACCAGACCACTTTTGCAAAGGATTCAAACCAAGAATACAAGATTTAATAACTTAGTAACCAAACAACCAAATACATCATGCAATGCATAGAAACTCATAGAGCAAAGTTGTTTTAATGAAAACACTTAGAGGAAAGCAATAAATTTTAACAGTTAGAGCCTATCATGCCTGATAGTGTCTCTGTCAAATCGAAGAAGACCTCTAGCAGAGCTCACTCCTTCTTTTCTTTTCCATGAAAGATCGAACAACTAGATATTTCTTCCATAATGTCTCTTATAAACTCCACAAAATGAAAATAGATTCAAAACCTCAAAAATAGCCATGAAGTGCAGTTCAACCTGCTGGTTTGAAAAACCAGAGCGCATGCAAAGTAAAAATCAGAAAACATGCAAAGTGAAACAACCCAAGAAAAATCCACTGGCATGCCTACCAAGACGGTTTGGGCTCGTAAACCAAAAGTAATTAATTCCATTAACACCAAATCTCCCACCTAATATTCCTTACCACCCTTTGTCGAGGTTTGGCGAATGCCAAGTCCAAATTACCACGTGTTTCCATTTTAGTGATATTGCTACATAAGCCTCCACTAAACCAACTAACCCCTACCAAAGCTGGCAGTACCATTTGCATTTACCAACCTTATCAACATCATAAATTCCTTAGGAACCGTCACCAATGTGCATGTGACTACATAAGTCCCCCTTCCTACCCAATAGTTTAGGATAGGTTATTTGCTTAGGTTAGATCTTAGGTAGATTAAAGTTTATACCTTAGGATATAACACTAACAACTAACCCCCACCATAGGCCTTAGCAATTAGGTTTAGATAAACCCTCATAGGTAAATAATTCAAAGTGCCATAGTTTAAAACACTAGGTTAGATCACCATATTGCCTTGTAGAATAGGTTCAATGTTTAGTTTCAATACCTAGTAACTTTTTCTAATTCCCTTAGCACCATGTTTAGGTTAGAATCAGAATTATCTCATGTTACATAGCTTAGGTAGGAAATAATTTTACCTGGCTTAGGATTCTGGTTCTCTCCTACGCCATGAACTAGGCTAAAATCCCAATTACATCGGTAATGACCTGCCATGGTCGATCTCCAGAGACCCAAATGAAACATACCACTGAATGGAAATATTTTCACACAAAAGAGAATTAAAGAACTTGCATCTACTAAGTTCAGTCCATGTGTTTCTCAGTTCATGGAATGCCAATTCATCAGTTGTTCACTTTGAACATATTTAAAACATTCCTTGGATCACTGAAATTGATCCAAGGATGAGTCGGGTAAATAGATAAGTTTACAACTCTTAAAACCAATTTGCAATCTCACCTTCAAGAAGTGAAAAATGAATTCAGGAAAACTATTCTAGTTCAGTCAGAAGATCTTAAGAGTAGAAAAGACTTATCCAATCAAGCATGATTTCTCCAAAGTCAAAAGAACATATCCTACAAAGGAAAATCACATGCCAACAATTGAGATGCAAAGGAAGAAAATAACAACGGTCAAGGGTGTTACACTTTCTCTCAATAAAATAACCAGATATGTTTGGATATATGATCAATAAACTCTCATGAATTCATACTTGATGTCACACATCTACAATGTTACATCCACCCTACCATTTACACAAAAAGCACATCAATAGGCAATTGCTTAAGATGTTTTAAAATACAATGAGTAAAAATACCATGGGTCAACACCACCCCATAATCCTATGGGTCATAATACCACCCATATGAGAAGAATGCATTTCCCGAGGTATTGGGAACTTTTTTGAAGGCCAAAAATTGTGGAGAGTGTACAATAATTTTAGTGTATAGTCTTCAAAACTTCCACACATGGAAAAACATTCCACAACATAATAATCTCCCACTTGGAGACTAGTTTATATTTGATCAAGCTTCTTAACCCTTCACTATCATATGTGACCAACCAAAGCTAAACATAACCTCCTTTTTTCCCTTGTGACCACTTTGGTCATCATATCTTCAAGATTCTGATTGTTATGAATCTTCTCCAACTTCAACTTCTTTTCCTACAAACATATCCAAATAAAATGGTACCTTAATTGTATATGTTTTTTCCTAGAGTGGAAAATAGAGTTTTTAGCTAGGTATATAAAACTACGAGTATCTCTATGTTGCTTCCATTCCTCTTGCTTATGCCTCAACTCAATAAATTTATGTAACCAAATCATCTCTTTACTTTCCTATGTGGCAGCATTATACTCAATCTCTGTGGTTGATAAAGCCACAAGCTTCGTAGTCATAAATTCCAGCTCAATGTTGTCCCACCTATATGTAAAATATAACATGTTGTGCGCTCCTTATGTCTACATCTCTAGCCATGTCTAAATCAACATGACCATGCAAAGTGGTGTCTAATCCAATGTAGCAAAAACTATCCCCATGGTCCCTCTTGAGTACCAAAAGATTCACTTTATTGACTACCAATGATCTTTACCCTGGATCACTCATAAACCTACTCATTGATCCTACTTCAAGGGAAATATTAGGTATAGTGCACACCATGGCATACATCAAACTGACAACCGTGATGAGTAAGGTACCTTGGGCATCTAGTTTCTTTCCTGCTTTTTCTTAGGACATAGGTCCTTTGATAACTTGAAATGTCATGCCAAAGGAGTCCCATATGATTTATAATATTACATATTAAACCTCTCAAAGACCTTCTTAATGTACTCTTCCCGAGATAAAGTCAAATTCCATTCTTTCCTATCCCAAGATATCCTCATACCAAGGATTTTTTTGGCTCTCCCAAATCATGTTTAAGACATTCAATTATATTACTGAGTTGTTTAGTTCATCATACAATCCATACGTAAAGCTGAAATGCGAAAAAAATACACAACTCATTTTCAAAATTCAATTTTTATTCATAAGGAATTTCAAATTTTTCCCACACAAGCCATGGGATGTAACTCGAAAAGGTAAAGTACGATACTTGAAATAAGAGGTACACATGCATGAAAGAGAAAATAAAGGAGTATGAGTGAACCCATCATTGCCTTGGGTTTTTTTTCTTTTGGTTGAGACATCTCCATTTCCAGCTTTGTTCCTTCTCCATCTTCGTTGTTGAGATCATTGTACCTAAAAAGAAAGAAAGAGAGAACTATCAGTTATGAGCTTAGGGATCAATCCATATTCCTATATTGTCCTAATTCATGCATATGAATCTCTTAACAACAGGAGATATAGTTTACTTGAAGATCAAACTGCATACATGTTTTACTCACTCAAAAAGAAGGAGAGAGAAGAAAAGAAGAAAACCATGGACATAAGAGAGGCCAAAAATCCTAAATATTTTCTAACTATTTTCTTAAGTGTGCAGGTATAGGTTGTAGCCAAGAAGAAATAAATCAAGTCTTTCACTATAAACATAGATTGTAGATTTCAATGACTCTATCCTATGGCATAAAATAGATAAGTCTTAATTACATGTTGGAATAAAGGAAGAATGCAACTCAAGTTTAGCAAATTGTCCTATAAATGGAAGAAGTTATAGTAGCAAAAGAGAGACTGGAAAATAGAAGTACATGTTTTAGTTTGTAACTAAAGAAGAAGAATCAGATTTCAAGAAGTTGAAGTTAACTGGAAAGAAAGGGTTATAGCTAAAACAGAATGAAAAAGAAGATTCTAGGAAAATTTTGACAAGGCTTCGCCATGTAAAATGGACATTTATGACTTTTCATCATGTTGTTTTTAACTACTACATGCTTTAAAAGAACTATGTAAATCAAGTAAGTGATACAAAAAAGTAAAAAAGCATGCCATGATCAAGATAATAGTTATTATGTTTCAGTTTCCAACTACCAAATCATCTTTAAAAAGAAAAGTGTTACATTTTGTATTCTAAATCAGAAAATACAATTACTATAGCTGAAAAGGGAAGGAAGAGAGAATTTGGAAAAATTTTGCTAGGGCTTCGCCATGAAAAATCAACATTTCAAATTTTCCAGCAGGCCAGAAATACTACTATCAAGGAAATAAAGCATCTAAGTAAAAGAAACAAGATTACAATATTCCAACAAAGTGACAAAATCATCTTTAGAAAATCAAAGTATGCAACTGTAGGTTACAAAGGATCATTTCAAAAGGTGAACTGAAGAAATACAAAAGAATGCAAGTTTCAGACTTTTCATTTTATAGTTTTTATCAAACTCAGAACTTTGTTTTGTATCTAAAGAAAGTAGTATTTCAGATTGTCAAGGATAAGCAAAGTGAAACATTCATTCTTCATCTATCCTCGAGTAGAGAATCCCATATCAAGTTACAAAATAACGGAGTTCAAAAGCAAAAAAGAAGCCAAGCATCCACAACCATCCCACACAGAGAAGAGGAAGAGGTCAATAAAAGACTCAACACTACTGAAGGAGGCTACAAGCTAACATTTAAATTCAGATTTTGAGATATTTTTGAGGGGTTTCAACAATAAAAGAAATACAGAACTTCAGAATTTTATGCTCAAAACATGAAAATTAGAGTTTGTTAACCTTCTAAGTAGTACTATGTTATACCCAGATGAAGACTCATATAGACTAGAACTTCAAGCTAAGAAAATGACAATGAGTTCACAACGTAACAGTCTTTCAGGACACTCCTTAGAAGTGGAGCTTTGAAATCAAAGTAATGATGACATACAGTCAAGAAGAAGTGCATGTTGCTAAATCTCCAAACAAATAATCACGACTATAATAAGCAAACAAAGAAGTTACAGAGGGCCTGAAAGAAATGTTCATGACATACTTTCTTATTTGTTATATGCATAAAATCTCAAAAATATATAGAACTCAGGTCTCAAAAAACAACTATAGTCACCAATTAAAAAAAATCAGAGAAGTCAAAGTAAAGGATAAGATAACACAGACCCGAAAGCTTTCCATAGTTTTACAGAATCACTAAAACATTACGAGTAAGAGAAGTCAAACTTGAATGCCCTCAACAAACTTCATAAAATCATGGCATTCATTATGTAATATGGTTTCGATGCAATACATTATCAGGAAGCAAACCCACTTCGTATAAGAAAATGGTAGAGATAGTTAACTCTAAAAACTATGAAATCAGTTTCAAGTTGTAAGATCCAAGAAAGGAAATTACAGTTTCCAACTTTAATCGTAAAACCCATTAATGGGTATCAAAATTAGAGTAAGAAAAAGTACTTACTGGTATTGAAGTTGAGTAAACCCTCAAGAAGTCATCAAGTTTAGAGAAATAAGATCAAGCTCAGAATGAGGTTCAACTCAAAATGACCAAGGCCGAGCCATGAAATCACATAGAAAATGCAAAGAAAGAACGGATCATCAAGTATTTCTCAAAGAACAAAGTGGCGATGATGAAGTAAAATAATATCCAAGGAATTCAAGACTTACCTTCCCTCATCAAATAGTGTGATAGCTACACAAGTTGAAGCTTCAAGTTCACGACGGTGGCGGCCAAGGAAAAAAACATGAAGATCTCGAGAACCAAGAAACTCACATAACTCTATAGAAGGTAGAAAATAGAAACCGAAGCTAGTATCTTGTACAAAAAGAAGGGGTGAGCTCAAACTCAAAAATGGTGACCATCATCGAGTAGTATCAAGAAATGAGCTCACAAAACCTCCAAGAAATACTATAAATAGAGAGATCATGACAATGGAGGTGAACCCACAACAAGCGAGTTTGAAAGCTTCAAACAATGGTGGAATCCTCTAAAGAGCTCACTTACAAAAGAACTCAAAAATGCAAATATACGAACACTCTAGAACTCTCAGAAAGAGTGAAACCAAGTATCAAACTCACGAAAGACCAAGAAGAAAACAAAGAACCGAGTTTTAAAGATCAACAATGGTGTCAATCCAAAAATTTTCCAGGGCTTTTCCGCTCTCTCATGAAGAAAGCAAAAAGAAATGACCAAAATGATGGAGCTTGAACATTTTAACTAACCCGATAAACCATAGCTTAACCTAACTCACCAGAGTTAGTTATCAAAATGTTGAAATTCAACAGTACAAAGATCAAAGGCTGAAGATTGAGCTCCACACTCAATGCAAACCATCATGGTCAGTTACCACCGACCAAATTAATTGTAGGATTTAAAACCCTAACTACAGTTTCAGATCAACGATCAAACATCATCGAATTCATCAAGGAAATATCGATCAATCCAAGATCGATGGCGGTCTACAACAAAGACCTAATTCAACCATAGTTGTAAATGCCACCGATAAATGCAAAGGGTCATGATCACCGTGGAGAGGGGGCCAACCCACGTAATCAATCAAAAAATCATTTCCTTTTGACCTTTCTAAGGTCTTAAACTATATGCTCCAAATAATGCCAAGTGCCGACCAAATCATGCCAACTATGATCACCAAAAAGGTGAATTTTAACCAAATATTATCCAATATGCAAAAGTGACAAAATATACCATGCAATATAATCAAAGGTGGTTAAGTATTGTAGTATGGCATGTATACTAATCAAAGGTGGTCGACCTTATAAATTGCTAAGTCCACAAAGGTGGCCAAACCAAATGGAGATCAGTGATCAAGTGCAAAGGTGGTCCCCATGGTCAAGAGAGTTGAAGATGATTTGTAGTATGTCACCCATGTGACCACTTAGACAAGGAATGTCAACATCAAAATCTGAGCATGGAGGTGGTCCCCATCAAATGGATGTGTGGATGGTTATTTTTGCAAATATTGCAAGTATTGTAATTATTTTTCTCACAAACAAGGAGTTAATTTTTGCATGCCTTCACAAGAGGACAGCAGACAAGAAGATGAATTCACATGCACAAGGAAAGAGACTTGTTCAACAAGAAAGCTTATTATTAGCAAATTATTCACCTTTATTTTCTTAAAAATAGAACAATCAACTTCAGTTTGATTGTAATGTAATTAAGGCTATTAATGCCTATTTGTAATTGCATGTTCTATTTTTATTCCTTTATCTATTATTAAATAAAGGATAAAAATAGGATGCATGGGTGAGTACAAGCCTTAGTCTATTTTTAGGAAGGGTGGGAAAAATATTTTTGCTATATATTGTGTGCTTTGGCAAAGCACAAGGAGGATTTTTGGATATAGGAGTACTGAAGCAATTTTTCTGCCAGTTTTCCCCTCTGAATGTGAAGTATTTTCTACCTTTCCAAATTATTTGTAGTCTTGTGTATGTTTTAATTAATCTTGTGAATACAAATTCCCTGATTAATCATCTTACCCTGTTGCAAAATTCAAGTAATTTTTGCATGATATTAATGTGCATGTTTAGCTTAGCAGTATTGTTGTGATACTTTCCCTCAATACCTCAAAGTGTTTACCCTTAATATTCTGTAAAAATTGTTGGTTGTGCATCAAGAATCCTTTCACATATCAATTGTGCATATACTCAGTCAAATCCCTCATATAAATTTGGTGTATCACCTTAGTTTTAATTATTTTATAGTCATCTTT
The DNA here is from genome assembly GCA_018340775.1 of Taxus wallichiana var. yunnanensis. Taxonomy (NCBI): domain Eukaryota; kingdom Viridiplantae; phylum Streptophyta; class Pinopsida; order Cupressales; family Taxaceae; genus Taxus; species Taxus wallichiana. Next base: position 490,135,452 of record CM031242.1, read on the forward strand.
TACCCTTAAACCCCATAAATCAATTTAGGATACATCAATAAGGAATCGGCCTTGATACCAGAGACTCACCTCAAAATAGGTATACCCATAGACCTGAGGTGTTTCCATTGTATCTACGAAAGAGAGAGATCAATTTGCAAGCTTAGAAAACCTGCAACCATCTCTCTATAGGGTGCACTTTGAGAGATAACAATTTTTGGCATGCCCGGTGGGACAACGAATCAGATCTACATGCAAGTTATGACTATCTATAGCAGATTTACAACAAATTTAACAGTTAAAAGTTACTTTGGGAGCAAGCTACAACAATTTATTTTAAAGATTTAAAGATCTTTTGGTGACTCCAGTAAAGCTGATTTTAGACTAGTATTGCAAGCATGTTCCATGCCTAAAGTGACTACAAGATCATCGGTAAGAGGAATTCCTCCTGAGTTTGTTTCTTTACCTTTGAATTCTACTAGAAGGAGAAGAGTTGGTAATACTTTACCTTATAATAGGCTGGTTTTGATAACCCTCCTCCTAATATTCCTTCACCATGTGTCAATATTTTTGTTAAATCCCATTTTTTCAAATGGCTATTCAACCACCAAGGAATTTTGTGACCTTTACTAATGGTAGCCCATTAGTAATCCCAGTTTACCATGACATCCCTAATGCTTGCCATGAAAATTTTGCCATCATTCACTAGTGAAAATCAGGTGACACCTACAAACACATTAAAGATGTTGCAGCCTTATGTGTAGTTCATAATATTACTCATGAGGATGTAGCTTTGAGACTTTTAGCTACATCTCTTAAAGGACAAGCCTTGCAATGGTATAGAAATCTAGAGATTGGATGCATAAGAACTTGGGATGACTTAGGTGATAAATTTTTGAAACAATTTCAAGATAATTCAGATCATTTATCTCTTATAGAACAGTTGTCTACCATTAAAAGAGCTCCCAATGAATTTATGTCAAGTTTCAACATCCATTTTCTAGAACTTGGGAAAGAATTCCAAGCAAGTGTCAAGCCTCAAGCTGATCACTTTTCTTTATTATCTTAGGGCATTAAATAGTGATATTTCAACTATGATTCAATCTATGGGAGGAGAGATGCTCCCAATAACCTATGATATCGCCATCCAAGCTGAAAATAGTCTTATTCAAGATGGAAAATTAGCACCAAGGCCTTCAATGCCTTTTTTGGCAGATTTAGCACCTATTCCTCAACCTATCACAATTATAGAACCTATTGTTTTCTGCCCCATTAGATGATGTATTTAAAGCTTTGCAAGACTATGGGGAACAAGTTGACTTCAATTGAGAATAGGCTTGCATTACCTAGTAGACCTTATCAGGCTCCTTATTAGCAAAATCAAGCTAAATCAAGCAAAATAGGTAGCCTTACCAACATAATCAAAATTATAGGCAGCCTTATCAAGCAAAGAAATTTGACCCAAAGGCTCCTAGTTCATCTAATGCTTTAGTTCTAGTTAATATGGCTATAGAAGAGTGGTGTCAACCTTGTAATCAACCTCATTTAGCTACAAGTTGCCCAAATGCTTTTCTGAACATAAGTCTTGTTGCACAACCTCAATCTGAGACATTATTCATGCCTCAAATGGAGAGTGGGCAATAAGATACTCAGTTCAAAAGCACTGAATAAAATTTAGTCAGTTTCAATGAGGATGATTTCATTGCAGTCACTACTAGGGCTCAAGGAAAAGTTGTTGAAAGTCAAAAACAACAAAATAGGCCTATTCTACCCACTATCACTGATAAGACAACATCTACAACCCCAAAACTAGCTAACAGTCCTGTTGTTCCTCAAAAAAAACAAGTGTTTCAGTTGATAAAGGACAGCAAAAACAACTACAAGCCTGACCCAAGAAGATTGTTTATACCTCAGATATCAAAGACAACTGAAGCAAAATCAGTTTTTGCTAAGGCCTATGCTAAAACATAGTTGAATCTATCTCTAAAATTGTTGCTTCTTTTAACATTGTTGATGTAATGAAAAAGCATAATGTTAACATCTCAATGTGGGATGCTCTAAGTATTCCAGGACAACAAGATTTACTTTCTCATGAACTAGCTAAGCTACAGATTTCTTCTAAAACAACAGAAAAGGAAGTCTAGAAGGTAGACATGGTCCTTGGAACAATGGAACAAGATCACATCAAAGAAGTTAAATGGATGGTTCAGAAAGTCTTAAATGCTCATGACATCAAGAAGCCACCACCATTTTATCTATCACTTGATTATTGGAGAACATCTTGTTCATAACTATATGGTGGACAATGGTGCAAGTAGCACAATTATGCCAAAAGCAATTGTAGAAAAATTGGGGTCGTAGTATGAGCCTACAAAAAGAGTGTCTTACAACTTGATGGAACTGCAACTAATACAGTTGGTGTAATAAGGAATTTAGAGGTAACATTGCATGCTTGCCCAAATGTTTCTATTCTGCAAGATGTCACTATTGTAGATTTACCTCCTTACTTTGCATTATGCTTATCTAGAGATTTCACAACAAAGATAGGAGGTTATCTCTCTTCAGATTGGTCTTCTTATTTTTCACTACTCATTATGGCACCAAAGTTACTATCAATTAGAACCATTGGCCAGATTTCACATTGAGCCTCACTCTTCAAATGTAGTGGCTAATTATTCAACCTTAGATCAATCTGATTTTGATGATGTAGCTCATGTTTCAAGCATTAGATGGTGTTTCTAACATGTTTATGGATGAAAATAGTTGAAGAACATGCTCATGATCCTTTTAAGGAAGTTGAAGAACATTTGTTTGGTGTGTATTGTATGCATGAAGAAAATACACCACTTCCCTTGTTGTCCAAAATAGAAAATTCAGTAGAAGGGATTTGGAAGCTTCATTTTGATGGAGCTAAGAACAAGAAAGGATAGGGAGTAGGTTTGATGCTCACTTCCCCAATAAACAAAAGGTATTTCTCAGCTTTGAGTCTCCAATTTTCATGCACTTGTAATGTAGCTGAATACGAAGCATTAATTCATGGCTTACTTTGGGCCAAAAGAGAGGTATCAACACATTACAAATTTTGGTGATTCTGAGTTGGTTATCAATCAAGTAAAGAATTTTAATGTTTGTAAGAATCCATTAATGAAGTCTTACAGACATAGAGTTTTAGACTTAATGGAATATTTTGATGCTATTAATATTCAGTCCATTCCTAGAACTGAAAATAAGCATGCAGATAGACTTGCAACAGTTGGTGCTAGTTTTGAAGTGTTGGAATAGATAGAGAACAACAAAATTCAGCCTCATATTAAGCTAATTGTTAGGCCTTCTATACCTGATAATGACTTGAATTGGAAAGTTTTTGAAAATGATGATCAAATATGTAGGTTTTTGTAGCAAGAAGCTGAATTTTCTGTAGTAAATCAGGATAAATTACAACATTTATATGGTGATCAGATTGTTCAATTAAAAACAAATAAGTTGTCCTCGAGGTCTAGTCACATTAGAAGACATTTTCAAGCACTGATGATTAGTTAAGAAAAGACAAAACTAAGATGTCAACACATGCGTTGATAACTATGAAGAGATTTTAGTTGATGAGGGAAAAATTTGTTTCTTGGAAAGGTATGTTCCTCAGCTGAAAAATAGTCATTTATTAATCTTTGCAAAGAATTTAAAGATGTTTTCACTTGGAGATACCAAGACTTGAAAGGTTTGATCCCAGTTTAGCACAACATACTATTGAATTACAACCAAATTCTAAACTAGTTAGGCAAAAATAGAGGCCTGTAAATCCCAAAATAGAGCCTCTAATGAGGAAAGAATTATCCAAGTTGATTGAATTAGGTATTATCTTTCTAGTTAAGCATTCAAGTTGGGTAGAAAATCTTGTTCTGTTAGGAAGAAGAATGGAGAAATCAGATTATGTGTGGATTTTAGAGATCTTAATAAAGCTTCATTAAAAGATCACTACCCACTTCCAAATATGGATCAGATTTTGAGAACAATTTTTGGTTCAGATAGACTATCTCTTCTAGATGGTTATAGTGGATACAATCAGATTTTAGTTCGAGAAGAAGATAGGTACAAAACAACTTTTACCACCAAGTGGGGTACTTATGCTTACAAAAGAATGCCTTTTGGTCTTTCAAATGTTGGTGCAACATTTCAACATGCAATGGACATGGATTTTTGCAGCTTGTTAAATAAATGCATCCTTGTTTATTTAGATGATGTTACTTATATTTTGAAAGATTCTGATGAACATCTGATACATCTAAGATAAAACTTTTCAGTTATGCAGGCAATTTGGAATATCTTTGAATCCCAAAAAGTCTATCTTTTCAAGTACATCAAGGTAAATTACTTGGTCATATTGTTTCTAAGAAAGGATTAGCAATTGATCCTTTCATAATCGAAGCCATATCACAACTATCATTGCCTCATCATAAGAAGGCATTACAGAGTTTTCTTGGAAAAATCAACTTTGTTAGAAGATTTGTTCCAGATTTTGCAAAGCATTGGTTAAACCATTGACAACTATGTTAAAGAAAGAGAAAACTTTCTCTTGGACCAATGAAGGGAGAGAAGGGTTTGAAGCAATCAAAACAACCATCTCTCAAGCTCCTACTCTTGCAAATCCAAATTTTGATAAAGATTTTACAATGTATGCACTTGTAGGAACTGAAACAATCTCAACTATATTAACTTAGGTTAATGATGAAAATATTGAACAACCAATTGCTTTCTTTGGACAAAGCTTGCATGATTATGAAACAAGGTACACATTTCTTGAGAAACAAGTACTTTTAGTAGTTAGGGGACTAAATAATTTTAAGTATATGCTTTCAAACAATAAAATCCATGTTCTTGTTTCTCATCCAAGTGTGAAAGCTTTCTTGTTAAATAAAGAATTGAATGAGAAAAGAGCAGGCTGGATAATGAAAGTTATGGAATATGATGTTGATATCGGGTTGCTAAGACAGTTTGAGGAAAAGGTTTGTGTGAACACCTAATTGCTGATATGGAAAACAACAAGCTATAGAACCTAAAGATTCAAAACAACATGCTGAAATTGCGTATCAGCAATCAAACATCATGGTCTAACCAGAAAATCAAGCAACCTAAACTTGCTCAAGAAACTCAGGAATCAAGATGGATGACTGATTTGGTTAACTATTTACAGCATGGCACCTATCCGGAAGGTATGGACAAGAATAAATGAAGATATTTCAGATTACAAGTTGTCCCCTATATCTTTATTGATAGTGTGTTGTTCAAAAGAGATATAAATGGAATCTTGCTACGATGTGTTGACTATGATAAAATTTAGAAATTACTATCAGAATTCCATGAAGGACCTGCAGGAGGTCACTTTTCAGCATGTACCACAGCCTTAAAAATCATGAAAGCTGGTTACTATTGGCCTAGCATATTCAAGGACTATTTTGAATGGATTAAAAAGTGTAAAAATGTGCTTTCTTTGTTGGAAAAGAATGTTTAGCTTCGCTACCTTTACAACCTATTTTAGTTGATCAACCTTTTATGCAGTGGGGTCTTGACTTTATTGGCATGATAAACCCACCTTCATCACAAGGACACAAGTGGATCTTAACTCACTATGATTATTTTACATGATGGACTAAAGCAATAGCCTTGAAAGATGCTAATGAAACTTTGATACTATCCTTTTATGAAGGTATAGTTTACAGATTTGGTGTTCAAAGCAACTATCATATCAGATAATGCTTTAGCATTTCTTGGTGCAAAGATAACAGATTGGGCTGTCAACCATGGAATTTACTTAAGTTCTTCATCTAATTATTACCCACAAGGTAATGGCTTAGTTGAAAGTACTAACAAGAACCTTTTAAGGATCATCAGAAGAACACTCAAAGATAATCAAAGAGCTTGGCATCTGATGTTGAATTCAACACTTTGGGTTGATAGAGTGACTCCTAAAAGATCAGTTGGAAATTCACCATACAAACTTGTGTACGGAAAAGAAGCAAGAATGCCTATTTTAGTTGAGTTACCTGCATTAGATTTTCTGCACCAAATGGAGCTACTTGAGAATGAACCATTGCAGGTTCGTTATATGAAAGTTAATGGAATTACAAGAGCTAAGAGATCAAGCTCATTTGAATATGGAAAAGAATCAAAAATAGATGAAGAAGACTTTTGATAAGAAAGCCAAATTCAGAATCTTCAATGAAGGAGATATTGTGTTAAAGTGGGATGTTGATCATGTAAAGCCAGGAAGACACACAAAGTTTGATACAATCTGGAGTGGTCCTTACATGATTTCAGCTTGCAAAGAACACAATGCTTTTCATATTTTAAAGTTGAATGGAGAGGAACTTCCCATTCCTTGTGAATGGTATGTTTCTCAAACACTATTATTGAAAATCTTACAGTGATTATTTAGAGTAGGATTTCCCTTCAATAAGTGTAGTTCTGCACATTGCATTGTTTTTCAATTCAATAAGTGCATTTGTGCACGTGATCTAGTTTTCCAGATCCTTTCCCAGTTTTAGTTTGTTTTGGAAGGGTTAGACCTTCAGAAAGGTAGATTTTTGTTACATGTTTAGACTCCATGCCCAATGGACAAGAGCAAGACAATGGTCTATAAGCTAGCAGGTAGCTTTCCCCACAGGATCGCTAGAAATGTTGACAATTTTTGCACTTGTGCAAAAATGGGCAACTTGAAACTTCATTACGATGGATAGCATTGGTGAAGTATACCTAAGCTAGGGATTTTTTAGATATATGTTGTTACTATTGAATTAGTTAAATGATTACATGAAATCTGTAGCTATGTGTGTTGTTACAAAATGTAACAGATCACATAGTCTACAATTTCATGACTATCTTTAAAAAAAGAACACAAGGCCCGAAGGACAAGTTGTGTTGTCTTGATGAAGACATTCAATCACAAAATAGGTGAAATGCTAAGTTTTGGAACAACAAACATAAATGTAGATTGTAGAAATCAAAGTTAATTACTAGATGTTACAAGTTTTCTTAAATGTTCTTTCCTTCATGTTTAAGACATTCAATTATATTACTGAGTTGTTTAGTTCATCATACAATCCATATAGAAAGCTAAAATGTAGAAAGAAATATACAACTCATTTTAAGAATTCAATGTTTTATTCATAAGGAATTTTCAAATGTTTCCCACACAAGCCATGGGATGTAACTGAAAAGGTAAAGTACAACTACTGAAATAAGAGGTACACATGCATGAAAAGAAAATAAAGGAGTATGAGTGAACCCATCATTGCCTTGGGGTTTTTTCTTTGTTTGAGACATCTCCATTTTTCAGCTTTTGTTCCTTCTCCATCTTCGTTTCTCAGATCATTGTACCTAAAAAAAAAGAAAAAGAGAACTATCAGTTATGAGCTCAGGGATCAATCCATATTCCTATATTGTCCTAATTTGTGCATATGAATCTCTTAACAACATAGGAGATATAGTTTACTTGAAGATCAAACTGCATACATGTTTTACTCACTCAGAAAGAAAGAGAGAGAAGAAAAAAGAAAAGAAAAACCATGGACATAAGAGAGGCCAAAAAGCCTAAATATTTTCTAACTATTTTCTTAAGTGTGTAGGTACAGGTTGCAGCCAAGAAGAAATAAATCAAGTCTTTCACTATAAATGCAAATAGATTTCAATGACTCCTATCCTATGGCATAAAATAGATAAGTCTTAATTACATGCTAGAATAAAGGAAGAATGCAACTCAAGTTTCAGAACTATCCTATAAATGGAAGAAGTTACAGTAGCAGAAGAGAGACTGGAAAATAGAAGTACATGTTTCAGTTCACAACTAAAGAAGAAGAATCATATTTCAAGAAGCTGAAGTTAACTGGAAAGAAAGGGTTATAACTGAAACAAAATGAAAAAAGAAGATTATAGGGAAAATTTTGATAGGGCTTCACCATGTAAAATGGACATTTACAACTTTTCATCATATTATTTTTAACTACTACATGCTTTAAAAGAACTATGTAAATCAAGTAAGTGATACAAAAAAGTAGAAAAGCATGCCATGATCAAGATAATAGTTATTATGTTTCAGTTTCCAACTACCAAATCAACTTCAATAGAAAAGTGTTACATTTATATTCTGAATCAGAAAATACAATTACTACAACTGAAAAAGGAAGGAAGAGAGAATTTTGGAAAAATTTTCCAGGGCTTGCCATGAAAAATCAACATTTCAAATTTTTCAAGGGCTAGAAATACTACTATCAAGGAAATAAAACATCTAAGTAAAAGAAACAAGATTACATTATTCCAAAAAGTTACAATAATCATCTTAGAATCAAAGTATGAAACTACAGGTTACAAAGGATCATTTCAGAAGGTGAATGAAGAAATACAAAAATACAAGTTTCGAAGGATTTTCATTTTATAGTTTTATCAAACTCAGAACTTTGTTTTTGTATCTAAAGAAAGTAGTATTTCAAAATGTCAAGGATAAACAAAGTGAAAAATTCATTTTTTTATCTATCCCCAAGTAGAAAATCCCATATCAAGTTACATAATAATGGATTTTCAAAAAGAAAAATAAGCCAAACATCCACAACCATCCCACACATAGAAGAGGTAGAGGTCAATAACATAATCAACACTTCGAAGGAGGCACAAGCTAACATTGAAATTCAGATTTTGATATTTCTGAGGGGTTTCAACAATAAAAGAAATACATAACTTCAGAATTTTATGCTCAAAACATGAAAATCAGAGTTTGTTAACCTTCTGAGTAGTACTATGTTGTACCCAGATGAAGACTCATATAGACTAGAACTTTGAGCTAAGAAAATGACAATGAGTTCACAATGTAACAGTCTTTTAGGACACTCCTTAGAAGCGGAGCTTTGAAATCAAAATAATGATGACATACAATCAAGAAGAAGTGCATGTTGCTAAATCTCCAAACAAATAATCATGGCTACAGTAAGCAAACAAAGAAGTTACAGAGGGCCTGAAGGAAATGTTCATGACATACTTTCTTATTTGTTATATGCATAAAATCTCAAGAACACTATAGAACTCAAGTCTCAACAAACAAACTACAGTCACCAATTAAAAAAATCAGAGAAGTCAAAGTACAAGGATAACGCAGACCCATAAAGCTTTCCATAGTTTTACAGAATCACTAAAACATTACGAGTAAGAGAAGTCAAACTCGAATGCCCTCAACAAACTTCAGAAAATCATGGCATTCATTATGTAATACGGTTTCGATGCAATACATTATCAGGAAGCAAACCCACTTCGTATAAGAAAATGGCAGAGATAGTTAACTCTAAACTACTATGAAATCAGTTTCAAGTTGCTAATCCAAGAAAGGAAATTACAGTTTCCAACTTTAATCATAAAACTCATTAATGGGTATTAAAATTAGAGTAAAAACAAGTAATTACTAGTATTTTAAGTGGAGTAAACCCTCAAGAATTCATCAAGTTCAGAGAAAGAAGATCAAGCTATGAATGAGGTTCAACTTGAAATGACCAAGGTTGAGCCACGAAATCACACAGAAAATGCAAAGAAAGAACAAATCATCAGTATTTCTCGAAGAAAAAAGTGGTGACGATGAAGTAACAATAATATCGAAGGAATTCAAGACTTACCTTTCCCTCATCAAATAGTGTGATAGATACACAATCGAGCTTCAATTTCATGATAGTGGTGGCCAAGGGGAAAAAATGTGAAGATCTCAAGAACCAAGAAACTCACATAGCTATGAAGGTGAAAATGAAACCAAACTAGTATATGATATAGAAAGAAGGGGTGAGCTGAACTCAAAGAATGGTACTGTTAGGAAATAAGAGATAAAATATGCGGAATAATCCCTTAGAATCGCAACAAATGAGAGAAACTAATATGCATAAAATATTACAGATCACAAATAAAAGTGCGAATAAATAACACAACACGAGAGAGACAAGATTTAACATGGTTCACCCAATTTGGGATACGTCCACCAAGAATCACTTGCTCGATTTTATTACAAGCCTCCACTCTCTCAATACAATACCGAGATCCGTTTGGAGCTATGCTCAACAAACTCTCTGAAATTCACACCCGAATTCAAAACACATCGTAATACATTTGCTTGCACATCTATCATATGCATAAGACCATATAAATAGACAATCTGCATGCATAAGAGTTTGATACAAAACCATGGGTATCAAAACAATGGGCAAAAGACCGAAAAAACCATGGGCCCAAAAACAGCCCATAACTTGGTTACCCATTACCCATGGGTTAATAAACCACCCATGAAAATTTACTTGGGACCACAGTAAAAATACCCGAGTGTAACACATAGAAGGTGTACCACACTCTAACATGAAAATAGGCTCCACAAACATAACAGTTGACCTCGTCAAGCGATATCAAGAAATGAGCTTGCAAAACCTCCAAGAAATACTATAAATAGAGAGATCATGACAATGGAGGTAGAACCCACAACAAACAAGTTTGAAAGCTTCAAACAATGGTGGAATCCTCTAAAGATCTCGCACAGAACTCAAAAAATGCAAATATACGACACTTTCAGAACTCTCAGGAAAGAGTGACCAAGTATCAAACTCACAGAGACCAAGAATGCCACAAAACTGAGTTTCAGAGATCAACAATGGCGTCAAGCCAAAAAAATTGCTATGGCTTCGCTGCTCTCTGCGAGTAAGAAAGAAATGACCAAAATGATGGAGCTCAAACATTTTAACTAACCCGATAAACCATATCTTAACCTAACTCACCTAGAGTTAGTTATCAAACTGGTCTGAATTCAATAGGTACGAAGATCAAAGGCTGAAGATCTAGCTCCACACTCAATGCAAACCATCATGGTCAGTTACTACCGACCGAATTAATTACAAGGTTTAAAACCCTAACTATAATTTCAGATCAACAACACCGAATTCATCAAGGACAGAGATCGACGGTCTGTAACAAATACCTAATTCAACCATAGTTGCAAATGCCACCAACAAGATGCAAAGGGTCAGATCACCATGGAGAGGGGGCCAACCCATGTAATCAATCAAAAATCATTGCCTTCTAACCTTTCTAAGGTCTTAAACTATATGCTCCAAATCATGCCAACTATGATCACCGAAAAGGTGAATTTTAACCAAATATTATCCAATATGCAAAAGTCAACAAAATATGGCATGTATACTAATCAAAGGAGGTTGACCTTATAAATTGCTAAGTCCACAAAGGTGGCCAAACCAAATGGAGATCAGTGATCAAGTGCAAAGGCGGTCCCCACGGTCAAGAGAGTTGAAGATGATTTACAGTATGTCACTAATGTGACAACTTAGACAAGGAATGTCAACATCAAAATCTGAGCATGGAGGTGGTCCCCATCAAATGGATGTGTGGATGGTTATTTTTGCAAATATTGCAAGTATTGTAATTATTTTTCTCACAAACAAAGAGTTATTTTTGCATGCCTTTACAAGAGGACATAACAAACAAGAAGACGAATTCACATGCACAAGGAAAGAGACTTGTTCAACAAGCAAGCTTATTATTAGCAAATTATTCACCTTTATTTTCTTAAAAATAGAATAGTCAACTTCAGTTTGACTGTAATGTAATTAAGGCTATTAATGCCTATTTGTAATTACATGTTCTATTTTATTCCTTTATCTATTATTAAATAAAGGATAAAAATAGGATGCATGGGTGAGTACAAGCCTTAGTCTATTTTAGGAAGGGGGGGAAAAATATTTTGCAATATATTGTGTGCTTTGGCAAATTCCAAAGCGGACTTTTTGGATATAGAAGTCTTGAAGCAATTTCTTTCATTTTTGCCCTTTGAATGTGAAGTATTTTCCGCCTTTCCAAATTCTTTGCGTATCTTGTGTATGTTTCAATTTATCTTATGAATGCAAATTCCTAATTAATCATCTTACCCCGTTCAAAATTCAATAATTTCTGCATGATATTAATGTGCATGTTTAGCTTAGTAGTATTGTTGTGATACTTTCCCTCAATACCTTGAAGTGTTTCACCCTTAACATTCTATAGAAAATTGTTGGTTCATGCATCAAGAATCCTTTCACATATCAATTGTGCATATATAATCAAGTGAAATCCCTCATACAAATTTTGTGTATCACCTTAGTTTTAATTATTTTACAGTCATCTTTTACCCTTAAACCCTAGAAATCAGTTTAGGATACATTAATAAGGAACCAAACTTGATACCGGAGACTCACCTCAAAATAGGTATACCCATAGACCTGAGGTGTTTCCATTGTATCTACGAAAGAGAGAGATCAATTTTGCAAGCTTAGAACACCTGTAGCCATCTCTCTATAGGGTGCACTTTCAAGAGATAACACACAATGGTCAAAATGGAATCTAATATAACGTTGCTCCATCATGAAGCTATCAAATTTCTTATAGCATTGATGTGGAGCTTATTTTAGGCCATACAAGATCTTTTTCTATTTGCACAACATCTCCTCTTTACCTTTGACATCATAACCCTCTAGATGCTTATATCCATCCTCCTCCAAATCACCATGAAGAAATGTAGTATTTACATCTAGTTGTTCTAAGTAAAAGTCTTCTACTACCACTATTCTAAGAATAGTTCTAATAGAAGTCATGTTGTCCAAAATAATCACCTTGGTTATTTAGACAATTTTCAGTTCCATTTTGGCTCGATACCAATATTTTTAGGTTGTACATGCCCGGGATGTATATTTTGGTACATTTGCATGGCTGCAGTTCTTCACACACACACCCTTACATGCTCCTTCTTACTTCTTCCTCGCGCCTTTCTTCCCTTTGCTCTTATTCTCCCACCTCTCGTTTCCCTTTGTATTATGTTGTCTCCTTTCATTTCCCCTTTGTGCATACCCCTTGCACACCTTCCTTCATCTCAATAGTTTTTTTCCCCCTTTTCACGTATCTCTGTGGACTTGCCTTCTATTTTGGATAAGTCCTTGACATGCTTCCTCCAAGCATGCCCTTCTCTCCCAAGTATTGTGCACCTCTTTACGTGCACTATTTCCTCTCCTTCTTTCCTCCTTGCACACCTTCCTCATGCAATTACTTTGAACATCCTTATCTCACGTGTTTCCCTTCTTCCTTGCATGATTCCATGCCTCTATAGTACACACCTTTCCTTCCCATTCTTTGGGTGACCCATTTTATGTGTGCTCACATATCTGCATTATTACTTTTGTGCCTCTTGCTCTTGTGCCCACATTAAGTGTTATCCTTCATGCCGGTTATTCACCGCCATGTGTCCACTTGTTAGTTGGAGTATACAACATGTAACCTATAAGTAAATTCCAGTTGCATGTCGAATCCTCACATCAAATGAGCAACTGACATATGGAAAAAAAGACACAATAAGAAAACAATTAGCTAAATCTTTCAGCCAATTAGAGCACGCCACGTGTCTTGCATGTCCAGCTTTTCACATCAAAATTTAGATTGCCATAAATTCTACTACAAAAATCAGATTCATGCACTTTTGGCCTTGTTGGAAGGCTACCGATGTGAGATGCACTCTAGGTCATTCAAATTAGATTTTGGTGGGATTTCATAGGTGGAAAATAGGAAAATGTAATTTGGGACATTAATGCACTCATCTAATCAACTCAACCACTTGGATTTGATCATATTTAGTCTCCTTCCTTCTTCTAAAAGCAAAAAAATCTAGGGAGGCACATCTAACAATGTTATAGGTAGATTTCTAAGTAGTTATTGCTTATTATTGGTGGTTGGAAGTTTAAATCTGATTTTCCCTTTCTCCCCTTCCTTCTCTCCCATTATTCTATAAATTGTAGAGAAATGCTCATTGTAAAAGGTTGGACTCTTTTGGTTTTCTAAGGGAATTGTTGAGCATTGTTATTTTGTATTTTGAGTTATAGGACTTCAAATATATATTTTTTCATGTGGATACTTTCCTCTTCCACCATTATAATTGATTATGCATGCTTTGAAAGATATATAATATTTGTTTTGTGTTTGTTTCCTATCTCATTTTTATTGCATCTTCTTTCCTTTCCCTTACATTTCTAGTTTGTTATGAATTATTTCATGTCACTTATATGTCTTTTTTGTTGTGCCCCATGGAAATGACTATGTAAATGTGTTTCAAATTGTGGCACGATTGTCTTCCCTCCCCGTGCATGTTTTCCTTCATTTTTTCTCAACCAAATTTGTTCATCCCCCTCTTTCGGTGCTTTCACCTCCCATTAGTTTAGGTTTCCCTTTGATGCATCTCCTTCTCATCCTAGTCACTGGAATGATATAATAGATTTAAGTAGCTACATTTCTCCTCCTAGGAGTAGTTTTAATAGTAGAAATAGGTATAGGAAGTTGAACTTTTCTATAGGTCTATCTCAAGAGCACATCCCATAACTTGAAGATAGTCCAATGTTGCCTCAAAGCCCCAGTTCATCCTAATTTAGGACAAGTTCAAGTTTTAGCTCAAACATTTTTGGAAGGCCTGGTGTGACAAGTATTGAAAGCTTAAATTTTATTGTTGCTAAGTTCTAGTGTGTGAATTAGTGATTCCCAACATTTTGAGGACTATTTCAACACATATGACGAATCCACGACATCCATATCTACCTGATTTAAGTCATCGTGAGCACCTATTTCATGAGAGGAATACACACGCGATAGAGTGCAATAGTTTAAGGATCCTTTGAGTATCTCTAGTTTTCTTCGAAAAGAAGAAGTAACAGAACTACCATGGGTGTATATCCATCTCCACAACACAAGGCACTATCCACCCCTCCCCATATCTTGAACTAATATAACTTGAGAATAGGTAATGATAGGCATGAAACAAAAAAACAAGAATTTATACAATTTATTAATTAACGAGTCAAGCCTTAAAAATTTTATCATCTTTATTATTTAGATTTATGTGAAAAATAAGGAAAGGGGTTTTAAGGGAACCTAGGAAATGTCAATCTACGGATGGTTTCAGGTGCTTTTGAATTTGGAGTCCTCTATATACCCGAAGGTATGTGAAGCTTGAATTTGTGATAAATTTCTAACGCGGTCAGAACATCGCAGGGGATTTCTTATTGGGTGATGAAATCCAAATAGTTCTTCCTAGTAAGGGGTGTTTAGATGTGTAAGTTAGTTTTTTTGTGATTAGGTGTATGCAATAAGTTAAAAACCCTAGTTAAAACTATATTTTTAAGAAAGAAAGATATACAACGTGGAAAAAATATGGCATTCGATGAAGGCAACAAGAAAGATATACAACGTGGAAAAAAGGAAGGGGAGAAAAATAAGGAATACGGTATACATTTTTCCTTTTATCGATCTTTAAAGCAATAAAAGTGAAAAAAGAAAGTCCAAATAACCATTATCCAACATAAGCAAGAAAAAGTAGCACTTCTACCTATAAGGTTAGTAGAAAAATGGATATGGAAGAAAAATGAAATGAAGAGTAAATGAAAGAATCACCTAGAAAGGGTGGCTCATTCTAGGTGTGCCATAATGTTTACCAAGTTTCCTCATTCCCATCTCAAGTTAATGAACTTGTAATAAAAGAAACAAGCAACTCAAACTAGGCAAGGGTTTAAGGTACCTTGAGATGGGATGAATGGATGCGGGCACAAAGATGAACTCCTCTCATTATGAGCTAGATAACCTACACAAAAAAGAATACTAAGAAGAAAAATGGATTAGTAGATAGATGGAGGGTTACCCAACATAAGTTGGTCCCTAGAAGTATGAGCTTCCTAGGATGGATGTCAACCCTCTTATATATAAGATAGGATAAAATTGATAATAATGGATTAGAATAATATGAGGATCCGATACAAAACAAAAACTAAAAATAAAAAATGTAAGGAAAGAGCACATCTGATCAAAATAAATGTAAATTAAATCAAACCTGCACGGGTCAATAGTGACCCGAGGTTGTAGAGGGCCAGTTGATGGAGACTAGGGTTGGATGAGAGGAACCTACAAAACAAACCTATAAGCTCTTATGTGGTAGGATTTGGATATGAAGAGAGAAACCTATAAGAAAAAGTGGATCTGGGTTTGGATGAAAGGATGTAAGAAAATTAGGAAAAATGATGGTAAATGTTATGAAAATAGGGCTGGTCGATGGCGACCAAGGGGAATCTACAACAACTAGGGCATGATAGAATAGATCTGGAATGACAAAGAGCTAGGATGGTGAGATCTCGGAAACTAGATGGGTAGAGAATCGAGATCTAGAAACAAAGGGTATGAAAAAATAAAATTATGTAGATGAAGTGGGTCGATAATGATCGGACAAGGTCAACAATGACTAGGACTAGTTAGGGCTTGAATGAAAATGGATGGGATGAAATGAAGACCTATAGATGAAACAAAAGGTTGAGATGGCTGAAGTAGACTTCTTGATGATAATTAAACCTACATAAGATGTTAGTGACATATGCAAAATAATATTACAATAAAAACACAAGATATGCCAAGGTGAAATAAGTCTAACAAAATATTTAAAGTTAATGCACACAAAAGATCCAAGAAGACTCTAAAATTCCAAAATTACATTCATTAGTCTCTTGAAGAAGGAAGGGGTATGGGTGTATTTATAGGGTGAGTGGATGGATGAGGGGATAGGAAAACATTAAATAAAGGTAGGTGGGAGGTAAAATTATTAAATAAAGATAAAGCAAGATGAAATTATTAAATGAAGGTGGGTGAGAACCTAGGGATGGATAAAAGGTGGTTGAGAGGAAGGAAAATATTAAATGAGGATCTAGAGATAATAAATGGGATGTGATTAGGATAATAAATATGATTAAGGATTAATTAAATGGGATTAAGGGTGAATTAGGGAAATAAAATAAATGATGGGATAATATAGGAAAGTGGGAAATTTAAATAAATGGGATTTAGGAGGGAAAGTGGAATTCAAATAGGAAGAGAGGTATGCATGTAAGAGATGAAGACAAAGGGAAGTGAACACGAGATGAGGGGTAGTGATAGTAAAAATTGGTTTCTACATTTGAACATTTTTGTTGAGTGGTTTGTGTTGGGAAGGCCATGGGACAAAAAAGAAGTGAAGAAGGATTATGGGAGGATACAAGAAATGATGACAAGGGTACTCCCCTCAAACTAGGGTCGATGATGCGAAGAAGAGTTGATGACGAGTTTAAAAAATATGGATGGAGAAAGAGAAAAAGGATGGAAAAGAGGAGACATGATGAGAAAATAATAAAAGGGATGCCCTGTACATGGTAAGGACCATTGATAAGATAACAACAAAAACAAAAATTAAAAATATGGTAGTGATCTTGGAAACACATTGGTAGGGAAATAACACTACATGCGATGGAGGAAATGTTAATGGCCTATGGACCATGTGAGTTAGAAAGATCACTGCATCATAGAGGGATTCCAATGGGAATCCAATCAAATGGATGTATAATCCGTGAGACCAACGGGTCAAAAGAAGACATCAAGAATATGTGCAAATGAATGCAAGGATGGGTTAAAACAATGGTCTTGACAAGATGTGACATCCTTTGTACAGGAGGAATATAAAATGTGTATGGGTAGGAATAAGATGAAATATATGGCCATAATGGTGGAGTTAAGATGAGATAGAGGTTCCCAAGAGGGAACAAAAAGATGGCCATGGAGTGGGCTGTAAGATGTGAGTAAGGATATGATAAATAGATGAGAAACAAAACAGAAAAATTAGCCATGAAATAACATCAGTGGAAAGGAATGAATGAGGTCCTAATAATAATTTAATCTATTCAAGACCTACATAAATGGTTCAAGAGCAAGAATTTAACTATCATGAAGCTACAAATGATCCTTAAAGGGTATAAATAAGTAAGATGAGTTGCTGTTATCTTTGTTTTGTTATAGACCTACACGAATGGTTTGTTTCTCTACACCAACAAAGAAGACTAAGAAGAAAAATGGATTAGTAGATATATGGAAGGTTTCCTAACATAAGCTGGTCCTAAGAAGTGTGAGCTTCTTAGGATGGATGTCAACCCTCTTGTAGATAAGATATGATAAAATTGATAATAATGGATCTAGATAATATGCAGAATCTATTACAAAATAGAAACTAAAAATGTAGAAATGTAAGGAAAGTAAAAATATGATCAAAATACATGTAAAGTAAATAAAACCTACACGAGTTAACCGTGACTCAAGGCTGCAGAGGGCCAGTCGATGACAACTAGGGCTAGATGAGAGGAACCTGTAAAATAAACTTGTAAGATCTTTTGTGGCTTGATCGGATGGATATAGATCCGAAGATAGAAACCTAGAATAAAAAGTGGATTTGGATCCGGATGAAAGGAATTAAGAAAATTAGGTAAATTTATGGAAAATGGTATGAAAATAGGGCTAGTCAATGGTGACTAGGGGGAATTAATGGCTACTAGGGTTTGACAATACATTTCCAAGATAACAGAGAAGTAGAATGGTGAGATGGATAGGTACAAAAGTAGAGATATGGAAACAAAGGGTATGAATAAAAAAATGATTTTTTATGAGGATCAACGATGGAGATCGACAAGGTCAAAAGTGATCGACAGGGGTAGATGACAACCGGGACTTGTTAGGGCTTGAAAAAAATTTGATGGGCTGAAATAAAGACTTACTAATGATAGATAAACCTACACGAGAAGGTAGTGACATATACATACATACATACATATATATATATATATATACATACATACATACATACATACATATATATATATATATATATATATATATATTATTAAAATAAAAACAAAAGATATGCCAAGGTGAAATAAGTCTCCCCAAATCTCCAAAGTTGATGCACACAAAATCTTCAAGAAGACTTCAAAATTCCAAAATTACATTTCTTATTTTCTTGAAGGAGGGGGTAAAGGTATATTTATAGGGTGAGTGGATGGATGAGGGATATAGGAAAGCATTAAATAAAGGTAGGTGGGAGGTAAAATTGTTAAATAAAGGAAAATAGAGATGGAATTCTTAAATTCAGGTGGGTGAGAAACTAGGTATGGATAAAAAGTGGTTGAGAGGAAGGAAAATATTAAATGAGGGTCTAGAGATAATAAATGGGATGTGATTAGTATAATAAATATGATTATGGATTAAGTAAATGGGATTAAATTTGAATTAGGAGAAATAAAATAAATGATGGGATAATATAGGAAAGTAGGAAATTAAAATAAATGGGATTTAGGAAGGAAAGGGAAATTCAAATAGGAAGAGAGGTATGCATGTAAGAGATGAAGACAAGATGAGGGGTAGCGATACCAAAAAATGGAGTCTACAAGCACATTCAAGACTTTTCAAATGTATGCTCTGTTCATCTAGTTACTAAATATGATGTAGTTGTGAGGCTGCTTGCTTCTTCACTCAAAGGAAAAGTGCTTCAGTTATACAAAATCTTAAGACTTACCTCTATTACTAACTGGGATGGAATTGGTACTATACTTTGTAATAAGTTTGAGGAGAAGGTTAACAATATATCCTTATTATAACAACTCATGATGATCAAGAGGACTCCTAATGAGCTAATGCATGGTTTCAACTTCAGATTTTAGAAGACATGGGATAAAATTCCATCCCTTTAAGACCAACCCCTCAAGGTGTTTTTATTTACTTCTTAAGGGATCTAAATTTTGAGACTATAGAAATGATATAGTATATGGGTGGCACACAATTTCTTGATGCCTATGTTATAGAAAGTAGGGCAGAAAATTGTCTAATCCAAGATGGAAAACTAGCCCCTAGACCTCATATGCCCTTGTTTTCTAAAATCTCTCAAGCTATTCAATCTCATTTTCCCCATTCCTGAGAAAATCTCCCAACCCAATCATTCTACATCCTATTCTCTCATGCAAAAAAATGAAGATGAGGAAATTAAGGCCTTGATTATAAATTTGTGTAACAAATTCATAACTTTAGAAAAGTAGCATGCGTAAGAATTCATAAATAAATCTAATCAAGGATTTAATCAAAGTCATCAACCCTTCAAAAATTAATATCCAAATAAAAAATATGGGAAAAACAAAAAAAAATGATAGATGACATGCTAATGCACACCTCCCATTGTAAAAATTCCTCTTGACAACCCCTTCCAATGCCCAATACAAATAGGGAACTAGTATTAGTACAAAACACCATAATCCAAGAGACAAAATGGTTTTTTCCTTACAACTTGCCTCATAGTCAGGACAATCGCACAAATTCCTTACACATGCATTCCTACATGATTCCAAATGCTACAAGCTATGAGCCTTCTATTAGCACATGAGATCTGGAAAATTAAGAAGTGTCAGAATTTGTTCTTGAGACCAATCTAATGTTATTTGGTGTAAGAATTATGTGCAATCAACCAAGCTATGGATAGTTAAAAATAATGCATGCACCTAGGTTTCTAACAACACAAGGTATAAGAAGAGAATGCTAGAAGACAACGCACAACCTTCTACTTGTTAGGAAATAAGGGATAGAATATGTGGAACAATACCTCATAGAATCACAACAATAGGAACTAATATGTAGAAAATATTACAGATCTGAAATAAAAGTGCAGAATAAAAATAACACAACACAAAGAGATAGTATTTAACGTGGTTCACCCAATTTGGGCTACTTCCACCAAGAATCACTTGCTTAGATTTTATTACAAGCCACCGCTCTCTCAATACAATACCTGATTTGTTTGGAGCTATGCTCAACAAACTCTACATAATTCACACCTGAATTCATACACATCTGCAATGTTACATAATCCCTACCATATGCACAAAACCACATAAGTAGACAAATGCTTAAGCAGTTTTACAAAACCATGGGTATTAAAACCATGGGCCAAAATTGTCCCATAAACATATGGGTCAAAAATCCCACCCATATGAGAAAAGCACGTTTCCCAGTATATCATGCACATTTTAAGGTGAGACAATTGTGAAAAGTTAACAGTAATCTTAGTGTACAGTCTTCAACACTTTCACACATGAAAATAGGCTCCATAACCTAACAATCTCCCACTGGAGACTAGTTTTCCTCTGAGCAAGCTTCTCAACCCTTCACTAGTTTCCATGAATACCAACCAAAGCTGACCACAACTTTAGTTTTTCCCTTGTGACCACCTTGGTCATCATGTCTACTGAGGATTCGACAGGTATGAATCTTCTCCAACTTCAACTTCTCTTCCTCTAAAGTTTTCTTGATGAAATGGTACCTTAAATGTATATGCTTCATCTTAGAGTGGAAAACAAAGTTCTTAGTTGGGTGTATAACACTATGACTATCACTATGTAGCTTTCTTTCTCCCGCTTATTCCTCAACTCCTCAATCAATTACATCGTAACCAAATAATTTCTTTATTTTCCTCGTGGTGGCAATATACTCACCTCCGTGGTCGACAAACCCACCAACTTTTGTAGTTGTCAAATCTAGCTTACTGCTGTCCCACCTACAGTGTAAACATAACTTGTCATGCTCCTCTTGTTGTCTACATATCTAGCCATATCTAAATCTAAAAAACCACACAAAGTGGTGTCTGATCCACTATAGCACAAAACTATCCCCATGGTCCCTCTCAAATACCAAAGGATCCACTTTACTTCCTGCCAGTGATCTCTACTTGGATCACTCATAAATCTACTCACCGCTCCCACTGCATGGGAAATATCAGACTGGTGCACACCATGGCATACATCAAACTACCAACCACTGATGAGTAAGGTACCTTAGACATCTGGTTTCTCTCCTACTGTCTTGGGACACTTCTCCTTTGATAACTTGAAATGGCCTACCAAAGGATTCCCAACTGGTTTAACATCCTGCATATTAAACCTCTCCAAGACCTTCTTAATGTACTCTTCCTGAGATAAAGTTAGCTTCCATTCCTTCTTATCCCAAGATATCCTCAGACTAAGGATTTTTTTGGCTGCCCCCAAATCCTTCATAGCAAAGGATTCACTTAGTCGCTTCTTGAGTACTTTTATTTCCTGCATGTTTTTACTGTAACCAACATGTCATCCACATACAAACACAAGATATTATAATTGCCATCCTCAAATGTCTTTGTATACACGTAATGGTGAGAATGAAATCTAATATAACCTTTCTCCATCATGAAGTTATCAAATTTATTATACCATTGATGTGGAGCTTGTTTCAAGTCATACAAGCTCTTCTTCGCCTTTTACACACCATCTCCTCTTTACTCCTAGCATATTGTGCTAAATACTCCTCATCTAGATGGGGAATTGATCGGATTGCATGCTAATGGGCTGTTGAAACAATACCCGAGGAGAAGAACTTGCTTCACCGGTGAATTTCACATTATTTGAACTTGATTGTTCGAGGGGATAAGTCTAAGTGACCTGATCTAGTTCCTCAATGCGTACAAAAGAACTAAAATTGGCTCTCAAGAAAAGGATTTTGAGTGGATGAGTGATTTTCTGTCCATGTTGAAAGTGACGGTGATTGTTGTGGTATACTTGATTGGTAATGGTACATGTCAAAACCCAGGATGGGCCAACCATACTCGTCATATCTTGACATATTCATGGGGTATAATAATACTGCAGAATAAGGGATGGACAAAGAAATATGAAACATTTAGAGACTAGATCTTCACGTTGGGTTCAACTTTGGTAGACAAATTCAAAGAGTTAGAGCTTGCCCAAAATATGCAGAATTCATATGCAGGCAAGCACGAACTCCTTCCTACCCACAAAATTATAGGAAAATGCCTACTACACAGTAATCCTCTAGTTTACATGAATATTCAAAACCCTGGAGATCTACTTACGGGGACGGGAACCTTGGGTATGCCCCCAAGCCATGTATGGATATTTGTAATAAGAACCAGCCAAGTGCATTCTCAAACACCATACCAGCCGGAAATGTAACGTTCCCTGGCTTCATGCCTTCGATTCCATATCAAGGTAATCAACCCCCTATGTACACATGTATTCTAAATCTCCACAGGGGGACATGTATACCTACCCAAGTCCATATGGACAACTACAGGGGATGCCATACACCCCACCAACTTTCTATGTTTTCCCGTTTCAACAACCAATGTAGCCCCCACCTCCACAACAAGGGTCTTCAATGGTGGAAACATATGCAATGGGGACTTATTCTGAATATCTCAAGGAACCCCTAGATTTCTCCATTCATGTAGTCATGCTCCCGAGACCCTTTCCTGATATTCCAAAGTTCAAAGGGGAGGGAAATCCTAACACCCACATCAAGGAGTAAGTAATGACCTTTTCGAGAGTTGCTCCCATAGGACACAAGTCGTTGTGAAAATTTTCCCTAAGACACTAGAAGGTATTGCTCTCGACTGGTATTATAGGATACCAGAGGCTTCAATACAATCATTCAAGAAACTTGTAGTAGATTTTATCAAATATTTTGATATGAACAATCTTTTGAGAATAGGAATTAGAGAATTCCTTCATATCAAACAAGAACACAACAAATCAGAGCCCATTTCATTCAGAGACCTTGACATGTTCTCTACTCTTCCACAAGTTCTCCTCACATGGATTAAACAAAACTTTGTGATTTGTTTCTTCACTCTCTCAATAGAGAAACAAAGGAAGAGGTTCAAAAGTTCCTGCTAAAGAGCTATGAAGAGGTCTTAGAGGGTGATCTTCAGATCGACCAAGTGGCCATTGATAGTGGTCATAAAATTATGGGGTAAATGGGAATTTAGTCACTCCTACTCAAAACACTCCTAGTTACTCCAACAACACGAACAATAATCAAGGACAAAAAATCCTTAATAAGAATCATGGAGTCACGATTGATGGTGTGACTGACCAACCCAAAAAGCCTAATGTTGTTAATCCTACCAATACAAGTGCTACAAATAACAACAATAATGGCAATAATTAGAGAAACAACAATTTCTCACCCTCGTAAACACTGTGGATTTTAATCATCCTCAACAATAGCAACAACCTCAACAACAAAGGAAAATGCCGACCCCAAGCCCTAGTCAATACCCCAACCAATTCCAAAACCAAGGGCAAGGGTTTCAAAATTTTAACTATAACAATCAGCAACCAAACAATAACCGTAACTTTGGGCCACAACAAGGAATGCGTCAAAGGCCTCAAGATTACGATCTTGACTTGTACTTCGGTTTCCATAAGGTTTGCGGGCATGATGCAAGAAATTTTCGTGATTGTAATAAGTTTTTACAACATTTTCTAGAAGACAAAAGCCATTTATTTGTTGACATGGTTTTGGTAAACCCAATTGCACCCAGTCAAAATGCCTATATAGGACCAAGTGTTTTCCACAGAACACACCGCTAGGGATATTCAATGATCCTCTCCCCACACGCGTCTAAAGGATGGTAGACTAGATCCCAATGGTTCAAATAAGGGTATTGTAATAGGGACTCATGATCATAAAGCTTCAACTTCATCAAACCCACAAGTGGCACCTCCTCTAGACGATTGCCAACAAACCAAAATTGTGGGCCTGGTTGAGTTAGATGTTGAACCCCAAATCAACGCTGCAACAAGAGCTAGGGATTATTCTTCGCAATCAATCCGATTTATCTAGATGTGTTAGGAAATATTCATGATACACTAAGCAAGCCAGTAGGGGCTTATGATCTAATCAGTGATTTGACCAAGACCTTTTCACATATTTCCTTCTTGGATCTACTGAAGAATTCCCCTACTCATCGAGCCACTCTATTAGAAGCACTAGGTCTCGGCCATTTGATTAATGTTACCCCTCCACCAGAGGCACAGATAAATCATATAGAATTTGACATTTTCCCTCTAGGCAACCCGAAAGGGACATTGGGTTTGTGTTTGACATAAGTAAGATGCCTACGGATGCTGAAATAGCTCGTAGAGGTGATCCGACCTTGTTTTTACAAGTTTGGATCTACAAAAACTATATGAAACGTGCAATGATCGATGATGGGGAAGTGGTTAACATAGTCCCCTTCTCTTTTCTTTAGAAGTTAGGATATGGGGAGACCAATTGCTCCTCGACAAGAAACACACTGAGGGGTTATGATAGCCTCAAGGTGACCTCGATCAGAACCATAGTATTACCAGTTACTCTCAGACCCAAGACAATACTCACTGTGTTTTATATTATAGATTAGGAAACCAACTATAATATGATCCTTGGCCGTCCTTGGATTCACCGCATGAAGGAAATCCCCTCCACTCTATTTCAGGAGGTCATATTCTTGCATTTAGGGAAATTATTTGTGGCACAAGGTGATCCAAAACCATTTGATATACATTTTGCCAACTTAAAGAAAAGGCCAGGGGTCCACTCTAAATTCGAGCTCCCCACAAACTAGTTAAACAAACCTACAAGTGTAGTACCAAAAGAAAAACTAGTTCCTACAATGGAGTTAGAGGTCACAGTTTGATCGAAGGAATTTCGGTGATCAAGGATGAGAATGTTATCAGAGAGATAGTGTTGCTAGGAACTACCACCAAGATTGTCGAGCTTCTAGAGAAGGATTTTCCTATTCTCCTCCCCTTTGATTCTATGGGTATGGGACATGCCTTGGGACTTGGATCCCTTCTAGTAGATGAGGTTTGCATGGTGGAGGTAACCAAGGTAAAAGAGGAAGGTACAAATGATGACTCAACATCCACCTTTCTGAGTATTTGCTGGAATATCCATTTTAATGGAGCCAAGTGTCACTTTGGTGCTGGGGTAGGTGCAATCCTTACTTCACCCGAAGGAAGGATTCTACCTTTTCTTTCAAGTTGAATTTTGAATGCACGAATAATGGGGTTGAGTATGAGGCTCTCCTATTAGGTCTCATTGTAGCTAAGAGAATGGGCATCCTTAATATTAGGGTACTAGGTGACTCAAAAATCACCACAAATTAGATATTTGAGGTGTATGAGACTAGGGCTAAACACCTAAAACTCTACAAAATAGTTGTGTTGGGCCTAATGAAGGGGTTTTGCTTTATATCAATCGAAGAAGTTCCACATGAACAAAACCTTCTGGTAGAATCTATCGCAACTTCCGCCTTAGGGTTCACCCCAAGTAGTGACTGGAAGATACCAACTTCATGGTGTCATCTCGCATCGAACCCTTGATTTTAAAACACCGATGACCCCAATGTTGACATACGTAGAAACTGAGAGTCAGTCTGATTGTTCAGAGCATGTGGATAGTGATGAATCAAATTTAAGTTATTTAAACACTTTGGCAAAACTATATCTTACCTATCATGAGATAGAATTTACCTTAATTCCACATTCCTCTTCTTATTTTGGGAATCCCATGATTGAGTCCTCCCGGAAAGGATCTTGAGATTTACGAGGTAGAAGAATAAGGGGACTTGGATTTACCTCCAACCCTACTAGAATTTGAGGAGGGAAATGCCTCCTTAATCGAGGGAATGATTGATATAAACATCAGAACGGAGGAGGAACCAAAGATCTTAAAGTTAGGGTCTCTTTAACTCTAGAGGAATTGGAAATACATACCCAAATCCTCAAGGAACATCAAAAGTCCTTCACGTTTAGCTATAAGGAAATGATGGGGATTGTACCTCACATCATAGTTCACAATCTCGTCACCAAGCCGAATGCTAAACCAATTAAGTAGAAGTCAAGGCCCATGAAGCCAAAAGTGGCCCTCATGGTGAAAGAAGAAGTAATGAAACTTCTCTAGGTGGGATTCATTAAGCCAGTTGATTATTCACAATGGGTATCTAATATTGTCCCCATTCTAAAAAAGAATGGAAAGATCCGTATTTGCATAGACTTCTGGTACATTAACAAAGTGTTGGTGCTCATTCCGATCTCACACCATTTTCCCTTGAAATCCCTCGCCTTGTGGCCTCGTCACGTTTTCTATTTGCCCATTTTATGCATAAAAATCTATCCTACATTTTTCGGGTTTGGTGCCCCACGTTTGTTTATCAGATAAGAAAAGATTGCAAACCAAAAATCCCAATATCTCAAAGAGGGAGGACATCGGATGATTTAGATCCCGTATTAATGGGGAAAAAATGTTTTCCAGGTTTTCACCCATTAAGGCGTATTAAGAATGATATTATATGTTTTCATGGTGTGGAGGGACCGCACATGTTTAGGGACCGACCCTATGTTTTATTTTTGAAGAAGCGCCAGGAGGACACTTGGAGGCTTCCACTCACTCTGCCTTTTTACACCGAGACTTTTCAAAAGGCCAGATGGGACCCTTGAATATTCTTCTCTTTTGGGGGAAAATTGAGCGAATGAAATGTATAAATGCAATGAGAATACTCTTGCAAAAGGTCAGGAGTTCATTTTCACGAGAAATTTTTGAGAAAAGCTCATCCTCCGAGATTTTTTTGATAAACCAAAGTTAAATTCCTCTGCTTTTTTATATTTTCATTCATGTTGAGTTGGTTACAAGTGTATAGCCATCAACAAGCTCTGAGATTGTTTAAATAACTCTCCCTTGTTGATGAATATGATAAATTTTGAGTTAATTTGTGTCAAATCTCTGGCCAATTTTGTGTTTATTTCACTTTCAGAATGTCTGCATGGAGTAGTTTTTCTTGTTCCTATTGCAATCTTGTATGAAAATCTCTTTGAATCACACATATATCAATCCTTGTGATAGTTTAGTGGCATCTACAATTTCATTTTCAGAATATCTTTCATCTGGGAATGAAATAAATGATTTAAAATCACTTTTCTTTCATCTATTGACAGAGATTATTTGTAAGCCTTCTGGGTGTACCTTAGGTGTGACTAAGCTTATATTTTTATGTTTTATTGGGTCTTCTAACTTGAGCCTTCGTATAGAATCTCAAAGATTGTGTGAAAAAGTGCATGTCTGGGCATCCATTGATGCACACCTTCTAGTTGAAGAAATGTTGTAACTATTTTGAAGCTTTCATATTGAGTTATCCATTTTTGTGAAGTTTCTCATGGATTTGGAAAAGTCCAATCTATCTTGTTGATCTCCCACAAAAATTATTCAAATAACCAATCCTACCTCGAACTACCCTCGCTCGCTCTATATATCCATAGAAGAACAAAATCCATTTGCTAAAGTATGCAGAATAGATCAGGATTCCAAATGTCTTCAAGAACCTTAGCCTTGTGTTGAAAATATCTCCATAATCTGGAAGTGACAACTCATGAGAGTCAGATTTGGTGTGTTGATCATATTTTCCCAAGGTCTTCTCAATAAAAGGTATCTCGTCTCCTTCAATAACAAAGGTTACAAAATAGGTTCTCTTAACTTGGTTGAAAGGCACAACCTAAAATAGTTAGGATAAGATGAAATCCTTTTAAGGTGTTATCCATCTCTCCATAAACCCGAGTAATAAAGGGTCAGTTAGATTTCATCCCTGGCTACAAAATGATACACATTTGTGATCTATCTATCTCTAAGTTCCCTGTCGAATTTGTGTTGTTGCTCATCTTGAAAAGGAGAATTGTTTAAAATAACTCTCCTCGCTGATGAATTTGATAAATTTTGAGTTAATTTGTGTCAAATCTCTGGCCAATTTTGTGTTTATTTCAATTTCATAATGTCTGTGAGTATTTTTTCTTGTTCCTATTGCAATATTGTATCAAAATCTCTTTGAATCACACAAATCTCAATCCTTGTGATAGTTTAGTGGCATTTGCAATTTCATTTTTCAGAAGATCTTTCATTTGGGAATGAAATAAATGATTTAAAATCACTTTTCTTTCATCTGTTGATAGAGATTGTTTGTAAGCCTCTGGGTGTACCTCAGGCATGACTGATCTTAGATTTTGATGTTTTATTGGGTCTTCTAACTTGAGCCTTCATGCTAGAATCTCAAATATTGTGTGAAAAAGTGCATGTCTGGGCCTCCATTGATGCACACCTTCTGGTTGAAGGAATGTTTTAACTATTTTGAAGCTTTCTGTTATTGAGTTCTCCATTTGTTGTGAAGTTTCTCGGGGATGTGGAAAATTCCAATCTATCTTGTTGATCTCCCACAAAAAATTATTCAAATAACCAATCCTACCCCGAACTACCCCTATTCTACTCTATATATCCACATAAGAACAAAATCCATTTGCTAAAGTATGCAGAATAGACCAGGATTCCAAATGTCTTTAGTAACCTTAGCCTTGTGTTGAAAATATCTCCATAATCTAGAAGTGACAACTCGTGAGAGTCAGATTTTGTGTGTTGATGATATTTTCCCAAAGGATTCTCTATAAAATTTGTGTAAAAGAAAGGTATCTACGTCTCCTTCAATAACACGGAGGTTACAAAATAGGTTCTCTTACCTTGGTTGAAAGGCACAACCTAAAAAATAGTTAGTATAATATCAAATACTTTTAAGGTGCTATCCATCTCTCCATAGACCCGAGTAACAAAGGGTCAGTTAGATTTCATCCCCGGATACAAAACAATACACATTTGTGATCTATCTACCTCTAAGCTCCTTGTCAAATCTATTTCACGCTCCGCTCGTCTTGAAAAGGAGAATGAATTTGGATACCAACACAAAGCTTGCCCCAAGGAAAATTTACCATTACCATCCATTTATGTTATCATTGACACAACAACTGGGTTTGAGTTTTTGTCTCTCATGGATGGGTTTTTAAGATATAATCAAATCAAAATATCCAAGGAGGATCAAGATAAAACTATGTTTATGACTCCTTGGGGAACTTATTTCTATGTTGTCATGCCATTTGGTCTTAAGAATGTCGACACTACATAACAACGACGAATGACCTACATATTCCATGATCTTGTTCATAAGATTGTGGAATCCTATGTAGATGACCTGTTGGCTAAGGCCAGAAGTGCTACGACCACTCTTAGGTACTTCACAACATCCTTTCACACTTAATTGAGTACGGTGTCACATTAAATCCAGAGAAATGTGTTTTGGTGTAACATGAGGCAATCTTTGGGTTACATTATATCTTCACAATGGATTGATGCCGCCATGGCCAAAATCTAGGTTGTCTTAGAAATTTTTCCACTATCGATGAGTCCTGGTATTAGATCTTTTCTTGGGAAACTTAGTGCAATTCAAAGGTTCATCCTGACTTGACCTTTCTATCCATCCAATATACAATTTTTTGAAAAAGGATTATAAAGATCGATTAGATAGAAGAATGTAATGAGGCCTTCGAGGTAGTTAAACAATTCTTGTTGTCCCTTCCCATGCTAATGTTGCCTAGATCATATTTCCCTTTGATCTTGTATTCACGAGCTACAAATGTTTCGCTAGCTTGCATGTTGGCTCAAGAGGATGATGATAAATGAGAGTGTGTAGTTTACTTCATTAGTTAGACATTGCTTGATTATGAGACACACTACACACAGGCAGAAAAGGAATGCCTTGCCATAGTTTTTGCAACAAAGTGTTTAAGGCATTATATGCTCAATCAAGAAACAAGGGTTATTGTTAAGACAGACCACTTGTAGACATTTCTCATGCAAGGATCCTTGTCTAAAAGGCCGGGTGTTTCATAACATTAATGGGTGAGTTTGAGTTAATGTTTGTAAATAAAAAATGTTAAGGGTCAAATCATTGTAGACTGGTTAGCTGATAATCCATTAGATGGGGGTGATTTGGTAGATCTGGAATTTCCCGATGAGTGTGTGTACTTCATCAAAACCATGCCCCCATCTCTGTATGTCCTTGGTATACCGACATTATCAATTTCATCATGGACCATACATACCCAGAAGGGGAAACATCACAAAAAAGAATGCGATTACATGTCATCGCTGCTAAGTATGTTATTTTGAGCAATTTCTCTACCGCAGAGCCTTTGACGGAATGTTGCTGAGATGTGTTGACATGAAAGAATACGAAAAGATTCTTTATGACTCACATAGCAGGGTATGTGGAGGTCACTTTTGTGGGCACTCCACTGCCCAAAATATACATCATATGGGATATTTTTGGCCCACCCTAGAACATGATGTAGTAGAGTTTTTCCGCAGATGTCACAAATGTCAAGAGTTCTCTCACGAGATCCAAATACCGATACAAGCTTTGCAACCAATCGCAACCCCATGGCCCTTCTCCACATGGGGCCTAGATTTTATAGGGAAGTTCTCTCCTCATCAATGGATGGCCATAACTTCATAATCACGGCCACAAAATATTTTACTAAGTGGGTAGAAGTCATGCCCCTTACCACCGTACTTGGCTCTGTAATCACTAACTTCATCCTGAACCAAATTATTTGTAGGTATGGGGTGCCACAAGTCATTATTTATGATAATGTCATGTCTTTCAAAAATGACGAGGTGTGTGATTTGTGTATAAAGTTCAAAATAACTCATCACAAGGCTTCTCTCTACTACCCTCAAGCTAATGGACAAGTTGAGGCTACCAATAAGACTTTAAAGTCCATTCTCCTAAAAATATTTAAGGAGAATAAACGAGATTGGCACCTAAAGATTTTTCTTACCTTGTGGGCCTACCAAACATCAATTAGAACACCAACGGGGGAAACCCTATTTTCTTTAGTATTTAGTGTTGAGGCAATTCTTCTACTTGAATTCGAGATACCTAGTCTCCGTATTTAACTACATGGGATCTTGGGGAGGAGGGTTATCGAGAAGCACAAATCTCCCAGTTAGAAAGTCTCAACAAAGCTAGAATGAATGTCGAACAATGACATAAAGCGTTTATGATGACCGAATGGTTTGGCAATATAATACGAAGTTTTACAAATGTGAGATCTATGAAGGAGATTTGGTATTAAGACTCAATAGCTAGATAGACAAAAATACCGGTGAGGGAAGGAAATTTAGACCTAGGTGGTTAGGTCCATATCGAGTAGTGGAAGACTAAAAAAATGGTGCATTTCACTTGTGTACGCTAAAAGGTGAGGATTTTAGTGAATCCATAAAATATCTTCACCTAAAGAGATACTATGCATGATCCATCAAAATTTTCATATGTACATTATTGCATCTACATTGCATTTTCATCTATCTATTCATTTTGTAAAAATTGTGATCAAGGAGCTTATTCTTATAGAAATTCCTAAAAACTTTGAAAACATTGACAAAACATTCAAATACGGTCTCTTCAAACCTTCATAGTATCATCAACTTTATCTCGAATCATTTATCAATCTAAAAAAGAAAGAAAAGTTTTGACGGTAACCATACTAAGGCCTCGCATACTTGGTTCTACTTTTGGTCTCTTCTTAGGTTAGGTGTCTTTATTCATGGTTTGTTCTAGAAGCTTCATAGTGTCACATCTATCCCTTATACATCTCCTTGGAAATAAGAAAATTCTATATATTTTTCCCAAATAAGTAAGTCAAATGCAAATCCACAGAAAATTTTATTTTTACACATTTCCTTTCCCTACCAACCTTTAGTGTTGAGCTTGCATCTCTTACTAGTGACATAGGGCTGGGAAAGGAGGTAAATGCCCTTACTCATCTGTGCCTTGTCCATGGTGATGAGCCCATGCTTCCTACTGGTAGCATGGGGCAAGGCGTAGGGAGTCTCTTTGATAAACTTGAAAGTTACAAATTAGTCAAACATTGTGAAATCATAAATCAAAAACAAAGTGTTAGATGTCCAAAATTCCAAGAGAGTTTAAAACCCCAAAACCATATTTTGTCAAACAAGTGGCCATCTATGAATCCAAGTCTAGATAAACTACAAATCAATTCACATTCTAAAACTATGAAGTAGCTTTAGTAGAGTAAGGTTGTAGTGTCCCAATTTGGTTTTATCAATCCTCTATCTTTCTCCCATCACTGCCATTCAACAAATTAACATAACTTGTGCCCATTCTAACTCTTGGTGTTGATCCCTCGCATCTTACTAGTTGTGTGGAGTTAGGAGTGGGGAAAGTAAATCTATTTATCATATCATTGTATCATCACGTTTTATCAAGACAATATGAAGTACCAAAGATTGCAAAAGAAACTAAGTTTAAGATCACATTGTATTTGCATAATCATATATCAGCAACATAAAATACAAAAATAAATTATGTTGTTTATCATTCACATCCATTACATACATTCGAAAAGCAGAAATTCTAAACATCTAGAGTACACATGAGAGATAATCTAAAAGAGAGTCAACTCATATACAATGGAATACTAGACCAAAAATAGAGTTTGTATATATCGTAGTAGATCAAGTTTGTATACAATGTCATCATGCACTAGGCATGGTCAAAACGCTCACAATGAGCCCGAAATATACACAAAAAATCATATAATATCAAAAATGGTATCAAAGCAATAAAGGCTCAACAACCTATCAATCCCTGTGGGATCCCTCGGATGGTGCACGACCGCGTCTAGGGATCCTGCTATGGCTATGAAGGTGCTGAGAATGGAATGAATGGTGTGAATGCTTGTGGTGATACCTACTACCCGTAGCCTCATTGTGAGAGTGGCTCCACCTCATTAGGCACTCAGCAGTCTCATATCCAACTACCTAGGTACAAAGGGAGGTCACTATCTCTGCCACCTTCTAGATAGGGGTGGACACGTTGGTATGTCACCGGCGGCTAAGGGCTGTCCTAAATCTATAGAAAACTCAGCCTAGGTCTTCCTCGAGGGGATCAATAAGATGTCCATGCATACCCAATGAATGAGTTCTCATCACTCATGTGTGAAGCAAGCAATGTAAAAGAATAAAAAGAGAGAGAGAGATAATGAGCTATAAAATCACAGAATGCAAATAAAAAAGAATGCTAAGCTAAACATATGAAAATCAATAGAAAAATTTGAGAAAGGAGTATCAAACATACTCGGGTCTCCGAGAATCCATGTGGGATCAGTGGATGTGGCAGCAGCTGCTTGGCGGTCATGAGCCTCACCAAATCTAGAGGCGTGACACTATCCAATCACGAATCATCATCCTCTCCAAATGGCTCCTTTGAGACTAGTGTCTCTCTCTCTATGCTCACCTCCTCATGCACTGCTCCGAGGATATCTTGAGTTTTATACCACTGTGGTCGCTCTCTCTCCTCTAAAGGGAATCCTCCCTCATCATCCTCCCCAACCTCTTCTTCGACAAAATCCCCCTCTGTATCATCTCCCGTATCATCCACAAAGTCGAGTCCAAATCAATCGGCTCATCCTCCTCCCCACTATGAGTAGGAGTTGCCATAATATGAAGTAAGGGTGCTTGAGGGGCACCAACTTCCCATTGATCCCAAACCACACACCTAATCGCAATAGGAACACTAGAGTAACTCACTGTCCAACCGGGATCCCCTCTAAGACCCCTTCGAGCCTCCCGAATAGTCCTATAAATAGGCTCCACTTGGAGGAAGCATGACAAGGTATGGAAGGCCAAACTACTAAGGTACCTAGTCAAATGGGTGAATCTCTAGTCTCCCAGATCTATCAACTAATTGGCTCATGGAAGAGAAAGCTACCATCATCGTAGCATCCTCACCCCATATCCCTGCCATTTCCTAGTAGGGTGTGGAAGTCATGTCTGTTGTAGTCAAGGAAGCCACTGAATGATGTGGTGTTTGGAGCATTAACATACCTATCTATCTAGCTACCCAAACAGCCTTTGGGTTTGATACCAGTACCCCCTACCATAGGGGATGAAACACTCATAAATTGAACTCATAACTAGAGTGGGGTGTCTCAAAGACTGTTCCTACATTCTAACAACTATGTACAAATAGTGGTATGTAGTCCCTAGAATATCTACTATCTAGGCATTCTTATGACCATAAGCATCGATTTATGCAATGATGGGGGCCCAACAATATAAGAGTGTATCTCCTCCCTTGTCCCCAACTAGTCTCGAAGACATGATACCCATGATGGCTCTCCAAAGGATAGGAATGGGAGCAGTGGTAATGGACCAAACCTTCATTCCCTTCTTCGAGCCAGATGAGACAATGACATCTCCCATATATGTGGCCCATTGTGTCCTCGCGGCCCTGGACCCCATTGTCTATAATGTCCGCCTTCTCCCAAGTATCGGAGTTCAAGGATGCGATACATCCTACAAAGTGATAGTCCACTCATCCCTATCATCTGGAAACTAGAAGGTGTTCCGGTCTGCATCCCAGTAAGAGGATAAGTCAAACAGATTATGACTGGAAGGAGTGACATGGGGCACCTGTGCTATCCGCTAGATGCCCGCTCACTATAGAAGATCCATCTCACCTTGGGTCATCTTATCCAAAATCCCAGGGAGCCAATCACTCTCTCTCTCTCTCGCTCCAAACGTATGTACTCCTCCTTCTTTTGAATTCATTAAAACATGAGAAAAGAAAAAGTGAGTAATGCACATCACATGATAAGCTCATCAAAAACATAGAACAATATCAATACACAAAACAAATCAAGTTAAGGTGCATTCTAGACATTCTGCTCAAAACCGCCGCCCTATCCCGACCCGATTTCCCAAAACGTGCCCTTAACCCCAAAAATTCCCAAAAATGAAAAAATTGACCATTTCTAGAAAAATAAAAGAATGCCCTATGGGCACCCCTCCCTAAGAACTCATTTGAAACAAGAAAATTTTAAAATGTCCCCCCTTAGGTGAACTTTTCAACATTTTAATATTTAGGGCACAAAAAGATAAAAGATGAAATAACTAACCCGTGAATGCGCCTGGTTGATTTCCCTTCGTGGAGGTATGGTCACTATCTCACAATGGTCGTTTCGGTTGTATTCATGTCAGAAATGGTCAACATGGATCCAGAGCTCCAAATTCACCAAATAAACAATGCACAAATAAATTGAAAAATGAGTTTGTTTCGATATATATTATATATATATATTAAAAATTGTTTTGAGTGTATGTGTTTATAGGGTTAGAGAATTTACACAGTATATTTCTACATTCCCGTGTAAATGGTAAGTCCTCTTGTCATTTTGATCTAGTGTTTATTTTTCAATATTTTATCTATATGCACTTGAGTCTTCTTTTTCTCTTGTAGGTAATGGGAGTTTGTGTGGCAAAGTTTTGACACACAGGCGTGTTAGGTATAGCTTCTAACTCCCCATTTTGGGAATGCCATACTTGGACTCTATGTTTTATGCCTTTTCATGGCTAAGACGCTTCTTCGAGGGGGAAATATGTATGCACCCAAAATTACACATGCTACATTGTCAGGAAAATGATTACAAAAATCCCCAATGATGATTCAAAATCCTTTCAAGAAGGTGTTTGAGCTCCAAAACCCATTCATAGTGTATATTTGTAGCCTAGATAGCCTTACTTAGCTTTTCCATGCATTTTTCCATCTCCCTCGCTTCTTTCTGTGCTTGTTTTGGCTTTTAGTGCCATAACCACCGCCCTGCGTAGGCGGCAATCCTACACGCATTTTCCAGATTCTTCACGTGTGTTTTAAACATGTGACGGTTCACTTAAATTTTCTTTTTGCATGCATCCATGCACCGAATTGGCTAAAATAGCTTTGTTTTCTTGGTTCTCCTTGCTCCTTCTATTTTAAATAAGACTTAATTAGTTGGAACTACCTCTTCTTTCCTTGTGCATGAAGTAACCTCCTAGCCTCTATTCCTATATATTCCATGCTTGTATTCAAGAAAAAGGCCTGAGAATTTTGTGTATCTTGTATTGTTTTTCTACCATAATATTTCTAGGAATTGCATAGCCAAGCTTAGATCTCATGTTCTATCTCTCTTTACTTCAGATTGCATCAAAATTACTTCCAAGCTGCTATTGCTCAAGCGCCGTCCTCTTTTTGTTGTTCTTTGCATTCCCAATCCTTTGGACTCACATGAAAACTCGAGAGAAAGAAAGGAAAGAACTAAGGGGATAGAGCACGATACTATGGAATTTGCTAAGGTTCTTGCTCTTCCAGGTTGGAGTTGTGTATTTGTTTGCTTTGTTTATCAAATTCTCAATTACTGAATTGTAAATTTCAATTACATATCAAATAGAGTAGAGAAACAATTCATTCCAATTAGCTAGATAATTTCAAGTAGATCAAATCAATAGGAAGTTGTCTCTTCAACATTATGAGGGAAGCTATGGGGAACAATAGCTCTGTTAGGGTTATGATTTGTTCTTCACTTCTGAGGTAGGGTTGGAAGGATTTTTGATTGAGTTAGAATAGATTTTGGATTTGGATTCACACACATACATCCGGATAATTTTTATATTTAATTTATTTATTAGATTAGATGCATTGTATCGAAAAGTTAGAAAAGAACAAAAAAATTACTTTCCATAGATTAGCTTGTTTTTATGCTTTGTTTTGATAAATCGAGAAAACACCAAAAATATAGGTTAGATTTCCTTTGATAGATAGTTTTTTTATCGAAAGAAAATCATTTCATCTTCGCATGACCATCAACGGTCCACAACAGAAAATACTTACGATTATGATCCCCTAGTCCCATAACCCAACAGATGGAGCTAATAAATGACATTCGACACAAGTTTGCATTTAACAATCTTTTAACACCTACAACATATGCTGAGAAAATAAGATAGTTAGATACACTGAATATCACTACTAATCAAGCCTACAAATTTTGGACTACTCCTGGAAATAGGGTTTGATTGCATGCATGACCATACAAGGGCCTCAGCCTCAACGAGTCTTTGGTTGTGATCCACAAGTCCCGCAACCCAACAGGCCTACCAGTCAACTAGATATTGACACTAGTTTACACACATTGGTATTCATATCTTCACTACTCCCACCCAATATTATTACACAACTTTCATTGTTGAACATAGAATCGATTAGGCTAAGAATTTTTAGACAAGACTAGAAAATTGCCCATAGTTCCTGTAGCTCCACTACACCTCTTGTCTCCACTTCCATGACCTTTTCTGGAAACCCATACGAGGCACCTGTAGGTTACTTTCCACGTATTCCGTAACCACTCAATAGAATCTCAGAAGAACTAGACATCGATTGGAGTCTCCGAGTAGCTATCATAAATAACCATACCATTACACCCCTTCAGGTTAGGAGAGCATTCTTTTCCTTAGATTCATAGATTCCAATATTACATGTCGAAGACATAAGGTTTCCCAATTAGCTTGATTACACTTTGTTATCCAAAATTCACCCCCAGGGTAAATTTTGATAACATGCATCAGAATATTCAAATCCCAAGCAAATTGATTGATTCAGAGCAAAAATCAGGTTTCTAGGGTCCCTTCAGGAAATTTTCTAACTCTCCTGTCCAGGCTGAAAAGAACAAGCTCTGAGAAAATGTGGAAAAAGGTTGCAGAAGGCAAGTAGGTTGATCCAGGAAAAATTGTGAAAATCGGCTAAGTCCTAGTCCTAGGAGCAATTGGGACATTTGGGACAAAAATGCGCGGATCGGCCGAAAAGCCTCCAGGCGGCCCAAATAGCATTTGGGACAACTGGGACAAAAGTACGTGGCGGGCGCGAAAAGCCGATCCGGCCAAAAGAGAGAAAAAATTTGCTAATGCACGAGAGGGTCCCACTGTGGGACAAGCGGACCAAAAAGACGCGAACCGGCCGAACCGGGTGAAATGAGCACAAGCGCCTAAACAAAGTGGGAAAAGTGGGACAAAAAGATGTGAACCGGCCGAACCGGGTGAAATGAGTCCAGCATACCCAAAGCAAAGTGGGACAAGTGGGACAAAAGGGCGCGAACCGGGCGAAAAGGTCAAGACAGTCGAAAA
Source organism: Taxus wallichiana var. yunnanensis (assembly GCA_018340775.1). Classification (NCBI taxonomy): domain Eukaryota; kingdom Viridiplantae; phylum Streptophyta; class Pinopsida; order Cupressales; family Taxaceae; genus Taxus; species Taxus wallichiana. The sequence continues at coordinate 490,174,053 of CM031242.1, forward strand.
GCTTGATTTGGGACATTTGGGACAAATGGACGCGAACCGGCCGGTTCGCGTGAAATCAGCACAAGGAGCACTAATCATTTGGGACATCCAGATGAAAAGACGCGAAGGTGCGGAAGAGCGGCGGCAGGCCGAGAACCAACCAAATCATGCCACGTGTCTCGAGGAAAGGTCAAAAGTCAAAGGGCAAGTTTTAAAGGGTCTGCCCGAACCAATGAAATGGCGCCACGTGTCCAAGTTTAAAGGGCCCCATAAGGAAATTTCAAAGGAAAGCCCACGAAAGACGGAGGAGAGATAATTTCGTCAATCAAGCACGTGCCACGTGTCATCCAGGTGGTGAGCGGAAAGATTTCAAAACACGCTTTACTGCTGTTTTTGTGCCCTAATTCTTCGGGGATCGCCATAACTTTCGATCCGAGCTCGATTTGCACGTTATTTATATCAACGGAAAGATGGTGAAATTCTCTACATGATTCCGGGGTCAATATTGCGTTTTGGAGTAGTCTGGAGGGAGAAAATCGAGATACGGATCTGACGCATGTTCATGGCCAGAAATGACATTCCAACGACCAGATTTAATGCAGAATGGGTCGCATTCTCCTGTAATCCGGTCAAAGTGACAGGGTATGGGTTTGTAAGGTCCCCCATGCCATTTTAATGCACCTGCAGTCAAGAAGAATGGGCTCCCATGCCTTTGTACGTTTTCTGTCTCCTAGGTTCGACCCATGCAATGTAGAAAAGGCCGATTTGGCTCATTTCCAAGGGGGAACATTTTTTTGGGCATAGCAGACTTCTTCTTTCACCTCCAGCAAGGGATTGATGAAGTATCAGACCTCTCCAAGGATTGTAACAGTTTTCTTTACCTCTCTGAGGGTGTAATGCGTATTTTGACATTAATGATAATGCAAGCTCTGTGAATGGGTTTCAATCCTCTGTTTGTATTATTTGCTATAATTCAGATACTAAATTATACATTATCAGTCTGTGTATGTCTTATGTTATGAACTTTGGTCTGTGTCTATTTGCATGACTAATATGTTTCACCACTCCTTTTGGTGCATCACCATCTTTAGTTAGTTTCAATTTTTGCACTTCTACCCCTGTCTCCTCGCAAGTTAGAATAGGATTAGGATCTAAACTTCTGTAGTTTTTGCAAAATATAGATCTAAATCGAGGAGTTTGAGGAACTAGCCTCTAACTGAGATTCCTCTCTCGGTTTACAAGTCCCCATGCTTGGAGAGAGGATTCCATGTTGTGCAATCACACCGGATGCAAGAGTGATCAACCTAGAAGCCCGTGGGTCTCCGCATCCGGGGGTGCTGTGTTTTTGCACTAACACCGCCATCAATTTCACTTCCATTCCCATTCCACATCGGCTATCTCGGCACTACCTCGGGAGGTCAAGTGTGAATAAGGTCACGTGTTGATTTTCTATGGTACAATAACCTTCTAAGAGTCTACTATAAATATCACAATATAACCATTACTTCCCAACCTGCCCGATATCATTTTTATTTTTAAAGTAGGTACGTGTATGACATCCTTCAATAGCCATGTATTCCCATTCTGCATCTTAACCCAAATAGATCCTTTTCCAACTATACTGCAAGGCTCATCATCACCAATAAAAACATTCCCAAAATCCCCTTGAACATAATCAACAAAATAATTCCTATGTGGAGTAGCATGGAAAGAAGCCCCTGAATCTAAAACCCAAGATTCATCAATATTGTGCAAAGAAAGAATAAAATCATCCTGACATACATTACCCTTTGCCACATTTTCCTCCTTGTTTTCTTCTTGTTGTTTCTTCTTTTCCCAAAGCTCCTAACAATCCTTCTTTACATGTCTAGACTTTCCACAGTGCTAGCATATTATCTTGCTTTTGGATTTTGACCTTACTTGATCTTTCAATTTTCCATGGCTTCCTCTATTCTTTTGTCTCCCTCTAGTTTTTTCATCGTCAAAGCATTCCCTCGAAGTAGAAGATTCCCTAGAGCTTTTGTTTCACATTTCCTCGCTAGAATCATCCCTACAACATCCTCAAAATCCAACTTTGAGTTATTTAGAACCGAGTTTCTTACCGCCATTACCAGACTATTCCAACTCTCAGGTAAAGAGCACATAATTAATAAAGCCCTAACTTCTTCATCAAATTCTATTGTAACCGAAGCTAGCATATTTACAACCATATTAAAATCATTTAAATGATCTACTACTGAACCATTCTCAGACATCTTCATATTAAACAAATTTTTCATTAAAAATATCTTATTAGAGGTAGAGGGTTTTTCATACAACTTCCCTAATGCATCCATCAATTATTTTGTAGTCTTTTCCTTTGAAACATTAAATAATACCGAAGATGCAAGACACAACTAGATTGTCCCAAGTGCCTTCCTATCTAGAAAATCCCATTCCACATCTATCATGCTCAAGGGTTTGTTCACCTTCTCAGACAGTGGAATATAAAGATCCTTTTGATAAAGGTAATCTTCCATTTACATCTTCCAAAGACTAAAATTATGCTCGTTGAATTTATCAACCCTTGATCTTCCATCATCTGGCCATAGCTCCCACTCAAGATAAAACTTTCCTGTGATTCAACACTTTAGCAAACCAAACCAAGCTCTGATACCAATTGTTAGGAAATAAGGGATAAAATATGCGGAACAATCCCTCACAAAATTGAAATAATAGGAACTAATATACGAAAATATTATAGATCTGAAATAAAAGTGTAGAATAAAAATAACACAACACAAAGAGACAATATTTAATGTGGTTCACCCAATTTGGGCTACGTCCACCAAGAATCACTTGCTCAAATTTTATTACAAGCCACCACTCTCTCAATACAATACCCAGATTTTTTTGGAGCTATGCTCAAAAAAAATCTATAGAATTCACACCCAAATTCATATACATCTACAATGTTACATCATCCCTACCATATGCAAAAAAACACATACGTAGATAATTTCTTAAGCAATTTTACTAAACTATGGGTATTAAAACCATGGGCCAAAACTGTCCCATAAACCTATGGGTCAAAATTCCATTCCATATGAGAAAAACATGTTTCCCAATATATCGGGCATGTTTTGGGGAGACAAGCTGTGGAAAGTGTACAATAGTCTTAGTGTGGCACGAGTCTTCAACATTTTCACACATGAAAACAGGCTCCATAACCTAACACTACTCTTGCCATCCAGACCGATCCTCAAAAGTAAAAATATACTCATCAACCCAATAGTTATGGTGCATACATTCCCATTCATGAGGTTCCACACAACATTTCAACAAAATTGGTGCACATACCTCCTTTTATAGGTAAAATTTTTATGCAAGCTAAGTCTCCCACCTCTACGCCTAAACAATCAATAAAAGATGTTAATGTGCCTCAAATGCACAAGTCCATGGGTCTTCCATTCAACATTGTGGAATAGATGAAGAAGAAAAATGTGAATTTCACAACTGGGATGCCTTGGACATTCCATCTCAACGTGACTGTTGCGTGAAGCTTTGGCAAAACTTTCGTCCATTGACCCAATTATCCAAAGACTTCAAGCTAATGTAAATATTTTCAATCATAGGAGAAAAAAGTAAGAAATTTTTTCAAAACCCCACCATTTTATATGTCCTTGATAATAGGAAAACACCTTGTGTACAATTATATGATTAACTCAGGGGCTATTACTTCTTTCATGCCTAAGAAAATTTATGATATTCTAGGTCTTAAATACAACCCTATGTCTAAAGGAGTCTTATAGCTTGATGGCTCAGTTGTTACCACTTTAGGATTCATCAAGGATCTCGATTTAACCCTCCATGCATGTCCAAGCTTAACCATAACTCAAGATGTGTCAATCATTAACCTACCTCCTTTGTTTTCCTTTTTACCTATCAAGATATTTCACTGCAAATGTGGGTGGCTATATGTCTTTAGATTGGTCTCATATGCTACTAAGAACAAGGTATGGTACCTAATTTACCATACAATTTGATCCTATATTTTACTATCATGTCGAGTCATATGACCCATCCCTCTCTAAGATAATTTACTTATCTAAGAAGTCCAATAGAAAGATTCGGTTTAGAGAAGATTAACCCATTCCTCCTTCCATACTTGATCTATTACTAGATGAATGGGAAAAAAAGCGCTATGAATTCTTTCCCTATGATACAACCATCAAACAGGTCTTACGAAATATTGCATCCACGAAGAAAATGTGTGTTGCCTTCCGTTTTCAAGCAAGAAAATGATGGTGCTTCTAAACCATGGAAAATATACTTTAATGGTTTTAGAAGAAGGAATGAGACAGTGCATGATTTTTTCTCATTTCCCCTAAAGAGGATAAGTTCTTCTTCACACACAAGTTGTAGTTTGCATGTTCCAATAATGTAGCAAAGTATGAAGCATTGGTGTATGGTCTTCTTATTACTGAGAAGAGGTAGATCAAGGTATTGAAGATCCTTGTGGATACTTGGTTGGTCATCCACCAAGTTACAAAAACGTGCACAGTAAATAATAAGATTTTAAAATATTATAAACATAGATTTTGGAACCTCCTAAATAATTTTAAAGCTCTCTATTTGTAGGGTCTTTGGAAATAAAATTCAACAAAGAAGTAGATCGGATGGAATCCCTTGGTTCACAATTCTCATTGGCTAATGATTTTTTCCAAGGAAATGCACAACACATCAAGACGGTGATTAGATCATCCATTCCAAATAATGAAGTTATTTGGTAAGTGTTTAAAAATGATGCAAAAATTGTTAATTTCATCTAAAATGAAGATGAGTTCTCTTAAAAATGCAAGTTTGTTTACATGATAGCTATGGTGAAAAAGTAATCCAACTCAAGACAAATAAGTTTCCTAAAGGGTTCATCACCTTAGAGCACATTTTTAGCCCTGATGATGAGTTTAAGGGTGAAGACGTAAAACATGCACGCAATGTAAGAGGACTACCTTCCAATCACTATGCATATGATTAATTGAAATAAAAATATTCTAGTGTAATCTAATTCTATGCAAAATAATAAATAACAACTAAATAAATAAAGTAAATGACCCAAACAACTAAGTAAATAGAAATGTAAAACCCTAATGTGTAAAGAGGGTTAAGAAGTCCTTAGATGATTCACAAAATCTTCAAGACTATGTCACAAAGTGAATACTAGATGAGCAATAGGAGGAAACGATCACACATAATCTTGAGAAAATGTAGATATGAGCTCTCTCCGACTAGCTTGGGGAACCTTAAAGGGGATAGGGGCACTTATGGGAACATTGGTATGAGATCTAGGTTCCATCATCTGTGAAAATGGCCTCAAAACCTCCTCGAGGTATTGCTAGGTATTATCTTGTGTTCACTTCCGCCGCTACTGCCGATATCGTTGAACTAAGTTGAATGTCACCGTAATATCTACAATAGAGAATCACCTATAAAAATTTAGACAAAGCATAAAAACCCTAAAAAAGAAATATGCATATGAAGGTATTGAACTATCTTCAAGCACCACAATGGTGGAATTACTAATTGAATGCTATATTACATCTTAGACCCAATGTAATTTTAGGTGTGTGTGTAAATCATGCCCTAGGTTACTCTTATGTCAGTCACACTTTGTGAAGTAGCATGCAAATAACTAGATGTAAAATGTAGTAAATGTATGCATGGAAACAATAGAATCCCCTCCTATGAAATGTGATGCGAGATGAACCGGTCTTGTGTGTCTTGTGATGGAGCTAAATGGATGCAAAAGTAACTTTAGGTGCCTTTTATGGATGCAACTCTATATGGTGATAATAGATGCTTAGTGGTTGGTAGCTCATTGTAGTCACATAAATTTATATTTATATGGTTCTCTTGTTCAAATTTTATAATTAACCCCAAAAAGACCGACCACCAAAAATATAGAAAGTTCCTAAAAGGTGAGAGTAAAGTGCAAAGAGGATCAGGGCACCGCAAAGGGGACTAGGGCACTTGGGGTGCCCCAGTCCTGGATGGGAACCTCGATTAGAAATAGGAAGAATACGAATGACAAAACAAACTGGGAAATTTTAGGTGAAATATCAAAAGTAATGACAAAAATCAAAGTAAAAAGGCCAAAGACATGGGTTAATTATTACTCTTTTCACTCAAGAACCATATGAATAGTAGTATGAGACTGAAACTAAATAATAAGTCAAAGCGTGTGATTTGGTGACTACATTTTCCCCCACTTTATGTTTGTGAGTGGAAATATTAATAACATAAATTATATAGAGATTTGTACCTAATAATCTATATAGAGTGATGTAGAAAATGTCTTGAAGGACTAGACAAAGTGTGGAGTGACAAAAATAGAGTGGAGAATAAAGATGCAAAAGTGTAAAGGTGAGGAAAGTGAACCTAGGGTGAAAGTGCATGTGCATGTAGTGCATGGTGTAGTATACCTGTAAGGTTATTATTGTGTGTGATGTACTTGTCATGTGTGTGTGTTGTTGTTGATTTCTTTCTTCTCATACAGATGAATGCACAAAAAAGAAGATGATAAAGTAGTCAAATACGTATGTATATGTGTAAAAATGCATGTATATAGTAAAAATACTGTAAATGAAAGTATGAAAATGAAAAAGGAACATGTGCACCTGATCATCATCTGTTATCCAATTTTACCCCAGGTGGAATTGGACAATCGAACATGAAAGCATTCATTAGAGACCTCATGAGTCATTCTATGGGGCATACATGTAATTTTTAAACTTTGCAAATGTTGGACTCAAAAGAGAAATTGTTCCCCTTCTTGGTCTTCACAAAGCCCAAATTTCTTTAGACGAGAAAATGGCAACAAAGGGGCCCACTTGCAAGAAAATTTGAAAAAAATTGGTGATTACTCTAAACATCCCCTTGGCATCTCCTCATAGCTACATAGATCCAAGGAAGTGTAGGATATGTTGCAAGAGGTGTATATTTTATAGGGAAGGTTTTAATCTCTTAGTATAACTCATCAAGCTATTAAGCATGACCGAGTTGTTTGATAGTTTTTGTTGTGAAGGGGAGGCTGCATGATTATCATCAAGCTCAAATCATGAAGACAAAGATCTTTAAACTAAGTATTGAGCTCATAAGAAAGCTACTTTCGACACCGAGCATTTTGGATGTAAATTGAGCTACCATATTACATGGTCGATTTGTGAAAGTAAGAGGTTGAGCTATCCTGGTGAAGGACTGAGCTACGTATAGGATGAGTTGGTTGTAAAAATAGGTGATCTGGTCATTTCCATGTGATCGATCTAAAGATGAAGCGAAGCCAAGTGAAAATAAAATCTGATCTACCGATCGAGCCATGGTTGTGAAAAATCAAAGGATTGAGCTCATAAATTTAGGATAGAGTTAATTTTGATGGAAAAGATGTTTCATGAGACTAATATTTCTCCTAGCGAGTCATGCTATTTCAAATACTTCCGGGTGAGCTATCAAGTTACTCTTAGGGGCCAATCTATAATGAAAAGAACTAAGTTGTTTTTTTGTCTCTAGTGAGGCCAAATTTACATATGAGACCAAGCTCATCAATGGGGAAATAAAATATCTTGATTAGATCGGGCCCCGAGCTATTTAGGTGGCCAGAATTAAGTCCTATGATGAGATAAGGTATTATCACAAAATTTCGATTTAATGAAGGTCGAGGCAATACTAAGAATAAATGGAGAGATTGGGATTAGATCTACAAAAACTCAATGAGCCCATTGAGCTCAAAGTTAAAATACATGTCATGGGCCCATGGGTAAAGATGAAGGTGTGTAGGGTCACCACATGGCCACTCAATGTAACTTTAAAAGGAAAAATAAGGGAGTGGCCTCCAAAGCCACGTGGAGCAAACCACTGCAAACATGTCACGAGTCAATGTGACACATGGTCAATTATCCGAGTTGATCATGCGGGGTCGGGGACAAACAAGTGAGCTTATGTAGGTGCATATAGAATATGGAGTCTCAAGTTGTAGGAAAAGTAGGTCGAGGTGACATAGAGAGTCGGGGCCGTGAAGAGTTGGGTTCATCGAGGGAGTCAAATGCCTACAACACGGAGTAACAACATGGCCAATGATAAGCTTGGTAACCCATGCGAAAATGAATTAGTGCCTAGGTGGAAATAACTCAAAATTGAGACGAAAGGGCCCGATGAACCATGTAAATGGTGCTGAGTTGGAGTGATAATGCGATGGTGCAAGTCAAAGGAAGTCTCACGTGGTGATGGGATTGACACATCCAGATGGCCTTGTCATCACCATTCCAACACTATGATAACTCTTCACCGGGAACTCCTTGTGCTATGATTATTTACTAATGCACAACTTTTAGTTTGGTGGATGTAATTTGGAAACACAACAACAAACATAACACAAGAATACCATAGACTATGATAAGAAGGAATGATGATAAATCTGAAATATAAGTGTAAATTATAATATCAACATGAAATTGTTACAATCTCATCCATGAGGTACTTCAAGTGTTCTTGAATTCACTTGCCTTCCAACCATAACTATGGGAGAAACTTCTTACACCTCTTAATGGCTTCTTTAACACACCTTCAAAATGATGGCTTCCTTTACACACTTACTCATACAATATTTCTCACTAATTCCTTCAAGGCTAAATGAGGGGCGTGGCCTCTCTATTTATATAACTTCGAGCTTATCCATCTTATCTCTAAGACAGGATAAGAAATCTACTCTGACGAATCATAGTCCATACCTTAACTCTTATCTGTACATGTAAGCTTATCTTTTAAGATAAGATAAACCTTATCATTTCACATGGGTTCCACATTTTTAGACTTTTTACAAATAAAATACACAAAATATTTATGACCTCACTCCTTGTCCTTATTACAAATATAATATTTCTAATTCCTAATCATGTAGACCCTACTTCTCTACTTACCCTAACTTTGACATTTTAACATTACCGAACCACTTACGAAAAATATTTACTTTTTACCACAACATTCCTATTGTACTTTTGACTATTACCATACTATACATTATTGGTGGCGTCGTACTGGTAGTGCCGTTATCTTCTATCAGACACTACTACTAATTATACTTAACAACATCCTATTCTAATACACACATTAATGAAATAGAAATTACAGAGGAAAATTTTAGTGTCGACACCCGAGATATGTAAATGAAAGGGGGTCCAATGTGAATAAATAGTTCTCCAAATTGTATAAAAGGGATTTTCGATTCATATGAAAAGTGACGGGGTAGGTAAAAACTAGAGCCAACTTAGCCAAGCAGTAGAAATTTGCCGATGAATGCTTCAAATCAAATAAAACCCCCTCCCAACTCATATGCAACAATGGAGAATAAATGATAGGGCATAACCATATTTTAATTTCTCAAGGAATTTCAAATGATGAAGAAACATTAGAAAAGCATAGGAAATATCAAATTTTCTTTTCCCAACCAAGATTTAAATGCATAGTCTCGTGACAGTCAAGAAATTCTGGCAAATCCAAAATACCTATCTGCACTCAAAAGCTCATAACTTGAGCATTTATCAATGAAATCACACAAAATTAGACTAAATCAGAATCATGGTTATGATATCTATGCATAAAAACCAAGAAATTGAGAAATTAATGAATATTTAGAGATGAATTTTGTGGAAAACTATCCCAATTCAGTTTGGTGGTTGGATGGTGGTTGGGAATGCATTAAATGGACATGGGAAATCATTATTTCTCTACTGCAGGTCATAGGAAAACATGGGGAGCCTTTTACAAGTGAAATAATATCAATTACAATCATTCATTACACCTTATAAGTGGTTGAAAAGGAAATTTTGGGATTGTTCTTTCTCTCTCTCTCCACAAATTTATAAATTGTAATCTTGGGCTCATTTCTAAGAGAGTTGGTCATTTTTCTCCTAACCTCCTCTCTCTTTCTTCTCTAGGGTTGAATGTGGAGCTTAAGCCTCCTTTCCAAGATTTGTAATGGAATTTTCTTGCCTCTTGCCAACTGATGTTGTACTATGCATACTTATTGGAGCAATATAATGTGTTTTGTGATGCATTTTGTCCATCCTTTGCATGTGTATTATCTCTACTTGCCTCTCTCCATTACAGGGTATACTATGCATATTTCTTGATGTCTATTGCAGGTTTTGAGAGTTATGTTTAATGGGTTTGAATTGGTGTTCTATGTGAATCTCATCTTTGGCTTGTGGTGCATCTTGTACACCCTCTCCATTTCTCACCTCTCTCCATTTCAAGCAGTTGGAATGTGATTAACAACCTCTTTTTCTGGTGTATCATTACTCTTAGAATAGGTTTAATTTTCATGCACTTTATCTCCACAATCCCTTGGAAGGATATAATATGATTAGATAGTTTGTTTTTCTGCATTAGGAGAAGATCGTGATGAACTAGTTTAGGAGAAAGAACCAACTTTCTCTAGAGGATTATCTCAATCCCGCAAGTCCCACAACTTGAGAGGTAACCCAATGTTACACAAATTACACCGAATGCCCCATCCACACTCGAGCCAATCGGGGGGGTTGCTGTAATTTTATGATAACACTGTGATGAGACAAAAGGGTATATAAAGGATATCATGTAACTGTCGGTGAAGTGTGATTTTTTGGAAGATTTCATGCCACTGTGACCAAAGAAGTGTAGGGAGAAAGTTGTGTTATTCTCCAACCTGTAACTACTTCCTTGAGATTGATGAAGAGATATTTGTACTGTCTAGTTTTCTGGGTGATCCAATGCCACTGTCCAAAGTAGTGTAGGGAGGAAATTTCATTGTTCCTTTAACCTGTAACTACTCCCCATAATTCTAAGGACAATATACCCTATAAAATCCATTGTGTATGGGGTTCGTATATTTTTCTAAACACAATTATTGTAAACTAAACTATAGACTAAACCATAGAATGTACTATAGACTTTATTACAGATGAACTATATTGGTACCATGCGTAAACCCGAAATGATGACCCCACTTTAGGGGTACATGTGATGTCGAGGTAGGATAATGTGTCCCAAAAAGAGGACTGGACATGTAACTAAAAATATACCTTACAGGGGGAGGGAATGTTCTTGGTAAAGACCAAGGCACACACAAACAAGTGGCTAGGAAAATAAGAGTTAGTAAAAACAAGCATGCATGTAGATACAAACAATGTTTAAGCTAGCACATAAGCACATAATGTAAACACCCAAAAAGACAATATAGGCCACACAAAGTGGGTTGTAAATATGGGAAACCACTCATGGTGTCATAATACACTCAAGACCATCATGGCTGCAAAAAAACAAGCTTGTACACATAATAAAGGGAAAGGCCCACATACAAGACAAACAATGTAAGAAAAAGTATGGAAATAACTATCCTGCGTAAAAATATTGTACATGAAGCACCTATTAGCATGTTAGAAAGAAAAATCATATGTCAAAAGCATGTATAACAAAATAATGTAACGTGCTAAGTAAAAATGAAATAATAACACCTATAATAGAGGAAATTGGATGGACGTAGTAAGCTGTTGTGGAATTGGTAGTAGCTAAGGATCCATACTACGTGTAGGAGACTTGGATTTGAGGTCATAACTAGAAAAGGACATGAACACACATGTGTGTATGGTAAAGATAATTATATACACGAGATCTATCTAACATGTGTAATAAAGTGACATGTAAGAGTAAGTGTGGGCAAGAGTAAAAATAACCATAAAATGTAGTATGTTGTGGATGGTTAGAATGTAATACAATGTGGATGATAATAGATGCATGCCCCCTAAGTGAATGAAGTTTTATGTAGTGAGGTTCATTTAGTATGCCCCCTCAAAGTAGTCAAGAATGAACCAAAAATGAGAGTGCATCATCAAGAAATGGTCAAACTATGTGTTGTGTGTACCACGCTGTGATGAGTATGTGGTGATGAAATGTGACCTAGAGATGATGTGTGCATGAACCTATAGCGAAATCGCATATCATGAAAAGATGATAGAAGGAGTGGTGATTTATCCTAAAGCATATATTGCTACAAGATGAATAGAGGAAGTGGTGATATAGCCTAAAGTGTATGCCACTACAAGATGATGGAATAAGTGACCATTTAGCCTATAGTGTATGTCACTAACCTAGGAGTGTTGCATGAGAGAAATGATTGAATGATGAACGTGTGAGTCTAGTGTGGTCCATTTGTGTTGTATACCCTCAGCCGGTCTAGTATGGACCGTGAGAATAGAGTGTATCATTGGGTAGTTAGTGCTTTGTGTATGAGTGGATGTATAAAATGTGTAGTATGTATGATAGAATAGGATGTAAATGCAAGATGTGCCAATTCCTTAAGATGTATAACATGTAAGATGAAAGATGTAACATATAATGTGAAGGATGTATAGTGTAAGGTGATGTGTATTGATGGAGCCTAGAATTCATTGTGAATAACCCATGCAAGATGGCACATCACTCATCCTGAGTGAATGCTCACCGAAGTGCTCAAAGGTACCAGGTCCCTCTTTAGAGTTGCTTGTACAAGATGTTAGTGTGATGATGTTTAAGCATATTTAGATTCATAACTAGACATAAACATTCCACAGTGCATAATCTAGATGTATATCTTAGATAATCATAATAAATGAACTAAATAATAACTATGTTAAGATTAACCATACAAGAACCAGATTCAATTATGTCTAATACCATTATCCAACCAATATAATCCATTTCATAAATATCTTCTAAAACACATAAGCTTCATACATCATGTAAATTATCTCCATGAGTCATGTGCGCGTCAAAAACCCACATCACAACTCTACAATAATTCAAGACTACTAAACTACACGATTCAATACATATTTATAGGGGTGGAGACTTTTTCTTCACCACCCATGCACTTCTTAAAATAGATCACATGCTAATAATAGCCACATATATTTACAATAGTATGCACAACATGCAAGTGCTCTAATAATAGATTTCCTATAGTTAACTCCAAGTATAAATCCTATTATTAGCTTAAACTATGCATGGCGCTTATCTTCCACTTGTTCCCAAAATACCATTACATGTAGTGCAAGTCTTCATCTTTATGTGTGCTCCACACGTTATCTCCAAAAATAGCCCTTATCCACAAACATGGCCAAGTCCTAAGCCAAAGTGTTATGTCATGCATTTCCTTTCCTACCTTCCCATGCCTTCAAATACGCCTTGTTCCCACACACACATCCTTTGTGTGTCTTCTCCTTAGAGAAACATTTTGTCTGCTCAACATTACCCCACACTAAAGTACATTTCCATCCCAAAAATGGGAATTATTTCTGATGTCTCCAATAATAAAGAATAAGTAATGAAAGAATGAATGAAACATTGTACAAAAGAATGAATTTTACTCTGCAACACCCTCTTCTTCAACTGGAAGGATTAACTCTAGATATTTAGTTTTGATTTCAGCCTCCAATGTCTACCAGTCACTTAGCATGTTCCTTGTTTTCTCTAGAATATCTATGGCTATTACATCCAATTCATCCTGAGTGATCTTCTCTTTCTCATTTTGTAACATTTAGAAAATATTGGCAATACTGATGACAACATTTCCACCATGAAGTTCATATTCTACGCTATGAGTTTCCCAATCTTATCAATTCTATGCTTATGCAGATCTGAAAGCTCTGCGAGGGCATCACACTTTTGTTTTACCAGTGCTAATATTTCTACATGCCCAAGTGTTTCATATTTCATCACCTTCAAAACTTCATTTTCCTCTACTATATTTTTGATCCTTATTATTGCTTTTGGTGCCACACATAAATTGAGAGCTTGGTTAGCTTTCTTCAGCTCATCTTTCAAGGTTTGGAGCAAAGCCTTGTAAGTTGAAATTTTTCTAACAATAGTGTCCCTTGCTCTTCTACTTCTTGTTTAGAATCTTTTGGTGCGGGAATTCGAATTGGTCCTTATCTAATACCAAATTGACCAAAGTGCGCACATAATGCATATCGAAGGAAATTTTTCAGGAACCTGAGATTCTAGATGAGGCCTTGTTTTAAGAATGTGATCACCAAGTTCCTCAGCCATGCTAATGAAGGCCTCATTCTTTGCATGTTCTCATTCCTTCTCTTCTTTTAAGCACATTATCTCTACAGTTTTATCCTTGTTATCTTCAAGAAGGGATTAAATGGTGGTGGCCTTATCAATGTTCCTCCTGTGCCTCCTTAGTAGATACCTTTACCAAGGAATTGTTGACATGCTCATTTGACATTACAATGGGTTTTATCATCATGTGCTTGCTCTAGGGTGCCTTATTCACTCTTCGTGAGACACATGAATCTTTGCACATGTCAAAATATAGTTCATCCATATGAGTCTGCATGGACTAGGATAATTGCTTCCTTGTGCATGTAGTAGCCATATCTAGATCCATCAGCTCCCACCCATATAACTCTTTAAGGCCCATAGTGCTCTGAAAATGGGTGTGGATGATTTTTCTCATGTCCTCAACATAGCCCATATTAGGGACAACATATTCTTCACTTGTCCTCTCTCTTTTTGTCCTTGGCCCCTTAGGAACCTGGGTGCCAAGGTTTAGAGTTGTCCCTTCTCCTTCTTGAGTAGTAATGGGTGTGTTGGGTGAATTTCCCGAACTTCCTTTGCTTCTTTAATCCCTTCCTCATCATCTCTCATCTCTTCATCCTGGGGCTCCTTTGCATCTTCAGGTTGATCAAAGGTTCCTAGCTCTCTCTTCTAACTCCTCCTCATCCTCTTTAAGCTTCAACTTTCTTCTTCTATTTTTCTCGGGTGCTTCTTTTTTAGGGGAGAGTCGAGGTGACCTTCATAAAATTTGATATGTTCTGCGGCTTGGGTTCTGGTTCTTCTAAACACCCTCTTGAACTGGCATTCCTCATGGATTGTGTCCATGTCCAAGTCTTCCTCTTCTCCTTGCTATTGTGGAGGAGTATCTACATGCTCACTTTTTGCTTTGTCTTGGGATTCCTCGGCCTCTGTGGTCAAGCCTCCACTATCCTCGTTGAGTTCTTCTTCCTCATCTTCCTCTAAGGTCAAGGCAGGCTTTGGAGCTGCCACATTTTCAACTGTATGCTTGCCTTTAGGTGGCCCTAGGAGCATGAAATCATTCTCCATGTACTTTCCCTTTTCCATCCTAGGCTTAAGATGGAGATAGATAAGTGCAGCCCCATTGTCCCCAATATCCAAACTTATTGGCTTCATACTTATGACATCAAAAATAAGCCTCTCAATGTAGGTAGATCGACTTGGATAAACATAAGTTTTCCTTAAAGTATGGTAGTCACATTCTACCTTATCCGCATTGTAGCTTAACCGAAACACATCTATAAACTTGTGTATTGCTTCCTAGAAGAATCACGTTGTGAAGGCATATGGTAGTTTGTACTAGGGACTCCATGTCCCATCCTTCATTACAAACCGCACGATGTAAAAATGTTGATATACCACAAAATGCATGACCTTACCCACTACTAAGGGTAACTCTTTTGGAATGTGCCATTCCTCCTCAAAGGCCATGTGAAGTCGGTCATACCATAACTCGCCCTCTACTTGAATAAACCACTCATTGATCCTTCACATAGATATTTTTCAAACCTCTCTACGAGGGACTTCTTTTCCATAGGGTATTCCCTAATTTTATTGTTTGGCCCATCCGGGCAATCTAATTTCTATAAACACATGTGATAACACCAAGACTTATCTTCTCACCTATGCGTGCTTCCTTAACAATTTATATCGCTATGTACCCGGCTAAGTTATAAAATTCTCCTTGTGAAATATTCTTAGCAATGTGTAGCCACATGGTGTTTACTTGTGACCACCTTTCCTGATCATTCAACTTGATGACTAAATGTGCAGTCACCTGTATCATAAGGTACTTCCTCATATTGTAGATATCCATCCCGCATGGACCCTTTGATATCCCAAATCCTTGCTAGTGGACATGACAATTATCTTATTAGTTAGATCACTAGTAACCTATATCCTTGTGCCCTTCAATCCTGTCAATGTAGTAATTAAGGGCACTATGATCTTTACCCACCACCTAGAAAAGTAGAAGAAGTCCTCATAGACTCTACTTATCAGCCACCGATATATATATTTTTTTCTAAAGTACAAGAGTACGTACTTTTGGTAGACCCCTACCTTCTTCAGTAAATTCTCTCAAGCATTTTCATACATTGGCATGTCATCAACTATTTTCTTTTTTGGTCTTTTTATTCGCAATGCATCCAGAGATCCTCTTTATTCTCGGTGGTATGATGTTTATAGCCACACACCTTGCATATGCGGATATGGGATTCCTAATCCGGTCCAACAAGTACTTCTTTTGGATACTGCATTTCCAAAAAATGATTTTAGGAGCATCCTCGACTTCAATTTCCACCTTCTTCTTCCCCTTTTTTCCTACTCTAGGTGCTTTCCTTGGTGTCATGATAAAAGTTGCACCTTTTTCCTCTATCGAGGAATCTCTCGTGCCCAAGCTTGAAACCGTGCACCCTAGCTCTCAAAACTCGCATGCATGCCCTAGCTCATCAATTCTTCTTCTTCTCTCAAACCCTTCTCAAATATGGATTCAAGCCAATTTTGTGCATAAATCATCTCTCCTAGTTTCACCTTCCACACCTCAACACATTTCATTTGGTTTGGTCACAACTAGCTTGCTTGAATACTTATGATCAAAAAGGTAGAAATGAACTCACATCATGTACTTATATAGAGTTACAAAGAGTTATCACATTTATTACTCTTTCATCTACCACCGATCCCTCATTAATTGACCATTTTCCCAATTTCCGTGTGATACACCTATGCGCCACAACTATAACCTTCTAGCGCACCTTCCTACCCTACGGCTACAAAACCTCCTTCTATGCATTTCTATGCACCAAAGTAATTGACCATTGTGACTTCCTCTAGTAGTTTTTATGGTCGTAGCTTACCTCACGTTATATTGTTCATTCATTCATTTCCAGCTATGGTCTTCTTTAGGAGAAATTTTCTCTCTAGTAGCACCTTTCCATACTATCTGCACTTTTTAATCAAGAGAAATCACATGTAACAATATTTCCTTATGTGTACCCATTTTTGAATGAAAACCACCCCACACCAAGGGTATGTGTAATCCTCTGCACATAAAAACACTTCAGATTGTAATTAGCTTCCGGTGCGCAAACACGCTTATTACACAAAACACTGAACTAAATTGAAAAAGCATAGTAACGAAGAAGGAAATACACATGGAATAAAATACAATAAAGGAAATCTAATCTAAATGAAAATACTACCTTATTAAAAACACCACAAAGGTTTATTAATAGTAGGGCTTCAACCTACTCATGTTGAAGTAACTTGGAGTAATCATGTTCCATCAAGCACCTCTAAATGGCAAGTGCTTGATTCAAGTATGTGAGTAATAACATACGGTCCTAACCAATGCACCTTAAGCTTGCATGGGTGGCGTAGAAAATTTGAATAATAAAGAAGTACGATATGCCCGACCTCAAGTTTCTTTTCCTTGATGTGTCTATCATGCCATGCCTTACTGTCGACCTTTCCTACTTTCGACTCCAACGTGCTATGATGCACCTCTCATCTAGCTATATTAACTTGTCAATAGACCTCATGTGAGTGCAATATCCAAATAAGGTAACATGAATTATATGGGAAGAAGCTGATTTTGTGCCAAACACCAACTGAAAGGGTGGTAGCCTTATTCAACATTTTGTAGGTTGCTTTATATACCCAAAGTACATCAAAAAATTTATCATCGCAATCTTTCCTTCCAACATCACAATTTTTTGTCAAGGTCTAGATCAATATATTGTTGAAGGCCTCAGTAGTGCCATTTTCTTGAAGGTGGTAGGGTGTGGTTTGTGGTAAGAAACCATAAATTCATCTAATAATATCTGATTGTCTCATTTAAGAAGTGTGTGCCCCTATCACTTGTCAGATTCATCAGAAATCCATACCTAGTAAGAATATTTTCTCATAAGAACCTTTCTATTGTAGCATTGTTATACAATCCTTTGTAGGTGCTACTTCTTCCCACCTTGTAATATAATCTGTATAAGTGATGATGTAGTGTGATCTAGTTCTACATGCTGGGAAATAGGAACCACAAATTCTATTGCCCATTTTTCAAATGGATTTGCACTAATAATAGGCCTTAAAGGCATGTTATCTATTTCCCAGGTTTTCAAGAGTGTGAAAAGCGATGACATGCCTTACAATACTCTTTATAATTCTTCTACATGGTCTCCCAACATAAACCAGTGAGTAGAATCTTGCACATGGTGGTGTCACATGAATAGTACCCACTTGCAATACCACCATGAGCCTCTTCCATGATATCTATGAGCTCATATTCTAGTACACACCGACGTAATACTTCATCTTGGCCTAGTTTGTATAAGATACCACTGATCAACATGAAAGGTGCGGTGTGAATTGCAAGGTGTTTCTTCTCCAAGGCTTTCATTCCTTCTGGCACCATACCTATGTGTAAAAAGAAAACAATAACATCCAATTTGAAGGTGCATGGTTTAAACCTGTACAAGTGTACATCTGGCATTATATCTTGAATTGTTTGTGCATCCACTCCTGATTGAATTCTTGATAAGTGGTCTGGTCCATAATTAATTTTACCTAGTTTTACCATGACTGTAAAGTAAAACTCTTGGAATAAGAGAACCCATCGACACATGCACCCTTGTAAAATGGGCTTATTTACCAAGTATTTCAATTTCATGTGATCTGTATAAAACAAAAAAGGTGTTGCTAGTAAGTACTATCTAAACTTATGTAATAAATAGATCATCGACAAGGCCTTGCATTATGTAGTTGTATAGTTTTTCTCTGCGAGAGTCAACTTTATACTAACAAAAAAATAGGATGATCTATAATACCTTCTCTAGGTTGAGATAATAATACACCAATGGCCATGCCAGAGGCATCCACATGTATGTGAAAATGTTTCTTCCATGAGGGAAAGCGTAAAATGTGTGTCATAGTAAACCTCTCCTTTAATGCTTTAAATGTGCGCTGTTGTGATTCTCTGCAATAGAATGTCCCTTTTCCTTTTAGTAACTCCTCCAAGGGTGCAAAAATATTAAAATATCATTTGATAAATTTTAAGTAATACCTTGTGTGGCCCAAGAATCCATGTACCTCACTTTGACCGGTAGGCTCCTCCAGGCCTACTATAACTTCAACCTTAGCTAGATCTACTAACAATCATTCCTTACAGATTATATGCCCTAGAAGAGCTCCAAAAGGTGTAGAAAATACACACTTCTTGATGTTTAAGGAGATGTTTAACTATCTACATCTTTAAAACATTAAGTATAAGTTGTCACAATGATCCTTGACAAGCCCATATACCGTCGAATCATCTAAGTAAACTTGTAAGAATTTGTGAATAAAATCTTGAAATGCTTGAATAACTATGCATGAAAATACTGTAGGTGCATTCTTCGGACTAAAGGGCATCATCGTATATGCAAAAATTCCCCATTTACTTGTGAATTTTGTTTTCTCTTGATCTTCCTTAGCAATTTGTAACTGATGATACCCAGAGAATCCATCTGTAAAAGAGTAAATTTCGCGCCCTGTAATGCCTTCTAATATTTCCTTGGTGAAAGATGTAGGAAAAGGATCAATCACACATGCAACGTTCAGATCCCTATATAGTCCAAAAATATTAATCCTTTCATCTTTTTATCTTGATTACCATGGGGCTAACCCACTCTGATTCATCGAGGGGCTTAATGATTCCAGATTTCAACATCTTGTCAATTTCTTCTTTAACATTTACACGTAGGTTAGGGTTCATCTTGTAAGGTCTCTTCCTGAGTGGGCACACACCTTATTTTAGTTTAATCCTCATATCATCCAAGGACTCATGCACTCCCTTTAACTCATGGTAGCACCTAGGAGATACGTCCTGGATATTGCATAGTAACTCAATTATCTTAGCCACTTTAGAATCGGACCAATAACCTCCAATTGTGGTCTCCTTAGGTTCGATATCCATGCCCAATGTTCACTTTCTTAATCTTCATAGGTTCATGATAGGTGCATGCCTTCTTATCCACACTATCTAAAACCTCATGCGTACCTTCTGAATGATCAATATCCAAATTTTCTACTTCTTCCTCATCCACTATGTAGACCATCTTTCATTTCTCCTTCTCAAGGAAATCACACTCAAGTAGTGTGACATTTGTCTCATCTACTTCATCAAAACACGCTCTTGGGTCTACCTCACCAAATAACTCCTGAATGAGTTCTTTAGCCTTTGCATCATCTCCTATAGTCAAGAACTCCATAACCTGTAATGCCTCTTTCACCAAAGCTTTAGTGGAGAAGTAGTCAAAATTCAGATCATTCCTGCAGTCAAGTCTTACCAATTTCCAATATCCCTATGCAGCTCTGCATAAACATACCAAACACGTACGTAGTAGTGTAAACTAATATAAAGTTTGTACACCCATAGTGAAGGTGGTAACGCGCTTCACAACATTTGTCAAGAGTCTCTCACACTTGCTAAATGTGGTCTTTGAAGGTTGATTAGCATGATATATGTAGATTTGAGTAGGTGCATTGATCTTGAGGAGTCGGGTTGTTAGAGAAATTCTTACTTCATTCCATTCTATGAGATTATCCCTATGAACCATCCATCAAAACGTTGTTTTCCGCATAGGGTTTACACTTACATATTTGTTCTATCCACTTGATCCTTCCATTGTTCCTCTATGACATGCAAGAATACCGCAGGTATCCTTCTCTAGTGTATTGGGGCACGAGTTGTTATTTATCCTCCTAATACATTGAGGTCTCCCTCTTCATGTAGATGCACTTCTTACTTCGCACCCAACCATCTCATAAGTTCCATGTGCCCAATTATCACAAGTAATACTTGTAGGATCACTAATAGAATGTGCATCTTCCTACTAGAGGATTCCTTTCTTAGATGGATCAAGTACTTCTAGATATCGTATGATGCATACATATATTCTATTCATGTCTTCCTCACTCAAAGGCTCAACATAATGTACAAATTTCCCATCTCATCAAAGGGATAATAAATCATTCTTCATTGTTATCAAAACTTATATACCCATTTTTGAACCATAGATCAACATTATTTGCATAACACCAAGGGTGCCCAAGTAGAGATGGGAATATGTCTACTGCAAGTGCTAAAACCTCAAAGTCCTTAGTGAACTTGCCCCCTTGTATAGTAATGGATGCATCCTTTAAAACTCCTATCGAGGCAGACTTAGTTTGATTTTCCATAAACAATATATTAGAGGATGGATGTAATGGAGGTCTACTCATCCGTACCCATGCATCTAAATTAAGCACATTAACTATGTGTGTGTGTGTGTGTCAATCAATATATTACTCAAAAACCACCCATCAACAACAACATTCACAATGATCTCATTTTCATAATCCAAGCTATGAGGGGAGATATTATCATGTAGGATCTACCATCCATCTGTTGGTCGTCAGATAGGACTTTTTAGAAGAGCAACAGTCAGGGGACAAGAAGTCCCTCCTCTTTAATGGGAGAGGTTCCCTTATTCAGAAACGAACTTATTTACAAATGTACAGAACATTGTTTTATGGTCAAACTTGGATTTTATGAAAGTGTTTTCCACAAGGATCATCAATCACGCAAGGACTGAGGAAGGGAAAAAGGAGATGAGCAGAATAGCAACATTCAGAATTATAGATAGCAGAATAATTCCTCCTGTATGCGAAGCTTCAAAGAATTTAAGACAAGATCATTTGCGTTGGCTGAATGAGATTAAATTTAAAGACACAAAGTTCCATAAATAACCTTCTTCAGATTTATTAATCAAGGACACAAAGTTCCTTCTTGGTTGTACAAGATCACTGTATTTGCAAAACTGAACAGTATGCAATCAGAGAGACTAACGAGTTAAGAACAAAATGATCCTCACAATATTAAAGGAAAACACAGAGATAACGAGAATCAGATAGACAAAGAATGAAAAGCCCTTTTGTATTGATTTCTTTAAGATCTATTTACACTTTCAGCAAATATTCCAAGTTCTTCCTTCTTTCAAAATGGCATGGAAAGGCCATTATATAGCTTACAAGTCAGTTACTCTTCGTAACCGTTTCTTTTAACTAAAGAATAGTTAAGGACCACGATTCTGATACCTTAAGCGATTACAAAGAATACGAAAAGAAAGGGAAGAAGAGGAAAGAAAGGAGAAGGAGACAGGTGGCGGTTCTTCGGGAGGGACCCACCTTGTCTTGTAATCCACCGCCGAATTTCTTCAATGACTCGGCTATATCTCTACCACGAGGGCCGCGTGTTAGCTGCAGATCGAGTCCAAAATCCCAGACATTTCTCCATCTCTTTATCAAACTCGACGTGAGTATGATAATCTTTGTTTGCTTCTTCAATGGCAGACTGAAGAGAACAAATTTCCTTCATCTTTTCCTTAGAGATGGAGCTTTCCTTGAATAGATGATCTTTGACAAAAGCTCTGAACTGAGCTTTGATTTCTTGCAAGGACAAGGAAGCACCAGAGTTTTCATCTTGAAGATGACAATGCATATCTTTGAAAGCAGCAGCTGCCAGTGTCTTGAAAGCTTCTCCCTTCTGCCAACTGTTCTTCATTTCTCCCACAGCTTCCTCCAAGACTTTGATTTTCCACTCTACGCTGTAGACCCAGGATTTTGATAGATTGTCTTTGGCATCATCGAAAATCTTGTTCGCCAGTAAGATGTTCTCATCTGTCTGTCCCATGAGGCGAAGGTCTACAATGCAACTGCTCCAGAGTTTAAGCTCTTTATCCATAACCCCAATAGTAGAGGATAGCTTCTGTTGCAAATTGTCTACCTTTCCATATAGTTTAAAAGCTTCATCGATGAAGTTTAGCCCAGCAACAAGCATGTCATCCACCATGGCTTCAATAGCTCTGCCATAGACAGAATACTTGTGCATATCTTTGATACTTTGCACTTCATCTTGGCTTAGAATTACAGGAGGCGGTAGAGCAGTCAAGGGGGTGGGGTCCAAAACTTTTTCCTTAGACAAGAGTGACTTGATAAAACTCGTGAGAACTTGGGCTTGTTCTTCCAGCTGTTCAATAGTCTGCTGCCCTTTCTCTACCCTTCCAATGACTCTTGTGACTGTTTCCTGGAGGTTGTGAATTTCACCTTCAGGAGTAGACTCTCCCATGGGGATCCTTGAAAGCTCTAAGTCGGATGTCAGCAATTCGATTCTGATTTGTCTTGTAGGCTTAGAAATATCCAAGAATTGTTGACCTTGGGCATCGGACACATCTGGAGGTGGTTCTGGATTTCTTGGCACGAGAAGAAGTGGTGCCCAACAAGCTGCTTCTGAGATCAAAATTTGGTCCCAAGCTTTGAGAGGAGGATTTCCTCTTCCTTTTTTCGACTGCAGGTTGCACCCAAGCAAAAGAGGAAGAAGAATCTGCAGGAGGGGCAAGAGGACCAAGAGACGAGGAGCTCATGACACTCGTGGTGCTGCAGCATTTGTTGACTCAAGCTGAGATTTGAGTAGAGCACTGGAGGCAATGGCAGTAGAAGAATCAGTAGTACCTGGAAGTTCACTGCTCTGGACCTCCTTGTCTTTATCTGCTGGATCTTCAGGAACATTTGTAGGAGTTGGCATCTCACTTTCTTCACTTTCACTGAGAACAACGATGTTCTCTGGCCCTATAGGCAACTCTACCTGTTTTCTTGGAGGATCATTCTCTCGCAGTTCCTTCTTTACCTCTTTGAGTTTCTTCTTGTATACTGGGTAGATGGAGAAGGAGTAGATTCTACAGTCCCAGTGTTGAGGCGGGAGGGGTTTTTCACCGGTGTTCCGGACTTTGGGAACCGATGCCTCTCTTATGGGTGTCGAATCATCCTTGGAGCTAGATTCTCCCGAGTGCCTCTTGAATTCTCGGATCTTCTTCCGAACTGACCTAGTCCGATTAAGATTGGAGCAAGAATCTTAGCTTGAGATCATCTCTCTCTTTCTTGTTCCAATCCGAGGTCTTCCGGAGGGTGTGCTTAATCACATTTTCATACTCATAAGAGTATAGCTTAGAATTGTCATCTGGAGACCTTCGGGAACTTGAGTACAGATCGAGTTCTTGGATCGGTGCAGGAGAACTGCCTGCCACAATGCCTTCTTCGGCTTCAAAATCATCCGCACGGTCACCCGGTAGTCTTACGTATCTACCCCGTGATGATAGACTATCTTGATGTTACTGTTCAATGAACTTCTTCAAGTCAAAACAGGTTCTTGGCTTGAAGAAATGAAAGCGATGATAGGGACCAGGATCTTTCTATGTTCCGAGCATCGAGCTGTTTTGCATGTGTAATTTCCCGGAGAGATGGGAAAGTACAAGCCGAAATCTTCTTGTCTCTGCAAGTTCTGCATGCAACTTGTCTAGTTTCTGCATATTTCAATCAAATCCATTTTGTCATTACGAGAACATGGGAAGCCGCAGAGGAGTGCTTTCAGCAAGAAGCTTTGATATAGGAAAATTTCTTGAATTGAATGAAATAGGCTCCATCTTTGCGATATCGGGTTCATGGCTTCATCCGAAAACCTTCTAGCAAAGGTATCACCTTCAAGCAATCGACCACGTACATGGTGAAAGCATCATTGAACCTTCTGAAATTGCGGTTCTTTGGTCTCCAAGGTGAATCGGGCAATAGGCATACACTGGATCATCTTTGTGTGCATCTATATAGGAGAAACCAAACAACTGCTGGATCTTTGCTAGGGTATACATCAGATATGAAGTCATATAGAACTTTTTGTTTCTTTGGACGTTGGATAAGCTGCTCGGCCAAATTCATCCGATGATCTCTGCCCAGTTGATATTTTGTGTTCCCTGGCACACCATGCTGATGAGCGGGCACATCCAGAAATGAAACTCATTGGTGGAGGGAAAACCCATAACCCGAGCCAGCAGGATTATGAAGTCTGACAGTTCTTCGTTGAAATCTACTCGGAAGAGGGTTTTGGTTAGGCGAAGTGCCTTTCTTAGGGTTCTTCAACCAAGACTTCGCCACTCGCGCCTTGTATTTGTCACTGTCTTGGTCGAACATAGCCTGTGCTTGATCTCGGGAGACGACTATAGCATTGTCCATCTCCGGAATCCTCAGAGCAGCGCCAATGGCGGCGGAGAGTCCACAGCAATGAGTTCCCCATGTACATTTGTCAATTCACTCGAATCGGGGTCGAAGTGAGCTCCACATGAAAGTACTGTATCAGCACACTGTACTGAGATTGGGAATCCTCCGGCAAAAGCTAAACCACTATCATTAATCATCTGTGCCATTGGTGTAGGGTTTGCATCTGTCATTCTTGCCCAAAAATCACCGAAGTCGAGATGACGAGCTTCGCTGTCCCCTATATTGCTAACGGCAGATTCAAGCGGAGAAATTTGCTCCTGTCCCTGGAACTTGATCTTCATGTTGATAGCCTCGGAGCTGCAACCTAGACTTCTGGAAGGAATTTGCAAATGGAGGGGGAATCGCGCAGGTTTTCAAATGGCGAGGGTTCGAGCAAAAGATAGCATGGAAGCAATGCGAAAATGCAAAGGGGAATGCTCGTTATATAGCCGTTTGGAGAGAGAAATGACTTTAATGCGCATTGAATACACAACCACCAATTTGAAAAGTATCATACTTGGAGCGAGCGGGAAAAACTAAGTGTGAATGACACTAGGTACGCTTGGGACATGTGAGACGCGAATGCGCGAAACACGCGGCTCGGCCGGTTCGGGCGAAACAGGGAGAGGACGCACAAATGCATTTGGGACAAATGGGACGAAAATGTGCGAAGTACGCGATTCGGGTGTTTCGGCCGAAATTGGAACAAAGGGCCCGTTTGGACTTGGGACATTCGGGACAAAAAGTTCCGAAGTACGCGACTTGACCGGCTCGGCCGAAATTGGGAAAGCTCGCACTTTTTCAAATGGGGCAGTTGGGACAAAATTGCGCGAAGGACGCGGTTCGGGCAAATCGGCCGAAAATGGAAAGCTCGCACTTTTTAACTTTGGGACATTTGGGACAGGAAAGTGCGAAGTACGCGGGAAGGATGATTCGGCCGAAATTGGAACAACACGCAAAATAAGTTTTGGGACACTTGGGACAAAATTTTCCGACGGGCCCGAAAATGGGACAGCTTCGGGGATTTCGGCCGATCGGGGAACAGAGTGCATTTTCGTACTTGGGACAGATGGGACAAAAAGTTCCGACAGGCCCGAAAATCACACAAAATGACCCAAAACACAGATTTTTTCAATTTCACGACTTAGGCACCTCAGAGAAAAACACTTAAGACTCAAAATTTTGAAATTTTACTCTTATCAGAGTGGGAAATTTTGAGTAGACAACACATTCTCAATACCTACATGTGGAGTGTTGAGAATGGATGGTAGATCCTACATGATCATAATCCAAGTTTGCATACCTTTGTCAAATCATAAACATCTGACTAGACCATCTCTGGTGCCTTCTTTTGTTCAAATTTTGTGATTTTCCCTTTAAAATCTATATTTCACCATCGATATTCCTAAGCACCTCCATGGTTTCTTGATAAACCTCCTTTTGATTTGTAGGATCTGGGTATCTTGCATGTAAGACCTCTTCTCTAGTAATGGTAGGATTTTGTTACAATGCCTCTTTGGTGTGTGCAGCTTTAATGCATTTAGTAATCTTAATAAGTCATACCTAAAGTTCGTGCCAATTTTGGCATCCATTGATTTTCCATTACTTGTTGTATTCTAACCATCCCTGCACCCTTGTTCTCCTACTTATGTTTCTTGTTAAGATGCTCATATAAGTCTGGGAACTCCTCATAGTTATGATTCTTTCCAAAAAAAGAACAAGTAATATTCTAAGGGCATTCATGCCTATAGTGGTCAGGAGATCCACACGTATAACATGTTCCATGAGGAAACTCACCTCATCCACCACCACGGCCTCGACCCTTGAATCCACCATGGTATCCTCAACCTCTACCATAACCTCCTTCAAAGTGCCCTTCATTCTGATCGTATCACCCTTAAGTGTGATCATGATCATGGTGCTCACTTTTACCTTTAGAGTTATCTGATACTCCTATCTGTCATACACTAATATTAATGGCATCATGGATATGATCAATCAACCTGTAATCTTCGGTATTGTGAGTCGTGGAACGATAAATTTTATAGTAGCAAGATACGTTCTTTCTTATCACACATTGTAACAATGGGCATCAGATTGCATCATGATATAAATGACATGTCTTAGAGTCTATCAATAATGAACTCACTGACCTTCGGGGAAAACTATCCTTAGTATGCCCCTCTACTTCACAATCTGTACACCAAATCTTAGTGCACGTCTCATGTGCTTTGAATTGGTCAATAGTTTCTATAATCTGCTTTACCATAGCTATAATCGAGCTTCTAGAAATGGGATCACTCTAGTGTCTATAATTTCGATTACCTCATCATGTAATGTTGCTTCAAGTGCTTCACATAGATCCATCTATGTCTCATGTGTGAGTACCCTCCTAAAAGGTGTGATCAAGCCTCGAATAAACCATTGTGCATGCTGGCTTATATGGATATCATATGAAAGTTTAGAAAAAAGCATTTTGAAATGGGCATCATATTCCCAAACACTCTCATTATTGCCCTCTTTAATATCCTTGAGTGCGCTTAAACTCTTATTCTTGAACTTAGTTATATAAAATTCCTTAAGGAAAGCATCCTGTAATGCTCTATAATCTATGCAAGTTTGATCAGGGTCAAAATTCCTGTACCAACTATGTGCGCATCCCTGGAACTTAGTTGCAAACCTGACTTACCTTGTGCTCGAACCCATGATCACTTTTACATGCCATAGTATCTCACACATGTGCACATGCTCAATAACATCTTCTATTCCCCTATACTTTGGAAGATGAAGTGACATTTCCATATAAATATTCTAGGGTTGGTGAGGACCATGCCTACTGGATCTAGAACCCTTTATGTTACCTCTACCTCTAGACCCACCAGATCCACCTATGCCCCCGATCCTCCACATGTAGTAGGAAGTGAACTAAAGGATGTGCTGCCATGTATCCAAATAATGGTACTAAACTAAACTCTTATAGTCTATTAGGTGGTATTACTCCTAGAGGTGAGTCCAAAATTCTATGTGCCTAAGTTTTGTGTTGATTACGTGCCTGAAAAGGTACCTCGAAATAAAAAATAAGACATCTGCCCAACCATATATGTACTTTTTCTTTCATTTATTCCTATTATTTTACTATCTAAACTAGCTTGCGATTTCGACTATTGGTTGTACTATATACTTGGAAAACCAAGTACAAGGGCTAGGTTTCTAGGTAGATTTAGATGCACACCCATGGCCCATGTTGTCTCGATGGTGTGCTCTCATAAGAGTTTGATGAGGTTTCCATTTCATGCTTGCCCATATGGGGAGTTCCGGATGCTCTAGATCCACGCCCTCGCATGAATTCCGAATCCTTCACAAGCCATCTCTCTCCTCAACACCATTCATTATGCAATATCGCACTACTTCCCTAACTCCCTCTCACATGCCTCATTGTACTTAAGCCCCCTTTCTTCTCTTTTCCTCTCCGCCAAAGAGGTCTTCCATCCTTCAACCAACTTGCTCATGCCTCCATGTGTGGTAGGGTTTAGCTACCCATCCATTTTTCTTCCAAATTCAGTGGTTACCATCAAAATTTTGATTGCTAGTGGAATGCCTTACGATAGGTTCCCGGGATAATGTAAAAGCGGAACTAAACTACCTTTAGGAAAGAATAAGTGGAAATTGAGTACTCCAAAATATAGCTATTCGAGAACATCATGGAACCAAGTGTCCACAACACGTATCCAAATCAGATCAACATCATAGAGAGCCACAAATTCTTCCCGCATCAAAACAAGTGTGAAAAAACCCCAATTCCTTTTGGATGCATACACAACCAGCCACTCATACAGATCTATTGGAAAGATAGCAAATAAACTATCTTATAAATAGTAATACAAGTTCTTCTCTACCCATGTGTGTGGGTTAAACTCACATCCAATGCTAAATCTCAGAGCATATTTTTTTGCTAATCTACTATCCACTCCTTAAAACTTAATAGGGTCAATTGGTAAGTCTTCATCATGAAACATCTTGAGAACAATCTGAAAAATAAGTCCCAAAAATGAAACCAATGATGCTACCTAGAATTTACTGTGAATAACCCAGGTGTGTTGGCACATCACTCAGCCTAAGCTGAGCACTCACCCAAAGTGCACAAAGGTACCAGGTCCCTCTTTAGAGTTGCTTGTATAGGATGTTAGTGTGATGATGTTTAAGCATATTCATATTCATAACTAGACATAAACATTCCACAGTGCATAATCCAGATGTATATCTTAGAGAATCATGATAAATGAACTAAACAATAACTATGATAAGATTAACCATATAAGAACCAGATTCAATTATGTCTAATACCATTATCCAACCAATATACTCCATTTCATAAATACTATAAAACATAGAAGCTTCATACATTGTAAAGTATCTCCATGAGTCATGTGCACGTCAGAAAACCCGCAACACAACTCTACAATAATTTAGTACTACTAAACTACATAGTTCAATACATATTTATAGGGGTGGGGACTTTCCCTTCACCACCCATGCACTTCTCAAAATAGGTCACATGCTAATAATATCCATGTACCTTTACAATAGTATGCACAACATGCAAGTGCTCTAATAATAAATGTCCTATAGTTAACTCCAAGTAGAAATCCTATTATTAGCTTAAAATATGCATGACACTTATTTGCCACTTGTTCCAAAAATACCATTGCGTGGAGTGAAAGTCTTCATCTCTATGTGTGCTCCACACGTTATCTCCAAAAATAGCCCTTATCCACAAAAAGGCCAAGTCTTTGAGCCAAAGTGTTCTATCGCATGTTTCCTTTCCTACCTTCCCACTCCTTCAAATCCACCTTGTTCCCACGTGCACATCCTTTGTGTGTCTTCTCCTTAGAGAAACATTTTGTCTGCTCAACATGTATGATGTGTGAAAATGTACAACATGTGATAGATAACATGTAATGGATGTAGAACGTGTATAATGTATAAATATGTGCTATATCTATATCTTGAAATGTAGTGTATAAGGTTTAGAGGATGTGTGCTGATATGTTGTGCCTAATGTGTAGTGACTACTATGTAGTGTGTGGGGTTCATGTGTAGAAAATTCCCTCAACAGTCAAGTGTGAATTGAATCACAAGAGTGTTTCATCAGGTAATGATGATGTATGTAATGTAGGTGAATATGCAAATGCTAGAATGTGGATATGTGTAAATGAAAATATGAGGCATGTTTCGATGCTAAGATGGTGGGGGGATGCTATGCCCCCCAAGTGCTTGTTAATGAATGAACTAACCAATGAATATGAAGGATGAAGGTACCTCATTTAATGTGATTGGCGGTGAAAATGTATGACCATGTTCTAGTAGTGGTGGAACAATATATAGTTGTTGCGTGGGTGAGTGAAGTTTATATGCATGATATGGATGAGTATATGACAATAATGTAGGCACGATAAAATGTGTACGTGATAGATATCTACATGGAATAAAATGAGTTGGTGACCTATGTCAAGATGTAGTAACCATGCAAGGAATTGGCCTATATGTTATGTTTGTGGAGCCTATTTTCATGTTAGAGTGTGGTACACCTTCTATGTGTTACACTCGGGTATTTTTATGGTGGTCCCGCTCACCGGTGAGCAGGTCAGGGGGTTCAGGGGTGAAGCCCCTGAAGCAAATTTTCATGGGTGGTTTATTAACCCATGGGTAATGGGTAACCGTTATGGGTTGTTTTTGGGCCCATGGTTTTTCGGTACCCATTGTTTTGTAAAACCGCCTCTTTGGCTACCCATAGGTTTATGGGATGGTTTTTCCCATTGTTTGATACCCAAGGTTTTGTAAAACTACTCAAGCAGTTTTCTATTTATATGGTCTTATGCATATGATAGATAGACAAATAAATGTATTACAGATGTGTTTTGAATTCGAGTGTGAATTCTGCAGAGTTTGTTGAGCATAGCTCTAAACAGATTTGGGTATTGTATTGAGAGAGTGGAGGCTTGTAATAAAATTTGAGCAAGTGATTCTTGGTGGATGTAGCCCAAATTGGGTGAACCACGTTAAATCTTGTCTCTCTGTGTTGTGTTATTTATTCTACACTTTTATTTGAGATCTGTAATATTTTTGCACATTAGTTTCTCTTTGTTGCGATTTTGTAAGGGATTATTCCACATATTTTATCTCTTATTTCCTAACAATTGGTATCAGAGCCTGGTTTGGTTTGCTGAAGTGTTGAATCATAGGGAAAGTTTTTAGCTTGAGTGGGAGCTATGGAAGATGATGGAAGATCTAGGGTTGATAAATTCAACGGGAATAATTTCAGTCTTTGGAAGATGCAGATGGAAGATTACCTTTATCAGAAGGATATTTATACTCCATTTTCTGAGAAGGTGAACAAACCCTCAAGCATGATAGATGTGGAATGGGATTTGTTGGATCGGAAGGCACTTGGAATGATCCGGCTGTGTCTTGCATCTTCGGTATTATTTAATGTTTCAAAGGAAAAGACTACAAAAAACAATGGATGGTTAGGGAAGTTGTATGAAAAACCCTCTACCTCTAATAAGATATTTTTAATGAAAAAGTTGTTTAATATGAAGATGTTTGAGAATAGTTTAGTAGTAGATCATTTAAATGATTTCAATATGGTTGTGAATATGCTAGCTTCAGTTACAATAGAATTTGATGAAGAAGTTAGGGCTTTATTAATTATGTGCTCTTTACCTGAAAGTTGGAATAGCCTGGTAATCGTGGTAAGCAACTCGGTTCTATCTAACTTGAAGTTGAAGTTTGAGGATCTTGTAGGGGTGATTTTAAGCGAGGAAATGTGAATAAAAATCTCTGAGGAATCTTCTACTTCAGGGAATGCTTTGACAATGGAAACTAGAGGGAGACAGAAGAATAGAGGAAACCGTGGAAAATCGAAAGATCGGGCAAGGTCAAAATCCAAGAGAAAGATTGTATGTTGGAACTGTGGAAAGTCTGGGCATGCAAAGAAGGATTGTTGGGAGCTTCGGGACAAGAAGAAACAATAGGAAGAAAACAAGGAGGAAAATGTGGCATTGGGTAATGTATGTCAGGATGCTTTGATTCTTTCTTTGCATAATATTACTGAATCTTGGGTTTTAGATTCAGGGGCTTCTTTTCATGCTACTCCACATAGGCATTATTTTGTTGATTATGTTTAAGGGGATTTTGGGCATGTTTTTCTTGGTGATGATGAGCCTTGTAGTATAGTTGGAAAAGGTTCTATTTAGGTTAAGATGCAGAATGGGAATACATGGCTATTGAAGGATGTTAGACATGTGCCTACATTAAGGAGAAATTTGATATCGGCGGGGCAATTGGGAAGTGATGGTTGTACTGTGATATTTACAACTAACTCTTGGAAGGTTACCAAGGGTGCTCTTGTGGTGGCAAGAGGTAAGAAGGTTGGAACCTTGTATTTAACCACTGATAGTACTAATGATTGTAATCTTGTGGCTTCAGATGTAGATACAACATTATGGCACTATAGGCTCGGTCATATGAGCCATAAGGGCATGAACATCATAAAGAAGAATTTTCTGGATATACAAAAACAAGTTTGGATTTATGTGAGAACTGCATATATGGGAAAAAAAAAGTGAGTAAGGTTTCTCAAGGTTGGACCTACAAAGAAAGAGAGTAAGTTAGAGTTGGTACATTCTAATGTGTGGGGGCAGCTTAGGTATCATCTCTTGGGGGTTCAAGTTATTATGTTACTTTTATTGATGATGCAACAGGGAAAGTTTGGGTTTATTGTATTAGAAACAAATCTGATTTATTTAAAACTTTTGTTAAATGGAAAGCTTTGGTAGAGAATGAAACAGGTCTTAAGCTAAAATGTCTCAGGTCAGATAATGGAGGGGAGTATTGCAGCAATGAATTTAATGATTACTGTTCTAAGAATGGACTCCGCAGGAAAAAGATGGTTCCAGGAACTCCGAAGCAGAATGGGGTATCAGAAAGGATGAACAGAACAATAATGGAACGTGCTAGGAGCATGAGGTTACATGCGGGAATACCTCTTTCTTTTTGTGTAGAAGCGATGAGCATAGCTGTGTACTTGATAAACAGAGGAACCTCAAATGCCTTAGATGGAGGCATACCGAGGAGGCATGGTATGGTAAGAAAGTTGATTATTCATTTCTTAGAGTCTTTAGATGTGAGGTGTTTGTTCATAGAGACAAGGATGATAGGACCAAGCTAGAGGCTAAATCGGAAAAATGTACTTTCATTGGTTATGGTGGTGATGACTTTGTATTTAAATGTTGGAGTATTAAGGATAAGAAAATCATTCGGTCTAGGGATGTGGTATTTAATGAGAAAGTCGTGTATAAGAAACAATTGTAGGAAAATAGGAAAGAATCCAAGAAAGAATATGCAGTGGTAAAGGATCTTCCAAATGGGAAAGTGACCCATGAATCAGTTTAGGAACCTACTCAATAGGAACCCCAAACTCCTACAAAGTGAAGAGGTCTTCTAGGGTAAGAAAAGAACACGAACGTTTTTCTCCTTCTCTTTATTATTTATTACTCACTTTGATAGTGGAGAGCCGAGAGAGCTTTGATGAAGCAATGCATGTAGATGCTAGTAAGAAGTGGGAGAAAGCCATGGATGAGGAGCATAAGTTTCTCATGGAGAACCGGACTTGGGATTTGTGAAGCTAGGAAGGAAGGAAAAAGAGCATTGCAGAACAAGTGGGTGTATAGAGTTAAAGACGAAGAAGGAGGAAAGAAAAGATATAAGGCCCGGTTGATGGTCAAGGGTTTACACGAAACAAGGTATAGATTTTGATGAGATATTTTCTCCTGTAGTAAAAATGAATTCTATTAGAATTGTTCTTGGAATAGTGGCAGCAGAAGACTTGCACTTAGAACAGTTAGATGTAAAGACTGCATTTCTCCATGGTGATTTGGAGGAGGAACTATATATGCAACAACCAGAGGGCTATGAGGTCAAAGGTAAAGAGGAGATGGTGTGTAAAATGAAGAAGAGCGTATATGGCTTGAAACAAGCTCCACGTCAATGGTATAAGAATTTTGATAGCTTTATGATGGAGCAAGGTTATATTAGATGTAATTTTGACCATTGCATGTATACAAAGAAATTTGAGGATGGAAGTTATATTATCCTGTGTTTGTATGTTGATGACATGTTGGTTGCAGGTAAAAACATGCAGGAAATAAAAGTACTCAAGAAACAACTAAGTGAATCCTTTGATATGAAGGATTTGGGGGCAGCAGACAAATCCTTGGTATGAGGATAACTCGGGATAGGAAGGAACAAAAGTTGACTTTATCTTAGGAAGAGTACATTAAGAAGGTATTGGATAGGTTTAACATGCAGGATGCTAAACTAGTTGGGACTCCTTTGGCAGGCCATTTTAAGTTATCAAAGGAGCAGTGTCCCAAGACAGAGCAGGAAAGAAACCAGATGTCCAAGGTACCTTACTCATCAGTGAGTTGGCAGTTTGATGTATGCTATGGTGTGCACTAGGCCTGATATTTCCCATGCAGTGGGAGCTGTGAGTAGATTTATGAGTGATCCAGGTAAAAAGAGAATTGGCAAGCAATAAAGTGGATCCTTGATATTTGAGAGGAACCATGGGGACAATTTTGTGCTACAGTGGATCAAACACCACTTTACGTGGTTATGTAGATTCAGACATGGCTGGAGATGTAGACAGTAGGAGGAGCACGATAGGTTATATTTATACTATAGGTGGGACAATAGTGAGCTGGATTTCACAACTACAGAAGCTGGTGGCTTTGTCAACCACGAGAGGCGAGTATGTTCTTGCCTGAGAGGCAAGCAAAGAGATGATTTGGGTACAACAATTTCTTGAGGAGTTGGGGCATAAGTAGGAGGAATGTAAGCTATATAGTGATAGTCGAGTGCTATACACCTAGCTAAGAACTCACTCAGCAGAGGGTTAAAGCTTTCCACTCCAGGACGAAGCATATACAATTGAGATATCACTTCATCAGGACAACTTTGGAGGAAGATAAGTTGAAGTTGGAGAAGATTCATACCAAGTCAGAATCCTGTAGACATGATGACCAAGGTGGTCACAAGGGATAAAATAAAGCTATGTTTAGCTTTGGTTGGCCTTCACGAATGATAGTGAAGGGTTGAGAAGCTTTCTCAGTGGAAATCAGTCTCCAAGTGGGAGATTGTTATGTTTGTGGAGCCTATTTTCATGTTAGAGTGTGGTACACCTTCTATGTGTTACACTCGGGTATTTTTACGGTGGTCCCGCTCGCCGGTGAGCGGGTCAGGGGGGTTCGGGGTGAAGCCCCCAAGTAAATTTTCATGGGTGGTTTATTAACCCATGGGTAATGGGTAACCGTTATGGGCTATTTTTGGGCCCATGGTTTTTTGGTACCCATTGTTTTGTAAAACCACCTCTTCGGCTACCCATAGGTTTATGGGACGGTTTTTTCCCATTGTTTGATACCCACGGTTTTGTAAAACTGCTTAAGCAATTTTCTATTTATATGGTCTTATGCATATGATAGATAGACAAGCAAATGTATTGCAGATGTGTTTTGAATTCGGGTGTGAATTCTGTAGAGTTTGTTGAGCATAGCTCCAAATGGATCTGGGTATTGTATTGAGAGAGTGGAGGCTTGTAATAAAATTTGAGCAAGTGATTCTTGGTGGATGTAGCCCAAATTGGGTGAACCATGTTAAATCTTGTCTCTCTGTGTTGTGTTATTTATTCTGCACTTTTATTTGAGATATGTAATATTTTCTGCATATTAGTTTCTACTGTTGCGATTTTGTAAGGGATTATTCTGCATATTTTATCTCTTATTTCCTAACACTATAGCTATGTGTAGGACTAATAGAGCTTTAGATGAGGCCGCATAGGTAGTGGGTGAGTAGGTGAACTAGGAGTAGATTGTAATTTAATTAACATAGGTTGTGATGTATTAGATGAAGTAGGGGATTCTTGAACTGGTTCTCGAGGAGATGATGACCATGGAGTAGATGGAGGTACACCATCGATAGAAACAACTTGATTGTTATGAATGAATTTGAGTTGCAAATGATTCATAGAGATGATGGACTTAGACCTATGAATCCAATTGAGTCCTAGAAGCATGTCACAACTATCAAATATTTAGCCCATGAGGAAGGGTACCAACATAGTAAGGGGACCAACTATAACGTGTAGCTTAACAACACCATATGAATTGTTCATCGGATAGGATATTTGTGAACATGGATAACCAATAGCATCAAGAAGTGGAATAGAACACACACTAATGGGCCATGATGGATAAAATTGAATATTATTGATGGGGATTTCTCCAATAGAGGCATTAATATGTAATTGATTAGAAGTAAAATTGGCATGATAGTCATGGTTAGAGAAATAAATAATTGGTGGAGAAGTGTCAGTATGCACCACCAAAAAGTCAAGATCCCCCGACACGAGAGATAAACTATGTGATATACATAGTGAGCTAAAGGTCTAGTTGTTTTTGCATAATGATTTAGTAGAGGGTTGTTAAATATCTTGAGCTTATGATTTTCATTGACAAGTGGAGAAACTGTAGGTTTTGGAAGCTCAATTTTACCACTATTGATCAAACCTTAAATGAGAAATCAAAGTCAGAAGAAATAATCAATTGAGTTTCATATGCACTGATGATAGTCATTTTAATGTGAATTTTCATCAAAATTATGTCCTTTTGGTCGATATGGATCTATTTGTAGTGGCGAAGGTAGTGTAATGAGGTTACTATTGATAATTTGTGGTAGTAAAATATGTGGAGGTACACTAAAATTAGTGAATATACACCGATGTGGTTGTGATTGAAGTTCCTTAGTAGTAGAGACTGTGTAGATAGTAAATGTTTTGTTTGTTGGTTTAGTTGTAGATGGTTTAAATGTTGACTTATTTTGAAAATGCACAAAAGATGATGCTTTCTCTTGGTATTTAAGATTTCCTATAGTTAAGATCTTGGTTTCATGAAGCTTAAGAGTATGAAAAAGTGGACCGAAAGAAGGAGAGGTCTCAAAGAGAACACTCTCTTGGAGAGGGGGTAAGAGACTCGAATGAACAAGTCTTGAAGCTTAGCTTCCACAATCACATTTGACGTATTAGGTAACTTGTTTTTATAACGCAAGACATAATTTTCTAAATGTTCATTAGACCCTTTTTTAAGTTGTATAATTTGGGCATAATATATATTCTAGAGCCAATATTGATAGAGAAGTGAGTGATAAAATCATCAACTAGATGCGTGAAAGATGTTACAGAATGGACTTGTAGGTCATAAAATCAACACATCATGTAATCTTGTAAACTACGAGGAAAAGGATTAGCGAGTATGGTATGATAATATGCATAGTCCAAGAATGCTACATAAAAATTTTGGAGATGCTCTTGTGGGTCACCATCACCTTTAAAGATGGGAAATTTGGGAGAGATAAAACTATGTGGCAATGGATAGGATGATATATTAGGTGCAAAAGGAGTATGCAATAGTGAAGTAGGGTCTAAAGATGGCAAGGCAAGAGAAGTAGTGAGATGGAGCTAGTGAATTTGGGTTTGCAAGTATTGATATAAAGAGTTTAAATCAGGAGTATTTGAAGAAGAGCCAAGCTGTATATTAGGTGTGCTAGGGTGAATGATGGGAGCGGTAGTAGTAGGAATGGAAGATGAGACATAAATGGGTGGGGTGGAGACCATGGGAGCCGAAGAATGAGAAACTATAAAGGAGGATGTATCAAAAGCATTATTAGAAGAAATCAAAACATGTAGGACATGCAGAATATGAGTGGGATTATCACACAAAGCTTGTCAAAAATTAGTAAGTGTATTTAATTGTTCTTGGTCAACATTGGTATCTTCATCGTAGGAATTTTCACTACAAAAGGATTTTATTTCGTGAAGAGGAACTTAGCGAGATGAATCCAAGGGATTCTTAGTTATAGATACAAAAGTAGGGATATCAACCATTGGTTTGGAAACCCTATGGGTGAATGAAGGAAGCTTGCAATATTGAAAATACCCAAAACAACCACTACGAGTGATGAACATACGAAGAAAAGGCCCAAAGAGAAAGTGTATTCGAAGATCAGGTTCACCAAAATGATTTAACTAAAATAAAAATATTCTAGTGTAATCTAATGCTATGTAAAGCAATAAATAACAACTAAATAAATAAAGGAAATGACCCAAGTAACTAAGTAAATAGAAATGTAAAACCCTAATGTGCAAATAGGGTTAAGAATTCTTTACTTGGTTCTCGGGAATGTGTCACAAAGTGAAACCAAATGGATAGGAGGAGGAAACAACCACACAGAAGCCTAAGAAAGTACAAATCTAAGCTCCCTAACTATATCTTTGGGCACCAAAGGGGATAGGGGTGCCAATGGGCACCTTGTTATGAGATCCTGGGTGCCCTAGTCTTGTGAAATATCCTGAAAACCTCCTCTAAGGTGTCACTAGTTATTCTCACATGTTCGATTCCTATCACACTAATGTTAATGAAGCTGCATTAGATGTTGCTGTAAGACTTCGCAATAGAGAATCATATGAAAAACCCTAGACAAAACATAAAAACCCTAAAAAAATATACGAGATGAAGGGTTGATTGTCCTTAATAAAGTGATAATGACGGGCTTAGTAATTGAGCAACCGCACTATATCTCATACCTAATGTAGTTCTAAGTGTGTGTGTAAATTGTTCCTAGGTTTCTCTTGTGTTAGTCACACTTTGTGAAGTAGCGTACAAATAACTAGATGCATAATGTAGTAAATATGTGCATGGAAACAATAGACTCCCTCCTATGAATTTTGATACAAGGTTCATTTTAAGAAGCCTCTAGTAAATTGGAGGTGGAAAATCCTCGGTGAATATACCTGGAACCACTTTCATGGAAAGGTGAATTTTCCTAGGTTTCAAAATGAAAATTTCACTTGACATATTTTATGGAGAGCGAGTATCGGGATCTAGAGTGTAGAGACAATTTTTATTAAAGTATACATAGAAAATAAGGTTTTGTTGATTCATAGTTGTCGCATGAAAATAAGGTTTGTTGACACACATCAACAACCCTTGTTGTCATGTGATAACAAGGCTTATTGATGCACATAAGAAACCCTTGATATGGAGTGACAATAAATGGTTATGACGTGTGTTAACAAGCCTTATTGGTGCATGACAATAAGGGTTGATGGCATGCGCCAACAACCTTTTCTCGTCACACGATAACAAGGGTTTCGACATGCGTTAGCATTCCTTTTTGTTGAGTGATAGTAAGGGTTGTTAACGCACGACAACATGGCTCATTATCATGTGTCCGTAGTTCATAAACCCTACTATTTTCCCTATAAATACCCATCCCTCCATCATTTTCATGTTCACACTTTCTCGGATCACAAGTTTTTTTCCATTCTCTAAGTGCTAATCTGTTATAGGTATTGTGACGTCAACACACAAGCCAAAAACAACAAACTCTAGGTCTCGAATCAATCTCAAGTACTCATGGCTGCTCAAGGTCAAGCTCAAGATCAAATAGAACATCAAACTAACTAGACATTGGAAACCCCCCAAGTCCTACCCAAGGGAAAGATTCAATACAGGAGCTTGATCTGCCTACACATTTATAATGTTTTACAAATGAATGAAAAATATATGGATTCTGTAGAAGCATGTGAATCCGTAGGGCTCGTTAACATGCCCCAATTCGAGATTGATCATGATATTCTTAAATAGCTTATCTCCTTATACAATATAAAAATGATCATTATACTATTACTTTGGAAGATGGTTGTACATTCAGATTCGAAGATTGATCCAAATTGATATCCATCAATTGATAGGCCTTCCATTTTAAAATTCACCCATAGTAAGAACCAAAGCAACCCTGACTAAAGATGATAATATTCACCTTAAATATTGTTTTGGTTTCCATGGCAATTGTACATGTAACCTGATTTCATTTGAAATATTTTTATTTTTTATATTAATTCAAATTGATATTAATTCCATTGACTTTTTATGGCTCATGTCAACAAATCAAGATGAGGAGTAGATACGCAAGGAATTGCACACCACTTTCTTGTTGCTATGATTTCTTTTTCAAGCTAGAATTGTTCTCAGCAGGTCAAAAATTGATATTCCAAATTGGGCTATTGCATACATTATTGCATCGATCGGAAAAAAAAAATTGATTAGTGCACATTTTTATCTAATAAGATAAAATTTGACATTATAAATGAAATACTTGCTGAAAAACTAGTTATTAATTCCACTAACTATCTTCATGGTCTTTATTACGAGGCATATTTTGATTTTAAAAGACGAACCAAATCCTACTTGTAAACAACACAATGAATAATTTTTTAATTCCATTTGAAGAACAACATGTTAATAGTTTATATTTTGACATTAGTAAGGTTATTGTCTTGATTTTTCACTTGTGTGAAAAATATTCTTCTCTCTACTAACATTATGTACTTCTGATTGAATCTTTACCATATGCAGAGAATATTTTTGGAGGCCTTCCATGAAAAAAAAAGAATCAAGAGGAAGAGGCCAACAATACACTGAGGCATCGGGAGATTCCCAATCTGAAATGGAAGCTCACTCATCACCTAACCCCCAAGTGTTTGCATTAGTTAAATGACGATAGAGACATAATACCCTTAACATTTAATATAGGTTTTTTTACACTTACCATGTAGTATTTAGCATTTACCATATTGAATTGACATGTAGATGTTGTACTTGTAGGGACTTTGGACTATCAACATGCTTCTCAACAAGCATTTCACCCACTCACTCTCATTGTGTAATTTTGATTCTCAACCAAAGAAATTGGAACACCTTTCTCCACCATACCTATCACCCACATCTCCAACACAATCAATTCAAACTCCAACACACCACCTTGGTACAACAACAACAAGTTTCCCTCAACAAGGTATAACTTTATTGCTTTTGTGTAGTTTTTAATAGTTTTTCATATAATTTAGTAATGATTTTTTCTTGGACTTTACAATACATAGTAGTCCTTTTCCATCTATTCAAATAGTGCCACCACCACATCCTCCACCAAAAACATCATTACGATTCAAAATTCCCATAAGAGGTTCAAGTAAAAATACCATTGGTAAACACATGATGCCAATTCTGGCCCCTAGTGGGACACTAAACATTCCCTCTTCATTTCCAATTCCGACCCTCTCTTTCCATGGCTTGACCACCTCAACGAGAAAATCAATTTTAAATAATATAAATTTAGATGAAGATTATTTGGGCATTGATAATAATGACCCAATAGGTTTTTTTAACACATGTGATATGATTCAAGGCACATGGGTATATTTTCATTTCGATGTATTTATTTAACATTCATACATTTAAATTTATCATATCTTTTTAATATTGATCACATATAATTTTAATATTTATTTATTTTATCACAAATATTATCAAGTCACTTAGAGGCAAAAAAAGAGGAAGCATACGTTGCTTGATCCAAAAGCCCCCATACATCTCCATTCGGAAGCATCCTCTTCAGATACAAATAGTGAAAATTTCCATCATTTCCTTTGGAGAACTTGATTGGTTATGATTGTGAAGCCCATGTCAAAGAGTTTATTATGCATCATATCAGTTAGCTCATAGAATGGGAGCAAAGGGAAAAAGTATTAATCAACAAGATAATAAGTCGTTATGATAACCATTGGCAAAGGGACAGTTTATATGCTACAGTCCAAAATCAACTTGCCAAGATGGATGCCTTACTCATCCAAACAAAAGGTGGTACTATCAAATTTAATGACAGTTATAATGAAAATGTTTTAGATAAATTTTTGAATCAATTGGAAAATATTAGTTTCAAGCTTGGGCTTATTTCAAAAATGGTCAAAAGACAAATATTTGGTGGCAATTGCAAATGATGAAAGAGATAGAGATATTTATAAGTATTATCAATTTAAAACAATATTTTTTATTAATTTTATTATTTTGTAATATGTTTAATTGAGCTCATTGTTTTTGTTGCAGTTGAAATATGAAAACTTAAAGAGTCAAGCGAAGGTGTTCCAAGTTCACTTGGAAAATGCTAAGAACAATTTATCTGCATCAATGAAGATGAAGGAAAATATTATTTTGATTAAAAATAAAACAATACACTTAAGTGGATAATTAAAGAGAATGGATTTGACCCGGAGATTTTGTT
Source organism: Taxus wallichiana var. yunnanensis (assembly GCA_018340775.1). Taxonomy (NCBI): domain Eukaryota; kingdom Viridiplantae; phylum Streptophyta; class Pinopsida; order Cupressales; family Taxaceae; genus Taxus; species Taxus wallichiana. The sequence continues at coordinate 490,216,494 of CM031242.1, forward strand.
CAAGGAAAAGGCAGTTGGAGATCCTTCTTTGGCATCCCATGGAGATGCTACAGAGGAAAAATAAGCAATCGTAAAGAATATATACATTTTTGCAGAGGATCTTGTTAGTTTTAGAATTATTCAAGAAAATAATATAAGAGGGAAAGCCATTGGGGAAAGTGGCACAAAATTCACTACAAAAACTCAAAAGGAAAGTTCCTGTGTGTCTGGGGAACCTATTAAGGTTTGAGAAAATAGTGACTAGTCCAGTGGGTGTGGGGAACTTGAAAAGTTGAAACTTGAAATATTTTATATATTGAAGAATGAAACTTGAATATTTATTTAATTTGAAGAATGTTTGACTTTGAATATACGATGTAATGGTTTTACTTTTCATGTAATTTCATATTTTACACGTATTAGTTTTTATATCTTATTATATATTATATATAGAAATTTAGATTGTATATGGTGTTTATGTTTGATATGGATGTGATGATTACAAATATAATAGTGATATATGATAATCATGATTCATGGATGATGATAATTGATTTAAACATTGGGGCCTCATGCATTATTATTTCTCTTATAGTTAATATACAAAATCTTCTTCTCTCTACTTGTAATGATGATGACAATAGATGTGGATGATGAAAATAGAGTAGATATGGATGATGATGAATTGTATTTGGATAGTTGTAACTGCTAGCATGATCATGGATGATGATAATGGATTTAAATGATTATGTTTTAAGAAAATTTAGAATGTGGTATGACAGAGACATCTTAATACAGTAAAATATTCTTCTCTCTACTTGTAAAATTCAAACTTGTATTAGGTTTCTTCACATTTAAACCTTATCAAAATATTCTTCTCTTTACTTGTAAATGTGATGTTTTTGGGAATATCAATTTTTACATGTAATTTGATGCACTCATTTATGATTTCACATGACTTGAGTACATTCAATATTTCATGTAATGATTCTCTTCATCTCTCTACTTGTAAAATTCAAACTTTGTAATAGGTTTCTTCACGTTACCTCTAATTGCATGTTTCAATTTCTTCTCAGAATCTCATGGAATGCATTTTCTTTAATGTTGAAAGTTTAGTTATTTACGTCTAATTACGATATTTAAAAAATAGTTTTCAAATATCCATGCCACAAAGTTCAAACACTACATCAAATAATTTTGCAAATACCAAAATAAATTAAACATGATTGTTAAAACTCCAGCTATGATAGGGTTTAAGGTACCTCTTGTCTTCTAGATGGGTGACAAAGCATATGGAAGGAAAATGAGAAATCATCCTTCGTAGGGAGCTAGACGACCTTCGAATCAAGAGATCTCAACACGGAAAATGGATTAACATATAGTTGGGTGAGTTTCCTGAAAATGTCAATCCATGAGAAGTGAGAGCTTCCTCGAATGGATGTCAACCCATTTTCGATAAAGAAAAGATGAAATATTGATTGAGAAGATGAAGGAAAAAATAGAAATATTAAAGAAAATTAAAGCAAATGAGAACCTGTGCATGTCGATGGCAACACAAGCGTCAAGAATGTAGTGCCTAGTGGATGATGACTACTGGAGATCAATCAAGTGGAAGTCTAGAAGAGACTAAGAGTGGCATAATATGCAGATTTGAATTTGAAGGCCTTGCAAATTAGTATTTGACAAATGCATGTCACAAACACAACATCAAAGTAGTTTGAAAAATCCAAAATACCAATTAAATAAAACATTTTTTAAATAAATAATTGTATTTAAAAATGTAATATATATATATGTGTGTGTGTGTGTGTGTGTGTGTGTGTGTGTGTGTGTGTGTGTGTGTGTGTGTGTGTGTGTGTGTGTGTGTAACATCTTCAATGATAAATAGAGCTGAAAAAAATATGTTAAAAAGCCTCCTCAAGGCTCATAGTCAATATTTATATCGTAGAGTTTCAATTGTGTTACATCTAACTATAAAATTTTATATTCAAATCTATTAATATGAAATGAATAAATAAACAAAAATTAAAATGTAAGGTGAAAAAAAAAAAATAAGGTCAAGGTGATACCTATTTAAAGCTAAAACAATCCATTATCAATAGCTTCTTCATATTCAATATTCACATCTACAAAGTTTTGAAGCACCAATTCTAGTCTCATCGTAATTGAGAACATTTGTACTTATAGTTTATTATTTACACCTCTTCTTTTGATAAGGGAATTCTAATGCATGCAATTCTCTGTTCAAAAGGAAAGGTTTCAAGGAGTAGCGAGAAACATAACATCTTATGCAACTTTTGAGATTTTTATCCAACCTATTTCTTAGTTTTGATTTTATAAAAGATAAATCACATAAAACCATTTCTTCCTCCATAAATCCCAAAATCATTGTTTGGCACAAATCATATAATAAAAAATATTCATTGATGTCTTCCTGTAACACACTACTTTGATAGATTCTTCGCCATAGCCTTATAATAGCACCACTCTTGGAAAGTTTGTTTAATAATTTATACTGGGTCCTCATTGTCATTGCAAAATATTTTGATTGAGACTTTATTAAATCAATATTCAATATACCTTTGATTTTGATACCCTTGACCTCTGACGTCTTGGTGAAATGATCCATTATTGTACCCATGGATTTATGGAAAAGCTTACTTACAAAATCTGCACAAGCACCTTCAATATTCCAAAAATTTGGATTCATCACACCCATTGCTTCAAGAATTTTATCTTTGTTGAAATGTTCTCTAATTTATGATGATAAGGATTATGCAATTTTTCTAAGTTTTATTCTTGTTTCAACTATAATATAATCAAACATATTACGTGTCACAAGAACTTATTCTCTTTTCGATCCTATAATATCTTGACATTTTACAAAATGTGCAGTGGTATCTCTCTCCCATTAACATTGATATAGAGGTGATCATGGATATTAAATCTCAAATAATTATTGGGATTCTTAAGATCTAATAAAAATTTCTAGTTATCAAAAATATGTGTATCAAAACTATCTTGGGAAGTGTACAAGACATCAAGATTTTGACATACCATTTTTCTCATCCGTATAAAATCAAAAATATAGATTAATCTCTCTTGTGCATGCTTCATCAATGTATTGATATCCTTCAACATTGGAAGAATTCCAACCAATGTAAGAAATGTTTCCAAATCAGTTAAACGGAACAACAAGTCCCTCACCCTATCAACATCATGATGATATTTGTGCATGAAACCAACCAACGATGGATACTCCTCACGAATTCTACATGCAAGCTCATATAAATAAATCCACCTTGTCTCAACATCCTTCAGAAGTTTTTGCCATATGTAATTCCAATTGCAAATTTTTGAAACTCAAGAAATTAATTTCAACTTCTTTCCATATAGGCATGTATTTATATAATAAGGTCTTCTACTTTAGCAACATTTTCATAGTTGTTAACCATTTTATATGCTAAATTCATTATGTGAGCCATACAATGAATTGCTAGCATATAAGGGCCACTGTTATTTACAATCAACACACAGCCCAGTTTGGTGACCCTGCATGATTGATGCACCATCTACTCTAATGCATACCAACTTCATAGAAATTTCATAATCAATCATGCCAAAAATATATTTCAAATGAGAAACAACTATTTTATGTAGGTTTTCCACATTGCAATTTTCAACCTTTTTCATAACACCCAAAAATGGTGTCCTTATATGATTTTCTAAAGTATAAAAGTGCATACATACCCATGCAGTTTTGTCAATTGTTGTCACTTCATCCATTGATAAAGAGATAAACTTTGTATTTTTACACTCTTTCAAATCTTCCTTCTCTATCATTGTAAGGCATTTAGCCATTTCCCATGCACTATTATTTGACCAATGAGACTAAGGAACGTTGTACATTCCATTATATTGATACAAAACTTTGAAATCAAGGAAATCTGAAATTGGTCTTCCTTTCTTAAGGATGTGGAATAAAGTAGAGAACTGTATAATTTTAGCATGCAAATTTGATTGATTCATCTTACCAATTTATGATGTGATCATGCCTCCTTTTCCATAAGATGTCTACGTATTTTCTACTTATTTCATACTTTGCTACATATTTAACATGCATGCATTCTTTTTCAATTTTCCATCTGTGTGTTTTTATTTTTTGGCCATCCTCCTCGTTATAGTAAAATATTTTTTCCACAATGTTTTTCAATTGTGTCCAGCTTCAGTTGCATTTTTTTCTTTCCCAATTTCCACTTACATATTATACATGTACATTAGATGGGATATATTATGAATTAGATAGTTGTACATGTTCATAAAAGGAAATTTGACAGCCCACTCAAATTGTATGTCCTCCCAAGTGTCCACATATTCTTGTTTCATTTTCAATTTTTAACTTTTACAAGTAGAATTTTGAGGAATATCACAATCAATCTAGTTTCCTCTTTCATGAACTAGAATTTGCTTTTTTGATTTTTGTGTTCCATTTTTTGAGTATTTATATTTGAGATATCTTGATGCACTCATTATACCTCAACCGGAATATCTTCAAGCTATGACATCTCAACATGAATATCTTTAAAGCTCTAGCATGGTATCATCATAGGTGTCATTTGGTTGATATTGTGCATAATGCATGTCCACTTTAATAATAACTTCTACATAGTATGTAGTGATGGATCATAGTGGCAGTTATATGGGTGTTGGTGGTTGTGGTATTTGTAGCAGAAGAGTTTCCAAAATAATTGAACAAGGATTTTGATATTTTTTTGTTACTTTTTGGTCTTTTGAGCACTATCATCTTCCATTGTTTTGAAACGGTGAAGTTGAAAATTTTTTGGGTGTCACTAAACACTTTGGTGCACGTTAGCAATATTGTGTCATACGTAAAAACAAAAATTTTTTATCATGCATCATAACCTAACCCTTATCACGTGTCAGTAGAATATCCTTGTCTCACATCAACAGAAGAACATTTTTTGTGTGTTATTAAACACTCTATCGTGTGTCATAAATACTGTGTTGTGCATCAACAACAAGAGTGTCTTTTATCAAATAAAATAGTGTCATGTGTTAACAGCCTAACCCTTTTGTCGCACGTCAACAAAATAACCTTTTCACACATCAACAAAAGAACCTTTATCATGTGTTAGCAAATAAAACTTGTCATACCTCAACAAATAGCCTCGACCACTTGTTGTTTGACTAAAAATCTGATCTATATTGTGTAATGGTGCTTAGAGTTCACAAGTTCATGGTACTTGATATGTTGATACCTCAATTAGTAGTAAGTTAGTAGTATACTACCCGATGAATCACCTAGGTTTATATAGGAGATGTTTTCAATGGTAGGAAAAAATGATCCCTAAAAAAATATACTGTAAATTTTAGTCGAATAGGACATTGAATTCTGTTTTGATAAAAACACCTTTTCAAATTTTCCTAAAATGGAATTTTAACCATATTATAAATATTCACCACTAAAAAATCCCCTGTGTGATGCAGATGAAACCTTACATTGTGATGGATCTAGATTGATGCAAATGTAGCTTTGGAGCTTAGATGGATGCAAATATAGATAATGATAGTATATGCTTAGTGTTTGGTCCATCATTATGGTCACATAACTTTATATTTATATGGTTTTCTTGTTCTAATTTCATAATTAACCCCAAAAAGGTTGATCACCAAAAGGATAGAAAGCTCAAACAACTTGAAAGTGCCCAAAAGGTGAGAGTAAAGTGAAAAGAGGATCAAGGTGCCCTAGAGGGAACTAAAGTTCCCTAGTCCTAGTTGGGCACTCCAATCAAAAATAGGAAGAACATAATGAAAATACATGCTAGGAAAATGGGTGAAAGACCAAAATTAATGATATATAACAAAGTAAAAACACCAAAGACATGGGTTAACTATTAATATTTTCAATCAAGAACCAATGAATAGTAGTATGATATCGAGACTAAATTATGACTCAAAAGTGTGTGATTTAGTGACTATAACATACAAAAAGAGTTGTTTCTTGGAAAATAATGAATGCATGATGAGAAACAAGCCTTCATATCTCTGTGTCAGAAATTTAGTGATATCTTCTCAAAGGAGTATAAAGACCTGAAAGAATTTTATCCAAGTGTTTCTTAACACTCCATTGACCTTGATCCAAGTATAAAGCCCATTAAAAAAGAAAAGGCCAATCAATCCTAAGATATGGATCCCATAATGAGGAAGAGTTATCTAAAATAATTGAGGAAAGATAATATTTCCCATCAAGTACTCTATTTAGGTGGAAAATCTCATTCCAATGCATAAGAAGAACAATGAAATTAGACTTTCTATTGATTTCAAAGATTTAAATAAGGCATATTTGAAGGATCATTATTTTTTGCCTTTAATGGAGCAAATTCTATAAACTGTGGCTAGTGCAAAAATATTTTCCTTGCTGGATGGATATTCTAGTTTTGATCAGATCATAGTCAATGAAGAGGATCAATTCAAAACAACATTTAAAACCAAATGGGGAACATATGCTTATTAAAAATCACCTTTTAGTTTTTCAAATGCAGGTGCAACATTTTAGAGAGCCATGGAAATTACCTTCAAAGGATATATCAATGAGTTCATCCTAGTTTACTTGGATTACATAACTATCTTCTCAAAGTAGAGCACAAGATAGTATGACACATTTAGAGAAAGTCTTTAAGATATGTAGAGAATTTGGGGTATCTCTTAACCCCAAGAAGTGCAATTTTTTTGTTACGTAAGGAAATATTTTGGGCCATGTGGTCTCTAAGGATGGTATTTCCATTGATCCTAAGCACATCTCTATCATCATCATCTCTCTCTCCTTTCCGGTGCACAAGAAGGCCCTGTAATCATTCCTAGGAAAAATAATTTTTTTAGGAGATTTATTCCTAACTTTATAGGATTGGTTAGGCCCATCACCCTCATGCTCAAGAAGTAGACTACTTTCAAATGGACAGCAAAAGGAAAATAGAGCTTCAACAAAATCAAGAAAGAAATTACTTACACACTAACACCAACACTCATCAATCTAGATTACTCAAAGGATTTCATATTTTATGCTTATGGAGCTAATGACAGTGTTGTCACTGTCTTGAAAAAATAAAATGAACAAGGACTAGAGTATCTAGTGGATTTATTTAGTCAAACACTGAAGGATTATGAATTGAAATATAGTCACATGGAGAACCAAGTCTTCTCTATCATGCAAACGATAAATAAATTCAAGAGTATGCTCACCAAAACCATGTTAAGGTGTTAGTTTCACACTCAGGTGTAAAAGAATTCATCATGGGAGTAGAAATAAGTGAGAAAAGAGCTAGATGGGTGACCAAAATCATGGAGTATGATGTGATTATTAAATCAAAAATCTAGTTAGAGGAAAAACACTTTGCAAACAACTTGCATAAGACATGCATATGGATAATGAGACTTCATTATCCCTGGATGAGGAACTCTTGCACGTTGAACCTGAACAAAACTTAGACCCTAGCATGTGTAGATGGATGGAAGACATGGTAACATTCCTCTCTGGCGCATACCCTCCTAGTTTTAACAAAGAAACAAGACAACATATGAGGCTGAAATTTATTCCATATGTGCTAATTGATGGCATTCTCTCCAAAAGAAATATTGATGGCGTGGTAGTGAGATGTATTGATGGCACACAAATTGAAAAATTGTTATGATAATTTCACGATGGATTATCTAGTGGACACTTCTCTAATAAGGAAACAACAATGAAAATCATCAAGGTAGGATACTTATGGCCTACCCTCTTTGTAGATGCACACAAGTGGGTCAAAAATGTAAATAATGCACTTTATTTTCTGGAAAGTAGAAATTAGTAGTGCTTCCACTCTAACCAATCCAAGTGAACCTTTGCGCAATGCAATGGGGTCTTGACTTCATAGGCATGATCAATCCACCCTCAAGTACTAACTATAAGTGGGTGTTGATAGCTATAGATTACTTCACCAGATGGACAGAAGTTGTCACGCTCAAGGATTCAACCAAATCAATCACCCTTGACTTTCTTGAGGGCATTGTAAGAGGTTTTGGCATTCTCAGACCATTATATATGATAATGAAAAATACTTATTTAGTACAAGAATTTTTTATTAGGCTCTTAGTATTGTAATCTATTTACATACTTCCTCGAACTATTACCCTTAGGGAAATGGCTTGGCAGAGTCAACTAACAAGAACCTAATCAAAATCATGAAGTGGACTATGGATATTAACTAGAGGTAGTGGCACATGAAATTCTTACACATGCTCTGGGAAAAAAAAATCACAGTAAATAAGGAAATATGAACTTCACCATATAATCTTACGTATGGTAAAGAAGCTAGGATTCCTCTATCTCTAGAGTTTCCTTTATTAGAGCTTTCCCAATAGCTGGAGTTTGAGGTTGTGGATAAGAGAGAAATTAGAATGGCAGAGTTGGTTGACCTTGAAGAATTGAGAAAATTCTTCATGATCAAGTTAGAACAATAACAAAAATTAACCAAGAAGTGGTTTGATAGAAAGGCTATGGATAAAACTTTCAAGATGGGTGATTTGGTCTTAAAATGGGATGCTGACAGAGACAAACCAAGACACCATTCAAAGTTTGATGCACTTTAGAGTGGCCCATAAACCATCAGTTATTGCAAGGAGTCTAACTCATTTGAGTTATCTCATCTTGATGAAAATGTGCTACCAATCCTATTAATGGGATTTATCTCAAGCATTTTCATTAATTTGTCCTTATGTATCTTTTACATATTAGAGTAGTTTCAATTCATCCAAGTGTGCTTTTGTGCACATTGTTTGTTTGTACATAGTTATTTCCTCTTACATGCTTCCTTCTTGTGCATGATTTTTGTTGCTTCTAGATGGAAGTTTGATTAATAGGTCTTCCAATAGTTTGGGTGGTGCCCAATAGTTTCCAACAATTTCTCACTCTTATGAGATCCAAAATAGAACACATTTACATGAGAATTACAACTCCATTCAAGATTCAAATCGTATTTTCAAGTGACTTCAAGGGTATTCTTCAAGTTGCAGATTAGAATCCATATTTTTAGGTAGAATCCATTTCCAATGGATGGTTCTAAGGTTACTTGGTCTCCTTCATCTAGTGGGAACATGTCCCAAAATTCACCAAACTATTGTCTAAAATAACCACCTTGAATATTTAGACAACTTGTAGTTCCATTTTGGATATGATATCAAGATTTTTAGGTTACACGTGCCTGGGTTGTATACATTGGTACATTTACATGGCTTGAGTTCTTCGTGCACACCCTTCATTCACCTTATTGCTTCTTATTTATGCCTTTATTCCCTTTACTCCCTTCCGTGTGCCTCTTTCTTCCCTTTGTATTCTACTATCTCCTTTCATTTCCCCTTTTGCACACCCCTTGTGTGCCCTCCTTCATCCCAACATTTTTGCACTCCTTTTTGTGCACCTCTGCAGAATTTCTTGCATTTTTGGTAAGTAATTGGTATGTTTAATCCATGCATGCCCTTCTCTCCCAAGTCTTGTGCACCTCTTTACGCACACTCATTCCTCTCTCTCCTGCTTTCTTCCTTGCACACCTTCCTCATATAATTGCTTTCCACACATCTTTATTTCATGCATTTCTATTATTCCTTACATGCTTACATACCTCTACAAATATGCACATTTCTTTCCCATTCTTTGCATTACCCATTTTATGTGTGCTCACATATTTGCATTCTTCCTTTCACGCCTCTTCCTCTTATGCCCACGTTAAGTGTAATTCTTCATGCTAGTTATTCTGCACCACGTGTCCACTTGTAAGTTGGATTCTACAACACACAACCTATGAAAAATGCCAAATTCTCCTAGATCCTTACTTCAAATGAGCACGACACTTTGGAAAAAAAAAAAGATTAAAAAAATAGGTAGCCGAATCTTCAAATGATTAGTGCACGCCACATGTCTTGTATGTCCATTTGCACTTTGTAGATTTCAAATAATCATAAATTATCCTATAGAAATTAGATGATGCTTTTTTTTTCCTTATTATAAGGTTGTTGATGTGGTCTACACTCTAGGTCATTGAAAATTATATTTTGGTGGGATTTGGTAGGTGAAAAACATGAAAAATCAGTTGGGCCATTAATGCACACATCCAATTGACTCAACCACCCAAATTTGATCATATTTGGTCTCCTTCCTTCTTTTACAAGAAAAAAAACAACATTGCGGGTATATTTCCAGGAAATTATTGCTTGTTATTGGTGGTTGGAAGTTTGAATCCAAGTTTCCCTCTCTTTATCCCCTTCCTTCTCTCTCATTCTTCTATAAATTGTAGAGCAATTCTCATTGTAAAATGTTGGACTCTTTTGGTTTGCTAAGGGAATTGTTCAGAGCATTGTTCTTTTTTATTTTGAGTTTCAGGCCTTCAGATCTATTTTCTACACATGGATACTTTCCTCTTCCACCATTATAATCGATTATGCATGATTTGGGAGCAATAAAAACTTTGTTTTATGGTATTTCTCTACCATAGCTCATTTTTATTGCATCTTCTTTCCTTTCCCTTGTTTTGTTTGTTTATTGTACATTATTTCATGTCTCTTACAAGTCTCTTTTCTATTATGCTATATGGAAATGACTGTGTGAATGTGTTTCAGACTATGGCATGAGTTATCTTGCCTCCTTGCACAAGTTTTACTTAATTTTCTCTCAGCCAAGTTTGTTCATCCCCATATTTTTAGTGTTATCACCTCCCCTTAGTTTAGGATTCCTTTCATGCATCTCCTTCTAACACTAGTCCCTTAGAATGATAGAGTAGAATTAAGTAGTTGCATTTCTCTTCCTAGGAGTAGTTTTAGCATTAGAAATATGTAGAGGAAGCTAACCTTCTCTCGGAGGTTTGTCGCAAGAGAAAGTCCCACAACTTGGAGATAGTCCCATGTTGCCTCAAATCCCCAATTCTACCTGATTTGGGATGGGTGTAATTTTGATCTCCAAGAAGTAATTTTTACTATAGGAGAAAAAAATCTCATTGAAATCTATACCTTTTTCCGTGTAAACCCCTTGACCAAGAACTAATCCTTGTATCTTTTCTTGCCTCCTTTTTCCTCTTTAACTCTACCACCCACTTTTCCTACAATTCTTTTTTCCTTTGGTGTAGCTTCACCAAATCCCAAGTCTAGTTCTCCATGAGATATTCGATTCTCCTCATCCACGGATTTCTCCCACTTCTTCATAGAATCTACCTACATTGCTTCATCAAAGCTCTCTAGATCTCCACTATCACCGAGTAAAATATAATTAAGAGAAGGAAAAATACATTTAGGTGCTCTTCTTACCTATAATACCCCTCAATATAGGAGTTTTGGGTTCCTTTTGAGTAGGTTCTTGAACTAATTCATGTGTCACTTTCCTATCCTGGAAGATCCTCTACCACTACATATTCTTTCCTAGATTCTTCCTTATTTTTTGTAGCTTTTGTTTATACATAACTTTCTCATTAAAGACCACATCCCTAGATTGGATGATTTTCTTGTCCTTAATAGTCCAAAATTTATATCCAAATTCATCACCAATAAGAATGCAAGACCACCAGATTTTAGTTAGACAATAAGTAAGGGAACTGCCTTGGGCCCAGGAAATACTAAACTTCCTTTCGAAGGTGGTCAGTTCCCTTTTAATATAAATTATTGCAAATGATAATAAAGAAGCTATTGTGAAATCATGATTTAGGTACCTCGTTACTAAAAGCAATAGAGACTAAACTACCATAATAAAACGTCATTTTGTTTGTTTGGTCACTGGTTATTGATACGTTCAGATCAAGTTACAGGGATAGACCAGGCTGGATCTGAGGTTGTTAGGAGATAAATAGGTGAAAGGTTGGTTTTGGTATAAGTCACAGTGACCGATGATGCGGTCACTGGATAACCGACCGCGGTTATAAAACCGCTACCGGTAGGGGATAACCGATATCGGTAGGGGCAGTGATTCAGGGGCTTCTGGGTAGAGGTTGATTATAGGATGGTTATGGGGTTTTTAAGGTTGGTAGATGGTTGGGGGGAATAGTAAGGCAATGGAGAAGACTCAGAGAGTGAGAAAGTTGTCTTCTGGGCAATATAGGGATGGATGAATGAAGGTTAGGTGTAGGGTGCTGCCGGGTGTTAGATCCAGGGGTGAGTTTATAATTACTATCAATCAAAAGTTCACGAAGTGGAGCCTAGAAGCATACAAGATACTACTTACTACTTTCTGATGAGGATACAGGTCCGAGGAATGTGGTGACGAAGGAAAAGCTCAGGTGGGATGATCCGACAATCGAAAGTGAGCTGATGAAGCTATCTCGACTCTCCCAATGCTTGGATGAGTGTGACAGTGATCTCGTTGATCAGTTACAGTCTTGGACTCAATGCTCTTCTCTCTGCAACTCTCTTTTCTCCTTCTCACTTGTCTCTCCTTGCAAATGAATTCGGATCCTTGCATTTTGGTTGGGGGAGGTCATTTATAGGGAACCGATGGTGGTTGCCTAACCGACGCCGGCCGCAGTAGGGACCGATGTCGGTTAGGTCAAAGTTGGCTATTTTTAGTAAAATAGCCAACTTTCCCTCCTTTTCTCCCGAGGGGTCAGTTGTGGGCTTGGTCAAGTCATTATTAGGTTTGTTTTGATGCGGGTGAGGGGTGATGAGTCATGGGTGTGGGTCTGGACCAAGTCATAGGTCTTAATTAGGTTAGTTTAGGGTTAGGGCTAGGTCATAGTGAGGTGGCGAGGTGAGGTGGCAGGGTTGGAGATGTGGATTTATTAATTATAAGGTAATTAATAAATAATTAAGTGTGTAAGGTTTAGGTGGTGAGGTAGGGTTAGGTTGCGGGATGAGATACGGGGTACAGGGTGTCGTAAGACCCAAATTTGGTGTCTACATTTGCCCCTTGTTGTCGTGTAGCTTGTCTTGTAAAGCTGCACTGACAATAATAAAAAGTGGTTGCCCCAGTTAAGGGTATAGGTAATCCCCCTCAAATCTATCACAGATTGAGGTGACATGAAATCAGGGATAGGGTTGATAAAGGGTAAATGATGGTGAGATGCTGGTAAGATGGTGGGGTAAGTTCAAGGAAGCCGACACATGTTAAAATGTAGTAGTGTGACTAGGGTACATGTTTTGAAGAGCAAACAAGCAATTCATAGGCAAAGGTCGATAGTTTATCCAAACAAGGCTGATATAATCCTGGTATCCAAGGCATAGGAAGTAGCTCCAGGGGATATAACGGGTAAGGTACCGGAATGTTTAGGCATGTTCGGTAGTACAAATGGTTGGTTTGGTTGAGATAAACGTCACGGTCTCGTCAAGAAAAAAGTTGGTCGGGTGATCAATTCAAGTATCCTAGTCATGCTAAAACATGAACAGGTGAGCTCGATTGAACAAACAGCTACATGATGGGTGATGGGTGGATAGAATCGTAATTTGTGGGCCTCGGTCGAGGTACTTGGTGGTGCGGCCTTGGGTCGGGCCGATTGGTTGGGTGGCCTTGGTCGGGGCCTTGGGATTGGTTGGGGGGCCTTGGGTCGGGCCGATTGGTTGGTTTGGTGGGTCGGGGATTGGCGGCCTTAGGTGGGTCGGGCCGATTGGTTGGTTGCGGCCTTGGGTCAGCCGATTGGGTTGTGGCCTTGGGTCAGGCCGATTGGTTGGTTGTGGCCTTGGGTCGGGCGATTGGTTGGTTGCGGCCTTGGGTTGGGCCGATTGGTTGGTTGCGGCCTTGGGTTGGGCGATTGGTGGTTGTGGCCTTGGGTCGGGCCGATTGTTGATTCGGCCTTGGGTCGGCCGATTGGTTGGTTGCGGCCTTGGGTCGGGCGATTGGTTGGTTGCGGCCTTGGGTCGGGCCGATTGGTGGTTGGCCTTGGGTCGGGCCGATTGGTTGGTTGCGGCCTTGGGTCGGGCCAATGAATTCAAAATAAGGCTATTTAGCAAAGGCCGGGGGTAGGTGATGTGGTGAAAAATAGAGTTCGGTGGATAAGGGCAGGAGTTAGGGTAAACTAGGCAGGTAACCGATATCGGTTAGTGGTGACCGGTATCGGTTAGGAGACCGATATCGGTTTTCTAGGGTGCGCCCTAACCGATATCGGTTAGAGGTCAAAACCTATAAAAAGAAAAAATACGGCATGTCATTTTCACATTGTGAATTTGAGTGCCAACCTTTTTCTTGTTTGAGTTTTGAATTGATTGGGTTGAGTTTTGGGCTGAGTTGGCACTAGTTGAGTGGGGGAGTGAGTTATTGGTAGGCCCCAGAGATCAGGAGGTAGAGTTTGATTGGTTGAGGACCCGGTGAGGAGATTTGGAGCTATGGCACAACCTGGAGGAGCAGGAGGTGCTGGAGGAGCTGGACCACCACCACCTATCCCACCACGACGACGTGTAGTCGTACCGGTAGGCTCTAAATCCCTATTTGTGTGAAGTTGATGAATTTAGCTAGGATGTGGGTTTTGGGGTAGGAATCCAAAATTTGATAAAATAATGAATAAATGAAGGTAAATCGTAAAATGGAGTGGGTAGATATGTTAGGTAGGCCAAAATGGTAGGGTGGGTAAGTTTTTAGGCAATTGTGCTGTGGGTAGATGGGTAAAAATAGGAAAAAAGGGGATTTGGGGGCCGTTTTTGGTCCGGCCCCAAAATCCCACAGTGACCGATGTCGGTCACTAGGTGACCGCATCGGTCACAGCAGTGAAAGTTGTGTAGATTAGTGGTTATAGAGACCGGCGTCGGTCATGTGTCGACCGACGTCGGTGCATAAAAAATCGCATACACATGTGGTGGGGCATGGGGGACCGATCACCATGCGTGTAAGGTTGGAAATTTGTTGTGTGGATAGAAAGGTGGGGGGATGATGGTGGGGGAGGTAGCGTGAGGTGGGTGGGGTGGGGGTGGGTGGTGGGGAGGTTGGTATGGTATGGGTAGGAAGGGAAAGAATGTTTGTTGTGGGGTGAAATTTGTTGTAGGTTTGATTTGGGTGGGTAGGATAGATTTGTGGGGTGAAGGGGGAAGGGGAGTTCTTTAGGAAAGGTTATTGGGGTGGGGGTAATCGGGTGGTTGGAGGCCGGGTTGGGTAGGATAGGTTATGGGTTGTGTATGAATTAGGAGGGGTTAAATTGGTTGAGGTATGGTTAGAGGGAGTGAGAGAGTAGAGGGTGGAGTGGTGGGTATGAGTGGGGTGGTTGGTAGGGTGTGGGATAGGTAAAGGGGATATTGTAGATGTTTGTAGGGTGGGGTTATTGATGTTGAGGGAGATGAGGTGGTTTAGGTTTGATTGGAGTGGGTAGGATATTTAAAGAAGGACCATAAGAGTGAGAGGAATTTATAGATGTATAGGGTAAGATAGGTGGGTGTAGATGTGTTTATAGAGTCGGGTTGTGATTGGGTGGGTGAGTGAGTATAGAGGGTTAAGGTAGTTGTTTTGTAAAGGGTAGGCCTGATGGAGTGGGTTGTTTTGTAGGCACGCCAACAAGTAGCTGACGATGCGAGATCGGATGCCACCTCTACTGGGGTGGATGTGGCCACATGTGACCGCAGCGCAGTGGGTAGTGATGCGGGAGGTTGGACTGGTGGAGTCCAGAGATATAGGGCTGTGGATAGGGACCATAGCCTGATGGTTGCCCTCATCGAGAGATGGGATCCGGCAACCAATGTCTTCCATCTCCCTACTGGAGAGATGACAGTCACGCTAGAGGATGTGTATCGCATCCTGAGACTGTCGATCATAGGTGAGGTGGTGTTCCAGGTGGATGCTGAGACAATGATGGATAGCATCCTGCAGGTATTTAGGGATGCAGCCCCATTGATTACATATCATAGTGCGAGCATCTGCTATGGTGATATGTATCGCGTGCATCGACAGGAGACACGGCTTGCCATGCTGATGATGATCGGATCACCTGCTTCGCCCTCCCTGACTCAGAGGGAGGCCGCTTCCCACGGGCTCTGATGGGAGTGTTACATGAGATGGTGGAGGAGCACACCTGCTATGCATGGGCACCGGTGTATCTGGTGCAGCTATACAGAGAGCTCTGGGGCTATCGCCGTATGAGGTGATTCGGGATATGTTCGACATTCTTGTTACACTGCTGGGCCTATGAGCATATTGTGTGTTTATGACTAGTAGGGTTGCCCCAGCAGCCAGGGCCACAGGTAGTTTATAGGTATGGGTTTCAGAGGTGGTTGGGGGTCGTGGGCCAGCCACGAGTAGTTATCGCAGGGTGAGATGTCACTTATTACAGGCATATGTTAGAGGGCCTGACGGCATTAGATATTATATGGAGGCCATACAGAGGCCATCAGCCCCGTGGAGGAGCCCGAGCACAGCTGTGATGGATCAGTACATCTTCTGGATAGCTGGATGGAGACCCGGGAGTATGAGCGGATTCCCCTAGAGAGGGTACGATGATAGTTGGGCCTACGGCAGGATGAGCCACCTCCCTTCCCACAAAGTATCGGAGGGAGGATGTAGAGGCACCACTGCCTCTACCGCAGCCATTGGACCAGCCTGCAGGTAGAGAGAGAGACCGATGATGGTGGTGGATGACGCCAGGAGTGATGAGTTCATTTTTGGTGGTGGTGGGGGGAGAGAGGCAGCCATGAGAGCAACCCGCACAGCCCAGATTTAGGTTGTTATAGAGAGAGGGACCTTCTCTTGGGTCAGGTGTAGTTATGAGGCAGGGCAGCTTGCTACACACAGCAGTGCATGATCGAGTGTTACAGGGGGGTTTGGCCCAAGCACAGGGGCACAGGGTACGAGGACAGCACAGCACAGTAGCATAGGCATCCAGCCTCTCAGTCCAGATCCCTGTTCAGCACAGGCACGAGTCCTGTTCAGGCTCGATGGCAGCTCCACCACCACCACAGTACAGCTCGGGGGTCGGGGTGTGTGAGGTAGAGGCAGGCCCACTTATATTAGGAGCTGGGGGACCAGCCCCACCAGCCATGGTGGCATGGGCCCGATACATGGAGGCGAGAGCGGAGGCCTATTATTATCAGGACGTACTAGATGGTACCGGTGCTGAGTATCAGCCATATGTGGCTCACAGAGCCGAGACGTCCCGAGTCACAGGTCACAGGGGGCCGCAGCCACAGCTGGTGGGTCGGTTACAGGTAGGAGGTGAGATCGGCACAGGGGCCAGCTGAGGGATGGGCCGAGGGAGGGGGAGAGAGCTGAGTCACCCCAGGAGCGGAGATGGGTTTTGTTGATTTGATAGAGGATTTGTTGATAGAGACACCGGTCTGTGAACCGAGTGTGTATATAGAGGCCTGCGTGCCCTCATAGGATTTATGCATTTTTGTTGTATATACCGGCCTGCTGAGCCGAGTACTTTTTGTATAGTTGATACCGGCCTGCGAGCCGAGTATATTTTGACATGAGAGACCGGCCTGCATGAGCCGAGTCGAGATTTTGACAGAGACAGCGGCTGCGTGCCGACTTTGTATTTTGGATTATAGAGGCCCCATGCAGGGCAATTTGTATATGTTGACATTGATTTGAGGATATATATAGATGATGAGTTTGATCCACATGGTGTGTATAATGTTTGATTTGATGCATATATTAAAATGTTGTATGTGTTTTGTCGATGGTATTGGAATTTGATGTATATATATAGATGATGTTGATGATGTTTTGATGATATGCATATGTTTTGAAATGTTGATGTTTATTATGATGATGGATGTTGATAGTGATGTCGTTTATGTAGGGAAAAGAGGCGGGCTCTGCCAAAAAAATCAAAAAACAAAGAAAAGGATTAGGTTTAAGCAAGAGGAGACAGATGACCGATATCGGTTAGATAACCGATGTCGGTCACAACCTGACCGATACCGGTTAGCTAACCGATATCGGTTACTCTTAAACGAGCTTTTCTAAAAATAGAAAAGCTTGGGAGGCAACTGAAATCTTATTTTTAGAGTCATGCAACATGTTAAATACGAAGATGCGAGGCTGTTGACATCGATACAGGTAATTGCATGGGAGAATTGAGTGATAAGGAGGAAAGAGACAGGTAAAGTGATCGTGGGCTTGGATTAAGAAGGCGTAAAGGCAAGTAATAGTGAAGAGGGTGGTGAACATGGCTGAACAAGGAGAAGCATCCAGCGGGCAGAGAGGAGAGGGAAGACAGGTTCCACCTCAAACTGCTGCATCCCAGGAGGTATAATTTTTGGTTGGAATTAAATTTTTGCATGTATGAATAGGATGTGGGAAGGTAAGTGGGTAGAGATGAAAAAGAAAGGTGATAGGAAAAGGTTTGGGATGGGGTGAGTGTTATGGGGTAGGTAATCAGGGGTTTGAATATGTTTTTAGGTATAGAGAGGTGCAAACAAGTGAATAAGTTATCATAGGTGGTGTTTTTGAGTAGGGTAGATGGAATTGACAGTGACCGATATCATTTAGGAATAACCGGTATCGGTTAGGTAACCGGTATCGGTTATCTATAACCGATATCGGTTACTGTGTAAAGTTGTGGATTGTGATAAAAAACACGTGGGAATTTATTTGTTGATTTGTTGTTTGTTGGTTTGATGTGTGCAGGCACAGGCAGGGTTGAGGATGAATGATAGGGTGCCAGCTTTGTTGTCACGAGTCCGAGCGGATGTAACACCAGCTGAGTGGGCATTAATAAACCATGTGGGGTTAAGTGGAATCCGCTATTATTCACGAATCACACGCAATCATGCTATGTTGCAGCGCTTGATTGAGAGATGGAATCCTGAAAAGAATACCTTCTATCTGCCAACAGGGAGATGACAGTGACGTTAGAAGATGTGTTTCAAATTTTGAGACTTCCAATTACAGGAAGACCAGTGTATCAGGCAGGGCCTAATGCGGCACGTGCAATGATAATGGTAGTATTTGGTCCAGCCACACGAGATTTGACACAACGAGGTTTGACATTCACTTATGGTATAATGTTTGCAGCACACCCTGAGGCAACAAGGTTGGCCGTGGTATTAATGATAGTGGTGGGGTATTATGCATTACCTAGAGTGGATGGGGAAGATTTCCAAAATCATTGATGTGTATTATTCGGGAAATGATAGAAGGGAGCGTGACTTTCACATGGGCACCCGCATATCTGGCGGAGCTATACAGGGGTTTATGGGCATGCAGTGAAATCACAGGACTACACTGGATTGTGCATACTTATTACATTGTTGGGCCTATGAGCACATTGTGTGTGTGTGACCAATAGGCCGACCCATCCAGGCAGGAGAGACAGGAGTGCAAAGGTTGGGATTCAGGCGATGGGTCCAGACAGAGCAAGAGGTGAGATCCGAGACCGTGATGAAGATGACGCCAAGTATTATAGGTAGATGTGGGAGATGGTGATGATTGCGGATATCATTGGAGGCCTTATGGGAACTATATGGTGATGGTGAACATAGCCGAGGATTTGAGGGGTGTAGAGCGATTGAGGTGGATCGCGGGACACAAGCCAAGTGAGTACGAGAGGATTCCTCTAGATCGCGTGCGGTGACAATTTGGATTTGTTCAGGATATACCCATGGCTCATAGACCATACAAGAGGATCGACGCCGAGGCACCATTCTCACCTCCACGGCCGACACTTCCAGAAGGACCAGAAGAGACAACAGCCGATCGCAGGGTAATGGATGCAGGAGTGACAGAGTCTTATAGATTATGGTGGGCAGCAGAGCTGCGAGATACACATGAGAGGGCCGATCATCCTGACATAGCTGTGATTACCATGAGAGAGAGACCACTGTAGGGTTTAGTTCACCAGCTTCAAACACAGTGGAGACCATGGGATTGTTAGAGGCTTCGCAGTCTCGAGTGGAGAGACTAGAGGCAAGAGTCCTCCACGCGAGAGGGAAGATTCGTATGTTACAGGAGAGATTGGTGGATCAGTGGGAGGAACCAATAGTAGTGGTACCTTTGAGTATGGAGAGGCCAGGTGAGCGGCGTCGACGATCACCATCACTTCCTGGTTCGGGATGAGGCGCGGGGGTCTAAGTGAGTTTCATACATAGGGGTAGAAGAATAAATAAAGATTCCGACTTCTGCGTCGATGATAGAGAAGATGTATTTGTTTAACATCTAAATAAAATGGAATATGTATGTTGATTTGAGTTTGTGATAATTATAAGAATGTTTGTGTTTTGAATGTTTGGATTGAAAAAGGACAAAGGTGAGTGTTATCAATATAAATATGTGAAAATATTTATATTTTTAAAGAAAACACAACACATGATAGGTTATGGTAGGGGATGGTCGAGCTAACCTTGGGAGACCCCATGTCTCCTAAGTGCTGCCTACATAGCCCATTGCACAAAGCAAGGAGGGGCCTCAGATCGATGTAGTTCTCCCTTAGGACCAGGGAGAGGTGAATTCAGGCAATTTGGTTGTGGTTAGGCAATTTGTTGGTTGGTAAAAGTTTTGATGTTGGTAGAGTAATGTTGTTGGTGTTGGTGTGGGTATAGGTGAAGTGAGGGTTAACTTACCCAAGCATAGGAAACCATGTCCTAATTAAGATCAACACACAATCCTAGATTCGGGTAAAAGAGGCAAAAGTGTCCCATAGTTGGAAAGAGCTAAACAAACCACGTATTATCGTAGGATGAGCTTGAATCCCTAGGTACCTTGCATAGGTGAGAAGTCGATAGGTGAAAAGAGTTGTATAATCACAATATATCGGATATACGCACGTCCCTTGAGTTTTGTTATTGTGAAGAATGGTGAGGAGAGGTGGATGGTATAGCTAGGGCATAGAGAACTTGTTATAAGGTGATTATTCTGATGAAGAGAACCAAACCAAAATAGACAAGTCCATGACTCAAAAGTACTTTTGAATACTGCTTTGATTTTTTGGATATAGACTGATCGATGCGGGAAGTCTATATGGGATATGCATTTTGTTGTTCTTGAGGTCTTCACGAAGCTGATCAATGCGAGAAGCTTCTGATAGAGGCTGACTTTGTATAGCTGTCCTTCGAGGGAACAAGTCTACTTATAGTAGCAGATGCGGCGTTGCACATAGCTGTCCTTCGAGGGAGTAGTCTAGTTATAGTAGCAGATGTGGCTTTTGCACATAGTTGTCCTTCGAGGGAGCAGTCTAGTTTATAGCATGGAGGTCTAGATGTCTGTTTGGCATGAAGCATCTAGTTTTGTAGGAAGTTTGACTCAAGAATATCCTAGAATTGTATAATTGAGAACTTGTTATTTTGATACTTTTAAGTCATGGACCAGACTAAAAAGGAGAAGGCATCTTTAAGAGGAGGTGATGATCAAACCATGTGGGTTTGATTTTACTTTGAGATGCACGAAAAAAAGGTGTATGAGGTGGTAAATGAGCTCAAGGGACGAGCGCAAGGTAGATAAGAAGTGATGTAACACTAAATTCAACAGTAGAATGGTCGGAGATGCAAGGCATTAAGGGGTTCAGGCTCAGGTTTACCATTAAGTGAAGCTAAACGATAAGTACCTGATCCGTAAGTGTGAGTGATAATGTAAGGCCCAATCCAATTAGGAGCAAATTTTCCACGTTTGCTCTTTTCTAGTTTGGTTACATGTTGATTCTCTTTGAGGACAAGATCACCAATTTTAAAGGTACGCTCATGAATTTACTTATCATAAGCACGCTTGATGCTTTTGATAAATTTGAAGGTGGTCAAGAGTAAGTAAGACGACGCTCGTCAAGAAGCTCCAATTGGGCTAACCGCTCTTGGCGGAAGTCATCATTGGTGAGAATATCCTGGAGAGATATTCTGAGGGAAGGGATTTGTATTTCGAGAGGCAAGACAGCCTCGGCATACATACACCGAGAGAGAATGGTGTGGCATTAGTGGAAGTATGAATGCTGGTACGATAAGCCCAAAGGGCAAAGGGGATGTGATCATGCCAATTTTGACCAGAATCGTTAACAACTTTCATGAGAATTTTGGTTAAGGTTTTGTTAGAAGATTTGGCTTGACCATTTGCTTGTGGATAGTAGGGTGATGAGAAGCTAAGTTTGATACCAAAGTTGTCACAAAGGGCTCGTAACAGCTTATTTTTGAAAGATTTTCCATTATCGGTTATCAAGCGATGAGGAACACCGAAACGGAAAATAATGTGATGATTGATGAATTCAACAATTTTCTCCTTTTTGGTTGAAATGAGTGGAACGGCCTCCACCCATTTAGTGTAATATTTGGTTGCCGTGATGATCCAATGGTGACGTTGTGAAGAAGGTGGATGAATCTCACCAATAAGGTCCAA
The DNA here is from genome assembly GCA_018340775.1 of Taxus wallichiana var. yunnanensis. NCBI lineage: Eukaryota > Viridiplantae > Streptophyta > Pinopsida > Cupressales > Taxaceae > Taxus > Taxus wallichiana. The sequence continues at coordinate 490,238,737 of CM031242.1, forward strand.
ACCCCATTGTGAGAAAGGCCAAAGATCTCGTGCGACCTGTAGCGGATGGCTGGGAGTATGTTGAAGGTTGGCATGTTGTTGACACATAACACAATGCTTAACATATTCAGCAGCAGTCTTTATTAAGAGTAGGCCAATAATATCCTAGGCGAAGGATCCGCTTGGCCATGGCAAAGCCACTAAAGTGCCCACCACAAATTCCGTCATGGACTTGTTGGATGGTATGAGTGACTTCAGCGCTGGTTAGACATCGAAGGAGGATACCATCAAAGCCACGTTTATAGAGGAGTCCCCCCATGATGACATAATGAGAAACACCTTTAAGAAAAGTGCATTTTCCATTACTATTAAGGTAGGTGGGAGAACAGAGTTTGTAAGGTAGTCGTGAAATTGGTGATACCAGGTATCCTGCGAGTCAGCAGATGCATTATTTACCATACAAACATCCGGGACTAAGTAAGATGGGGAAAAGAGTTGTTGGACCAAGACAAATATGTCAGAATCAGTTGGTGATGCAGGAATTTGTGAGGCCAAGCAAGCCATAGTATCCACAAATTTATTAGTTGAGCGTGGAACGGTTTGGATAGTATAATGGGTAAATAAGGTCAAAAGTGAATCTACGTAACATTTGTACTTTTGAAGTTCCTCATTTTTACATTGGTAGATGCCAGTGACTTGATTTACTACCAATTGAGAGTCACCGAAAATGTGAATAGACTTCACACCTAAGTGTAACGCAACGTGGAGACCCAAAACAAGGGCCTCGTATTCCGTTGTATTGTTAGTGCAGGGGAAATCGAGCCTGAATGAAAGAGGCATAGGTTCACCTTCAAGAGGAATGAGAACAACGCCCGCCCCTCCACCGCGTTGGCATTTAGATCCATCGAAGAAGAGAGTCATCGGATAAGACGCATCATTGAGTGAAAGAGTTGCGATGAGTTCATCAGGGAAAGTAAAATTGGTAAATTGTTCCCCAGGTAAAGGGGCTTCGCGAGTTGGTCTATGATAGTTTGTCCTTTGACTGATTTTTGGTGTACGAACTCAAGGTCGAGGTGTGAGGAGCATAAGCCATCGGGTGATGCGTTGGTTTAGATGAGGTTTGGCGTACATATAATGTATGGGGTCAGCGTTGGTGATGACAAAAGTTTTGTGATTCAGGAGGTAATGTCGGAGTTTGGTGGCCACGAATGATAGGGCTAGGCACAACTTTTCGACATGTGTATACCTAGTTTCGTAATCCACAAGAGTATGGCTTATGTAATAAACTACTTGTTCTCGATGCTCGGAGTCACGATGTGTGAGCATGGCTCCTACAACATGGTCGGTGGCAGAAAGGTAAAGGTAGAAAGGGTGATCGTCCTGAGGTGGGATAAGCACGGGTGGCTGCAAGAGATAAGTTTTAAGAGCCTCAAAGGCTTTGTGGCACTCCTCGCTCCATTGAAAGACAATGTCTTTTTAAGGAGATGATGGAAAGGTTGACATCGATCCGAGAGTTGTGAGATGAAATGATGGATAGATTGGAGTTTTGCCCTGCAAACTACGTAATTGTTTTAGGTTAGTGGGTGGGGGCATTTCTAAAATAGCTTTGACTTTAGCGGGGTCGACCTCAATGCCATGCAAAAGAGATGATAAAGCCAAGGAGTTTTCCGAAAGGACGCCAAAGACACATTTCTTTGGCTGAAGATGAACACAGTATTGTAATAGGTGATCGAAAATAATGGTTAAAACATCGAGATGTTCACTGCGATGTTTGGATTTTCCAAGAAGATCATCGACATAATCCTCAAGGATAGTGTGCATAATGTCATGAAAAATGTAAGTCATAGCCCGTTGATAGGTGCACCAGCATTCTTAAGGCCAAATGGCATGACACGATAGCAGAAGGTGCCCCAAGGGGTAATGAAGGTGGTTTTATGTTGATCGGTCGGGCTACTAAAATTTGATTATATCCCGAGAAACCATCCATGAGAGAAAGCATCTCATGGCCCGCAGTGAGATCAACAAGTTGATCAATACTAGGTAGGGGGAAGTCATCCTTTGGGCAAGCGAGGTTAAGATCCCGGAAATCCATACATATCCGAAGTCCCCCATCGCTTTAGTGACAGGTACAACATTAGAAATCCATTGCGGATAGTCAATAGGTAAGATGAAAGAAACAGAAAGGAGTCGTTGAAGCTCTTCTTTAACCAAGAGAGCAATGCGTGGATGCATTTTTCTCAGCTTCTATTTAACTGGTTTGGAGTCTGGTTTCAGAGTGATGTTATGGACAGCAATGTTAGGATCGATTCCTGGCATGTCGGCGTAGGACCAAGCGAAAGCTTGATTGTGGGCACGGAGAAAGGTAGTGAAGGTGGCTTGTTCTGATGCATCGAGAGATTGTCGATCTTTACAATGTGAGGATCATCCTCCATGTGGATGTTGATTTCTATAGTCGACTCATTCAACATGGTTTGGGTTTCAGATGGTAAGGCGTTGAATATAAGAGTCATCCGCACCAAGGTAGGTGAGGATGGAGTCATCATCCTGGCACTCCACAACATTAATCGAAGGTAAGTCTTCTTCGATCATGTCTGGATATAAAAGGGGGAGAGAAGATGGGTCCTCACCATCGCGTTGATAAGTGAGAGGACCTAGGAAGATAGCATTCATGAAAAAAAAAAAAAAAAGTTAGGAGGGATAGATTCGGGTCTATCGACTCCGTGGGTGAAGATGGTAAAATGGGCGATGATTGTTCGGAATGGGTGACTTCGTCATCTTCCTGGATACAATTGACATGAGGTTTCTTCAGTGTAGGTGGTTCAGAAAACCCAAGACCACTACGATCTTTGTGTTTGCGTGTTGTTATGGGAATAACCGTATGTCGTCCTTGCTCATAAAGACCGAAACCAAAACCTTTCCAAGCACAGCGTGTCAGGAAGGTGAGGGTGAAACGATGGTTGGTTAGATATTGAAAATCAGATTGGAAGGGAACCACACCAAGGGGAGGTTCGGGGGTGACAGAGGATGCTTCAACACCCCCATACGTTAGGTTGGTGTGGCAATTAGGTGGTCCGTAGGAGATCACCTCCCCCACACGACGGTCGTAGGTAGGATGCATGTAATTGTCCATACTCTTGTGGGGTATGGAAGGTGCTAACATTGTATAGGTGGTACTCCCCAGCGTAAGGCATTGAAAAACACCTACCAAGGGATCCGAGGTTGGGATGTTGTCCACGGGAAAGGAAGAAGTATTTCACGTCGGTGGTTTCATTGGTCGAAGGTGTGGGTGCGGCTAAGGTGGATGGTTGAGGCGTGGTTGAAGTAGATGGTTGGGTTGGATCAATGGGTGTCTTGACGGGTACAAGCACATCATTAGGGTGGTATAACATATTACAGGTTTTGAAGGGGGAAGTGTCAGCTGTGACGGTGTATGACTTCCCTTCATACTCAAATTTGATGCATCTATGTAAGGTGGAGGGAACGCATCCCATAGCCCGGATCCAAGGGCATGGCCTAACAACATGTTGTATTGGAATTCTCCCTCAAGGACATAGAAGAGTTTGGGTAAGGTACGTGGCCCTACATGAATGTTAAGGATCACGGTGCCTAGGGTAGAAGTAATAGCATCGTTGAATGAACGCAACATGGTGGGGTTGGCACACATGCAGCTAGGAGGGATATTCATCTGTTGGAAGGCTTTGGAAGAGACGATGTTTAGGCTAGCACCCCCATCGATCATAACATGACGTACCCGGATGTCCCGGACGTAAGCCGAGATGAAAAGAGTAGGGTCAGGATCTTCTGCACCAAAGACGACAATTTCTTCTTCGAAAAAACTGACAGCAATGGGCTTGCTTGTACAGGACAAGAGGTGGTTGTGGAGGTAGGTTGTTTGGTGAGAGAAGCAACATGGTTGGGTGTGAAGATGGAGGTGATGGGTAAGGTTTCATTAGGTAGGACCTCTATCCCTTGAAGGATCTCAATTAGAGCTTGTCGATGAGATTCAGATGTTTGAATGAGATCATAGAGTGTCATTTTTACAGGAGATTGGTGAAGTTGTTTGATCATGGTACGATGGGAAACTCCATCAGAGACTGGATAGGCAGGTCCATGAATAACCACTTTAGGTGGTGGTGCGATCGGGATGGCGGAAGAAGAAAGAGAGGCCGCAGGTGTGCTTTCTTTAGCTTTTCCATTGTTTTTCTGACCTCGAGTAGCAATGCTAATCATGTTGATCTCATGAATACGAGAGGAGGAAGATGGCAAGGATAAGTCATTGTTCTCGAGAGGCGGGGTTGCAATGATGATAGATTTTGGTGAGGTGGGGACAGGTGGTATAGGAGAAGGGATCAAAGCTAGGGTTTTTTCTCCGTAAGTTGTCTTTCTGAGATTTTCTATCCGAGATAGGCAACTGGCGAAGGATGGCTTTCAAAGCTTTGCATCCTTCTACATTGTGTCCTGGTGTGCGGTGGTAGGCACAGATTTTAGATTCATCATAACCTATAGGTCGAGGTTTAGATGGATCATAGGGTCTGAGTGGGGGTAGGGAAATGGTCGCATCCTCTATCAACATATCAAGGATCTTGGCGTAAGATCCTTTGAGTGGGTCAAATGAAGATGAGGCTATTGATTGAGTGGGTGAGATTATTGATTGTTTTGGTAATGGTTGGGTATGAGTGGTTCGTATGGGTGGTGGTTTAGGCAAGGGATTTTGATGATTGGGTTGAACTAGGCGTGGCTTCTTCTACGCAGAAGTCATGTTTAGTTGGTTAGATGATGAGGCACAGATGACGTGGTGGCAGAAAACAACCATGGGGAAAGAGGAGCAGCAACAAACAAGTCCTTCGATGATCGAGTTTGCTTAGGGTTGGTAGGTAGGCAAGATACTTGGGGCGACGGTGTTGAGATGCCTTTGGATTTTATTATGGGTGTAAGAAGGTACTGGTCGTGTTAAAGAAGATGTGGGAGGCATGGTGTATTGAGGCAAGGTGGAGGGGTGAGGCCCCAATATAGAAGGTAGGTGTGATGGTGAGGGTTGAAGCCATGCCTGCATTGTATCTGGGTGTGATCGGGGGGTGAGGGTTTTAGTGTGGTGGAGGCATAGATTGGACTCGAGGAGATTGGGTCTGTCTCCTAGGTGGATTGACGGCTTTATTTTTGGATAAGTCTAACCATTTAGGTGGGTGCGTCAGGCTGGGTATTGGTAAAGTCCCAAGCGTAGGGGAAGGTTTGGTTAGGTTGATAGAGGTTGATGAGGTATTCGGAGAGATGAGGGGGGTGGAGGTGAGGACATAGGCATTTTGAGCTTTTGTAAAAACTTCGGGTATATGGTAGAGGTGTCTGGATTAGTCATTTGCATTTGAGTAGAGCATGGTGTTCTCAAACGTGCCCATAAGAGTCATCTATCTTCTGGGGGATGACAATCTTCACGTATGGATGGGCATTTTGATATGGAAGAGAAGTGGGTTGTGATTCCGGTCCACTGGGGGTGTGATACAGGGGGCGAATGAGGCATTGTATCAATGGGTGTTAAGGGTCAACCGGTCACTGGAAAGATTTAGGTGATGAAGAACTGATAGGGAGGAGGGCATGTTCTAGAGGATCTATCATGATTAAGGAATTTGGTGATGTAGACTCGAGGGGTTTCTCTTCTAAGGATGACAGAAAAAGTGGTGATCCTTCTTCTTTTGCAGCAAGAGTGGTGGAAGGAGATGTTTGGGCAATAGATAAGTTGGATAACATCCGCTCACAGTCTTGCAGGGATGTGGTGTAAGAAGGCTCTTCTGTGAGAAGAGAACTCTGGGGGTTGGTTCCTTTATGGGTAAAGGAATAGTGGGGCTGTCCTCTTGTCCTGATGAAGGAGAAGGGGGCGAGGACTCTTGCATCGGTGAAGAGGCTCGATTCAGAATTTCTTCGATGGAAGCCCTTGGTTGGGAGTTGAAAACCACATGGATCTCATGCACACTCTTCTCCTCGGCTAAGGTTTCTTGGTTTGTGTTACTATTAGAGGAATGGTTTGGAAATGGTTTGTTGAAGATTTTTAAATTTTGATTAGTAGGGGCATTAGGATTATCGAGGGTTATATCCCCTGCATCAACCATTTCCTGCACTATGTTTTTCAACATCTTGCAGTTTTTGTGGTTGTGTCCCTTCACGCGATGGAAGTTACAGAAGTCATTTTCTTTATACCAAGAAGGTATAGCGTGGGTGGAATCAAACCCGGAGTGAGGTTTAACAGGAGGCAAGGTGATAGCTCCTGCTTTAAGCAATTTGTCCAAGATCACTTCATAAGTTTCTCCCAAGGGAGTGTACTTGATGGGCTCGGCTTTATACTTATAGGTGGATTTTGGCTGGGTATAAGATGGTGCTTGAGATTTGACCATTACCGCGTGTACAACTCCTTTTGATTTGAAGCAGCCGATGCGTGAGAGTTGGTGGTGTTGGGTTTGTTGGTGGAGTCTTGGGTTTGGAAATTTGAGTTTTTTTGTTGCAACTTCAATTTCTCCTCCTCTAAGGCCCGAATCTCTAGTTTCCGAGCCATAGTAAAGGCCTCATCAAAGGTGTGAAAAGTTTGAATTTGGAGGGTGGGAGAAATGTGTTTAGTGCAGGCCCGCGTAAAGAGTTTGATGAGCTCGGCCTGAGGTAAGGCATAAGTAAGTTGGTTGATGAGGCCCCGCCATCGTCCAACGAAATCTGCGATAGACTCGTCTTCAAATTGTCGGATGGCATAGAGGTCAGTAATGGATACTTTCTTGGCAATATTGATGGAGAAGTGATCCAAGAAAGATTGGGCTAACTGGTTAAAGGAGAAGATTGAGTGTTGGGCTAAAGCACTGTACCACTCCAAGGTAGGTCCTGATAAGGACATGGGGAAGGTATGGAGTAGTAAGGCATCATCATGAGCAATCAGATAGCAGGCATGTCTAAATGATCGCAAGTGTTGTTGAGGGTCCTCCTTACTATTAAAGCGAGTAAATTTGGTAATTCCCATTGAGGAGGATATGTATGAAGGGGGACAGAAGGGTGAATAGGCTCCCGAAAAACTTGCTCGTATGTCAAGGTGTTACGGTTTCCTGAAATATAAGCCTCAAGATTTTGCATCTTGTCCATCATCTGTTTAATTAAATCATTGGTTGGGTTAGATGATGGTGTTGTCGTTGTAAACGGAGGAGGATTAGGCCAAGAGCCGCTACTAGACAATGGTGGGATTAAATGTTGATAAGGTATCGATGATGAATGTGTTGGGGTGACCGAATAAGGATGTCCTATATAAGATGTTGAGGCCACCGGATGAGGTTGTGGAAATGAAAAGGTGGGCGGAGCCTGAGAGGGAAAGCTCGTGTGAATAGGTGGTAGAGAACAAGTTATGAAAGAGGCAACCTGTGAGAGAGATGAGGTAGGGGCAGTGGATGGTAGTGATATGTGGGGCCCCAGATTAACCAAAGGAAAGCCAATTGGTGCAGTATGGACCATCGAATCCACTGAGCTGGGAGACGGGGCTAAGGATGAAGATGGTGAGGTGGAGTTATTAGGTGGGGAAGGAGCTAAGTGGTGGCTATACTAATAGGCATACCCAAGAGGAGCTGACCGTCGGGTGTACGGTCAGGGGTATGAGACAAATAATACTATACGGCGCCAAGATTAGCATCCAAAAATTTAGCAAAATCTGGATCTCCGACAGAGATCTTGGGAAAAGCATTGGTGTCTGTAGGATTCCCCATAGGATGCGAAGGGGGTGACTCAGGAAAAGACACGGAACAAGCATGTGAAACCATGGCTGTGGCTTGTTTCAGTGATAACAACCATGGACAAGAGGATACAATAGAGAATTAGTCAATCAGGAATAGAAAATGCAACAAAATGTTGGAATTGGTAGGTTACTGGTTTGTCAGGAACTGTAAAACACAGTAACCGATATCGGTCTAAGTAATCGATGTCGATCGATCAGAATAACCGCGTCATGGGTCAGGTAACCGATGTCGGTAGAATAGGACCGGTGCTGGTCACTGTGAAGGCAAAGAGAGAATGTAAGAGGCTGTTGGTTTGGGGATAACAAGGCTTAGTATACCCACCAAACTGTCTGAAGTGATAACTGAGATAGGTATAACAGAGAAACAACAACTGAAAGAAAAAAAAAAACAAGCAAGATGCACAAGCAAATCAAGAGACTAACCCTAGGATTAGTTTTAATCACTTTTGGGCTTATGCCTTAGATGCAAGATGATGTCAATCCTAAACAAAAGACCTAAGGGAGATGTCAAGTTTGTTTTGGCTTGTAAGGCTACCTCAATCGGGCGGAGGAATACCATGGAAAGGGGGATGTTTGAGATGTTGTGTAGATTATGATGTGATTTGGTATGTGTTGTGCAGTGAGAGTAAGATTAATTTCTTGTCAATACCATGGATATCACCCCCACGTGTATGACCTATTACTTAATCTACGTTCACTAGAATTAAAAAACAACAAGCAAGAATGTGATGCACGTGTTTTAAACCCAAATCGAAAATGATATTCGATGAAGCAAAGAAAGAGAAGAGGTCAAGAAGATGACTTTCACTAATGCAAAGATGTGAAAGAAAGACAATTCTTTTACCAAAATGACAAAATATTTTGTGAATATTTAGAAGAAAGAAACAACAAGTGTGCTCCCTATATGAAAACAAGCAAGAAAGAAAGAAACCCGAATAGGGTCCCACCGGGCGTGCCAAAATGTTTCACATAATTTTAGTTCCAGAATAGAGTTACTTCTATCCTTTCATTCTCTTGAGAAACAGATAAGGGGTTAGGGCTAGGAGGAATACCTGTTGAGTGTTGGGAAGGTGTGCACATACCGTAGAGAGATCAGACCGATTGTGAAGAACTCCTTTTTGTCTGGGAAGGACTACCTGTAAATAAGAATGCAAGACCACCAGATTTTAGTTAGACAATAAGTAAGGGAACTGCCTTGGGCCCAGGAAATACTAAACTTCCTTTCGAAGGTGGTCAGTTCCCTTTTAATATAAATTATTGCAAATGATAATAAAGAAGCTATTGCGAAATCACGATTTAGGTACCTCGTTACTAAAAGCAATAGAGACTAAACTACCCATAATAAAACGTCATTTTGTTTGTTTGGTCACTGGTTATTGATACGTTCAGATCAAGTTACAGGGATAGACCAGGCTGGATCTGAGGTTGTTAGGAGATAAATAGGTGAAAGGTTGGTTTTGGTATAAGTCACAGTGACCGATGCCGGTCACTGGATAACCGACCGTGGTTATAAAACCGCTACCGGTAGGGGATAACCGATATCGGTAGGGGCAGTGATTTAGGGGCTTCTGGGTAGAGGTTGATTATAGGATGGTTATGGGGTTTTTAAGGTTGGTAGATGGTTAGGGGGAATAGTAAGGCAATGGAGAAGACTCAGAGAGTGAGAAAGCTATCTTCTGGGCAATATAGGGATGGATGAATGAAGGTTAGGTGTAGGGTGCTGCCGGGTGTTAGATCCAGGGGTGAGTTTATAATTACTATCAATCAAAAGTTCACGAAGTGGAGCCTAGAAGCATACAAGATACTACTTACTACTTTCTGATGAGGATACAGGTCCGAGGAATGTGGTGACGAAGGCAAGCTCAGGTGGGATGATCCGACAATCGAAAGTGAGCTGATGAAGCTATCCTCTGACTCTCCCAATGCTTGGATGAGTGTGACAGTGATCTCGTTGATCAGTTACAGTCTTGGACTCAATGCTCTTCTCTGCAAACTCTTCTCTCCTTCTCACTTGTCTCTCTCTTGCAAATGAATTCGGATCCCCCATTTTGGTTGGGGGAGGTCATTTATAGGGAACCGATGGCGGTTGCCTAACCGACGCCGGCCGCGTAGGGACCGATGTCGGTTAGGTCAAAGTTGGCTATTTTTAGTAAAATAGCCAACTTTCCCTCCTTTTCTCCCGAGGGGTCAGTTGTGGGCTTGGTCAAGTCATTATTAGGTTCGTTTTGATGCGGGTGAGGGGTGATGAGTCATGGGTGTGGGTCTGGACCAAGTCATAGGTCTTAATTAGGTTAGTTTAGGGTTAGGGCTAGGTCATAAGTGAGGTGGCGAGGTGAGGTGGCAGGGTTGGAGATGTGGATTTATTAATTATAAGGTAATTAATAAATAATTCAGTGTGTAAGGTTTTAGGTGGTGAGGTAGGGTTAAATGATAACTTGAGCTGACCCTCACACATCGAGAATGTACTAGCTTTAACTTACTCTCTTTGTTTGTAGGTCCAAGCTTGAGAAAATTTACTCTCTTTTGTTTCCCATATACACAATTCTCATATAAATCCAAACCTATTTTTGTATATCTATGAAAATTCTTCTTTATGATCTCAATGTCCTTATGGATCATATGAGTGAGCCTATAGTGCCACAATTTTGTATCTACATATGAATCCATAATATTACAAGCATTAATTCTTCTAGTGGTTAAATATGAAGTTCCAAAATTCTTACCTCTTTCCACCAAAAGAGAACCCTTGGTAACCTTCCAAGAGTTTTTGTAAATGTCATAAAGACAACCATAATTTCCCAAATTGCTGTTCCAATACCAATTTTTTTCTTAATGTAGGAACATGTATGACATCCTTCAATAGCCATGTGTTCCCATTCTACATCTTAAAATGAACACAAAAATTTCCAACTATTCTATAAGGTCTTGTCATCACTTAGATAAACATGCCCAAAATCCCTAAAATATAATCAAAAAAATAATACCTATGTGGAGTAGCATGGAAAGAAGCCCCTGAATCTAAAACCCAAGGTTCAACATTATTATCCAAATAGAGAATCAAAACATCCTGACAGACATTACCTATTTCCACATTCACCTCCTTATTTTCTTCCTATTGTTTCTTCTTTTCCTAAATATCCCAACAGTCCTACTTTGCATGCCTAGGATTTCCATAGCACCAACATACCATCATGCTTATGGATTTTGACCTTTCCCAATCTTTCAATTTTCCACAACCTCCTCTATTCTTTTTTTTTCCTCTAGTTTCCACTTGTCAAAGTGTTCCCTAAAGTAGAAGATTCCCCATAGATTTTCTTTGCATTTCCTTATTTATAATCACCCCTATAAAATCCTCAAACTTTGACTTTAATTTAGTTGAAATTGAGTTGCTTACCACCATTACTAGTATATTCCAACTCTCGGGTAAGGAGATTTTTATTAATAAAGTTATAACTTCTTCTTCAAAATCTATTATAACTAAAGCTAGCATATTCAAAACCATATTAAATTCATTCAAATGTTACGCTAATGAACCATTCTCATACATCTTCATATTAAAAAAAATCATTAAAAAATATAGTGTTAGAGGCATAGGGTTTTTCATATAACTTCCCTAATGCATTCATAAGTTCTTTTGTAGTCTTTTCCTTTAAAAAATTAAATAGTACCAAAGATGCAAAACATAGCTAAATTGTACTAAGTGCTATCCAGAAAATCCCAATCGACATCCGATATGCTTCGAGGTTTTAGTCCCTTTTCGGACATCAAAATATAAAGATCCTTATAATAAAGGTAATCTTCCATTTGCATCTTCCAAAGAGTAAAATTATGCTCATTGAATTTATCAACCTTTGATCTTCTATCATCTACCATAGCCCCCAATCAAGCTAAAAATTTCCGTGTGATTCAAAAATTTAGAAAACCAATCTAGGCTCTGATACCAATTGTTAGGAAATAAGGGATAAAATATGTGGAACAATCCCACACAGAATCGTAATAGTAGAAACTAATATATAGAAAAATATCATAGATCTAAAATAAAAGTGTAGAAAATAAAAGAACACAACATAAAGACAATATTTAATGTGGTTCACCCAATTTGGGATACGTCCACCAAGAATAAATTGTTCAATTTTATCACAAGCCACCTCTTTCTCTCAATACAATACTCGATCTATTTGGAGTTGTTGAATAGACAATGTATAACACTTAGTAGAAGGCATACATAATATTCACGTGGAAGAGTAGTGTGCATTCAAAGGCACAAGAAAATTGGAAAGGAAACACGTGAGGAGGACAAAGACATATTCGGGACTTAGCCGTTTTCATGATTATGATCTATTTTTGGGAGATGGTGTGTGGAGCACACAAATGGGATGAAGACTTACACGACATGCATGGGATATTTTGGAAGAGTGGCTATGGATCACTTTGCATGGGTGTGAGATAAGAATAGGATTACTACTTCTAGTTAAACTATGAGAGGTCTATTGTTAGCATTCTTACATGTAAGCCTATTATTGTAAAGGTGCATGGATATTTCCAGCATGCGACCTATTTTTGGGATTAGATAAGCGGTGAAGGGAAAGTCCCCACCCTTATAAATATGTAGTGAACTATGTAATATAAAAGAGGGTATGTAAGAACTAGATTACTATGAGATTATGTTGTCAGAACTGTTATGCGCATGAGCATATGATGCTATTATTATAAGAAGCTTCTGTGTATTACTATATTTAATATAATGGAGTGTATTGGCTGAATCAGAGTATTGAATCCTAAGTATAATTGGTTCTTGCATGCTTTATTTCATCATGGTTATCATTTAAAATTGTTATTCTTTAGATCTAGATCTAAACATGCACTATAGAATGATGTATTAATGATGGATCTGAATGCATTAATTATTCATCATGCTAACATCCTGCAACAACAACCCTAAATAGGGTCTGGTACCTTTGTGTGCTTGGGTGAGCACTAAGTCTAGGTGAGTGATCTTCTAATGTGCCTAGGATTTTTTTGGTAGATTCTAGGCTGCATCATTGGTCCCATTTCGAGGACCTCTTTTTCAGTTATTTTCAGGATGGTTCGCGATGAAGACATACCGGTTGACCCTAGAAAGTTTTGAGGAGTGGATACACGACCTAGAAGAAGAATACGCACAGAGGTTCAACACTAGATCTGAGTTTGATGCACGCACATGGGTGGAGTAGAATATGTATGATTGATTGTATGAGAGTCTCTTCATTATATTTTTAATAGAATTGTATGAATGGCTAGTTGCTTATGTGTCTAAATAGAATTAGAGGTATCATACACTTGTTTGGACGTATGAAGAGTTTTAGACCCTTTATGATACTTGATCTAATATGGACTTGGGATGTGGATACGTGGTTCCATGGTGTTTTGAATAGCTATATCTTGGAGTACTCAATTTCCACTTATTCATGCCCAGAGGTAGCTGAATTCCATTTTTTACGATATCCCAGGGGAACTTACCTGTAAGGCATTCCACTGGCGATCAAAATTTTGATGGTAACCCCGAAATTGAGAGAAAACTGATGGCTAACTAAACCCCACCACGTGTGGGGCAGGAGCAAGTTTGGTGAAAGATGGTAGACCTAGTGAGAAATGCAAAGAGAGGAAAGGTGGCTTAAGTATAATGAGACGTGCAAGAGGGAGATAGAGAAGTAACGGGATGTTGCAGAGTGAATGGCGTTGTGGAGAGAGATAGTTTGTGAAGGATTTGAAGTTCACACAAAAGATGTGGAACTTGAGCATTAGGAACTCCCCCATTTGGGAAAGCATGATAGGGAACCCTTCTTGGCCTCATGTAGAAGTGCACCAACAAAGATTACCTAGACCACGGCATGCATCTAAATTCACCTGGAAACCTTGTCGTTGCATTTTGTTTTCCAAAGTATCTAGTACAACAAACAATCAACAAGTTAATTTAGGTAGTGGGAGAGAAAGAGTGAGTCATATAAAAAGCAAAACGATTGTAGCGCAAATGACTTTGTTGTTATATGGGAGTACCTTTTTAGGTGTATCATCCACAGAGAATTTAGGCATGCAAACTTTTAGATTGTCTTCTAGGAGTAGTAATACTTTACAGACTGTAGGGGTGTAGTTCAGTACTATGGTTGGTACACAAGGGAGAACATCTTCTAGTCTGACTCTGGCTATGGGTTCAGGATCAGGAGGCATAGGTGGATCTAGTTCCAGTGGATTTGGTGATTCTGGAGGCTGAGGAAAAACAGGAGGTTTTGGATCATGTGGGAAAGGTCTACACAAAACCCATAATATTTACATGGAGATGTCTCCTCATCTCCCAAAGTATAGTGGCATATAAGATGTTGCTAAACCTATACACATGTTTGAAATATTGTGGTGCACAAAAGGAATCATGACTTCTGAGCGTAGGGAAATTCAATTTTCTACTATGTTATAAGGACGTGCACACAGTTAGTACAAAAAGTTTGACCACGATCAAACTTGCATAGACTATGTAACTTTAAAAGATGTTTTCCTCAAATAATTTCATATCCCTGAGTTTGAACAAAAGAGTATAAGTGTGCTCAAGGATATTAAGCAAGGCACTACTGAAAGTGTCAGAGTGTATGATGCTCATTTCAAAATGTTGTTATCTAAAATTTCTTATGATGTTCATGCAAGACAATATGCGTAATGGTTTGTTGGGGGCCTGATAAACCTTTTAAAAGGGCATTATCACATAATACATACACTCGATCCATGTGAAGAAATTGAATCAGCTTTATGCGCTGAGGCAGTTGGAAGTATAGACATTGGGGTGAGCCCATTTTTAGAAGTACAGATCACAGCTATGGTGAAATAGTTGAAGAATCTATTAGGAAATTAAGCACATGAGATGCACATGGGAATTTAAAGCACGATTGTGAGGTGGAAGGTCACACCAAGGACATTTTTCCCCGTAGATCAGTCCACTCATTGTTGTTGGATTGTGAGATATGTCATTTAAACCATGACGCTAGCCGCTGCCCATTACTAAAACACGTGATAAGGAATAAAGTTTCATGCTACTGTAAAATTTATAGGTCCATGACTCATGACATGGAATACTACCGGCTGATTGGTCAAATCCATGATGATATAGATATTGGTGTACGATAGACAGGAGTTTTGGATAACTCTAAAGGTAGGAACGAGCTTCACGATTGTGATCACAATCAGGTGCGCTATGATTGAAATGAAGGGCATTTTGAAGGTGTTCGTGGTAGAGTTAGAGGATACTATGGTGGATTTGGAGGACAAGGTTGTGGTGGTGGAAGAGGTGAGTTCCCACATGGAACATGTTATACATGCGGATCTCCTGACCACTACATGTGTGAATGTCCTTAGAATATTACATGTTCTTTCTGTGGAAAGAATCATAGTTATGAGGAATGCCCAGAATTGTATGAGAATCTTAGTAAGCAGCATAAACAAGAGAACAAAGACATGAGGATGGTTAGGACATAGTGCAATGTGGAAAATTAGTGAATGCCTAAGTTGGAACCAGAATTTGAGGCATTATAGGTAAATATCATGACATGTCTTTCAAGTCATGCGCACTAAAGAAGCATTGTAATAGAAGCCTACCATCACTAAGGAAGAGGTTCTACATGCATGGTACCCAGACCCTACCCACCAGAAGGAGCTTTATCAGGAAACCATGGAGGTAGAAATCTTCAGCGTGAAATACAATATTTAAAGGAGAAATTGTGAAATATGGAGCAAAAGAAAGCATCAGAGACGGTCCAATATCATATGGATGATTTGAAAGAAGTGTGTAAGATGTTACGTCAGGAGAATATTATTCCCTTGTTAGGGAATTGGTTAAAGGGAAACACTCCATGTGAAAGTATTGAGACCGGACGGAAGATTCTACATGTAAATCTTCCCCCTCATAGCATCGATTATGAAAAGGAAATCACTTTCGAATGATTTTTTAGATGGGAGGCTTTTGAGTAATATATTGATTAATACAAGTGCATAAGTCAATTTTCTTACCCTATATGCATGGGTACGGATGGGGAGACCTCCATTATAGCCATCCTCTAATGTATTATTCATGGCTAACTAGATTAAGGCCACTCCCATTAGAGCTTTAAAACATGCATCCATTACCATACAAGGAGCCAAGTTCACTGGAAATTTTGAGGTTTTAGCAGGTGAGAGTCGAGATAGCTTCCAAAGCACTAATAGGGTGTCCTTGGTGCTATGCAAATAATGCTAATCTTTGGTTCAACAAGGGTTATATCAGTTTTGAAAACAAGGAGGAAAGAGTTATTATCCCTTTAACATATGGAAAATATGCACCCTATGTTGAGTCCTTGAGTGAGGAAGACCTGAATAGGATTTATGTATGCACCATCCGGGATCCAGAGGTTCTTGATCCATGTAAAGAAGGAATCCTTTAGTGGGAGGATGCACAATCTATTAGTGATACTACAAGTGTTACTTGTGATAATTGGGATCATAGCACCTATGAGTTGGTAGGGTGCAAAGTAAAGAGAATATTTCGGGGACAACAAACTACGTTATATCAGGAGAATAGGTATCAAGTTGGTACCTTGTTACACTAAAGAAGGAGACCCTATGTTGTTCTGCGTGTCATGGAAGAACAATTGATAGACCCATTTGAAAGAAGGAATATGCTAGCATATACCCTACGCGGGATAGTAACATCTTTGGTGGGTGGTCCACAAGGATAATATTGTAGGATGGGATGAGATTAAGATTGCTCTTTCTACCAGGTTCTTCAAAAACAATGCACCTACTCAAATCTACACTTATCATGGTAATTAACTGTTTAGCACCACATTCAAGCAATGTGAGATACTCTGGACAGAGGGGTAGGAAGCTTTACCACCTTCACTCGGGTGCACAAGTTTTATTCCACTGTACAAGGTTGTGCGCATGCTTGGTATGTATATGTAAAAATCCATAGAGAGACTATAAATTGGTAGGATTTTATTATAGGAGTGACCCATATGTTTCACTTCTTCTCTATTAAACCTCCAGTGGAAGTAGCATTAAAGGTCATAAAGCACTTAACTATGGGGGATAGTGCCAAGGAGGAAGAACTCATTCATGAGTTATTTGATGAAGGAGATTCAGGAGCGTGTTTTGTTGAAAAAACAAAGAAAGATGCCACGTTACTTCAGCCCGCTTGCCTTGAGAAAGAAAAAGGAAAAATGGCCTACTTAGTGGATGATGAAGAAGTAGAAAATTTGGAGGTAGACCATTCAATAGGTAGGTGTGATGTGTTGGACAATGCAGACAAGACAAAACATGCCTATCATGAGCCTATGAAGACAAAGAAAGAAAATATTGGATCAGATGTTGAGCCCAAGGAGGCCATAATTAGAGACTATTGGTCATAACTTGAAGTGGCAACAATCATTGAGTTACTATAGGATTATCAAGACTTATTCCCTTGAGGATACCATGAACTAAAAAGTGTGCATAAATCATTAGGAGAAATGAAGATAAATATTAAGGAGGTGCACTCCCAGTTAGAAAGAGACCCTATAGGATGAAACCCAACTTGTGTAAAAATTCAAAGAAAAGATTGACAAAATGTTGAAGTCTGGAATAATCAAGCCCTGCATGAGTCGAGAATGGGTTACTTCGATGGTGATCAATATCAATAAATATGGTTGGATTAGGATATGTGTGGACTACGGGGAGTGAATGTTGCATGTGTGACCGATCCCTTTCTATGCCATTCACCGAGGAAATATTAGAAGGCATTGTAAGGCGTGAAATCTATTCACTTACAAATGGGTTCTGGGTATCATTAGGTTAGGATTGTACAGGAGGATAAGGAAAAGACTACTAAATGGGGTAGCTTTGCCTATACTTGTGATGCCTTTTGGTCTAAAAAATTTTCTGTTGTATTTTCACGCATAGTTGTTTAAGTGTTTAAAGAGTTTATTCACAACTTCTTATAGGTTTATTTAGATGATTGGATAGTGTATGGATTGGTCAAAGACAATTGTGAAATTTGTACTTAATGTTTTAAATATGTAGATAGTTAAGTATCTCTTTGAACATCAAGAAATGCATATTTACTACACCATTTAGAATAATGTTAGGACACATAATCTACATGGAAGGGTTGTTGGTTGATCCAATCGAGGTTGCGGTAATTATCGGCCTAAAAGATCCTACCATTCAAAGTGAGGTGTGTGGGTTCTTGGGTCATATGGGATATTATAGGAAATTCAAAAATGGGTATGCAAGTTGTCACACCTTTGGAGGAGTTACCGAAAGGAAAAGGCATGTTGTACTAGGAGAACTACTGAAGCGTGCATTCGAGACATTAAAGGAGAAGCTTCCTACCACACGTATTCCGCATTTTCCTTCATGGGACCAACCATTTCATGTACATGTGGAATCCTCTGGCATGACCATTGTAATGGTGTTGGCTCAACCGAGAGAAGGTATTATAGATCATCCTATCTATTTTGATAGTAGAAAGCTAACTCCTACGTAACATAATTACACAATTATAGAGCATGAAGATTTGTCAATGCTTTATGTGCTACATAAATTTAGATAGTGCTGCTAGCTACACCATTTATCTTTTATACAGATCATATAGCATTGAAGTATTTGGTAAATAAGCCCATTTTACAGGGGCACATATGCAAATGGGTACTCTTATTTCAAGAATTTGATTTCACGGTTGTGGTAAAACAAGGGAAAAGTAATTCTGGACCAGAACATTTATCTAGAATATAGTCAAGTAGAAGAAGCACAGGTAATTGAAGATACCGTTATCAAATTCCCTACACGGCCCGCTGAAATTAGATAACAAGAAAATTTATGCTGATTAATCAAGATAGCTTTGAGAGTTTCAAAAAAAAGCCCTTGGTATAAAGAAGAAGCCAAATCACGATGAAAAATTGAAGCCAAGAGTGAGTAAACTCAGAAAAGAAAAAGGAGCCATGGAGGGTACCATGTGTCATCTCGACGTAATTCCAAAAAGTGAGAGGGAAAAGTGAAACTCCAAAATCTCACGGGACTTCCATGCAGAGTTAATAATGAGGGGCCTGCCAAGGAAAGGGTCCTCGTATTAATATACAAGTCCTATTACAAACTCAAATGAAATGTAAAGGAGTTACGGATGGCGCCACATGTTAGCTCAATGCAATTTCAAAGGGTGCAAGAAAAGTGGAGACCTTGGGGATGTGCTTGGTCTCCACATGGAGCTCAACATAGATAGACTCCGAACCCAAAGCAGGTTGCAAAATATTGGTGATAGGTCAATTCAATATATGATTAATCATGAAGCCAACGAAGAGTTTTAAATGCTCAGATCTTTTAAAATATTGTGAGATCTGTGTGAAACGTGCGTGACTCCGAAGTTCAAACGAGCATAGATTTTGACCCATAACTCTGATTTTCACAAAGTTGGACTTTTCATAAATCTCTCAACATCCTCTACACCAAAAGAAGAGGATTTATTATTTTTAGTAAGGATAGGTGGGTGAAAATAAAATAAACATCTCCAGCTCCAATAAACTAAACATGATGTACACCAATCGAGAAATACAGAAACTGATGAAGCTTTGATGGTGATTTTAAAGGAAAACAAGCCCTGTTCAAAGAGATAGTTGGAAAGTGGTTGGGGAATGCATTTAATGAGCATGGCCATCATTCTTTCACTACTGAAAGTCATGGGATAGAAGGGGGAGTCTTTTATATGCAAGGTGTCATTGATTGCACTCATTTATTGCATCTTACAGGTGGTTGAAAAAGCAATTTTGGGATTGGAATCTTCTCTCTTTCTCATTCTATATATTGTAATATGGGTCTCATATCTAAAAAAGGAAGAAAGAAAAGGAGTCAGTTGGTTTTCTTCTCTGTCTCAGTCCCTCTTTTGTAAAAGGCAGGGGCCTAGAGCTCTAGCCTTCTTTTTGGGTTTTATAATAGAAATCTTTCCTCTTTTCTATTATAATACCATGTACAATTTTTGGAGTAATTAATATTCCCTGTGGTGTATTTTTCCATCCTTTGCATATATTTATTGTCTCTGATCTCCTTTATTTTCACATAGAAATTGTGCATCTCTATAATGTTATTACTATCTTTGAATTAGTGCTTAAGTAGTTTGAGGTAACTTTTTCTATGTGACATTCTATGGACTATGGCACAAATATGTTCACCCTTTTCAGTCATTCATCATTTCCCTTCTTCAAACAATTGCGTTCTCAATTGATTTCTTAAGAGGCTTGTTCGGCGCATCACCCCCGTTAATTTTTCATGTTTTGTTTCATTTTTCTGACCCTCATCTCACACTGCAAAGAAGAACCAACTTCTTTAAAATATGGAGGTCACCTTAGGGCACACATCCCACTAACCTAAGGTTTCCTACAACTCGACTGCTCATCGCAAGGATAATCATAAATGGATACCATGCCGGTTGTATATTTATATAGGTTACAATAAGTGCCATCAAAATTATAGGACATTGTTGTCTTTCTACGAATAGGTATGACACCAGAAGGAATAAAATCCTTAGCGAAGAAACAACTTGTTGTATGTGCGGCACCATATTGTTGATTAGCGGTGACTTGTACAAGTTAGGCCAAGATGAAGTATTACACCATTGTGTAATAGAACATGAACACATGAACATCATAGAAGAATCTCATGGTGGTATTGCAGGTGGCCACTATGTAGGTGATGCCACTACGTGTAAGATTTTACTCATTGGATTATGGTGGGAGACCCTATATAAAGATTATAAAGCATATTACAAGGCTTGTGATCACTGTCAGTGCCTTGGGAAACCATGTCAATGAGATGAGATGCCTTTAAGACCTATTACTAGTGTAGAACCGTTTGAAAAATGGGATATAGATTTTGTTGGTCCTATTTCACCGATGTGCGTAGGATTGAATCACGCTATATCATTACTTGCATAGACTATTTGACAAGGTGGGAAGAAGTAGTGCCTAAAAAGGATTGTACATCAGGCTACAACAGCCAAGTTTCTATGGGAAAATATTATTACAAGGTATGGATGTCCTTTGAGTTTGACAAGTGATAGGGGCACACATTTTTTGAATGAGACAATCAAAATTTTATTGGATGAATTCATGATTGCACACCATAAGACTACACCATACCATCCTTAGGAAAATGGAACTATTGAGGCTTTTAACAAGATTTTGAGCTAGACATTGACAAAAATTTGTGATGTTGGGAGAAAGGATTGGGATGATAAAAATCTACAGTTCTTTGGGAATATCACACAACATATAAAAGGTTGAACAAAGCCACACCATTTCAGTTAGTGTTTGGCATGCAAGCAGTTCTTCTTATGGAATTCATGTTACTATCTTTGCGTATTACACACGCTGAAGGTCTAGTTGATGAGAAAACATTATAAGAACAGATTGAAAATTTAATCAAGTTGGATGAGCAATGGGCAATATCATGTTAGATTCAAAAACAAGAAAAGGCCAGGCAGAAAGAATGGCATGATAGGAACATCAGGGATAAAAATCCTGAGATAGGATAAATGGTGCTTCTCAATGATTCTAAGTTCTTACGCCATCCCGAGAAAAATCAAGGTACATTGGTTGGGGCCGTATGTTATCACTCACATACTTAAAACATGTTCTTTTCAATTAGAGGTGCTTGATGGAACACTGCTACCTAGGTACTTCAACGGGAGTAGGTTGAAGCCCTACTATAAATAAGTCTTCTTGGTGTTTGTAATAAGGTAGTGTTGCCATTTAGATTAGATTTTCAATTCTATATTTCCTTAATGTATTTCCTTCTTCGTCACTATGATTTGTCAATTTAGTTGGTTTTTAATGTAATAAGTGTGTTTGTGCACTATAAGCTAATTATTATTTGAAGAATTTTTATGCGCAGAGGACTGCACATACCATTAGTGTGGGGTGGTTATTGATATCCAGGTATAGGAATGTTGAAAATAAGTGCACATGAAAGGAAAAAACTGCTATGAGTGTTATTCAAGTTGGAGAATTGTTAAAATGGATATTGCCTCTAGAAACAAGGACCATAGGTGGAGATGAATGAAGAAACAAGTATAATGCAAGGTAAGCAGAGGCCATGGGAACTACCAAGGAGGAGGGCATAGTGGCAAGGTACTCAGTGCAAGGAGGTGTGCATCAAGAGAATTATGTGGCTAGAAGGTAGGAAGGCACGCTAGAAGGTTATAACTTGGGCATGAGGATGTACCACATGGAAAGAATGAAAATGGTTGATTAATGAGAGGATTATTGGTAGGTGAAGGAGAAATAAATGCACTAAATTTTTGAAAATCTATATAAGGACGGGATGTGAGTTCATTTTTACCATTGCAATTGTGAGAATTTGAAAAGAGATAAGTGCAAACGAGCTGAGAAATCATGTTGAGGTGCGAAGAGTGTGAAACCAGATGTGGAGAGAAGATTTGTGTGCAGGAGAAGCTTGCATCCCCATAGGTGAAGGGTTTGAGAAAATAAGACGTGTTATGAGGGAGATAGGGCATGGAAATTTGAACTATGGTTTTAACTTGCTCATTAAATGGGATAGAAAGGAGAAATTTTCAAATGGCATCAAAGAAAGCACCTCCAATAGGAGTAAGAGGAAGAAGAAATTACTCCCAAGAGTAATTTCTCAAAATTCAAGTATCAGAAGGCATGATTATGGGACAAGAATGAGATTCCTACATCCGTAAATGTAAGATCAGTGATTACAATCATTGCACATTGAATAATAAGAAGGAATTACATGCATTATTGAGCACGAAAAACAAACAATTACACAACGGAAGATATGTCGGTGTACGATGACACCGGAGAGAAGTTGTTAAAGTAGATTGGGGTCTACCAGTTTACGAGCTGCCATACTTTGGAAATTATGAACTATTGTATTGATGGTTAATCGACGAGTCCATGAGGACTTCTTCTACTTCACCAAATGGAGGGTTAGAATCACAGCCCCCTTGATTTTAATAGCCACAAGACTAAGGGCCTCAGGAGTAGATCTAGAGAGTGACTTAACAAATAAAACAATGATCTTGGATACAAGGAAGAATCTAGGATATACCAAGGATCCAGGTGTGGCATGAATATTGATAAATTAAATAAGTACCTAGTGGTACAGAACTTCCCATCTTATAAAAAGTAGAATGACTAGGAAATGTGGTCGTAAGTGAATACAATGTGGTTACACGTTAAGAAAGATGTCTCAAGGAGTGGTCTACAACATTGTGGATCACATGTTAAAGATAATAGTTAAAGAAGTGTGTACAAGTGACAAAATTAGTTTTAGCACTATTTTATTGTCTTTGGTGTTTATGAAGATTGGAGTGCCCAATGGACCAAAGGAAAATATTTGGAAGTACCCCATGGAACATAAATCTCTGGCAGAAAGATTTGGTAAGTACTTATGTGAAGGGATCATGAGTGGGACATTTAAACAGATGGGTAGAGATGTGATATGACAGGCTTTGTGTGGCATTCAAAGAGGAGTGGCACATACCCAAAGAGTTACTTTTGGTGGTAGGTAAGCAAGATAGTTTGTAGTCTACCAACATTTTTACATCGTGCTATTTGCAATGAAGGATGGAGCTTGGAGCCCTTCGTGCAAACCACCATATGACTTCACAACACACCACTTCTAGGTATAGTTCACCAATTCACAGATGCGCGCTGCCTAAGCTTCATCGTAGAAAAGGTAGATTGTGATTATCACACTCGAGAAAATAATATGTATATCCGGATGGACTGCCTACATTGAGAGTATTATCTCGGATATAATAAGCAAGAAGCTGATAAGCTTAGCATTAGGGATGTTGGAGTAATGCTTATGTATATTAAACTAAATCCTAAGCTAGAGAATAATAAATATGTGGAAAATGAGTTCGCACTTCTAGGGCCGCCTAAGGGTAAGCATACAGTAGAGAATGTGCCAACTCCATAGCCTACAGAGACCATAGTAGTGGATGAAGAGGAAGATGGATGAGAAGATAGTGGTGGCATGGAGCATAGAGGACGAAGGCAACCTATGGACAAGGTAGAAACTAAGTGTGTGACTACACTACCTCAAAGTGCGGGGAAGAAGATGATGAGGACTTGGATACAATACAAGGAGAACTTTATTTCAAAAAGGTATTCAGAAGAACCAAAACCCAAGGTGTTACACCAAAGTCAGTGCATAGATCACCAAAAATCTCCCCACAGAAAGATATAATTGAGAAAATAAAAAGGAAGTTGAAGCTGATTGAGGAGGTGGAAGAGTCTGAGGAGAGCACTCGAATCTCCTACACCTCCAAAGGATGTAGAATAGCCAAAGGAAAAATAAATGAAGGATAGAGAAGAAGGAGAAAATGAGGTATATAGAATAGTGAAAGAGAATACTCAGAGCATAGCAGAACAAGCTCCAAATCTTGGTGCTCAAGTTCCTAAGGGGCCAAGATCAAAGAGGACAAGTGGAGAATATACTACACCAATCATGGGCTACTCTGAGGACACAAGTAAATTTTTTGTGCCTATTTCCAAAGCACAATGGGCCTTAAGGAATTGTATGGATGGGAGTTGATGGATGAGGACATGGCCACCGTGCGCACAAGGAAACAACTATCTTGGTCAATGTAGACACATATGGATAAACTAGACTTCGATGTCTGTGAAGAGTCCTGTGTATCTAGAAGATTGAAAAAGACACCTCATGCTAGACATATAATAATAAATCCTATTGTTATGTTGGATGAATAGGTAAGTAATGCCTTGGTAAAGGTATCAACAGAGGTGGAAAGGAGGAATGTGGATAAAGCTACAACTATTAGGGTGTTGAGGGAAGAGATTAAAGCCAAGGATGCAGAGATCACACGCTCGAAACAAGAAAAGGACTTAGAGAAAAAAAATAATGGGGTTCTTATTGGCATGGCAGAGGAGATTGGGGATCACGTCCTCCAAGAAAGACCACACTTAGAGCCCAAGGTGCCCAAAAAGTTCCCTTGGCTATGCACTATGTGTGAAATTTGGTTGATATGGTGCTTGAAGAAGGACCAACTAGGGTGCTAGTGCCAAAAGACCCTGAACAGGAGGTAGAAAGGGAAAAGGCTGCAATGATTAGAAAAATTTCATCGTACGAGGCACTGCTTCAAACCCTTCGGGAGGAGCTAAAGAAAGTGGATTGATTTTTAGAACTCTCGCTTTTTTAATTCTTTTCAAAATGTATGCAATGGATATGAGATGATAACATAATGATTTCTTTTTGTATTTCATAATGCTAATAAATGATTATGCAAACACAATGTGATCTTAAACTTAGTTTATTTTGCAATTTTTGGTACTTCATATTATCTTCATAAAACGTGATGATATAATGATACGATAAATGGATGTGCTTTCCCCACCCCTAACTACACACAACTAGTAAGATGTGAGGGCTCAACACCAAGAGTTAGAAAGGGCACAAGCTATGAAATTTGTTGAATGACAAAGTGATGAGAGAAAGACAAATATTTGACAGAACCAAATTGGGACGCTACAACCTTACCCTACCTCAAGCTACTTCATAGTTTAGCATGTGAATTTCTTTGTAGTTTATCTATAATTGGATCCGTAGATGGCCACTTGGTTGAAAAAATATGGTTTTGGGGTTTTAGAATCTTCTTGGAATTTTGAATATCTAATTCACTTTGTTTTGACTTAAGATTTCACAGTATTTGATTTAATTGTTTATGACTTTCAAATTTGTCAAAGAGACCCCCTACACCTTACCCCATGCTACCAGTAGGAAGCACGGGATTAACACCATGGAAAATACATAGGAATTTAAGGAGTTTCCTCCTTTCCCAACCCTACATCACTAGTAAGAGATGCAAGCTCAACACTCGAAATAATGGGTAGGGAAAAAAATGTGTAAAATAATTTTTTGTTGATTTGCATTTGACTTACTTATTTGGGCAAAATATTTAGAGTATTCTTATTTCCAAAGAGATGTATATGGGATAGATGTGACACCATGAAGCTTCTAGAATAGACCATAGGCAAAAGACACCTATCCTAAGAAGAGACCAAAAGTAGAACCAAGTATGCAGGCCTTGGTATGGTTACTGTCAAAACTTTGTCTTATCTTGTTTGGATTGATAAATGATTTAGGAATAGTTGATGATACTATGAAGGTTTGAAGAGACATGATTCGAATGTTTTGCCAATATCCTCAGAAGTTTTTTTAGAAATTTCTATAAGAATAAGCTCCTTGATCACACTTTTCACAAAATGAATGAACAGATGAAAATGCAATGCAGATGCAATAATGTACATATGAGAATGTTGATGGATCATGCGTAGTACCTCTTTAGGTGAAGAGAGTTTATGGATTCACTAAAATCCTCACATTCCAAAGGCAAACAAGTGGAATGCACCATTTTTATAGTCTTTGACTACTTGATATGGACCTAACCATCTAGGTCTGAAATTTCTTCCCTCACTAGTCTTCTTGTCTATTCGGATATCGAGTCTTAATACCAAATATCCTTCATAAATTTCACATTCGTACACCTTCTTATTGTATTCTTTGAGCCATACGGCCAGCGTACAACTGTTTTCATTGCTCAACATTCAGTCTAGCTTCATCAAAACTTTATAATTTGGAGAGTAAAGCTTATCGATAAACCTCCTCTCTTAGGATCCCATGTAGTGAATTTTGGAGGCTGGGTATTTCAACTTCAAGTGGAAGAACCACCTCAGCACTAAATACTAAGGAAAAGGGGTTTCCCTGTTGGTTTTCTAACCAAATTTTGGTAGGCCCACAAGGCCGGAAAAAGCTTTAGGTGCCAATCTAGTTTATTCTCCTTAACGATTTTTAGAAGAATGGACTTTAAAGTCTTATTAGTAGCCTCAACTTGTCTCGTTAGCTTCGTGGGTAGTAGAGAGAAGCCATGTGATGGCTTATTTTGAACTTTGTACACAACTCATACACCTCGTATTTTTGAAAGATGTGCCATTATCAGAAATAATGACCTGTGGCACCCCATACCTACAAATGATCTAGTTCAGGATGAACTTAGTGATTACAGAGCCAGAACAGTGGTAAGGGGCATGGCCTCTACCCACTTGGTAAAGTACTGTGGCCATGATTATGAAATTATGGCCATCTGTTGATGAGGGAGAGAATTTCCCTATTAGATCTAGGCCCCACGTGGAGAAGGGCCATGGAGTTTTGATTGGTTGTAAAGCTTGTGTCGGTATGTGGATCTCATGGGAAAACTCTTGACACTTATGACATCTGTGCACAAACTCTACCACATCATGCTCTAGGGTGGGCTAGAAATAGCCCATCCGATGTATCTTTTGGGTAGTGGTATGGTCATTGAAGTGACCCCCACATACCCCATTATGTGACTCGTAAAGAATATTTTCAGATTCTTCGGCGTTAAGACATCTCAACAACATTTTGTTAAAGACTCTTTGGTAAAGCACATGTTCCAGGATAACATACTTAGTGGAAATGATGCATAACCACCTTCTTTGTTGTGACGTTGCCCCTTCCGAGTAGGTGTTATCCATGATGAATTTGATAATTTCAATGTACCAAGGGCATACAAAGATAGGGGGCCTGGTTTCAACAAAATATACACACTCATTGGGAAATTCTAAGTCTACCAAATCACCCCCGTCTAATGGATTATTAGCCAACCAATCTGCAATGCTTTGATCCTTAATGGATTTTTGATTTACAAATGTTAACTCGAACTCACCCATTAACGTAATGAAACACCTAGCCTTTTTAGACAAGGATATCTACATGATGAATGTCCCTAAGTGGTCTAACTTGATGATGACCCTTGTTTCTTGATTGATCATATAATGTATTAAGCAAATGGATGCAAAAACTATGGCAAGGCATTCTTTTTCTGCCTGCATGTGGTGTGTATCATAATCAAGTAACATTTGATTGATAAAGTAAACCGCTCTTTCTCACTTATCATCATCCTCTTGAGCCAACATATATGCAAGCAAAATGTCTGTATCCCATGAATATAAGATCAAAGGGAGATCTGACCTAGGTGGCATTAGCGTGGGAGGGGACAACAAGAATCATTTAACTACCTTGAAGGCCTCATCGCATTCCTCCGTCCAATCAATGCTATAATATTTCTTCAACAAATTGTTGATTGGATGAACAGTGAAGGTCAAGTCAAGGATGAACCTTCATATTGCACCGAGTTTCCTAAGAAAATATCTAATACCAGACTTGTCTGATGGAAAAACCATTTCTAACATAGCCCATATTTTGTCTTGGTCAACATCAATCCCTCATGAAGATATAATGTAACCCAGAGCTTTCCGCCTGTTACACCAAATACACATTTTTCCAGATTTAATGTGACACCATACTCAATCAAGCGCGAGAGAATGATATGAAGCACCTCTAGGTGATCACAATGCTTCCTAGCCTTGGCCAATAGGTCATCTACATAGGATTCCACAATTTTATGAATAAGATCATGGAATATGTAGGTCATTTCTCATTGATATGTAGCACCAACATTCTTAAGACCAAATGGCATGATGACATAATAATAAGTTCTCCAAGGAGTTATAAATGTAGTTTTAGCTTGATCCTCAATAGAGATTTTGATTTGATTATATCCCGAAAACCCATCCATGAGAGACAACAACTTAAATCCAGCTATCACATCAACGATAACATCAATGGATGGTAGTAGGAAATCATCCTTAGGAAAATCCTTATTAATGTCCCGGAAGTCTATGCAAATATGAATCTTTCCATTCTTTTTGAGAACAGTGGACAATGTTAGATACCCATTGTGAATAATCGACTGGCTTGATAAATCCTACCTGGAGAAGCTTCATTACTTCTTCTTTTACCATAAGGGCCACCTTTGGCTTCATAGGTCTTGATTTTTGCTTAATTGGTTTGATGTCCGGCTTAGTGATAAGATTGTGAACTACGATGTGTGGTGCAATTCCTGTCATTTCCTTGTAACTAAATGTGAAGGCTTTTCGATGTTCCTTAAGGATTTGGGTATGAATTTCTACTTCCTTCAGAGTTAAAGAGGACCCTAGTTTTAAGATTTTGGTTCCTTTTCCATTCTGATGTTTATATCAATCATTCCCTTGATTAAAGAGGTGTTAACCTCCTTAAACTTAGGTGGGGCTAGAGGAAACTTCAAGTTCCCTTCTTCTTCTACCTAATAAATCTCAAGATCCTTTCCTGGAGAGGTATCAGTCATTAGATTCCCAAAATAATAAGAGGAACGTGGAATTAGGGAAAGGTCTACCTCGTGACAAGTAAGATGCAGCTCCGCCAAAGTGTTTAAGTAACTTAAGGTTGACTCATCCTCATCAATAGGGTCCGAAGAGTCAAGCTGGTCCTCAGCTTCCACGTATGTCAACATTGACATTACTAGCACTTTACGAATCAAGGATTCAGTGTGGAGTGAAACCGTGAAGTTGGTGTCTTATAAATCACTACTTGGGGTGAAGCGTGAGGTGGAAGTTGCTATAGAGTCTTCTAGAAGGTTTTGTTCACATGGAACTACCTCGATTGATATAAAATCAAACCCCTTAGTTAGGCCCAACACGACGGTTTTGTAGAGTTGTAAGTGTTCAGCCCTAGTCTTGTATACCTCAGATACCTAATTTGTGACTAGCTGTGAATTTCCCAACACCCTAATATTGAGGATTCCCATTCTCTTAGCTACAATGAGACCTAATAGGAGAGCCTCATACTTATCCCCATTATTTGTGCATTTGAAATTCAATTTGAAAGCAAAAGGTAAAACCCTTCCTTCGGGTGAAGTAAGGATTACGCCCGCCCCAACACCAAAGCAACACTTGGCCCCATCAAAATGGAGGGTCCAACAATTACTCGGAAAGACGGATGTTGAGTCATCATTTGTAAGTTCTCCTTTTATCTCGGTTACATCCACCATGAAAACCACATCTACTGGAAGGGAACCAAGTCCCAAAGCATGTCCCATACCCATGGAATCAAAGGGGAGAAGGATAGGAAAATCCTTTTCTAATAGCTCAACAATATTTTTGTAATTCCTAATGATACCATCTCTATGACAACATTTTCATCTTTGACCTCTGGAATACCCTTGATCAAGCCCATAACTTCTAATTTTGTTGTGAGAACCAAATTTTCTTCTAGTATGGAGCTTCTTTGGTTTGTTCAATTGGTTGGTAGGAAGTTTGAATTCAAAGTGGACCCCTGGCGTTTTCCTCAAGTTGGCCAAATGTATATCAAAGGATTTGGATCTCCTTGAGTGACAAATACTTTCCTAAATGTAAGAATCGACTTATTAGAATAGGGTAGAGGGGATTGCTTTCATGTAGTAGATCCAAAATTCCCAAGGATCATATTATAGTTGGTTTCATGATCTATAATATAAAACTCAGTAAGCACCATCTTGGGCCCAAGAGTGAACCGTAAAACTATGGTTCGATCGAGGTTACCTTAAGACTATCATAGCCCAACAATGTGTTTTGTGTCGAGGAGCAATTAGTCTCCCCATATCCTAACTTCTGAAGAAAAGATAAGGGTACTATATTAACCGATGCCCCATCATCGATCATTGCACATTTCACATAGTTTTTGTAGATCCAAATCTGTAGAAAAAGGTCGGATCACCTCTACGAGCTATTTCAACATCCGTATGCATCTTGTTTATATCAAATACAAACCCAATATCCCTTTCGAGTTTCCCTGGAGGGAAAAAGTCAAATTTTATATGGTTCATTTGTGCCTCTAGTGAAGGGGTAATGTTAGCCAAATGGACGAGACCAAGTGATTCCAAGAGAGTGGCTTGATGAGCAGGGAAATTCTTCAATAGATCTAAAAAGGAAATATGTGAAAAGGTCTTGGTTAGATCACTGATCAAATCATAAGCTCCTACTGGCTTGCTTAGCGTGTCATGAACACTATCCGACACAATCGGATAAATCAAGATTGGTTGTGAAGAATAGTCTCTAGCTCTTGTTGTAGCATTAATTTGGGGTTCAACATCTAACTCAACCAAACCTACAATCTTCATTTGTTGATGACCATCCAAAGGAGGTGCCACCTGTGGGTTTGACGAATTTGAGGCTTCATGATCATGAGTCCCTATTACAATACCTTTATTCAAACCATTAGGATCCAGTCTACCATCCTTTGGATGCGTGGGGAGAGGATCGTTGAAGATTCCCAATGGTGTGTTCTGTGGAGACATTGGTCCCATATAGGCATTTTGACTAGGTGCAGTTGGGTTGGCCAGAAACATGTCGACAAATAACTGTCTTTGGTCTTTTGGCAAACATTGTAAAAACTTATTACAATCGTGATAGGTTCTTGCGTCTTGTCCACAGACCTTATGGAAACCACAATATAGGTCAGGATCATAATCCCCTGGCCTTTGGTTTGTTCCTTGATTTGGTCCAAAACCATGGTTGTTGTTTGGTTGTTGACTGTTATAATTAACACTTTGTAACCCTTGCCCCTGGTTTTGGAATTGGTTGGGGTATTGAATAGGGCTTGGGGTTGGCATTTGTATTTTTGGTTGAGGCTATTACTATTGTTAGGGACAATTAAAATCCACAACGTTTACCAAGGGTGAGAAATTTTTGTTTCTCTGATTATTTCCATTGTTATTACCATTATTGTTGTTATTCGTTACACTGTACCGGTGGGATTAACAACATTAGGATTTTTGAGCTAGTTAGTTACACCGTCGCTCATGACTCCATGATTCTTATTAAGGATCTTTGATCCTTGATTGTTATTTGTATTGTTGGAGTAACCGGGAGTGCTTTGAGCAAGGGTAACTAACTTCACATTTTATTCATAGGTCTGACGACACAATGTCGATGGCCGCTTGGTAGATCCAAAGAGCACCCTCTATCACCTCTTCATAGCTCCTTAGTGGTAAATTTTAAACCTCTTCCTTCGTCTCTCTATTGAGTGAGTGAAGGAAAAAATCACAAAGTTCTGTTTGATCCATGTTTGGAGCACTTATGGAAGAGTAGAGAACATGTCACCACCTCTGAATGAAGTGGGCTGCAGATTCATTATGTTCTTATTTGATATGAAGAAATTATTTGATTCCTATTCACAAAAGCTTGTTCATATCAAAATATTTGATAAACTCTAACACGAGTTGTTTGAACAAGTGTATTGAAGCCTCTGGTATCCTATAATACCAGTCGAGAGCAATACCTTCAAGTGTCTTAGGGAAAATCTTTACAATGACTGCATCCCATGGGAGCAGCTCTCGAATGGCCATTGCATAAGCCTTGATGTGGGAATTTGGATCGCCCTCCCCTTTGAACTTTGGGAGATCAAGAAAGGGTCTTGGGAGCATGACTGCTTGAATGGAGAAATCTAGGGGTTCTTTGAGATATTCAAAATAAGTCCCCATTGCATATGTTTCCACCATCAAGACCCTTGTTGGGGAGGTGGGGGCTGCATTGGCTGCTGAAATGGGATAGCATAGACATTTTGTGGGGGCGTATGACATCCCCTGTAGTTGTCCATATGGACCTAGGTAGGTGTACATGTCCCCTTGTGGAGATTTAGAATACATGTGTATATAAGGGGGTTGATTACCTTGATATGGAGTTGAAGGCATGAAGCTGGGAACATCACATTTTTGAGAGATATATCATTTAAGAATGCACCTCGACTGGTTCCTGTTGTAGATATCCATATGTGGCTTGAGGATGGATACCCAAGGTACCCTTCCCAGTTAACAAGTCCCCTGGTTTAGAGTATTCATGTAGAATGGTGGATTTTGTGCAGCCGGTACTTGCCCATAGTTCTGTGGGTAGGAAGGAGCCCATGCTTGCCCCCGTATATGAATTTTGCATATTCGGGCAAGCTCTAACTCTTTGAATTTATCAACCAAAGCTGAAATGACATCACCTGTTGATGGGGTGGTACCTTGCTTAGATACCTTTGGTTGAACCCTTGGAGGTTGTTGAGGAGTATGATATCCTACTATGAATTGTTCATGATGTTTCCACCCCTCATTAGTTATATTATCAGTTGATGGTGGGGTAGCGCTATTGTTTTAAAGCAAGACATCACCTTGTCCTTGTAACCTATCGAAAGATTGGTTCATTTGTTGGAATTGCTTCTCACTCCTAGCATATCATGCTAAATACTCCTCATCGAGATGGGGGAGTTGATCAGATTGCATGGTAATGGGATGTGAAACAATACCCAAGGAGATGAACTCACTTCACTAGTGAATGTCATGTTATTTGAACTTGATTGTTCAAGAGGATAAGTTTGAGTGACTTGATCCAATTCTTCGATGTGTACAAAAGAACCAACATTGGTTCCCTGAAGTAGAGGGTTTTGAGTGGATGAGTGGTTATCTACCCATGTTGAAAGTGAAGGTGATTGTTGTGGGATATTTGATTGGTAATGGTACATGTTGAAACCCAAGATGGGTCAATTGTAATCATCATATCCTGACATATTTGGGGGTATAAGAATACCCATATAATAAAAGATGGATGAAAGAGGAAACACTTAGAGACTAGCTCTCTACATCGGGTTCACCAATTTTTATGATAGAAAATCAACACGTGACCTTCTTCAAACCTGAACTCCCGAGGTCGTGCCGAGACATCCGGTGTGGAATTGAAATGGGAGTGAAGTGAAGGTGATGGAGATGATCAAGCTAATTAGGTAACTATATGTCTTCAAAAAGAAATAATGGAATATGTGAATCTAAGGCAAAGAATGCTCTCCTAACCTGAAGGGGTGTAATGGTATTGTCGATATGATAGCTACTCGGAGAATCCAATCAATGTCTAGTTCTGCCAAGATTCTATTGATTGGTTGCGGAATATGTGGAAAGTAACTTGTAGGTGCCTTGTATGGGTTCCCAAACAAGGTCATGGAAATTGAGACAAGAGATGTAGTGGACCTGCAGGAACTAAGGGTGATTTTATAGTCTCGTCTAGAAAGTCTTAGCTTGATCCATTGCTATATTCAACAATGAAAGTTGTGTAATAATATCGGGTGGAAGCGGTGAAGATATGAATACCAATGTGCATAGGCTAGTGTCGATATCTAACTATTTAGCAGACCATTGGGTTACAAGACCGGTGGGTCACAACCAAAGACTCGTTGAGGTCGAGGCCCCTGTATGGTCATGCATGCAATAAAATCCTATTTCTAGGAGATTCCAAAAATCGTAGGCTTGATTATAAGCTATGTTCAATGTCTCCAACCTGTCTTATTTTCTCGTGTGTGTCACAGTGTATGTAAGATTGTTAAGAAAAACTTGTGTCAATGTCGCTTATTAGCTCGGCCCATTGGGTTGTGGGACCATGGGATCACAATTGTAAGTATTTTCGATTCACGGACCTTTGATGGTCATGCAAGATGAATTGATTTATTTTCAAGTAAATAAACTATCTATAAAAGGAAATCTAACCTATGTTTTTGGTGTTTTCTCAATATATCAGAACAAAGTAGTAAAATAAGCTAATCTATGGAAAATAAATGTTTTTATTCTTTTCTAACTTTTAGACAATGCATCTAATCTAATAAACTAATTAAAAATAAACAATTATTTGAATGTATCTAACTATTTGTGTAGATGTGTGAATCTAAACCTAAGATCTATTCTAATTCAAGAAAAATCTTCCCAACCCTACCTCAGAAGTGAAGAAAAAATCATGGCTCTAACAGAGCTATTTTTTCCCAAAGCTTCCTTAGAAATTTTGAAGAGAAACTTCCTATTGACTTGATCTACTTGCAATTATCTAGCTAATTGAAATGAATTGTTTCTCTACTTTATGTGATATGTAATTGATAATTTGACAAAACAAAGTAAAAAAATACATAACTCGACTGGAAGAGAAAGAGATTTGGAAAATCTAGTAGTATCAGTTGTTTCACCTAATTCTTAGACATTTCTTTGAAAGTGACGAAACAGATAGGGTAATGGGTGTAGGAGGAATGCCTATTAAAATGCTAGTTGTTGGGTTGTTGCACACGTATGACTTCGAATGCACAACCGATCATGAGTGTTTCCTTTTGGATAGAGGAACTACCTGAAATGGAACACAAGACCACCAGAAAGAGTTAAACAATATGTGTAGTGAATTACCTAGCATGTGCTAGATATAGGAAGTGTGATACTTCCTAGATGGCTATCAGTCCACTATTTAAAACAATTTAATGTTGGTAAAGAAGTAAATCCTATTGTAATTTGAAATGATTTAGGTATCTCACTTAAAACACAATAAGAAATATCTAATCTAACATGCTAGGTTAAGATAAGATCCGAAGGTCAAGTAATTGGTTTTGGGTCTTTACAAGTCTAATAGAGGTTTTAGGCAGGTCACAAGTGAATAAGGGTGATGTGGGAATAGGTGGGTAAGTCATCATTGAGTGTATTGATAAATATAGAGATCGATGCCGGTTAAGGGTGACCGATGCCGATTGGAAAGAACTAGGTGCTTAAGATTACTTATGGAATACTGGGAATACCACAGAATGAGCTCTAGATCTCCCTTATGATTACACAAAGGACTTGGTTGGCCGGAACGAGGTATTAGGCTATTTGGACGGGATTTGGTGAGGTTTTAATGGGTATGTGGAGGGGTGAGTATTAAAGGAGGTCAATGGGTGGCTAGGAGAACAAAGGATGAAGATACAATGATTAAATGAATGAACCAGAGGAGTAAACCATTCCACTTACTTGAAATATGGTTCTGGGTACCTGTGAGTGATGAATGAAGGTGTTGGTAAGAGGTTGAATGTTGTTGAGGATCACCAAACGTTGGAAAGCTTCTGTATGGGCTGCATGTGCATTCCTTTTTCTTGGTTGGATCAAATCTGTGTTGGGTGGTCACTGGATGGTTGCCAGGTGAATGTTGGATGTCTATGCAAGAGAAAATGCTTGATCTCTTTCCTTCCATGCGTGTTCTTGAGAAAATGGTTCTCAAAAGATGTGATATATCTCAAGGATGTGCCAATGTTTTTTCCAACCTCAAAAATAAGGTTGTTTTGGGGATTAAAATGTGACCGATGGTGGTTCCGGCTTTATCGGTGATGGTTAGGGTAATCGGTGTTTGGTCAAGGCAAGATTTCCTAGGTTTATTAAACTAGGCAGATCCCCTTGATTTTTTGGGATCTCGTGTCACTAACCAGTGGATTAGGATGGAATATTATTGTAAACATGCGGGAATGTGGTTAGAGGGAATGTAGGCATTGATTTTTAGGGTTTGGATAAGTCTTAGTTAGTTATGGCAACTTACTAAAAATAGGTCTTAGGGTGAGTTGGCTTGGTGAGGTGTCTAGGTGAGGTGTAAGTGTGGGCATTATCTAAATTAAGATATTTAAATAATAAATATGGTGAGGATAATGAATTAATTTAATTAAATTAATATTAGTGGGGTGAAGGGGGCATGACTAGGTGAATGTGATGAAGGTATTTATTTGTCGAGGGACCAAAGGGGAGTGTGACCTAATTTTAGTGTCTACATTTTGCCCCTTTTTGTTTCATAGCTTGTATTAGTAAGTGACGCTAACAAAAATAAGATGTGGTTGCCCCATGTGTGGGTGAAGGTGATCCCCCTCAAACCAGAACTGACGAGGCAAAAGGTAGAATCAGTGAGTGGTTTGATAAAAGGTAAATGTGATGAAAAGGAAGGTGGGTAATAGGGGAAAAAGGAGAAAGGTATACTCGGGTAATCTAGGTAATGGGTCAGGGTCAAAGGTAGTAACAGTCAAATGCACACACATGTATAAACTGTAACATGCTACTAGGTTGAAGAGCAGGAAAACTCTACATTGTCTAAGGTCGATATGTTTATCCAAACAAAGTCAAAGTGATTTCAGTATCAAGGTATAGGATATGGTCGAAAGCATGACATAGGTTAGGTGCAAGAACATTTAGGTATGTTTCAAGTACTCCCAAGATAGGGTCAAGATAAATTATCATGGTAATAGGCTAGGTAAGGTCGGTAGGTCAACAACACAGGTAATAGTGCCGCAAGGTATAATGAACACATGAGGTCAAAGGTCACTAGCAATGGTCCAGGTCCAAATATCTAGGTCATGGCGTGGGTAAGGCTGAGGTATGGGTAAAATAATGAGTCCCCAAAGGAGGAAAAAGGTAGGTAGTAAATGATGAGGTCAAGAGGGTGAGGTAAATAGTCAAGGTAAAGGTTGGGTGAGGTAAATGGTTAGGGTAAAGGGTAGGTGAGGTAAATGGTCAGGGTAAAGGGTAGGTGTGGAAAAAAAAGGAGGGATAGGTGGGGTAATAGGGTAAAATTTTGGGTTTTGTGCAAGAGAGGGTGACCAATGCTGGTTAGGGGTAACCGAGGCCAGTATAGTGCAACCGACCATGGTAAGGTAGGGCACATGACTGATGCCAGTGAAGGTTAAACCGACATCGGTTAGGTCGGGTTTGTTATAAAAATCAATCTATGTTTTTTATTATTCATTTGTCATATAGCAAATTGAGAAAATTAAAAGAGAGAGAGAAAAGAGGGAAAAGTGTCTAGATGGAACAGAGTGTTGATTTGGTGGTTTGAATGGCGGGTGATTCATTGGTGAGAGCGGGTCCACAGGATCGGTGTGTGTGATTCAATCGGTTTGAGACGTGGGTAGAGATTTGGTGATGGCAGAGGTCGGAGAGGGATCAGGTGGGACACTAGTGCAAAGTGGCCAGACGTGCCACCGTGATGACGAAAACATGATGAGGTAAGCATCCAACTCTAGTTGTATTTGGTTAGATAGATTAGGTGATTTACAAATTGGTTTTTTGGTTTTTGTTTTGGGTGGGGGAAAAAATAAAATTTGGAAATGGGAGGGTAAAGTGGGTAAAATAGGAATGGGGAGAGAGATAAGTGGGAGAAGAGGGGAGGGGATGAGGTGTAAGGGGAGGTGTAGGTGATTTTAGGTGGGTAAAAGGGTTAGGGTGGGAAGTTTTTGAGAAAGGGGGGTTTGGGGGTCGTGGGTTTTCACCGCTATAGTGACTAGCGTCTATCGAGCCGAGCTAGCGTCGGTAGGGTTAAGCGGTATCGGCCACAAACAGTGATCGATTGGTTTAGGGGTGACCGGGGTTGGTTAGAGAGAACCGGCACCGGTTAGGTTTTGGAGAGAAAGGGGTCAAAAGTGCCATAGGTTGGGTGATTGAGATGGGTAGGGGTAAAATAGGGTGTTGGAAAATGATAGGGGGAAAGTATGGGTGTGATAAATGTAGATTAATGTGTTGTTTGTATTGGATGTAGGGGAGAGATTAGTTATGCATGTGGGACAAGGTTCCACCCCTACTTGTGAAAGTTTTACAGCGTAATGACCCTTGAGGAGCTGCGCAAAGCATGTGGAGGAGATGGGCCCGAGTGGGGTCTGACACTATCGGCATGCGGTTCGGACCTAGTTTGATGGTCACGCTCATCGATAGATGGGATTTTGTGACCAACACATTCCACCTGCCAATGAGTGAGATCATTGTCACCCTAGAGGATGTGTTTAGGATTCTGCGGCTACCCATATTGGGTACAAAAGTCTACTCTATCTCCTCCGAGGCCTCGGAGGAGCTGATGCTGATGGTGTTTGGAGAGGGGATGGCTGAGCTAACATTCCATAGTGCCAGCATTCACTATGGAGAGATGTACCTAGCCCATCCGGAGGAGACGAGGCTAGTAGTTCTATTGATGGAGGTGTGCTACTTTACACTACCAGATGTAGAGGGAGGGCATTTCCCCGATCATTGATGGGGTACTCCACAACATGATGATAGAGTAGACCCACTTTTCCTAGGTGCCAACATTCTTGGTGTAGCTATATAGGGAGTTATGGGCATATGGGTGGCTGTGTAGGTTCAGCCTGTGTTGTACCTTTTACTTCATTGTTGGGCTTATGAGCACATAGTTTGTGTGCAGCCAGTAGGGATGCCTCGAGTAGATGCATTTCCACCGAGATTGGTGTGGGTGGGGTATAGGCGATGGGTACCTGCTATTGGAGAGTGGAGATCAGATAGGCCCACACATGATGTCACCTATTTCTGGTGTTTATTAGAGGGGTTGTCCGGAGTGGACATCATGTGGAGGTTTATATGGGATTCCCATCATATAGGCATATTCATGATGAGCTAGCTAAGCTCCAGCTATTGAGGTGGATACAAGGTCGTTGTGCCAGAGAGCATGAGATGATCTCGGCTGACAGATTTAGGTGCTAGTTTGGGCTGCTATAGGACATACCTCCGCCCTTCCCACAGTATAGGAGAGACAACGTGGAGAGGCACTTACCTCTACCACAACCGACAGTGCCCACAAGGCAAGAGGAACAAGTAATGGATAGGTGGATTGATGATGCCGGGGTCACAGACAGGTATAGACAGTGGTGGGTGGCTCATTTACAAGCCATACCACCCAGACTGGGGCAGCCTGATCTAGCCATCATCACAGTGTAGAGAGACGCCCTATAGGGGCATGTGGCTACTTTGATTACCTAGTTGGGTATGGTGCAGACACAACTAGTGAGCTCAGAGGCAGAGGTAGTGGAGCTACATGTACAGGTGAATAGTCCATAGGCTCGAGATGGCCGGGGTGGGGATGGAGACAGAGATGAGGATGATGGTCGGGTGGCAGCCTTACAGGCACAAAGACAGAGTTACAGGCTAGTTGGCCATAACTCAAGATAGATTAGGGCTTTGGGCCCAAATCGCACAAGGGCAGATGGCACCACCACGAGCATTAGGACAGTGGTCCCAGTTCATAGGTAGGAGTGGGACAGGGTCCCACATGATAGGTACAGGGGCCAAGGCCTATGGGGCCACCATAGACCATGCCTATATCCAAGTTACGAGA
The DNA here is from genome assembly GCA_018340775.1 of Taxus wallichiana var. yunnanensis. Taxonomy (NCBI): domain Eukaryota; kingdom Viridiplantae; phylum Streptophyta; class Pinopsida; order Cupressales; family Taxaceae; genus Taxus; species Taxus wallichiana. The sequence continues at coordinate 490,278,322 of CM031242.1, forward strand.
TGCCCTCGGTGAGGCTAGATACTACTAGGATCAGTTGATGGCGGCCGGGATAGACTTTCTATCCTATGGAGAGTACTGGGCACAATAGGATTTGAGTGAGAGGACTAGATCCTACACTCATAGTGTAGAGAGCATAGGGGGCCATTGAGCTCCGAGGCCAGATCATGGAGAGGCCACTAGCTCATGGAGACCAGCTCTAGGTGAGGTGCCAATAGGGACCCAGCCACCACCTATGATGGGTGGGGAGATGTTAACAGGTCTCTAGATAGGGGTTGAGGAAGTAGAGGGTACAAGTGATATAGATATGGAGGATATCTGCCGAGATGCCTGATATATGGCTCCTAATTTTTGATGTATTGTAGTCATTTTTTGATATATATCGGCCTACGTGTGCCGAAGATAGTGAGGATGTATGAGAGTTTTTGTATATTTTGAGCATATACCAGCTGCTCGTGTGAAGAGATTTTGTATTGGTTTATTATTTTATTGTATATGAGACCGGCTTGTATGCCGATGACATTTTGTATTGAGTATCGGCCTATGTGCCGATGATTTTGAGATGATGGACATGATTGGATATCCTTGTACATTGTATTGAGACACATATTTATTTATATGATGAGATGGATGAGATGCTTGATTTGTTTGTGTTTTAATTAGAATTTTGATTTATTGTTGTGATATGGATGGAAATTAGGTGAATTAGGCATGGACCGAGTCAGTCATAGGTATGGATCGAGTTAGGTTTATTTGATGGAGTTAGGTTTATTTAGGCATGGTTGAGTTAGGTTTGTTTAGGCATGGATCGAGTCGGAGTTTGGTTAGACATGGTTGAGTTAGGTCTTTTTAGGCATGGTGGAGTCAGTTTGTTTAGACATGGTTGAGTTAGGTCTCATTGAAGTTGTGATTCATTATTTTATGTAATGAATGATAATATGGGTCATGTGTGAGATGTGTTATAATATACGCATGATGATGGTAAAGAAATGGTAGTCATAATAAATGTATGTTGTGATGAGGATTAAAATGTGAAGCAACTTGTTATGTATGTGGTTTAATTTCCAATTTGGGATATAAAAAGGAAACTAAGTGGGGTATGATGTAATGTTCGGAAGATGAAAGATGAATTGTTTAGGGTAGAGAGTGGTCGAGCTAATTTCTAAGGGCCCCATGCCCTCAGAGTGCTGCCTACATAGTCCTAGTGAAAAGGGACCTCAGGCCAATGTAGTTCTCCACTAAGCTAGGGAAGAATATGAGGGGGTATGAAAATGAGTTGGTAGGTTTTAGGCATGTTGTGGGTTTAGGTCTGTTAGGTGTGTGTGGGTTATAGGTAAATTGGTATAGGTGATGTTGATTATGGAAAAGAAGAAGATACCCAGAGGTAAGCATCGAGGACCAAGTCATGTATAAGGTAATAAAAAGTGTAAATAACAATGGTTAAAAGATAAGAGATGGTAATAAAGCCACCTGATTAGTTAGGATCATACTGAGTAGATCATACCTTGGAGGAGGTGATGAATGTAAGACCCTAAAGACATTGTATGATTGATTGTTCTAAGGTGAAAAGTAGTCACATGATCACCAAATGTCTTGGTTTCCAAGAGGTCCCTTGAGGCGGTAGGAAATGGGAGTGGGAATGGTGAGAAAGGTGAAAGGTGGTTAAATTTATATGGTATGAGGTAGTATGCTTTTCAGGAAAGAGATCTCGAGGTCACAATGGGCAAGTCCATGACTTAAAAAGTTTTCTGTTTTGACTTGTATTTGAGATAGACTGATCGATGTGGGAAGTCTATATGGGATGAGGAATTTAACTCCTTGAGGTCTTCGTGAAGCTGATCGATGCGGGAAGCTTCCACTTTTTTTTAGCTTTACATAGTTGTCCTTCGAGGGAGTAGTCTATTTACAGCAGCGATTGCTAAGAGGAAGATGTCCTTTTGAGGGAGTCATCTTTTTGTTAGAAGTTTGACTCAAGGAGTTGGGTCCCATGTGAAGGCTTTGAAGTCATGGACAAGACCAAGGTGAAGAATAGGACTCTTGTTTAAAAATAATGGTGAAACGACCATGGGATCTCATCTAAAGGTAGACGAAAAGTATCCATGAGAATCATGTTATGTGCAGTGCCGTGGTACACATATTCAAGAGAAGATGACAAGTGATATGTACTCATATGATTCTTGTTTAATCGTTGGTGAGGTGTATGTGTAGACACCTATAATTACACCCAAGTAATTTAAATACTTAAATTGCGCTAATTATCCCATTTCTCGCAAATCAACGACATATCGTCAAAAGCACTCATTTTCCCTCATATCATAATTAATTAATTACAATACGCTAATTTATTAAGTCACCTACCCAGCTAATAGCCTAATTAACGACCTTCCATTAATTATCACTTCTGTATCTTGATTAATTAATTATTATTGATTAATTAGTCTCCCCTTCATTTAAAGTAGTAAATCAATATTAAATTGATTTAATCCCTTTCTAATAGCCTAAATCACACTAATATTCTTCTAAACGGCTTCTATAATCTTACACCTACATATTAATTAATCACCTTTGATTAATTAAAATACCCCCAACTCCCATGACTTACTAAACATGTATTAAACCCTTCTAAAGTAAGGTTACCTTTAATAAAGAAACCTTATCCATTCCTAATCATGTTTTACCTTTATCCCACATTCATGAGAATGTGTTGAATCCTTTATCCTTTGGGCTATATAAAGAGCCCTCCACCTACCTTTTTACTTACACCTAAAACTTCTTAAGAGAGCAAATGCAAAGCATATAGCAAAGAGACTAAGAGCTTGCCTTTTGTTTTCTTGAGAGGTCACCATTGTTAAGAGCTAAAGCTTCCTATTCTTGCATTCTTTAAGGATCAAATAAAGAAATTTTGATTTCCATTGGAGCTAAATAGGTCCATTCATTCTTGTTGGTAATCTAGGAGAGTAGAGATGTTAAAATAACATGCATAGTTTTGATCTCATGTTTTCAAAGTTATAATGTTAGTTTAGATCTTGCTTAGTTCTCTATCTTGATGGTGTTTATGCTTTGTTTTAGCTAAATTGTAGAACTATTTTAGGTGGTAGTTCTTGTTTCATTTGATTTAGCATTAAGCAAAGTATACTTGCACACATTTGGCATGCTTGGTGGGACTTACTCCATTGTCCTTTGCACTTAATTTCAAGTTTTTGTGGTTAAGTTTCATTTTTGGTTACTAACCCTCTTTTACACATGTTGATCTAACTTGTTTTGTTGAGTTTGCATGTGTTGAGTCTTCCTTGTAGGTATAAATGAGGTGAAGTGCTATCAAAATTGGAATTGATGGGAAAATTTTAAGATTTCTCCATGTTTTCATTTTTAGAGTTTACTTTTTCGACATTCTACATGTTAGTTTTGTCACTTTCTTGAAAATTTTAAATTCTTGAGCATGTAGGTTAGTGTTTGGTAGTGCTGAGTCTTCTATTTACATATTAATGTGGTGGGTTGCTGTCAAAATTTAATCTTAGTGAGAAAATTTCAAGATTTCATCATGTTTTCATTTTTAGAGCTTACTTTTTTATCATTCTACATGCTAGTTTTGCAAATTTCTTGAAAATTTTAAATTCTTGAGCATGTATGTTAATGTTTGATAGCGTTGAGTCTTCTATTCATATATTGATGTGATGGGTTGTTGTCAAAATTGAATCTTGGTTGGAAAAATTTACCCATTTTATAGATTAAGAGACATTTTTTTGACATTTTTTGAGTGCATGTCAAGTGCATACCCGTGAGCATAAGAGCATATGCGTAACCCATCTTCCGAAGGCCATAACATTTGCTCCTGAACTCGAAATGACTCCATTTTTTTGCATTGGAAAGGTATTGAAGTTAACTATGCAATGAAAACATAAATTTGGGATTTATACTTACAAAAATTACAAGTTTTTCTGCTAGTTTAAAACTGGTCATTTTCTAACATGTCTAATGTTTTGATGAATGTTGTATTTCCATGCTTCTCGATTTAGACCAAAGCATGTGTATGCTCTTCTTTTTCAACTTTTGGTGATCTTGAGAATCAAAAAAAAAAAAATCTATAACTTTTTAAAATTGGGATTAAACTTGGAAATTTGATTATTCATTTTTTGAAGGAATGAACCTTTTACAAAGCATTTTTCAATGGTCCTTTGATTTGAAGTTTTCTATTTATATATAGCTGGGATAAAGTTTGTGTATGCTCTTATCTTGCACCTTAGGGTGATCTTGAGAATCAAAAGTAACTTTAGTCTTCATTTTATAACATTTGGTAAATTAGAAACTTCATCTTTCACTTTTGGTTTAAGGGAATGAACCTTTTACAAAGTATTTTTCAATGGTCCTTTGATTTGAAGTTTTCCATTTCTATATAGTTGGGGTAAAGTTTGTGTATGATATTCTCTTGCTCCTTAGGGTGATCTTGAGAATCAAAAGCAAATTTAGTCTTCATTTTATAACATTTGGTAAATTAGAAACTTCATCTTTCACTTTTGGTTTAGGGAATGAACATTTATTAAGAATTTTGTATGGTTCATTGATTGAAAAGATTTTATCTACTTTTTGGTTGGATTATTTTTTGTGTATGCTCTTCTCTTGCATCCTTGGATGATCTTGAGAATCAAAAGCAACTCTTAATCCTCTTTTAAATAATGTGATTTTCTTGGAAAACTACTAACGATTGAGTGCAGGACCTAAAAATGCTTGTCAAAGGAAGGAGGAATCAAAAGCGAAATCAAAAACTATTAATACAATTGTGATATAGGTTGCCAAAAGGTGTTCACGGTCAAACCACACCTAATTAAACAAGATAAAAAGAACAACATATTCAAAACACTATATTGTAGGTTTTGGAAAAAGGTATGTCCCTCTCTGCTCAACTAGAACATAACCTCTTTGGCATAACACCTTAAGCTACAACAATGGGGGTGGTTCCGGGAACCCCAAAGTAGTCCACGCAAGAGGGAACCTTGTGGACAAAATGGGAAGTGCTCCATACTACTTACTTGACTAGCGATTCCTTTGTGAGATAGCATTATAGGTTGTCCGTTGTGGTAACCCCAGTGATATTACATGTAGATGCACTAGTTGCCTACTATTATTCTTGAAGGGGGTAAAGGAAATCGAGATACTCCCAAACTAGTCGAGTGTGACTTTTTGGGTAAATCGCACTCGCTCGTAGTAACTTTGTAACACCTAGGGCGAGAGAACCACCTAGGAGAATATACCTTGGCCAAGAGCCCACTTTGACCATTTTAAAATAGTTTTGAGTTGTGAAACTTCTTTTTGAGAAATGTGTGATGTATTACTTTCACCTAGTTTTTACTTGCCTTAGGGTGATGCGAAACTCTACCGAAGTGAGGCTAGAATTTTTTTGTCATTTTTCTTTATTTATTTCCTTCATATTATTTTGATACTTTGTTGATCAAAAGAGGTATGATTACCTTTGTGCTACCATTATTGTTTCTCTCACTTTTATGTTCTGTTTATGCCCATCCATGTTTGCGGTGGGTTAGTTAAATGTCTAAAGTGAGCGGAGGTGTTTTCACATCATTTGGTAGCCATTGTGATCTTGATACCCACGTCAAGATCTTCATTATACTTAGGCATGGTTCATCACCGCGGACTTCCATAGAGGAGTTAGCTTGTTTTTCTCGTATCATTACAATTTCAATATTTACGTCTTATTTCTTGTAAACTCGACATAAATACCTATATCAGACGCTTATCCCGCACACATTTTAAACTATTCCTAGCTATACTTTGAGATTTTTAGTTTGGTTCTATTATTACCTTGATTTCAAAGAGTGCTAGGTGTTACCATTTGTGTGTGTTATATCAATAACACCTCGATATCAATACTTCACTTTCTAGCAAAGTGGGTTAACATATCTTGGTGATATTGTTGTATCATTCAAGAATTGTAATTGGCACTTTTTGAGATATAGGTCTTAATCGAGTTTGAGCTCGCTCATCGTATATCTTGATTGGGAGATCGCATTGAATTCTTGTATTTACTTACGTTTTGTTCATTTCCTTGAACTTGGCATAAGTGGAAACATCTTGTTAATCATCTAGCGTCGCAAATTACTTTGAAATGTAGTCTATGAAGTAATTCATTTGATTAAGTTTTGGTACCAAACGATTGTTTCATTGGTGACTTTATCATTCTATCAGATTGGTATTCTCACACTGTTAATTTACTCTTAACACGTACATCTTGTGTTTCACTTAGGGGTAGTCATTGAATTTTGAACAAATCTACAACTTACCTTAGTGAAACTTATCACGAACACATGGCTCCCAAGATGTGTCTAGGGTTAAAGAAACAAACATATGAGGAACAACAGGTGCAAGCTTGGGAAACCTCTAATGACAAGGGTCAAACCCATTTATCAGACACGATCTAGGACCACTATTTACTACAAAAAGAAACAAAAGAAATGGTCGACCATAGTGGAAAGGAATTAGAGTCACCACACACAGACTTTGATTTTAACCCTACTCTACTAGATGAATATCTTCTTAGAAACAAAGATAGAGTGTTGGCCCGGGTCGTCGAATTAGGGGCCAAATTTCCCATCAAGAATGAACCAATACTATAAACATATGACACTATCGAGGAAGAATGCCCCATTATCAATATGGAAGATATTTTAACAGGTAGGCATGCTTCCACTTCTTACGCAGAAAATGATAAAGTGGTAGGGCATAGAATACCCTCCTCAAAGTACCACGAAGGAACAAAATAGAACTTGAGACATAAGAAGAACCTCCATGAGACGAAGAGGAGGAACCTTTAGAAGAAGAAGACACAAACCAAGTGATAATCCAACAACAACTCAGTAACCTAAGCCGATAACTAGCTTTGCTTACTTTCCAGGTACAGAAAGACACAAACAAGAACATTCAAAAGTCAAGGCCTAAGTTTAGGATCCACGAACTCCATCGAGAAAACCAAGGAGAAGAAGACATGGGGTATCATCGTGTACACGTCCCCACTTCTCCCACTAGAGAACAATTTCTTGCACAAGAAGTGCAATCTATGAAAGCAATGCTTGCGAGCATACAAGAAAGCAATATAGGGAGTATTAGGAAATACCAATATGAAGAACTATGCCCCTATCCTTTTGACAAGACAATGACCCTTCAACCCTTTCCAAAGAAATTTGATATGCCAAAGTTTGACAAATATAAAGGAAAGGGAGACCCAAGGGATCATGTTAAAGATTTCTACATGGCATGTCAAGAGGTGTCTTATAGTGATAATTACCTCATCAGACTTTTTCCTAAGAGTCTCGGAGGTCAAGCATTGGAATGGTTTACGCGCTTACCACGAGGATAAATTTTCACCTAGCCAGAATTGATGGAAATATTTATGTGTCATGTCTCGTATAACATAGAGAGTGACGTCACCATGACAGACTTGTGAGGAGAAAAATAATGCTCAAATGAGACCTTCGCCAGCTTCCTCTAATGATGGAGAGGGATAACTAGTCGCTTCCCTTGCACTTTCCCTGAGAAGTAGCTGGTCAGTATTTTTGTCCCTAATCTCAACCCAGATATAGCTTTCCACCTCCAAATGCATTGTTTCTGCACCTTTGAGGAGGTTATCGAGAAAGGGATTCAAATAGAAAAGGATCTCATTGCCAAAGGCACCCTCAAAACCCAATCTAAAGACAACCAAAGTGTCAAACCCACTGAAAAGCCGAAGATCTTTAACAAAAACAAAAACATGGTGGGAGACGGAATCACTGATTCCAAACGTGTTCAAACATCCAAACTAGTCAACCTTTTAAACTGACCAAGGGCCCAATTCAACCACCACCAAAGTGACAAAAATTCACCTCCCTCAATGAACCGTTGTCCGTCATACTAAAATAGTTGGATGTGGCCCACATGATGACCTATCCTACAACGCAACCGTTTGATGACAACGCTCCTAAACCTTCATGGTATAAGGAGCATGAATACTGTGAAATGCATCGTGTTAAAGGTCATAAGACAGACAAATGTCTGCGGCTTTGCCACTATATTCAGGACCTCATTGATAATGGGGAGATAGAGGTGGATAACCCTAGCAAAACAAAAACACCTAACGAGAAAATGGGGATTTATAAGGAACCATTCCCTAAGCATGATAAGTTGGAAAAGACAAATCCGGATCAGGGAGACTCATCCCAAACCTATAAAGCCACAAATTACTTGTATACCAAAGATATAACAATCATTACGATTTTCTTATCGATGTATTCACTCCCCTACCGATTGTGTCAATACCATCGAATCGAGGGAAAGGACTACTGTTTGTAGTAACAAGGCGTGCCCGCCTCGTGATTTCAGAACCCTCTCTATTGACCCCGCAAACTGGTAAATATAACCTTTTAGAACAACTTGAGAGGACACCTACTAAGATCTCGATCTTAGATCTTCTCAAGATATCCAATGTGCATAAGGAAATTTTGTATCAAACTCTTCAGGGGTCGGGAGTGCCTTTAGAAGTCAATCCTATGTACCTTCAAGCCGCGGTGGCAAATATTGCACCAAGTGAACATCTCACTTTTAACCATAGGGAGGTCCCTACCGAGAATCCTAAACATAATCTTCCCTTATACATTGAGGTAGTTTTCACCCGCAGGAAAATCAAACGGGTGCTTGTGGATAACGGATCTGGATTGAACATCTACATGCTTAAATTAGTCAAACAATTGGGACATATAGAGGCAGATCTTGAGTCCCATATCATCACTATCACCACATACGACAACGTGGAAAGAGAGTCAGCAGGCACCATTACACTGCCCATGGAGGTGGGCCCCACTTGCCATCAGACAAAGTTTCACATCCTAGACTTGGAACTTCCATATAATATGCTTCTAGGCCAACCATGGATCCATGCCATGTAGGCCGTGCCATCAACATTTCATCAATGCATCAAGCTGAAGCATGAGGGACATACGGTAACAATACCAAGAGACTTAAAGCCCTTTTCTCATTATAGAGCTCTCAATAGCTTTGCACGAAATGGTACATACGCATGTCCCTCCATGGATATAGCCATTCCTTTTTAGTCTGAGGCTATGGAATCGGCTTGATTTAGATTCTCTTAGGTCTTATGCTCATGGGGCGTCACTTCCACATCTCCATTTGATTCATGGGAGATGAAAATTTTGTAATATGGCTGTGGGGAGTATAATGTACAACAAGCACTCTTGGTTTCTGAGCTCTCCTTATCACCCAAGACTAGAGGTCGACCCAACTACCACTTCAAGAGACCTAGAGAGGAACACACTATTGGGTCGTTCCTACCTAGAGGCTTGTTAGCTGAGGAAAAATTACTTGATCCACCTACTACTTGGGTCCCTGAGGACACTCAGCCATCTTGTTATCCCCGAAATATGAAAAATCTAGCAAAATGATGTACTCCATGGGCTACAAAGGCCTAGGATGTGGGAGGAATGAACAAGGACAAAGAGAACCAATCCCTCTTCCACATTTCAAAATAGAAAGATATGGCATTGGGATTCACCCTTATGGAGCACACCCCAACGATCAAGATGCGACTTGTTTTGAGCATGAGGATAGCTCTGAGTACCTAGACATCGATATGGATTCCCATTGTAGCCTATATGAGGATCTGGCCTCCACGAACCTTTTCACGAATAATGTTGTCCTGACTATAACCCTCACCGAACCGACCCTTGATCTTGTGTACCCTTCCCTTGTTGAATGGGACCAACAATGTCACGTGCCACTAGATTTATTCGAGAATGACGAGGCTATTGCAGAGTTCATGGGCATAAGGGATACAATTCCCATTGGAGATCACAAGAAGGGTTTCTTTATTGACTTAGACACCTGTGCCTACTTCGGCAAGGAGGCTGAACTTCGTGGTCGAAAAATTTAAAGAAAAGTGAGAGCAAGAGTTCTAAAGAAAAGCCTAAAAAAATCGAAGTCAAGTCACACAAAGTGAAACCTCTTTGAGGCATTGGCTGAAAAACAAATAAGAAAATCAAAGGACAAACAAAGTGACCACGCCAAGGATGAAAATCTCATAGAGACATCCTTGGATGAAGATCTCAACCTACCTCCTGATCCTACGCATATGGAGGATTTATCAAAATTGTTAGTCGAAGAAACCATTGATGTCAAAATTGTAATCGAAGAAGATCCCAAGATAGTAAAATTAGGGGCATCACTCACCTAGAGAAAAAAAAGACGTTCACTATGTTGTTGTGAGAGTTCATTGATGTGTTTGCATGTTCTTACCAAGACATGCCCGGCCTAGATCTAACTTTGGTCATGCACAACCTGATCATGCACGCGAGATGCCAAGCCTATCAAACGAAACTCGAAAGATGCATCCAAGAGTGGCCTTGTTGGTCAAGGAAGAGTTGGAAAGGTTGCTTTGCGGCAGCAGGATTCATCCAACCAATTGACTATCTCGAATGGATATTGAACATTGTTCTTGTCTAGAAGAAACCCGTCAAGAATTTGAATCGATACGGATTTTAGAGACATCAATAAGGCTTTCCCTAAAGATGAATTTCCATTGCCCAACATTGATATGATTGTTGACTCACCAGTAAGATATGAAATGCTATTACTCATGGATGGCTTTTTGGGTTATAATCAGATTAAAATCACTGAGGAGGACCAACACAAAACAACTTTCACAACTCCTTAGGGCACCTTCTCGCTATCGGGTGATGTCATTTGGCCTTAAGAATGCAAGAGAAACTTATCGAGTGGGCCATGGCGGTAATATTTCATGATATGATTCATGACATCATGGAAGACTACATAGACGACATCCTGGGAAAGTCCAAAACAAGAGAGGATCATCCTATCATTTTGTGGCATATCTTTGAACGCCTGTGTGAATACAAAATCAAGCTGAATCCAAAGAAGTTTGTCTTCGGTGTGCTATCTAGGAAACTATTAGGCTTCATCGTGTCAAGACGAGGTATTGAGGTAGACCTTGCTAAAGTGTCTGCCATCACAGAAATGCCTCCACCTGAGAATATCAAGCAACTGCGTAGCTTGCAAGGGAAAATTCAAGCCATTCACCACTTTATCTCCCAGCTTACAGATAAATGTCACTCATTCACTCATTTTCTTAAGAAGGATGTTGCTTTCATCTAGGGACTCGAGCAACAACAAGCCTTTGCTTTACTTAAATAGTACATGGCTAATCCACCTGTCCTCATGCCTCTAGTCTGGGAGAACCAATTTTGCTCTATATTTCCACTATGCAATATGCTATTGGTGCACTACTCACCCAATACAACCTTAGCCATAAAGAGAAAGTAGTGTACTATCTGAGTCGCACCCTCATTGCCTATGAACTTAATTATCCTCAGATTGAAAAGGCTTTCTTGGCCGTTGTTTTTACCTTTTAGAAACTTCACCATTACCTGCTAAATACTAAGACCAAGCTCATATCCAAGGTCAACCCACTAAGGTATTTGTTGTCCAAACCTGCCCTCACAGGTAGAATGGCTAATTGGATTATTCTACTCAGTGAGTTTGATATAGAATTTGTCCATCAAAAATCAGTTAAAGAACAAGTACTTACCGACTAGCTAGCGAAAGCACCTTTGCAAAGCACAGAACCTTTGAGTCTGGATCTACCAGATGCATCTTTTCTCTATATTGAAGAATCGCCGTATGGCAGATACATTTTGATGGATCTTTTACGTTTCATGGTTCAGGTGCAAGAGTGGTCCTTATTACTCCTTCAAGTGATCCTATACCGCGAGCTTTCCACCTGGCCTTCCCTTGCATGAACAACATTACAGAATATGAAGCACTCATTGTAGGGATGAAGCTAGCCATCAAGTGGAATATTCAACATGTTAAGGTTGTAGGTGATTTGCAGCTAATCATCAAACATGTTAATGATGAGTATAAAGTTAAGGATGAAAAGCTCATACCTTACAAGAAGTTGGTGGAAACTCTGAAGGAGTATTTTGTGCACATTACCTTTGAGTAGATCCCAAGAACGTAGAACAGATCGGAAGATGCCATGGAAATGGTGGGATCTATGCTTCGTATTCCACCAAGGAACAATGATATGCCATTTTTCATAGAAAATCTACACCAGCCTGCGTATGACATGTCAAGTTCTTTCTGGCTTGTGAGGTTGTTCATCCCTATTCCCCTTGGTATGAACCCATTTTCACCTATCTTAAGGATAGTACATTCCTCCCAATATCTTCCGCATTGAAAAGCAGAGCCTAATTCGCCGATATCCCATTACACCCTTTTAGGAGGTACACTTTATCACCATGGCTACGACGGGAATGCATTACGTTTTGTCGGATGTGATGGAGTCAATCCAGCAATCAAGGAAGTACACGAAGGAGTATATGGAGCACATACAAATGGAATGGTCTTGGCTAAGAAATTATTGAGAGTAGGTTACTATTGGCCTACCATAGAAACTGATTGTTGCAATTACGTTAGAAAATGTGTGCTTTGTCAAAAGTATGGAAATTTTATCCATGCTCTGTCACAACCATTGGAACCAATCACTACCCCATGGCCATTCTCTAAATGGGGACTTGATTTAATAGGAAGCTTACTCCTACCTCCTCGATGGTCATACACATATCATCACGGCTACATAATACTTTACAAAATGGGTGGAGGCTATCCCTTTAACCTATGTCACAGAGCATGATTTCTAAATTCATCATGAATCACATTATTTACCGATATGGTATCCTTGCAGCCATCATCACGAGATAATGGGAAGTCATTAAAGAACAAAAATATGAAAGGTATTTGCCAATGGTTCCAAATCAGATTAAAATGGTCCACGCCATATTACTTTGGGGTAATGGACAAGTCGAGGCAAAAACAAGAATTTGGTCGGGATAATGGAGAAGATGGTTAGGAAAACCAGTCAAAGCGGCACTTACAAATCCACCTAGCCCTTTGGGCCTACTAAACATCAATTCACACTCCTACGGGTGTGACGCCATATTCCTTAGTGTTCGGGACATAATCTATCATCCCTTTAGAGATCGAACTCCCATCCTGCGAATTTCTCTTGAGACTATTTGGATAAGGATGAAGATTATTGAGTGGCAATATTGGTTGAGTTAGAGCTCCTGGATGAGAGCGTATTCGCACTCTTAATCACCTGAAGGTATATCAACACATAATCTCCCACAACTACAACAAGAGAATCATCCCTCGCCAGTTTGAGGTGGGTGATTTAGTTATGAAGGAGAACTAGTTCAACACTAGAGCAAAGTGAGAAAAGAAAGGGAAGTTTGAACCACACTGGTTAGGACCCTATGTCATAGTTGCCAAGTACGGCACTAGGGCATACAAACTAGCTCACCCCAATGGTGATGAGCTCCGAGAGCCAATGAATGCCATGCATCTTAAGAATTTATATGCTTGAACATGGCACAAAAAATACAAAAACATAAAAAAATTAGAAAAAGAAAAAGAGAAAATAGGTCATCCACTAGTGAAAACCACGCAATTGTGGCACTTTGGACAAGTCCTTGGGTGAAAACTGGTTTCTAGTGCCTCGGGAGGATTCATTGTTCACAAGCATTCTGTATTAGAAGGGTAGTTGTCTTTGGCCTGGACCTGGTTCTACCTTCGAGTTTCCTTGTGCACACCATCTTGTCAGCCTTGATCCGGATTTTCCTTCTTCTATTCATCTGTAAGGGACGTGGTCTTTCATTATTTCCCATCTTACGCTAGGGGAAACTCAACGAATTCACCTTCTTGTCCATAAGCGCGTGGATTCTGCCCTTGTATATTCCCCACCTAATGTTGGGGGCATCCATGCTTTCTTGGTTACCTGCACATAGCTTTGGAAAACTGTTAAAACGACAAAAACAATAGAACATTGTTTTGAGAAAACACAAAAACAATAGAAAATTGTTTCACTTAAACCTAAACAATAGAAAATCGGTTTATGAAAACATATCTTACAAAAACATTTACTTGCATTGTCTTGTTTTCTTGCTTTGCTTGTTGCTTGTATAGTGTTTTGTGTGCTTGCTTTTGAGTTGTTTGTTGCTTGGGTGTACTTTTTCATAGTTTATCTTTTATTTCTTAGAATAGATTCATTCTTGCTTGTGCATATTGTAGTGGGTTTCGACATGCTAGTGTGTTAATTCTTTATTTCTTTCTTAATGCATTTGGTTGTGTTTTGTTACTTGTTAATAAGGCATGGTGATTCATGGTGTATTGCATTAATTCCTAGTGTTCTTTATAGCATTTGGCTGTGTTTCTTGCATGTGCTCTATTTTTTATCATTCACATCACATTACCATCACTATCATCACATCTAGCATCATCTATACATCATATATAAACAAAAATGCTAAGTTTTACATCATGCATGTATGCTAAGCTAATCATCACATATCATATCATCAATGGGGGCAAGAGGGGTTGCACATAATCAAAAATCTATCCCCCCCGCACCAATATCATCATATCATCCCATCCATATACATCAAAATAACACTTGAAAACAACATTTGATATTGTCTACAGATCTATCATCTACAATCTACAACACGCCTCAAACGATCACGTGTGATCACCATCTCTCCTGAGTGTCAGAGCCTCATGATAAGTTTTCTAAACTGAGTGGTTAAAATGAACTAATTTCAATGTTTTTACCCCCCTTGGGGGGGGTATATTAACATGTTTTCTCCTCTATTCGTTGTGGAATAATTATTTTTAATTAAATGGTTATTTTTCTCTTATTTTTCACCATATTGGGGCATTTTGTCCAATACCCCTTTTATTTCTCCTGCAATTTTATTCTTCTTTACACCCTCGTAAATAATTATTTTTTCTTAATTTTTCCACTAAACAAGGACATTATTTGTTGTTTGTTTCTCTTTTCTTCCACCTAGGGCACTTTCGGTTGCCCCTAGGCCCTTATTTTCTTCTTCTCCTTTCTTCTATTTTTTATCACGGTTCAAAAATCCAAAACAATACAAACATTTACTATATAAAAAAAATCCAAAAACAAGGCAAAATTTTTCAAAAAATTCCTAAAAAGTAAAACACCCTACAAAATGGTAACTTGCTTCTTGCTGAAACTTGTGTCTTGCGCATGGTATTTTCTCCATATCCTATTGGTTTGTCTCACATCTTCCCCAATTAATATGACTCATGGATCACCGAATTCATAACCATTCACAAAAGCTAGCTGCTTGCTTCATCTGTACGTACTGGGGTACTTTTGGTTGCCTGGTGTTGTTTCGTTGCGCACAAACACTTTTCATGGACCCCATGTCCATTTTCATTTCCCCTTGCATGTATCTTTTCTTGGGGCATCAATTTTTAACCCTTATCATCAATCATGAACTTGTGGATCTCTCAAAGACCGATAAAAAAACATTTGTACAACTGCCTTGACCGTTGTTGGGTTGGATGTGTGTTCGTACTTGTTTTCCCTATTAGATGAGCTTGTTTCCTTAACGTATTGCATTACATTTTTTATGTTGCGTGGAGTTGGTATTTTCAATAATGGACAATTGTTCGTATTATGGATTTTCATGTCATTCTACCTTTGTCGTATGCTTATATTTTTCATAAGGACCGATGACGTAGTTCCTATGGCAATATGATGACATCCAAATTGTTTCAAACAAATACGCGGCTAGAGGCTAAGCTCTTCTCCCCCCTCATCCATATTTCTTCTACACCACTTCCCTTTCACCCCTAATTCTCCCTCTCATCGAGGCATCCTGCCTCGTCCCTTTCTTCTGCCTATATCTCACCTTTTTCAATCGTCGATCGGCTTCTTCCATCACCCCATCGACACTCGAGGGGGCATCTCTCCCTCCTACTAATTTTTCTTCTATCCCTTCAAAATCTCTTCTATCTACTATCTTTGAAGTGGCATCACTTACACCACCCCAAAGAGGGGCAAATGTAGACACCCATAATTATGCCCAAGCAATTTAAATACTTAAATTACGCTAATTATCCCCTTTCTCGCAAATCAACGACATATCATCAAAAGCACTCATTTTCCCTCATATCATCATTAATTAATTACAATATGCTAATTGATTAAGTTGCCTACCCATCTAAATGTACCTAATTAACGACCTTCCATTAATTATCACTTCATTTATCTTGATTAATTAATTAATATTAATTAATTAGTCTCCCCCTTCATTTAAACTAGTAAATTTAAATTGATGTAATCCCTTTCTAATAGCCTAAATCGCACTAATATTCTTCTAAACGGCTTCTATAAGCTTACACTCTACCTATTAATTAATCACCTTTGATTAATTAAAATACCCCCCAACTCCCATGACTAGCTAAACATGTATTAAATCCTTCTAAAGTAAGGTTACCTTTAATAAAGCAACCTTATCCATTCCTAATCATGTTTTACCTTTATCCCACATTCATGAGAATGTGTTGAATCTTTATCCTTTGGGATAAATAAAGAGCCCTCCACCTACCTTTTTACTTACACCTAAAACTTCTTAAGAGAGCAAATGCAAAGCATATAGAAAAGAGACTAAGAGCTTGCCTTTTGTTTTCTTGAGAGGTCACCATTGTTAAGAGCTAAAGCTTCCTATTCTTGCATTCTTTAAGGATCAAACAAAGCAATTTTTGATTGCCATTGGAGATAAATAGGTCCATTCATTCTTGTTAGTAATCTAGGAGATTAGAGATGTTAAAATAGCATGCATAGTTTTGATCTCATGTTTTCAAAGTTATAATGTTAGTTTAGATCTTGCTTAGTTCTCTATCTTGATGGTGTTTATGCTTTGTTTTAGCTAAATTGTAGAACTATTTTAGGTGGTAGTTCTTTCTTCATTTGATTTAGCATCAAGAAAAGTATACTTTCAGATAGTATGAAGTAGATAGTGCTCAAGGGACGAGCATGGAAAGAGGAAAAAGGTGAGGTAGGACTAAAAGTCAACAATAGAATGGTTGAAGATGTAAGGCGTTAAGGGGTTTAGGTTCAGGTTTACCATCGAGTGAAGATAAACAATAAGCACCTGATCCATAAGTATGAGTCACGATGTAGGGTCTAAGCCAATTAGGAGAAAATTTGCCTCGTTTAATTTTTTTGGTTTGGTTACATGTTGATTTTCTTTCAGACAAGGTCACCAACTTGGAAGGTTCGTTCATGGAAACGTTTTTCATAGGCATTTTTGTTATGGTTTTGGTAAAATTGAAGGTGATCAAGAGTGCTAAGATGGCATTCATCTAATAACTCAAGCTATGCTAAATGGTCTTGACGAAAGTCATCATCATTGAGCATGTCGTGGAGAGAAATGTGGAGTGAGGGAATTTGGACTTCGAGAGGTAGAACAACCTCTGTATCGTAGACTAGAGAAAAGGTGTGGCGGTAGTGGAAGTGTGAATACTAGTGCGGTATGCCCATAGGGAAAAAGGAATGTGCGTATGCCAATCCTTTCCGGTATTGTTAACCACTTTCATGAGAATTTTGTTTAGGGTTTTGTTAGTGGATTCAGCTTGGCCATTGGTTTGTGGGTAATAAGGTGATGAGAAACTTAACTGAATGCCGAAGGCATCACAAAGCTTTCATAATGTTTTGTTTTTGAATTTTTTTTTCATTTTCAGTGATGAGGTGATGAGGAACACCAAAGCGACAAATGATGTGATTATTGATGAACTTTCATATTTTCTCGGCTTTCATGGAGATGAGTGGTATGGCTTCCACCCATTTTGTGTAGTATTCGGTAGCAATGATGATCCATTGGCACTGGGAAGAATGGGGTTGATCTCTCCGATAAGATCCAAACCCCATTAAGAGAAGGGCCAAAGGTTGCAGTGACTTGTAAGGCGTGATTTGGGTGTGTGATGAAGTTTTGCATGTTGTTGGAATTTTACACAACACTTGACATAGTCACAAGAATCATGGTTAAGGGTCAGCCAGTAATAGCTTAGATGAAGAATACGCTTAGCCACAGCTAGGCAACTGAAGTGACCTCCACATATGCCATCATGAACTTCCTTAATGGTATAAGGAATTTTAGAACTTATGAGGCATCATAAGAGAATACCATCAAAGTTGTGCTTATAGAGGAGGCCCCCCATGATGACATAATGAGAGACCTTTTTAAGGAAGGCACATTGTCCATTACGGGTGAGATCAGGGGGTAAGATGGAGAGAGAAAGATAGTCAAAGTATTGTTTGTACCAAAGGTCACTCGGGTCAAGGGTGATGGTTCCAATGGAGGAAACATTGTGAGGTAAGTAAGAGGGTGATTGGAGTTGTTGTACGGTGACAAAGATTTTAGAATCGGCGGGCGAAGCGGGTATTTGAGAAGCCAAGCAGGCCATGGTGTCTACAAATTTGTTGGTTGAACGAGGGATGGTTTACGGGCGTAATGGTTAAAGGTGGTCAAAAGTATGTCTACATGATGTTTATACTTTTGAAGTATCTCGTTACAACATTGGTATATACCATTGACTTGGTTTATGACCAATTGAGAATCACCAAAGATGTTGATTGATTTGACATCTAGGGCATAGGTGGCTTGGAGACCTAATACGAGTGCTTCGTATTCAGTGATATTGTTTGTACAATTAGAATATAGTTTGAAAGACAAAGGCATGGGCTCACCATTAAGTGGAATGAGGATAATACCACCCCCACCCCCACACTAACACTTGGAACCATCTAAGAAGAGTGTCATTTGAGAGGCGGGTTCGTCCAAGGAAAGGGTAGCAATTGACTCATCTAAAAAGTCAAAATTAGAGGGTTGATCCCTGATAATAGGTGCATCAGCCAATTGGTCGGCGATAGCTTGGCCCTTGATGGACTTTTCATGAATGAATTTGAGGTCGAGGTCAACTAAAATCCTAAGCCAACATGCGGCACATTGATTTTGATAAGGTTTGGTATACATGAATTGTAAGGGGTCGGTGTTGGTCACAACATAGGTTTTGTGGTTAAGTAGGTAATGGCGGAGTTTGGTGGCAACAAAAAAAAGGCTAAGCAAAGTTTTTCGGGATGGGTGTATCGGGTTTCATAGTCCAAAAGAGTACGGCTTATGTAATAAACCACCTGCTCCCTATGTTGTTCATCGTAATGAGTGAGCATGGCTCCCAAGGAGTGATCGGTAGTTGAGATGTATAGGTAGAAAGGTTGATCGTCTTTAGGTGGAATGAGTACGGGTGGTTGGAGAAGGTATTATTTTAGGGCCTCAAAATATTTGTGGTAGTCATCATCCCATTTAAAGGAGACATCCTTCTTGAGCAGATGATGAAATGGTTGACACCAATCAAATAATTATGAAATGAAATGGTGAATAGATCGCAACTTTCCTTGCGGGATACATACTTGTCTAAGGTTAGTAGGTGGAGGCATTTTGAGAATGGCATTGAATTTAGTATGGTCAACTTCTATACCATGTAGGGAAATGATAAAGCCCAGGATTTTTCCCGACATCACCGCAAAGACGCACTTATTAGGTTGAAGGAAAATGCAATATTTAATGAGACGGTCAAAAATGGTTTTGAGGATGGCAAGGTGCTCGGAGTGGCATTTAGATTTGGCCAGGAGATCATCCACATAATCTTCCAATATACGATGCATGATATCATGGAAGATGTAATTCATATCCCGCTGATATGTGGCACCAGTGTTTTTAAGGCCAAAAGGCATGACTCGGTAGCAGAAGGTCCCCCAAGGGGTGATGAACGTAGTTTTGTGTTGATCCTCTGGGGCAAGAAGGATTTGGTTATAACCTAAGAAGCCATCCATGAGTGATAGCATCTTATGACCAATAGTAAGGTCAACTAGTTGGTCAATACCAGGTAAGGGGAAGTCATCTTTTGGGTAGGCTAGGTTGAGGTCATGGAAATCCATGCAAATGTGGAGTCCCCTATCACCTTAGTGACAGGGACAATGTTAGAAATCCAACGAGGATAATCAATGGGTAATATGAAGGAAATGGAAAGAAGGTGCTGAAGTTCTTCTTTGATGAGAAGGGCAATGCGAGGGTGCATTTTTCTTAGCTTTTTTGATGGGTTTGGCATCGGGAATGGTTACAATATTGTGGACCACTATGGTGGGGTCAATACCTGAGCATGTCTACATAAGACCAAGAAAAAGTGTGGTTATGATCTTTGAGAAAAGAAGTGATGGCTTCCTATTTAGCAACATCCAAAGATTGACTGATCTTTAGGATGTGCGGGTCATCTTGAGTATGAATGTTGATTTTGATAGTCGATTCATTCAACATGGTTTGCATCTTAGAGGGTAACGAACGATGAATATATGAGTCTTTTGCACCAAGGTAGGTGAGTATAGATTCATCATCCTAACATTGAATGACGTTAATTGAAGGTGTATCGTCATCGATCATTTCAGGATACAAGAAGGGAAGAGAGGATGGAGCCTCATCCTTGCATTGATAAGTCAAAGGCCCCAATGAAATGGTGTTTATGAAAAAAAGTTAGGAGGGATAGATTCTAGATCCATCGACTCCATCGGTGAAGGTGGTGATGAAGATGGAGTGGGTGAAGAAGGTGAAGAAGGGTTGATGTCCTTGATGAGTTCAATGTGGGCCTGTTTGGTAGGTGGTTCAGAAATCGATACCACTATGGTTTTTATGTTTACGGGTGGTACATGGAATAACCGTATGGTGGAATTTCTCGTAAAATCTAAAACCAAAACCCTTCCACGCACACATCGTTCGGGAAGATGTGGGAAAAATGGTGATTGGTGAGAAACTGGAAGTCAGCAGAAAATGGGCAGGTTTGTGACGGTGGTTGGGTGTGTAAGTGGTAGTATCAAATCCCCCATAGGTGAGACTGGTATGAAGATGAGGAGGACCATAAAGGAGGCATTCTCCTATGTGGTGATCATAGCGAGGGTGTTGGTGAAGACTTCCATACTCTTGTGGAGTAAGGAATGTGTTGACACTATATAGGTGGTATTCCCCCAGAGTGAGGCGTTGAAAAACACCTTCCAAGGGATCGGTGGTTAGTATATGGGTGGTAGGAATAGATGATGTGTCAGAGGTTGATGTAGAGGTGGAGTTAACGGATTGGGAGACTAATGGGTTGGCCGTGGAGGTTGTGGCGATGGTAGGAGTGGAAGAGGCATGTGTGATGGAGGTGGTGACTATACTGGTAAGTGGAGGTATAGGTGAAGTGGTAGGGGTCATGGAGGTAGATGCCTTAATGGGTATGAGCACGTCATTGGGTCGGAAAAGCATGTTGCATGTTTTAAAAGGTGATGGATCAGCTAGGATAGTGTATGTGTGTCCTCATGCTCAAACTTTACACAATGATGTAAAGTGGAAGGAACGCAACCCATGACATGAATCCAGGGTCTGCCAAGAAACAAGTTATATTGAAATTCCCCCTCCAAAATGTAAAATAATTTTGGAACACTGCGGGGCCCACACAAACATGGAGGATGATGGTGCCTAGTGTAGAGGTCATAGCATCATTGAATGAATGCAACATGACAAGATGTTTATGCATGAAATTATCGGTATGCACATTTGAGAAAATGTGGGATGAAATGATATTGATACTAACACCCCATTGATCATTACACATCATACACGTATGTCATCGATGTGAATAGAGATGAAGAGGGCTAGGTCAGGTCATTGTTTTGGTGTGGCATGATCTCGTCCTCTCGAGAAGCAAGGGAGGCTATTTTTGAGTAGGGTGAGGTGTGGATAAAGGTGGTAATTTGGTGAGAGAGGCTACATGATGGGGTGTGATAATCGGAAGCCTACGGGTGCAAGGTCATTGAGTAAAACATCAATAGATTGGAGAACCTCCATGAGAGCTTGACAATGGGATTTTGAGGTTTGGATGAGGTCATATAATGACATTTTGAGGGGAGATTGGTGTAATTATTTGAGCATGGTGCGATGTGTGACTCCATTAGAAATAGGGTATGTGGGGCTGCGGATAGTGCTTTTAGGTATGGGTGCAGATGGTATGTTGGGTAAAGGATTAGTCAGTGAGTCAGTTGCCTTTTCTTTTCCCTTATCCTTTTGAGAATGTGTAGTGACATGTATCATGTTGATTTGAGGAGTTGTTAAATGGAGAAGGTGTACGATGAGTGGTATAATGACATGGCAAGGCTAAAACCTACTAGAGGAGAAAATCCTTGTGAGGTGAGATGAGCGCAAAACATTTAGGTGATGGCGTGGCAAGTTATCGATGTGAACCATGTTAATTTCAAATCTTGGAGGTGCCTTTAGGAGCTATGTGAGTGGAGGTCATGGTTGTCAAGTGGGAAGTGTAGGAAGGACTGTGGGAATGGGTTTCGGTGAAGGTGGTCCTCATCAAGAAGTTCGTCATCGTCAAAGTTAGCTTCTAGAGGACAAAACCAGATAAGGATGGTTTTGAAGGCCTTGTAGTTATCCACATCGTGCCTGGCACATGATGGTAGGCACAAATTTTAGTGTCATCAAACCCTTTTGGCTTGGGTCCGAGGGGTTCATAAGGTCCGAGTGGCGTAATGTGATGACAGAAGTCTCAAGGAGGTTGGTTAAAATTTTGGCATAGGACCCCCGCTAGTGGGTTGCAATGAGAAGTGAAAGTGGTTTTGGGTGTAGGTGCGACTGATTATTTAGGAACGTTCCTTACGCAGGAGGGGAATTAGGTCGAGCTATGGTTTAGGGTGCTAGGGTTGTCTTGGGTGTCGGTTGTGTTTGTCTAGGTAGGGGTATGGTATATGAATGGATAGGAGGGTGTGTGGTTGCTTTGACTATCTTATTGAAGGGTAGCAGATTTTGTCTTTGGGTTGCACCTTCTGGGTAAAGGTGATATGGGTGCATGGGAGCTAGAAGGAAAAGTGGGGATGGAGGAAGAGGGCGAGTTACCCAGTGGGGATAATGGAGTGTCTTTGTGAAGGTAGATGCCATGGGTCATGCGGGGGTGTGAGAGAAAAAGACCGAAGTGTAGTGGGTAGTGAAGAAGTTGCAGAGGGTAGTGTAGGTATGGATGGTAAAGATGTTGCAGGTGCGGGTGTAAGTCATGTCGGGCACGGGTAGGTTAGAGTTTTGCGAGGAAGGGATGGGCTGTTGTTTTTGGTTTATTAATGGGTGGAGGTTTCTTAACCATGCTAGGAAGTTGAGGTCCTAAGATGGATGGGATAGGTGTAGGTGTGATTGGTGCAGCTGGGGTATGAGTTCTATGGGTTTGGTTCTTTTGTTTGGGTGCTGGAGTAGGTGTGGTGTTAACTTTGGAGGATGTAGCTAAATCTAGTTTGATAGGTGGATGAGTAAGGCTGGTGGTTGGGGTGACCCCTAAGGTGGTAATAGGTTTAGTTGAGGAAGATGCTATAAGTGTAGGTTTGGGTTTAGATGTAGGTTGGGTTATGGGCAAGGGTGTTGTGGATGAAGTTGTGATAGAGGTGGTTGTGCTTGGTTTGATTGGTCGAAATATTTTTGGGTAGATAGTGGAAGTATTAGCAAGTGACATATGCATCTTGTGTTGAGACCGGAAGTAGAAGACACCCCCACAATAAGGCTCTATCCACATAATCTAGGTGATCATCCAAACGTGAGAATGACACGTCTGTAGGTGATGTTGATGAGGACCTAATAGCAATTTCGTAAAATGTGTCTTAGAGATGGGGAATTGGCTAGCTTTAGCTTCCATGGGTAAGAGGGCCAAAAGTAGGTCTGTAGGATCTTGGGTAGCTGATGGAGAATGCTCACTAAGAGGCAAAGGTATCTCAATTGGGTCTATGATAGGTGGAGGAGATGATGGGTGCTCCCATAGGTGGAGGATATAATATGTAGGTGGAGGAGATGATGGGTGCTCCTCTATGGGTGGAGGAGGTAAACAAGTATCCTCCATGGAGTGAAGAAGTACTATGGGTGTTGGTTCTCTAGGTGGAGAAGCCAAAGGTGAAATGGTCTCGATGTTAGCGAAAGGCTCCTCCATAGGTGAGGCAGGAGGTGAAAGGTGTTCCTCTGTGGGTGGAGGAGTAAATGAGGTGGGTTCCAATGCGAAGGAGGATTTGGGCTAGAATATCCTCTATGGAAGGAATATGGGGTAATTGGGAAGAAATAGGTGCATCACTAAAAATAGCGTAGAGACCTTGCGGGTATGGTCATCGTGAGTTGAGGTATCACCTGGTGTTATTAGACAAATGGGCATGATTGGGAAATGGTTTCTTGAAGATGTGTAGGTTTTTATTGTTAGAGCATTAGGGTTATCCACGGTTAACTCACATTTCTCAAGAATTTCTTGGATAATATTTTGAAAGTGATGCAATTTCTGTCACTATGACCCTTTACTCGATGATAGTTATAGAAGTTGTGTTCTTTATACCATGCGGGCATGGGGCAAGCAGGGTCAAAACCAGTGTGTGGTTTTATAGGCGGAAGGGTGATGGCCCCAACTTTGATAAGATTTTCTAAGACAAAAGAGTAAGGTTCCCCAATTGGGGTGTATTTTCATTGTTCTCGTTTGAATTGAAAAGTTTGGATGGGTGAGAGATTAGATGAGGGGGTAGCTTTGATTCAATGAGATGAGTGGACCGGCTTTGAGTAAAACTACGTTAGCAGTGTCCTTGGCCTTTGAATAATTGTTATGTGGTTTAGAAGGAGAAGAGGTATCATTCAAATTGAATGTCAAGTTCTTATTACGTAATTGGATTTTCTTCTCTTCGATGGCCCGAATCTCTAGCTTTCATGCCATGGTGAATGCTTCATTGAATGTTCAAAAGGTTTGGACTTGCGTGGTTTATGAGATATGTCTAGCACAAGCCTGTGTGAAGATCTTGATGAGTTCTATTTGTGGCAGTTGGAAGGTGAGTTGATTGATCAGGCTATGCCAGCGAGTGATAAAATCTATGATAGATTCGTCCTCATACTCGATGTATAGAGTATAGGTCGAGTCAACATGACCTTCTTAATGATATTAATGGAGAAGTGATCCAAGAAGGCTTGGGATACCTGATTAAATGAAAATATAGAGTGTCTAGGTAACCCACTATACCAATCTAATGCAGGTCCAGTCAGAGACATGGGAAAGGTCCTTAAGAGTAAAGCATCATCGTGAGTGATTAGGTAGCACCCATGTTTGAATGACTGCAAATGTTGTTGTGGGTCTTCCTTGTTATTATTGAAAGCAGATTGAATTTAGGCATCTCCCAATGTATGGGGTATGGACGAATAGGAATGGATGGGTGGATGGGCTCGTTACAAATTTCATCATAGGTGAGAGTGTTGTA
The DNA here is from genome assembly GCA_018340775.1 of Taxus wallichiana var. yunnanensis. NCBI lineage: Eukaryota > Viridiplantae > Streptophyta > Pinopsida > Cupressales > Taxaceae > Taxus > Taxus wallichiana. Next base: position 490,303,550 of record CM031242.1, read on the forward strand.
GGAGCTAGAAACCGATGCCTCTAATGTTTGCATCTTTTCCATCATCAATTTGATTAGGTCATTGGTAGGTTACGATGATTGGGTGCCTCCTGTAGCATGAGAGGGTTGGTTTTGGGCATATAACGGGGGTGGCATTCTAGTATATGGCACTGCCATGTAGGTTGATTGAGAAGAAGGTAGTGAAATAGGGGGTACATACCCAGAGTGAATAATAGATGAAACAGAGGTTATTGATAGTACATATATGGAGGTGGAAGGGTCGTGGTAACCCTAGTGGAAATGGGAGTTAACGATTGTGGAATGGAAAGGACCACGTTAAAAGGGGTAGGGGTCACTGACACCAGAGGTGGTAGTGTAGCTATGGGTATATGTGAGACAATAGGGGTGGATGAGGTTGTGTTTTGGGTGGTTGTGAAGGTATGGTGGATGTGGTAGGTGCAACGGATGTAGAAAACATGATAGTCATAATGGGTATAGGACCTAATCGTAAAATGACCTGGGAGTAAGGTAGATGTGGGTAGCGTGAGCCATATGGGGTTGATGCAGGAGTGGGAGCGAGATTTAGAGGGATATATACGGGCATGTCATATATCAACTGACCCAAGGAATCTTGGATGACGAGTGGGAAAGATAAAACTACAAGGTGACAAGGTTTTGGTCAAGGATTCATGTGAACTCTTCATCTCAAGTAGCAATAGTGATAGGTTGGATAGGATCCATGGCGGGTGATAAAATGGAAGGTAGTGAAGGACTTGGTGGGAGTGGTTAACAAGTGGCATGGAATACGAGTGCACTTGCTTTTCTTTGGGTTAGCACCATGTGAACTAGTACTGATCAGGTTAGGCCGCTTCTCTGTAAATGACACAGAAAAATAGTAGGAACAGGTGAAACAAGTGGTAAAAAGTGGATTAGGTACCAAATGTTGGCTAGAAAATGGAATAAGATAACTGATTTCGGTTAGGGTAAATTGACGCCGGTTAGGGGTAATTGCTACGCGATTATTGTGGGAAATGGACAGTGAGTCAAAAATAAGGTATAAGGTCAAATCGGCGGGTATGCCAAACCCGATGATTTTTACAAGGTCAATGGGAATGCTAGTAGTAAGCAGGGGACTCTAAAAAGTTGAAGAAGGTGACTAAATTTCCATTTGGGTAGTTTAACCAAAATGACAAAGGAACCGCGGACGGTTAGGGGATAACTAATGACGGTCACTAGACCGACATCGGTCCTTTGTGAAATTGAAACAATGATGAAAGAAAAGTGGTTGTGAATTAAAATCCGATGTGGAATTAGACCCGACTGCGAGAATGATGAGAATATGGTCCCGATACACTTAGATGAAACCAGAATACACAAAGTATGATGAGGATCATGCAAGGATGAACAAGAAATATGAAGAATGAGACCTCTCACCTCAAAATGCAATTCAAATAGAAACACTAAGAAAAATGTGATCCTAAGAGTGTCTTTTCTATTATGTTTGTTTAGCTTATGCTATTTAAGGACTGACTCATGAACTATAGAATAGAATTTTTTGGTGAGGATGGCTTCCTACGAAGAAGGAGATCTAAAAGGTGAGGTTTTAGGTATGTTATGGTGGGGGTGGGCTTCACTCTGAAGTATGAATCAAAGATCGGTGAGATGGGGAGAACTTGCCAATCCTCATATCAGTGCGATCGTTGATAGGCATTCCCAGGAAAGATATTGTTTAAGAATATGTAATTTTTAGAATTTGTGCAATTTGGCAAGACTCGAGAGAGAGAGAGATGTGCTTTCTATGATTTTTTTTTCAACCATTAGCTGGGAATGACTTCTAGCGTATAGGTTGCCCACAATTAATGTGAGCTAATGCGATAAATAAAAATACAATGCACTTATTTAAAGCCCCAATCGAAATATGAAGTTGAATGACACAAATAGATGAAGAGGAAGAGGGATGCTCTTTCCTAAAATATATATAAAAAAAAGAAATGGTTCTTTTTAAGTACACCAAAAGAAAGGTTTCTTTTAGAGAAAATAGAAAGAAAAAGTAGGTTACCAAGGAAGAAAATTAATGTGTATGATTTTGGAAGGGAAAAAAAAACAAAAATTTTCCTAGGAATGAATAAAATGCAAGGAATCTGGATGGGTCCCAATAAGGTGTGCCCAAATGTTTCACCCGATTCTTAGACGTTTCTTTGAAAGTGATGAAATAAAGAGGGTAATGGGCGTAGGAGGAATACTGTTGAAATCTTTGGTTGTTGGGTTGTTGCATGCGTATGACTTCGAATCCATAGCTGATCATGAGAGTTTACTTTTGGATAGGAGGAACTACATGAAATGGAACACAAGACCACTAGAGAAAGAGTTAAACAATGTGTCCAAAGTGAACTCGCCTAGCGTGTCTAGATCCGGGAAGTGTGATACTTCCTAGATGGATTTCATTCCCTCGTTTAAAACAATTTAATAATGGTAAAGAAGTAAATCCTATTGTAATTTGAAATGATCTAGGTGTCTCACTTAAAACACAATAAGAAATATTTGATCTAACAGATAGGTTAAGATAAGATCCGAAGGTCAAGTAATTGGTTTTGGGTCTCTGCAGTCTGCGAGAGGTTTTAGGTAGGTCACATGTGAATAAGGGTGATGTGGGAATAGGTGGGTAAGTCACTGTTATCGATTGTATTGGTAAATATAGAGACCAATGCCGGTTAAGGGTGACCAATGCCGGTTGGAGAGAACCGGTGCCGGTTACTATGGAATACTAGGAATACCACAGAATGAGCTCTGGATCTCCCTTATGATTGCACAAAGGACTTGGTTGGCCAGAACAAGGTATTAGGTGTTTGGATGGGATTTGGCAAGGTTTTAATGGGTATGTGGAGGGGTGATTATTAAAGGAGGTCAATGGGTGGCTAGGAGAATAAATGATGAAGATACAATGATTAAATGAATGAACCAGAGGAGTAAACTGTTCCACTTACTTGAAATCTAGTTCTGGGTACTTGTGAGTGATGAATGAAGGTGTTGGTAAGAGGTTGAATGTTGTTGGGGATCACCAAACATTGGAAAGCTCCTACATGGGCTGCATGTGCATTCCTTTTTGCTTGGTTGGATCAAATCTATGTTGGGTGGTCATTGGATGGTTGTCGGGTGAATGTTGGATGTCTGTGCAAGAGAAAATGCTTGATCTCTTTCCTTCCATGCATGTTCTTGCAGAAAATTGTTCTCAAAAGATGTGATATCTCTCAGGGATGTGCCAACATTTTTCCAACCTTGAAAATAAGGTTGTTTTGGGGATTAAAAGGTGACCGACGATGGTTCCGGCTTAACCGGTGATGGTTAGGGGTAACCGGCGTTGGTCAAGGCGGGATTTTCTAGGTTTACTAAACTAGGCAGATCCCCTTGATTTTCTGGGATCTTGTGTTACTAACCCATGGATTAGGATGGAAGCTTCTTGTAAACATGTGGGAATGTGGTTAGAGGGAATGTAGGCATTGATTTTTAGGGTTTGGGTAAGTCTTAGTTAGTTATGGCAACTTACTAAGAATAGGTCTTAGGGTGAGTTGGCTTGATGAGGTGTCTAGGTGAGGTGTAAGTGTGGGCATTATCTAAATTAAGATATTTAAATAATAAATATGGTGAGGATAATGAATTAATTTAATTAAATTAATTAAATTAATATTAGTGGGGTGAAGGGGGCCATGGCTAGGTGAATGTGATGAAGGTATTTATTTGTTGAGGGACCAAAGGGGAGTGTGACCTAATTTTAGTGTCTACATCAAGTATATGTCCCCTCATTTCTTTCCTTTCTTTCTCTAAGTGTTCATGTGAGTTCAAAGGATCAGGAATGTAAAGAACACCAACAAGCAAATGGCGCATGAGTGATGACATCTTGGAAGAAATCTAGACGCAATGCAAGTAGAAGAGAGATAACACAAGAGATCTGAGCTTGGCTATGTAATTCCTAGCAAGATTATGGCAGCACAACAATGCAAGATACACAAAATTCTTAGGCCTTTTGCTTGAATACAAGCATGGAATATATAGGAATGGAGGATAGGAGGTTACTTCATGCACAAGGAAATGAAGAGGCATTTATACTCATTAAATCTATTTAAAAATAGGAGCAAGGAGAACCAAGAAAATGAAGCTATTTTTAGCAAATTCAGCTCACGGATGCACTCAAAAAGAAAACTTAAGTGAATCGTGCATGTAATTTTATGCATGAAGATTCTGGAAAAAAGCAGCAGGCTGCTGCCCTATACTGAGTGGTGGTTTGGGAATGCCACCCCAGGTAGGGTGGCGGTTTGCAAACCACCACCCAGAAGGGTGACTGATCCCGACACTTTGAAGGAAAAAACAAGCACATAAAGAAACAGGGAGATGGAAAAATGCATGAAAAAGTTAAGTAAGGCTATCTAGGCTACAAATATATACTACAAATGGGTTTTTGGAGCTCGAACACCTTCTTGAAAGGATTTTGAATCATCATCGAGAAATTTTGTTATTGTTTTTTCGACAATGTAGCACGTGTAATTTTATGTGCATACAAGGATCTTTACTATCGATTCATGCCTTTTGGCCTTAAAATGTTGGTGCTACATACCAACAAGCCATGACTTACATCTTCCATGACATCATGCATTGCATATTGGAATATTATGTAGATGATCTTCTTACCAAATCCAAACATCAAACCGAACACCTAACCATCCTTAAGGTCATCTTTGACCACCTCATCAAGTATTGTGTTCGTCTTCAACCAAAGAAGTGTGTCTTTGCGGTAATTTTAGGAAAAATCCTTGGTTTCATCATTTCTTTGTGTGGCATAGAATTCGATCCTGCTAAGGTAAAGGCTATTTTAGAAATGCCTCCACCCACTAATCTCCGTCAACTTCAAATCCTACAAGGTAAGTTGCAATCCATTCGTTGTTTTATCTCACAACTTTCTGACCATTGTCAACCATTTCATCATCTTCTCAAGAAAGACATTTCATTTAAATGGGATGATGAATTCCATAAAGCCTTTGAAGCCTTAAAACAATACCTCCTTCAACCACTAGTGCTCATTCCTCCTAAGGATGACTAGCCCTTTTACCTATATATTTCTGAATCGACCATTCCTTAGGTGTCATGCTCACTCTTCGTGCCAAGCAGCACAAAGAGAAAGTGGTTTATTACATAAGTCGTACCCATCGGATTACGAAACTAGATATACCCACGCTGAATTTTTTTCCTAGCCTTAGTTTTTGTCTCCACCAAACTCCGCAATTACTTAGTCAACCAAAAACCTTTGTTATTACTAATATTGACCCCTTACACTTTATGTATGTAAAACCCTATCAACATCAACGTGCCGCATGTTGGATTATGCTTCTTGTCAACCTCGACCTTGAATTCATTCATAAAAAATTCATCAAGGGCCAAGCTATCGCTGACCAAATAGCTGATGCACCTCTTTATGGGAATCAATTATCTAACTTTGATTTCCCAGATGAATCCATAGCTACCCTCTCCTTAAACAAACCCACTTACCAAATGACACTCTTCTTCGATGGCTCTAAATGTCAGCATGGAGGTGGGGATGATGTCATCCTCATTCCTCTTGATGGTGAAACTATGACTTCATGTTTCAAAATTGATTTTTATTGTACAAACAATATTACTGAATATGAAGAACTCGTATTGGGCCTCTAGGATGCTTATGTGTTAGATGTTAAGTCCATCAATATCTTTGGTGATTCCCAACTGGTCGTAAACTAAGTCAATGGTATATACCAGTGTCGTAATGAGATACTTCAAAAGTATAAACATCACATAGATATAATTTTGACCACCTTTGACTATTACGAACTTCAAACCACCCCACATTCTACTAATAAATTTTTGGATACTATGGCTGCTTGGCTTCTCGGATACCTTCGCCCCCGACTCTAAAATCTTTGTCACAATACAAAGGCTACAATCACCATCTTATTTACCTCATGAGGTCTACTCTGTTTGAACCATTTCACTTGACCCATGTCACCTTTGGTATATGCAATGTGTAGATTGTCTTTCCCTTTCCATTCTACCATTGATCTCACTCGTAATGGACAATGAGCCTTTCTTACAAGTATATCTCGTTATGTCATAATAGGTGGTCTTATTTATAAACGTGTCTTTTATGGTATTCTCTTACGATGCTTTACAAGTTTTGAAATTCCCTACACCATTAAGGAATTTCATGATGGAATTTTTGGAGGCCACTTTAGTGGTTTAGCTGTCACAAAACACATTCTTCACCATGGCTATTATTGGCCAACCCTAAACCGTGATTTTTATGACTATGTCAAGTGTTGTGTGAAATTACAACAACATGCTAATCTCCATCACACACCTAGTCATGCCTTGCAGGTTGTATGAGACCTTTGGCATTTCTCTCAATGGGGTTTGGATCTTATCGGTGAGATCAATCCCCATTCTTCACAACGCCACCAATGGATTATAATCACTATTGAATATTATACTAAATGGGTAGAATCCATTCCCTTATTTCTACAAAAGCCAAAAAAATTGTGAATCATTAACCATCACATCATTTGTTGCTTTGGTGTTCCTCACCACCTCATCACTGATAATAGAAATCAATTCAAAAACAAAACCCTACATAAGCTATGCATCACTTTTGGCATCCAACTCAGTTTCTTATCACCAAATTACCTATAAAATGATGGCCAAGTAAAATTGACCAATAAAACCGTGAACAAAATTCTTATGAAAGTAGTCAACGATAATGGGAAGGATTGGCATACGCACATTCCTTTCGCCTTATGGGCTTATCACACTAGTATTCACACTTTGACTTCTTCCACACCTTTTCTCTAGTCTACGGTACAAGGTTGTCTTACCTCTCAAAGTCCAGATTCCATCTCTCTGCATCTCACTACAAGACATGCTCAACGATGATGACTTTCATTAAGATCATTTGGTGCAACTTGAGTTATTAGATGAACATCATCTTAATGCTCTTGACCATCTCCAAATCTACAAATAAATTTATCAATGTGCCTACAAAAAGCTGTTCATGAATGAGCTGTTGACAATTTTTGCACCCAGTGTGAAAAGGTCAACTCAATATTGTTAAGGTTTCTCAAATTGGTCGATTACTGAATTTCGTTATGTTTGGGACAACCACCTCAGATTAAGATACATTTTTAATTGTTTGGTTTGGACAGTCTTGGAAGTCATTTTCAATCAAAACTAAAACTTGAGTACAGATTAAGAACGCCATGCCTCATATATACAGCCATTCCATTTGAAACCCTCATTAGAAGCGTGCAACTTGAGCTTTGTAAACAACCATTGCGGGGCCACGAGGAAGGTAGGAAGGGAATCATATATCAAACATGATGTTATGAAGCTGTAGATAGGTGGCAGTTTTGAAGGATAATTTACAGTCTTACAAGTAGTTTACATTTTCAATGGGTGATAATAAGGTACACTTGATTGTTTATTTATTTATATGATTAAGTGAATTATTTAAGTCTTTTGAGTTATATAATTTCATTCATTATCCATACAAATGAAAGAAAAGAAGGACATACATCTCATAACATGAAAATATTTTCATTTATTCATGAGGAATAATAGTACATATTTTTCTCACACAAGCCGTGAGAAATAACTGAAAGGAAAAACAATGCATATATTTATGAAGCTGAAAATGTAAAGAGGTAAAAGAAACCCGTCATTGCCTCAAGGAGTGTTCTTCTCTTTTTGAATTGTTGTTCTAGTTGTCCACTGCAACTACATCATGGTACCTGAAAAGGGAGGAGAAAACAATTGTCAATACTGAGCTCAGGGTTTAATTTAACTCTTTATACTTCCAACTTCAGAAATTCATGCATTCAAAAGTGTAATTATTAGGTGAAGCAGAAGAATCAAATTTTAGAGGCTGAAGTAAATGAAATGAGATAAAATTGCAGCTGAAACAAAATAAAAAAGGAAATCTGAGAAAATTTTGACAGGGCTTTACCATGTAAAATGGACATTTACGAATTTTCCAGCATGCATGTAAAGTTGTAATGAAGCTCAAATACAATATTTAAGTAGAAAAGGAAATGAAACTACAACATCTCAACAAAACTTCAATGTTTAGCATGCAGGAATTTGTGAACAAAAATTTCCAGAAATAATATGTTCTTTCCAGGTTCTCAAATAAAAGTAAATGATTAACTTCTACAACTTTCAGTGTTCAGAATCAAAATTTCAAAATCATTTTACAACTGAAAATGAGCAAGAACAGTCCTATAGAAAGAAATTTAATACAACTTTCAGAAAGATAAATTCTCTTATTATCTCAGCAAGAACGTATTATACAAACTGCTATAGTGGAAGATCTCATTCTCAGTAGAAGAAACAAGTTGTGCAATCAAATCATGATCCAGTAGCGAGTATATTTTCAAATTTTGGATTATCAAGAAAGTATGATATAGAATGGATAAACTTATTACAGTCAAGCTCATTATTGCAAAAAGGAGATGAGTTCGGTTAAAGAAGTCTATAGGAGCATAAATTTCTCCATTTCAGTGGAATTTATACAACTCAGAATAATTGATTATTTAGATCTACAGTTTTCACAATGAATTTTGCATAGAACTTTAAAGCAATCTTTCGGTTACATCAAACATCAACTGAATCAAATACAGGTACCATAAAAGAATAAATATCTCTAAATGATAAATAGTGAAGCCAAGTTCTAGTGTTCAAATGGATCTCGAGATTTTCTCTCGAGTCAAACAAAATAATAGAAACTTACAGAGAATGACAAAATTATAATTCATCAAACACAGTATTAGATTTTGAAATCAATATTAACTCTACAGGCATGAGTTACAAAACTTATTACTCAGAGATCAATGGAAGCGTTTATCAAGGTCTCAATTCTGCAAGCCCACCAATGGTAAAGAAGGGATTTTCAGTTAAATATGGAGAGCATAGCTAATATTTCCACAATATTCTCAAAAGCTGCGCAAAGGGAATGACAATTGTCTTAAGGAAAAGAAACTCATACAAGAGGAGGTACATGTAAATAATCGAGAGAAGAAGAAAACTACTTTATGGCCGATATGGGAAAATGAAGTAAATACAAAGCCCCTTATAGTGAGATAAGAATACCCAAATTGAAAAACATTTAGATACGGAATGAATGGCGAGAATATGCACACATCGAGAAAATATAATTACCCGAAAGTTAAAAGTTCCTAGAAAATTTGATGCTTTTTAATAAAATGATTAATACCCATTTTGGGTTATTACAAAAGAGCAATGCAAATCAGTTTCTTACCCTCAAAGCGGTGGCCATAGCAAAGTGGCAAATCAGAACTCAACCCCAACATCTAAAACTTCAATAGATTCAATGTTAAGTAATGGAAACTATCTGTTGAAGAAATCAGAGGCTTAAGTACAAATGCTCAGAGCAATCTCCATGAATAACCATAGTCGTGGAACACAAAATAAATAAAGGGTTGAGCATGCTCAAAACCCTTGAGGTTGAGCCTCAAAAAATGCAAGACTTCATGCAAAAAAATTTTTAGAGAGCTCGAATTTGTAAACAAAGGAAACCAGATCTTCATGATGGTGCCTTTCACTACCTGAACCTCTCGGATCTAAGAAAGTTCAAAAAAATTGCGAGAAGAATCACATGTACACTCGTAAGCTCACCATAGAACCGGTAGTCCTTAGAGAAATCTCAAGTAGTCATGGCCACTAATTTTTTTTTGATATAGCTCTACTAGCTCATGCAAAGAGCTCAAAATGATTATGTAGAAATGACTAGGTTTCCAACGTTTTACCAATCTAACTCTCCAAGTTAATCAAACCCAACCAGGGTCATATCAGGTACTAACGTGACAACATTAAAAAAACCCTAATTAGGGCTGAGTTAAAAGGAAGCCACCGACATAACAAAGGGGTGAGTCATCATGGTGGAGGGGGACCTTGTCCCATTAAAAGAAAATCATTGTCATTGACCTATTTAAGGTCTAGAAATATATCGGTTCAATAAGATAGTGATCAAAAACATTATGTTATGCATGATTTTTCAAACATTGACAATACTTTAACATTTGCATCAATAATCGAATAATGATCAATATATGCCAAGGTCAATACAACAAAATTAGACCTATATTCATCATGTGTTATTGAAACCCAAAATCAACGAGAGACTAAAGTATGATGGCAAGTATATTTCCTAAGTCCACAAGAGTGGCCAAACTCGATTGAAGACAATTGTACGAATCGAGGTGGTCCCCACATGGGAGCTAATTACAAATAAAGGTATTTTATTTGTAGATGATATATTTAAAGGGTGTCAAAGGGATCATGTTATCATGTTAGAAGCCTAGGGAATGTCAACATCAGAGCCTAAGCTTGGAAGTGGTCCCCACTAAGAGGTGAATAATTTTGCTTAAGTATTGGAGATCAAAAGTATTTATTTTCTTACGAGAGGAGTGTTTTTCATGCTTCACAAGAGGATAGAACAGAGAAGGAGAAAAAGTTACATGCCCATGGAGAGAGACTTTCCTAGCAAGCAATCTTATTTTTAGCAAATTATTCACCCTTCTTTTCTTAAAAATAGAATAGTCAACTTCAGTTTGACTGTATTGTAATTAAGGCTAATAATGCCTATTTGTAATTACATGCTCTATTTTTATTCCTTTATCTATTATTAAATAAAGGATAAAAATAAGATGCATGGGTGAGTACAAGCCTTAGGCTATTTTTAGGAAGAGGGTAAATTTTATTTTTCTATATATTATGTGCCTTAAGAAAGCACAAAGGAGGAATTTTTAGATATAGGAGTACTGAAGCAATTTTTCCAGTTTTTTCCTTTTGAGTGTGAAGTATTTTCTACCTTACTAATTATTTGCAGTCTTGTGTATGTTTCTATTAGTCTTGTGAATGCAAATTCCTTGATTAATCATCTTACCCTATTGTAAACTCAGTAATTTCTGCATGATATTAATGTGCTTCAATTCCATGAAATAGAAAATCAAAATATCAAGGAGGAGGGGCAGCCAACCTGAAAATAACAGGCTAGAATTTTTGCAGAACTTGCATGGATGGGTATTAAAGTTTCAGTTTGATTTTATTCTAGTTTTGGAAAAAGAAACCATATAAGAGGTGCGTAACCTATTTTTCCAGCAGATCAAGAGTGTTTGGAATATGATCTACAATTTGCATATTCTGAGTGTAGTGTGCATGAAGGCACCATACTCACACAACTTATAGCCATATTAGAAGAGAATAGACCACTTTTGAATGAAAAGGAGGGTGAAATTCAAGGAAACTGTGTTTCAAATTTACAGATCTAAGGAGGCTGATTTCTTGTCAGATTTGGAAAACTACATAGGTGAAGAGCAGCCTATAGAACTAACTAATTTTGCAGTTTCAGCATTCAAAGAACCTCTAGTGGATAAGGTCCCTCTTGTACTTGAAAAGGAGGAAGAGATGATTTTAAATATAGATCTTTATTATTCCCTCCTGGAAGAACCATTTTGGGAGAAGAATGTCTTAGAACAACATGTTACTCAAATCAAATCTTGTGCAGAAAAACCAGACAATTTTGATCTTATGGATTATATGTCAAACAAAAATGATCAAGATGAAAGATCAGTTTTGGTACAACAATTTGAAGGAGCTGAAGTATGTTCAGATTAGTTTTAGAATGTCCAAAAGGCTGATATAAAACAACAACTTCACTTAAGTACTTATGAAAATGAAGAAGATGATCTTCAATTTTTTTATCGTACCATGTATCTAGATAGTACCTATAAAGAAGAAGAGGATGAACTTGAGTTCTTAGACTACATGCAAGATCTGAGCAATGCAGAATCATTTGATAGAAGTGTTGAAAATTCACTTACAATAGTCATTGAACAACTTACAAAGCGAAGCATATCTCAAAATAGTTTCAAGATGAGTTATAGCAATTGGAAGACACAAAACACCTCCAGGACAACTTCAGGAAGATCTCATTATTGAAAATAATATTCATGATTTAGATCAAATCAAAATTGTCAACAAGTTTGTTGTGAAGAGGCCTTGTCCTATTCGGTATTTGGTTGATTCTCACCCAGCTATGAGTATTTCCAGATTTCATGCTTGTCTTGGAGCACAAAAGTGAGTTATCTGTTCTCAATAAAAGGACTCAAATCATGTCAGAATAGATTACAGGTCAGATAGATGTGCTTCCCAGTTCATGGACTGATCTGATGAGTGAAATAAAGGTACATATCTCATTCCTAGCTATGTCACTTTGTTGGTTTCTAGAGCTGAATTCATGGCCTCAGTTGCAGGGGAAAAGGAAGCTACTTTTCATTGCCTGTTTTAGGTTTTTTTAGCCTCAGATTCTTTGCTAGTTAGAGTAGGATAGATTAGGATTTCCCTTTCAATAAGTGCAGTTCCTGCACATTGTAATGTTTTTCAATTCAATAAGTGCATTCATGCACGTGATCAGTGTACCGAGATATTTTCCCGATTTTAGTTCATTTTGGAATGGTTATACCTTTCTAAAAGGTAGATTTTGGTTATATGCTTTGGACTCCATGCCCAATGGAAAAAAGCAAGCCACTGGTCTACAAGCTAGCAGACAGATTTCCCCACAGGATCACTAGAAATGTTGACAATTTTTACACCCAGTGCAAAAAGGTCAACTCAAAATTTTTAAGGTTTCTTAGATTGGTCAGTTACAAATTTGGTTATGTTTGGGACAGCCACCTTGGATTAAGATACAATTTTTAATTGTTTGGTTCTGGACAGTCTTGGAAGTCATTTGGAATCAAAACTAAAACTTGAGTACAGTTTAAGAATGCCATGCCTCATAGATGCAGCCATTCCATTTGAAACCCTCGTCAAAACTATGCAACAATCTGTAAACAACCATTACAGGGCCTTGAGGAAGGTAGGAAGGGAAGCATGTATAGACATGATGTTCTAAAGCTGCAGACAGGTGGCAGTTTTGAAGGACAATTTACATTCTTACAAGCAGTTTACATTTTCAATGGGTGACAATAAGGTACACTTGATCGTTTATTTATTTCTATGATTAAGTGAATTATTTAAGTGTTTTGAGTTATATAATTTCATTCATTATCCATAAAAATGAAAGAAAAGAAGGGCATACATCTTATAACACGAAAATATTTTCATTTATTCATGAGGAATAATAGTACATATTTTTCTCACACAAGCCATGAGAAATAACTAAAAGGAAAAACAATGCATATATTTATGAAGTTGAAAATGTAAAGAGGTAAAAGAAACCCGTCATTGCCTCGAGGGAGTGTTCTTCTCTTTTGAACTGTTGTTCCAACTATCTCTGCTGCAACTACATCATGGTACCTGAAAAGGGAGGAGCAAACGATCATCAATACTGAGCTCAGGGTTTAATTTAACTCTTTATACTTCCAACTTCATAAATTCATGCATTCAAAAGTGTAATTATCAGGTGAAGCAGAAGAATCAGATTTTAGAGGTTGAAGTTAACTAAAATGAGATAAAATTGTATTTGAAACAAAATAAAAAAGGAAATCGAGAAAATTTTGACAGGGCTTCGCCATGTAAAATGGACATTTACAACTTTTCTAGCATGCATGTAAAGCTGTAATGAAGCTCAAATACAATATTTAAGTAGAAAAGGAAATGAAACTACAACTTCTCAACAAAACTTCAATGTTTAGCATGCAAGAATTTGTGAACAAAAATTTCTAGAAATAATATGTTCTTTATGGGTTCTCAAATAAAAGTAAATGATTAAATTCTACATCTTTCAGTGTTCAGAATCAAAATTTCAAAATCATTTTACAATTGAAAATGAGCAACAACAGTCCTACAGAAATAAATTTAATACATCTTTCAGAAAGACATATTCTCTGATTATCTCAGCAAGAACGTATTATACAAATTGCTACAGTGCAAGATCTCATTCTCAGTAGAAGAAACAAGTTGTGCAATCAAATCATGATCCAGGGAAGAGTATATTTTCAAATTTTGGATTATCAAGAAAGTATGATATAGAATGGATAAACTTATTATAGTCAAGCTCATTATTGCAAAAAGGAGATGAGTTCGGTTAAAGAAGTCTATAGGAGCATAAATTTCTCCATTTCAGTGGAATTTATACAACTCAGAATAATTGATTATTTAGATCTACAGTTTTCACAATGAATTTTACACAGAACTTTAAAGAAATATTTTGGTTACATCAAGCATCAAATGAATCAAATACAGGTACCATAAAAGAATAAATATCTCTAAATGATAAATAGTGAAGCCAAGTTCTAGTGTTCAAATGGATATGAGATTTTTCTCTTAGTCAAACAGTCAATAGAAACTTACAGAGAATGACAAACTCATAATTCATCAAACACAATATCAGATTTTGAAGTCAATATTAACTCTATAGGCATGAGTTACAAAACTTATTACTTAGAGATCAATGGAAGCGTTTATCAAGGTCTCAAAATTCTGCAAGCCCACCAATGGTAAAGAAGGTATTTTTGTTAAATACGGAGAGCATAGCTAATATTTCCACAATATTCTCAACAACTGCAAAGGGAATGACAGTTGTCTTAAGGAAAAAGAAACTCATACAGAGAGGAGGTAGAGGTAAATAATCAGAGAAGAAGAAAACTACTTTATGGCCGATACAGGAAAATGAGATAAGGATACCCAAATCGAAAAACATTTAGATCTGGAATGAAAGGTAGAATATGCACAAATTAGAAAATACAATTACCCAAGTTAAAAGTTCCCTAAAAATCTGATACTTTTCAATCAAATGATTAATACCCATTTTGGGTTGTTACAAAAGAGAAAGGAAAATCAATTTCTTACCCTCAAAGTGGTGGCCATAGCAAAGTGGCAAATCAGAACTCAATCCCAACATCTAAAACTTCAATAGATTCGGTGTTAAGTAATGGCGACTCTGCCTTGAAGAAATCAGAGGCTTACGTACAAATGCTTAGAGTAATCTCCATGAATAACCATAGTCATGGAACAAAAAATAAAGAAAGGGTCGAGCATGCTCAAAACCCTCCAGTCGAGCCTCAACAGAATGTAAGGCTTCATGCAAAAAAAAATCAGAGAGCTCAAATTCGTAAACAATTGAATCCAGATCTTCATGATGGTGCCTTTCACTACCTAAACCTCTTAGATCTTAGAAAGTTTGAAAAAATCATAGAAGAATCACATGTACACTCATAAGCTCACCATAGAACTAGAGGTCCTTAGAGAAAGCTCAAGTAATCATGGCCACTAAAGAAAATTTTGATATAGCTCGCTAGCTCATGAGAGAGCTCGAAATGATTATACAGAAATGACTAGGTTTCCAACATTTTTCCAATCTAACTCTCCAAGTTAATCAAACCCAACTAGGGTCATATCAGGTACCAACGTGGCAGCATAAGAAAAACCCTAATTAGGGTTGAGTTAAAAGGAATCCACTGACATAACAAAGGGGTGAGTCATCATGGCAGAGGGGACCTTGTCCCATTAAAAGAAAATCATTGTCATTGACCTATTTAAGGTCTAGAAACATATCAGTGCCGATAAGATAGTGATCAAAAAAATTATGTTATGCATGATTTTTCAAACACTGACAATACTATAACATGTGCATCAATAATCGAATAATGATCAATATATGCCAAGGTCAATACAACAAAATTAGACCTATAGTCATCATGTGTTATTTGAAACCCAAAAGCCAACAAGAAAATTACAATGCAATGTAATCAAAAGGTGGCAGAGACTAAAGTATGATGGCATGTATATTTGCTAAGTCCACAAGAGTGGCCAAACTCAGTTGAAGACAATTGTATGAATCAGAGGTGGTCCCCACATGGGAGCTAATTACAAATAAAGGTATTTTATTTGTAGATGATATATTTAAAGGGTGTCAAAGGGATCATGTTATCATGTTAGAAGCCTAGGGAATGTCAACATTAGAGCCTAAGCTTGGAAGTGGTCCCCACTGAGAGGTGAATAATTTTGCTAAAGTATTGGAGATCAAAAGTATTTATTTTCTTGCAGAGGAGTGTTTTGCATGCTTCACAAGAGGACAGAACAGAGAAGGAGAAAAAGTTACATGCCCATGGAGAGAGACTTGCCTAACAAGCAATCTTAATTTTAGAAAATTATTCACCCTTCTTTTCTTAAAAATAGAACAGTCAACTTCAATTTGGTTGTATCGTAATTAAGGCTAATAATGTCTATTTTGTAATTGCACGCTCTATTTTTATTCCTTTATCTATTATTAAATAAAGGATAAAAATAAGATGCATGGGTGGGTACAAGCCTTAGGCTATTATTAGAAAGAGGGTAAATTTTATTTTTCTATATATTGTGTGCCATAGCAAAGCACAAAGGAGGACTTTTTAGATATAGGAGTATTGAAGAAATTTTGCAGTTTTTGCCTTTTGAGTGTGAAGTATTTTCTACCTTACCAATTATTTGCAGTCTTGTGTATGTTTCTATTAGTCTTGTGAATGCAAATTCCCTGATTAATCATCTTACCCTGTTGCAAACTCAGTAATTTCTGCATGATATTAATGTGCATGTTCAACTTAGAAGTATTGTTGTGATAATCTCCCTCAATACCATCCAAGTGTTTTGCCCTTGATATTCTGTAGAAGAACTGTTGGTTCGTGCATCAAAAATCCTTTCACATATCAATTGTGCATATACTCAGTCAAATCCCTCATATAAATTTGGTGTATCACCTTAGTTTTAATTACTTTACAATCATCTTTTACCCTTAAACCCCAGAAGTAGTTTAGGATACATCAACAAGGAACTGACCTTGATACCAGAGACTCACCTCAAAATAGGTATACCCATAGACCTAAGGTGTTTCCATTGTATCTACGAAAGAGAGAGATCAAATTCTACAAGCTTAGAAAACCTACAACCATCTCTCTACATGGTGCACTTTTGAGAGATAACACGAACCTTTCGGGTTGGTGACATCGTCCTAAAGGAAAATCAACTTTGTAACCAAAGAAGAGAAAAGTAAGTGGGGAAAATTTTCTCCTAATTTTCTTGGACCCTATATCGTTACCCATGCCTATGGATCATGTTTTTATCATTTGTCTTCACTCAAAGGTAACCATGAACCTGATCCTCTCAATGCCTTACATATTCATCCATTTTATTGTAGACATTTAGTCCTATATCACTTTCTCGTCAGGTTGATTGCTCATCCCTTAAATACTTTCCACCTTCCATATTACCTGTTTTTGAGGATCCACGACTAAACAAGAATCATGTGGTTACCCGTCACCTTTTAACCTTATCTTCAATATGGGTACCACGACTCTACTCATATCCTGATTCTCATGGATACTTTTCATCTTCTTCAAGATGGAATCCCATGGTCATTCATCACTCAAAACCACCCCTTTCATAGTTAACCCCTATGTACTATGGTTTTGTCCTCCGAACAAGAGCCTACTCTTTCTCTATAGTCTTGTCCATGACTTAAACGTCCAAAAACAAAAAGGGATGCAACTCCTTGAGTCAAACTTCCAAAAAAAGATGACTCCCTCAAAAGGGACATCTCTTCATTCTATTTCCACCACTATAAATAGACTTCTCCCTTGAAGGACAACTAGATAAAGTCATTGCAAAAATATAATAAAAATATCCAGAGCTTCCCGCATTGATCAGTTTCACGAACACCTCAAGGAGATACTATACTCATCCCATATATACTTCTCGTATTAATCATTCTATTAAAAATACAAAAGAAAAATGAAGAAAATGATGAGATTTTCATCATGGACTTGCCTATTTTTGATCTGGGTTTCTTCTTTGAGAAAAACTTGTTGTCATACACTAGGTTACGCTAAACCGCCCACTCTCACCTCATTCCCTTTTCATCCTAATTTCCTCTTTACTCAAGGGACTTTCCGTAACCATGACATTTCATGATGATGTGAATTTCTTCACCTTATAATGGTCCATTATGCAACACCTTTAGGTTCTTACATTAATAATCCCATCTTGGTTACGATACACTCATTAGGGTTCTTATCAATTAATCATCTCTATTACCACTTCTTACCATTCACCTTCCTCATTACTTATTGATTATCTTACACAGGATCATTGACACCTATATTTAATACAACTTAACCAAGCCTACGACCTATACCTAATCATGCCTACGACCTACACCCAATCATTCCTATGACCTAAATTCAACCATACCTAACACCTACCAACCCATTCCTCTACTTCATCATAATCTTCCCTAGCTTATGGAAGAACTACATCAGCCTGATGCCCCTTTTTGCCAGGGCTATGTAGGAAACACTTCGAGGGCATGGGGCCCTTGGAGGTTAGCTCAACCACTCTTTACCCTAACCAATTTCCCATTTAACTTCCCTATTCACATCCTACATTAGTTCATTTCCATTTTATATCAACAATTGGAAATTAAACAAAACAAACAACAATTAATGAAAATTTTTACCCCATCATCACATCATTCATTTATCATTTTCACATTTCCACTATAGAAAATATTGGAAAAATTAAACCATAACATGCATATACATCATCATTTAGCTCCATCATGCCTATGACCTAAATCCATCATACCTATAACCTGATTCCACCATGCCTACAACTTGACTCCATGATGCATATGACCTGACTCCACCATGCATACAACCTGACTCCATCATGCCTATAACTTGACTCCATCATGCCTATGACCTGAATCCATCATGCCTATGACCTGAATCCATCATGCCTATGACCTGACTCAGCCATGTCTACACGACCTCAACTCAATCATGCCTAATTCACCTAGTTTCCATCACGTACACAGATAATAATGGAAATTAAAAAAGTACACCCTCCATACTATAAATATAATCATATATATAAATGAGAAATTTTGTGTATGCATATATATGTACACAGATACAAATAAATACAAATCTCTAAGACACGTCCTTGCCATCTTTGGCACATAGGCCAGTATATGATAAAAATCTCAAAACTCTCATATAAAATCTCACTCTCTTCGAAATGTAGGCCGGTATATAACAAAAATACACAAAAATGGAAGTATGTGTAACTATCAGGCATACCCCCATCAGATATCCTCCATGCATGTCTCACGTGTCTCCTCCTCTTCCTCTGCTCCCATGCGATGTCACGCTAGTATCTCACCACCCTCCATGGACCTTGGCTCGACCTCTTATAGTACCTCACATGGAGCTGGCCTTCGTACATTGGTAGCCTCATCCTAACCCTGTCTTGAGGCTCATCGGCTGCCTATACTCTCCACACTATGAGTGTGAGACTTGGTCCTCTCACTTGAAGCCTGTTGTGCTCTATACTCTGTATAAGATGGGATGTCTATCCCTGCAGCCATCAAGTGATCCTAATAGTATCATGCCTCACCCGGGCATCCCTGAACCTATCCATTGGTATGGTATATGGAGGAACCATCGGTCTCGACTCTGTGCACTGTCTCCTGGGAACCTATCCCACTACTACCTGTAATAAGGGACCTTGTCCCTGTGCTGTACCTATACCGAGGGACCCTGTCCCACCCTGTCTATAAAATGGGACCCTATCCTTGAGATTGTGTAGGTGCATATTCCTATACCTGGGCCTGTAGGGCCATAATTTGTGCCTATGTAGTGGCCAACTAGCCCTATAACCTTATAACTTGTGCTTATAACGTGGCCACCTCTTCCTGTGACCCCGTCAGCTGCCCCTGTAAACTAGTAATCTGGGCCTATAATGCGACCACCTATCTCTGTAATGTGTCTCTCTAGACTATGAGGGTAACCACACTTGGCTGCCTTGGAGTGCTGGGTGGCATTAATCATAGTTGGGCTACCCACCACCGTCTATATGCATATGTGCAGCCGACATCATCTATTTGTTGGTCCACTAGCTACACCTCCGACTGTCGGCATTGTTTAGATGTGGTAGAGGCATAGGCCTCTCCACATCATCTCTCCTGTACTAAGAGAATGGTGGTGGAAAATCCTAGGGCATCCCAAACTGCCGCTGAATCTATCTATTGGTATCATCTCGTGCTCCCCGACACGACGCCCCTCTATCCACCTGAGTAGTTTTAGCTCATCTAACTCTACGGCCATGTAAATTTATGATGGATATACCACATACAACCTCCAAATAATTTATACTCCAGAAAAACCCTCCAACATCCACCTATATTGAGCCACGAGAATGTGTAGCTAGCCCCTGGTGCACACCACATGGAACCCAACACCTATAACCAACCTGCATAACCCGGACAATACGGCTCAAATGCATCCATCGGGGCGAACCAATTGGCCACATGCACACAATGTGCTCATAGGCCCAACAATGAAGAAGCAAAGTGTAGCACACGCTGGACCTCTGTAGTCTCTGTATGCCCATAGCTCCCTATATAACTACACCAAGTAGGTTGGTGCCCATGTAAACCGGGTCCTATCCTCCATCATATCATAAATAACACCCATCAATGCCCATGGGAATCTCCCACCCTATATCTGGCAGTGTAAAATAACACACTACCTCCATCATCAGAACTACTAGCCTCATCTCCTCAAGATGGGCCCGATACATATCTCCATAACTCATGTTGGTGCTATGGAATCTCAACTCAGCCATCCCCTCTCCAAAAATTGTCAACATCAGCTCCTCGAGGCCTCTGATGAAATGGAGTACACCTGCGCTCCCACTATCAGTAATCTTAGGATCTTGTACATGTCCTCTAAGGTGATTGTGATCTCACTTGTCGGAAGATGGAACATGTTGGTCACGGAATCCCATCTATTGATGAGAGCGACCATCAAACTTGAATCACACATTATACGCCTATAACATTGAATACCAATCAAACCTACATTGGTTACGTGTCTCCACTCCTCTTTAGTCACATCTCCATGCACCTCCGCCCTACGGGTGGTGGTCCCATGACCGCCGCATTGCATCTGCAATTGGTCCCTCACCTGCATCCAACAAACCATAACATTATTAAACCTTGACCATACCCATATTCACCCTTGACCCCCACCTATAACTATTACCCTACCTATTTTCATTCAAAAATACCTTCCTATCTCACCCACCCACCCTTACTCATCTCCTAGCCCATTTTTCTCTCAATGCTTTGACCGACACATCGGTTCTTCTTAGCCGGCACCGGTCTCCCAAAACCAGTATCGGTCTCCCAATCTATGACCAATGCCAATTACCTCCCATTGACTTCATCCAACCCTCGACTAACGTCGTCCTTTGTCATGGCAATAATCCACAAAAGTATACCCTATTTCTCTAAAAATTTACCATTTCTACCTAACTACCCCACCCATTCCTACCCCAATCTCACCTAAATTCATCCCCACCCCTCTTTAACCTACATACCACTTCCTACCCTTCCTCTTTCACCCATTTTCTTCCAAATTTAAATTTAATTCTCCCCCAAACCCACTTCTACCCAAACCCACTTTTTACCAACAAATTCACCTAACCAACAAAGAATGAGATCAAATCTTACCTCATCTCATCGTTGTCTACATGGTGGCATGATTGGTCATTGCGTTGGTGGCCATATGACCCCTCTCATGCCTCTACCATCACCAACTACTCTCCTCACCTCCACCCAATCAAATTCTCCACACCAATCTCGTGGACCCATCTCCCTAGCTCCTCTCACCAACCGGATCTCTCCACCTCAGCCAGGTATAGTCCCTCATACTTTCCTCTTGAAAAGTGCCAAAAGTCAACTTAATCTGTCATTTTCTCCAATGGTACAACACAACAATGATTCCGTAAAATACAGAATTTTTGTTTTATAAACCCAACCCGACCTGACCAACGCCGGTGTTATATTTGTGCCCTAGCCAACCAATGTCGGTCACCCTCTAACCAGCATCGGTCCACCCTACTAACTATTTGGTCTTGCTAAGCTTCCTTTTACCTGCCACCATTCATGCCAACGCACCCTTTTATCATCCTAGAACACCCATTGAACCATACCTACAAACCCAACCTACCCTTACATTACCTTTGCTACATGTTATTTTCCCTATACCTTGGCCTTACCCATGCCATTACCTATATACCTTGACTTGAACCACTTTGTGACCTTTGACCCTCCGTGCTCATTGTACCTTGTGACATGGTTACCCATGTTGTTTGGCCTACCGACCTTACCTTGCCTATTATTGTGATGTTTATCCTGACCTGACCTTTGGTGCATCGGAACATACCTAAACATTCCTATAAATGACCTCTGATGTGTTCCTACACCATATCCTATACCTTGGATACCATAATCACTTCAACCCTATTTGGATAGACCTATCGACCTTAGCCGACGTAGAGTTTGAAAGCTTCTCACCCTGGTACCATGTCGTAGTTTCCAACATGTGCATACGTTCAACTGCCACTACCTTCGACCCTAACCCATTTCCCTATTTACCCAATTTGACCTTTTACCTTTACCCAATACACCCAATGATCTTCATTTTCCCACCTCCTCATTTTATCAAACCACTCACCGCTTTCATCTCTCACCTCATCGGTTCCTAGTTTGAGGGGGTTACCTTCACCCACACTTGGGGCAACACCACCCTCACTTACACTTGACACAACCATTTCCTATTTTTGTCAGCGTCACTTACCAATACAAGCTACGCCAAAAAGGGGCAAAATGTAGACACCAAAATTGGGTCACACTCCCCTTGGTCCCTTATCGAAGAACCAAATTAAACACATTCAGCTAATCATGACCCTTATCCCCCACATTAATATTAATTTCATTATTTATAATTAAATTAATACCATCCTCACCCTATTTATTAATTTAATTTAGTTACTTTAATTAAATAGATGCACACCTCACCTAGACACCAAACCTAGACACCTCACTAGAGACCTATTCATAACATGTTTTCATAAATGAATAAGACTTGGTTCAACCCTAAAAATCAAGGCCTATTATTCCTCTAACCACCTTCCCACTCATAAAAACATAACATCCATTCTAATCCATGAATAAATGGACAGACTTGGCCCAAATGATTGTGAGATCTATCATTTTTAGTAAACCTAGGGAATCCCACCTTAACCGATGCCAGTCATCCCGAAACTAATGCTAGTCAACAAGGAACCATTGTTAGTTACCATTTATTCCCTTTAGTAACCTTGTTTGAGGGTGGAGCACATTCGTGAGATCATAAAAAGAGAAGAGAGCTGCATACAAGAAGAACCAGAGCCTTTTCGTACCTACATACATCCATAGCTAGCACCAAGAAAGATCCGAGGTATTACACTCATGGTAACATTCCGGGAAGCACCACTACAACACCAAGCTCCATCCCACCAATCAATCATCACCATCACATAGCCATTGGACCTGTAACACCAGTAAGTACATTTATCACCTATGTTATTTTATCCTTACTCTATTTTAAAGGTTTTTGTCACCTTTGTTGTCATTTCCTACTTGCATTCCCTTTTCCCCATTATTCCTCTTTTTGTAAACCCAACCATTCCTCCATCCACATCATAAAAACCACCTATACCCAACCCCTACATATTTTTGAGTGTTCCTAAGATCCCCATATACCTCGTTATGCCCTCTGTCATCTCTTCCTAACCTCAGCTCAAACCCCACTAACAAATCTTATTGAGTCTTATCAGCCCACCTCTACCGACGCCGATTACCCATAACCATTGTCATCGGTTCTACCTAACCATGATTGGTCATACCTCGACCAACGCCAATCTCTATGTCTACCAACACTATGTAAACCAACAACCACATACCTACCAAGACAACCCAAACACCTTACCTAACCCTGCTAAGACCCTGTCTGTGACCTACAGACCACCTGAACAACCTACAACCTGACACAAGACCTTGACCGCATAGTTTTTAGTATTTAATTAGATTGACGCTGATAGTGATATGAGGTACCCAAATTAGAATACTAGCACTAGATTCATTTATGTACGCATTTTAGTTACTTCATAATTTGTTTTATAAAACAGTGGGTTGACAACCTTCTAGGAAGTATCACACTTCCTGGATCTAGCATACGCTAGGTAGTCCACTGTCATATATTATTTAACTCTTCTTTGGTGGTCTTGTTTTCTATTTTAGGTAGTTCCTCCTAGCCAAAAGGAAGCTCTCACAGTCAAGCATCAGATTGAGAAGTCAGAACGCGCACATCAACCTCCAAACCAACATAATAGGTATTCCTCCTCAGCCCATAACATTATCTATTTTGTCACATTTCAAAAATGTAAAGAAAATGGTGAAACATTTTGGCATGCCGGTGGGACCCATCCGAGGTTCCTTGCATTTTCTTCATTCCTAGGTAAAATTGTGTGTTTGTTTCCCTTCAAAAATCTTACACATTAATTTTTCTTCTCTGGAATCATTCTTCCTCTCTTTATTGTCTAAAAACAATCATGTTTTTGGTGCTTTAAAAGGAACACATTCTTCTTTCTTTTTTCATTGCATTAGTGAAAGAGCATGTTCCTACCTATTCACCATTTGCTTCATCAAATGTAATTTGTCGATTTGGGCTTAAAATGAGTTACATTTCATCCTTGTATGTTGTATTTAGCTCACATTAAAATGAGGGCAACCTATATGCTAGAAGTCACGCCAACTTATGGTTGACATACAGAATCGTAGAAAAGCATACTCTCTATCTCTCTCCTTGTCTTACGAAACTACAAGAAATTTGAATATACACATTTTCTTAAACGACATATTACCACAGGAATGCCTTTCAACAATCGGAGGATTGGCGGGTACTTCCCAACTGGTTATCTTTGTCCAAGTATCTCATTAGAGAGCACCCTACCATAATGAGAACCCAAAATCTCACCTTTTAGATATCCTTCTTCATAGGATGCCTTCCCAACCAAAAATTCTATTCTAGATTCACATGGTCAGTTCTAAATAGCATAAGCTAAACAAACATTAGAAAATCACTCTTAAGATCATGTTTTGCTTAGTTTTTATTCTTGACTTGTGTTTTGAGGTGTGAGACTACAAATCTACATTATTATTCTTCTTTGCACACTCCACCATCATAGTTGGAGTATTCTAAATTTTTTTGAGTGTGTCAGGACCCCATCTTTCATTCTCATATTCCTGAGTTTGACTCTTCACTTGATTTAAATTCATAAAATCCAATTTCTTCATCACTCTCTCATTTCATAGTAATCGGTGTCGATCCGGTGAGTGCCATCGGTTCACATCGACCATCGTTGGTTACACCTAACTTGATGTTGGTTGGCTTTCTATTTATTTTTTCGGAATAGCCTTCATCACTCCCTGTTCTTTAACTCTTCTTTGGTGGTCTTTTTTTCTATTTTAGGTAGTTCCTCCAAGCCAAAAGGAATCTCTCACGGTCAACATCGTATTGAGGATTCGAACACTCACATCAACCTCCAAACAAACACAATATATATTTCTTCTCAACCCATAACATTATCTATTTTGTTGCATTCCAAAAATGTAAAGAAAATGATGAAACAATATAACTCGAAGAAATTCATAACCCATCATTTCCTTGAGTTTCTTTCACCTCCGTTGCTCCACTTCCATCTCCAAATTTACTTCATCTTCATCCTCTCTATCAACATTGGCATTGTACCTGAGAAATAGAAAAAGGAATGACTGTCAGTCACAAGTTCAAGATTAATCCATATTCCCATACTATCTAATTTTGTGCAAATGGATCTCCTGACATCAGGAGGCATGAGTTACTGAGAATAAGATACATTAGAGATAGATACAAAATTGACAAGAGTAGTATTCTACATCAGTTTATATGATTCCTAGAATCATTTCATAGAAGAAAGAGAAAAGAAGAAAACTATGGAACATGAGAGAGGCCAAAAGCCTAATATTTTCTAACTAGTTTATCTAAATGTGTAGGTATAGGTAAGAAGAAGGAAATAAACACTAACTATTGTGTTTGCATATCAAAAGTATTACATGCTACAATTTGAACCAGAAAAGTACATTTATTTTAGTTTCAGACTAAAGGCTTAATATACAAAGATATACATGTACTAATCCATAATATAAATTCAAGTTTAGTGCTACAGATTATAACAAATGGAATACATTCAAAAAAATTCCAATATTCAATAAAGATCAAGCCTTAGGTTCTCATTCCAGAGGTTAGGAAAAGAATACAGAGTTCCAAGTAAGCCATTCTCAGATACAAATTTTATCAAAATCAGCTAACTAATTCCAAGTAGCAGAAGCAGATCATATATTATAGTAGACACAACTTGCAAGAAGAACAATGCACATCAAAGCAAGCAGTGGTTATCATGTAGATACATCAATAGTTTCAAATATCAGAAGGAACAAATTGATATCAGCCATAGAAAACACAAGATACAATCTCTCATATTTTGAAATGCATTGTCAAGGTGAAGGTGCTATATAGAGCTCAAAATGTACAAGGAATGAAAAGATGATGTAGATCACTTCATGAGAGAAACAATTTTAAGACATCTTCAAGCATCAAGCTTTCAAGAAGTGCTTCCCATCATACAGTTGCAACTAGACAATGTTATAGATTGAATGAAGAACACTTTCAGCTATGCATATCATTATGTTTTAGTTCAAGAACTAAAAGAGTTCCAACTCAAGCAGGATAGTCTTCCAGGAACTATAAGAAAATGTCATCTTCAAGATTGAGAAGTAAATTTATGATGACCAACTATCAAAGGAAGCACTTCCCATCAGTATGGTTTTGTAACATACAATTATCTAGAAAGAGATGTAATGAAATTGAGCTAGGAATCATTCATCCAAGGCACATATTTAAAAACAGAAATTAATGGATCACAAGCATAGTGCAGTGTCAACTATGATTAATTTTAAAATACAATATGAAAATACAAGTTACAACTTGAGAAGTAAATGCTTTTGAAGCTTCAGGAGACAATCAAAATAAATAATGATTACAATTATACATTGAAGAAACATTCAAATTTAGAAAGTATGGTGTATCGGATACGAGTTGAAGCGAGTGCAAGTAAGCAAAAATAAATATCAATATATTTTTGTTTATTTGTAAGTTTTCAACTACAGTATGAAGATACAAGTGACAGGACCAACACCTTAAATTATAGCACGTAATATTTGAGTTGCATCTTAAAGATAGAAGCAATGATGCAACATATAGTGGAAATAATTTCTAGAATTATGGCAAAGGTCTATAGGCTTTCAAGAGGGAAAAAAATTCCTGAACAGTCTACAACAAGATGCTAGTTCGAGTTAGAAATGATTTATGATACTATAGAAACAGGCCATCAATGCAAGCTACAATGAATCACAAATTTCTAAGAAAATAGTTATAGATAGTCACCAAGGTAGAAATGGGTACATAGTCAAAGATAGTCACTTCTCCAAAAACACAGAGAACATCCATACACCAACAAGAGGAGTTTTCAATTCAGTTACAATGTAAATTCTCTTCTATTAATAAATTCCCAAATTTGTGTTATAAACCAAATAATTTTCAAAAAATAGTGGAGTTACCAACAACCCAAATTAAGTTCCATCATAGCCATTTGTTATGGGAACAAAGAAGGAATGATCAGCCATAAAAAATAGAAGAGCTCAGATAAGAAGAAAAGTCACAAGGTTTCATATTGTAACCATCAATTGAATATAGGTTATGCAATAAGGAAATTCAGTTTATGAACTCATTACATAAAGATGTAACTTCCAGCATCAACATTCATTATCAAATGGAAATCAACATGTTTTAGAGGAAGATTACAGGTACATTCATACCATTATTAATGGAATTCAAGTATATTTCTTATAAATGAATTAGGTACCGATATATTGATGCAAGTAGGAAAGTTATCACAATAAGATATCAACCGGAATACAACGAGAGATGGAACAAAAATGAACAAAAATCTACTAAGGAATGCATAAATATGCTAAAACACAGATGAAGATAGTGAATAAATGCATCTGTTTTAAGTTCTTTTAGCCAAAAGGGAAAACATTAATGGACCAAAGTGAAATTCAAAACCAGTGCATTCATAGGCTACATAAGAATGTAATGGAAATATCTAGTTTCGAGTTCAAGATTGTCTAACTCCCAGTTCAAAGATAAAAGGCTAGCCATCAGAATGAAAGATGAATGAGTGCCAACAAAATCAAACTAGAACAACTAAACATTTTCAAACAGCAAGCCCACCAAAGCTTCAAGCTCCTAATTTGATTCCAATGGCAAATACCCATAAGAAATGGAACAAATCGAACAAAATTATGAGTTGTTCGAAATATAAATTAATAACTCAAGCACACCAAGGGTTTTAGGTACAGATTTTTAGAAGGGAGTAATTTCAAACAAAATCATGCAGTAGATATCTATTCGAACAAGAGCATGATATTATCAAAATCCTAGGTTGTGAAATGATAAGCCATGTAAAAAAGAGTTCAATCAAAATAAATACAGTAAAGGAGTTATAACCAAGCAAAGCTCCATTAATATCTAGGTAGTCATACTAAGTTTTCTTACATCATTCATGACGCTAGAGTAGGTAAATGATCACTCAAAGTAATAGAAATGTTGAAACCCCATCGGGAAGGATACCCAGATGGAGATTCACACAGATCGAGCTCTAAATTGCACAAGTCGAATCTCAGAAAGAGTGAGCCATGGTAAACCCACAATGAAATGGCATTCATAGTTTCCATGGCCGAACACACATGGTTTAGAAGAGCTAGAATAATGAAATAGGAAAAATAAATGCACTAGGATCGAAGCCAAAATAAAATGATAGCCAAGATTTTAGGTAATGGCTGGTGAATGGCATGATGCAACTTGGAAAGAACAAGGAAAACCCAAATTTTCATCCATCACAACTAAAAGAATAATAGTCAAGGGCTTCCCAAATTTTCTAAGAGATCTCCAACTCATGGCACCCGTTTTACAAATGGGGCAAAGCTCGAATGTAATAAAATATGAGAAATATTATCAAAAACCCAAAATCTTCAAATAACAAAAAGATGGTACGAAGATCATGGAAATAGTAAAATAAAATCTTAGAAGCAAAAATAAGCAATAGGCTTGAAGACTCAAACCAAGTTGTGCAAAAGTTTCAGCGTAAATAGAGAAATAATGGAGCTTAGACATTTTTGTAGTTACTCACCAATTTTCATAAACAACAGATCCTTGGAGGAAGCCACAGAGGGTTCGAAAATCTCACAGGTTCATTTTGATGGCATTATACAGGGAGAGACCAAATTTCCTCCATGACGACGACCAAGTAGAGAAAACCCATCGATGATGGCTTGGTAAAGATCAAGTTTCCATAAGACTTTCCTGAGAACCACCTTCAATACAAATATAACACGAAGCTTACACAGAGAGCTTGAACTAGGCAGAAAGCTTCATTCCCTAGAAATGGCTCAACTATGAGGAAGAAATATAGAGCATCAAAACCTCAAATGGCCATTACAAATTTTTTTGACATAGCTCCACTAGCTCACTAGAGATCTCAAGTGATAATGCACAAATGATGGGGTTCTCGATGTTTTTCTACCATAACTCTCAGTGAGTTAATGAAAATCGACCATGGTAAGAAAAACACCAATGTGTTAACTTTCCATGAAACCCTAAACTAACCAGGGTCACGATCAATGGTGTAGATCAAGATGTACAATATCAATGGCTCAGGATCACCGACCATCTTTATTACAAAGTGCAAACCCTAATCATGGATCTTGAGATCAACGATCAGAGATGAGGTAAGTACCAGAATCAATGGCCAACATTCAATTTAAATTATCAATGCAAATCTAGGGTTACAATGTAACTTAACCCAAGTGAGTCCAATTGTCACCGACATTCATGGGAAGGGTCGAATCATCATTCAAAAGGGGCCAACCCTATCATTTCCTTATCATATGCTTTGACCTATCAAAGGTCTAAAATATACAAGCTGACCACAATGATTAGCAAAAAGGGTGAGCTTTACCTTATATTACCTATGATCAAAAGGCTGAATAAAATTGTAAAACCATAGTCTATGTACCAACAAGAAAAAGGTAAACCTTATGTTATTTTTATGGGTCTTTCATCAAAAGCAATCAAACTATGCCTTTAAAAAAATAGGTTTTCTGACCAAGTGGAAGAATGAAGACTTTGTATCATCCAATGATTATTCAAAAGGAGGTCAAAACCATAATGAAGACAAAGTGTGCACATCATAGGTGGTCCCCACAGTGGGAAGATTAGAAAGCAAACAATAGCATTATGTGTACAAGGTTCAATTTTACATGTAATCACAAGAGGACAGAACAAATGTCAACATCGAACCAAAGGTGGTCCCCATCAGGATGAATGCATGGGTGAATTATTTTTGCAAAGTGTTGCAAATAAAGAAATTATTTTACTCACACACAGAGATTCATTCTTTCATATGCATCCAAGGGGAAATATTAAAGTGCTAAATTTATCATAGCAAGTGGGTCAAGTTACAGATGTCACATAGTCGGCTAAAAGACATGGATTGCATTCATTCAAGAAAATTGTAACACCCTACCTTGGGACACCGTAAACCATACCAAAGTGTAACTAAATATTTTTGGTAAAAAAATTCAATTTTTTAAAGATACTAAACGTTACTTTTGAACCCCATTGAAAATAAGTTACACTAATTCATTCTATCCTATAAAAATAATCTACTAGCTCAATTCAGCATTATTTTATTAATTCATACAAATATGGTTTATCAACATAAATTTGGTTTCTTCAAAATAATTAACTAGTTAACAAATTTATAATTCAATTAAATATTTATTAAGGTCACTAATAAAATACCTACACATCTTTTTATTAAATTAGCTCACCCCATTTTGACATGTTTACCCCCACACACATCCTAAACTTTATTTCCCATTCACATTAAAAATACCCATGGCCTAAAAGTATGTAGGGTTAATTGTGGACCCTAGGATCAAAGGGATCTTAGCCCTTGATCTAATTTTTCCCTAAGGATGCTCTAAAATATCCTTAAGTTATTTTCTTTTCCTTACCTTTATCATTTTGTTTTTCTTGACCGTTTGCAAGTTGTTTGGAGAGCCGTGGAAGAAATGGATTCATGGATGCTCAAGCTATCCATTTGTATTATGTAATTTATTTTTATCAATAATTTTATTGAGAGCCCGAATGAAAGATTCACCATTTTTATGTAAACAAAGCGGCGACATGATGTTGACCACAGATTTTTTTCGGGAGGAGGGAAAGAGGTCTGTGGGATGAAGGAGTGGTTTTTAGAGAGAGGAAAGACAAGACGATGGTGTGGGGAATGGCCATAGGGTTTGGAGCGTGGGTTTGGCGCATGTTGGGGAGTGAGGAGAGAGGGAGAGGGTAACATGGGCTACGCAGGTGAGTGTGGGGATGGTTGCGCAAGATGGAGGGTGGAAGAGGTGTTGGGTGTGTGGATGGGGGAGCGGTTTGAGCCTTCCCCATTTACTTTCCTTTTTATGTTTTTAAAAAAAAAACTTGTTTTGTTTTCCACCGAATATTCTAATATTTCATATTTTTGGTTTATTTTCTATTATTAATTATTGGTAGAAATATATATATACAAATAGTATAATATGTATTAGCAACAATATTTAATACCATACAACATAGTATAATATAATTTAATATATAATAATCTATATGTATATATAAATAGATTATAATATAATATATATCTAAATATGATATATATACTAATATATTATATTTTACTATATAATAATACCAATATATTAAATCATATAAAATTAGGTTTTGAAATAATATAGCTATATTATAAAATATAACCATCTTAAATATATTTTTAATATTGTTATAAATATTTACAAGGTAAAAACAATTTATTTTGAGTTGCAAAATATTAGATTTTTTTGTCATTTTTTTGTGGATTATGGAATTTAGAAATTGTCAATATCTAATTGTGTTAAAATGAATTTCTAACTTGTAAGGTAATAACTTGAAGAAATAATTAAGTTTAAAGAGGTAACATTAATCTTTTATGTTAACCAATTCCGATAAAGAACCTAATTTCCTTTTCAATACAATTGTTAATATGAGAGATATCTACATTACAATAAGCTCTTTGGCAAGGGAAGATCTACTTCATGAAGGAATGATTTCATTTTAACAAAAGAATAATAGTTACTCCATTCCACATTTTAAGCTAAAATCTGAATATATATTTTCTTTTCAAACAAACAATGAAGATCATAACTTCTTAATGCAACAAGACTCTTCTGCTCATGGAGAGTAGTAAGTTTTACAAATTACATACAACTTTCAACTATATTCAAAGAGAGGAATAAATACGAATTTGAAACACACATGCTTCCACGAACTATACATATATCCCAAATGGAAGGCTTACAAAGGAGTTCACTTCAATATTTTTACAAAGATCATATGCTTATCAAGAAGAATTGTTTTTTTTTCAAAACAAGAAGAGAGTCATAAAAGACCATGCCACCAAAGATACTCCAGCAACCCTCAAGCTTAAGGCTCCAACTATCTTCCACTTGAGCTCCAACTTTGAATGCTTTACAAGAATCCAACTCCAAGAGAACAAGGCTTGTTTAACCACCCAACCTTTAGGAATCATTACATGCCTTTCCAAGGTTGGAAGACATGGTAGCCTCCCCCAAGCCCATGGAAGAGAGAAATATCTTCCATAATTTTGTGCACAAGATATAGGAGATACAACAACATGATATTTGCATACAAGATGAGTCCATGCACAAAGAAAAACACAACATGTTGCAAATAATGAAGGGAGGAGAAAACCATATTCATCCTCCAAAATGGGGAAGAGAAGATGAGATATCCATGGTGCCAAAAGGGTGGTCCAACCATAAGATACACATGAAAATTTCTTCACAACCTCCTTATTTCTTCGATACATCATAACCCTCCTTATTGCTCCACCCATTCGCCAAAATCCTTCTTGGGAGGATTTTCAAACCCATTGGGTTTCCTCTCCAAGAATGGGGAAGGGGGTTCAAACCATATGAACCACCTTCCCCACCTCAAACCATATGATGGGAGTAAAAGGAACCTACATGGCTTTCCCATCAAGCCATGAGGTTTGAGAGGGAAAATCCCTCTCTCTTCCCCCATAGAACTCCAACATCCATCAAGCCATATGATGGATGGAGAAAAATAAATACAACAACATACTTAAACAATAACAATACAAACAACTGAAACATACATTCCAACTATAAGCAAGCTAAGATCTAGCAATAACATAAAACATAAAATGAGCTCAAAGAGCCTACCTATAAGAGCTCTCCAACACTCTAAGATTTTCCAACTTTCTTCCTTAAGAAATTATGGATCAAAAATCTTTAAGCACCAAACAAATACTAAAAAAAAAAAAAAACCAAAAATACCTTTCTCCCCCATGAGGGAGAATTTGAAGAGAAGCCAATAATTTTCTCACCAAATGAGGGGGTGACATGTGTCACCCCTCTCTTCCCTCCAAGTCAAATATTCCAAAATAAAAAGAAGAAAAGATAAATTCACTTTTAACACTCCCTTCCCAAAATGCCCAAAATGAAAATAAAACAAGATTGTGCAACTTTCTACAAAACACACATACCAATCCATCTTACATGGATGGTGATCAAAGAGAGGAAAAATGGGAGGAAAACTCCCTTTATGCCTTGAAATTAAGCCTCCCTACCTATTAGGTAGGGTCCAAGGGCTTATTTTCATGCTAAGTGAACTCCCAGACTAAAAAGGGGTCACGTAAAATTCCATAAACAACCCAATTTCGGGTTTGGCACATTTGGGCACAAGTGTAGAGGATGTGGGGCCCACCCAAGGGTTCACATGTGACCCTAATCCCCTCTAATTAATACAAAATTACCCAAACACAAAACTAAATGCATGTGGGGACCATTAAATCCCCAAAACAAGTTTACTTAACAAAATAAAACATCCTAAACAAAATTAATTTTCCATGACTTACTAAATTACGAATGAGGGTCACTCATGGTGCCCAAAACAATGAAATATAATACTAAGGCTTCATACAACTAATATTTTTAGGGCTTATCCCCTGTGGGCCACTTGTGCATAATTTGTGTAGCCACCCTTAAACCCACATTCTGATGTGACCTATCACCTGTACACTCATCGTACACATTAAACACACATGTCTGATACAATGTAAATCAACTACTCAATATGCGATCAATGAAATCTATGATATCATAACATCATCATGGAATTGTAAATGTAACAACATGCTCAATTACACACAAATTTACCATGAGTTAGCATATAGATAAATATAAATGACATACATCTATATAATCCATAGATGCGACTAAGTATCAACATATATCAATTAGGTCCAAAAAAATCGCAATAAGTTATTATCCGCAACATCAAATGAAAAGGTTTCAACATACTAATCAAGTCAAGTCAGCACTACACGCCCAAATCTCCATACATATCCAAGAAGGTCAAATATCATAACATAATGTCCAAAATATATCAAATCCCTGTCAAATCATGTCTATGAATAAAGAAGTCAACATATAACTGAGGCTATAAAAATGTGGGCACTAGATCCCCCTCTCCTAAAATTAGACTTCCTCCTGGAATTCACTTGAAGAGGTAGGGATAAGATCTTACGATGTATGGCATCGTATCATGCGGTTTTTGGTCACAACAAGCATGTCCCACCAATTCAAACGTGATCGAGTACTAAGTGTTTCTCTTACACTTAGTATCAACCTCATTGTCTAAAACCTCTAAAAGATCACATGTAGTGTAAGTCCAACATTAAGGTCATTTTTAAAGGAACTAAAATATTTTGTTTTATTTTTTCTTAACAACATGTCTCTTTATGCATAACATGGTCCAAGAATAAGTATATCTCAAATAAGAGAATGTTAACCAAGGAGAATTGTATAAACCGAATTCATTTTCCTCATCATCTAACTTTCCTATAAGGGTCCAAATAAGAGGATATACAACATAAGGTCTAAAATTAAAGGAAAAATAATGATGGGTGAGCGAAGAGAACATAAATGTTGTTTTAAAATGGGTTAACAAGTTTTCATATTAGTTGTGTACAAACCCACTCAAGGAAACTATCCAAGGTGTCACAAATACCACACAATAAGAGAGAAAAAGTCTCCAAGTTCCATGTGGTTTCATCTCCTAACTCATCATTACTTTAAATTTTGAAAAAATGGTTCACGAGTCTTTTTAAAATAGTTCAAACATCCACATTATTCACTAAGGTCAAGGATGAAGATTCACATAATACCAAGCATAGTTAAAGGTGTTGACTTAATTTGGCCATTATTTTTATGTTCACAAAATGATAGTATTAAAAAGTTGTGGGTGAAATATATAGTCAACCACTAGGTTAGGATTGGTTTTCTAGTTTGGTTTCCAAAGTTTCATAGTATGTGTCGTTTTATAGAACATTTATATTTGAGTCAATATTTCTTTAGAAGTCTCATTAATGAAAATTGAATTTATTATGTTTATATATATATTCTCACTATGACAAATCAATTTTATAAATTTCTATGCCCCAAACAAGCCATAACTCCTTAATGAAACAACAAACCACAAATTTCTAGTTCAATATGATATAAGATGATTTTTACCTAAATTTATTATTTTCCTAAATTCTATGATTAAGAGAAAACAAGAATTAGTTACGCCAAAAAAGAATCCATTTAAAGAGAATGTTTCCCAAATCTTATCAACATACTAATGAAAATTACAATATACCACCATGACAGAATGCAACAAATTTTCCGTTCATTCTTTCCTCAAGCATACAAAAGATCAACATTCATTTTCCTTTAAGGAAAGGTAAGGTCTAATTCTTCTCAAGATATGGGACTAATGTTAACTTTTACTTAACAATTATTTGGTCGTAATTTGGTTCATTAGGTCGCAAGAGAAAAAATATAAAAATACACTTATTAAATAGGATTTGAATCCATTTTACACAAAGAACTTTGAATTTCACCACGCAATTGAGTGGTAGTAGAAAATGGAATCATGTTTTAAAGAGTACCTGTCGACACTAAAATTTTCCTCCGTAATTTCTATTTCATTAATGTATGTATTAGGAATAGGATGTTGTTAAATATAATTAGTATTAGCGTCCGATAGAAGATAATAATTTTTGCCAATATGACGCCGCCAATAATGTATAAGATGGAAATAGTCAAAAGTACAATAGGAATGTTGTGGTAAAAAGTAAATAGTTGTCGTAAGTGGTCCAAGAATGTTAA
Organism: Taxus wallichiana var. yunnanensis; assembly: GCA_018340775.1. Lineage (NCBI taxonomy): Eukaryota > Viridiplantae > Streptophyta > Pinopsida > Cupressales > Taxaceae > Taxus > Taxus wallichiana. The sequence continues at coordinate 490,339,929 of CM031242.1, forward strand.
AATGTCAAAGTTTGGGTAATTAGAGAAGTAGGGTCTACGTGATTAGGAATTAGAAATATTATATTGGTAATAAAGACAAGGAGTGAGGTCATAAATATTTTGTATATTTTATTTGTAAAAAGTCTAAAAATGTGGAACCCATGTAAAATGATAAGGTTTATCTTATCTTAAAAGATAAGCTTACATGTACAGATAAGAGTTAAGGTATGGAATATGATTCATTAGAGTGGATTTCTTATCCTATCTTAGAGATAAGATGGATAAGCCTCGGAAGTTCTATAAATAGAGAGGCCACCCCCTCATTTAGCATAGAAGGAAGTAGTGAGAAATATTGTAGGAAGTGTGCGAAGGAAGCCATCGTTTAAAGGTGTGTTGAAGAAGCCATTAAGAGGTGTAATTGTAAAGTTTCTCCCATAGTCTTGTGAAAGGCAAGTGAAGTCAATAACACTTGAAGTACCTCATGGGTGAGATTGTAACAATTTCATGTTAATATTATAATATTTCAGATTTGTCATCATTCCGTCTTATCATAGTCGATGGTATTCTTGTGTTATGTTGTTGTTTTGTTTCCAGATTACATCCACCAAACTAAAGGTCATGCATTAGTAAATAATCATAGACAAGGAGTTCCCTGTGAAGAATTATCATAGTGCCGGATTGGTGATGACATACCCCAAAACAGTTCCAAATTAATTTTCTTTAAACTAGTGTTTATACTAATTACAAGGTACGTCTTCACCCAAGGTAGGTGGAAAGATTAGTTAGTTATTATTCTACATCCTTACAATAAGGGTTTCATGATTTATCTTATAATAAATTACAAAGAGTTTTCTATGTGAATGAAATATTATAAAAGAGTTTCCTAAGAGTCAAATAGCCAAAGGCATATCTAATTTGTGTGATCATCACAATCATTTGATTATTTGTTTTACTTCCTCACCTAGAACCTAGGAAGACAACACCATGCCTAACTTACTTACATAAGACCCACTATTTAGCGTGAAATTCATATGAATCTCACATAACTAAGATTAGTAAACATCACTTATCCCATTTGAAGCAATAGTTTATGATCACCTCAATTTTAACTTTTTAAGGGGTAACAATGATAACATTGTTTATCCAACCAAAGTTGATTAATTACATAATTGACGAGCTTTCCAGATTACATATAATTTCATGTTTCTATTGTTGTTTATAAGGTATAGGTACACAATTGTGCTTATAGATTTATATTTATATCTAATTTTGCATAATCATTGTTCTTCTAAGTCCACGAGTTGAGGTTAGAAAGAGGGTGATTCCCTTATTTCTACACGTAAGTATTAGTGTTATAAACATGATTAACTCAGAAAATTTTAAATCAATTTAAGGAGATTTATAATCACATGTGTACTTACTAAGGTAAGAAGGTTTTAACAAAGTTACATTTCAACAAAACTTAGTAAGTGGTTATAGTATGAAAATAGGTTTTATCAAGTTCCAAAAGGATTAATAAAAATAATTAGATCATTTCTGAAGTTAAATCTAAAATTTATACCGAGATCTTTGATGATAATTTGAAGTTGTGAAAACTAGATTCATTTTATAATAACACAATGTATTCTTACGTTACATGAAGAGGATAAACTAGATAAGAAATATCACTAAAAGCAACACCATCGTATAATAAGAGACACTAACTTTCTTTCCCTTATCATTTATTATTTAGACAAGCTAGAGGAGTTTACATTAGCAAACATTTTCAACCAACTATACTTAATTTCTAAATTACAATTTTGAAAAGGAAACAATAAGATTATAAGTTCATTTGGAAATTTTTCTTATAAAAGGGTTATAAAAATAATATTAGCAATATAAACAAGAGGAGTAGAAACTATTCCAATTTCATAAAAATGAAATTTTAAGATGTGGAAGACTATTTTATCATAATGGGTAGTTCTATACAAGATACGCTTATTTATTTTATGCCCATACCAAATGGGTTTCATTAGATCTAAAGTGGTGCGTCTAACATGGCAAGTTGGATGATACAGTCTCTCGCAAGGTGTTCTTCGATCCCAAAAAAGCTCCAAGTGTGCATTAACATCCCGCATGCCCCGCTTAGCCCCCCTCATATCCGTTTTTGTTTTTCCTTTTTCCTCTTTTCTTGGCCTTTTTCTCTTCAAGGTGTTGACGAAACCGTACCAACCCCGCATGCCCCGGGGCGCGTCCTTTGTGACCCCCCCCTTTTCTTGGCCGCTCTTCGGGGTGGCCCGTCGCGCGCCCGATCGCGGTGGCTCAGAACCGCCGCCCGCTCGTGAGCGGCGGTCCTTTACGCATTTTCCGTAAAGTGTTTTGACGCGACTCACGTAAAGATCAACGTTTCACCAGCCTTTTCCTTGCCGACTTGGGCTTGCATTTATGTTTTTGGTCCCCCGGAATAGTGTTTGGCCATTGTTTATAGTTTTAGAGTTCAGCTTTGGTTTTGATTTTGGGTGAATGAAAGCTATAAATAAATGGCTTGTGCTCAAGCAAATGGCCCCAAGTTTGTCTCTCGAATTTCTTTCGCAATAGACTTAGCTTTCATTTTGCTTAGAGTGCTTGGTTTAGTTTATTATATGTCTAAGTTAGCATTGTTCAGCTGTTGGTAAGCCACATATCCAGCTTGTGCAAATGGTGTTGTTGTTTTATCCAATCCATTGGAGTAGAATAGCTTAGGAAGCCATTAAAGTTGCAGGTTTTGCTCTTCAAACAGGATAGTTTCAGTGTTCTCGACGCTTTATGTTGCATGACTCAAAGAAATCCCGCTAGGAATTGCATAAGCCAAGCTCGTACTTGCGCTATCCCTCTCCTACTCGCATTATATTGGGCCCGCATTCGAGCTGTCCTTGTCCCAATATCTACTGTCGATGCTAGCATTACACGCTTTTCTGGATCCACGTGAACACGAAAGAACGAGGAGATCACACTGAGGGGACAAGATCACACACACCATCGATTTCCACTGCTGCTCGCATGGAATCGTGTTTTAACTTTCAAAGTTCTAGTTAGAATCATATCAAATAAAGTAGTTAATTGCTTCATTTCAAGTAAATTCTATTCTCGATATTGCCAGGAAGTCATGAGGATTGATAGTTTCGAGAAACTATGATTCACTCCTCACTTCGAGGTAGGATCGAGAATCTTGCACAAATAGATCAAGCAAGTTATTTCATTTATTTAGAATAAATCTACAAATCGCATGCATAAATAACTACACTCGGTTATTTTGTTTGTTTTAAATTGTTATTTAGTTGTTATTTCTAGATACGTTTAAATAGCTACTTTTTTTCTTCTTAGAAAGTTAAATACAAAAATAGAAGTTATATATGTTTTAGATAGTTAAAATTTGTTTTGTTGTAGCTTAGATTTACATTTTGTTTTATATGACAATCACGGACCTAGGAGCCCTGTGGAATACGTATTTGAGCCAATCGTGCCTCAACCCAACCTCATCACAGCAATATTTGACATAGACCTTAACCTTAGAATACAAGTCTTCCAAAAAAAACAATATTTACAACTCGATCGCTCTCGCTGAGAGGGTTAAATATAGAAGACGACCAAGCACACACGTTTTGGTCAAATCAACCGAACTACAGATTGCCCTAGGAAAACATTCACATGATCGTAGAAGGGTTCGAAAGAGAACAAACCTTTGGTTGTGATCCTTGGTCCCACAAACAAAAGCAGAGAGACACTCACGTACATAGATACTAGTTTAAGGATCCAAGTCGCACGAACACCCGTGAGATATTCCGAGAAGATCACGCAGCTTATTGGTCCTAAACATGAAGTTTGAGAAAGCATATGATTATTATCGGATACTAGGATTAGGACTTGATTTCGTACATGACCATAACAGACCGCAACAACCAAGAGTCTACGGTTGTGATCCACAAATCCCACAGCCTAACGAATCCATAAGTCAATCAGATATAAACACTGGCCTACGCACACTAGTATTCCAATCCACTCCACTTCCACCCATCATCATCGAACAATTGTCCTTACTAGATATAGTAGCTAACAAAGCTAGAGAATTTTGGACTAGGCCAGAGAATCATCCGTAGAGTCAATTGTATTCCACCATCCACCATATGACCTTATCTCGGAGACATACATGAAACTATCCCTGTGTCATTTCCCACGTATTCCACAACCCATAGATCGAATCACGCCAAGAGCTCGATATTGATTGAGCCTTCGAGCAGTCATCCTCCGATCGATCTATCACACCACCCAAGTTAGAAGGGCCTTCTTTGCCTTAGATTCACAAATTCCATTAGTGCGTATCGAAGACATTAGATTTCCTAACTAGTTTTTCTGCATCCCACGCATATTCCATCCCCACCGGCTGTCTCGCACACGACCTCGGGAGGTCGGGTACGTGGAAGAGTTACCTGTAGATTCCCACGCTCGCTTGTCACTTTTCCGGCGTACAAAATTGGTGAACCCGACGTGAAACAAACAAAATTAGTGAAGCTGACGTAAACTTCCTACTTTCTCTTCCAGAGTCATAGTATCACGTGTTCTTCCAAGTTTAGTTTACTTTTCATCTTCTCCGCCTCATTAGCCTTTCACAAATCACCTTCGCTCCTTCCCATTATTTTGCGGGTATTCATATACCCCCCGAATATGTCGGGATTCGATGCATATGGCAGACCCTCTTGGGTCTCGAGGCATACTACGCCCAACAAAATAGGCAATCATCACCCTCGCTCTCAATATGGGGCGACAACTATTCAACTAATCAGTTGTCAACACAAACCCCAAGAATCAGATATAATTCATCTTTTCAAACTGAGGAGTTAGATCAAACCCCTCGAACGCAACAAACAGAGCCTTCTGTGCTCGAACAATATGACGTTTATCGAGAATCTGTTCATCTCCTCGATGCTACTTAGACCACAAATTAGTAGACAATCCGACCCATACCGGTCTTAGATGATGAACAATCAAATACGTTATCCTAGAAGTGAACAACGCTCCTGGGGTATGTACCCATCTATAGGAGGTTTACAAATACAACCCGAGGTCTCTTTTCAAGAAAATACCTCTATGCCACTGCATATAGGAAATACTCTCGGAGAAACTTGGCAAGATAGCAATCAATTCATAGCAGGATATCACATGCCTATACAACACTAGGGTATACAACAAACGCCGCTAAGGCAAAGCACCGTGACTTCACCAAATGAAGTCATTTCAACGTTAGTAGAAAAAGTGAGAGGGTTAGAACTTGCTCAAGCAAGTCAAAATCCTCGCTCATGCAAGCAGAAGTTCCAATCCTCCATACCACCCTGGCCAAGTAGATCTCCTCACAGGAGTAGGCATGTTAGGCATGCCTCCTCAGTATCCACAACAAACGCCAACAAGGCCCATCATCTCTAACACCATTCCTCCCGGTCTAGTATCAAACAATCCATTACTAGACAATACCCCGTTACTTAAACATGTACTCCAAATCACCACAAGGAGATATGTTCTCCTCTCCCGGCATTTTGGCTCAAACGCAGGGACTTCCCTATGCCCCTGCCAATGCATACGCTGCGCCATATCAACAACCCATCCCACCATCACTCCTCAAAGAACCACCATCAATGGTCGAAACCTATGCGATAGGGACTTATTCGTAATATCCGAAAGAGCCCTTAGACTTCGCCATACGAAGCATCATGCTTCCAAGACCCTTCCCGATTTACCCAAGTACAAAGGTGAGGGAGATCCAAACGCGCATATCAAAGCTTACGCTACAGCCATACGTGAATTACTCCCTTGGGATGGGGTTGTTGCTAAAATATTCCCCAAAACCTTGGAAGGCATTGCTCTCGATTGGTATTATAGAATACCTGAAGCCTCCATCCATTCATTTAAACAACTCGTATCAGAGTTCATTAAGGCATTCGACATGAACAAACTGTTGAGAACAGGAATCAGGGAATTCTTGCACATCAAACAAGAACACAACGAATCTGTCGCCCATTTCATCCAGAGGTGGCGTACAGTTCTTTATTCTTCAGCAAGTGCTCCAAACATGGATCAGATGGAACTATGTGATTTATTCCTTCATTCTCTCAGCAGAGAGGTGAAGGAAGAAGTCCAGAAGTTCCCACTAAGAACTTACGATGAAGTACTTGAGAGCGCTCTTCGAATAGATCAAGCAGCGATAGATAGTGGTCGTAAGACATATGGAGCAAACGGGAGGTTAATCACCTCCAACCAGAACACTACAACTACCACAAACATCAATCAAGGACCTAAAATCCTTAACAAAAATCAGGGTGTAACAACGGATGGAGTAACCGACCAGCCCAAGAAGGTAAATGTGGTCAATACTCCATCACAAACAAACAACCAACGAAACAACAACTTTACCCCGATAATCAATACAATGGATTTTAACCATCCACAACAACAACAACAACAACGGTGAAATCCTATACAAGGGCCAAGCCAAAACTCATTTGGTTATCAAAACCAAAGCCAGAAACAACAAATGCAAAATTTTAATCCTAATAGGCAACAGTTTGATCAGAATTTTAGGCCACAATATACACCAAACCAACAAAACAGGAATTACAATCCCAATTCTTATTGTGGTTTCCACAAAATTTGGGGTCATGATACTAGAACGTGTCGTGACTACAATAAATTCATGCAACGTTTGCCAGAAGAACAAAGACAGTTCTTCACAGATTTGTTTTTGGCCGATCCCGTGTCACCACCACCAAATACGCTCGCAGGGGTAGTTTCCCCTCAGAATGCTCCCCTCAAGATCTTTAACGATCCACTCCCAAATCATGATAAATAACAAAGCTGAATCCAACCGGAACAAACAAAAGTGCAATGACGGGAAACAATGATCATGAAGCCTCGACTTCACTAAATCCATCGGGCCTGCGCCACGCTTAGAAGTCAACCGAGACCCAAGATAGTCGGGTTTGGTAGAATTAGATGCTGAACTACCTATCGAAGCTATAACAAGAACACGAGAATATTTCTCTCAACCGAGCCCAAGTCATCTGCCAGAAACGGATAAGAGTCAACAAATAGTAGAAAAACCCGTGGGTGCCTATGATTTAATTAGTGACCTAACAAAGACCTTCTCACACATTTCATTTTTGGATTTACTAAAGAACTCTCCTACTCACAGAGCTGCTCTTTTAGAAGCATTAGGTTTAGGTCATCTAATTAACATCACTCCACCTCCTGAAACACAAGTAAATCACGTAGATTTTGATATCCACCCTCCGGGGCAGCCGGACAAGGATGTCGAATTCATATTCGAAATAAGTAAAATGCCTACAGATGCTGAGATCGCACGCCGAGGTGATCCAGCCTTACACTTACAAGTATGGGTTTATAATAACTATGTAAAATGGGCAATGGTTGACGATGGGGCCGCAGTTAACATAGTCCCTTTCTCTTTCCTCCAAAAACTAGGATATGGGGAAACAAACTGTTCCACCACTCGAAATACATTGAGAGGCTATGATAGCCTTAAAGCCACTTCGATAGGAACTATAATACTACCGGTCACCTTAGGACCCAAAACAATCCTAACTGAGTTTTATATTATAGATCGGGAAACTAATTATAATATGATACTCGGCCGACCATGGATACACCGAATGAAGGCAATCCCTTCTACGTTATTTCAAGAAGTAAGATTTTGCATCTAGGAAAGGTATTTGTAGCCAAAGGTGATCCAAAACCTTTCGATTTGCACCTAGCTGATTTAAAGAAAAGACTAGTGTGTGCACTGTAATTTGAACTTCCAACAAACCAACTCAATAAACCCACCGACCCAAAACCAGAGGAAAAGTTGGTACCTACAACGGATCTTCAAACTATCAAAGATAGCCAAAACAACCCCAACCCCAAAGATAAGGCTATAGAAATGGTATCATTAGGGACTACCGCAAAAATCATTGAGTTAATAGAACAAGATCACCAATGTTCTTACCATTTGATTCAAGAGGCATAGGATATTCCCTAGGTGTTGGTTCCTTCCACAGAGGACCTCTCGCATGGTAGAAGTTGAGTGCAAAACACAACAGATACCCCAACATCTATACTCCCCGGCTAAATATTGACTCTCCATTTCGATGGAGCTAAATGCCGTTATGGAGCGGGGTAGGTATAATTTTACTTCACCCAAGAGAAAGTCCTACCATTTGCCTTTAAGCTAAACTTTCAATGCACAAATAATGGCGCCGAGTACGAAGCCCTCCTCCTTGGCCTCACCTTAGCCAAAAGAATTGGTATTGATAACATCAGAGTCTTAGGAGACTCGCAATTAGTGACAAACCAGGTTTCTGAGGTATACGAAACCAAAGCCGAACACTTGCAGCTTTACAAAGAAGCCGTATTAGATTTAAGCAAGGCGTTTAACTTCATATCCATCAAGCAATCCCGCGAGAGAAAAATCTTCTCGCCGATTCAATAAAGAACTTCAAAGCATCACGTTTTACTCCAAGCAATGAGTTAGAAGATACCCATTTCACGGTGTCCATTCGTGATGAACCATTGATAAAAACAATGACAAATCCCCTTTCAAGCGGAAGTGAATCTACCATCCTAGATCCGTATTGATAGTGATATGGCTACTTTGGATTACTTAAACGCCTATGCAGCACTACATCTCTCCTATCATATGCTAGATTTATCCTTAATTCCACATTCATCTTCCTACTTCGGAAATCCCGTGATGGATCTTCCTCACAAATGGAACCTAGCATATACGCAGAGAAAATGGGGATGATTTGGATTTACCTCCAAAGACCACCCGAGTTCAAGAAGGTAACGCCCTTTGATCGAAGAAACAATCGATGTCAACATCGGGATGTAAGATGAACCGAGAATATTGAAACTAGGATCCTCGTTAACCCCGTAAGAAGTAGAAATACATACTGCAGATCCTCAAAGAACATCAAGGTGTTTGCATTTAATTATAAGGAGAGATGACACAGAGTCGCACCCCCACATTGCGGTGCACAACCTCGTCACTAAATCAGATGCAAAGCCGCTTAAAACAAAAATCAAGACCCATGAAGCCCAAGGTAGCTCTCATGGTAAAGGAAGAGGTAAAAACTCCTCCGTGTAGGATTCATCAAACCACCGACTACTCCCAATGGGTATCTAACATCGCTCCGCTTCTCAAGAAGAATGGAAAGATACGCATCTGCATAGATTTTCGAGACATCAACAAAGCATGTCCTAAGGACGACTTCCCATTACCATCCATAGATGTCATTGTTGATGCAACAGCTGGATTTGAACTTTTGTCTCTCATGGATGGATTCTCAGGATACAATCAAATCAAAATATCTGAGCAAGATCAAGCTAAAACTACGTTTATAACTCCTTGGGGAACCTATTGCTACGTTGTTATGCCATTCGGTCTCAAGAACGCCGGTGCTACGTACCAGTGAGCTATGACATATATATTCCATGATTTAATTCATAAAATCATGGAGTCCTACGTAGATGACTTATGGCTAAGGCCAAGAAGTGCGTTGTGACCATCCGGAAGTACTCGCGTCATTCTTTCACGCCTAATAGAATACGGAGTCACACTAAATCCAGAGAAATGCGTCTTTGGTGTAACAGGAGGAAAGCTCCTAGGTTACATCATATCGTCACGAGGGATAGATGTTGATCCAACCAAAATTCGGGCTGTCCTCGAAATGGTCCCACCTTCGAATGAATCTAGAATCAGATCATTTCTCAGAAAACTGGGTGCAATCCGGAGATTTATCCCAGACTTAAGCTTCGCCATTCATCCAATCAACAATTTACTCAAGAAAGACTATAGCATTGATTGGACCAAAGACTGTAATGAAGCCTTTGATGCAGTTAAGCGTTTCCTATTATCGCCACCTACGCTAATGCCACCAAAGCTAGATCACCCATTAATTTTATATTCACGAGCTACCAATGTCTCGTTAGCTTGTATGTTGGCCCAAGAGGACGATGACAAGAGAGAACGTGTGATTTATTTCATCAGCCGAACACTGCTCGACTATGAAACACGCTATACACAAGCAGAACGAGAATGCCTTGCCATAGTCTTTGCTACTAAACGCCTAAGACATTATATGCTAAACCAAGAAACAAGGGTCATGGTAAAAATGGACCATTTACGAACTTTCCTCACACAAGGGTCCTTGTCTAAAAAGGCTGGACGTTTTATAACCTTAATGGGAGAATTCAAATTAACATTTGTAAATCAGAAGTCGGTTAAAGGACAAATCATCGCAGATTGGTTAGCTGACAACCCATTAGATGGAGGTGATTTAGTAGATTTAGACTTTCCAGATGAGTGCGTATACTACATCGAAACCCGACCCTCTATCTCTGAGTGCCTTTGGTACACAGATATCATTAATTATATCATGGACCATACGTACCGTAAGGAGTTACACCGCAACAAAGAAGAAGGGTTACGCATTATCGTAGCTAAATACGTCATTATAGAGCAAGTGCTCTACCGAAAAGCATTCGATGGAATGCTCCTAAGATGTGTCGACACAGAAGAATCCAAGAAGATTCTCCATGAATCTCACAGTGGAATATGTGGAGGCCACTTTGGTGGCCATGCCACCGCTCAAAAAATACATCGAATGGGCTATTTCTGGCCCACTCTAGAACATGACGCAATAGAGTTTGTACGCAGGTGTCATAAGTGCCAAGAATTCTCCCATGAGATTCATATGCCGGCACAAGCTCTGCAACCAATCGCTACTCCATGGCCCTTTTCTACATGGGGTCTAGACTTAATAGGGAAATTCTCTCCTCATCCATGATGGCCATAATTTTATAATCACGGCCACCGAATATTTTACTAAATGGGTAGAGGCTATGCCTCTTACTACCGTACTCGGTTTTGTAATCGCCAAGTTCATTTTGAACCAAATCATTTGCAGTACAGATCCCGCAAATCATTATCTCTGATAATGGAACTTCTTTTAAGAATGAAGAGGTTCGCGAACTATGCAATAAATTTAAGATAAGCCATCATACGGCTTCCTTGTATTATCCCCAAGCCAACGGACAGGCTGAAGCGACAAACAAGACACTGAAAGCCATTCTCCTTAAAACGGTAAAAGAAAACAAACGAGATTGGCATTTGAAGTTATATCCGGCCTTGTGGGCCCACCGAACCTCAATAAGAACACCAACGGGAGCAACTCCTTTCTCGCTAGTATTTGGGGCAGAAGCAGTTCTCCCACTTGAGGTCGAAATACCCAGTCTCCGCATTTCACTACAAGGGATTCTGGATGAAGACGCTTATAGAGAAGCACGTCTTTCCCAACTAGAAAGCCTAGATGAAACTAGGTTAGATGTTGAACAATGGCATAGAGCTTATGCTGACCGAATGTGCCGGCAGTATAACAAGAAGGTCTATGAACGCGACATATACGAAGGTGATCTAGTTCTAAGGCTAGACAGCCGGATCGACAAGAAGACCGGCGAAAGGAAGGAAATTCCAGCCCAAATGGTTGGGCCCATACCGAGTCATGAAAGACTACGGAAATGGTGCTTACCTCTTATGTACGCTAGAAGGTGAGGAATTTGGTGAAACAGTCAATTCCCTGCACCTCAAGCGGTTCTACGCATAAGCAACTAGCACTACTTGTATAATTATCTACATTGCATCTTCATATAGATTAAGATCATTTTGTCCACTTGTTTCTTACATAAATGGTGATCAAGGAATCTATCCTCAAAGTAATTCATTACAAACTCATGATGTTGTTGGCATAAACTTTCTAATCATACCTCTCCATTTTCGTGATATCATCAAATCATCTCAGAATCATTTTATCAAATAAAGTCAGACATGACGAAGTCTTAACGGTAACCATACCAAGATCTGCAAGTTTATTCTCGCTTTGATTTCTTCTTAGGATAGGTGCCTTACCTATGGTCTGTTCTAGAAGCTTCATGGTGTCACATCTATCCCATATGTATATCTCTTTGGAAATAAGCACATACTGACATTTTACTCAAGAAAACAAGTCAACAAGTGATTAAACAGAAAATTTTAATTTTACACATTTCCTTGCCCCACCAACCTTCGGTGATGAGCTTGCATCTCTTACTAGTGACGTAGGGTTGGGAAAGGATGGAAATGCCCTTACTCACCTATGCCTTGCCCATGGTGATAAACCCACGCTTCTTACTAGTAGCATGGGGCAAAGTATAGGGGGTCCTCTTGACAAAGCAAACGTTAAAAGTCATAAACAAACAATTCAAACTTTGAGTCAAAAACGAATGAATCGATGTTCAAAATTCCAAGAGAGTTAAAATCCTAAAACCCAGATTTTGTCTACTATGTGGCCATCTACGGATCTAAGTCTAGATAAACCACAAAGTAAGTTGCATTCTAAACTATGAAGTCACTCTCGGGTAGAGTAAGCTTCAGTAGTTTCCTATTTGGTTCCACCAAAGCTTTGTCTGTCTTTCATCGCTATCATTTCAGCTACACCTCATAACTTGTGCCCTTTCTAGCTCTCGGTGAGAGCCCTCGCATCTTACTAGTCATGCGTGGAGTTAGGAGTGGGGCAAGTTTATCTCTGTTCATCATACCGGTTATATTCATCACTCTGCAAAACAAACATGAGGTATCCAAAATTGCTTACGGAAGCTAAGATTCAAAATCACATTACATCTACATATATCAGCATCATGAAATACACAAAAAGAAACAAACATTTGCATCATTTGTTCTCCATTGCATACATTCTAAAAAGCATATAAACATACATCGTAGTATATACAAAGAAAAGCTGGAAATAGAAAGGAAACCATGAGTGCCAAGATTTTGATCCAAAACAAATGCATATATATAAATAATCAATGTTTATATACAATGCCATCATGCTCTAAGCATGGTCAAAATGCTCAAAGAGCCCGTGATATACAAAGAAATATATAATACAAAATACACGAGAGCCAAGTGGCCTCTCAATCCCTACGTGACCCCTCCGAAGGTGCACGCCCATGCCTAGGACTCCGGCTACGCCGGCGCTCTGAATGTACGGAGGGCTCAGGATCCCGAGGAGCAGCCGCAGCCTCACCACGAGAATGACTCCTCATAAGGCGCTCAGCCATCCTATAGCCCGCTAACTCAGTGTGGAGGGTCGACACCATCCTGGCCACGTGCCAGACAGGAGCAAAAACATCGGTATGCCTACCGGCCGCCAAGGCTCCCAAAGATCCACTGACAGCTCGCGCGGGTCCTATCCATGGGGATCATCGTGAATCAGACATACCCCTACGGATCAAATCCCGCCACTCATCAACTCTCTGCAAAACAAAGGAGAAAATGAATTAGAAACTAAGCAAGAAACTAAAAGATACAAAATAACAACTAAGGAGAGCCTACAAATAAACATTAAAAGGGAGAAAGGGTAACTTACTCGGATCCCTAGGCCTCCAAGATGGGTCACGGGGGGCCGCACGCCGCCGCGGATGCCCGCCGACTGAGGGGCTGCTCCTGTGGCAGGGGCAACATGTCACCCTGCAACTGACTCATCCTCTCCACCATGGCCCGAGAGAGTGGCTCCTCTTGAAACTAGAGTGTCCTTCTCTCGCGCTCGCTCCCCTCTCTCGCCGCATAATATCCCGAGTGTCATGCCACTCAGATCGTTGTCCTCGATCTCCTCCTCTGTCCCTCCCTCTCGTGAACTCCTCGACTCTGAGTCAATATCAATAGGTCATCGCCGCTATGAGCAGGACCCGCAAAAATTTGAAGCAAAGGTGCCCGAGGCGCACCGGCTCTCCTCTAAAGACGAACTATCCTCCCGGCCGCAATGGGAATGCCAGAGTAATCACTGTCCAACCTCGGCCTCTAGGCCCCCTCCGGCCTCGCGAACGATCTCAGTAAACCGGTGCCACTGGGGAAGCATACCCGTGTATGGAAGGCCAAACTACCGAGGAACTCGGCCAAAGGGGTGCACCTCCACTCGCCCCACTCTATCAATAAGCTGCCCCGTGGTGGAGCAGAAATCAAGGTAAGGGCCTCTCGCCCATATACCGGCCATGGTCTGGTATGGTGTCGCTCCATATCGGTAGTAGTGTGGAGGCAATCGGCCGATGAGGTGCTCTAAGCACCGACATGTCTCCATCCATCTCGGCTGCCCTAACAGCCTCCAGGATCTGCTACCTCCACACCCCCGCCATAAGGGATGAAGTGCTCATAAACCCAACTCATGACTAGGTCGGGTGGCTCAATGATCGCCTCGTAAACGCACCACCCTATATAGATCATGGTAGGTGGTCCCAAGAATATCTACTCCCCAAGCGTATATCCGGCCATGGCCCTCTATCTGTGCAATAATGGGGGCCCAACAGTATAACAATGTGTCCCCTCCCTTGTCCCCGATCAACCTCGAGGCAAGGATCCCCATGATGGCCTGTCAAAATATGGGGATAGGCAAAGAAGGAATGGATCGAACTCTCACCCCCTTCTTCGACCCCGTGGAGATGGCTGCATCTCCCATATAAGTCACCCACTGTGCAATCTGTGCCCGTGAGCCTGCTGTCTCCAAAGTGAGTCACCTCCCGATGATCGGGACCCCCAGAATGTGGTAGACATCCTCCAATGTAATGGTCCACTCGCCACGGACCCCTGGCAATCGGAAGGTGTTCCGATCTGCATCCCAGTAAGAGAATAAGTCACAAAGGATGTGACTAGATGGTGCAACATGGGGCACGCGCGATATGCGCAATATGCCAGCCCTCTGAAGTGTGTCCTCCTCATCCTGTGAAAGGGCATCTAATACCCCTGAGAGCCAATCACACTCTCTCTCTCTCGCTCCATCGGATGTACTCCTCTCTCGCCTGCATACACCCAAAAACACACAAAACAAAGTAAGTTAGTATCCGAACAATACTGAGAAAGTCATAAAACACGTAGAAATGCTAAAAATATAAACACAACCTCAAAATCAAGTTCTTTTTAGATTTCAGTGCAAAAACCGCCCCGCAGGAGGCGGTTTTCAGAACCGCCGCCTTAAAGGTGGCGGCAGTGTAACCGCCGCCCCGAAAGGGTAGGGGCGGCGGTCATGCAACCGCCCCCCCGGCCAGGCGGCGGTCGTGGTCCGAAAACCCACGCGGGCTTTTAACCTAAAAAGGCCTAAAAAGTGCCGTAAAAGACCATTTTAACTAAAAACAAAGCCTACCCAAGAGAGGCGCCCCTAGGTGGACCTTTTGAACCTAGCATTTTCAAAAATTACCCCCCCATTACAGAGTATTTAGCATTTCAAAATTAAGGGGGAAAACAATAAAATGAAGAAAACTAACCTGTGATCGCTGAGGTCGGTGTTCCGCACGTGGAGGCATGATCACGATCTCGCTGCGGACGTTTCGACTCTACTCACGCAAGAAACCGTCACCGTGGGTCCCAGAGCTCAAAATCAACCAAATCGACTCGCACAAATGAATAGGAAAATGGGCCCACTTTCATATATATGGCACTCTGTTTCATTTTAAAATAACTTTTTCATAGGTTTGGAGCACTGATGGAGGTAAGTTCCTATCCCCGCACAAATGGTACGTTCTCATTCCCTGTTATTCTTAGCATTTATTTTTCAAACTATCAGATCTATCTCGCACTTGAGTTCTCTTTTCATTTTGCAGTAGTAAGGGAATTTTGGATGGCGTCATTTCAACACACTGACGTGTCGTATAACTTCTAACTTCCCATTTCGGGACTGCCATACTCGGACCCACCGTTTTACGCCTCTTCATGGCTAAAATGCTTCTCCGAGGGGGCAATATGTACGTACCCAAAATTGTAAGGTACTGTACTGCCGGAACAAAGTGTAACAAGTGCCCCAATGATGATACAGGTCTCCTCGCAAGGTGTTCGGGATCCGAAAAGCTCTCGAGTATGCGTTAACATCCCGCATGCCCCGCTTAGCCCCCGCGTCCTTTGTTTTTCCTTTTTCCCCTCTTTTCTTGGCCTTTTTCTCTTCAGTGATGAAACCGCCACCCTGCATGGGCGGGGTGGTCTCGTGACCGCCGCCCGATCGTGGTGGCGGTCCTCGAACCGCCGCCCCCGCCTCGAGCGGCGGTCCTTTACGCATTTTCCAGAAAGCGTTTTGACGCGACTCACGTAAAGATCAACGTTTCACCAGCTTTTCCTTGCCGACTTGGGCTTGCATTTATGTTTTTGGTCCCCTGGAATAGTGTTTGGCCATTGTTTATAGTTTTAGAGTTCAGTTTGGTTTTGATTTTGGGTGAATGAAAGCTATAAATAAATGGCTTGTGCTCAAGCAAATGGCCCTGAAGTTTGTCTCTAAATTTCTTTCGCAATAGACTTAGCTTTCATTTTTCTTAGAGTGCTTGGTTTAGTTCATTATACGTCTAGTTAGCATTGTTCAACTGTTGGTAAGCCACATATCCAGCTTGTGCAAACGGTGTTGTTGTTTTATCCAATCCATTGGAGTAGAATAGCTTAGGAAGCCATTAAAGTTACAGGTTTTTCTCTTCAAAGAGATAGTTTTGTGTTCTGGACGCTTTATGTTGCATGACTCGCAAGAAATCCCGCTAGGAATTGCATAAGCCAAGCTCGTATACTTGCGCTATCCCTCTCCTACTCGCATTATATTCAGCCCCGCATTCGAGCTGTCCTTGTCCCAATATCTACTGTCCGATGCTAGCATTACACGCTTTTCTCGGATCCACGTGAACACGAAAGAACGAGGAGATCACACCGAGGGGACAAGATCACACACACCATCGATTCGCCACTTTTTCATGGAATCCGTGTTTTAACTTTCAAAGTTCTAGTTAGAATCATATCAAATAAAGTAGATAATTGCTTCATTTCAGTAAATTCTATTCTCGATATTGCCTGTGGAAGTCATGAGGATTGATAGTTTCGAGAAACTATGATTCACTCCTCACTTCGAGGTAGGATCGAGAATCTGCAAATAGATTAGATAAGCTATTTTATTTGTTTAGAATAAATCTACAAATTACACATGTGCAAAAACTACACTCGGTTATTTTGTTTGTTTTAAATTGTTATTTAGTTGTTATTTCTAGATACGTTTAAATAGCTACTTTTCTTAAAGAAATTAGAAAATCATAGAAAATAGAAGTTATATATGTTTTAGATTTATCCCACAAGTTAGAATTTGTTTTACTATGCAGCTTAGATTTACATTTTGTTTTGTATGACAATCACGGGACCTAGGGAGCCCAGTGGAATACGTATTTGAGCCAATCGTGCCTCAACCCAACCTCGTCACAAAGCAATAGTTGACATAGACCGTAACCTTAGAATACAAGTCTTCCAAACAACAACAGATTTACAATCGATCGTTCTCGGTTGAGAGGGTTAAAATAAGAAGACGACCAAGCACACACGTTTTGGTCAAATCAACCAAACTACAGATTACCCTAGGCAAACATTCACATGATCGTAGAAGGGTTCGAAAGAGAACAAACTTTGGTTGTGATCCTTTGGTCCCACACCAAAGTGCAGGAGACACCCTCACGCACATAGATACTAGCTTAAGAATCCAAGTCACGCACGAAACACCGTGAGGTATTCCGAGAAAATCACGCAGCTTATTGAGCTTAAACATGAAGCCGAGAAAGCATACGATTACTGGATACTAGGGATTAGGACTTGATTTCGTACATGACCATAACAGGACCGCAACAACCAAGAGTCTACGGTTGTGATCCACAGATCCCACAGCCTAACGAATCCACAAGTCAATCAGATATAAACACTGGCCTACGCACACTAGTATTCCAATCCACTCCACTTCCACCCATCATCATCGAACAATTGTCCTTACTAGATATAGCAGCTAACGAAGCTAGAGAATTTTGGACTAGGCCAGAGAATCGTCCGTAGAGTCAATTGTATTCCACCATCCACCATATGACCTTATCTTGGAGACATACACGAAACTATCCCTGGTCATTTCCCACGTATTCCACAACCCATAGATCGAATCACGCCGAGCTCGATATTGATTGGAGCCTTTCGAGTAGTCATCCTTGCCGATCGATCTATCACACCACCAAGTTAGAAGAGCCTTCTTTGCCTTAGATTCACAAATTCCATTAGTGCGTATCGAAGACATTAGATTGCCTAACTAGTTTGTCTCGCATCCCACATTCCATCCCCACAAAGCTATCTCGGCACGACCTCGTGGAGGTCGGGTACGGAAGAGTTACCGTAGATTCCCACGCCGCTTGTCGCTTTCTCGCGCATACAAGTGTCCTAAGAAATCTATTTGTTTATTTAGACCTAGTTTTCTTGTCCTACGTTCTAGCGAAAAAGGCTAGAGACATGGCCTACCAAACAAGTACCCAATACCCAAATGGTGAAACATATGTTTCTAGTCAATTTTCTATTATATACAGAGTCAACCAAGACATACAAATCTCAAAACTAGAGAATACATCTTGAACTAGAAGCACCTTCTCGAAGCTTACTATTAGAGTTTTGCTATTGCATTTCAACAATTTTTTTTTGAGAAATTGGCTACAAAAGAGGTCTTGAAAACAAAATATCCCAACTCAAATATGAGTTCTATAAACTCACATCAATTATCCTACACATAGATAATTCAACGCAACTTACAGAATGAAAAATAATAACCAAAACTCTAGTTATGACCTAATTTCTGGAGCTAATTTATATGATTGACAAGTTTTTGTTTTGTACCAAAACATCTAGAGCCCTCCTAAACACACTTGGAAAAATAACTCTCCATTCCTTTTTCTTGAATATAATCGTTGTAGATAATGGACATGGAGAAATAATACATGTTAGAAGTTGTAAATTATTTTAATTTCCTACTAACACTCTCTAAATTACAGGGCCAAATCGAAACGATTTTGCTTAAATTTAAGTTGTTGTCCCAAACAACATTGTGATTAATTGAGCTAAAAAATGTTGTCAACTACATGATCAATCAACCTTAAAATTTGGGTTTAAATGCTGATGTGACTTCCCATGTCACTAGAGAACAAGATTATCCAAATCGATCACCACTATGGGGACTAAGGATCCATTTTGGCATGTTATTCTAGAACGACATTTTATGAACTTTTACTAATTGTTTTAAATAAATTAGGTGATCAAAAATTTTGTACCTCCTATTGTGTTAGCAAACATATTGCTCCCATGTGGTTACTCGAGAGATACTTGACCCATGGAATGGTTTAGTGGAAACAATTTTAATCTGTTTTACGTTTAATGTTATGAAAACATTAATAACCAATTAAACGTTCTACCCAGAGCATCCGCATGTGCGAACCATCAATATGATACCAAATGTAACGCCCCACCTCGGGACACCGTAAACCATACCAAAGTGTAAATAAATTTTTTGGGTAATTTTATTTTAAAAGATACTAATCATTACTTTTGAACCCCATTGAAAATATGTTACACTAATTCATTCTATCCTATAAAAATAATCTACTAGCTCAATTTCACGTTATTTAATTAATTTATACAAATTTGGTTTATCAAAATAAATTTGGTTTCTTCAAAATAATTAACTAGTTAAAAATTTTCTAATTCAAATGTTTATTTATTTCTACTATCTTAGTTTACCACAATTTTTTTTTATTAAGGTCGCTAATAAAATACCTACACATCTTTTAATTAAATTATCTCACCCCATTTTAACTTGTTTATCCCCATACACATCCTAAATTTTACTTCCCATTCACATTAAAAATACACATGGCCTAAAATTATGTAGGGTTAATTTTGGACCCTAGGATCAAAGGGATCTTAGCCCTTGATCTAATTTTTCCCTAAGGATTCCCTAAAATATCCTTATGTTATTTTCTTTTCCTTCCCTTTCTAATTTTGTTTTACTTGACCATTTTTAGGTTGTTTCAAGAGCCATGGAAGAAATGGATTCATGGATTTTCAGGTTATCCATTTGTATTATGTAATTTATTTTTATCAATATTTTTATCGAGAGTCCAAATGAAAGAGTCATTGTTTTTTATGTAAACAAAACGGTGGTATGATGTTGGCCGTAGATTTTTTTGGAGGGGGAGGGATTGTGAGGAGGGAAAGAGGTCTGCGTTCGATGAAGGAGTGGTTTGTGGAGAGAGGAAAGAAGGGAGGATGGTGTAGGGAATGGTCGTAGGGTTTGGAGCAGGTTGGGGAGTGAGGAGAGAGGGTAACATGGAGGAATGGGCCACATGGGCTGCGCAGGTGAGTGTGGGGATGGCTATGCAGGATGAAGGGTGGAAGTGGTGGTGGGTGCATGGATGGGGGGAGGGGTTCAAACCTCCCCCATTTAAATTCCTTTTTATGTTTTAAAACAAAACAAACTTGTTTTGTTTTCCACCGAATATTCTAATATTTCATAATTTTGGTTTATTTTCTATTATTAATTATTGGTAGAAATATATATACAAATAGTATAATGTGTTTTAGCAGCAATATTTAATATCATACAACATAGTATAATATAAATTAATATATAATAATCTATATGTATATATAAATATATATATAATATATATATATATATATTTAATATGATATATATACTAATATATGATATTTTCCTATATAATAATACAATATATTAAATCATATAAAATTAGGTTTTGAAATAATATAGTTATATTATAAAATATAACCATCTTAAAAAAAAATTAATGTAGTTAAAAATATTTACAAGGTAAAAACAATTTATTTTGAGTTAAAATACTAGATTTCATTTTGTCATTTTTTTTGTGGGTTATGGAATTTAGAAATTGTCAATATCTAATTGTGTTTAAATGAATTTCTAACTTGTAAGGTAATAACTTGAAGAAAGAATTAAGTGTAAAGAGGCAACAATACTCTTTTCTTTTATCCATTTCTGATAGCAACCTAATTTCCTTTTCAATACAATAGTTAATAGGAGAGATCTCTACATTACAATAAGCTCTTTGGCAAGGGAAGATCTACTTCATGAAGGAATCTTTCATTTTAACAAAAGAATACTAGTTACTCCATTCCAACAAGAATACTAGATAAGCTAAAATCTGAATATATATTTTCTTTTCAAGCAAACAATGAAGATTACAACTTCTTAATGCAACAAGACTCTTCCGCTCATGGAGAGTAGTCAGTTTTACAAATTACATACAACTTTAAACTATATTCAAAGAGAGGAATAAATACGACTTTAAAACACACATGCTTCCATGAACTATACATATATCCCAAAAGGAAGGCTTACAAAGGAGCTCACTTCAATATTTTTACAAAGATCATATGCTTATCAAGAAGCTATTTTTTTTTTTTCCAAAACAAGAAGAGAGTCTTAAAATACCATGCTACCAAAGATACTCCAACAACCCTCAAGCTTAGGGCTCCAAATATCTTTCACTTGAGCTCCAACTTTAAATGCTTTACAAGAATCAAACTCCAAGAGAACAAGGCTTGTTTAAGAACCCAACATTTAGGAATCATTACATGTCTTTCCAAGGTCACAAAACATGCTAACTTCCCCCAAGCCCATGGGAGAGAGAACTATCTTCCACAATTTTTTGGATAAGATATAGGGAGACATAACAACATGATATTGTCATACAAGATGAGTCCATGCACAAAGAAAAACACAACATGTTGCAAAGAAGGAAGGGAGGAGAAAACCATATTCATCATCCAAAATGGGGAAGAGAATATGAGATATCCATGGTGCCAAAAGTGTTGTCCAACCATAGTATGTACATGTCAATTTCTTCACAACTTCCTTATTTCTCCGATACATCATAACCCTCATTATTGCTCCACCCATTCACCAAAATCATTCTTGGGAGTATTTTCAAACCCATTGGGTTTCCTCTCCAAGAATGGGGAAGAGGGTTCAAACCATATCAACCACCTTCCCCACCTTAAACCATATGAGGGGAGTAAAAGGAACTTACATGGATTTCCCATCAAGCCATGAGGTTTTAGAGGGAAAATCACTCTTTCTTACCCCATAGAACTCCAACATCCATCAAGCCATATGATGGATGGAGAAAAATAAATACAACAACATACTTAAACAATAAAAATACAAACAACTAAAACATACATTCCAACTATAAGCGAGATAAGATCTAGCAATAACATAAAACATAAAATGAGCTCAAAGAGCCTACTTCCAAGAGCTCTCCAACACTCTAAGATTTTCCAACTTTCTTCCTTAAGTAATTTTGGCTCCAAAATCTCCAAGCACCAAGGAAATACTAAAAAAAACCAAAAAGTCTCTTTCTCCCCCCATGAGGGAGAATTTGAAGAGAAACCAATAATTTTCCTCACTAAATTAGGCGTTGACATGTGTCACCCCTCTCTTCCCTCAAGTCAAAGATTCCAAAATAAAAAGAAGAAAATATAAATTCACTTTTAACACTCCCTTCCCAAAATGCCCAAAATGAAAATAAAACAAGATTGTACAACTTTCTACAAAACACACATACCAATCCATCTTACATGGATGGTGACCAAAGAGAGACAAAATATGAGGGAAACTCCCTTTATGTCTTGAAATTAAGCCCCCCTACCTATTAGGTAGGGTCCAAGGGCTTAGTTTCATGCTAATTGAACTCCCAAACTAAAAAGGGGTCACTTAAAATGCCATAAATAACCCAATTTCGGGTTTGGCACATTTGGGCACAAGTGTAAAGCCTATTGGGCCCACCCAAGGGTTTAGATGTGACCCTTATCCCCTCTAATTAATACACAATTACCCAAACACAAAACTAAATGCATATGAGGACCACTAAGTCTCCAAAACAAGTTTACTTAACAAAATAAAACATCCTAAACAAAATTAATTTTACATGACTTACTAAATTACGAGTGAGGGTCACTCATGGTGCCCAAAATAATGAAATCTAATACTAAGGCTTCATACAACTAATATTGTTAGGGCTTATCCCCATGGGACACTTGTGCATAATTTGTGTAGCCACCCTAAAACCCACGTTCTCCTGTGACTTGTCACCTGTACACTCATCGTACACATTAAACGCACTTGTCTGATACAATGTAAATCAACTACTTAATGTGCGATCAATGAAATCTATGATATCATAACATTTTCATGGAATCATAAATGTAAAAACATGCTTAATTACACAAAAATTTACCATGAGTTAGCCATATAGATAAATATAAATGACATACATCCATATAATCTAGACATGTAACTAAGTATCCAACATATATCAATTAGGTCCAAACAACATCGTAATAAGTTGGTATCTGCAACATCAAATGAAAAGGTGTCAACATACTAATAAATTCAAGTTTGTGCTATGTTCCCAAATCTCCATACATTTCCAAGAAGGTCAAATATCATAACATAATGTATAGAATATATCAAATCCATGTCAAATTATGTCTATAAATAAAGAAGTCAACATATAACTGAGGCTATAAAAATGTGGGCACTACAAGGGGCAAGATTAAAGTGCTAAATTTATCATATCAAGTGGGTCAAGTTACCGATGTCACATCATCAGCTAGAAGAAAAAGATTGCATGCATTGGAGAAAACTTACTCATCAAGAAAAGCTTATTATAAGCTAAGTTATTTATCCAACCTAGTTAAAAATAGAAAAGTCAACTGCAGTTTGATTGAGTTGTATATTTGTAACCAAGGCTATTAATGCCTCATTGTATTAGCATGTTTATTTTTATTCCTTTATTTATTCGTGATAAAGGATAAAAAATAGGATGCATGGGCGAGTACAATTTTTAGTCTATTTTTAGGAAGGGGTGGGATGAATAAACTTGCTATATATATTGTGTGCAATTACAAGTGTTTCACCTTTTTCTTAGATTGTTTCTTTGAATTGTTGTGAAACAAATAAGGTAATGGGTGTAGGAGGAATACTGTTCAAATTTGGTGATGATGGATTGTTGCATGCGTATGACTTCGAATCCACAGTGACCGTGAGAGCTTCCTTTTGGCTAGGAGGAACTACCCGTAATGAAAGCAAGACCACCGTAAAGAATTAAACAATATGGGGAAGTGAAATGCCTAGCATGAGCTAGATCCCGGGAAGTGTGATACTTCCTAGATGGCTATCACTCCACTATTTTAAACAAATTAATGCTAAAAACAAGGTAAATCCTATTGTTATTTTGAAATGATTTAGGTATCTCGCTTAAAACACAATAAGAAAATAGATCTAATCTAACAGGCTAAGCTAGAATAGAATCCACGGGTCAAATGGTTGGTTATGGGTTCTGCAGGTTTAATAAAGGTCTCGGATAGGTCACAAGTGAGTGAGGGTGAGGTAAAATTAGGTGGATAGGTCTCTCTCTAAGGATGTGTGGGAAACACAGATACTGGCGTCGGTCAGGGATGACCGACCGCGGTTAGGTATAACCGGCGCCAGTTATTGTGAGATCTAGAAATGTCACAGAATGGGGTTTTGGTCTCCTTTGCGATTACACAAAGGATTTGGTTGGTTAGGATGAGGTATTGGGTGGCTGGAATAGGTTTTTACGAGGTTTTGATGGGTCTATGGAGGTACAAAATGTTGGAGATGATCAATAGGGAGCAAGATGAACAATGGATAAAATAATGATAAAATGAAATAACAAGGAAAGTATGATGTTGCACTTAGTTGGATTTCATTTCTGAAAGTCTATGTGTGAAGGATGGAGGTGCTGATGATGGGTTTAAAGGCTGCAAGTGATCACCAACTGAAGAAAATCTTTTGCATGGGCTACATGCACACTCCTCTTTTGCTTGGATAGATCAGAATGTGGTTGGGAAGGTTGTGCAGGAGAAGATCCTCAATCTCCTTCCTTGAATGTCAGTTCTTGCTAGAATTGGCTCTCTGAAGATGTGTTATCTCTTTGAGATTTCGTTCTTTCTCATCCAATTTAGGGGATAAAAGGGGTAACCGACAGTGGTCTGGCTTAACCAGTGACAGTTAGGGGAAACTGATGTTGGTCAAGGTGAGATTTTCTAGGTTTACTAAACTTAAGGAGATCCTCCTGATTTCCTCAGATCTTGTGTCGTTATCCCGCAGATTAGACTGGGAGCTTCTTGTGAGCATGTGGGAATTTGGTTAGAGGGAGTGTAGGCATTGATTTTTAAGGTTTGGGTAAGTCTTAGTTAGTTATGGTAACTTGCTAAGAATGGGTCTTAGGTTGAGTTAGCTTGGTGAGGTGTCTAAGTGAATTGTTTGTGTAGATATTATTTAAATAATAAATATAGTGAGGAAAACACATTAATTTAATTGAAGTAATTAAATTAATATTAGTAGGGTGAAAGGGGTCATGGCTAGGTAGATGCAATAAAGGGGGGCTTATATGTCGAGGGACAAAGGGGGAGTGTGACCTAATATTTGTGTTTACATTTTATCCCTTTTTGTTGCGTAGCTTGTATTGGTAAGCGATGCTAACAAAAATAAGATGTGGTTGGCCCATGTGAGGGTGAAGGTGATCCCCCTCAAACCAAGAATTGACGAGGCAACAGGCTGAAGCAGTGAGTGGTTTGATAGAAGGTAAATGTGAGGAAAAGGTA
Organism: Taxus wallichiana var. yunnanensis; assembly: GCA_018340775.1. Taxonomy (NCBI): domain Eukaryota; kingdom Viridiplantae; phylum Streptophyta; class Pinopsida; order Cupressales; family Taxaceae; genus Taxus; species Taxus wallichiana. The sequence goes on from CM031242.1 coordinate 490,365,487, forward strand.
AGTGGGTGTAGGGGAAGAGGGTGAAAGGTCTACTTCGGTGATCTAGGTAATGGGTCGTGGTCAAAGGTAAAGCAGCAGTCAAACGCACGCACATGTATAAACTACAACATGCTACCAAAGTTGAAGAGAAAGCAAACTCTACATCGTCTAAGGTCGATAGGTTTATCCAAACAAGGGTGAAGTGAATCCGGTATCCAAGGTATAGGTTAAGGTCAGGAAACACAACATAGGTTAGGTGTAGGAATGTGTAGGTATGTTCCATCAAAGGTAGGGTCAGGATAAACGGTCATGGAAATAAGCTAGGTAAAGTCATTACGTCAAACAACACAGGTAAAAGTGCCGCAAGGTATAGCAAACACATGAGGTTAAAAGGTCACTAGCAATGGTCCAGGTCCAAATATCAAGATGACGGCATGGGTAAGGCTGAGGTAGAGGTAAAATAAAGTAGGGGTCAAAAGGTCACTAACAATGGTCTAGGTAGGTGTAGGGAAGGGAAAAGAAAGGGGAGGTAAGGAAAAGTAGGTGAATGTGAGGGAAATGAGTACGTAAGGTAACTGACACCAGTCAGTATGAACCAATGATGGTGTAGGGGAACCGACGGTAGTTAGCTAGGGCATCAGACCAGCCTCGGTCAAGGGTTGACTGATGTCGGTCAAGTCAGGTAGGGTATAAAAAGTAGAAAACCCACATTTTAAAAGTCATTTATGCATTTTTAAGGAGAAGAAGAGGACAAAAAGAGAGCAAAGAGGAAGAAGACAAAAGAGTACGGCAGAGAAATTGGTTGGCGAGCCACATAGGTGAGATTGAGTGGGTGAGAGGTGGGGCCACGAGATCGGATTGAGCGAGGTGATTGGTGGAGAAAATTGGAGGTCATTTCAGGATGGCAGAGGCCGAAGAGGGCTCGAGAGGAGTGGTGCGGAGGCTGGAGGTTCCACCCCAACGGCAGCAGCGGGATCAGGTAGGAGTTGAACCTTTTTTATTGTTTGGTTAAATTAGCTAGAAAATAGGAAATATGAAAAAATGGGGGTGTGGGGGAAGAATTTCAAAACGGGAAACATGGAGGGTAATGGGCATGGGGAAGGGTAGGGGGTAGGGTGAAAGGGTAAGGAAGGAACAAATAAGGGTGTAAGGAGGGATTTGGATGGGTAGAATGAGTAGGAAGGGAAAAAATAGGGTTGGGAAGTCGGGGGGGGGGTGGCAAGATAGTGACCGACGTCGGTCGACTTATGGCCGACATTGGTGGATAGTGACCAGCACGGTCACAAGAACAAATGACCGATGTTGGTCAAAGGGAGATTGTAGTGGTCCTGGGGATAATTGAGGTCGATTAATATGATGTGTAAATTGGGATAAAAAAGGGAAGAGAGTAAGGGTAGGTTGGGAAAGAAGTTAGGTGAGAGGGGAAGGGGTTAGAGTGAGAAAGTAGGGTAGGTGAGTAAGGGTTGAGGGTGGTTTCAGGTGAGGGTAAGGTAGATAGTTTCGGGTGGATGGGTGTGGGTAGGTTGGGTGGATAGGTTTGGGTAGGTTTGGGTGAGTGACAAGGCCAATGATTAGGTTGGGATGTGGGGTAAAAATAAGGTAAGTTGGGAAGGTGGACTAATACATGACTTTTGTGGGACGTAGGCCCAAGACAAGCTGCGGATGAGGGCCCAGGTGTCGCCCTTGTTATTGACAGTACGAGTGATCACGACATAGGAAGAGTGGTAGCATGTGGTAGAGATGGGATTGATAGGTGTGTGGCACTACTGGCATGTAGTCCGGGAGGTGAATCTTATGGTTTCCCTCATCGATAGATGGGACTCGGTGACCAACACCTTCCATTTACCGACGGGTGAGATGATGATCACCCTGGAGGACGTCTACAGGATCCTACGGTTGCCCATATTGGGGGCCTAGGTTTATTCCATCTCTTCAGAGGTTTCTGAGGAGATACTGGCACCCATTTTTGGTGAGGGTGTAGCAGACTTGGCATTCTATAGCGCTAGCTTGAGCTATGGAGCGATGTATAGAGCTCATCCAGAGAAGATGAGGTTAGTGGTACTCTTGATGGAGGCAATGTGCTGCTTCGCACTACCGGATGCAGAGGGGGGGAGATTCCCAAGGTCACTGATGGGAGTCCTCCATGACATGATGATACATAGGAACACGGTTCGCATGGGCACTGCATTGCGACACAGTGTATAGAGAGCTATGGGCCTACGGGATCTGCGGAGGTTCAACATCTACTACATCATACTACTACATTACTAGGTGTATGAGCACATTTTTGTGTTTGACCAAAGTGGGGATGCCCCGAGAAAATGCATTCGATAGAAAGTTTTGAGAGTTGGGTACAAAGCGGTGGGTACCGGTCGTTTGAGAGGTCCGAGGTGCCAGAGCTACGCATGATGTAGCTTATTACAAGAGGTTGTTGGAGGGGCTATCCGGGGTGGACATTATTTGGAGGCCGTACGTGGGCTTCCCCTCATACAGATAGATGGCCACAGAGCTAGTTGGGCTATAGATACATCTGTGGATAGAGGGGAGGAGAGGGGAGAGAGCATGAGTGGATACCTGTAGAGTAGGTTAGACATCATTTTGGATTGGTCCAGGGTGTACCGCCTTTGTTCCCTCAGTACCAGAGAGATGATGTGGAGAGACCTATGTCTCCACCATGACCCACAGTGCTGACTGGGTAGGAGGAGTAGCCAGTAGATGTACAGATTGATGATGTTGGGGTTGTAGATGGGTATAGGTAGTGGTGGGTGGCACAGCTGAGAGCCGTACCACCGAGGCCAGGATAGCCAAACTTAGCCACCATCACAGTTTAAAGAGACGCCCTACAGGGGCAGGTGGCTACTTTAGTGACACAGCTGGGGATCATGCAGGGGCAGCTTACAGGTTCAGAGGCACATGTTGCCACATTACAGGCCCAGATAGTGACACTGCAGGCTCAAGCAGGGTAGGGATAGGTACCTACACAGGCGGAGGCAGGGGGAGATGGAGATGGAGATGAGGTAGGTAGAGATGGAGGGAAGATAGCCACCCCATAAAGCGCAGTAGTAGGATTTGAGGCTAGTTGGACACCGCACAGGGGCAGGTTATGGGTCTGCAAGGCCAGCTGACAGCAACACAGGCATAGATGACTACCTGGTAGGCCCAGATATAGGCACAAGCTCCAGGGACGACTCAGGATCTAGCACCAATATAGGGCTCAAGATACGAGTTCATGGATTGTGGTCCCATTGTACAGTACCCACGTAGGTAGCGGGACCCGTGGAACCTCCATGCATAGCAGTGCCCATGGCCGTGTTCAAAGATACCCTAGGAGAGGCACGGTATTACTAGGATCATTTGTTAGTTGTCGGGCTAGATTTGACCTTCTATGCCAAGTACAAAGCACAACAGGCCTCAAGTGCGAGGACTAGATCCCGTACTCATAGTGTGGAGAGTATAGGGGACCGGTGAGCCTAGGAACAGGGTCGTGGTGAGGTCACTAGTGTGTAGAGGCCAGCTCCAGGTGAGGGGCCATCAATAGGAGGTGAGGCAGGTGACATCCCTCAGACAGGTGCAGCAGAGGGGTCGGGAGAGACACAATGATCTATTATGGACTGGCCTGTGTGCCAAGTCATTTTTGTATGTATTATATATGAGACCGGCCTACATGCCGAAGAGATTTTGTAGTGATTATTGTGTTGTACATGATACCAGCTGCATGATGAAGATTTTTGTATTGATTCATTCATGCATTTTGTATATATGAAACGGCTGCGTCGTGCGATGACATTTTGTATTGTATATCGGCTGCGCGTTGACATTTTTGAGATGATAGCCATGATGAGATAGGCATGTATTTTGAGATACACATTTATTGATTTATATGATGAGATTCATGGTATTTGGTGATGTGTTAATGTGTTGATGAGATATTGGTTTATGGCTTGTGTTAGATGAGATATGGATTTGTTACTTTGTATTAGATGAGATATGGGTTTGTTGGTTTGATATGGATGGAAATTAGGTGAGTTAGGCATGATGGAGTTAGGTCGGTTTAGGTATGGATCGAGTCGGGTTGATGTAGGCATGGATTGAGTTAAGTTGTTAAGCATGGATCGAGTCGGGTGATAGGCATGGATTGAGTCGATTGATTTAGGCATGGTGGATTCAGTTGGTTTAGGCACATGATTGAGTCGAGTGATAGGCATGGATTGAGTCAAAGTTGGTTTAGGCATGGTAGAGTCGGGTTGTTAGGCATGGATTGAGTTAGGTGATAGGCATGGATTGAGTCGATCGGTTTAGGCATTGTGGAGTCGGGTTGTTAGACATGGATGAGTCGGAGTTGTTTAAGCATGCTAAGTCGGGTTGTTAGGTATGGATGAGTCGGGTGATAGGCATGGATTGAGTCGAGTTGGTTTAGGCATGGATTGAGTCAAAGTTGTTAAGCATGGATGAGTTAGGTTGTTTAGGCATGGTTGAGTCGGGTTGGTTAGGCATGGATTGAGTCGAGTTGTTAAGCACGGATGAGTTAGGTTGTTTAGGCATGGTTGAGTCAAGTTGGTTAGGCATGGATGTTCATTTCGGTATTTTGATAACAAATGGTAATATAAATGCATGAGATGGTGTAAAATGTGGAAAATGTTGGTTATGTATGAAAATGTGAAATAATATAAGTGGTAAAATTCATGTGGTATATGGTATAGATGTTGAGGTTTTTGATATGAATAGGAAATCAGGTACAGGTGGGGGAAAATGGTTAGGGTAAAGAGTGGCCGAGCTAACCTTCTAGGGCCCCATGCCCTAGAAGTGCTACCTACATAGTCCCGGTGAAAAGGGACCTCAGACCGATGTAGTTCTCCCATAAGCTAGGAAAGAATATGAGAAGATCGAAGAATAGGTAGTGCGGTTGATAGTTAGGTTGGATTCAAGGTCATAAGTATGATGAGGTCAAGGTCGATTAGGTGAGGTGGAATATAGGTAGATAGGTATGGGTGATTTTAGGTCGTATGTATAATTAGGTTGAGGGCATTGATGTTGGGGTCAAGAATAGGTAGATAGGTAAAGGTGATTTTAGGTTGATTGAGGTGGGAGAAGAAAATATCAAAAGACAGGTGTCGAGGCTCTAGTCTTATATAATAAGATCAAAAGGTAATGAAGAAGAGAAAAGATAAGAGGGGGCAAGAAAGCCACCTGATTGGAAAGGATCAAAATGTATGAAACACATCTTTAGATATGCTAATGAACGTAAGACCCTAAACATATTACATGATTGATAATTCTAAGAGTGATGAATAGTCACATCATCACCAAATGTAATAGGTTCAGCAGGTCCCTTGAGGTGTGATGTGAAAAGACAACGGGTAAGGAGGTGTAGGTAATTGGGTCATAAAATGGAAAGTAGAATGCCTTGGGCAATAGAGCCAAGATCACAATAGGCAAGTCCATGACGAAAAAGCTTATTTTTCTTTTTCTTTTTCTTTTTGACTTTTTAGATAGACTGATCAATGTGAGAAGTCTATACGGGAGGAATATATGTCTCCTTGAGGTCTTCGCGAAGCTGATCGATGTGGGAAGCTTCTAAATTTTGATTTTTGAGAAAATAGTCCTCTTTTTGGAAAGACTATGTAGAGAGTTGTGAGCTTTTTATAGCTGTCCTTCGAGGGGGCAGTCTACTCATAGTGACAATTAAAAGTAGAAGATGTCCTTTTGAGGGATTCATCTTTCATATTGGAAGTTTGACTCAAGGAGTTGATCCCTTATTTTGGAAGATGTCCTTCTGAGGGATTCATCATTTTTTTGGCTTTTAAGTCATGGATGAGACTATAACGAAGCATTTGGTTATTTTTGAGAAGGAAAGGGTGAATGACCATGGAATCTCATCTAAAATAAGACAAAAATTATCCATGAGAATCATGCCATGTGCAGAGCCGTGGTGCACATATTTAAGATAAGGCAAAAGGGTGACGGGTAATCACATGATTCTTGTTTAATCGTTAGGGAGATGGATGGAGTGGATAGCGCTCAAGGGACAAGCCTGTAAAGAGACACAGGGTGAGGTAGGACAATGAGTCAACAATAGAATGGTCAAAGATGTAATGCGTTAAGGGGATCAGGTTTGGGTTTACCCTCAAGCGAGGACAAACGATAGGCACCCGATCCATAGGTATGAGTTACGATGTATGGTCCAAGCCAATTAGGAGTGAATTTTCCCCATTTACTTTTTTCTGCTTTGGTTGCGTGTTAATTTTCTTTCAAAACAAGGTCACCAACTTGGAAGGTTCATTCATGAACACATTTGTCATAAGCACGTTTGATACGTTGTTGATAAACTTGAAGGTGATCCAGAGCATTAAGACGACATTTGTCTAATAACTCTAGTTGTGCTAAGCGGTCCTGACGAAATTCATCATCAGTAAGCATATCATGGAGAGAAATTTGAAATGAGGGGATCTGGACTTTGAGAGGCAAAATAGCCTCGGTACCATAGACCAGTAAAAAGGGTGTAGCCGCAGTGGAAGTGCGAATACTAGTGCGGTATGCCCATAGAGCAAAAGGAATGTGCGTATGCCAATCCTTCTCAGTATCGTCAACCACTTTCATGAGAATTTTATTAAGGGTTTTGTTAGTGGATTCAGCTTGGCCATTGGTTTGTGGGTAATAAGGTGAGGAGAAACTAAGATGAATGCCGAAGGCGTCGCAAAGTTTTTGCAATGTTTTGTTTTTGAATTGTTTTCCATTATCAGTGATGAGGTGATGAGGGACACCAAAGTGACAAATGATGTGATGGTTAATGAACTCGCATATTTTCTCGACTTTTTTAGAGATGAGCGGTATGGATTCCACCCATTTTGTGTAGTATTCGGTAGCGGTTATGATCCATTGATGGTGTTGGGAAGAATGAGGATTGATTTCTCTGAAAAGATCCAAACCCCATTGAGAGAAGGGCCAAAGGTCACGAGTGACCTGTAAGGCATGACTGGGTGTATGATGAAGGTTGGAATGTTGTTGACATTTCATGTAGCGTTTGACATAGTCATAACAATCATGGTTAAGGGTTGGCACAAGAATAGCCTAGGCAAAGAATACGCTTAAGCACAAAGAAGGCCACTAAAGTGACCTCCACATATGCCATCATGAACCTCCTTGATGGTATAAGGAATTTCAAAACTTGTGAGGCATCGTAAGAGAATACCATCAAATCCACACTTATAGAGGAGTCCCCCCAGGATAACGAAATGGGAGACCTTATTAAGGAAGGCACGTTGTCTGTTACGGGTGAGATCGGGAGGTAATATGGAGAGGGAAAGGTAGTCGGAGTATTGTTTATACCAAAGGTCACTCGGAGTCGGGGTGTGTCGGCCCAATTGAGAAAACATCATGAGGTAAATAAGAAGGTGAATGGAGGCGTTATATAGTGACAAATATTTTGGAATCGGTAGGGGAAGTGGGTATTTGGGAAGCTAAGGTGCTATGGTGTATACAAATTTGTTGGTTGACTGTGGGATGGTTTGAAGGGTGTAACGATCAAATGTGGTCAAAAGTATGTCTACATGATGTTTATACTTTTAAAGTATCTCGTTATGACATTGGTTCATACCATTGACTTAGTTTATGACCAATTGTGAATCACTAAAGATGTGGATTGATTTGACATTGAGGGCATAGGCAGTCTGGAGACCTAGTACGAGCACTTCATACTCAACAATATTGTTGGTGCATTCAAACTATAGTTTGAAAGACAAAGGCATGGGTTCTCCATCCAGAGGGAAAAGGATAACACCAGCTCCACCCCCATGCTGACACTTAGAATTGTCGAAGAACAATGTCATTTGGTAAGGGGGTTCACCTAGAGAAAGGGTAGCAATGGATTCATCGGGAAAGTCAAAATTAGAGGGTTGGTCCCTGGCAATAGGTGCATCGGCTAGTTGGTCGGCGATAGTCTAGCCCTTAATGGACTTTTGGTGAATGAATTTGAGGTCAAGATCAACTAAAAGCATAAGCCATTACGCGGTGCATTGATTTTGATAGGGTTTTGTGTACATGAAGTGTAAAGGTTTAGTGTTGGTCACAACATAGGTTTTATGGTTGAGTAGGTAATGACGGAGTTTGGTGGTGAAAAAAACTAAGGCTAAGAAAAGATTTTTTGGGTGGTTGTATTGGGTTTCATTGTCCAAAAGAGTACGGATTATGTAATAAACCGCCTGCTCCCTATGTTGTTCATCATGATGAGCGAGCATGGCTCCCAAGGAATGATGATCGGTAGCTTATATGTATAGGTAAAAAGGTTGATCGCTTTTTGTTGAATGAGGTGGGTGGTTGGAGAAGGTATTGTTTTAGGGACTCAAAAGATTTGTGACAGTCATCATCCCATTTAAAGGAGACATCCTTCCTAAGTAGATGATGAAATGGTTGACACTAATCTGATAATTGTGAAATGAAACGGCGAATGGATTTCAATTTACCTTGTAGGCTACATAGTTCTTTAAGATTTGTGGGTAGAGGCATTTCCAGAATGGCCTTGACTTTAGCAGGGTAAACTTCTATACAAAAGAGGGAAACAATAAATCCCAAGAGTTTTCCTGAGAGAACCACGAAGATGCACTTTTTAGGTTGAAGGCGGATGCAATATTTAATAAGGAAATCAAAGATGATTTTGAGGATAGTGAGGTGTTTGGCGCGATGTTTAGATTCAGCCAAGAGATCATCCACGTAATCTTCTAATATGCGATGCATGATATCATGGAAGATGTAAGTCATAGCACGTTGATATGTAGCACCAGTGTTTTTAAGGCCAAAAGGCATGATTTGATAGCAAAAGGTTCCCCAAGCGGTAATGAATGTGGTCTTGTGTTGATCTTCTGGGGCAAAAAAAATTTGGTTATAACCCGAGAAACCATCCATGAGTTAGAGCATATCTTGACCCGTGGTAAGGTCAACTAGTTGATTAATACCGGGAAAGGGAAAGTCATCTTTCGGGTAGGTGAGGTTGAGGTCTCGGAAGTCCATGCAAATGCAGAGTCCCCTTGTTGCTTTAGTAACAGGGATAATGTTAGAAATCCAACAAGGATAATCAATGGGTAAGATGAAGGAAATGGAAAGAAGACGCTGAAGTTATTCTTTGACGAGAAGGGCAATGCGAGGGTTCATTTTCCTTAGCTTTTGTTTGATAGGCTTAGCATTGGGGACGGTTACGATATTGTGGACCACTATGGTGGGGTAAATACTAGGCATTTATGTGTAAGACCAAGCGAAAGCATGGTTATGATCTCGAAGAAAGGAAGTGATGGCTTCTTATTTAGCAACATCTAAAGATTGTCTGATCTTTAGGATGTGCGGGTCATCCTGAGTATGAATGTTGATCTCAATAGTCGATTCATTCAACATGGTTTACGTCTTAGAGGGTAACGAACGATGAATATATGAGTCTTTTGCACCAAGGTAGGTGAGTATGGATTCATCATCCTGACATTGAATGGCGTTAATTGTCGGTGTGTTGTCGCCAATCATCTTAGGATATAGGAATGGGAGAGTGGAAGGGGCCTCGCCTTCACATTGATAAGTCAAAGGCCCCAAGGAAATGGTGTTTATGAAAAAAAAAAGTTAGGGGGGATAGATTCAGGATCCATTGACTCCATCGGTGAGGGTGGTGATGAAGGTGGAGAAGGGCTAGGGTCCTCAATAAATTCAATACGGGCCTGTTTGGTAGAAGGGTCGGGGAAGCCAATACCACTCCAGTCATTATGTTTGTGGGTGTTACATTGAATAATGGTATGGCGGCCTTGCTCGTAAAAGCCAAAACCAAAACCCTTCCATGCACAGTGGTGCAGAAGGTGTGGGTGAAATGGTGATTGGTAAGTGATTGGAAGTTAGTGGAAAATGGGTGGGGTTTTGATTGTGGTTTAGGTGTGTAGGTGGTAGTATCAAGTCCCCATAGGTGAGACTAGTACAAAGATGAGGAGGACCATAAAGCATACGTCTCCTATATGGTGATCATAGTGAGGGTGTTGGTGAAGGCTTCCATACTCGTGTGGAGTAAGGAAGGTGTTGACACTATATAGGCGGTATTCCCCCAGAGTGAGGCATTGAAAAACACCTTCCAAGGTATTAGTGGTTGGTACGTGGGTAGCTGGTATGGATAATGTGTCAGAGGTTGATGTGGAGGTGGTGTTACTAGATTGGGCAGCTAATGGGTCAGCCATGGAGGTTATAGCAGCGGTAGGCGTGGAGGAGGTATGTGCGGTGTAAGCAACGGCTGTACTGGTAGGTGTGGGTGTGGGTGTAGGTGTAGGTGAAGAGGTAGTAGTTACAGAGTTAGAATGTGTGACCGGTATGAGTACATTGTTGGGTCGGTAAAGCATGTTGCATGTTTTGAAAGGTGATGGGTCGGCTGGAATGGTATAAGTGTGTCCTTCATGTTCAAACTTTACACAACGATACAAATTGGAGGGAACACAACCCATGACATGGATCCAGGGTCTACCAAGCAACAAGTTATATTGGAATTACCCTCCAAAACATAAAACAATTCGGAATAGTGCGGGGCCCACACAAACATGAAGGATGACAAAGATTGCCTCTTGTGGAGGTGATAGCATCGTTGAATGAACACAACATGACCGGATGTTTGTGCATGCAATGTCAAGTATGTGCATTTGAGAAAATGCATGGGATGAAATGATGTTAATGCTATCGCCTCCATCAATCATCACATGGAGTACCTGTATGTCATCAATGTGTACAGAGATGAAGAGGGCTGGGTCCGGGTCATTATTTTGGTATGGTGCGATCTCTGCCTCTGAGAAGCTGAGGGAGCCCACTTGGTGAACAAGGTGAGGTGAGGATGAAGGTGGTAATTTGGTGAGGGAGGCTATGGGTGTAGGGTCATTGGGTAAAACCTTGATATATTGAAGAACCTCCATGAGGGCTTAACGATGGGATTCTGAGGTTTAGATGAGGTCATATAAGGACATTTTGAGTGGAGATTAGTGTAATTGTTTGAGCATGGTGAAATGTGTGATGCCATTAGAAATGGGGTATGTGGGGATGCAGATAGTTATCTTAGGTATGGGTGTAGATGGTATGTTGGGTATAGGATTGGTTAGTGGGTCAGCTGCTTTTCTTTACCCTTCTGCACACATGTAGTGACCTATACCATGTTGATTTGAGGGAAATTGTGAAATGGAGAGGGTGTAGGGTAAGCGGTATAATGACATGAAGGGTAAAAACCTATAGGAGGAGAAAAGCCCTGTGAGGTCAGTTGGGTGTAGCGACATTTGGGTGGTGGCGTGGCAAGTTCTCTTATGTGAACCATGTTAATTTCAAATTTTGTGTGTCGTTCTAGGAGCTGTGAGGGTGGAGGTTGTGGTTGTTGAGTGCGTAGTGTGGGAATGGGTGTTGGTGAAGTAGGATCCTCGTCAAGAAGGTCATCATCATTAAAGTTGGTTTCCGGTGGACACAATTAGATAAGGACAGTTTTCAAGGCCTTGCAGTTCTCCACATCATGCCCTGGCACATGATGGTATGCACAAATTTTGGTATCATCAAACCCCTTTGGCTTGGGTTTAAGGGGGTCGTAAGGTCGGAGTGGTGGTAATGTGATAATAGAAGTCTTGAGGAGGCTGGTTAAAATTTTGGCATAGGATCCTGCTAGTGGATCACAATGGGAAGTGAATGTGGGTTTGGGTGTAGGTGTGGTTGGTTGTCTGGGAATTATTTTTGGAAGAGTAGGAATATATCGAGGTATGGGTTTAGGCGCCGGTGTGGTTTGAGGTATCGGTCAGATTCGTTCAGGTAGGGGTACAATAGATGGATGGGTAGGAGGGTGTGGGGTTGTTTTGACTACCTTGTTGTGGGGTTGTGGGGTTTTGTTTTTGGGTTGCACCTTCTTGGGTAAAGGTGATGTGGGTATACAGGGTCTAGAAGGAAAAGTAGATGCAGGAAGAGGGTGAGTTACCCACTGGGATAATGGGGGTGCTATGAAGGTAGATGATGCAGGTCGTGCTTGGGGTGTGAGGGACAATGACTGAAGTGTAGTAGGTAGTGAAGCAATGGCTGAAGGTATCGGAGGTATTGGTGGTAAAGATACTGTAGGTGCGGGTATGAGTCGTGTTGTGTGCCTGGGTAGGTTAGATATTTGTAAGGAAGGAATGGGCTATTGTGTTATTGGGTTATGAATGGGTAAGGGGTGTTTGACCATGTTGGGCAGCTGAGGTCTTAAGGCAGACGAGACAAGTGTGGGTGTGATTGGTGTGTTAGGGGTATGAGGTAGATGAGTTAGTTTCTTTAGTTTGGGTGTTAGAGTAGGTGTGGTTGTAACATTGGAGGATGTAGCTAAATCTAGTTTAATAGGTGGATGAGTAAGGCTGGTGGTCGGGGTGACCCCTAAAGTGGTAATAGGTTTAGTGGAGGTAAATATTGTGGGTATGGGTTTAGGTTTAGGCATAGGTTGGGTTATGGGTAAGGGTGTGGTGTGAGTGTTAACAAATATCGTGGAAGGGGTTGCGACAGTAGTGGTTGTATGTGATTTGATGGGTGGAAATGTGCTTGGGTAGATAGTGGAGGTGTCATCGAGGGATCTCTACATTTGTGTTGAGATGGGGAGTAAGAGGCGCCCCCATAATAAAGCCTTATCCACATAATCCAAGTGATCGACCAAACATGAGAATGGCACATTTATGGGTGGAGTTGGTGAAGACCTAATGGGAATTCCCATAAAATGCATCTTAGAGATGGGGAATCAGCCAGCTTCAGCTTCTATGGGTAAGAGAACTGAAAGTAGTTCTATTGGATGTCGAGTAGTGGATGGAGAATACTTGCCAAGAGGCAAAGGTATCCCCACCAAATCTATGATAGGTGGAAGGGATGATGGGAGTTCCTCTATGAGTGGAGGAATGGATAGGTGTTCCTCTATGGGTGGAGGAGGTAATGGGTGCTCCTTTGTGGGTGGAGGAGGTAATGGGTGCTCCTCTACGGGTGGAGGAGGTATGGTAGGTAAAGGTTCACTAAGTGGAGAAGTTTGGGGTGAGATGGTCTCAATGTTAGCAGAAGACTCCTCCGTAGGTGATGTAGGAGATGAAGGGTGTTCTTTTATTGGTGAAGGAACAATGATGGTTGGTTCAGATGTGGAAGGAGGATTTCAGGCTAGGATTTCCTCTATGGAAGGGATGTGAGGTAATTGAGAGGTGACATGTACCTCATTAAAGATCGCATGAACCTCACGAGTATGGCTATCGTGAGTCAATGTCTCACCTGTTTGATTGGATGAAGGGGCATGATTGGGAAATGGTTTTTTAAATATTTGTAGATTTTGGTTGGGGGTGGCATTGGGATTATCCACAGTCAACTCACCTTTCTCCAACATTTATTGGATAATATTCTTAAAAGTGATGCAATTTCCATCACTATGACCCTTTACTCGGTGATAGTTACAGAAATATTGTTCCTTATACCATGGGCATGGGGCGAGTAGGGTCAAAACTAGTGTGTGTTTTAATGGTTGGAAGGGTGATGGCGCTAGCTTTGATAAGCTTTTCTAAAACAAAAGAGTAAGGTTCCCCAATTGGGGTATATTTTTGCTGCTCTTGTCTGAATCAAAAAGCCTGAACGGGTGATAGATTAGATGAGGATGTAGCCTAATTAGACGGATGAGTTGGGCCGGCCTTGAGTACCACTGCATTAGTGGTACCTTTAGCTTTTGAATAATTGGTTGCGGTTTGGAAGAAGAAGAGGTTTTAGTCGACTTGAATGCCAAATTCTTATTTCGTAATTGGATTTTCTTATCTTCAATGGCTCAAATCTCTAACTTTCGTGCCATGGTGAATGCCTCATCGAATGTTTGGAAAGTTTGGACTTGCAAGGTCAGGGAGATTTTTCTGGAACAAGCTCGAGTAAAGAGCTCGATGATTTCAGTTTGTGGCAGTTGAAAGGTAAGTTGATTGATCAGGTTGCGCCATTGAGCAACAAAATCTACGATAGATTCATCCTCGTATTGACGTGTGGAATATAGATCGGTCATGGTAACTTTCTTGGTGATATTGATAGAAAAATGATCCAAAAAAGATTGGGCTACCTAATTGAATGAAAATATGGAGTGTTTGGATAACCCACTATACCAGTCTAATGCAGGTCCAGTGAGGGACATGGGAAAAGTTCTCAAAATTAAGGCATCATCATGAGCAATCAAATAACATCCATGTTTAAACGAGCACAAATGTTGTTGTGGGTCTTCTATACTATTGAAGTGGTTGAATTTAGGCATTTCCCAATGCACAGGGTATGAACGGATGGGAATAGATGGGTGAATAGGCTCATTGCAAATCTTATCGTAAGTGAGAGTGTTGCGGGATCTAGAAACCGATGCCTCCAGTGTTTGCATCTTATCCATCATCAATTTAATTAGGTCATTGGTGGGTTGTGATGATTGGATGCCTCCTATAGCGCGAGGAGGTTGGTTTTGGACATATAATGGGTGTGACATTCCAGTGTATGGGGCTGCAAAGTAAGGTGGTGGAGAAGAAGGAAATGAAATAGGAGGTACATACCCGGAATGAATAATAGATGACACAGGTAGTTGTTAGTAGTATGTATATGGGGGAGGAAGGGTCGTGGTAACCCTAGTGGTAATAGGGGCTAAAGATTGTGGAATGGAAAGAACTACGTTCTGAAATGGGGTAGGGCTCACTGACACTGGAGGTGGGAACGTAGCTACAAGTATGTGTGAGACATGAGGGATGGATGAGGTTGTGTTTGAGGTAATCATTGAGTGTATGGTGGCTGTAATGGGTGCCACAGAGGTAACAGATGCGGCAGTCATGGAGGGTATGAAACCTAACTGCGAAACGACTGGGGGTAAGGTGGATGCAGGTAGCACAGAGCCAAATGGGGCTAATGCAAAAGTGGGTGTGAGAGTTGGGGGGATAGATACGAGAATTTCGTATATCAACTGACCCGAGGCATCTCGAGTGGATGAATGGGAGAGGTAAAACTGCAAGGCAGTAGGGTTCTAGTCAAGGAGTCATGCGAACTCCTCATCTCTGGTAGCGATATTAGTAGGCTGGATAGGATCCATGGCTGATGATAAAATAGAAGGTGGTGAAGGACTAGGTGGGAGTGGTTGGCAACTGGCGTGGAACATGAGGGCATTTGCTTGTCTTCAGGTCAGTACCATATGAACCAGTACTGATCAGGTGGGGCTACTTCTCTGTAAATGGTACAGAGAATAGCAAGAAAAAAATGGATGAAGTGACAAATGGTGGGTGGAATGTGAAACAGGCTAACAGATTGTGGTTATGGAAAACCAATGTCAGTCAAGGGTAACCGATGCCGGTCACTGTAAAAAATAGGTAGTGAGTAATCAGTGAGGTAGAAGGAAAAATCTAACAAGTATGCCAAATCTGGGGATGTGTAAAACGTTAATGGGAAAAAATGATAGTGACAGACACTGTGGGAAGTGGAGAAAAGGGAAGTGAGAATTTCCTTTTGATTATATTAGCAAAAGGACCTGGAACCGATGTCAGTTGAGTTTAACCGATGGCGGTCAGAGGTAACCGATGACGGTTACTATGAGATTGAAACAGTGATGAGAAAAAGTGGTTGTGAATTAGAATTTGATGTGGAATCAGACCTAGAATTCTAGGAATGATGGTGATATGGCCCAGGCACACTTAGGTGAAGCTGGAATACACCAGCTACGATGAGGAGCATGCAAGGATGAACAAAAAAAGTGATGAACGTGATCTTTCACCTCAAAATACAAACCAAGCAGAAACACTAAGAAAATGTAATCTTAAGAGTGCCCTTTTCTATTATGTTTGTTTAGCTTATGCTATTTAGGGACTGACACATGAATTGTGAAATAGAGTTTTTGGTGAGGATGGCTTCCTATAAAGAAGGAGATCTAAAGGGTGAGGTTTCAAGTTTGTTATGGTGAGTGGGATTTGCTCTGAAGTATGATTCGACAGAGCAGTGAGCTAGGTGCCCACTGTGGCGTGATTATGTGATCACCTAAAGCTTCTTCCAGGTAAGATGTTGTTTAAGAATGTATGTAGTTGAATTTTTGTGTGGTTTAATAAGACTCAGAGAAAGAGAAAAGGATAGAAGTGCTTTTCTATGATTCATTTGTCAACCATCATCTGGTAATGACTTCTAGCGTATAGGTTGCCCTTAATTAATGTGAGCTAATGCAGAAAATCAGAATGAAATGTAATTATTTTAAAACCCAAATCAAAAATGTGAAATTAGATGACACAATAAGATGAATAAGAAGAGGGATGCTCTTTCACTAAAATGCAGAAAACATGAAGAAATGATTCTTTTTAAATACACCAAAAGAAAAGTTTCCTTTAGAGAAAATAGAGAGAACAAGTGGATTACCAAGGAAGACAATTAGTGTGTACGCTTATAGAAGGGAAACAAACACACAATTTTTTCCTAGGAATGAATGAAATGCAAGGAACCCCGGATGGGTCCCACCGGGTGTGCCAAAATGTTTCACCTTTTTCTTAGATTTTTTCTTTGAATTGTTGATGAAACAAATAGGGTAACAGGCGTAGGAGGAATACCTGTTCAAATTTTGGTTGATGGGTAGTTGTGCGTGTATGAATTCTGAATCCATAGCTGACCGTGAGAGCTTCCTTTTGGCTAGGAGGAACTACCTGTAATGAAATCAAGACCACCAAAAAGAATTAAACAATATGGGTAGTGAACTACCTAGCGTGAGCTAGATCTGGGAAGTGTGATACTTCCTAGATGGCTATCACTCCACTATTTTAAACAAATTAATGCTGAAAACAAGGTAAATCCTATTGTTATTTTGAAATGATTTAGGTATCTCACATAAAAACCCAATAAGAAAATAGATCTAATCTAACATGCTAAGCTAGAATAGAATCCACGAGTCAAATGGTTGGTTCTGGGTTTTGCAAGTCTGATAAAGGTCTCAGATAGGTCACAAGTGAGTGAGGGTGAGATAAAATTAGGTGGATAGGTCTCTGTCTAAGGCTGTGTGGGAAAACACAGAGACCGACATCAGTTAGGGATGACCGACCGCAGTTAGGTATAACTGGCGCCGGTTACTGTGAGATCTAGAAATGTCACAGAACGGGGTTTTGGTCTCCTTTGCGATTGCACAAAGGATTTGGTTGGTCGGGACAAGGTAGTGGGTGACTAGAATAGGTATTTGCAAGGTTTTGATGGGTCTATGGAGGTAAAAAAATGTTGGTGATGATCAATAGGGAGCAAGATGAACAATGGATGATAAAATAATGATAAAATGAAATAACCAGGAAAGTATGATGTTGCACTTAGTTGGATTTCATTTTTGAAAGTCTATGTGTGAAGGATGGAGGTGTTGATGATGGGTTTAAAGGCTGCAAGTGATCACCAACTAAAGAAAATATTCTACATGGGCTACATGCACACTCCTCTTTTGCTTGGATAGATCAGAATGTGGCTGGGAAGGCTGTGTAGGAGAAGATCCTCAATCTCCTTCCTTGGATGTCATTTCTTGTTGGAATTGGCTCTCTGAAGATGCATTATCTCTTTGATATTCCGTTCTTGCTCATCCACTTTTTCTCCCAATGTTTTTCAACCTTGAGAATAAGGTTGTTTAGGGGATAAAAGGGGTAACCGACGGTAGTCTGGCTTAACCGGTGATGGTTAGGGGAAACTGACATCAGTCAAGGCGGGATTTTCTAGGTTTACTAAACTCAAGGAGATCCTCCTGATTTCCTCAGATCTTGTGTCGTTATCCCACGGATTAGACTGGGAGCTTCTTGTGAGCATGAAGGAATGTGGTTAGAGGGAGTGTAGGCATTGATTTTTAGGGTTTGGGTAAGTCTTAGTTAGTTATGGTAACTTGCTAAGAATAGGTCTTAGGTTGAATTATCTTGGTGAGGTGTCTAAGTGAACTACTTGTGTAGATATTATTTAAATAAGATATTTAAATAATAATACATTGAGGATAACACATTAATTTAATTAAATTAATATTAGTAGGGTGAAGGGGGTCATGGCCAGGTAGATGTAATAAAGGGGGGCTTATATGTTGAGGGATGAAGGGGGAGTGTAACCTAATTTTAGTGTCTACAGCAAGGCACAAAAAATGACCTTTTGGACACAGGAGTGCTGAAACAGATTTTGCCAGTTTTTCCATTTAAATGAGAGTTTATTTCTGCCTTTCCAATTATTTGTAGTGTCTTGTATACTTTATTATTTCTTGTGAATGTTAAATTCCTGATTGATCATCTTACCTTGCTACAAATTTACTTATTTTTACATAATATTAGTGTACATGTTTATCTTAATAGTATTGTTGTGAAACATTTTGTCAATACATCAAGTGTTTTACCTTAATATTCTACTGAAAACTATTGGTTTGTGCACCCTGAATTCATTCTCAAATATTTGTGCATGTAATCAGTAAAAGCCCTCAACAAGTTTAGTGTATCACCCTAGTTTTCAATTCATTTATAGTCATATTTTACCCTCAAAACCCCAAAAAATTACTTTAGGATACATCAAGAAGGAACCAACCTATATACTGGAGACTCACCTCAAAAATAGGTATACCCATAGACCTGAGGTGTTTCTATTGTATCTACGAAAGAGAGATATTCAAAGAAAGATTATAACCCCTGCAATCATCTCTCTACAGGGTGCACTTTCGAGAGATAATAGTTACTATCTTACACGATGTTACTGTTGTAGATTTACCTCCCTACTTTTCCTTATGCTTATCAAGAGATTTTACAGCAAATATAGGAGGTTATATTTCTTCAAATTGGTCATTTTTATTCTTCACTACAAGATATGGAACTAAATCAACTATAAATTCAGAGCCTCTTGCTAGATTTCATATTGAACCTCATGCTTCAAACGCTTCAGCAAATTATATAGCTTTAAATCAATTTTTATTTTGACATTACAACACATGTTTCTACACTAGATAGTTTTTCTAATCTTTTTATGGATGAAAAAACTCAAGAATGACATGTTTATGATCCTTTCAAAGAAGCAGAGGAAGATTTGTTTGGTGTTTATTTCTTGCATGAAGAAAATGCACCAATCCCCTTGCTATCCAAAATAGTGAAAGATTCATTTCGATGGAGAAATGAATAAGAAAGACCAAGATGCATGTTTGATGCTCACTTCCCCTACATACGAAAGGTATTTCTCATCTCTAAGTTTGTAATTTTCATGTACTTGTAACATAGTTGAATACAAAGCATTAATTCAAGGCTTACTATGGGCCAGAAAGAGAGGTATCAACATGTTGCAAGTTTTTGGAGATTCAGAGTTAGTTATTAATCAAGTGAAAAAAATTTAATGTGTGTAAGAATCCATTGATTAAATCTTACAAACATAGATTTTTAGACTTAATGGAAGATTTTGATGCTATTAAGCAATCTGTTCCAAGAGCTGAAAAGAAACATGTAGACAAACTTGTAGCAGTTGGTGTTATCTTTGATATGATAGAGAAGATCGAAAAAAAATTTACAACCACATATAAAGATGATTATAATACCTTTAGTACCTAATAATGAAGAAAATTAGCAATTTTTTGAAGATGATGAACAAATCTACAGATTTTTGTAGCAAGAAGATGAATTTTCTGTAGTAAATCAAGAAAAACTGTAGCATTTCTATGTTGACCAGATTATTCAGTTAAAGACAAACAAGTTTCCTTTAAGAAATGGTCACACTAGAAGATATTTTCAGTTCTAATGATCAGTTAAGAAAGGATAAAGGTAAGATTTCAACTCACATAGATAACTATAAAGAGATCTTGGTGGATGATGAAAAGAAACTATTTATCGGAAAGTTATGTTCCTCAACTGAAAAACATTCATTTACCAGTTTATGTAAATAATTCAGAGATGTTTTTTCTTGGAAATACCCAGATTTGAGAGGTTTTGATCCCATTTTAGCTCATCATACAATAAAGTTACAACCAAATTCCAAGCTAGTTAGGCAATAACCAAGGGATGTAAATCTGAAGATTGAACCATTAATTAGAAAAGAAGTATCCAAACTTATCGAATCAGGTATTATATTTCTAGTTAAACATTCAAGTTATGTAACTAATCTTGTTCATGTTTGAAAAAAGAATGGATAAATCTAGATATGTGTGGATTTTAGAGACCTTAATAAAACTTCGTTAAAATATCATCTGTTACCCAATATGGATCAGATTTTAAGAATAGTTTCAGGTTCAGACAGGTTTTCCCTTTTGGATGGTTATAGTGGATACAATTAGATTCTTTTATGTGAAGAAGACAAATACAAAACAACATATTGACAATTTTTTCACTTGTGCAAAAATGGGCAACTCAAAACTTCGTTATAATGGATGGCATTGGTGAAGTGAACCTAACTAGGGGAATACATTACAATATTATTATGTTTTCAATTGTAAAAAAATTGATGATTACACATAATTTGCAGCTATGTGTGCTATTACAAAATGTAACTAATCACATAGTCTGTGATGCCATGTTTATCTTCAACAAAAGAACATAAAATCCCTAAGTACAGATGTATTGGTTTGATGAAGACCAAAATTATCGAATAGGTGGAGTGTTAAATTTTGGAAAAATAGAAAGAGTTGCAGATTATAGTAATTGGGATTTCATTTTTAAAGTTGTAGATATTTTAAAGTTATTTCCTTCATGATTAAGTACATCCAATTATGTTATTTATTTTTTTAGTTCGTTATACAATCCATACATAAAATTGAAATGCAGAAAGAAGTACACAAATCAATTCCAGAATTTGATATTTTATTTATAAAGGATTTAAATATTTCCCGCACAATCCATGGGATGTAAATCAAAAGAAATTCATAACTACTGAAGTAGAAGGTACATGTGCATGAAAAATAAAGTAAAGGTGTATGAAAAAACCCATCATTTCCTTGAGTTTCTTTCATCTACGTTGTTCCAATTCTAGCTACATATTTACTTCATCTTCATATTTTCTATCCACGTTGGCATTGTACCTAAGAAATAGAAAAGAAGGATTGTCAGTCACGAGCTCAAGGTTAATCTATATTCATGTACTATCTAATTTCGTGCAAATGGATCTCTTGGCATTATGAGGTATGAGTTACAAGTATATATACATCAATGATAGATACAAAATTGACAAGGGTAGTATTCTACATTAGTGTACATGATTCCCAGAATCATTTCAGAAGAAGAAAAAGAAAATAAAAAACAATGAAACATGAGAGATGTAAAAAATCCTAATATTTTCTAACTAGTTTTATCTAAATGTGCAGGTACAAGTAAGAAGAAGGAAATAAACACTAATTGTTGTGTTTGGATATCAGAAGTATTACATTCTACAATTTGAACTAGAGAAGTACTTTTATTTTAGATTCAGACTAAAGGCTAAATATACAAAGATGTACTTGTACTAATCTATAA
Organism: Taxus wallichiana var. yunnanensis; assembly: GCA_018340775.1. Classification (NCBI taxonomy): domain Eukaryota; kingdom Viridiplantae; phylum Streptophyta; class Pinopsida; order Cupressales; family Taxaceae; genus Taxus; species Taxus wallichiana. Next base: position 490,386,888 of record CM031242.1, read on the forward strand.
AAGAATGCAAGTTTAGTGTTGTAATTTTCTAACAAATGGAATGCATACAGAAAGTATAGACAATGATTATTGGTCAGCTTCAGAGCTTCAATAGAGTACCAAACTGAATCATACTTTAAGATAACTTGAAGAAAAGGAAGATTGTACGTTGTAGAGTCAAGGACATAGATTCAAGATATTATCAAAATATGATGCACAACCAAGTTATAGTTGTTCAATTTTAGTGGTTATCATGATTTCAGAAAAAGGATTCATTCATATCTATTACAATGATCAAAGTACAAATTTCAAAAAGGGCACTTTCTTTTGAAAAAAACTATCAAGTACAATTTTAGATAAAATAAAGTACACTTATGCAGTATGGAAAATAAGATTGCGGTCTCATACTCTCCCCATAGCTACTGTCTACAAGAGAACATCATCATCAAAGCTAAATTATTTACAGAGAAGGAGTATCTGTAAGGACATAGTAATGAGAATGTACTAAAATAATGCATAAGGTGTGAGTTCAGTTAACAACATAAAAAGAAGCCAAGAATTTTCAAATAGTAAAAACATCAAGGATTACATCATTCTCCGATCATCTAAAATTATGTCATTTTGATCAATATTAATAAGGAATGAAGATATCAAGTTAATAGGAAATTAAAGAAGATTTTTATCAAGTACAGATTAGGAGAGTTTTGAATCCGAGTTCCATTAGAACATCAGTTTATCAACTTGAGATAATGGAACATATTATTTATGTTGCAAACAATGAACAACCATAATAAAGAGATCAAACTCATGTATCTCCAAAATATCTTTACAAAGAATGGATCAAATAAAGATTTATTTTCAAGTGTTGCAATAACACAAAAAAATATGCACAAATCAAATTGGTTCAAAGGAGGTTCTACAATGTTGACATACTCATCAAAAGAACGCAGAGATTCATAAATGAATGAACATTAAAAATATCAATTTCCATCCACTACTAAACTGAATCACTCAAGTTTCTTTACAAAGGACTTAATGAAATGATGAGGAAAATCTTTTTCAGTAAGGTTGTTGTAAGTGTTCAGTAAGGAGGCATAATCCGGGTATACTTTTTAAGGCTACATGATTAAAATATGAAGTCACAATGCACAAAATATCAAGATAAAAGGATGGAATGGGCTATAGGTCTGCATTTTTCATAATCAAAAGACTAGACCAACAATTCCTTAAAGTCCGTAAAAGATTATAAGAGTAACTAGAAAATAACATTCAAAGATGGAAGAGGAATATAATTTACAATTATAATTCCTTAAGTTGTTCAGAACATAAGAACAAATGCAAAAGTCAAGGGCTTGATAAGAAATATTATGTTCTTCAATTCAAAACAGTCACTGTGATTACAATGAACATGAATACAGATTTTCAGACATATTTTCAGAACATATATTTATAGAATTATGATTTTCATTTTAAGTACTGAAATAAGAGGAAATTGAGTTCGAAGGCCATCATTATTGCTATAAATAATGGAAATACAAGTAACAAGTATCAAAATATAAAATTACTAAGGAAAAGTGTGATAAGATATGTTTCAGTATCACGGAGACATGTACAACATTGCAGAAAATAAGTGGAAAACAATGTAAATATCTCCTAAAAATAGAACCATCAAGTGAACAATCCTCAAAATAATTTCAAGAGAAATAAAATAATGGAGTGAAAAAAAAATTCACAGTAGAGATTTAAGCAAAAGATACAAGTTCATCGTAACAGAAAATAACAATACACAGATCTGGTTGTACAAGAGATCAATCGAGAAATTCATTTTGAGACCAGCTAAAATTACATCAAAGTAGAGGAAAGATATAGCTCAAATCACTTGTGCAAAACAATAAACACCCAAGCACACTTTTATGCAAAGAAAATAAACATAATGAGCCACCAGGATATAGAACCCAGACTAGAAGCTAGAGGTATCAATAAGGAGATAAATTATAGTCATCAACATATACAAAGTTCAAGCCGAGTTACAAGAAATGGCATATCCACGAGCTCAAAAGTTCAGAGCAAGGAAAATGGCATATCCATTTGACTTTTGCATTTGTTCTTATGTTCTGAACAACTTAAGGAAAAGGGCTTGATAGGAAAATGGCATATCCATTTTAGCAAAAAATTTTGCAAAAAAAAAAAAGAAATAGGTTAATATGGGGTATACTCACCATTTCCAAAATGAATAGTCAAAACCTTCGGGCAACAGAGTGATGAAGAAATACCCATGAAAGACTTTGAGCTCAAGACCAAGGTGGAAGTCAAGAAAACACAGATAAAATTCAAAGAATACCAAATATCAGTATTCATGAAATGAAAAGATAAAGACTTCATCCATTTTTTGATTTGCAGTAAAGGGTTTCAAGGAAACAAAAACATCGAGCTTAAAAAATGACAAATCTCACCTTTAAGAGAGAGATCCTCAAAACAAACCAAAGCTTAAGGAAAATGATAATGGTGATAAAAGGATGCATAGTTTATTCAAAAGATAGAGCTCTCTACTGAAACTCAGAAACTAGACCCACAGAAAGAAGTGGAGCTTGAAGGAATATCAATGGTGTTATGGTCACAAAAGTAACAGTGCACAGAAGAATGCAAATAATTTCCAAGTCTTGGCTCATTCAAGGCCCAAACGATCAAAATTACAGCCTTATAACTTTTTCAAAGCTCGAACCAAAAGAAGAATGATGAAATATGTAAATATTAGTAGACACAGAGCCTCATGAATCAAGGTATGAACACAAACAAGCTCCAGATCAAATAAAAATGGTGGTCTTGAAGAAAATTTTCCAGGGCTTTTCCCTCAAAAGTAGAAATTACATGCAAATGATTGTTTTAGGGTACAAATAAAAGACTTTTTCCAAATTAACTCATGGTGATCTAACTCAAACAGTGAGCTAGAAATCAATGATACCAAATCAACCATGAAAAAATCAAAGGTATCTGATTATAATGCAAGCCAACCACAAATGTACAAATCAATGATGTGAGATCAATAAGTACACAAGATCAATGGCCACAAAGCGGTTGCAGGATATCCAAAACCATAATCAATGCAAATTCAGATGCTCAAAGATAAAAGGTGTAGATCCGACAAGTACCTTAAATCAAAAGTTGATGGCAATATATGAGCTTCAAAAACATTCTACTACAGTTTCCCACAGCTCGACCGAGGTTCAAAATTACCAACGTGTCAAGCCTTTAAAAAACCCTAGCTAACTCAAGGTTAGCATCTTCACCACCGACAAAAGGAAGGGTGATTCATCGTCACGAGAAGGTTGGCCCCATGTTTTATAAATTATTCACATTAACTTATCAAAAATGATCCCAAACTATAGTCTAAACATCATGATGGAATACCGACAACAATGATTACCAAAAAGGTAAGGTTTAATTTATAATCATAAAGTATTATTCAGAATGTCACCATAGGTTAATAACCAATACATGGAGGTGGCAAGTGATATACTCAAGATAGATGTAATGCCAAGTTTGGAGATATGTACATTAAAATTTCTAAAGTATACCTCAAAATTTTCTAAGGTAATCTGTATAAAAGGGAGAATCTCTATTACTACATGTGCACAGATGGTCCCCACATGGGAGTTGAAGACAAAGGCATTATTTCCATTTGCATAGGAGTAAATTTCACATGTGACTATAAGAGGACAGTGTAGATGTCAACATCTAAATTACAAGTGGTCCCCATTAGGATGAATTCATGGGTAAATATTTTCCCAAATATTGAAAATAATCATTATTTTTCTCACACATAGAGAGATTTATTTTTACATGTGCACCCAAGGGGCAGGATTAAAAAGTGATAATATTATCACTACAAGTAGATCAATTAGAAAGTGTCACATTGAGTACTAGAAGACATAGATTGCATGCATTAGAGAAGACTTTCTCATCAAGAAAGGCTTATTATTAACCAAATTATTCATCCAAATTTATTAATAATAGAACAGTCAACTGCAGTTTGACTGCAATGTATTTTTGTACAAAGGATTTTATGCCTCATTGTATTAGCATGTTTATTTTTATTCCTTTATTTATTCTGAATAAAGGATAAAACTAGGATGCATGGGCGAGTACAATTTTTAGTCTATTTTTAGGAAAGATGGGATGAATAAACTTGCTATATATTGTGTGCAATTGCAAGGCACAAAGAGGACTTTTTGGACACATGAGTGCTGAAGCAAATTTTTCCAGTTTTTCCCTTTGAATGAGAATTGATTTTCTATGTTTCCAATTATTTGCAATATTGTGTATTCCTTATTTTTCTTGTGAATGTCAAATTCTCTAATTAATCATCTTACCTTACTACAAATTTAGTAATTTCTACATAATATTAGTGTGCATTTTTATCTTAACAATATTGTTGTGAATCATTCCCTCAATACTTCAAGTGTTTTTTCCTTAATATTCTATTGAAAACTATTGGTTTGTGCATACATAATCCATTCTCAAATTTATTGTATATGTACTTATTCAAATCTCTCAACAAGTTTGGTGTATCACCCTAGTTTTGTTTTCAATTCATTTACAATCATCTTTTTACCCTCAAAACCCCAAAAAATTAGTTTAGGATACATAAAAAAGGAACTAGCCATGATATCAGAGACTCACCTCAAAATAGGCGTAACCACAGACCTGAGGTGTTTCCATTGTATCTATGAAAGAGAGATATTCAGAGTAAGCTTAGAACACATACAGTCATCTCTCTATAGGGTGTAATTTCGAGAGATAACAATTTTTTGCATGCTTGGTGGGATCATGAATCATATCTGCGAGCAAACTACAACAATTTACAATATATTCACAACAAATAAAAGTTACTTTTGGAGAAACAAGTTGCAGAAACTTATTCTAAAGATCGAAAGATTTATTTTGGTGAATCTGTAAGGATGATTTTACACTAGTTTTACATCATGTTCCATACCTAAAGTGACTACAAGATCATCGGTAAGAGGAATTCCTTCTGAATTTATTTCTTTACCTTTGGATTCTACAAGAAGAAGAAGAGTTGGTAACACCCTACCTTATAATAGGCCTGGTTTTAACAACCCTCCTCCTAACCTTCCTTCACCAAGTATTAATCTCTTTGTTTAGATCCTAGTTTTTCCAATGGCTATTCAACCACCTAGGAATTTTGTAACCTTTACTAATGGTATCCCAGTAGTAACTCCAGTTTATCATGATATCCCTAATACTGCCATGAAATTTTTTCCTTCATTCATTGGTGAAAATAAGATTACTCCTATAGAACATATCAAAGATGTTGCAGCCCTATGTGTAGTCCATAATATAATACATGAAGATGTAGCCTTGAGACTTTTAGCTACAACCTTTTAAAGGGAAATCCTTGCAATGGTATAGAACCTTAGAAATTGGAAACATAAGAACTTGGGATGAGTTAGGTGAGAAATTTTTAAAGTAATTTCAAGATAATTCAGATCATTTATCCCTCACAGAAAAGTTGTCTACAATTAACAGTGCTCCTCAAGAGTTTTTGGCTAGTTTCAAAATACGTTGACCATGTTAGTGTCAAGCCTCAAGTTAACCATGCTTTTCTTTATTATCTTAGAGCCTTAAATAATGATATTTCAACTATGATTCATTCTATGGGAGGTGAAACCCTCCTGACAGCTTATGATATTTCTATAAAGTCTGAAAATAGCCTTATTCAAGCTAGAAAGTTAGCACCAAGGCCTTCAATTCATTTTGTAGAAGATTTGTCACCTATCCCATAGCCTATTACCATTTTGGAGCCTACTATTGTAGCCCCATCAGATGATGTGTTTAAAGCTTTGCAGACTATGGGAAACAAACTAACATCGATTGAAAATAAACTTACATTACCTAGCAGGCCTTATCGAGCTCATTATCAGCAAAACCAGCAAAATAGATAACCTTATCAACAAAATCAAAATTATAGACAACCATATCAGCCAAGGAAATTTGACCCAAAATCTCCTAGTTCATCTAATGATTTAGTCCCACTTAATATGGCTACAGAAGAATGGTGTCAACCTTGTAATTAACCTTGTACAACTACAAATTGTCTAATGCATTCCTAGATATAAGCCTTATTGCACAACCTCAACCTAAAACATTTTTCATGCCTCAAATGGAGGGTGGGTAGCAAGAAAATCATGTTCAAAAAGTATTTGAACAAAACTTGGTCATTTTTAGTGAAAATGATTTTACTGCAGTTAATACTAGGGCCCAAGAAAAGGCTCAAGAAAGTCAAAAGTATCAAAACAGACCTGTTTTACCTACAATGATTGATAAAACAATAGGTACAAACCAAAAATTGGCAAATAAAATTGTTGTTCCTAAAACAAATAGCAGGTGTTTTAGCTGGTAAAGAACAAAAAAATAGTTATAACCTGATCCAAGAAGACTGTTTATACCTCATATATCAAGAGCAAGTTGAAGCAGAGTCAATTTTTGCCAAAGTCTATGCTAAAATAGTAGAATTTGTTTCCAAAATTGTCACTTCTTTTAACTTTGTTGATGTAATGAAAAATCATAATGTTAATATCTCAATGTGGGATGCTCTAAGTATTTTAGGACAACATGAGGTACTTTCTCATGAACTTGCTAATTCACATATTTGTTCAAAATCGGAAGAAAAGGAAGTCCAGAAAGTAGACATGGTCCTTGGAATAGTGGAACAAGACCACATTAAATAAGTTAAATGGATGGTTAAAAAGGTCTTCAATGCCCACGATATAAAGAAGACACAACCATTTTATTTATCTCTGATTATTAGAGACCATTTAGTTCATAACTACATGGTTGACACTGGCGCAAGTAACATAGTTATGCCAAAAGAAATTACAGAAAAGTTAGGCCTGTAATATCAGCCTTAAGAGAAAACAGTGTTGCAGTTAGACGGGAAAATAACTAATACAGTTGGTATTATCAGAAACTTGGAAGCAACTTTACATGCTTTTCCCAATGTTACAATTCTACAAGATGTGATTGTTTTAGATTTGCCTCCTATTTTTCCTTATGTTTATCATGAGATTTTATAGCAAAAATAGGAGGTTATATTTCTTCAAATTGGTCATTTTTGTTCTTTACTACATGATATGGAACTAAGGTTACCGTAAATTCAGAGCCTCTAGCTAGGTTTCATATTGAGCCTCATGCTTCAAATGTTGCAGAAAATTACTCAATTTTAGATCAGTCTAATTTTGATGTTACAACTCATGTTTCCACACTAGATGGTGTTTCTAATCTGTTCATGGATGAAAAGACTCAAGAAGAACATGCTTATGACCCTTTTAAGGAAGTAGAAGAAGATTTTTTTGGTGTTTATTGCTTGCATGAAGAAAATGCACCAATTCCTTTTTTCTAGGACAAAAGAAGTAGCATAAGGGCTATGGAAGCTTCACTTTGATGGAGCTAAAAATAAGAAAGGACAAGGTGCAGGTTTAATGCTTACTTCCCCTTCAAATGAAAGGTACTTTTCAGCTTTAAGTTTGCAGTTTTCTTGTACTTGTAATGTAGCTGAATACGAAGCATTAATTCATGGCTTGCAATGGGCCAGAAAGAGAGGTATCAAGTACTTTACAAGTCTTTGGTGATTTAGAATTAGTTATTAATCAAGTGCAAAACTTTAATGTGTGTAAGAATTCATTATTGAAGTGTTACAAACATAGAGTTTCAGACTTGCAGCAGTTGGTGTTAACTTTGATGTACTAAAACAGATAAAAAACAACAAGGTACAACCACATATTAAATTAATTTTCAGACCTTCAGTACCTGAAAATGAAGAGAATTGGCATGTTTTTGAAGATGATAAAAATATTTACAGATTTTCATAGCAAGAAGCTAAATTTTATGTAGTAAATCAGGAAAAACTATAGCACTTCTATGGTGACCAGATTGTTTAGTTAAAAACAAACAAGTTGCCTCAAGGATTGGTCACTCTAGAAGAAATTTCAGTTTTGATGATCATTTAAGAAAGGAAAAAGGAAATATTTCAACTCACGAAGATAACTACGAAGAAATCTTGGTCTATGACGAAAAGAAGCTAATTATTGGATAGGTATGTTCTTCAGCTGAAAAACAATCATTTATTAAATTATGTAAAGAATTCATAGATGTTTTTTCCTGGAAGTACCAAGATCTGAGAGGGTTTGATTCAATTTTAGCCCAACATACAATAGATTTATAGCCGAATTCCAAGCCAGTAAGGTAGAAGCAAAGGATTGCAAATCTAAAAATTGAGCCATTATTGAGAAAAGTGTTATCTAAGTTAATTGAATCATGTATTATTTTTCCAGTTAAACATTCAAGTTGGGTAGCTAATCTTTTTCCTGTTTAGAAAAAGAATGGAGAAATTAGGATATGTGTGGATTTTAGAGACCTTAATAAAGCTTCATTAAAATATCATTATCCTCTACCAAATATGGATTATATTTTGAGAACAGTTTCTTGTTAGGGAAGATTATCTCTTTTAGGTGGCTATAATGGATACAATCAGATCCTCGTGCGTGAGGAAGATAGATACAAAATAGCCTTTACCACTAAATGGGGAACTTATGCTTATAAAATAATTCCTTTCGGTCTTTCAAATGTTGGTGTAACGTTTCAACGTGCAATGGACATGGATTTTCACAATTTATTAAATAAATGCATATTGGTTTACTTAGATGATGTCACCATTTTTTCTAAAAATTCTAATGAACATCTAATGAATTTAAGGCAGACTTTGTAGCTTTGCAGATAGTTTGGAATATCCTTGAACCTCGAAAAGTCCATTTTTTCAGTTCATCATGGTAAACTGCTTATTCATATTGTCTCTAAACAAGGTTTAGCTATTGATCCTTTCAGAATTGAATTTATTTCACGCTTATCCTTTCATATTGTCTCTTGGAAAAAATAAGGTTTAGCTATTGATCCAGATTTTGTAGCATTAGTCAAATTGAATTTATTTCACAGTTATCCTTACCTCATCACAAGAAAGAACTACATTTCACAAGTTTTCTTGCAAATAAAAAAAAATAATTTTAGAAGACTTGTTTTAATGCGAGAAAATATCAATTAGCTCTTTTTTCTTGAAAAATAGTACTTTAAGTTAGAGATTGAAGAAATTCAAGTACATGCTTTCCAATAACAAGATACAAGTTTCCCATAAAACAAGTGTGAAAGCATTTTTTTAACAAAGAGCTGAATGAGAAGATGGGTAAGTGCACCAAGTTGGGGGACAATTAAGTGGACATCAAATCCTGAAGGAGAAAACTTTCAAATTTGAACCATCGAAGGAGAAAAGGATTCAAAAATTAAAACACCATTTCACAAGATTCTACTATTCTCAAAAATGGTACCATTGCGTAAGAAAAATTTGATAAAGATTTTAAATAATGTATGATAAATATCATTTTATAATTTTTTACTAAGGAGCTTAGACCTTTTTTACGTTTAAGACTACAAAATTTGTTTCACTTAGATTAATGTGATAAAAAATATCAATTAGCTCATTGCTTTCTTTGGACAAAGTCTACATGAATACGAGAAAGTGCTGTTTTCTTTATGTACACCTTTCTTGAAAAATAGGTACAAAAAATTTATAGTAGTTAGAGGACTTTGAAATTCAAGTATTGTGGGCAAATGACTATAATTTCGTTTTTAAAAAAAAAATAACAAGATACATGTTTTAGTTTGTCCATCAAAAATTAGTATTGTGAATGCTATGATTCATATTGATATAATTTTGTCTAATTTTGAGTTTTTTTAACAAAGATATGATGGAATGACCCTAAGATCTAGCAAGATGGATTAAAAAATTTATGGAATATGATGTTGATATCCGTGTCACAAAAATAGTTCGAGGTAAAGGTTTGTGTGAGCATCTAATGCAGATATGGAAAAACAACAAGCAAAAAAATTAAATGATCCAAAACAACATGCTGAAGTCAAGTATCAACAGTCAAATACTTTGTCACATCCAGAAAATTAGCAACTTGAGCTTATTCAAGAAGTTCAAGAGTCAAGATGGATGACTTATTTAGTTAACTACTTACAACACAGTACTTATCCAGAAGGTATGGAAAAGAACAAATGAAGGTGCTTTAGGTTACAAGATGTACATTATGTTTTCATTGATGGCATGTTATTTAAAAGAGATATAAAAAGAATCTTGCTGTGATATGTTGATTATGATAGATTTCAGATATTGTTATCTGATTTTCATGAAGGACCTGTAGGAGGTCACTTTTTAGCACGTACTACAACTTTAAAAATTATGAAATTTGGTTACTATTGGCCCAACATATTTAAAGAATGCTTCGAATGGATCATAAAGTGTAAGAAATGTGCTTTATTTGTTAGAAAAGACTATTTAGATTTACTTACCCTACAACCTATTTCAGTGGATCAACCGTTCATGCAGTGGGGTCTTGAATTTATTAGCATTATACATCCACCTTCGTCATAAGGACACAAGTATATTTTGATAGCTACAGATTACTTTACACACTGGACTAAAGAAATAGCTTTGAATGAGGCTAATGAGATTTCAATACTATCCTTTTATGAAGGTATAGTTTAAAGATTTGGTTTTCTAACAACTATCATTTTAAATAATGCCTTAGCATTTCTTGGTGCAAAGGTAATATATTGGGCTATTAAACACATAATTTATTTAAGTACATCATCTAATTATTACCCACAAGGTAATGGGTTAGCTGAAATTACTAATAAGAATCTTTTAAGGATCATCATAATAACACTCAAAGACAACCAAAGAGCTTGGCATCTCATGTTGAATTTAGCACTTTTGGCTGATAGAGTTACCCCTTAAAGATCAGTTGGCAATTCACCATACAAGCTTGTTTATAGAAGAGAGGCAAGAATGCCTATCTCAGTTGAGTTTCTTGCACTAAATTTTTTGCATCAGATAGAATTGATCGAGAATGAACAACTACATGTTTGTTATGTAGAGCTAATGGAGTTATAGGAGCTGAGAGATCAAGATCATATAAACATGGAAAAGAATTAAAAACAGATGAAGAAAAATTTTAATAAGAAGGCTAAGTTCATATTATTCAATGAAGGAGACATTGTGTAAAAATGGGATGTTGATCATGCAAAGCCAGGAAACAACAAAATTTTTGACACAATCTGGAGTGGTCCTTATATGATTTCAACTTGCAAATAACACAATGCATTTCATCTTTCAAGGTTGAATGGAGAATAACTTCCCATTCATGTGAATGGTATCTTTCTTAAACATTTTTATTGAATATCCTACAGTGTCTGTTTAGAGTAAGATTTCCCTTTCAATAAGTGCTTCATGTACATTACAATGTTTTTCAATTCAATAAGTGTATCCACACACGTGATCTGGTTTACCAGATATTTTCCCAGGTTTAGTTTGTTTTAGAAGGATTGGACCTTCAGGAAGGAAGTTTTGTGTATATGATTTAAATCCATGCCCAATGGACAAGAGCAAGGAATTGGTCTATAAGATAGCAGGTAACTTCCCCCGCAAGATTGCTAGAAATGTTGACAATTTTCGCACTTATGCAAAAATGAGAAACTCAAAACTTCGTTATGATGGATGGCATTGGTGAATTGAACCTAACTAGGGGAATACATTACAATATTATTATGTTTTTGAGTTGCAAAAAAATTGATGATTACACATAATTTACAGCTATATGTGCTATTACAAAATGTAACTAACCACATAGTCTGTAATTCCATGTTTATCTTCAACAAGAGAACACAAAAATCCCTAAGGACAGATGTATTAGTTTGATGAAGACCAGAATTATAGAATAGGTGGAGTGTTAAATTTTGGAAAAGTAGACAGAGTTGCAGATTACAGTAATTGGGAGTTCATTATTAAAGTTGTAGATATTTTAAATTTCTTTCCTTCATGATTAAGTACATCCAATTATGTTATTGAGTTGTTTAGTTCATTATACAATCCATACATAAAACTGAAATGCAGAAAGAAGTACACAAATCAGTTCTAGAATTTGATATTTTATTCATAAAGGATTTAAATGTTTCCCACACAAGCCGTGGGATGTAACTCAAAAGCAATTCATAACTACTGAAGTAGAAGGTACATGTGCATGAAAATAAAAGTAAAGGAGTATGAAAAAACCCATCATTTCCTTGAGTTTATTTTGTCTTCATTATTCCAATTCCAGCTCCAACTTTACTTCATCTTCATCTTCGCTATCTATGTTGGCATTGTACCTAAGAAATAGAAAATAAGGATTTTCAGTCACGAGCTCAAGGTTAATCCATATTCATGTACTATCTAATTTTGTGCAAATGGATCTCCTGACATTATGAGGCATGAGTTACAGGTATAGATACATCAATAACATATACAAAATTGACAAGGGTTGTATTCTACATTAGTGTACATGATTCCCTGAATCATTTTAGAAGAATAAAGAGAAGAAAAAATATGGAACATGAGAGAGGCCAAAAAGCCTAATATTTTCTAACTAGTTTATCTAAATGTATAGGTACATGTAAGAAGAGGGAAATAAACACTAACTATTGTGTTTGCATATGAGAAGTATTACATTATGTAATTTGAAGCAGATAAGTACATTTATTTTAGATTCAGAATAAGGATGAATATACAAATATGTATTTATACTAATCCATCAAAGAATGAAATTTTAGTGTTGTAGTTTTCTAGCAAATGGAATGCATATAGAAAGTGCTAGATAATGATGATTGGTTAGCTTCAGAGATTTAGTAGAGTACCAAACTGAATAATTCTTTAAGATAACTTGAAGAAAAGGAATATTGTACATTACAGAGTCAAGGACACAGATTCAAGATATTATCAAAATATGATGCAGAACCAAGTTATAGTTCTTCAATTTTAGTGTTTATCATGCTTTCAGAAAAAAGATTCATTCATATCTATTACAATGATCAAAGTACAAATTATAAAAAGGGAACTTTCTTTAAAACAAAACTATCGAGTACAGTTTTAGATGAAATAAAGTACACTTATGTAGTATGGAAAATAAGATTTTAGTCTCATACTATCCCAATAGCTACTGTCTACAAGAGAACATCATCATCACAACTAAATGATTTATAGAGGAGTATCTGTAAGGACATAGTAATGAGAATGTACTAAAACACTGCATAAGGGGTGAGTTCAGTTAACAACAGAAGAAGAAGCCAAGAATTTCCAAATAGTAAAAACATCAAGGAATAAAGCATGTGTCGATCAACTACAATTATGTCATTTTGATCAAGATTCAAAAGGAATGAAGATATCAAGTTCATAGGAAATTAATGAATATTATTATCAAGTACAGATTAGCAAAGTTTTAAATCCTAGTTCCATCAAAACATCAGTTTATCAACTTGAGATAATGGAACAGATTATTTATGTTGCAAACAATGAACAACCATAATAAAGAGATCAAAATCATGTATCTCCAAAACATCTTTACAGAGAATGGATCAAATAAAGAGTTATTTTCAAGTGTTGCAATAACACAGAACAATATGTAGAAATCAAAGTGGTTCAAAGGAGGTCCTACAATTTTGACATACTCATTAAAAGAAAACAAAGATTCATAAATGAATGAACATTAAAAAAGATCAATTTCCAGCCACTACTGAACTGAATCACTCAAGTTTCTGTACAAAGTACTTAATGAAATGATGAGGCAAATGTTTTTCAATAAGGTTATTGTATGTGGTCAGTCAAGAGGCATAATCTGGGTATTCCTTTTAAGGCTACAGGATTAGAATATGAGGTCACCATGCACAAAATATCAAGATAAAAGGATGGAATGGGCTACAGAGCTGCATTTTTTAGAAGCAAAAGACTAGATCAATAGTTCCTTAAATTCCATAAAAGATGATAAGAGTAACTGGAAAATAACATTCAAAGATGGAAGAGGAATATAACTTACAATCATAATTCCTTAAGTTGTTCAGAACAAAAGAAAAAATGTAAAAGTCAAGGTCTTAATAAGAAATATTATGTTCTTCAATTCAGAACGGTCACTATGATTACAGTGATCATGAATATAGATTTTCAGAACACATATTTACAGAATTATGATTTTCATTTTAAGTACTGAAATAAGAGGTAATTGAGTTCCAAGGCCATCATCATTGTTATAAATAATGGAAATATAATTAACAAATATCAAAATATAGCATTGCTAAGGAAAAGTGTGATAAGATATGTTTTAGTATCACAGAGACCCATCCAACATTATAGAAAATAAGAGGAAAACAATGTAAATATCTCCTTAAAATAGAACCATCAAGTGAACAACCCTCAAAATAGTTGCAGGAGCAAGAAAATAATGGAGCCAACAAACTTTTCATAGTAGAGATTTAAGCAAAAGATTCGAGTTCGTCATAATAGAAAATAGAAATACCCAAATTTGGTTTTACAAGAGATCGACCCAAAAATTCATTTTGAGACTAGCTCAAATTACATCAAAGTGTAGGAAAGATACAACTCAAATCACTTGTGCAAAACAATAAACACCCAAACACAATTTTATGCAAAGAAAATAAACATAACGAGCCACCAGCCTATAAAAGCTAGACCAAAAGATAGAGGTATCAATAAGGAGATAAATTACAGTCATCAACATATACATAGTTCAATCCAAGTTGCAAGAAATGGCATATCCATGAGCTCAAAATTTCAAAGAAAGGAAAACGACAATTGAAAACCTAGATCTCAGTTTTTCAGAACGAGTCATTTTAGGAAAAAAAATTGTAAAAAATATAGAAATAGGTTAAGATGGGGTATACTCGCCATTTCTGGAAAGAATAATCAAGACCTTCAAGCAACATAGTGATGAAGCAATACCTATGAAAGGATTTGAGCTCAGGACCAAGGTGAAAGCCAAGAAAACACATATAAAATGTGAAGAATACCAAATATTACTATTCACGAAATGAAAAGATAAAGGTTTCATCCATTTTTCAATTTGCAGAAAAGGGTTTCAAGGAAACAAAAACATCGAGCTTAAAAAAAGACAAATCTTACCTTTAGGAGAGAGATCCTCAAAACGAACCAGAGCTTAAGGAAAATGATAATGGTGACAAAAGGATGCACATATTATTCAAAAGACAAAGCTCTCTACTGAAACTCAGAAACCAAGCCCATAGAAAGAAGTGGAGCTCAAAAGAACATCAATGGCCTTATGGTCATGAAAGTAACAATGCACATAAGAATACAAATAATTTTCAAGTCTCTGATCATTCGACGCCCAAACAATTAAAATGATGGCCTTATAACATTTTCAGAGCTCGAACCAGAGAAAGAATGACGAAATATGTAAATATTAGTAGACACAGAGCCTCATGAATTGAGGTATGAACAAAAATGAGCTCCAAATCAAATAGCAATGGCGGTCCTAAAGAAAATTTGCCATGTCTTTGCTCACCAAACTAGAAATTCCATGCAAATGATCGTTTTAGGGTACAAATAAAATAATTTTACCAAATTAACTCATGGTGAACTAACTCAACAAGTGAGTTAGAAATCAACGAGTGAGTTAGAAATCAACGGTACCAAATCAACCATGCAAATATCGAATCTATTAAATTATAACCAAAGACAACCACCAAACTATAAATCAACGGTGCGAGATCAACAAGTACACGAGATCAACGGCCATGAAACAGTTGTAGGATCTCCAAACCTATAATCAATGCAAATTCAAGTGCTCAGAGATAAACGGTGTAGATTCGACAAGTACCTTAAATCAAAAGTTAATGGTAATACAAGAGTTTCAAATACATTCTACCACAATTTCCCACAACTCGACCAAGGTTCAAAATTGCCAATGTGTCAAGCCTTTAAAAAACCCTAGCTAACTCAAGGTTAGCATCTTCACCACTGACAAAAGGGAGGGTGAGTCAACATCACGAGGAGGTTGGCCCCATGTTTTATAATTTATTCTCATTAACTTATAAAAAATGGTCCCAAACTATAGTCCAAACATCATGATGGAATGCCGACAATAATGATTATCAAAAAGGTAAGGTTTACTTTATAATCATCAAGTACTATTCAAAGACCGAATGTCACCATAGATTAATAACCAATGCATGGAGGTGGAAAGTGATATACTCAAGATAGATGTAATTCCAAGGTTGGAGATATGTACATTAAACTTTCCAAAGTATACCTCAAACTTTGCTTAGGTAATCTGTATAAAAGGGAGAAGCTCTATTCTACTTGTGCACAGGTGGTCCCCACATGGGATCTGAAGACAAAATCATTTTTTCCATTTGCATAGGAGTCAATTTCACATGTGACCACAAGAGGATAGAGAAAATGTCAAAATCAGGATTACAAGTGGTCCCCATCAGGATGAATTCATGGGTAAATATTTTCCCAAATATTACAAATAATAATTATTTTTCTCACACACAGAGAGATTTATTTTTGCATGTTTACCCAAGGGGCAAGATTAAAAAGTGCTAATATTATCACTAAAAGTAGATCAATTAGCAAGTGTCACATCAAGCACTAGAAGACAAAGATTGCATGCATTAGAGAATACTTTCTCATCAAGCAAAGCTTATTAGTAGCCAAATTATTCATCCAACTTTATTAAAAATAGAACAGTCAACTGCAGTTTGACTACGATGCATTTTTGTACCCAAGCTTTTATGTCTCATTGTATTAGCATGTTTATTTTTTATTCCTTTATTTATTCTGAATAAAGGATAAAAATAGGATGCATGTGCGAGTATAATTTTTAGTCTATTTTTAGGAAGGATGGGATGAATAAACTTGCTATATATTGTGTGCAATTACAAGGCACAACGAGGACTTTTTTGGACACAAGAGTGCTGAAGCAGATTTTTCCAATTTTGCCCTTTGAATAAGATTTGATTTTCTACCTTTCCAATTATTTATAGTGTTGTGTATTCATTATTTTTCTTTTGAATGTCAAATTACCTAATTAATCATATTACCTTACTGCAAATTTAGTAATTTCTGCATAACATTAGTGTGCATGTTTATCTTAACAGTATTTTGAATCATTCCATCAATACTTCAAGTGTTTTTCCTTAATATTCTGTTGAAAACTATTGGTTTGTGCATCCAGAATCCATTCTCAAATTAATTTTTTATGTACTCAGTCAAAGCCTTCAACAAGTTTGGTGTATCACCCCAGTTTTTTTTCAATTCATTTACTATCATCTTTTTACCCTCAAAACCCCAAAAAACTAGTTTAGGATACATTAAAAAGGAACCGGGCTTGATAACGAAGACTCACCTCAAAATAGGTATACCCACAGACTTGAGGTGTTTCTATTATATATACGAAAGAGAGATATTCACAGCAAGCTTAGAACACCTACATGCATCTCTCTATAGGGCGCACTTTTGAGAGATAACACAACCTTTACCACAAAGTGGGGTACTTATGCTTACAAAAGAATACCTTTTGGACTTTCCAATATTAGTGCAATGTTTCAACGTGCAATGGACATGGATTTTCATATCATATTAAATAAATGCATATTGTTTTATTTAGATGATATTACTATATTTTCTAAGAATTATGATGATCATTTTATGCATTTAAGGCAGACTTTTTAGCTTTGTAGATAATTTGGAATATCATTGAATTCTAAAAAGTCTATATTTTCAGTCCATCAAGGTAAATTAATTGGACATATTGTTTCAAGACAAGGTTTAGATATTGATTCTTTTAGAACTGAAGCTATTTCACAGCTATCCTTGCTTCATCATAAGAAGGCACTACAAAGTTTTCTTGGAAAAATCAGCTTTGTTAGAAGATTTGTTCCATATTTTTTAGCATTAGTCAAGTCATTAACAACCATGTTAAAGAAAGATAAAACCTTCTCTTGGACCATCAAAGGGAGAAAATGATTTGAGGCCATCAAGATAGCTATTTCATAAGCTCATGCTCTAGAAACTCCAATTTTGATAAGGATTTCACAATGTATGCACTTGCAGGAGCTGAAACTATCTCAGTAATATTAACTCAGGTTAATGATGAAAATACTGAGCATCCAATTGCTTTCTTTGGGCAAAGTTTACATGACTACAAGATAAGGTACCTTTTTCTTGAAAAACAAGTACTTTCAGTAGTTAGAGAATTAAGAACTCCAAGTACATGCTTTCCAATAATAAGATACATGTCTTAGTCTCTCATCCAAGTGTTAAAGTTTTCTTATTAAACAAAGAACTAAATGAGAAGAGAGCAAGATGGATTACAAAAGGTTATTGATTATGATGTTGACATATGTGTTGTAAAAATAGTTTGAGGAAAAGGATTGTGTCAACATCTAATTACTGATATGGAAAAACAACAGGATACAAAATCAAAAAATTTAGAACAACATGCTAAAATCACATATCGCCAGTCAAAAATCTTGGTACAGCCTAAAAATAAATAGCCAGAACTTAATCTAGAAGTTTAGGAATCAAGATGGATAGCTAATTTGGTTAATTACTTGCAGCGTGGTACTTATCCGAAAGGTATGGACAAGAATAAATGAATATATTTCATGTTACAAGTTGTACATTATGTTTTCATTAATGGTTTGTTATTTAAAAGAGATATAAATGGAATTTTGCTGCAATGTATTGATTATGATAGAATTCAACAAATATTATCCGAATTTCATAAAGGACCTACAGGAGGTCACTTTTCAGCACGTACTACAACCTTAAAATTTATGAAATCTAGTTACTATTGGCCCAACATATTCAAGGATTGTTTCGAATGGATTAGAAAGTGTAAGAAATTTACTTTCTTTGTTGGAAAAGAACGTTTAACTTCACTTCCCCTGGAGCTTATTTCAGTGGATCAACAATTCATGTAGTGGGGTGTTGACTTCATTGGCATGATAAACCCACCTTTATCACAAGGTCACAAGTGGATCTTGACTACTACAGATTATTTTACACGCTGGACTAAACTAGTATCTTTGAAAGAAGCTAACGAGACTTCAATCTTATCATTTTACAAAGGTATAGTTTACAGATTTGGTTTTCGAAACTATCATTTCAGATAATGCCTTAGCATTTCTTGGTGCAAAGGTAAAAATTGGGCCATCAAGCATGGAATTTATTTAATTATTTCATCTAATTATTACCCACAAGGTAATGGGTTAGCTGAAAATACTAAAAATATATTTTGAGGATCATCAGAAGAACACTCAAGGATAACCAAAGATCTTGGCATCTAATTTTAAATTCAGCACTTTGGGTTGATAGAGTGACTCCTAAAACATCAGTTGGTAATTCACCGTATAAACTTTTTTATGAACCAGAGGCAAGAATACCTATCTCAGTTGAGTTTCCCACATTGGATTTAATACATTAGATGGAACTACTTGATAATGAACCATTGCATGTTCTTTATGCAAAATTAATAGAGCTACAAGAGCTAAGAGATCAAGCTCATCTAAATATGGAAAATAATCATAAACAAATCAAGCAAACATTTGATAAAAAGGCTAAGTTCAGAGTCTTCAATGAAGGATATATTACGTCAAAATGGGATGTTGATCGTGCAAAGCCATGAAATCACATGAAATTTGATACAATATGGAGTGGTCCCTATATGATTTCATCTTATAAAGAATACAATGCATTTCAGATTTCAAGACTGAATGAAGAGGAACTTCCCATTCCTTTGAATGGTATATTTCTTAAACACTATTTTTGAAAATTCTACAGTGTTGGTTAGAGTAGGATTTCCCTTTTAATAAGTGTAATTCATGCACATTGCATTTTTTTTCAATTCAATAAGTGCACTCGTGCATGTGATCTGATTCACCAGATCCTTTCCCAACTTTAGTTTATTTTTCAGAAAAGGTAGATTTTGGTTATATGCTTCGACTCCATGCCCAATGGAAAAGAGCAAGGCACTAGTCTACAAGCTAGTAATCAGCTTTCCCAGTAGGATTGCTAGAAATGTTGACAATTTTTGCACTCATGTAAAAATGGGAAACTCAACTTTTTCGATGGAAGGCATTGATGAAGTGGACCTAACTAGGGGGATGCATTACAATCTTATTTTATTCTTCAATTGCAGTAATTGATTAAATAAATGTAATCTTTAATTATGTGTGTTGTTACAGAATGTAACACCTCACATAGACTGTCATTCCATATTCATCTTCAACAAGGAAACACAAAATCCCTGAAGTACTGATGTATTTCCTTGATAAAGGTGGGAATCACAGTTTAGGTGAAATGTTAAATTCAAGAAGAATAAATAGAGTTACATTTTACATGAAAGAGAGTTCATTATTAAGTTATAGGTACCTCAAAACTCATTATTTATGCATGTTTAAATACATTTAATTATGTGATTGAGTTGTCTATTTCATCATACAATCAATATCCATCATAAAATCTGAATGCTGAAATAAGTATACAACTCAGTTATAGAAATTAACATTATTTATTCATGAAAAAATTCAATGTTTCCCACACAATCCATGAGATGGAACTCATAACTACTGAAGAAATAAGTACATGTGCATAAAGTTAAATGTAAAAGAGTATAGAATAAACCCATCATTACCTTGGGTTTTCTTCTAATCTTCTTGTCTCTAGTTCCAACTCCATCTTTCATCCATGTTACAAACATAGCTACAAGTGTACGTGAAAAATAAAAGTAAATGACATCATTCGAGAGCTCAGGGTTTGATTCGTACTCATGTACTATCTAAATATATGCAAATGAATTTCTTAATATCATAAGCATAAGGTACATCAGAGAGAGATACAAAATTGATAAAGCAGTATTCTACAGTAGCACATATGATTCCCAGAATCATTATAGAAGAAGAAAGAGAAAATAAAAAGACTATGGAACATAAGAGAGGCCAAAAAGCCTAATTATTTTCTAACTATTTTCTTAAGTGTTTAGGTATAGGTTGTAGTAGAAGATATCAATACATGTTTTAAATTTTTGTACTATCAAAGTATAGATTACACTCAATGAATACAATAATAAAATAGATTGTATTAAAAGAGTTCATTGCAATATTAAATGAATCAAATTTATAAGGTCTTCCAGAACATGAATCAAGAGCAGAAATAAAGAATCATCAAGATAATAAATAAGTTCATCTTGTAAAGTATAGATATGATCAAGGCACATGCTACAAGGCATCAAGATTAAAGACTCGACTGAAAAATATTTTCTGATACATTCACAGTAAAAAAAGAAACATCTCATTTCTAAATGATAGAAAGTTCAAATTTTTCAATAGTTAAGCATGGTAAACTAAAACAAACCCTCATATCTCAATAATCATTTCTTGCATAAAGGGATATTTTTCAGTATCATGATAAAATTGCAGCAATCAAGTACAAACTAAGGAAATCATGTCCATATTCTAGAACAGTGGATAAGTTAGGAGATTTTATTCAAGATTTAGATTGTAGATTTAAACAGAGATATAAGTATCAAGTATCAAAGCATAGCATTTCATCATGGTCACAAAACATGTTTACAAGTTTTAGAAATTTGATTTCAAATCAAATTTGAAGCAAGATAGACTCAATTAGCTTCCAATGAGCTTAACTTCTATTATATGACATTCATATGTATATCAACCTGATATAGTACAACTGTTGGAAGGAATAGAAATAAATGATCTTTCATTACAAAGTCATCCAGGCTCAAATCATGCCACTAAAGAATCCAATGCTCAGAAGAATAAATTTTCAACAAAAATATCCATTCAGATATAACATCCAGAAGCTATGAATTATGAATGGATAGCTCCCAACTTTCAATGAATCAACTAGCCATACTTAAGTTTTCCATAAAAAAATAGAAATACATTTCAGGTAAGGAACATTTTCTATTCAGGACAATATGCATTAATATTCATGCAAAATCTCAAACTAGTATTACATAGAAGTTATACATATTCAAGTGATAACATGCAAATTATATACTTACAAGTTCCTATAAGCAGTCTTAAATTACAAATTTCAGAGCTTGCACTCAAATAAACTAGCTTCAGAACTTATAAGTATGAATCCAAGAGAAGCAAGATAAGTTACAGGTGCATAGTTTTAGCATGTATTAGAACAAATAAAGAAATGTTATAGTAATGCTACAGTACCAATGGGGTACAACTATGACAATAAAAGTAGAGTCAACTCTTCTTAAATTGAGTCATCAGTGTATCGATCAAAAGAGAGTAGAACTTAAGCATGATTTAGATACTTCAACAGAATAAATCAAACATAGTGCTCAAGTTTTCAAATAGCAAAGTATTGTTATCAAGAGGATAACAAAGCATCAAAATGACTGTTACAACCATATATCAAAGCTCAAAAGGATTAGAAACAAAGTCTTCAAAGTATCTAGACATATCAAAGAAATAAAAAATAAGGTTCAAAAAATATGAAGTTGCATGTTTGAACAACACAAAATATTATACAGAACTCAAAGTGGTTATAGTCATGTTAATGATCCTCCAAAAGCTAAAAATTACAAATCTTATCAAGCTACAATCACAAGAGATGCCTCTATATACAGTGTACAAGATGTGGCGTTTCAGATATTTTTATGGAAAAGGAAACAATCTATAATTTACAATTAAAACCTTCAAAGATTAGATCATGTTTCTAACTCAAACTTAGCTCAGTACAATTTCATACATAGAATTTTTTTTTGTCTAAAGAACGACAACCCAAATCAACTATATACAACAATAGAAGTGATTTAAATCTGAATTCATTTCATAGAATAACAGTGAGTAAATGACACAAACCAATATTAAAGTAAACGTTCCTAAGCTCGATTAAAAACAAAATGGTGACTACAAATAGAAAAACTCAACCCAACATAATAATGCACAGAGGTCAACATAGATAAAATTGATCTAAGAACAGTCAGCTATCATCAAGCTACCATAAAGACAAGCAGTTGTTACAAAGTAGCAGGGGATCATCTACAGACAAATTTAACAAAGCTAAATGGTGCACGGTTCATCCAAAAGAAGAAATCTGGGTGAGTTGATTCAGGAAATGAAGAACAATACTGACTCAAAACAATGCCAAACCTCCAGAGCACAAAAACACGTGATAAATTACAAGTATCTAACTGATTTACGTATCAATCTAAGTTGGCCTTTAAAGCATGAACCCTATGATGGAAGGAAATATATTTACATCAAAGAATCGGACATTGAGAGTATTAATTTTCCATAGTAAAATAAAATAATTGCACATGTAAAAACACAGAAAATCCACCAAAGATCTCCATACGTAGTGAAAAGTAACGACACTCAAAACGATTTTTCGAACTTGTTTCCAAAAAATAATACAGACAGAAGAATCACTTTGATTTATCAGAGCATGTATAAGCCGAAAGTGTGAATTAATGTTCATAGTGATAAAAAAACCTCACCTCTTTGCCAGTAACAATCAAGATTAGCAGGCTCATATTAGAGCTCAAAAAGAACAATAATGGTAGTCATTCATATTTTCAGCATCATGACCCTCAACGCATAATAAAATGGCCAAATATAAATCATCACAGAGATTCAAGAACTCTCAGAGGTTGAAAGATGCAAGAAAACGAGCTCCAAACTCACAGAAAACGCAAACTAATTAAAAGAGTAGTGAAAAACTGTAAATATTTAGAGATTTGAAACAACATTTACCTCAAATGTTTAGTCATTGATGGTATGAGAATGTAAAATATTTCTAGGTTACGGATAATTCAGAGGATAAAATGATCAAATGGCAGCCTTATAACCTTTTCAAATCTCAAACCAGAGTAGGGTTAAAACCCAAAAATCAAACTCCAAGTCACAAAAATGGAAGCTACTTTTAAAATTGTTGCAGAAGAAGCAAAATGTGCTTAGAAGATTTATTTAAAAACCCATCACAGAGAGCTCAAAGATGCAGAAGCAATAGTGGACTTATAACTTATTCAGAGCTTGAACTGGAATGAAACAATGCAAGCAAGAAACTCATATAGTTTAATTTTTCCAAAAAATCAGGCTCGAGATCATACATTAATGACGACGAATAATTTTTTTTACTAGGGCTTCACCTAAAAAATGAAAATGCAAATGAATTAAATGATCAACTTGATTTGTTTGTACTCGTCCAAACTAAACCTAACTTGACTTGAGTTAATGGTTTGATGATCAAGATCATATCATGTAAAGATCAAACAATCAACATCACAAACCACTTCCAACTACCTTGCTCACCATGGTTAAAATATCAACGTTCCAGGTTTACAAGGGTACATGGATCAATGGCCACGATTCAATCGCCAAGATCAAAGAAAAATTCAAGTTACCAAAGTTAGTTCCTCACTTACCCTGGTATAAAATAGATGGCGGAGATCAAGATGTACACATATCAATGATTAGAAAAGAACTGGTAGCATTCATTATAGAGTTAGAACCCTAACCAATGGGACAAAAATATCAATAGACAAATATCACCAGGATAAAAATCAATGGCCCTCATCGGATACAATTAACACAACCATGGTTGAGAAATCCACTAGAGTTAAGTTGACCACCACAATGCAATCAAGGGTCAAGCCCTCGTGGAGGAGGGGACAATTTCCAAATTAAATGATTACCTTTCAAAAGGATTGAGACCATGGTGTATTATATGATTATCAAAAATGTAAACCGTTACTTGATTTTATGCATGGTTAATCAAAAGGCCGAATAACATTGTTATGCTTATGATTATTCGAAAAGGGTCCGGAAAACATTATAACTCATGCCATGATTATTATCAAAAATGGGGCCCGACACTTTGGAATATACATTATATTAATCAGAGGAGACCTTATCATTACCTTAGACTAAGGTTGCAAGCATAAGTCAAGAATATGCTACATGTCAAGTCAAGGAGGGACTCATTATGCCAAAGGTTTGTAAAACTTAAACTTCACAAGCTTTACCTTAATATTTGTAAAATATTGTGTACCCTACAAAGGTGATAAGACAAAGTATGCACATGCCCACAAGTGGCCCTACATAATGCAAGAAGACAAATTAGGACATGTGCACACCAAAAGTGTCCCCAAATTGGAGTTGAATAAATTTTTGCTAAGTGTAAAAGACAAGGCATTATTTTTATGTTGCACAGG
Source organism: Taxus wallichiana var. yunnanensis (assembly GCA_018340775.1). NCBI lineage: Eukaryota > Viridiplantae > Streptophyta > Pinopsida > Cupressales > Taxaceae > Taxus > Taxus wallichiana. Next base: position 490,412,051 of record CM031242.1, read on the forward strand.
AGTATCTTTTTCATGTCATTTGCTATAATATATAATAGTAGAGGATTGAAAAGATGTCAACATCAGAGATCAAGAAGACCTTTTTGAAATGCTTATTACCTTATTATTCACAAAATAAAGGTATCATTTTCTTGCACGTGCCTGCAGGTGGTCCCCACACATTGGGTGAATATTTTACAAAGTATTGAAGACAAAGGAATTATTTTTCTCACACAGGGTATTATTTTTGCATGTGCATCCAAGGGGGAAAAATTGTAAAGGTGCTAAATTTACCATTGTAAGTCAATCAATTTTCAAGTGTCACAACAAGTAGAAGAAGACAAATTGCATGCACATTAGATAAGACTTACACAACAAGAAAGATCTATTATCAGCTAAATTATTCATCTACTTTTATTAAAAATAGATTAGTCAATTTTACTTTGACTTAAATCAATTTTTGTAACTAAGGCTATTAATGCCTCATTGTAATCAACATGTGTATTTTAATTCCTTTATTTATTCATGATAAATGGGTAAAATTAGCATGCATGGGTGAGTACAAAATTTAGCCTTTTCTTAGGATGGGTTAGGTGCATAATTTTGCTATATATTTTGTGCATTTGCAAAGCACAAGGAGGAATTTTTGGACATAGGAGTACTGACGCAATTTTCTGCCAGTTTTACCTTGAATGAGAACTAATTTTTTCCTTTCCAATTATTTCCAATGGTGTGTATCTATTTAATTAATTATTGTGAACATCAATTCCCTGATTAATCATATTACCTTACTGCAAATCAAGAATTTTATGCATAATATTAGTGTGCATGTTTATATTATTGTGTTGTTGTGATTTATCCCTCAATAAATAAAGTGTTTTTCCTTAATATTTTGTTGAAAACCATTGGTTTGTGCATGAAAAATTCATTCTTAATTTTATTATGCATATACTTAGTCAAATCCCTCAACAAGTTTAGTGTATCACCCCTTTTCAAATTTCAGTTACTGTCATCTTTTACCCTCAAAACCCCCAAAAATTAGTTTAGGATACATAAAAAAGGAACCAGAATTTACACCAGAGACTCACCTCAATAATAGGTATACCCACATACTTGAGGTGTTTCCATTGTATCTACAAAAGTGAGAGGTCAAAGCAAACTTAGAACCCATGATGTCATCTCTCAACCGGGGTGCAATTTTGAGAGATAACAAGTCTTCCTTTGAATCTATTTATCCTCCCATGGGATGTGCTTAGGGCCAAGAAGAATTGATGAATGGGGGTTCCATCTCCATGTCTTCTATCTCATCCTCGATGACGTCGCGTTGGTTCTCATAGGATATTTCAAGGATAGGATCTTCTTCAGGAGCATTCAAGAATATTCTGGGGATGAACACTTTGTAGTATGGGCAGCCATTAGGGTCATCCTCCATAGGTTGCATCTCATCTTCTCCCTCCATTTGGTGAAGAGCTTAAATATGTTCATACCTCCTTTACAATGCTAAAGCCTACCTTCAAATTTCATGATAGGCCTCAGGGTCAAAATTTCATTCTATTATACTATAGATCCTTTCCACATATTCTCTCTTCAGAACGATCATTTCTTCATCACCGTATGTAAGGAAGTCATATCTTGAGCGGCAGGAGAAAGATAATGTTCTCAATTTTTCATTGAGATGTGTGAGGTTACATAATTATTCTTCAGTGGATTCTACACCACATTATCTTTCATCATGTTCTAAAGACTATTTTGATTCTCATCGAAAGGATCCATGATAAGATATTATTCGGAAGTGTTTTAAAACCTTTCGGGGATGAATACCTTGTAGTATGAATTATATTTGAGATTTTTTTCCATAGAAAAAATCTCCTCTTCTTCCTTGTTATGGGCTACTTTAGGTTTCCCATACATCTCTTGCAAATCTTCAACATATTTCAGCATTTTGAGGTAGATTTGGGGACTTTAATTTCCTTACATAGTGCTCGTGATTTTTTCCATATAATCAAGTTCTAAGACTCCCATTTTATCCTTCCTATATGCAAGGAAATCATCCCAAGGGAGTATGATAAAAGACGTGGCTCCCAAATTTTCATTTAGTTGGGAATAATTGAGAGTATTACCTTTGGTATATTCTTAATCTTCTTGAGTTGTACACAACATATTGTATCTTCTTTATGCCTTTTTCAACCATTCCTTATCTTCTTTTTCACCAACAAGTTTCATTTTCTGGAGATTATTGCTTGAAGTAAAAGATGATTTTACTATTCTTGAATTTTTCTTTTTGCAAGGACTGGTCTGGAACCATGGCTGATCAACAATCTTGTTTTTCAGGAAGACATCTTCTTCTTCTTTACTATCACTCATTGCTACTTCATTCCAATCTGTAAATTTCTTCATGGTGCGGGAAACGAACGTGATAGGGGTTCGTTCCTTGATGGAGTCACCTTCAAAAACAATTTTCCTTTGAATTATTTTTTTTGTTTTTTCAATATATACTTTTTTTGTTTTTTATTTTATTTTTTGGGCAGAGATATGTTTTGGGTGCACATGGGAAAATATCTCCCCAGTAGAGTTGTTAAAAACTATTGGTGAGAAAAATTTTCAGGTAGACAAATTAGGTGTCTCCAACAACATTCACGGGGCTATGCCTCTCTAAATTGAATGGTGTAGTTCCTATTATTAAATGTAAAATAATCCTAATCCTATCTAATGATGTGTGTGGCCACACTAGTTAGTGATCAAACAGGGACATTCCACTGAACCTGTGCTAAAGTGCTCGTATGGGGTAAAAGGGAGGAATATCAAAGCGATGAGGGGGGGAGAGAAATGAATAAAGGAATATTACTACCGTGAGTAGATTGTAGAGATCACACCCAGTAAATGGAATAGTTTCACATTCAATATAGAAGAAATCATGATGAATCTATCAGGACCAATGAATCAAAACAAAAAGTTTTCGCAATCATCTATCAAAGATACACATCTCTTATATCATTATGCTTACAAAGTGCATAAATGAAAGAAGTAAAAGAAACAAAAGATGCCCATACCAACTATGCTTATTATGCCACTGATGATAGGAAACCATGCATAAGAATTTGAACACATTCATACATCTTGGAAAGAAGAAACTCTATTCCTTGAATAAAATTTATACAAGTTGTACAAAGTAAGGGAAAAAGAAGAAAACATGTAGCAAAAATGTAGCTGTATTTTATGTATATGGATGACAAAAATTCCAAAAACATATTATAATCCACTATTGTTATCGAGTGATAGTTCTTAAAAAATCTGGAATCCCTTGGAATGGAAAGTTCATCCCAATTTATAGAAATCATAATTGTCCTTTCACCTCCCTCACATAACTCTTCGTTTCCATATTCCACTTGTGACCTTCCGTTTTCCACAAATTAAGTATTTCTCTTATAATTTTGAGAAAATACTTTTACAAATTTAAAATAGGCCACTTAAATGAATAGGAAGAAATATAATTATTATGCTCAATGAAGAATTAGAATGGAGAGAGAAAAAGAGGGAGAAGGGAGAAATACAGATCAAGGATTACATCATGGATGAAGACCACTCCATCTCTGATGAAAATTTTTCTCCACTAATGAATTGATGAAATTCTATCTATTAACCTTTGAACTATGAGGATACTCTTTGTGAGTAGTCCATGAAAAGTTTCCACTTTCTTTGACCAATTATGCACACGGATGGAGGTTTGACACAATTGTTTGAACAATGCACCCATGATAATCCTATCGTAATAATGAAGGATGATCCTCTAGAAACCTTTGAACACTTTTCTAATGATGATCATAAAATCTATGATGCACAAACCCTCGAACTGAGTGTTTAAAAACATAGTTGAATGATCACTTTGATGACCACAAGCGTTATTCATTGAAGTCCACTCCGAAGAAGTTTGAGGATGGAGAACAATATTTGATGAAGTTCTGCTACATATTTGCACTATTGTACTCATCAGAAAGATTTGATGAAGTGAATTTCAAACACTTTGTTCCCTCCTTTTACATGGTGCTCGGGCATCTTGGGTCATGAAATGAGTGTTGAGAAACACTATTTCAAGACTTCTCAATGTGAGCTCATGACAGACATGAGCATTGTTCACGATGATCCTCCTCGATACCTTATTGATGAGCCACTATAATTCATTGAACCCTCTAAAAAAGATGTTTCAAATAACCCAAATCTCTGAGTGATGAATATGAATTCATCCACTGCAACTTGCGATGCCTTGCATTACTTATGAGCACACTTGAATTCAGGACGAGGGTTCTAGTACCAATATGAAGTTAGTAATGATATCTTTGAGCCTTGTAATGTTGAAATCCCTCAATGATAAAAAAAATCAATATATGTCCTTATGGATATGACAACAAGTTTCAACGACTGAGAGCAAAAATTGCTATTTTTAGAAATCAGAACCCTAGGATTGCGATTTCAGGCATGTTAATTTTTTGGTTTTCTATCTACATTGAAAGGTTTCATTTTCATTTCAAATCTTCCATGGATGTTTCAAGGTAAATTCCAAGTACATTCCATTTTTGGAAAGTTTCTTTTTGCTTTTTGATTTTTTCTTTTTTGGATTTTATGACGTTTGTGCTCTAAATTTTAGTTTGCACAATTTTCATTGTTCTGTTCTTCTGAAGGAGTTTTCCATTTTTGGAAACTTACTAAAAATGGCAAGTGCAAACCAGAAAAACTTGTTATTTTTAGAATATAGACTTATGGGTGTTGGATCAATGAAAAAAATTCAGATTTGTTCTGGAAATTTTCTCTTCAGTCTCTGTTTCGATTTTTTAGGTCGGTCTGCTACACGGTTTGACAACAATTGAGGAAAAAGTGCTCTAGGGATGAAAATTTTGAATGATTTTTGAAAAAAATCTTGACCACCTTTTTTATTTTTGTAATTTTATTCTCCAATTCACCTAATTGAGGTAGATCTTCTCAAAATTTCACTAAGATCAGGCTCACAGTTTGGGAGAAACGAGTGTTTTCTTGTTTCCGTGCCCTAGGTTTTCTAGGAGCTCTTGTCCATGGAATTTCCTGAAAAAAATATGTTTCTTTATTGAAGAAACATGGGGGGATGGGAAAATGGTGGAGGATATGCTATAGAATGAGTGGAAGAAGTTGAAATGGAGTATTGGTGGAAGAATCTGGCAGTTGAGGGAAAACAATGTGTGTGTTGAAGTAAGAAGTAGGTGACATCACGACAGTTAGAAAAATAGAAACAAATTCATAATTTTGAATATGTCACACTTTTTTACACCTTTTACACCAATAATTTTGTGAAATTGGTGAAAAAATGTGTGCCCTAATTCTATTGGGCCGCTTGGCATCATCTCATTAGCAGTTGAGCTTGAGCGGGGGGCTTAGAAAAAGTACCTTTAGCAGTTGTTGGGGGCACATGGGTGACCAAGAAACTAAGTGAGAGGGCTAGATATTGTTTTACATAAGCTGAATAAAATTTTTGGTGCACATGGGACACAAAAATTCACCCTCACCCTATCTTGAAAAGTGGCGGAGCGTGATTACACAGAGTGGGGACTGGGACGTGAAGCCTGAGGGTTGAACTAGCGAAAAATTGCTGAATTGCAATCGTGTGGAGGGTCTAGCGGAAAAAATAGGTTAGGGGCACATTTTATTTAACATATTTCATAAAATATTTGGTGTACTTGGTGCAAAAAAGTGTGTTACTCTCCCATTGGTTGGATTTCCAACCCAAAAAAATGGCTAACCGTTGGAGACTATGAATTGGAGAGAAACTTTTTGGGAACATAACTTGAGTTCCAAGAAGAGTTTTTAATGAGATTTTATATGATATTGACTGAAAATGTCATTTTTATTCCAATGGTGAGAATTTTAGACCTTGATTCCACCATTTACTCTCTAAAATTCAGGATTTATGTTCTGGCTCCAAGGTTGTGCATGAGAAAAACTAGATGGGGACCTAATGCACCAAGGTGTTCTGAAGAATATGATTCCACCATCCTGCATATATTTTCATTACCTTTTTTACAATATAATTTTTGAATCTTAACTCCTTTTGGAGCTTCCAAAATCACTTCCCGAAGCTCAATATCTTTTTTGGCCCTGTGCATTGCTTAGGCCTCCATGACCTATTTTTCCTGAAATTGCTCTAAAACTTGTGAAAATTCCCAAAACCTTCCAAAACTGATTACACAATGTAATTAGCTATCATTTACATATCTGTGATGAATTTAGGCCTTTCTTTCTGATCTATTGGGTGTGCATCAACTTTGAGAAGATTAGGAAATGGCCTTCCCCAAGCCCGATAAAAAAGTTATCTTGATGAATCTTGCTTTGAAAGATTTTGAACTAACTGGATATCCCTAAATCACCTAGGGGCATACTGACTTGGGGATTAGGATGATATTAAGGATGGTTCAGAATGACCTTTGAGTAAAATATTTTGGGTATGGTATGGTTTTCATGCTTGAAAATTAGGACTTTTCCTATTGCACATTTGCATGACAACAAGTTGTATCACAATCTCCTATTGTTCACATATTTCCTCATGTTTTACCTCTCTTGTATAAATTTACTTACAACCTTTGTAGAATATCACAACTTATGCACAAACTTATGACATTACTCAAACCTTTTTTTTCCATACCACAAAACTTTCCAATGTGTAGGAACCAAATTTATACTTATTCCTTTTGGGAAAATCCCACAATATCTTGGTTTCTTACATTATACAATCCTTTATATCATGCAAAACCATGAAAAAAATTACATAGTCTTGTAGACTTTTGTTAGCCATGTGTAACCTTTACGGCTCTTATAAGCTTGTGGAAATTCCTTTGAGTTACATTTGAATCCTCTAGAAGGTAACATAAATTGACATATATTACATGTCCAAATCTCTTTAAATATGTCATTATCTCCTACAACTATCCCATGCATCACTAAGCTTGTGTCTTTCTTCCCTGCATGTCATATTTCACAACATATTTACACAAAAAGTTATATTAATTATTTTCTTGTCAACACCTTATTATTGAGTTGAACACCACATGACATATCTTGCACCAAGCCTTGTTAGAGCATCTTCAACATGCTACATATCATATTACAACTCATATGCCTACAATAAGAATGAATGGTTATAACTATCACTTTAGCCACCATAATTAGTTGTAATTATCATCATCATTGTATATGGATTGTAACATACTAATCTATCCATACAAAAGTATAATGTATTCTCTACATCAAGCTAACACTTACTTAAAGAACAATAATTTATCTTATTTAGTTTTTCTCCAACATACAACTAATTTATTGTTAATTTATTAATTCTAATGATTGTAAAGATGCATTCCCCTTATTTGACAATAGTCTAGTTTTTTAGTTTTATTAACTATGTGTACATCTATACAATGCCCATTCAGGATTAATTATTTCTCTACACATGCATCAAAAATAAATTTAAAACATAAGATAAATAAATTTTATGAAATCATTTCAAACCCATAATTTACAATTGAAATGAAAAATTATATGTCTCTCTTGCTAATTTGATATTTTTTCTTTTCAAGCAATATAATGATTATATTTTGTGAACATTTAAACAATATTAAAAATAATTTATGACCATTATTTTGTAAACCTTAAAGTCATAATAAATTGTATGGGATATGAATTCATGAATGTTTAGCACTTTATTTTACATGAATTAGGGCCTTGGGTATGTTTTTACATTTAACATAAAACCCTTTCAAAATTGTTGCATCGATAACAATGTTGAAAAATAAAAAAATTGGCTAAATGCAGGTGTCGATATCTTGCCATATTCGTTAACTTAAAACCACATTGTTAATATCAATAGTGTTATGTTTCCTTTCAACAACAACTCAATTTACAAAATAATAATTACCAATCCAAAAAACTCTAACTTTAACGTGTAGTCCCTTTTAACTAGTATTCTACCTTGGTGTAAATAAATTCATGCCTTAATAAATAGTAACATTAAATGGATTAAATGTTTAGCATTTCTATATAGAAACATGGTTTTTTTATGAATGTCTAACCATACATGGAGACTAATGTAGGGAAATATGCAAAACAAAATATATCTAGCTTGCATTATTAAATATTACTGTATACAACATATTGTCCATGATAACCCACACAGGTGCATGTAAAAAATAGCAATATACAAAACATAAAATTGGATCCTTCTCTGACATTGTTTACAATTCAATAGAAAATAACGAAGGTCTAAATACAAGGAATGAAAATATATGTTGGATGTTAGAAGGATCTCCAAAGTAGATGAAATGAGGAAAATGTGTTTTCCAAATACACAAACAAAAAAATTTCGAGCAAGACAGATTCCCTTATACACACATGTACTCAACCCAAATGTGCCAAAATTATTTACTCTCATTTTGGGGAGATCCATCCTACATATTCTAATATAGAGAGGACAAGAGACCATGATATCCCCAATGAAAGGTAAAAAATAAATTAGCATCGCCTCTATACCTAACCCTTACCTGAAATATTATTTGCCACAATGGGGATGACACCATGGTGAATTCAACCTCATGTCTTCACATAATTACGTGTGATCCCTCTCAAAAAATTTGGTGCATTTCTTGGAAAATGTGAAATTGGAGGTAATAACCAGTGTTGGGACCAAAAAAATTCATCTAGAGTATCCTTGCAATAGCTTTTAAACCCCTTATTTGTTCTCTTAATCTTCCAACCCTTCTCTAATATCAATTTCACTAAAATTACACAAAACATTAAACCAAGTGCATGGCAATTAGGGTTTACCTAGTTTTAGGGTTTGAAGTGTGATTGATAGTTCTAAGAAAAATTTACTTTAATGCCCATCCACACATCCTCTATGTTGTCTAAGTTTTTTTCATGTGTCAGTCAGGTGAGGCTTGAATTTACTTTTGAAAATTCCTTTTGAGGTAAAAAAACCATTAAATAACATATTTCATTTCTAAAATGTATTATTATGACACACATCATGAAAAATACATTATTCAATGTGTACCCTCCAAATTCCATCTGTGTGCTACAATTGGGCACTGATACATATGGGATATAAAGCTAATGTTAGCATATATGTGAAGTTAATTCTCATATGCTTTGAACCCGCCGCAACCTCCACCACCATCAGACAACTTCCCTCGCCTCAACCTTGCCATTCCTACTCATGGGGAAGCAGACCCAGAGGAAGAAGTTGTTGTTGGTTGGGAACTTCCAGATGCTGGCAAGGACTTTCCTGCTTTGGTGTGACCAGATGATCCAGATCTACCTACCTCAGGTATGTTTCCTACTACTTCTTGATTCTATTTTTTGTCTTATTTTAGGTTATGATTTTTTTTTGTACTCTCCTAGGATCGGCCTAGCTTTTTTTATGGTTTTGGGGTGTGATCTCATACTGTCATTTTTTTGTTGAAAGTTATCGTGTATCATATTGAAGTTGAATTAATATAATATAACATATTTTTCATCAAAAAAATTCTCATATCCTCTGCTTCAAGACTCTCATTTCCTTCACTTCAGAGTGGAAGATACAAAAGATGGGTTTCAAAAATATTCAACACAAACCTACTTGAAGCAAGTAAAATCTATTGTTTTTAGCAAAATTTCTTGGGTTTTTTCACAAAGATGTGTTATTTTATCACTTATTTGGTATCTCAAGATAGGACTTTGGCTACTTGTTGAAAAAAATCTCATAGGGCGGATATATACATGCACCTCTCCATATTAGAAATGAAGCTCAATTTGAATCCTAGGATAGGAAAAATATTGGTCCTCAAACTCACAATAAGTGTATTAAGAAATGGCATGCCTCAATTTTTCAAGGATTTAGGGAATATTTGGCTCATTGTCTAGAAATACGCCTAATGATTTTCTTGCCCTCTTAATTTAAATAGTGTATTGGAACACACTATATTTTTATTTTTGCTACTTTTTTTCTCACTAAGTATTTTTTCTTAGGTTTTATTTTGCAAACTTATTGAGAAACTAAACACAAATAGGTGCAGATGGAATTTTTGTGAATACATTCGAGCATAGACAATGAGTATTCACACTATCATTTCTCTAAGAAAATGTTCCTTACAATGTGAGGGTTTAACATTATAAAAATGTGGGGTTTCTACCTTACCAAAATTAAATAACTCCTTTTTCGAATTTCATTTTAGGGAAATTTTGTTAGGCTGTTACATTTTGATGTTTCCTTTTTAAGATATTGAGGAGGGAATTTTTGATTATTTGTATCCATGACTGAATAAAATAATGTTTATGAGCTATAATAATGATTTCTTTTCCAGTAACAAGTATAGACAATATAGATGACATGTTATATTAAGATTTGAGACCACTTCTCCTTATTTATTTATTTTATTTGTAAGTATGTTTCTTATTATATTTGTGGATTGAAATAATGATTTCTCTATTTTTAATTTTCCATAGTTCCTTGACTTAGATAGAATTATAGCATTATGAAACAAATCCAAAACAATCCTTTATTAATGTGACATCTAATAAATTCATTGGTTTATACTATTAAGTGCAAATGACAATCAAAAGATCACCTTTAGTTTATTATATTAATTATAAATAGCAATGGGCATGTTTTTTTGAATGCATAGACTAACATAAGACATTTTTTTGTGCCTATAAGCATGATAATTGTTAATGGGCACAGTGTTTAGGAAATGAAAATGTGAGAACGGTCACAACAGTATTATTTTAGATTTTGTGAATAGCTCGATTTGAGCTTGCTATTATTAAACTAATTTTGGGATTTTTTTCTTGTGTTTAAATTGTTATAAATCTGAAGTTTACCATCAATTTCAGTATGAAATTTTGTAAAAAAAAATGGGTAAAAGAATCGAATATACTATGGGTTTGTTGGGAAATAAAAAATTTGTAGAATTTTGACATTTTTTAGGCATGACACAGTAAAAAAATATTTTTTATTGATAAACTTAGTTAAATATTGTCATTATGTACTCAGTTGGCGTAAATGTTTAGATTTGCATTCAAAAAAAATATTGTTAATATAATTGTACAAGCTAATTTTGATGTTTGATTTTATAATTTTATATGTATGTAGGGTTCAACCCCTTTCATTTTCACTTCGAGGGCATGGACTCCTCAAGATCATCATTTTGACACCCCGGTTTGTGATCTAGTTACTCACATTGACTCTGATGAGTGTGAGATGTAGATTAAGCGTGACTGAGAGATAACAGTAATTGTGTGTACATGTAAATAGTTTCATAAACATGGTCTTATACATGTTGAAAACTTATACATAAAGTTTTTCCACAAAAATTGTATGCATTTACAAATTCAACTACAGTCAAGTTTTGAGTGTAGAGCATCCCAAGTCATCTCACATATCTCCATATATGTCTAAGGGAGAACCTTCTTCAAGCATGGAAAGGAGAGGGATATATTTTGATAAATAGGATATATATATATATATATATATATATATATATATATATATATATATATATATATATATATATATCGTGACATTTATTTTGTGTGCTTAAGTGCATGGAAATGTATGCATGTTCGAGATTGTATGTATGCCTATATGGAATTGACTTGGTATTATACTACCTATTCACATATTTGTATTTATTTCATGTTAACATTATTTTGAATTCAATGTGTTTTTATTGTATTATATTTATGATATTATAATTATATCTAGACTAGTGTGATGTGTATGTGATAATATATGACATTATGTATATTTTTTCATTTATTGGTGTTGTATACTAGCATTTTCGATGTCTTATGACCTTTTATGTGTTAGTAGTTCACATACATAATATGCATGAAACTTTGGAAATCAATTCATAAATTGGTTAAAGCAATATTTATCTAACATATGCATAGTTATCTAATCAAGTAATTATTCGTTCAATTTATCAATGTTAGATAGTTATTCGTTTAATTTATCAATGTGTACATGTGTATATATTTGTTTTAATATACACGCTAAAATCTTAACTCTCATAATATGGAGTTGCAAAATATATGGTTAGATAACCTTTTCGAGAGGAGTTTCAAAGCTATAATTCAAATAAGATATATTATTAAATTTATATCTTTTTTTAGTTTCATTAGACTGTTTTAATAATAATAATGAATAACTAGCCACATTCATTATTTAAGTGATTTCATCTCTTTTAATAAAAAATGATAAAGATCATATTTACCAAAAGTACAAATATATCACCAAGAGTGAGAGACAAAGTAAGTGAGAGAGAGGGGTAGATACAAAGAGAAAAATATATATATATATATATATATATATATATAATGAGAAAGAGAGAGTGAGAGGAAAAGAGAGATATATAGAGAGCATAAGAGAATGATGCAGGTTCTATAATTTCTTTTGGTTGTATGATCAATTTCTTAGAATGAAAGTGTTGATTTTTCTCTAGGGAAGATGGCTAGATACAATTATACATCCATTTACTCATGTATTTGAGAAGTAACTGGAGATATGAAGCAATATAAACTCTCTTTGGATCATGAATGTGACTGTATATGTATATTTCACTCCTCTCAAGCTTGTCAAAACCCTATGTAGGGTTTAAGAGAAGTTTTAGGACTTGAGGGCCTTAAACTCATTCTATAGACACCAAATAGATATTGTAGCATCTTCTTGTTGTTCACGTTTATATTTTAATGGTTTTAAGTGTGGATGAAATAGTTGGATGGTTATTTTCTTTGACATTTTAGATTTGGAGAACAATACCTAATTGGCCAAGGGAGGTTAGCAAGTTTGGAGGTTTCACTTGGAGTTTGGAACTGATATTTTTCTTGAAGCGTAAACAACCAAAATGGAATCCAAAACTAGTTTCAGTATGTCAACATCCTTTGTGAAATGTTTAGAACAATAAGATTTGTAGTTAAGAAGGACTATTAGGAGTAAGGATTCATTGGAAGTAAAGATCTTATTAGAATCTGATAAAATATAGTCTTCTCTCTCTACATCAGAGAGAGATATAAAGAGAAAGGGAGATAGACAAAAAGAGAGAAAGGGAGAGAGTGAGAATGAGAGAGAGGGAGAGAAATAGAGAGGAGAGATAAATATTGAGAAAGTAAGAGAGAATGAGACAGAGAGAGAGAGAGCTACAAATTAAAATCTCTTAAGACCTCTTAGACAAAAAAGAAATCTTGTGGAACAAAATGGACTATGCCCACACATTGGATGGCATGTTAAATGCTTGGGAAGGCTTCGTTTTGGTTCCCAATGATCCCAGTGCTTCCAAATAACATCAGTCGAATGAAGTCCCTTAAGAGCACTGAGAAGAAAATAGGCTATAAGTTTGATAGGTGATTTCTTCATCTCTGTGGAACCTTGAAAGGTTTGAAATTTAACATCCGCATTAAGACCCTCTACAAATTCCTATTTCATTTTTCCCCAATTTAATTTAGTTTTCTTGTTGTCTCATTGTTTAGAAAAGTGCCAAATACTCGAATTTGAGTCAGTATAAGGTTTCCCAAAGTAATATTTTTCAAATGAAAGCTTGTGGCACCGAATAGACTATGCTCACATATTGGGCTAGCTTGGTAAACACTTAGGGAGGATTCATTTTGGTGCCTAATGATACTAGTGCTTCCTGGCAACATCGGTATGACATAGTCCCTTAAAATGTTTGAGAGAAAAATAAGATATAAGTTCAACAAGTGATTTCTCAGTCTTTGTGATACCCTGGAAAGTTTCATTTGAACCCACACCTCCATATTGAGACCCTATAAAAATGCCTATCTTGGTTTTCCCCAGTTCAATTTGGTTTTCTCGTTGTCCCATTATTTGTAACTATGGAAAAATACTCTAGTTTGATTCAATGTAAGGTTTCCTGGTGACATATTTTACAAACAGAATCTTGTGGAACCAAATAAATGTTCACACACGTCAGGTTATCTTGGTAAAAACTAGGTGAGGATTTGTTTTGGTACCAAATGGTCCTGGTACTTCTTGACAATGTCGGCTGGGTGTATTCCCTTAAAATCCCTAAGAGAAAAATAGGCTATAAGTTTGATAGATGATTTATCACTCTTCGTGGAACCTTAAAAGGTATCGTTTGAAGCATCACCTCCATGTTAATACCCTATAAAAATTCCTATCTTATTTTTCCATATTTCAATTTGGTTTTCTCGTTGTCTCATTGTTTGCAATGATACCAAATATTCCAATTTGAGTTAGTTTAAGGTTGTACAATGCAATATTTTCCAAACAGAAGTTCATGGAACAATGGACTATGCCCACACATTGGGGCGGCATGGTAAATGATAGGCAAGGATTCATTTTTGTGCGCGATGATCCCAGTGCTTCCTAGCAACATCAATCATATGTAGTCCCTTAAGATCCCTGAGAAAAAATAGGCTATAACTTAGACAAATGATTTCTCGATCTCTTTAGCACTTTGAAAGGTCTTGTCTAAACCTACTCGTTTACGTTGAGACTACCTATGAATTCTTCAATTAGTTTTCTCATTGTATCATTGTTTGTAATAGTGCCAAATACTCAAGTTTGAGTCAGTATAAGGAAACCCAATTGAAATTTTTGCAAACGCAAGCTCGTGGCACCAAATGAACTACTCCCACACATTAGGGTGGCCTAATAAACACTGGGTGAGGATTTTTATTCTCAATAATCCCGGTTGTTATTGAAAATGTTGGTTGAGCATAGTCCATTAAAATCCCTAAGAGAAAATAATCTATAAGTTCGAAGGGTGATTTCTCGGTCTCCGTGGCACCTTGAAATGTCTTGCCTAAACCTACACCTATATGTTAAGACCCTATAAGAATTTATATCTCATTTTTCCCCAGTACAATTCAATTTTATCATTGTCTCATTGTTTGCAATGGTGCCAAATACTCCACTTTGAGTCAGTGTAAGGCTGCCTAATGCAATATTTTACAAACTGATGCTCGTGGCACCAAATGGACTATACCCACACATTAGGGTGGCTTGGTAAATATTGGTCAAGGTTTTTTTCCAATTCCCAATGATCTCAATGCTTCCAAAAATGTGAGTCAATGATAGTCCCTTCAGATCCCTAAGATAAAAATTAGCTATAAGTTCGATGGGTGATTTCGTAGTCTTCGTCAAACCTGTTGGTGCTTGGTTTGATCTTACACCATTTTCCCTAATTTTCCTTTGATCTACGTGCTATGAAACGTTTTATCTCTAGATGTGGATGTTCTAAAGCTTTTACCTCCATTTGAATGCCTTGAATTATTTGCAGAATCTATTTTCATGCCCTTTTTTGAAGAAGTCTTCAAGCTTGCCCTATTTTTTCCTAATTTCTTCAAATCCGTGGCCTCTGCCATTTTTTCCTATTTTTCCCAGACCATGGAAGCTCAAGAATGATCAATTTATATTTGTATGCCTTTGAAAATCCAAATCCATGGTCGAAAACTGCTTAGAACCATGATTCACTTGGTTTTGTTTCAAAAAAAATCATCCTTAGCGAAAAATTAGATTATGGGCATGAATAGTGAATTTTAGTGTTTTTTACGGTCTGACGAGTGTCTTTTTCACGTCAAATTATTCCTCAGCATTTGGAGGTTACGTGGCTTCTTTTGATTGGTCAGGGGACGGCAGGAAAATGTTTTAACTTGTCGCTTTCTACTTTTTTGGAAAAAAGGCAATTTTGGTCCCGTAGCTCCACTCATTTCTGATTGGTTCTTTTGGTACTTACGTGGCTTCTTCTAATTAGATGACGCACAGAAATTTTATTTTATGAAATTGTTCTTTTTGGCTAATTTGGAAAAAAATTGAACTCACCCCGTGGCCCTGTCACGCTCTGATTAAAGTAAAAATTAAGTGGCAAGGAAAATTTCTTATTTATGCCCCGAAGGTGTATACATGTTCATTTTTTATTTGATGTAGCCCGACGGGTCTTTTTAGTGAAATTTTCCACTTTTGTCACATTTTTAAAAATATAAAATTGGCCCCATGGCCCTGATAGCATCTAATTGGTTATTCAACAGATATGAAATAGCATGGAAAAGGTCTTACTTTGACCCCGGAAGGACACGTGAAAAAGTTAAAAGCAGAGATGTGGGCCTTCGGAAGCAAGTTGGATATTTTTCCCTTTTGGAAAAATGGAGTAAAGGTTCTAAAATGGAAGCGCACCCCTGCCAAATCATATTGAAGCCTTATAAGGTTCTTGAAGTTACGCCATAAAGACATGTGGAGGTTTCCGTAGGGTCTTCCTTCCTTAGAATTTTCGACAACTTCCTAAAGGGCCTGAGACACATGGTGAGCCTGCGCTCATTTAGGGTCTCTACTTTTGGGGACCACCTCAAGATGTGCCATTGAGACATGTGGGAGTTTGAAAAGTCAAGAGGCGGTGAGGCGGGCCATTGGGGGTAACTTGGATTTTTTTCCCCTTGTTATTTAAAAGATTAAAATCATCAAAATGACCCGTAGGTGCGACAGAGAATAGTCAAAAAAATTCTCTATTCAATGGCAGAGGTGCGGACTTTCAGGGGAAATTTGGAAAATTTTACTTTCATGAAGAAAGGAGTTAAAAGTGTAAAAGGAAGGGTGGTTCCATTGGGACCCACACCAGAAACTCTAAGCGGAAGGGCGGAGCTGCAGGGAAAAATTGGAAAAAGTTCCCTTTTCCAAAAAAAAGGTGAAATAGCAGATTTTAGCCATGGTTCCTTTGGGAACCACATTGGGACACGTGTCAAGCCCATTTTTCAAAGGTGGAGGGGTGGAGAAAATTGAATTTTTGCATTTTTTCCAAAAAGGTGTAAAAATTAAAAAGGAACCCCCAGGCCCATCTTAACTCGGATCTCCCACGTGGACAGCCCAAATTCAAAAGAAAGATCAACAAAAACTGTGCATCTGTATCTGATTTTCCACCATTTTTCTCCAAAGCTCCTAGGGATGCGTATTCTTATGTTTTTTTATCATTTCTTAGAGTCTCCTACATGCCAAATGAATAGGAACATTAATCTAATATCATGGTTTAGTGGGGGGAGGCTGTAAATGTCTTTCACCATTAAAAATACAATCTGACTGTTGGATTTAACCTGATTTTTATTTCCTTGCCACGCAAGAGACCTGTTGATATCTTGGTTAGGTGGGAAAAAAATATGAAAATGTTTTTTTCCATTAAGATGTGATCTGACTATTGGCCTCGATATGATTTTCCAGTTTTTCCTTCCTTGGCACACAAAGAACCAGATTTGACAGATTGGAGGAGGAAGTAGTTGGTGCGCGAGATGAAGAATGACTTACAAGGTGAAGAGTTGAATGTTGGAAATATTTAGAGAGATTTACACTCTGCACACCTGACAACTTTTTTGCAAATCCAATTCTGGGAGTCACGATCAAGGTCGTAACACGCAATGGTGCTTTGAATGTTTTTGGTTTTGAGGGGAAAACTCGGTTGTAAGTAAAATATTATAAATTGCATGAATTTTTCATGCAAATGGTTGGAACGTGGGAGTGTTAGAGGTCGGGAGCTAATTCCTAAGAGAAAAATTTTGACAGAGCCCATCTTTCTGAGAGACTATCAGAGGAACTTGTTTATTTATTTTTGTTAAATTTGATCATGTCAATGTGGTTGTGAGTGTACATCCATTGACAAGCTCTGAGATTGTTCTAGAAACTTTCCCCTGCTGATAAATTTAATCAAATTTGAGTAGATCTATGTTTTATTTTGACTAAAATTGTGTCTTCTTCATTTCTGAATGTCTGTAAACAGTTTCTTGTTCCCATTACAATCTTACATTGAAAATCTATTTGAATCACACAAGATCTTAGCTTTGTGATAGTTTGGTGGCACTTGCAATTTCATTTATCAAAAGATCTTTCATTTGATAGTGAAATAAACAAGTTTAAAATCATTTTACTCCTAGCATGATTATTAAGATTGTTTGTTAACCTTTGAGGGTATCTTAGGCATGATAAAACAGAGGTTAATAGTAATTAATTAAGTATTTCAATTTGAGCCTTCATCTTGGATCCTTAAAGTTTGTGTGAAAACATGCTGATCTAGGCCTCCATTGAAGCACACCTTCTAGTTAAAGGAACATTCTAGCTGTTTTGAATCATTTCTATTGGTCAAGCCTTCCATTTTTTAAGAACTCTCAAAGATCTGGCGAGTCAAAATCCACTCTGCCTCACCTCCCACCAAAATTCATTTAAAAAAACTAATCATACCCATACTACCCTTGTTTATCCTGTGTGTGCACAAATGCATAATTTCTGTTACTAAAACATGTAGAAGCAATTAGGTTTTCATTGTCTTTAGTAGCCTAAACCTTGCTAAGAAAATATCTCCATTATCTAGGGTGACAACTCATGAGAGTTATATTTTGTTGTATTGATCATGTTTTCTTCAAGGTATTCTTAAACAACTTTACAAAGAAGGATATCTCCATCTCCTCCACAAAGAGTAGGCTATAAAAGGGTCCTCTCACCCTATTTCAAAGGCACAACCATAATATAGTGAGGATAGATCAATTCCTCTTAAGGGTGCTACCCATTTCTCCATATCTAAGTAACAAAGAGCAAGTTGCATTTCTTCCCCAACTACAAAACTACACACAACGTGCTTTGTTTGCCTCTAAGCTTCCTATCAAAACTGTGATGCTTCTCAGCTTCTGAGGGAGAATCAATTTGGGTACCAACACCATTCTGGCACCGTTGCTGGGGACATTGTGATTGTAGTTCATACTCAGGCCCTGGTAAACATTTCTTATATGCTCTAAGTGCTAGTACATTATTTCAACATCATCTTGTGTTTAGGCCTGTAAAAAGTGTTCGAAGTTACAAGTGTTGTGTGTAATATTTCTAGTTTCTATAGTTATTGCACTAAGTTTCATTGATAAATCTGGGTAAAGGAAGGTCAGACATTCCCATTTCAGTTTCTGGTGTTGACAGACATTTGACAGATCATATTTTTAGTGCATTTGCACAACTAAGGTGAAAACCCTTAGTGGTGACTCTGTGTTGGTCTAATTTTTACAAGTACCAGTGTCTTAGCCTCTCTCAAGTGAGATTTGTTACTAATATTTGCAAAGCTGGAAGGAAGAAGATCTTTCTTCGCTAGGGATCCTACTAGGACATTATTTCCAGAGCTAGGAAAAACAAATTCAGAAGGAGAAGAGCCTGGAGAGTTGTTGGAGATCAGCAATCAAGAAAAGAGATCTCCGTTGATGAAGGTGATCAGCCTATCATTGAGGATTTCCATTCAAGTGATTTTGAATCAGGTAGTCTCTTCGTGGAGTTAAATTCTCCATTTGGAGAGGGGCCTTCATTTGAATTTGAAAATTTTACTTCTCATTCTTCTCCTGTGTTTTCTGAAGTTGATAGGATTTTCCAAGAGATAGAGCCTTTAGGGGATATCCATTTTGGAAGTTATACTCCTTTGTTTCAAAGAACCCTTGTCCCTTATCAGTTTTATTCTCCTCCAAGGTCACCTCCTCAAAAAAACATGACCCATACCCCACCTAGACCTCCATTTATTGTAAATACTTTTGGTCCTATAAATTTTAGAGGGATGGCCAGTTATCCAAATGCAGTTCCCCAAGATGTAAGAAACAAACTACCAAAGTTCTAAGGAAATAATGCTATAACTGGTGATCACCATCTAAAGCTCTTTATCAACAGGATGGAAGACTTTGAGATTGAATTTGAAGATGTATATATAAAATTGTTTATCCATACTTTGGAGGAATATGTCAGGGACTGGTATAAAGATTTGCCAGATAATTCCATTTATTCTTGGACCGAGATGAATAATGCATTTAGATTGCAGTATGGTGACAGAAAATATCTTAGGTTTCTTCTGTCAGAATTTGAGAATATCAAAAAGAACCCTAATGAATCAGTGCATGACTTCAACACTAGATTCAATAAGACATTGAGGATATTTCCTGTAATTTTAAGGCCATGTGATGAACCTTGTATTATAAAGTATTCTAATGCATTTGATAAGAATTCTGCTTACTACTTGAGGGATAAAAACCCTACCAATTTGAGGCAGGCCTTTACTATGGCTCTACAAATTGAGAACAACATCAAAGCAATTGGAAAACCTCCTAAGAGGGAAGGTTTGAAACTTTTTAATCCATAAAGACCTCAAGCAAGTAAGGATGCTGATTTGGAGGAAGTTGTGAAAAATTTTGCAGGGGCTGTCAAAGAAATCTCATACAAATTAGCCCAGGAAGAGAGATAAATTGGGCATAGTTCACAAGGTTAGCATAAGCAACAAGGCCAAGATAGATTTACCAATCATCCTAGAAATGATCAGAGATCTGATGACAGAGGCAAAGGACCCATGGGATCTACAAATAGACATCCCCAAGCTAGGGAAAATAGAATGGTGCCTGATCCTCTGGCTGCCAGATTTTCTTTTGTTGAAGAAACAGATGTAATTGATTGGTGTGATGGGTGTTTCATGCCCCATGCTCCATATGAAGTAGATCAGCAAGAAGAAGAGGAGGTTGATGATGATAACACAGATGATGATGCATGCATGATGGAGTTCTCTACAAGCTCACAGCAAGGATCAACTTCAACTGAGGTAATAAGTTCTAGAACTGTTGTTGATTTTTGGGATTGCATTCACCAGGTACCTCTTCTTCCTCCAGCTCATACTTTAGAAATAGATATTGTACAAGCTTTTGAATTTCCAAATAATGAATTTGAATATTTAAGAGCTTTAATGATAAAGAAGTATGATGGAGGAGTCCCATCTGAGGAGGATGGTCAGTTATTGATGAATGATGTTGTTGCTCAAGAGAAGGATTATAATAATAGGAGTAGAGTTGGCAAAGGAGCAGGGCCTCAAGCTAAACTTAAAGCCCCATTGCTTTCAAATATTCTTAAAGAGGTTCCTAAGAAATATACATCCTCCAAAGGCCTTACTATCCTAAACAAGATTCATGCTTCTCATCATGCCCAAACTGTCAAAAACCCAGTGCTATCTGATGAGTTTGTCAATCTCCCTTCCAATGCTACCTTGCCAAAATCTACTTCATATGACATTGCCCAAGTTTTGAGTCAAATCAAAGTTAGTGTTCCAATTGTTGAGCTACTTAGGATTCCTGAGCACAAAAAGAGGGTATTGGAGTATTTTGGATTGAAAGAAGAAAAGATTACCTCATGTAGAAATGTAAACATTATGGAGACTCATGTTGACAATTTTTACACTTATGTAAAAATGGGCAACTCAAAACTTCATCGTTACGATGAAATTCATGGGTGAAGTATACCTAAGCTAAAGAAATTATGATGTTATTAGTTACTGTTGAATTAATTAATGATTAAGTGAAATCTGCAGCTATGTGTGCTGTTATAAAACATAACAAATCACACAGTCTGTAATTTCATGATACCTTCAGCAAAAGAACACAAAGGCCCTGAAGGACAGATGTGTTGTCTTGATGAAGACACTGAATTACAGAGTAGGTGAAGTGTTGAGTTTTGGGATAGTAAACATAAGTGCAGATTACATAAATCAGAGTTCATTACTGAATGTTACAGGTTCTCATTAATTTCTTTCCTTCATGTTTAAGACATTCAATTATATGACTGAGTTGTTTAGTTCATCATACACTCCATTCAGAAGTTGAAATGTAGAAGGAAATACACAACTCAATTTCAGAATTCAATGTTTTATTCACAAGGAAGGTCAAATGTTTCCCACACAAGCCGTGGGATGTGACTAAAAAGTAAAGTACATCTACTGAAGAAAGAGGTACACATGCATGAAATAGAAAGCAAAGGAATATGAGTGAACCCATCATTGCCTTTGTATATTCTTCGTTGTGCAAATTTTCCCCCTTCCAGCTTGTTCCATCTTTGTCTTCACAATTCAAAGCATGGTACCTAAAAAAGTAAAGGAAATGAATCATCAATAAAGAGCTCAGGTTTAATCCATATTCCTACATTGTCCTAATTCGTGCATATGGATCTCTAACCAACAGAAGATATATAGTACCTAAAAATCAAACTGCATAGCTTACTCAAAAGAAGAAATAGAAAAGAAAATAAGGAAAATGGATACAAGAGAGGCCAAAAGCCTAATTATTTTCTAACTATTTTCTTAAGTGTGCAGGTACAAGTTGTAGACAAGTAGAAAAGGACCATGTACATGTTGGAAAGAAGGGTTAATGTAACTCAAAACTCATATATCTTTTGTAAAAGGAAAAGGTTACAGTACAGAACAAAGAAGATGCATGTAGACAATGTACACTTTCCATATTTCAATCAAGGAAGAGAGAATTCTGGAAACATTTTGGTCAGGGCTTCGCCATGTGAAATGGAAATTTTAAATTTTCAGAAATTCTACCATCAAAGAAGTATAATAGCTAAGCAAAGAAATAATATTATGGTATTTCAACAAAGCATCTGAATCAAGGCTTACGCCTGCTAATGGTGTTACATGAATGAGCAACTGTTTACAAAAGGCCACATACAAGGTACAAATATCTCATTAAAGCCAAGTAACAGAGCTTGAAGGCTTCATCAATGGTTGTCGTTAAAAACATAATTTATATTTTGTTTAGCTCGACTGGAGCTCAAGAATGAAAATGTGAAAGATTAGGGTTTTGAGTGTTTTACTCATCAATGATCCAAAGTAACCTAACTCACTCTAAGTTAATGATCAGAGGATTGACGGCCATAAATCAACAAGGACACAGATCAACGTCTCTAGATCGATCCCCAATTTCAATACAACCACCATGGTTAAGTTTTCACCGACCAAATTAATTACAAGTCAGAAACCTAATCATGGGTTGGAGATCAACGACCATGAATCAAAAGTACAGAGATTGAATGGATGAGGATGGAACCCAAGTTCTTTAATTAATGAAAATGTCAAAAACACATAAGATCAACGAATGAGGTTACATGGTAAAAAAGATCAATGTATGAAATCAAATTACCAAATCGATGCAAATCCCAGCTTGACTCATGAAAACGGCAGGCCCATTTTGTAAAACTTGGCAAGTTTCATATTTTACAAAATTGTCAAAAAAAATATGTAGACTTGCAAGCCCACAAGAGTATACATGGCCCTTTTATTGTAGAGGTGGAAAAGTGGAAGGGCAAAAAAAACAATCCTTTAGAACCTTAAGCTTTGCAAAAAGGAACAAAGTTTTAAAGCGGCCCGAAACTCGCAGAAAGTCAAAACATCAAAAGTCAAAGTATTGAATAAACTAAAGGCGGGTCATCAGGCCAATTTGAAACTTTGAACCTTTTGTTAAAAGGGTTAAATTTATAAAATTTCCCCGCGGCTCCACCCAAGGACAAACAAAGCATCAAAAGTTGAAATCGGGGAAGCGGGCCGCCGGGGCATTTTTAAATTTTAAGTTTTTTTTTCAAAAAAGTAGCAAAGGGAATATAGAAGGCAGTGACTCGCTACAAATAGATAGAGACACGTGTAAGGCCTAGATTAAAATTGAATGGACAGGACGAATATTTTAAAATGCAAAATTTTTATCAGAAATGATAAGGAGATATTTTCCAGGCCCGTTTTTGGATCAATTTTATCCTACGTGGACGATATTTTTTGAAGTAATGAAATACAAAGTTCTTTAGAAAGCCTTCACTCAAGCTCAAGGTCTGCAACAATGGCAGAATTTCTTTTCTCGCACAAGAATCTTATGTAGTTATTAATGGAGGCCACAAAAAAAAATTACAGAGCTTGGCTAGCTCGAATGGAGCTCAATAATTTATTACCAAAAAATGACTAAGTCTACAATGTTTTTACATCTAAATCCGAGCCCTGAGTTCACCAGATTCAATCATGGTCAGAAAATAATTATTTTTTCTCACACATAAAGAGTAAAGTTGCATGCCTTCACAAAATTCAGAAAAGGGTAGATCAGCAAAAAGACATAGTCTGCATGCACATGAAGAAGACTTGCTCAGCAAGTAAAGCTTATTTTTAGCAAATCATTCACTCATGCTTTTCTTAAAATAGATAAGTCGACTATAGTTGACCAATTGTAACCGAAGGCTATTAATGTCTATTTGTAATTGCATGTTCTATTTTTATCCATTAATCAATTATTAAATAAAGGATAAAAATAGCATGCATGGGTGAGTACAAGCCTTGGGCTATTTTTTGGGGAAGGGGGTGAACTTTATTTTTCTATATATTGTGTGCCTTTGCAAAACACAAAAACTTCGGGAGGGATTTTTTGGATATAGGAGTACTGAAGCAATTTTTGCCTGTTTTTCCTTCTGAGTATGAAGAGTTTCTCCCTTCCCAATTATTTGTAGTCTTGTGTATGTTTATATTAGTCTTGTGAATGTAAATTCCCTGATTAATCATCTTACCCTGTTACAAAATTTAGTAGTTTCTGCATGATATTAATGTGCATGTTTAGCTTAGAAGTATTATTGTGATAAAATCCCTCAATACCTCCAAGTATTTTTCCCTTAATATTCTGTAAAAGAACTGTTGGTTCGTGCACCAAAAATCTTTCACATATCAATTATGCATATACTCAGTCAAATCCCTCATAAAATTTGGTGTATCACCTTATTTTTAATCCTTTTAGAGTCATCTTTTACCCATAAACCCCATAATCAATTTAGGATACATCAACAAGGAACCAAATTTGATACCAAAGATTCACCTCAAAATAGGTATACCCATAGACTTGAGGTGTTTCCATTGTATCTACAAAAGATAGAGATCAAATTTTGCAAGCTTAGAAAATGTGCAGTCATCTCTCTACAAGGTGCACTTTCGAGAGATAACAGTTTTTGGCAAGCCCGGTGGGACCACGAATCAGATCTGCATGCAAGTTACAAATTCTACAGCAGATCTTCAACAGATTTACAGCAGTTACAAAGTCATTTTTGGGAGAAAGCTGCAGTAATTTATTCTAAAGATTTTAAGATCTTTTGGTGACTCTGTTAAGCTGATATCAGACCAGTATTGTAGCATGTTCCATGCCTAAAGTGACTACAAGATCATTGGTAAGAGGAATTCCTCCTGAGTTTCTTTCTTTACCCTTGAATTATGCTAGAAGGAGAAGAATTGGCAATGCTTTACCTTATAATAGACCTGGTTTTGTTAACCCTCCTCCTGATATTCCTTCACCACGTATCAATTTCTCTATTAACATCCCAGTTTTTCAAATGGTTATTCAACAACCAAGAAATTTTGTGACCTTTACTAATGGTAGTCCATTAGTAATCCCAGTCTACCATGACATTCCTAAGGTTGCCATGAAAATTTTACCATCATTCATAGGTGAAAATCAGGTTACACTTGCTGAACATATCAAAGATGTTGTAGCCCTATGTGCAGTCCATAATATCACTCATGAAGACGTAGCTTTAAGAATTTTAACTGCATCTTTTAAAGGGAAGACCTTGCAATGGTATAGAAACCTAGAAATTGGAAGCATAAAAACTTGGGATAACTTAGGTGAAAAAATGTTGAAACAGTTCCAGGATAATACAAATCATTTATCTCTCATTGAATAATTGTCTACTATGAAAAGAGCTCCCAATGAGTTTATGTCCAGTTTCAATATCCATTTTGCCAAAACTTGCGAGAGAATTCCAGCAAGTGTCAAGCCTCAAGTTGATCATGCTTTCCTTTATTATCTTAGAGCATTAAATAGTGATATCTCAACTATGATTCAGTCAATGGGGAGAGAGATACTCCCAGCAGCCTATGATATCGCTATCCGAACTGAAAATAGTCTTATTCAAGATGGAAAATTGGCATCAAGGCTTTCAATTCCATTTTTGGCAGATGTAGTACCTATTCCTCAACCTATTACAATCATAGAACCTACTGTTATAGCCCCATCAGATGATGTATTTAAAGCTTTGCAAACTATGGGAAATAAATTGACTTTAATTGAGAACAGAATTGCATTACCTAGCAGACCCTATCAGGATCCTTATTAGCAAAATCAACAGAATCAACAAAACAGGCAACCTTATCAACAGAATCAAAATTATAGGTAGCCTTACCAGCAAAGGCAGTTTGACCCAAAGGCTTCTAGTTCCTCTAATGCTTTAGTCCCAATTAATATGGCTACAGAAGAGTGGTGTCAATCTTGCAATCAACCTCATGTAGTTGCAAGTTACCCAAATGTTTTTCTGAATCTGAATCTTTTTGCACAACCTTAATCTGAAACATTGCCTCAAATGGAGGGTGGGTAACAAGAAACTCATGTTAAGAAAGCACCTTAACAAAATTTAGTCATTTTTAATTAGGAGGATTTCATTGCAGTCACTACTAGGGCTCAAGGAAAAGCTGCTGAAATTCAAAAATAACAAAATATGCCTATCCTACCTACTGTCACCGATAAGACAACATCTACAGTTCTAAAGTAAACCAACAACCCTACTATTCCTCAAAAAACAACAAGTGTTCTAATTGATAAAGGCCATCAAAAATAACTACAGCCTGATCGAAGACAACTGTTTATACCTCAAATATTCAAGGCAGCTAAAGCGGAATCAGTTTTCACTAAATCCTACTCTAAGACAGTTGAATATATCTCTAAAATTGTTTCTTCTTTTAACATTGTTGATGTAATGAAAAATCATAATGTTAACATCTCAATGTGGGACACTCTAAGTATTCCTGGAAAACATGATTTACTCTCTCAAGAACTAGCTAAGCTACAGATTTCTTCAAATACAACAGAAAAGGAAGTTCATAAGGCAGACATGGTCCTTGGAACGTTTGAACAAGACCGCAATAAAGAAGTTAAGTGGATGGTTCAGAAGGTTCTGGTTTGCAAAATCCTTTCCCATTTTTAGTTGTTTTGGAAAGGGTTAGACCTTTCAAAAAGAAATATTTTGGTTATATGCTTTGGAATCCATGCCCAATGGACAAGAGCAAGGCACTAGTCTTTAAGCTAGCAGGCAGCTTTCCTCGCAGGATCGCCAATAATGTTGACAATTTTTGCACTTGTGTAAAAATGGGCAGCTCAAAACTTCGTCGTTACAATGAAAGTCATGGGTGAAGTATACCTAAGCTAAAGAAGTTCTAATGTTATTAGTTACTATTGAATTAATTAATGATTAAGTGAAATCTGTAGCTATGTGTGTTGTTACAAAATGTAACAGATCACATAGTCTACAATTTCATGATACCTTCAACAAAAGAACACAAAGGCCCCGAAGGATAGCTATGTTTTCTTGATGAAGACACCAAATTATAGAGTAGGTGAAGTGTTGAGTTTTGGGACAAAAACATAAGTGCAGATTATAGAAATCAGAGTTCATTATTGAATGTTACATGTTCTCATTAATTTCTTTCCTTCATGTTTAAGACATTCAATTATATGACTGATTTGTTTAGTTCATCATACACTCCATTCAGAAGCTTGAAATGCATAAGGAAATACACAACTCAATTTCAGAATTCAATGTTTTATTCACAAGGAAGGTCAAATGTTTCCCACACAAGCCGTGGGATGTGACTAAAAAGTAAAGTACATCTACTGAAGAAAGAGGTACACATGCATGAAATAGAAAGCAAAGGAATATGAGTGAACCCATCATTTCCTTTTTATATTCTTCGTTGTGCATATTGTCCCCCTTCCAACTTTTTCCATCTTTGTCTTCACAATTCAAAGCATGGTACCTAAAAAGTAAAAGAAAGGAATCATCAATAAAGAGCTTAGGGTTAATCCATATTCCTACACTGTCCTAATTCATGCATATGGATCTCTAACCAATAGAAGATATATAGTACCTGAAAATCAAACTGCATAGCTTACTCAAAAGAAGAAATAGAAAAGAAAATAAGGAAAATGGATACAAGAGAGGCCAAAATCCTAATTATTTTCTAACTATTTTCTTAAGTGTACAGGTACAGGTTGCAGACAAGCAAAAAAGGACCATGTACATGCTGGAAAGAAGGGTTAATGTAACTCAAAACTCATATATCTTCTGTAAAAGGAAAAAGCTACAGTACAGAACAAAGAAGATGCATGTAGACAATGTACACTTTCCAGAATTCAATCAAGGAAGAGAGAATTCTGGAAAAAAAATGGCAGGGCTTCGCTATGTGAAATGGACATTTTAAATTTTCCAGAAATGCTACCATCAAAGAAGTATAATATCTAAGCAAAGAAATAATATTATGGTATTTCAACAAAGCATCTAAATCAAGGCTTACGCCTGCTAATGGTGTTACATGAATGAGCAACTGTTTACAAAAGGCCACATACAAGGTACAAAGATCTCATTAAATCCAAGTAACAGAGCTTGAAGGTTTCATCAATGGCTACCGTTAAAAAAATTTGTAGAGTTTGTTTAGCTTGACTAGAGCTCAAGAATGAAAATGTAAAAGATTAGGGTTTCGAGTGTTTTAATCATCAACGATCCAAAGTAATCTAACTAACTCTGAGTTAATGATCAGAGGATCGACAGACACTAATCGATAAGGACACTGATCAACGTCTCCAAATTGATCCCCAATTTCAATATAACCACCATGGTTAATTTTTCACCGACCAAATTAATTACAAGTTAGAAACCCTAATCATGGGTTGGAGATCAACGACCATGAATCAAAAGTATAGATATCGAATGGCTGAGGATGGAACCCAAGTTCTTCAATTAATGCAAATGTCAAAAACACAGAAGATCAACGAATGAGGTTACATCCTACAAAATATCAATGGATGAAATCAAATTACCAAAATTGATGCAAACCCTATCTTGACTCATGAAAACGGCGGGCCCATTTTCTAAAACTTGGCACTTTTCTTATTTTGCAAAATTGTCAAAAAAATTCTACAAATCCACAAGCCCGCAAGAGTATATGTGGCCCTTTTATTGTAGAGGTGGAAAAGTGGAAGGGTAGAAAAAAAAATTCCTGTAGAACCTTAAGCTTTGCAAAAAGGAACAAAGTTTTAAAGTGGCCCGAAACTCCTCCGGAGAAATTCAAAACATCAAAAGTCAAAGTATTGAATAAACTAAAGACGGGTCATCGATCCAATTTGAAACTTTGAACCTTTTGTTAAAAGGGTTAAATTTATAAAATTTCCCCACGGCTCCGCCTAAGGACTAAACAAAGCATCAAAAGTTGAAATCGGGGAAGCGGGCCACCAGGGCATTTTTAAATTTTAAGTTTTTTTTCGAAAAAGTAGCAAAGGGAATATAGAAGGCCGCAACTCCACTACAAACAAATAGAGACACATGTAAGGCCCAGATTAAAAGTGAATGGGCAGGCCAAATATTTTAAAATGCACAATTTTTATCAAAAACTATAGGGAAAGATTTTCCAGGCCCATTTTTGGATCAATTTTTTCCTACGTGGACGGTCTTTTTTGAAGTAATGAATTACAGAGTTCTTCAGAAGCCTTCAGTTGAGCTCGAGGTCTGCAACAATGGTGTAATTTCTTTTCTCGTATAGGAAGTTTCAGTAGTTATTAATGGTGGCCACAAAACCTTTTTTACAGAGCTTGGCTAGCTCGAATGGAGCTCAATAATTTATTACCAAAAAATGACTAAGTCTACAATATTTTTACATCTAAATCTGAGCCTTGAGTTCACCAAATTCAATCATGGTTAGAAAATAATTAATTTTGCTCACTCACAAAGAGTAAATTTGCATTCCTTCGCAAAATTTAGAAAAAGACAGATCAGCAAAAATATAGAGTCTACATGCATAGGAAGAAGACTTGCTCAGCAAGAAAAGCTTATTTTTAGCAAATCATTCACTCATGCTTTTCTTAAAATAGATCAGTCAACTACAGTTGACCAATTGTAACCAAAGGCTATTAATGCCTATTTGTAATTACATGTTCTATTTTTATCCCTTTATCTATTATTAAATAAAGGATAAAAATAGCATGCATGGGCGAGTACAAGCCTTGGGCTATTTTTTGGGAAGGGGGTGAACTTTATTTTGTTATATATTGTGTGCCTTTGCAAAACACAAAAAACTTCGGGAGGACTTTTTTGGATATAGGAGTACTGAAGCAATTTTTTCTAGTTTTGCCTTTTGAGTGTGATGAATTTCTGCCTTCCCAATTATTTGTAGTCTTGTGTATGTTTCTATTAGTCTTGTGAATGTAAATTCCCTGATTAATCATCTTACCCTGTTGCAAAATTCAG
This sequence comes from Taxus wallichiana var. yunnanensis, assembly GCA_018340775.1. Lineage (NCBI taxonomy): Eukaryota > Viridiplantae > Streptophyta > Pinopsida > Cupressales > Taxaceae > Taxus > Taxus wallichiana. The sequence goes on from CM031242.1 coordinate 490,442,178, forward strand.
TAGTTTCTACATGATATTAATGTGCATGTTTAGCTTAGCAATATTGTTGTGATAAACTCCCTCAATACCTCTAAGTGTTTTTCCCTTAATATTCTGCAGAAGAACTATTGATTTGTGCACCAAAAATCCTTCACATATCAATTGTGCATATACTCAGTCAAATCCCTCATACAAATTTGGTGTATCACCTTAGTGTTAATCATTTTAGAGTCATCTTTTACCCCTAAACCTTAGAATCAATTTAGGATACATCAACAAGGAACCAGCCTTGATACCAGAGACTCACCTCAAAATAGGTATACCCATAAACCTGAGGTGTTTCCATTGTATGAAAGAAAGAGAGAGATCAAATTTTGCAAGCTTAGAAAACCTGCAGCCATCTCTCTACAAGGTGCAATTTCAAGAGATAACAACTCCTCCAATCAATGAAGAAATAGAAGCACCACGAGCATCAGAAGAGCTAGATGAACCACCTGTGGTTTATTTGGGAACATCCTTGGTAGATTCTCAGCTAAATGTGGATCCATTCTTCACCACTCTGATCGTTAAGGATAGATTGTTGCATAACTATATGTTTGATTTAAGGGCATCATGCAATGTTATGCCTTTAGAAGTCATGAATGAACTGGATATCAAAGTAATAGCAGCATATGGGAAGTGCACTTCCATGGAATCCAGAGTGGTGCCAGTGGTGGGATGTGTGAAAGGTCTGGTGGTACAACTTGCAGCCTATCTGGGAAGGAACTTAAAACTTGATGTAGTTATTGTTTACTGCCCAACCAAGTGGGGTATGTTGTTGTCTAGAAAATGGGTTGCAAGTGTTGGTGTGAGTTTTCAAATGGATATGTCTTATGCCACCATCCCAATTGAGGGTAGCCTTGTCAATTTTTATGGGGAAAAGAAGATGTTTCACCTTATTGAAGACCCCAACAATGCATCTTATGAAGTGTTGTACACTAGTGTTGATGCTAGTAAATTTATTGGGTTTGCTGATGGGAAAGAAAACAAAATGGATCAATGCAAGAATCTTGAGAAAGTAGGCTTTCCATGGACTCTGTTGTTTGATGGAGCTTTCTCTAAATTTAGAAATGGTGTTGGTGTAGTTCTTATTTCTCCATGCTTGGAAGAGTTTTTTTTTCTTTCAAACTTAACTTTGAGTGTACTAACAACATTGTTGAGTATGAGGCATTGTTGTTAGGTTTGACAATTGCTTGGAAATACTATGTTAAAGACATTATTGTTAAGGGAGATTCAGAACTAATTGTTAAACAAATCAGAACACTGTATGCTACAAAATATCAAAGAATGAAATAGTACAAGCATGCAGTCTGGGACTTTATTGAAATGGTTGATTCATTTAACATTGTACATCATGATAGGAAGTTCAATGTTATGGCAGATAAGCTTGTAGTGTTGGGATCTCAGTTTGATAGTTGTGTAATGTCCCCATATTGTGAATATGATGTTGAAGTGTTAACAAGGCCATATGTCCCTGAAAACATTAAACATTGGCAAAGTTTTGATGATAATGCTCAGGTCAAAAGATTTATGTAGAACAAAGGGGATTTTGCTGATCAGTGTATTGATTGGGAGCTAGTGGTATGTGCAGCAGAGGGTAAAGAAACTTTGTTTAGCAAGGATATCATTCAACTGAAAACTAATACCATCCCTAGAGGATTGGTTACTCTTGAATCAAACTTTGATAATGTAGATTGCATTATTAACAGGAATATAGCATCCTTAAGGGATATTGAAGAGCATGACCTAGGTATAGAGGAGAAACTAAGGAATATCTGGTTGGGAAGCAATCTAAACAAGGAGGAAAAAAAGGCATATTTCCATTTGTTGAAGAAGTATCAGGATTACTTGGCTTGGTTCTATTCAGAGGTAAAGGCATACAGAGAGGATCTGTTTCAGCATGAAATTCCTTTAGAGCCTAATGCAAAACCATTCAGACAAAAGCAAAGGATGATTAATCCAATCCTCTCTGTGAAGATACAAGATGAGTTGAAAAATCTAAGAGATGGAGGGATCATTTAGTCAACAAGGTATTCTTCTTGGGTTGCAAACTTAGTGCCAGTTAGAAAAAATAATGGTGATGTTAGGCTATGCATGGATTTTAGAAATCTGAACAGAGAATCAATGAAGGATAATTATCCTTCACCAAACATGGATAACATGTTGTAATTAGTGACTGGTTCTAAGCTGATTTCTACTTTGGATGGTTTCTATGGGTATAACCAGGTAGTTGTGAAGCAATCAAAGAGAATCAAAACTGCTTTTACTACTCCATCGGGTACCTATGTGTATGTGAGGATGTCGTTTGGCCTGATGAATGCTGGAGCTACTTTTCAGAGAGCAATGGATGTAGCATTCTCAAGATATATAAATGAATTCATTGTTGTGTATCAGGATGATGTGACAATTTTCTCTAGAAAGAGAAGTGATCACCTGCAACATTTAGAAAAGATGTTGATAATATGCAGAGAGTATGGCATTTCACTCAATCCAAAGAAGTGTCATTTCATAGTGTAAAAGGCCAAGTTGTTTGGTCACATTGTATCAAAGGATGGTGTCATGATTGATCCTGAGAGGGTGGAGGCCATCAGCAAGGTCCCAATTCCAAGAACCAAGAAAGGAATTCATTCCTTCTTTGGGAAGATAAATTTTATCAGAAGATTCATATCAAACTTTGCTGAGTTGACCTTTCCAATTACTTGCATGCTAAAGAAGGACCAAGTAATCAAATGGGAAGAGGTTGTCATTCAGGCTTTCAATGGGATCAAGGAATCATTAAAGCATGCCCCTGTTTTGGTAGCTCCATATTACAAGAAGCCTTTTCAAATGTTTTATTTTGCTTCAGAGAACACTATTGCATATGTCTTGTTGTAGAAGGATGATGAAGGGGCTTAGAGGTCAATTGCCTTTTTTAGTAAGGCACTGCAAGGGGCTGAGCTGAAATACACCATTATGGAGAAGCAATCATTTTCCTTGGTAAAAGCAATAAAGGTTTTCATGCCTTATATTTTGAGCTCTAAATTTTTTTCTTACGTTCCCCACACCATGGTAAAATATGTCTTATCAGAGATGGAGATATCAAGAAAAAGATACAGATGGGTGAACAAGTTGCAGGAGTATGACATAGATATCCAAACCACAAAATTGGTAAGAGGTTTGGGCTGAGCTAAACTTATGGCTGAGAGTAACCTGAAAACTATTGAGGTGAATGAGGTAGAAGAAGGAAAGGTGGATGTATTTGAAAATTTGGTGAGTTTTGAGTGGTACAAAGATATAATTTTTTATCTCAGACATCTATACTGCCACGAGTATTTGAGTAAAAATCAGAAAAGAGCTCTTAAGTTGGCTTCCCAGAAATATGTCATTACTGATTTTGGGTTAGCTTGGAAAAAACCTGAGGGATTCCTCTTAAGATGCATTACTGAAGATGAAGCACCCAAGATAATTGTTGATCTCCATGGAGGAGTTTGTGGGGGGAATTTTTCTGGAAAATTCACAGCACACAAGAACTTGAGGGCTAGTTATTGGTAGCTAACTCTTTTCAATGATACAAATTTGTTGGTTAGAATATGTGAGAGTTTCTAGTGGTTTTTTGGAAGACTGAAAGCTTCAGGCTCCCTTCCTTTGCATCTTGTATCAATTAAATCCCCATTCAAGCAATGGGGAATGGATTTCATTGGTGAGATTTCAGACCCTTCGAGTGCTGGCCATAAGAGGATTCTTGTAGTCACTGATTACTTCACTAAGTGGGTGGAGGAAATCCCCACCAAGAGAGCAACACACCAAATTGTCATGGACTTCATACTGAACCATATCATCTGCAGGTTTGGAGTGCCAGTTAAAATTGTTGCTAACAATTCCATGAGCTTCAGAGCTAAACCTTTGGTGGTAATGTGTAAAGAATATGGGATCAATCTGACATATGCCTCCAACTACAACCCCCAAGGCAATGGACAGGTAGAGTCTAGTAATAAAAATTTACTAAAAATCATCAAGAGAACCTTGGAGCTAAACAAAAGAAAATGGGGTGAGCAACTGAAGTTCATTGTTTGGGCTGACATAATTACTGCTAAAAGAGCCACTGGAAAAATTCCATTTGAACTAGTATATGGCACTCAAGCTCTGCTGCCCCTACATATGCAATTATCCTCATATCAGTTCATTCAACAACTAGAAGATCAAGAAGTTAGTCCATATGAGGCTCACATTAACCAGATTGTTGAACTTGATGAAGAAAGGAGAGAATCTCACCAAAGGCATGTGAAGTTCAAAGAAAAATTGAAGAAGTTATTTGACAAGAAGGTCACTCCCAGAGCTTTCAACATTGGAGATCTTGTGTTGTTATGGGATATCAGACATGAAGACAAAAACTTGGTAACTTTGATGTATTGTGGATGGGCCCTTACTCCATTGACATTCAGATTGGTGAGCATACCTTCTCATTGAAAGACTTGGATGGTGAATTGCTTGAATTTCCTTTTAATGGTAGGCACTTGAAACATTTCCTAGATTGATTCCCCAGAATCAAGGTGAGCATCATTTGTATAGTGTACATCTTGTTGGTTGCTTTTTGTCTTTTGTGTTTTTTCTCATTCTGGTCCTCGGTGACTTGATTTTGCTAGTCTCTTGGATTAGTTTTTGGAGGATGGTTGTGGTTGTTCTGCTATGATACCTTATTCTTTGACTCTGTTTCCCAATGGTCTATTCTTGGCACTTGGTCTGCTAGTTGTTCTTGTGGCACTCGCGGGAGTTCTCATCCCCGAGTCGGAGCCGATGTTGGTGCTCGTTTTGATCTCACACCATTTACCCTAATTTTCCTTTGATTTGCGTGTTATGAAACATTTTATCTCTCGATGTGGATGTTCTGAAGATTTTACCTCCATTTGAATGCCTTGAATTGTTTGCAGAATCTATTATCATGCTCTTTTTTAAGAAGTCTCTGAGCTTGCCCTGTTTTTTCCCTAATTTCTTCAAATCTGTGGGCTTTGCTATTTTTTCCTATTTTTCCTCAACCATGGAAGATCAAGAATGATCAATTTATATTTGTATGCCTTTGAAAATCCAAATCCATGGTCAAAAAATGCTTAGAACCATGATTCACTTGGTTTTGTTTCAAAAAAAATCATCCTTAGCGAAAAATTAGATTCTGCGCATAAATGGTGAATTTTTGTGTTTTTGACGATCTGACGGGCATCTTTTTCCCGTCAAATTATTCATCAACATTCAACGGTCATATGGCTTCTTTTGGTTGGCCAAGGGACGGTGGATAAATGTTTTAACTTGTCACTTTCTACTTTTTTGGCAAAAAGGTAGTTTTGGTCCCGTAGCTCCGCTCATTTTTGATTGGTTCTTTTGGTACTTATGTGGCTTCTTCTAATTGGATGACGTGTTGTGGGTTTGTTTTATGAACTTGTTATTTTTTGATACTTTGGAAAAAACTACCCCGTGGCCCTGCTAGGCTCTGATTAAAGAAAAATTTACGTGGCGGGGAAAATTTCTTATTTTTGCCCCAAAAATGTATACGTGTTCATTTTTTATTTGATGCAGCCTGACGGGTCTTTTTGGTGAAATTTACCACTTTTTTCACATTTGTAAAAAATATAAAACTGGCCTCGCGGCCCCGATAGCATCTAATTGGTTATTCAACAGATATGAAGTAGCAGGGAAAAGGTCTTACTTTAACCCCATAGAAGGACATGTGGCAAAGTTAAAAGTAGAGATGTGGGCCTTCGGAAGAAAGTTGGATATTTTTTCCTTTTGGAAAAATGGATTAAAGGTTCTAAAATGGAAGTGTGCCCCACCAAATCATATTGAAGCCTTATAAGGTTTTTGAAGTTGCGCCATAAAGACACTTGGAGGTTTCCGTCGAGTCTTCCTTAGAATTTTTAGCAACTTCCTAAAGGGCTTGAGACACGTGGTGAGCCCGCGCTCATTTAGGGTCTCTATTTTTGGGGACCACCTCAAGATGCGTCATTGAGATGTGTGGCGGTTTAAAAAGTCAAGAGGTGGGGAGGCGGGCCATCGGGGTAACTTGGATTTTTTTCCCCTTGTTATTTAAAAGATTAAAATCATCAAAATGACCCACGGGTCTGACATAGAATAGTCAAAAATTTCTCTAGTCAATGGCAGAGGTGCAGATTTTCAGGGAAATTTGGAAAAATTCCTTTTGTGGAGAAAGGAGTTAAAAGTGTAAAAGGAAGCGTGGTTCCATTGGGACCCACATCAGAAACTAGAAGTGGAAGGGCGGAGCTGCAAGGAAAACTTGGAAAATTTTCCCTTTTCCAAAAAAGAGGTGAAATAGTAGAATTTAGCCGTGGTTCCTTTCAAACCCACATTGGGACACGTGTCATGCCCATTTTTCAAAGGCGGAGGGATGGAGTAAATTGAGAAATTTTGCATTTTTTCCAAAAAGGTGTAAAAAGTAAAAAGGAACCCCAAGCCCGTCTTAACTCGGATCTCCCACGTGGATGGTCCAAATTCAAAAGAAAGATTGACGCAACTATGCGTTTGTATCTAATTTTCTGCCATTTTTCTCCAAAGTTCCTGGGGATGCGTATTGTTATGGTTTTTTATCATTTCTTGGAGTCTCTTGCACGCCAAATGAAGAGGAACATTAATTTGATATCCTGGTTTGGTGGGGAAAGGTCTGTAAACGTCTTTCACCATTAAAAATGCAATCTGACTATCGGATTCGACCTGATTTTTCTTTCCTTAGCACACGAGAGACCTGTCGATATCTTGGTTTGGTGGGAAAAAAATCTGAAAACATCTTTTGCCATTAAGATGTGATCTGACTATTGGCCTCGATCTAATTTTCAATTTTTTCCTTCCTCGACATGCAAAGAACTATATTTGATAGATTGGAGGAGGAAATAATTAGCGTGCGAGATGAAGAATGACTTACTAGGTGAAGAGTTGAATTCTGGAAATATTTAGAGAGATTTTCCCTCTACACACCTGACAACTTTTTTGTAAATCCAATTCTGGGAGTCATGATCAAGGTCGTAACACACAATGGTGCTTTGAATTTTTCTATTTTTGGTGGGAAAACTCGGTTGTAAGTGAAATATTATAAATTACATGAATTTTTCATGCAAATGGTTGGAATTTTTAGAGGTCGGGAGCTAATTTCTGAGAGAAAAAGTTTGACAGAGCCCATCTTTTTGAGAGACTATCTGAGGAACCTGTTTATTTCTTGTGTTAATTTTGATCATGTCAAGGTGGTTGGAAGTGTACAGCCATTGACAAGCTCTGAGATTGTTCTAGAAACTTTCCCCTGCTGATAAATTTAATCAAATTTGAGTAAATCTGTGTTTTATTTTGAGAAAAATTGTGTCTTCTTCATTTTTAAATGTCTGCAAATAGTTTCTTGTTTCCATTACAATCTTACATTGAAAATATATGTGAATCACACAAGATCTTAGCTTTTTGATAGTTTGGTGGCACTTGCAATTTCATTTATCAGAAGAGCTTTCATTTGATAGTGAAATAAACAAGTTTAAAATCATTTTACTCCGAGCATGATGACTAAGTTTGTTTGTGAGCCTTTGAGGGTATCTTAGGCGTGATAAAACAAAGGTTGATAGTGTTTAATTAAATATTTCAATTTGAGCCTTCATCTTGGATCCTTAAAGTTTGTGTGAAAACGTGTTGATTTGGGCCTCCATTGAAGCACACCTTCTAGTTAAAGGAACATTCTAGTTGTTCTGAAGCATTTTTGTTGGTCAAGCCTTCCATTTTTTAAGAGCTCTCAAATATATGGCGAGTAAAAATCCACTCTGCCTCACCTCCCACCAAAATTCATTTAAAAAAACTAATCGTACCCATACTACCCATGTTTGTCCTGTGTGTGCACAAATTCATAATTTATGTTACTAAAACATGCAGAAGCAATCAGGTTTTCATTGTTTTTAGTAGCCTGAACCTTGCTAAGAAAATATCTCCATTATCTAGGGTGACAACTCGTGAGAGTTAGATTTTGTTGTATTGATCATGTTTTCTTCAAGGTCTTCTTAAACAACTTTGCAAAGAAGGATATCTCCATCTCCTCCACAAACAATAGGATACAAAAGGGTCCTCTCACCCTGGTTGAAAGGCACAACCTTAAAGTAGTGAGGATATATCAAATCCTCTTAATGGTGCTACCCATTTCTCTACATCTCAGTAACAAAGAGCAAGTTGCATTTCTTCCCCAGCTACAAAATGATAGACAACGTGCTCTGCTTTCCTCTAAGCTTCCTGTCAAAATTGTGATGCTGCTCAGATTCTGAGGGAGAATCAATTTGGGTACCAACAAAACCTTAAAAGATTTAATTTGAACCTAAACCTCCATCTTGAGACCCTATACAAATTCCTCTCTTGGTTTTACCCAGTTCAATTTTGTTTTCTCTTTGTCCCATTGTTTGCAACGGTGGAAAATACTCCAGTTTTAAGTCAAGGTGAGGCTGCCCAATGCAATATTTTACAAAAGGAAGGTCGTGGCATCAAGAAGACTATTCTCACACATCAGGGTGGCCTGGTAAACATTGGGAGAGGCCTTATTTTGGTGCCAAATTATCCTGGTACTTACCCATGAATAATACTTGTGTGTAAGTGGGGCTAGTAGAGGTAGGAGATAGGTGTGAAAGAAGAACTGAGTTTGACAAAAATCCTTCAATGTGAAACATAATAAAGTGTTAAATTACAGTGTAATACACTATTAGAAGGTAATTTTGGTGTTTATAACCCTATAAAAGTCGAAGACATTATTCTAAACATCTAGAATAAGTACTAGGAAACATTTTAAGAAGAGATTATTCATACAATATAGGTGGTGAAATGACAATTTGTTCTTTTTATTCATTTCCAATATTTAGTTTCCCTTATCTTATCTTAGCTTCGAGAATAAGGAATTATCTACTAATATTTCCAACCACATGAAGGTGGAAGATTTTTTGGCACCACTAACCTACATAAGCATGTTAGTAAGAAATTAAATAAAATCTTAAAACCTACAAAATTTAAACAAAATCATTTAATTAAATATTCAAATTATATTAATGTAAATGTATATCTAATCTTGAGTGAACATAAATTTGGAAATTCAATCCAATGAACTGCAAGGATTAACTCTACTCTTTACAATAGTGAGAATTTCTTCATGACCTGATTCACTGTAACGCCCACAAAATTTGACGTTCAAAACCATAATTAAAACTAATAATTTATCAGGGAAAAATATTTTTTTTTTTGTTTAGAAAGTTGCAAGGGTGAACATTAGTTACAGTTTAATTAATTTATCGATCTACACAATCTTGTGGTTATCGAAATTAAATTAATAATTAAATAATATTAATTTATTTCCCCAAATTAATTTACGGTTTAAAAGTCCCCCATTAAGTTCGTTTACTTTATTAGAGTATCGTTCAATTATTTAATAGTCATGATCCACTAAATTTATTTAACTACCCCTTACTAATATTTATTTAAAAATCTCTTTTTAGTTCATTACTTAATTTCCATGCACAAGGTTTAATTTATTTTCTACCACAAAAAGGATAACAACTTGCCCTATCCACTAAGTGTCCCCATTCAACTAATTACCCATACCCTTTTTAATTTAATCACACTCCCACAAAATCCCCATCACTTAAGTGATGTAGGGTTTATTTTCAACCATTAGATTTGATCTATTTGGGCCAATGGATCTATATTGCCCTAAATTTCCTTATGAGTTCCTTTTATATCCATTTTCCCTAATTTTATCTCATTTTGAATTTTGCAGGTTTGCAGGAGGAGGAGAGAGAGGGAGCCATGGAGGCCATTGAAGCCATTGGGAGGGTTTACAAAACCCCTTTTTTCATACTTTTGCTAAAATAATAGATCTAACATATTCCCATTGTGGGTATTATTTACCCTATTTTATTTATGTTATTTGAACTTTTCTCGTGCAGGTTATATATATATATATATATATATATATATATATATATATATATATATATATATATATATATATATATAATTTTATTAAAAAAATGACACACACACACACACACACACACACACATATAATAACTACATATATCATTATATATATAATATTATTTATTATTGTTTTTTTTATTGTTGGCACTAAGTGTATGATCACACTTTTTTTATACAGTGCAGTGACAAGTTTACGTGGCTTGATTTAATAGTATGTGGCTTGTTTTTTTATCGTAGGTTTTGTTTTACATTGGAGGGGAGTCGGCCCCATAGCTGACTGGTAAATCATTAATTACATTTGGGTGGGGGCGCCTCCCCCACCCACTTATTTGTTTTATTTTATAACATCTTCCCATGGCCGCTTAGGCCTAAACACACACACACACACACACACACACACACACACACACACACACACACACACACACACACACACACACACACACACATCTTTGTTTATATAAATATTTTTATTAATATATATATAAACTTTAAAATATAAATTTATAATATAATAATATATATTATTAATATGCATATTATATGTTAATAATATATATATTTATATTAATCCATTGTTCTATTAAATGAGTAAGTTTAGGGTTTGAGAAAGTATTTAAATCTGCAAATTTGAACATGGTAAGACTATATGCAACTGAAATTGTATATATATATTTGTTTTTTTGTTATATTTTAAAAAAATTATCAATTCAACCATTTATATAATAACTAATTGACTTATGCATTGGAGGATATTTTATTTCTATTTATATATGTGGGATAGTTGGAACCATTTCCCTTGTAAAAATTGATTTCAGATTAACTCAAATCATTCCTTTTACATATACACAAATTGGAGAGAAAATAATATATCACACAAGATATCACACACTTAAATAAATATCCTTTTTCAATTTTAAGCTTGCCAACAATACAACAGAGAACTCAACAATACTTTCTTTATAACAACATCTTTATTTTCCAATAACACACATTGCAACTTTGACATATATCTAAAATTTGGAAAGTTTCATTTCCTTAAAATATACAACTTAAGCCTTTTTTTTTCCACTATAACATTATAATTTTGATAAATGAAGGTGACAAGAGCATCCTGAATAAAAATAGAAGAATTACAACCTTCCACTCCAAGTGGAAACATTATGGCCAAAATTTACAACATAGGGATTAATCCAAAGGTTGAAATAGAAAAGTCTCCTTATCAAGATCACTTTCCAATGTCATAGTTTCAATTTGACACTCCTTCACCTCTTCAAACTTTAAATCAAATTACAAAGGAAATGTATAGCGGACACTCTCCACCTAACCTATAATAAGATAAGATGAGAATCCATCCTCCTTATTGGCCCTCAAGCCCCAAACAAAGAACCATGAAGTTTATAGGAAACTTTACAACTTTCACAACAATTTCTTCCACAAAATAGAACAACACTCATACAATTAACAAAAGAGAAGCTTTTAAACACCAAACACAACAACACAAGCCACAAAACCCAACACATATGCTTACATTCAAAGCCAAGGGAGAATATAACAATGAGACCACCTCCTTATAGCTCCTAAATGAGTTAGGGGTTCCACCCAAAATACCTCCATGTGCACATCTAAACTACATAATATAACCTTTTTCCCTCCCAATGCATAATACACAAAGTATATCAATTTTATCTTTTTCACTCCAACACAACAAGTCTACAAATTTCCTTTTCCCTACCCAATGGTCTCATGCTTCTATCTCCCACACATCTTAGGGACATACTACACCAATCCCACTCACAATACACACACCTATGAATTTACAAAACATAAAAAAAGCAAGTAAAAACAAGGTGTAGACCATACCTTTCCATACTAGCTTCCACAATCTTGAATCCATAAGCTTTAATCATTTACAAAACTAAGCAAGCACCAAAGCCATCCTTCAAGCTCTGAGTAATAATTCTCAAGCCCAAATTTCCAAAATGTAAATCAAGAAAAATGAGGCAAGTAACCCCCATTTCTTCAATTTGACACCAATAAATAGAAAAGAGGTGAGGATGATGAGGTGGCTTAATATAGGATTCCACTTCATCATCCCTTTACTCCAACACAACAAGCCAAACCCCAAAACAAAGGAAATTAAAAGAAAGGGTAAGGTTATGACATGCGCACTTCACATGCACCCCATACCTTTCAAGGACAAAATAAATGTGTTAAGAAGAGAAGTGAATTTATTTTCCCTTTTACACTCAACAAAGCATTAAAATTGTCAAAATTAGCCCCATACTTCATAAGTATGGTTGGTAGACGATTATGAGAGACAAGGGACAAGGTTTACGTGTCCCACAAGTCTCAAAAAGTGCCCTCCAAGTCAAATTTCGGGTTTGGAGAGGGAGCAAGGGTGCACACAACACAAATGCAATAAATTTCATTCATCATCATTCACAAATCAAGACTAACTACCCCATTTATTACCCACATGTCACCTCTTCTTTTTTTTGTTTAAAATTTAAGTTGAATTAGCTAATTAAGACACATTAACAAGTGTTAATAAAGTGACTAAATTTTCCCAATTATTAAAAACATGCACCACAAAATTAAAACACACAAAATAAAGAAAAGGAAAACATCACCACCCTAGGCCACATATATGAGGTTACCCCCCATGGGGAAACCTCTTAAACTAGCAAAGAAAAATTAATGCACTCACACAAGTTGTCAATTGGCCCTTGTTGCAATTAACACACAACATCCTTCTAGGTCGGTCCCCTATTCCCTTTTGAGGTATAGTGATATAATTTTTGTGCAATAAAAAAATACCTCTCTGGCCTCAAGGACATATCAATATGTCATGGAAATAAATGCATATAAAACATCCATCATACAATCATCAGTATACATCAAGAAATGCAACACACACATACATCTATCAATTAACATTGTCGTATAACTTGGCTAAATCATTATCATCAAATTTACGAATTTTTATCAATTATTTGTAATTTACTTAACACTTCAATTCTACTCTAGTAAATAATTTACAATCATCAATAATCCAATTTCACATTCTACAAAGTCATGAAATTCCCTATATCTATTGTGAATCCTAACTACTAGATACACTCAATAACATATTACCGATCCCTAATACCATCATATTGTTAGCAATTCACAAAATCAATGAGACCACGTGGTTATTCCAATACTCCGAATATACTCAATACGTCAAGAATCCAATGTTAGTATATAACAAAGTGACCATTCTAGATTATCATCATATTCTTAAATGTCCATCAAGGCCCACAATATACCCATACAGTCCAAAGTAATAATCAAAACACAATAGTAATCATGATGTCCCCCATATCTTATTAACATGCTAACGAAAATATAACAATAAGGTCCATGTCTCTAATCAACCAAAATTAAAAAAACATAGTACAATCAGTGTCGAAGAGGAGTGGGCATTACTTCCCCCTCCCCTTAGATTTGACTTCCTCATGGAAGTCACGGGAATAGGTAGGAAACCAATGCATATGAATATAATTCACGCCTTTTATGGGATTTCTTTATTTCAATAAAAAGTGGGTTCTTAGAACCCAAGTTTGGTCTAATGCTATTCAAAAAGAGAAGGTAGATTATTAGGCACATATACTAAACCTCCTCCTCCAACTAGGTTACAAACTTTTAATTTTGCAAATTAAACTCTATGAGGTTAACCAAATTACAACACTGAGCATTTAAACAGGAAATTTCCAATGGAATCCAAAATAATAATAACCAAATTCAAGGAAGAACATGAAGGGTTACGCACATACAGGGTCCATGTAGTCACACATACGTGCAACACACGAGAAAAGGGAATGTAAAATCTCTATTTAAGTTGAATTATACTTCAATGTTCATTATTTAGACAAGCTTTAACAACTACCAATCATGAACCCCAATTTACATGAAGAAATACACCTACTCATAGGTCTAAAAAATTTAGGACCACACAAGATGAGGTTTGACAACAACAAAAACACCTAAATTAGCAACAATGTTTACAAGGATGATGACTATTCATTAGAAGAAATTTTATAACTTGAAAGAATTCAATTATATTTTCATGGTAATACTAAGCATAATCTTAACCATAAGGTTTCTATGACTTCAAATTGTACTCAAATGTCGAAGACACAACACTAATCTTGATTTATAAACTTCAAACATTTAGATAATATTTCCACTTTTAATGATAAAATATATTTTCCCATACTAACATATAAATACAAGAGACACTAATCACTCTATATAAAAAATGGAATTTATTTATTTTAAGTCCTTCCCTAGCTCAAAAGAATCTAAAAACATTCTCAAGCATAATATTATAATAAGAGAGGTCTAACTACAATTTAAGAGAGCAACACACAAGACATTCTTATAGAAATTTATGAAGACAAACTTGCGCCATTCTCTTCCTTAAAGGATCACATTTCCACAAAAGGAAATAGGATTACAAAATTTCTCCATATCCTTAACATATGTTGCCTAATCTTGTCAATAATCCTAGGTCACCAATGACCTAGCCCACACACAAGGAGGGTGCCTTTCATAAAACAAGAGATGCATACCCTCTTCTAAAATACTACAATCATACACTCGTCAAGCTAAGAGGCAACAAGGGTACGATGACCCACCGAGCTCCAACAAGGGGAAATCACACACATTTTTTCTCAAGAAAGAAAAACACAACTAGAACACATCACTATCGATGAGGTATTTATTAATCAGAGTAGGTGGAAGACCTAACGGTTCAAATAGTCACCACCTTTGGAATAATGGAACGAAGGGTCCATTAATATGATCATAACTATTCATTCATTCAAACAGGGTGATAGAATCTTTAGGCATACCTCTAAATCTTCACACTTCTAAAAGAGAGGTCCAAAATGACCTAGCATATACTCATGTTATAACATGTTACATATGTTTACTTATTGAGATAATTAGGGGTATGGAAATTACTTAACCATATCAAAACACCAAAATCTTAGGCCAAAAAAGAGATTAGATAATTTTACAGTGGCTCAAGGGAACCTTTCAATTAGTTCAAACTTTTTAGATTATTCCCTTTATAAATTTAGGGCGTGCAGTAACCATTTATACAATTAAGGTTGTTTATTTATGCATCCTACTTGTGCTCAATCTAATAAAATTACTCATTCCATAATCAAAAGTATAAGACCTATGTTATAGTTACATTCGTTAGGCATATCTCTCTTAAGTTTTCTTAATTTATGCTCTCTTTTTATTATGATATCCCATATCTTGTGTCCTTGAAGGTCACCAACAATGTTGAAATGATACCCCACCACTTTAATTAGGCAACAAAACTATTTATTTTTCTTTTGTGGAGGGTAAGGGAGGATTCTATTCAATTTTCACAGACTCTTTCTCTTCTTGTTTTTTTTATTTCTTCTATTTAGCTACAAAGATAGAATAAGGAGCCATTTTCCCTTAATGTTCCAGCTTACTTATTAAGTTTTTAAAGTCCAAGCCCCTCAATTAGAGTTCTAATATGTTCAGGTTTATTAGATTACTAATTGAATTTTAATGAGTAAGAAGATCCAAACATATCACATTGTTAATTTTTATAGAAACAAGAGGTCATTAACCCAAAATGGTACACACCAAGTTTACAAGAGCTTTCCCAAAAGATATATGCATCCACAAGTATCGATAGGAGTTACAATGAAGGTGCACATGAGAGATGCAATTTTGTTTTTAAAAATTCAAGGAGTCTAGATAAGTATGAGGGGAAAACAATGCTTATGGTTTAACTCAAAATCGGTTCACTATATAAGAGATATAGTTTCCAGACAAACTTATAACTCCACAAAATATCGTCAACCAAATAATCAAGATGATAAGGTGAAGATTAGCCCATGGCCACCACAATTCCTCATCAAGGGAGCATCAAATACCAAGAAGATGTTCAAAAAACTACTCAATCATGGCCTCTATGGCCAAGAGTTAAATCTTAGGGTGAAAGAGCAGGACATAACCATAGCTAAGGTCGGATTATTATGACCTATACAACCAAAATATTCAAGCACAAGGTCTAAAAGGGGACTCAAATGCATCCATAGCTTCCTAGACATAACTTGGCACTAATATTTATAGAGTGGAACACTTAAAAAATTTAAGAGGTTAAGACAAGGGTAAGTCTATCTATGGGTCATCGATCACAAATCAAGCACTCTTATTTAAGCACAATTCCCAAAATGGCTTAACACTAACCATTTTTTTACCCAAGTTACATATAATCCACTATCAATCTTTTCTAAAATAGAACAAGGGAACCATGTTAGAACTCAGTATGCCCATTGGTAGAACATCACGTCCAAACAATACACAACCTTGTTGTACACCCACATGCCAATCCTATCAAGTAGAAATTGAGAAAGATGCACGTTAAGGTTGCACTACTTGCCAAATAGGAACTTGAAAAGTTATTAGCTGCTGATTTTTTTAAACCCATTGACTATTCAGATTGTATATCTAACATAGTCTCAGTTTAGAAGAATTCAGATGGTATAAGAATATGTACCGAATTCAACGACATCAATAAAGCATGACCCAAAGATGACTTCTCCTTTCCTAATATTGATATGATCATCGATTCCACCACTAGATATGAAATGCTATCCTTAATGGATGGTTTTTTAGGCTATAACCAAATCAAAATTATAGAAGAGGATTAACACAAGAAAACTTTCATCACCCCTTGGGGGAAATTTTGCTATAAGGTCATGCCTTTTAGGCTCAAGAATGTTGGGACCACCTATCAACGAGCAATGACATTGATCTTTCCTGACATGATGAATGACATCATGGAAGATTATGTCAATCATATATTAGAAAAATCTAAAACCAAAGGAGAGCACTCTGAATTACTGAGATGTATTTTCCAACATCTCTCAGATTACAAAGTACGTTTGAATCCTTGGAAGTGTGTCTTTAGCATTTTTTCAAGGAAGCTCCTAGGTTTCATCGTTTCATAAAGAGGAATAGATGTGGATCCCGCAAAGGTTATAACTATCACAGAAATTCCTTGACCTAAAAATCTCAAACAACTAAGAATTTTACAAGGAAAAATTCAAGCAATCCACTATTTTATTTCAAAGCTTGTGGATAAGTGTCATCCATTTACACATCTAGAAAAAGGATGTTACATTCAATTGGGGACCAAATTATCAAAGGGTCTTTGAGTTACTTAAAAAATACCTCATCAACCCACCTTTTCTCAGGCCACCTACCCCAGGTGAACCTCGCCTATTGTATATTTTAGCTACCCATTTTTCTATTAGTGCCTGTTTTCCCAATATGACCAAAACCATAGAGAAATAATAATTTACTACCTTAGTCACACCTTGATTGCCTATGAGCTGAATTACCCGCAGATTGAAAAAGCTTACCTAGTAGTTGACTTTATCTTTTAGAAACTACGTCATTACCTCCTTAACGATAAAACCAAGCTAATATAAAAAGTCAACCCTCTCAAGTACCTCTTATTCAAACCCGCCCTTACGGGATGAATGGCTAATTCGATCATTCTCCTGAGTGAATTTAATATTGATTTTATTAACCAAAAGTCATTAAAAGGGCATGCATTAGCCGATCAGTTAGTAGAGACTCCCCAACCAGGAATGAAACCATTGTGTTTGGATCTACCAGACATGTTGTGATTGAGACTCTAATAGACTTTGGACATTTTACTATGATATTTTATCCTCTTGGACATTATGGCATTTTGGGCGCGTAGCGCCAATTGGATTAGATTCGTATACTGATATATTTCGTATGATGTTGATGACACTAACAGGGTTATATGATAGACTTATTGGTTAGATGTTAGTCTCTTATGGTTGATTTGATTAATGATATAGTGTTTTGGAATTAATGATGGTAATTTTCATGCTAACCTAAGTGTATGTCGTGCAATTTTAATTGTGGATGATTCATGGCAAACTATGTGGATAATTGTATGCATTGCACTATCAATTGTAAATTATGTTCAGAAATTATAAGTTTGATTGATATTGTAATGTATAGATGATGGTTATTATATTGGACAGATGCGGTTAATGTGTGCAATGAGTGTGCAGGTGACAGGTATAGGAGAGCATGGGTTTCAGGGCAGCTACGCAATTGTGCACAAGCGGCCCACGGGCTGAGTCCTAACCATGCTAAATGTTTGAGGCCTTAGATTAGATGTATTTAATTGGGCACCATGGGTGAACCCTCAATTTGTAATGTAATTATGTCTTGTAAAATTAATTATGTTTAGGGTGTGTTTTATTAAGTAAACTAGCTTAGGGGTTTAATGATCTTATCTTAAGTTAAGTGTTGGTTTTGGGTAAGTGTGTGTGTATTGGTAGAAGGGATTGGGGACCACATGTGAACCTTGGGTGGACCCCACACCCTCTACCCATGTGCCCAAGCATGCCAAACCCGAAATTGGGTTATTTTGGGTAATTTTTGGGACCTCTTTTGAGTTTGGGGGTTCCCTTAGCATGAAAATGGGCCCTTGGACCCTACCTAATAGGTAGGGGGGCCTATTTCCAAGGTTTGGAGGGAGTTTCCCTCCCATTTAGCCCTCTTTAGTCACCATCCATGTAAGATGGTTGGGTGGTGTGAAAGTGTTAAAAGTTATTCCACTTTGTTTTATTTTAGTTTTTGGTATTTTGGGCAGGGTTCATTTTAAGAGACCTCTTGGAAATCGGAGGTGGAGAATACCTGGCGAATATCCCCGGAACCGGTTTCGCGGGAAGGCAAATTTTTTGGGGGTTGTATGAAAAAATTTCACCTGATTGTCAAGTGGCGCGACAGAAGGCTGCAGACGCGCGACGGGAGATTTTGCTGTCACGCGTCAATAAAATGCAGTGACGCACGTCAATAGACCTTAGTGACGCGCGTCAATAACCTTGTTGATGACGCATGACGCGCGTCACTGAGGGTGTTGTCCGAACAGCAAAATCTCTGTCGCGCGTCTGCAGCCTCTGACCTCTGCTTTCTCATCAAAAATCTCCATGTTTGAGGTCTTTGTCACGTGTCAACTCTGCATTTGTCTCGCGTCAACAACCCATTTCCTGTCGCGCGTCAATACCTCCTCTGTCGCGCGTCACCACTTCCCATGTCGTGCGTCACCACTGCCCATGTCGCGCGTCAATACCTCCTCTGTCGCGCGTCACCACTGCCCATGTCGCGCGTCACCACTACCCATGTCGCGCGTCACCACTGCCCATGTCGCGCGTCAATACCTCCTCTGTCGCGCGTCACCACTGCCCATGTCGCGCGTCACCACTGCCCATGTCGCGCGTCAATACCTCCTCTGTCGCGCGTCACCTCTGCCCATGTCACGCGTCACCACTACCCATGTCGCGCGTCACCACTGCCCATGTCACGCGTCAATACCTCCTCTGTCGTGCGTCACCACTGCCCATGTCGCGCGTCACCACTGCCGTTGTTGCGCGTTAACAATCACAGGCTAACAGTAATCTGAATCTATGGTGCTTAAGGGTATGCGAGTTAAAATTTCACAGTATTGGTAATTTGTTAAGCTACTTGAGGTATACTACCCGGCAAATCAGCTAGGTTTTTATAGGAGATGTTTTCAAATGAAGGCGAAGCCGACCCCCCAGAAAAAATATACTATATATTTTAGGCGAACAGGAAACCGACCCACTCCGAATAATTCACCTTTTCAAATTTTCATAAAATGAAATTTTCGCCATATTACGAATATTCGCCGCTAAAATTATCCCTGATTTTGGGTGAAAAGGGATAAAAGGTGAGTTTACTCTTACTTATTTGGTTTTTGGAATCTTTGACTCTTGAGAGGAGAGGGGGTGACACTTGTCACTTTCTCATTGGTGAGGAAACTTTTGGGTTCCTCTTTTTATTCTTCCTCATGTGGAAGGAATGGGCCTTCTTGGTTCATTTTTTTGGGAGCACTTGGAGAATTTTGGGAGTTTGGAGGGGAGCTTGGACAAAGGGGAAAATCTTAGAGTCTTGGAAAGCATTATAGAGGTAGGGTTCTTAACCTTTTTCTTCTTAGTTTTGTTTATCTTGTAAACTATGTTTGATCAATAAAATAGTGTGTGAAATGATGTGTTGTGAAGTTGTATGGTGAATGTGGTTGTTTGTTTGTTCTTGTTATTTTCTTTGTTTTCTCTCCACCATCATTTGGAATGATGGTTTTTGGAGAATGTAGGGGAAGAGAGAGGGATTTCCCTCTCAAACCTCATGGTTGTTGGTCAAGCCATGAAGGTCCCTTCTCATCCCCTCATATGGTTTGAGGTGGGAGAAAGGTTCACATGGCTTGAACCTTTCCCCATTCTTGGTGAGGAAACCCTCTTGGGTTTGAAAATCCTCCCAAGAAGGATTTCTATAGCATAAAGGAGGAATAAGGAGGATGAATGATTAGGAGGTATAAGGAGTATTGTATATATATGTATTTGTTGGTGCTCCTATGGTTGGACACCTTGATTTGGGCATCCTACTTCCTCTCTTCCCCCTTGTGAGGTTGACCTTGTTCTCCTCTTGGTGTTGTTTTCATTGTATAGTAGGTCTAAATGGTTGAATGGTCTTATGTTTTCTCTTGTTGTGTGTTTAAATCCCCATTATACTTGTGCACATTATGGAAGCTAGTTCCTCTCTCCCATGGGCTAGGGGGAGGCTAGCATGACTTCCAACCATGGAAAGGCATGCGACGATGCCTATTGGTTGGGTGGTAAACAAGCCATGTTCTCTTGGAGTTGGATTCTTGTAGGAGTATTGGAGTTGGAGCTCAAGTTGGAGTTAGTTGAAGCCTCTTGCCATCTTGGTCATCCTCATCTTTTGTGGGCATTACCTTCATGTTGTAAATAAATGTGGCTTGTAAAGTTTCTCATTTTTGTATATAACCATTTTGTACTTATTGTTCTTGAAAACATTGGTCATCACTAAGAAAGTTTCTATTTTATAGTTGCAATAATCTTGTAAGTTTTTCATTTGAATTTATAATGAAACCATGAACTTTTTATTTTCAATGCCTTCATTTGGAAGAAATGTTGTTTAGAAATGAAAAAAAAAAGTATATAGTTATGAAATATACACTTGAAATATTTAGTTGTGCATTACATATAAAATCTAAAAATTTAGTGTGCTTGCATCATTTAAATCATTAGAAAAAAAAATATGGCATTACATGCATGGAGGTATTTGTGTAGCGCACACTAGCAGCATGGTCTTGGATAAAAAGGCTCTTAAGAGTTGGTTATTATTGGCCTACCATGGAAGCAAACTGTTGTAATTTTGTAAGGAAATGTGAGTTGTGTTAAAAATATGTCAACTTGATACATGAGCCAATATAGGCTTTGCAACCTATCACAACACCTTGGCCATTTTCTAGGTGGGGATTGGATCTCATAGTGTTACACCCTTAATCATATATCTTATATTGGATGTATATAGCTGACTTGTGGCTATCATAACTTCTTATCATTATGTATCTATTTCATATATGTTATATTTTCATTAGTGGGTTGGCCTTGGTGTTGGCCATAGCATAGGAATAGTATATATAGGGGTTAGTAGGTAGTAGTTGATGATCATATTCAGCATTTGAATCTTATTTTTTGGTTTGGAGGTTGCCCCCTCGAAGTGGCTAAGCTATTCTACTTGCACATTGAGATCATTTATCTGAAATATTGTGTTAATTGGTGTTATATTACTACTAATAATTAGATTTATACAAGTAATTTCATTACAAGTGGTATCAGAGCTTGAACTTGGCCAGCACTACGTCAAACCCTAATTTTGAAGGTTTTTCCATATCTCAAACTCGGTAGTGAAATTTTCTACAAAAAAAAATTTGGTGTGGTGAAATCAGTCAAGTAAGCTCCCTTACGAATTTTAAGAATGTTTGACTTTGTTTGAAAAATTTATAGCAGTTTTCTTTATTTTTTCATAATTTGGCTACCTAGGGTGCAATTTGTGTAATTTTTCAAAGTTATTTACATTTCCAAAAAGAGGATTAAAAACTAGTTTGAGTTCATTCTTTGAGTTTTATAAAATTTGGTTGAATTCCTATTGAAATCCAAAACCCTAAATTTTGACCTTGATCCTTAAATCTTACCATTTTGGGGCATCATGGCTGGGCCTTTGACAAGAGGTAAAAAGAATCCCATCACTCTGGGTAAAACCCCTGATAAGGATGAGATAATAGTTGAGGAGTTAGATTCAAAAGGGGTATCTATAGAGCCCTCGGGGTTAGGGTTTACTTCAACAGACCATAAGGTCAGTTATCTTGAGTTAGAGTTGAGAAACATTGAGGGTAGAGTGGCCAGCAAAGAAGATGTAGACAAGATTGGAAAATGATTGGAGGATTTCATTCACCAATTTAGTTACAATATCATGGGTCATCATCAGCCACAACTCAATCATTCTCATATTAACTAGGGTGGATCTTCAGGTTAAAGTAATAGACAAACTAGCCAGGGTGGATCTACAAACATGACCAATCCAAATACAAACACTCTGCAAGCATGTAACATGATTCCAAAAGTGGAAATGTGTAAGTTTGATGGAAAGGATCCACTCAATTGGATTAACCAGATGGATAATTTATTTGATCTTCATCAGATTCCATCGGGATAAAAGGTTACCATGGCATCGTTGTATCTTGAACCTGACCAATTCATTTGGTATCGATGGTTATGTGCTCAAAGGAAAAAGAGTGGCCTCAATGTTACATGGACAGTCTTCACCAAAGAGTTGCAATTGCACTATAGTTCTAGTGTGTCAGAGAATTATTTTAGTCAATTAGCAAAGCTAAGACAAATAGGAACAGTCAAAGATTACATCCATCAATTCAAAAACCTTTCCTTACAGGTGGAAAATATTCCTGAAGAGAAACTGAATGACTTATTTCTTGGGGGTCTTACAGAACAAATTAAGACTGAGGTGTGTATGTTTAATCCTCATAAGGTTTCAAACTCTATGATCATGGCACATAGGGTAGAGGAAAAATTTCTTTTCAATAGGAAACAAACTGTCAGTAATATCAAAGATCATAACACCTTTCCACCATCATTCCCTCGACCAGTTAGACTGACACATCAACAAATTAAAGAAAAGAGATCCAAAGGGTTATGTTTTAATTGTGACAAAAAATTTGTACTAGGACATAAGTGTGCTGAAAATAAGTTTTTCTACATTAAGGGTCCTACTGAAGAAGAAGAAAATGAAGAAGATGAAGAGGTAGAGACAAAGGAGGAATTAGGAGATCCCTAGCCAACAATATCATACCATGCAATTTCTGATATTAGCACTCCCCAAACTCTTAAAGTAGTTGGATTCTTTAAAAAATAGAGGGTAACAGTGTTGATTTATTTAGGAAGTACTCACAACTTTATCAATCATCAGTTAGTGTTACGCTTGAACTGATTTGTTTATCCATCTCCAAATGTCAAGTCATGATCGCTGATGGGAAAACTATTAGTTGTTTAGGAAAATGCCATAACATTAATCTCACCATGGGAGATTACTTTCTAACTAGCAATATGTGTGCCATTACCATGGGAGGAGCAGACATTGTGTTAGGAGTTCAATGGCTTACCACCTTGGGAACCATTAAAATGAATTTCCAAGAGTTTTTCATGCAATTTCAGTCATAAGGGAGGACTTTTAAACTAAAAGGACTAAGATAAAAGTCCCCACAGATGGTAAGTTCTCATCAGATGCAAAACTTTCTTAAAAAATGTGCAAAGGGGTTTGTGGCACAACTATTTTCATTAGAAGCACATCATTCCAATACATGTATACCCACAGATATCCAAGCAGTTATAGATGAGCACTCAGTGGTGTTTGGAGAAATTCCCAAGGGTTTTCCTCCAAAAAGAGAGCATGACCATGCCATCAAACTAGTACCAAGTAGTCAATCACCCAACATCAGACCTTATAATTACCCCTGTATGCAAAAGAGTGACATTGAGAAGATAGTTCAAGAGATGTTAGAAGCATGACTTATTCGTCATAGTCAGAGTGCTTACTCTTCTCCTGTAGTGATGGTATGGAAAAAAGATGACAATTGATGCATGTGTCCAAATTACAGGGAACTCAATAAGTACACAGTTGAAGATAATTTTCCTATTCATGTAATTGATGATTTGCTAGATGAGTTACATGGTGTTGTTTACTTTACAAAACTTGATCTTCATTCTGGATATCATCATATTAGAATCAAGAATGAAGATATTCATAAAACAGCCTTCAGGACACATGAAGGACACTATGAGTTCTTGGTAATTCCTTTTGGAATAACAAATGCACCCTCTACATTTCAAAGCTTGATGAATTCTATGTTTAAACCATTTCTTCAAAAGTTTGTTTTAGTGTTCTTTGATGATATATTAATCTATAGTAAAACATGAGATGAACACCTACATCATGTAAATAAGGTGTTGGAAACTCTTGAACAACATCAACTTTATGCAAAGCCTTCTGAGTGTTCTTTTGGTGTCAAGGAGGTTGAATATCTGGGTCATATTTTCTCTTATGAAGGTGTTAAATTGGATCCTAACAAGATAAAATCCATGCTCGAATGGAAGGTTCCCAAAACCATAAAAAATCTCCGAGGATTTTTGGGGCTTACAGGTTATTATCATAAATTTGTAAGGAATTATGGCAGCATCATAGCATCACTCACAACTTTATTGAATAAGTACTCTTTCCATTAGAACGAGCAAGCTACTACGACATTTGACAAGTTGAAGGAGGCCATGTTCACCACTCCAGTTCTAGCCACCCCAGATTTTTTCCAAAACATTCATTGTTGGATATGATGCTTCAAGGTATGGTATGGGGGCAGTAATCATGCAAGAATGTTGACCCATTTCCTTCGAGGTAAGAATATATCTAAACCAGTTTATGAGAAAGAAATGTTAGCAATACTTCATATAGTGAAGCAATGGAGACCATATCTAATGGGAAGACATTTCAAAGTAAATACAGATCATGATAGTTTGAAATACTTCTTAGAGAAACATTTATCATCAGAAGAACAACATAAATGGATCTCAAAAATGTTGGGGTATGATTTTGAGATAATATCCAAGAAAGGGAAAGATAATGTAGTTGTTGATGCTTTATCTCGGAAGGATGAATCTGATGAGGCATTGATGTGTGCCATATCTATATTATAGGAGGATTCAATAGAGGATGCAAGGTCTGAATGGAAAAATGACCCTGGTACACAAAATCTCATTCAGAATCTCCAACAACATCCAAGCATGTCATAAAAATTTGTATGGAAAGGAGATGCTTTATGGTATAAAGATAGATTATATCTATGTAAGAATTCAATCCTTAAAAATATGGTTCTATCTGAGCTCCATGCTTCTCTAGTAAGGGGGCATTCTAGATTTTTGAATAATTATCATCGAATCAAGCATGGTTTTTTGTGGGAAGGGATAAAAGGGGATGTCCATAATTTTGTGGCAGAATGCATGGTTCGTTAGCAAAATAAGGGTGAAACAATTAAGTCCCTAGGTCTTTTACAACCTCTATCTATTCCTAGCCAATGATGGGAAGAGGTGTCTATGGACTTCATCACATGATTTCCTAAATCAAAAGGTAAAAATGTAATCATGGTGGTGGTTGACAGACTCACCAAATATGCCCATTTTTGTGCTTTATCACATCCATTTGTTGTAAGTACAGTAGGCACAACCTTTGGGGATACAATTCAGAAGCTACATAGGACACCAAAGATTATAGTAAGTGATTAAGACCCTATCTTTACTATTAATTTTTGGCCTAACTTGTTCTCATGCCTAGGCACACAACTAGTTCGTAGTTCATCTTATCATCCTCATTCTGATGGGAAAACAGAGGTGGTAAACAATTTCTTGGAGGGATATCTTTGTTGTTTTACATCAGATAAGCAAGCGAGATGGGTCTAATGGTTACCACTGGCAGAATGGTGGTATAACACCTCCTTTCATATTTCATTTAAAATGTCTCCTTTCTTGGCATTATATGGGTACCATCCACCATCTATCACTTCATCTTTGAGATTCTATCCAAGGGTTCGAGTAGTTTAAGAACATATTCAACACCAACAAAAGGTGATTTCTAGTCTCAGGGAGAATTTGGCCATGACACAAAATCGCATGAAGCAGCAGGAAGACCAACATCACAGTGAAAGACATTTTGAAGTCGGTGATTGGGTTTTTGTGTGTTTACAACCATATAAGTAAATGTCCTTAAAATAACAGAAAAAGGATAACAAGACTTCACCTAAGTATTATGGCTCTTATTAAGTGTTATAGAAGATTCGCAATGTAGTATACAAACTGGAACTTCCTCTGACTACTCAAATTTATCCAGTCTTCCATGTATCTTACCTAAAGAAGGTAATTAGACACACAGTGTTACCCGAGCTTGATGAAGAGGGCAGAATCATCCTGGAACTAGAAGGCATCCTTTAGACATGCACTAAGTGATTGAGGACAAGGGTCATCACTATGTATTTGATCAAGTGGAAAAATCTAGACAATGAAGATGCAACTTGGCAAGATGCAAACTTCCTGCAGCAGCATCCAGATCTTCTCAACATTGGGGACAATGTTGCTTCTAAGGGGAGGGGCATGCTACGCCCTAATCATATATCTTATATTGGATGTATATATATGACTTGTGGCTATCATAACTTCTTATCATTATGTATATCTTTCATATATGTTATATTTTCATTAGTGGGTCATCCTTGGTGTTGGCCATAGCATAGGAATAGTATATATATTGGTTAGTAGGTAGTAGTTGATGATCATATTCAGCATTTGAGTCTTATTGTTTGGTTTGGAGGTTTCCCCCTCAAAGTGGATAAGCTATTCTACTTACACATTGAGATCATTTATCTGAAATATTGTGTTCATTAGTGTTATATTGCTACTAATAATCAGATTTATACAAGTAATTCCATTACACATAGGGAAGCTCCATCCTACCTCATCAGACGGTCATACCCACATTATTACCACTACTGAGTACTTTACTAAATAGGTAGAGGATGTAACTCTCACTTATGTTACGGGTGCACAAAAATTTCCAAATTCATCATGAATCATCTCATTTTTAGTTACGGTATCCCCTCCGCCATTGTCACTAATAATGGCAAGTCATTCAAAAATAAAATAGTTAAGACATTATTCCAACGCTTCCATATTCAACTCAAGTGGTCCAACCCCTATTACCCTCAAGGTAATGGACAATCTGATGCCACCAATAAAACTCTTGTATGGATCATGGAGAAAATGGTAAGTAAGACTCGCCATAATTGGCACTTACATATACATCCTACCCTCTGGGCCTATAAAACCTCCATCCACACTCGTACTAGTGTGAACCCATATTCATTAGTCTATGGAACTGAAGCCATCATACCCTTGAAAGTGAAGCTTCCCTCCTTAATAATATCACTCTGGGACTATCTTGATAAGGATGAAGACTATAGAGTGGCTCGGCTAGCAGAGTTAGAGTTGTTGGATGAAAAGTGTATGAGAGCAATTAATCACCTCAAGATGTACCCGAACTGAGTATCAA
This sequence comes from Taxus wallichiana var. yunnanensis, assembly GCA_018340775.1. Taxonomy (NCBI): domain Eukaryota; kingdom Viridiplantae; phylum Streptophyta; class Pinopsida; order Cupressales; family Taxaceae; genus Taxus; species Taxus wallichiana. Next base: position 490,469,796 of record CM031242.1, read on the forward strand.
GAGGATATAAAAAGAAGATCATTTATAGTGAATTTTATATATGTGATATTGTTCTAAAATAAAACTATCAAGGACAGAGAAAAGAAAGGTAAATTTGAGGCTAATTGGTTAGGGCCATATGTTATCGTGGCTAAGTACAGTTCAGGGGCATAAAAGCTTACTCACTCAGATGGTGAGAAATTATAGGAATCGATGAATGCAATGCATCTCAAGCACTTTTGTGCCAAAATAATAGGTTCCTTGGAAAAAAAGAAAAAACAAGTAAAAAATTAAAAAATCAAGAAAACAATAAAGGAAATAAAATAGTTCATCCAAATGTGAAAACCACGCAATGGTGGCACATTGGATAGGTCCTTGAGTGAAAACCAATTTTCTAGCACTTAAGGAGGGTTCATTGTTCACAAGTTACTCTTACATTTGGAAAAATAACTATCACTTCTATATAGGACTAATCTCCCTTGTCAGTTCTAGGAACCTTCCCGAATTTGCCTTTCTGAGCCGTGATCTAGCTTTTTTATATATATATATATATATATATATATATATATATATATATATATATATATATATATATATATATATATATATACGTAAGGAGTTTCCTTTGTGTATTCCCATCTCACGTTGGGGAACCTTCACGTTTTACATTCTTGAAAATATACATGTGACATCCTGCCTTTTGTATATTCTCACATTATGCTAGGGGCATCCACGCTTCTTTGTCATTATACATCGCTTTCATAACAGACCTTATAAAACACAAAAACATTAAGAACAGATATACAAAAACTCTAAACATTTGAAATACCTCATTTTAGGGACGACACTACATCTATCAAAATAACATTGTCCTTAGATAACCCTGAAAATAATGTGCACAATAGCCTTGAAAAGTTATCTTTTGCAAAAAAACAAAGACAATGGAAAATATATCAATATTGTCCCGCAAAAATAGAGTAGTGGTTAAATTACTTCTAGTTTTCAGTTTACAGAGTTTTGATTGCTTTAGCCTTTCATGTTGTATGATCTAAGTTGAAGACATTTGTTTAACTTAGGTTTAAATCCATTTTAAATTTGTTGTGTTAGATTGAATTCATTTTTATCTTTCATACTTATACAAATTGGTGTTGTCATCATTACTTTTGTGAATTTATTAAAATTTCATTTACTTGCTTTGATTGAGTATTGATTTGATATGTTATTAAGCATGTTTGGATCCATTCCTCTACATATGGTTGTGATGTTTGTTTATTCAATTTTGTTGTTTTTCTGTGTATATTTGTTTAGATTTGTTAACTTTTGCTTGTATGTTTGTTATGCACATTTGTTTGTTATCACATCTATCATTCATAACATATAACATCATCTACTACATCATATATATATATATATATATATATATATATATATATATATATATATATATATATATATATATATATATATAAATGCTAAGTTTTACATCATACATGTATACTAAGTTAGTCATCACATATCGTATCATCGATAGGGGCAAGAGGGGTTGCGCATGATCACAAATTTATCCCCTCCCACATCAATATCATCTATATCATCCCGTATGCTACACATCTACCAAACTATCTCATGAACAAATTAAATGATATTATCTAATGATATATCATCAATACTAAAACATATGGTACATCATTAATATCTATCAGGATACATACATGAGAAATGAAATCATACAACATCATGATATACTCATCAAACTGCTATATAAATGAATCATCATCATAAAATTATATGAAAAAATGACAATATACATCACAAAATGTCCATATATACAGGCATAAATGTCTGTCTCAAAATAAAATGTACATCATTGATATAAATCTGCCATCAAAAGGCCATGAATCAAAACTAAGCCTTAATCATGAGGCATGATCAAAATTGATACATCAATCAAGATAAGCCTTCATAATAGGAATGCAACCATACATATATCAGTATAAAAATAGAGAGTCAACAACCATGAATCTCACCATCTCCTGGGATGCCTGATCTGTGGCCTAGAGGATGACATGGAAACTGGTGTGATGGGTCAGCTCCTAGTGTACCACCCTGTCGTCCAAGTGGCTAATGAACTGATCTAATCGACCGTCCAAATCTCTGTTACCTAGAGCCTGTCCTTCTCACATCTAATTGGTCAAAGGGTGTCACACATTTCCCTATTGGAAGTGCTCTATAGTAAGCAACCTTGTAATATGAGGCCTCACCACTAGCTCTCATGATATCCTTAATCATCTATGTGTCCCCAAGAGCTCTAGTTTCCTGTAAAACAACATCTCACTCCTATGTCACTCTGTAAATATCATCATGGGTTTGTCTCAAGGTAGAAGCCTACTGATATTTGTACATTGTGATGGTCTGGACCTGGACTTGAGCCTGATCTCTCTGAATGGTAATACTTTATACCTGATCCTAGGCTTGGTCCCGTTGTACAATAACACCTTTTGCATATGTTTGTACATGATGAAAAAGGATCAATATTTGAACACCCTGCGCAGATAGCTTCTGTATCTGATGGTACCTTAATCCCCCATCCCTACCATAAGTGGCTTGACATCTCACTTAATATCTCTCCACTGTCACAATCTGTAGCTGTGCCCTGGCCTGGTCTCACTCATTTGCTACTTGTAACTAAATGGCTACAGCCTGGTGTAGCTACTGTTGAAGGTAAACTAGCTATCCATCGTCACCACTGCATGTACCTAATGTAGGGGAACATGTAGTCCCTACTAGAATACCCACTGGAGGCAACTGTATATGAAGAGCGTGGGGCACCTGTCTCTGCCTAGTCCTAGGCCCTTGTCTGTGTGGATTTTGTAGTGGAGGAGTCTATCCCCCACCCCCATCATGAGGCTAGTTGTCGAAGGGATCATCATCCTCATCATCATCATCTCCATCATCCCCACCACCATCATCACCATTGCTCGGAGGACCCACTAAAGGTACTCTCACTCCTGCACCAATGTTGCTCTAGGAATCGTCAATTGCTGAGGTAAAACTATTTGATACCATTGAGCATACTTTATTATGCAACTCGGATCTCTGACTTGCCATAAAGGTACCCACTAGATTTCCACCATCTGTAAATAGTTGGCCTTGGCCCTATCTCGGGTGATCTATGGCCCCATGTCAACATACTCTTAAGTCCTGTGAGAATACCACATATTTAGCCCTGAAACACCTTGTATAATGCCAACCTGTCTCTGGCACCAAGAAACTCTATTGAACTCCCGAATATAATTGCAGCTTCCAAACATGAAGTGCTCCACAACCACTATACTCAACTCAAAGCCATCCTCAAACCACTAGAAATGTCTATATGGCCTCCATACTATCGCAACATGTTGTAAGTCATCTAACTCTCGGCGGTAGTGGTATGTACCTCCCATGTTTGGCTGCACATCGTCACCGATCAGAACCCAACCCATATTAGAATGCTCCTCTGAAGCTTGAGATCTCAAGACACATATAGGGAAACCAATAGAAATATGATCCCACGCCTAAATATACAATAATCTATTAGGTCCTACCATCTTTTGATGATAGTATGTAATCAAGTGCAGGTCCCAGTATAAGTGTGCCAGTGTACACTGGCCCCAACAATATATCACACCATCAATCAAACAACATACAACTCTAATAAGTTCGAGTGGAAATGAAGCTCCATTCTTGTCAGGGAGTAAAAATACACTGAAAAAATCCATCAGGTATACTACAACTTGATCAAACTTGAGATCTGCTATACACCGCAATAATCTCATTGTCATCCCATGGTGTGGTATATCAGGAGCACCAAAAAAATATAGAATACACTTATCAATATCATCATATTAGCTCATGTAATGAATCAACTCACCCCAAATAGGGACTCACATAGTACACCATATGTCCTCTAGGGTAATGGTAATCTTTCCTATAGGGAGTCGGAAGAACTGAATCTTGTTGTGTCACCGCTTGGCTAGGACTTCCAGAAGGCCATGGTCTAATGTGATCTGTGGCATATCGGCCACATAGGCTAACCTAGTAATGGATAGAAGGATATCCAATATCCTCTGATCCTCCTCATCAAACTATTCCTCTATCATAGCCAGTCGACCATATCTCTCTTTGGTATGAAGCACGGGCAGTAGTCTCTACGTAGCACAAACAATACACTTGTTAGGGCTACATTTCTATCTACTTTTATTTACATTTCTATATCTTTTCTTATTTTATTCTTCTAAAACATACTAATTTGCATTTTCTTCTACGACATACTAGTCTGTATTCATCTACACTTAACTTATTTTCTTACAAAAAAATAGTTACATGTTTTCACTAGGCACATGCATGTCTCCTTCGACTCTTGAATGCATGTTTCAATGCATACGCACCCAATGCATATACACCCCATTTTTAATGCATACATTTTCTGCTCGACGTGTATGCTCCCAACATCCTACGCCAAATCCCTTTAGCTACATAGGATACATATGTGTCTAGTATGATGCCTACACCTCCCAGTCGACGTGTGCGCGCGTTTGTGTTTGTACTCTCTTGATGCATATGCATCCATTTTGACAGATATGCATGCACGTACCCGTATTTTGATAGGTACACCCATGCATGCCCATATTTTTTATGCATGCACATATGAACATAGAAATTTCTTTCCCTAAACTAGCTAAAAAATGCTAAAAATGTAATTAAATGCAAAAGATTGACAAGCAAAGATAGAGTACTCACAAAGGATCCCTCCACTACATCTCGAACATACTCCCAGATGTGGTCTTCTCGTCTCCTCCTTGGAAGCCTCGCCATCTCACTCAAATACTCTCGCACTCACTCACAATAAAAATTTACAAGTGCCCTGCTATAAATGAACTGGTCGTGATTGATTTACCACCCGAGGTGGGTATATTAGGTTGTTGTGATGCCCCCGAGGCATGTTTTCTCCACCGTGATCACTCAGACACTTCTTCTGCTCCCCGAAATAAATTTTTTATTTAAAATGATTACTTTTATTCATTTTTCGCTAGGCTGGGGTAGTATTGGCCACCTAGCACTCATTTCTTCACCCTAGGGAATTTACAAATTTTCCAGGCGTTATTTTTCACTATCTTGTTCTATTTTTATCTATCGCCATGATTATTTTTAAATAGTTATTTTTGGCTTCTTCTTCTTCTCGTCAGGGAATTTTACTACTATCTGACACCCATTTTTATTCACTCTAGAGCATTTTCACGTGCTCCTAGGAGATCTTCCATTTCTCGAATTCTTCTGACCTATCAAAAAATGTAAAAATTATAAAATCGTTCAAAAAGCCAAAAACATTGAATTTTTTTGAAAATTAACAAAAATTGGTAAACAACTTGTTTGCGGTTGAAATCTGTGTCTCTCACATGGTATTCATCTCATATCTTGCTGACATTTCTACTTGTTTTGAAACAACAACTCGCGGATCACCCAACTCTACAACCATTTACAAAAGCTACGCTGCTTACTTTGTCTATAGTCTGGGGCACACTGAGTTTCCTGGTACTGTGTCATTGTGTACACTGTTATTTCATTGGACCCAAGTGTCCTCCATCTTTCCCTCACATATACAAATTTCTTGGGACGTCATTTCTACCCTCGTCGCTTATCACTAACATTTGGGACTCCGGATTGTTAACAAAATAATTATGCAACTATTTTGAACATTGCTTGTTTGAGTGTGTGTGATTGTACATATTTCCTTGTTATATAAGTTTGATTTCTTCTCGTATTGCATTGCATTTGTGTATGTTGCATGGGGTTTTCCATTTTTTTAGAAAATAACAATTCTTTGTATTTTGGCTTTTCATGTAATTTTACGCTACTGTCATGTGATCATATTTTAATAAGGTGTTATCTACGAATCATAACACCCTTCTGGTTTGCACAAGTGTGTGTTCTTAATCTCACGATGTGACTAGATAATATGGGTACTATCTCAAATTTGTGGGACTTGCTACTTGAGATAGACCTCTAGAGAAAGTTGGTCCTTACTCCTAAACTACCTACCACGATCTAACTTTCTAAGGGACCAAGGAGAGAGAGTGCATGAAAAAAGAGCCTACACTAAAGTGATGATACACCAGAAAAGGAGAGTGTGAGGATAATCTTCCAATGTGTGAAAAGTAGAAGCGAAGTGCATACTAGAAGGGGTGATAACAGTTCTCCACAATTTAACAAATGCATTCACAACATTTCAAAAATACAAAATGATAATGAATCCTTGCAAGAGCATGAATAGACACAATATATAGGTAATGAGATTGAAAGGGAAAAAAATGCAAACAAACACAACAGGGGAAGAGATATCCACAAACTTGTATCTATTTCTTTCATTGATATGCACAACTCAATCTATTACAGAATAAGGGGCCTAGATCACCATGCAAGGAGTCCACTACAAGGGCCTGCAACACACTGGCTTCACAAAACAAATTTTATAGATTTTTTCTACTCAAAACTATCCCCCCTTTTCAATGAGCCCAACACTCCCATTTATAGAATTCTGAGAGGGGAGAGAGAGAGAAATGAAAATCCCGAAATCTATTTCCTCACCACTTGCAAGATGTCATAAATGGATTGAAATGATGGTATGTTACTCAAAAACGGCCCCCATACTATCCCATAACTTGCAGTAGTGATAAATTTCTACCCATGCTTCATTGAATGCATCTCAACTACCACTAAAATCATTGTTCTGAACTGGGCACATTTTCTAAAAAATCACCATCAATTCCTCATCAAATTCTGGATTTCTTGATTTTTGTGCATTGTGATTGGAACCATGATTCCAATGGTAAAAATTTTATGCATTTTTCATTGATAAATGCAAAATATATGGCATTCTGAGTATAGGCAGTTGTTTTGGGTTTACCAAGGATTTTTGTCATTTGACAGAACTAGTCATTTAATTTATCAGAGTTGGATATGTTTCATTTATTTTCATATACCTAACCTTATTAAAAATAATAAACCCAATTTTTTGGCATAGAGGACGTCATGCCTATTTTGACAAGTCAAATTTTGTGAAAAAAGGAGCTATGGGTCAAAAGTTATGACTGTTTGAAGTTCGAAGGTAGGGCATCAACTTTTCCTTTGTATTGCGGTTATTGCGGGTTTTCAAGGAACTCATGTCCCATGTATACTCAGATGGTACGGGCCTCCTTTCTTCACATCACTCGATTCAGGATTTCCTGTCCCAACTATCCCATCGTTAACTAGGTCATCGGGGCCATTGACCTCCGCTTTTTTCGCATCCCACTTTATTTGGCTCTTTGTGCAGTGATTTCACCTTTTCGCGTCCCGATGTCTCGACTGTCTCGGACTGATTTCTCCACTCCATCTGCAATGAACTGTTTTATTTGCAAATCAGGTTTTTTGCCTTTTCGGGTTCCAACTATCCCTGTTGAACTTGTTCAAACTAGGACAAAAACTTCTGCATTTTCCGCAATACACTTCCTACTTTGAAAATCAGACCCGAACTTAGTATGGCGAACCTTGGTACGATCTGCACATGTACCATCCACAACCTCTAGACCCGCAATGCATTAAAACGAGCCCTTGATTTCATTTTTTTAAATTTTTTCAACTTTTACTAATTCCTTGGATTGTTTCTTGGACAAGGAAGTTAGAGGAAAGCAAAGAGGTACCTAAAAATCCAAAATTTAGCCCTTAACTATTTCTGCTTACTCCAGCCTGAAGGAATTTGAAATTACCCTAGGGGTGAATTTTGGATAACATAAGGAACGATGATGAAGATTACTAGCAATATGATGAATAGAATTGTTTATATAGCACTAGTTTACAGATAGCTCAAAATCCCTTTTCTTATTGTTTATCTTCTAACTCCCCTTTCTTCTTTCTTCTATTTTCTTTTCAATCATCAATCAAGTTCCTCCATCACCCCATCGACACTTGAGGGGGCATCCTTCGTCCTACTAATTTTTCTTGTACCCCTTCAAAAAAATTAGTTGCTTTTATTTTTCTACTTTCTTTGAAGTGACGTCACACATGTCACCTCAAAGAGGGGTAAATGTAGACACCTATAATTTGGTCTACATGATCTTATTACTAATATCATAATAACCTTGTTTCCCTTTAATTAACCTTGTTTATGTTAATTAACCCTCCTATTGACTTTCTAAAACAAATATCTTACTTTTGTAAAAAGCCACTTACTTTCCAAATCCAGTTCACACCTCCCAACATGCTTTTCTAAAATTCAAATTTTTAACCCTTTTTAGTCCCACATGCATCCAAAAAATTCTTTTCTCAAATCCAAAAACTATAGATAGAGGGATACCCCTCCCACATTTTCCTAAGAACTCTCTCTCTCTCTCTTTCACATTGCTTATTCAAGCCATTTTAGGTCTTGTTAGAGTTATCTTCATAGTTTATTTGAGCTATTTACTTATTGTTTGTTGATCTATTTCAAAAGCTTTAGGTAAACGGAAGAAGCCATTAATTGTGAGCTTCCAATCTTAAGCTCTTTTACAATCAACGATCACAAAACTGATTACTAGAGCTTTAATATGTTCATTTATTGATAACTTTCATGGAGTAGAGAACTAATATAGTCATGTTTAGAGGGTGATTGTTTGTTTAAAGCTTTATATATGCATGCAAATAGGTAGTTATTGCTTATCTCTAATCCAATGGTCATTGAGTTGTTTTTTATAGCTTTTGGGGTTTCTTTATAAGTTCTTACCTCATTTTCATAGATTTTACAAACTTTTAATTGCACATAGGTACTTCACTGGGATCACATATTGAAAAAGCTCAGGACTATTTTTGTACACTCAACTCTTTTCGAGGATCATGAGCTACAAAAAAAATTCTGCACCTTTACTCAAGCTTGAGAAACCTGAGATTTCAGCTATCAGACATGACCGACCTGACACACACTCTGATGTTCCTTTACATGAACCCGTTGTGAATTTTACATTGAATCATATGCAGACATCATTTTCAATTTGGGGTGGATTTATTATCACTCGTTGTGGTGACATAGGCATTCGTTGAGAGGTCTCTACAAGTGTGGCTCCTCCACCATTCATCTTCTTGCTCCACTTTCTTCTTCTCCTACATTATAACACTTCTTATTTTGAGTTATTTTCTTTAACAGATGTAGAGTGTATCTCCTTTTTTGAGAGATTTTTTATATGTATTTTTAACTCTTTTTTAGGAATGTTGGTAGCCTCATTTGTTATGGAGTTATTTTGGTGAATCCCAGTGTCATCTTGTCAGTGTTTGAGTTGTGGTGTGGCCACTCATATAAATTGTGTAGCATCACTTCACCCATTTAGCAATATGGGATGGTGTGGTGTTGATCATGCTTCTTTGGGTCTTATGTCCTTACCTTGTTTCCTTGGATATTGTTGGATCATGGTACTCCTATTAATTTGGATCTTCGGTCATTACCTTGTTGCCTTGGTTATTGTTCTTGGATCGTGGCACACCTATTTGTAGCAGTTGAGCAAATTTTATTTGGTGTTTTTTGAATTTTGGACATCACTCCATTAGAAGTATCCTTTTGTGGAGCTATTATGGTACATCCAAGTATAAATTATTTTTTAGTTTTTTTTATCAAGCTGTAGATTTAGAACACAGTGCAAACCAAAATTATTCTTCAGCAAAGTACGAGTTTTTTGAGCCGAGCTTCTTGGGATGCCTTGTAGAGGTTTTTTTTCTCTCTCTACTTTGTTGTTACTAGTTTTTGGGTACCTTATAATGATTTTTTCATCCATGGTAACTTATTTTTCCTAGTTATTATGCGTTGGTACCTCATCAGGCTTTGTTGCTAGGACCCACCTTATTTTCTATCCACCTAAGTTATGCTTATGATGGGGTGTTAGTGTAAGTTAATATTTATCCTTTTATTTTATTATTAGGATACTTATTGTACTTGGGTTATCACCACACTTGTTGAGATAACTTGCTCATATGTATTAATTGTGTGGAGTTATCTTGCTAGTCTTCTAGAGTTATCTTAACTGCTAGTATCCATTAGGGAGAGTTCTCACCACTGATCCTGGTGGTGGTTGCAATTCCATCCTCCTATATGTGCATTCGATTATTGAGCTAATTTAAAAGAGAATATAATTCATCAAAGGTATGAGCAGATTCGCACAGAGCAAACACATAAAAGAATAATTTTCATTGTATTTCACACAATACAATAGCCTTATATATAGGCTTTATTTTCCTTAGAATATAGCAAACTAATTAACTATCAAATCTTTCTACACCTATTTACGTGAGTTTGGTCAACAACAAAAACAACTCACTTACAAATTATAATGAAGCACTAATAATTTCCCAACATTCCCCCCTTAATACGAACATGGGGAAAACATGCCTTGTACTACAACGTGTTGCTTCGGAGTGCACTCATGATTTGGATGATTTCTTTGACAATACCAATAACCTCTGGATCACTTTTCCAGTGGATTACTAATAACCACAATATTATGATGTTGTAGTTGTATCATTGACTCTCATCACATTCTTCCTTTAGGAGATTACATAGGAAACAACTCGCTTATCACAACAATAGAACATATACTGGAAAGAATTCACATTACCACCTCTAAGAATCACAATGTTCTTAGTTGTAACCACTGTTATCGATCATTGCCACTCGATCTCGAACATCAAAGGAAATTGCCAATGCCACTAGAAGTTTCCATTGACTTTTAGTTATTTTAGGATTAAAATGAAAATGGAACATTGGTTTCTTGTCCCCCCACAATGTGAAATTTCCACACATGAACACTGAGAAGCAAATTATATTGAAGACATACAACTGACTAGATCTTGTTACACATGGTCATCATTGCAAGTGAACGTTTTGATAAGTGGACCATCTTTCAACAAAGTACGATAGTCAGATAATCACGTCAATCAGAGGATCAATGGTTGCTAGGACGTCGGATTCCACCGAAAAATACGTCCATAAGGAATTTTATTTTTATTTTCACAATTTTTTAACAATGACTCACAACATTTTGACAATGATGACATGACGCCACAATTTATTAACTATATAATCTATAAAAAAAACTTAAATATTTTCTTTATTCGACACTCCCTTTACAATACAAAATGGTCCCTCAATAATCTTGACTTCCTAACTATTATAGAAATATTTCCGCTACAAATATTTATACACCAAGACTTTAACTAAATCGTGAATACCACACGAGACAAATCTAAACATTTAAATTTCCCCTGCATAATATCTAGCAATATCACCTTTGGTGATATGAACAGGCCGATAGGCCTGTTTATTAATAAACATTAATTCTAAGAAAAAATCTATATTAAAAATAATAAATAAAATAATGATTAAATTAATAAAAGATAAACAATTGAGAATTTAAATTTAGAATTAAAATTATTACATAATAAATATTAACAATTTAATTTAAAAAGTTAATTAATAAAAATTAGAAATTAAAATAATAAAAATAAATAAATTAATAAATGTTAAAAATTAAATTAATAAATATTTTTAAAAAATTTAATAAATATTAATTTAAAATTATTGTCTTTAAATTAATAAATATTAATAAAAAATTATTGTCTTTAATGAAAATTAAATATTAAAAATATTAGAAAAATTTTAAAAATCAATTAAATCATTAAAAATTTAAAAAATTAAAAATTTAAATTAAAAAATAAAAAAAATTAAAATCAATAAGAAAATTAATTAAAAACTAAAAATGAATAAAAATTATAAAAATTAAATTTACATATTAAATTTGTAAATTTAAGTTAATAGAACTTCAAAATTAATTAAAAATTATGTAAAATATTGAAATTAATAAAAAAAGAAAAAATTTAAATTAATAAAAAGTTTAAATTAAAAAATAATAGAATATTACAGATTACTAAAAATTAAAAAATTCACATGACTAAAAAATAAATAAAAATTTAAAATTATTTAAAGGTAAATATTAATAAAATTATAAAATTATAAAATTAAATTAAAACTAAAAATTAAAAATTATCATATTATCATCATTAGTGTCATGGTTATCATCATGTTTTTTCAATTTTCATCATAATCAAATATCATTTTCATCGTCATTGTCAATCGGTTTATAATATGCTTTAATTGTCATCGTTACTCACATCGATCAACTATTATTTAAGGTTAGTGTTTATGGTTTAAATTTAAGTATGCACTATTAACATTTATGAAATGTGTTCGGGGTCATGGGATCCATGGTCCATGATTTAATGTTCAAATTTGAAAGTATGATAACATTAATATTTTAAAATTAGTATTGCTATTATTCATTTTAATATTCTTAGTACAAATATTTATATTATGAATATTAATATCACGAATAACAGTATTAATATTAATGTTATTACTAATATTAATATTATTATAAAAACTTTATATATAAAATAAAATTTGTTATGAATGTTATTATCATCACCACCATTGTTGATCATTGTCATCGTTATTATCATCACTACCATTGTTGATCATTGTCACCATCATTATCATCACCATCACCGTTGATCATTATCTTCGTCAATATCATCACCACCATCGTCAATCATTTTTTCGTCATTATCATCACCACCATCGTTGATCATTGTCATTATCATTATCACCATCACCACCGTAGATCATTTTCTTCGTCATTAATGTCTTCATAATCACCAATCATTATCATTGTTATCATCATCATCATTTTCATCAGCTTCTCAATCAAATTGTTATCATCAGCATCATCATTATCATCACCATCTAATTTTTTATCTTTATTTTCCTTATGATCATCATCATTATCATCACCATCGCCATTGATCATTGTCTTCGTCAATATCATCACCACCATCGTCAATCATTTTTTCATTATTATCATCACCACCATCGTTGATCATTGTCATTATCATTATCACCACCACCACCGTTGATCATTTTCATCATCATTATTGTCTTCATAATCACCAATCGTTATCATTGCTATCATCATTTTCATCATATTCTCAATCAAATTGTTATCATCAACATCATCATTATCATCACCATCTAATTTTTTAACATTATTTTCATTATGATCATCATCATCATCATTGTCATCATAATTACTGTCATCATCTTTATCATCACCGCCATCGTCAATCATTTTCATCGTCATGATCATCACCACTATTGTTGATAATTGTTTTCATCATCATTGTCATCACCATCATCGATCATTGTCATTGCCATTATCGACACCACCATCGTCGATCAATGTCATCGTCTTTATCATCACCACCATCGTTGATCATTTTCATTATCATTATTGTCTTTGTAATCATAAAACATCGTTATTTTCATCATCATCAACTTCATAAAATCATCATCATCATTCTCATACCCATTAAGTTTTTTCCCATTATTTTTCGTCATCGTCATCATCATTGTTGTCTTCATAATCATCATGATCATCATTATCATCACCACCATCAACGATCACTGTCATCATCATTATCATCACCACCATCATTTATCATTTTCATCGTCATGATCATCACCACCATCTTTGATCATTGTCGTTCTCATCATCATCACCACCATCGTCGATCATTGTCGTTCTCATCATCACCACCACCATTGTCGATCATTGTCATTTTCATTATCATCACCACCATCGTCGTTCATTGTCATCATTATCATCATCATCATCATCACCACCATTGTCTCATCATCATCATCACCACCATCATCTATCATTTCCACTTTCATCATCATCATCACCACCATCGTCGATCAATGTCATCATCAGTGTCATTTTCATCATCATCACCACCATCATCGATTATTGTCAACAATCATTGTTGTCTTCATTGTTGATCATGGTTGTTATCACCACCATCCCAATCATTTGCTTCCCATCGTTGATCATTGTCGTTATCATTTTTTTCCCCATCCCCATCATTGTCATCCACATCGTTGATAATTTTCGTTATCACAACCATCATTGTTCATTGTCATCGTCATTAACATCACCACCATCGATGATCATCGTTGTCATCATTGTCATCACCACCATCGCTGATCATTATCATCATCATTGTGGTCTTTACTTTTTAAATTGTAATAAATTTTAATTTTTTAAATTTCATAAATTATTATCATATTCTAGTTCGCACCACCAATGCATTCAAAGTCTTACTATTTAAATATACAAAGTCGCGCATGTCAAATTATTAAAAAATAACCTGGTTAACTTATGAAAGGTCAACAATATTATTGAAACATAGTTTCAAGTTCTCTAATTTCACATGTGTTTATTTTCCTTCCATACAAAATCTCGTCACATATGATCTCACAACTAATAACGATGCACTTATGAGTTTGTGAGACACCATGAAATGTAAAAGTCCTCATATTGCATCAAATAAATTAAATTTATACAAACGTTAACTATAGATATGTAGAAATAAATACGAAATTACAAAATCAAAATTTATATCACACGTAATTAACAAACCTCAGCGTATTTTCAATGATTCACGTTTAGAAAAATTGATCACCATATATTCGCTGAACAAAATTATAGAAAACACACAACTATCAACATATCAGAAAAGACACATATTTAAGTATTCAAGGACGAGTGATCAATGTTTTTCATGATGATGTTTGTTCACATTTCAGCAGAACGAGCTTCCTCCTTCTTCCTAATAGAAATGTATGCACCTTCCTTCATCTTAGAATAACACTCATAAGAAAAAGGAGGACATTTGCGTAATCCATCAAGAGACTTCACTCTTGATATCGCCATGAATGTCATCCCCTGTCATTTCCTACTGCCTATGTCGATCATTACTTTGTTGAGAGTGAGTCCCTGTGACTTGTGAATTGTAAGAATCCATGACATCTTCAAAGGCACTTGTCTGCGACGTCCCTTGAATACTGGAGGCACTAGTACATATTTCAGGTGACTCAAATCCCATGGGACACTGACATAATTCTGAAACTCCACTACAACAAATATCGGCAAATCTGGAGGCTTCGTCCCAGGGAAATACACTATGTTCTTCACTTGCCCAAGAGATCCATTAACTAAACCTACCTCCACCCACAAATTGCACACCAACATAACATGTTGACTATTGCAAAGCAACACCTCACTCTCTAACTGGTCATCTTCACTTTCTCCATATGTCACCCTTCTCACACGGGTTGCAACAACTCGCGCCACAGGAACATTCAATTTCTTGAGCATGATCCTATTATGAAACGTCACTTGCACATTCATCGAAAAAAAATGTCTAGAAGATTCAATCATCGAAATTTCCTTTGCACCAAAGCAATAATCTATTCTGGACATCAACAACTCCCTATCTTTGATCATGGGATTCACATTTCTCAAATTACATAGCAAGTTTCGAAACTTCACCTGATCCACACCATCCCCTTCTTGACGAAAAATCATGTCGAGAGTCACGACATGAGAAAAATATCTCCATAACTTTTTTCCCTCTGTGTTTATTACATATATCGGTATGTCCTTTACAGTGGGGAGTTGGGCAAGATCCTCGACAAGAATTACAGACCTACCTCCAAATATGACATTCTCGTGTGAAGGGAATGCTTCTTGCAAGTGAATATCAATTTTTTTCAACAATTTTGGACCCACGAAACTCATCTCATCAATAAGAATGTATCTATAATGTCTCATCTTCTCTTGAAATACAGCCAGCGTCTGTCTATTCAAACATATCATGTCACGCAATGGAATTCTCAGCAATGACAAATGCACTATTGTAGCACGGATGTTGAAAGCAGAAACTCTGTCAGTGCCAAAAGAAGAAGAGGAGTCTTACCTGTCATGACACTGTTTGCCAAGACATTCTTAATGCAATTAATCAAGAAAGATTTTCCCGTCCTGGAAGTACCTTGTATTATCATTCTAAGTGGAGCTTCCTCGGGGCCCTTTCCAAAATGTTCGACTATAGTTTTCAGAGCAATACGTTGTTTTCTTGACAACATGTCCACACCCGATACCGAATTGTTTGAAGAATCCACCACATTTTGCATGGATTTGTTCATTTCTATAAAACATGTTGATGCTTCCTGTACGTCCTCGTCCTCCTCTGTATCCCAAACATTGTTCAAATCAAAATCCCATCTTCCAAGCATATGAATATCACTCAAATGCACCTGATTGGGAGGAACAATGCTAGAAAAAAACTCCCACTCATCCATTCCATCCACGCCCACAAAACTTTGCATATCATCATCGTCAGCTTCTTCTATGTCTTCTTCCTCCATTGCATCCTTTTGGTCAACATGCCATGCACGATACGTATTCTTAATTCTCTCCCAATTTTCTAAAATTTCCTCTCTAGTACTACTTATGTCCTTGCGTATATCACGAAATGGCTTATACAACAACAATTCACTCCAACAAAAGTTCTCATGATCCTCTGATCCACTTTCAGGAACGAAGAAATACCATGGCCACATGCGTATGATAGCAGGTGTATCCCTCGACTTCCATTTGTCTTTCTTTCTCTTCACATTAAATGACCACAATCTCGCAGCATCAATCAACGAGATGGATTCCAACAATACCGGCCGATCTTTATATGCATCAATGAAACACGATCCACTTTCATTCTCTCTATATGTCATAATCACCTTGCAGAAAACCTTCCTACCAACATTCAAAGTCATAAAGGAACGACTGCACTGAACCAACGGCAACTTCAATAGCATGTGACACGTCTCTTGTGCCCCAATATCACGTTCCACAATTGTTTCTGTCAAAATCCTCCGATATATGCATAGTGCAGACTCTTCCCCCTCCACATCATCTGATATCCTCATCAACATATCATGAAAGCTCTCTGACCTCTTCTCTTCCTTTGAAGCATATTTTGCTATATACTTTAACACCACGTGTCTAGAAATAATAGGCTGACAATCTATATTACCGCACCATATGGCCAACATGTCCGAGTTGTGAAGGTTCAATCTCGCATCGTTGGGAAGGTTCAAATCTCTTCCTACCTTCTGCATTAACAAAAAAATCGAATCATCTCGGAGGTCCCACGAGAACATTATAACGAAAAACCATGGACGATCCCTTCTTTCGCAAATAGGACATCTCGCTACATTTAGTGTGCCTCTACACATGGTTGACAAGTTCTTCATAGTCATAAAGTGGGTCACGCTCTAATATCCGTGAAGGCTTCATCGAGCAAGGATCTTCATCTCTAGACCGACCGAGCATGACATTTATTTGATGGCTATCACGGGGATTCCACGAAGTGACGTATCTATCAAAAAATCATCGCAACCATTACCTGATTCTCATCTGTCCAATCTAATGTTTCCATGCAGGGGCTACCGGGAACCCACATGAATCCGTGGACATGTGCAGATCCTCGATGTTGCCACTCAAACCTACAAATACCATGCCAAAAACACGCGGCTTACAAAACCATTTGTTCACAATATTGAAAATGGATCAGATCACTACACAAATTTAAATAAATTTCAATCGAACAGACAACTACAAACTTGTACCAGTAATCCTTTGCACCAATTAGTTTTTGTATCACCTCTTCACGAAATATCTCAAATCTTTTGTGCATGTAAGCTGCGATGATATGAGGATAATCTATCACATTCTCAATCCCACCTATACGCCCTCGAAGAATTTGAAGGAGGTTCCCCGGCATCAACTGGTGCAAATCAAACCACTTTGTGTCTGCTGTGCAGTAAGCATAAAAAAGATTCGGGCTACCCAACTGAACAATCATATCCATCAGCTCACTACGACATGAGTACCAGTAAGACCTAGTCCCACGAAGCTTTGTTCCAAAACACATCACTTGCATTATTAATGTGACGATGCAAGTCTTCAATAGTCGTGGGAACATTGTCCTCCAAATTTTTCTTGACAAAAACAGAAGTTGTGGCTTGACTGCGGTGCCGCATTTGTCTATTATATGCACAATATCTAAATCTCGGGTGCCTTCCAAACCTATTGTCATGATACCTTATCAAATGCTTCACATAATCATGAAACTATACTGTTCTAATCCTCGGCTGCAACCATTCAACATCTCCCATAGGAAAGAGGGTCGGAAATGCCATGGACAACATGCCCTCTATGTTGTATTCATTTATTGGCGAAGACCCAATCGGTGGCCAATCGACAACATCGACCGACCTCAAATCCATATTTTCAACAAACAATCTGACTTCCTCCATCTCCCTTCGTGGATTAGGAAGCCTTAAAGCAAATGATGATGGATGATTATGTACATGTTCTTCTTCGACACTCACTATATCCGTTGTTCCTTCTCTCCGATGTGCTCATCTTGTATCTCAGATTCCACCCAATGAATTCTTTCTGATACATCTCCCTCTACTTCCGGGAGATCTTCTAATGTTGCGTAGTCTATCTCCACGTCTTTGTAATACCTGTCATTACAAATTTTGTAATGCAAAGCATCCAATACATGCGAGTGACTAACAATACATTCATACTCCCTCTGCCCAGTGTTCTTTCTTTTCACTATAAGAATATCCACATCCTCTATTCGACAAGGAAGTAGTCTAGCAATAAAAGATACATCCTGGGGAAAGCAAATAGTGTGTCCACTATATTTGTACTGGCCACCACGTGCATGAGTTACATGCAATATGGGATTCACCCGCGCTATCAACATTTCTTCCACCTACGTCAGTACATGCAACACTTCTGGCTGATCCCGGGATCCATATTGTTCCACTTTGAATATCGATGACCACCTCATTCACACTTGCATCTCTTGCAAATAGGTCCTTCCACTGAAAGTGTCACAACTATACCAGGATATGACTCTTTACATATACCACACATCTGAATAACTTCCAGCGCATCAATCCTTTTCAAAAATTCACGATGGGACTTGAGCATTCTATTCAATCATACACCATAACGTGATGAGTAAAACTGTGTGTAACTCTAATTTGGGTAATTATTCACACCACTTATCGTAGGCATGTTTCGATGTAAAATGTCATGTTCTAAGTCAATATCATGTTCACCATCCCTGGGATAGTGGATGTTGTTGTTCCCTACTGAATGTGTTGCATGACACTCCATATTCTCCCTGTTCACAGACCTCTTGCCCTCACCATCCACATTTGCAAAAGAATCCATATAATTCATTTTCCTGGGTAAATTCTGATCGCAGGCGTTCATGTTATTCTCCAAATGCTCACGTACATCACTTTTGATCCCAACACGTAATTCACATGAGCCTGATGCTCTTCGACATGTTCTGTCCATTCCATTTTGCATAAGACTTCTGGATAATATATCTCCTTGACAACCTAAACACAAATATACCAAGTCATAAAGACCTAATAAATGAACAATGCACCATCTTTGACATCGCATCTTATTTTAATGCATAAATTTTTAAAAATATATCACAAAGAAAATTTCACCTGCACTTCGATTCACGACCGAGTTGTTTTGTTGTTTCTACAATATTTCATCCAACATCGGATGAGGAATATCAGATATTCCAATAGAAATATCCTGCAATGAACCTCTCCCATAGCTACTTCCACTCATTGCTACGTTTATGTATAACAATAGCAATTTGTAAGACATTTTTAGAAAATTTTGAAAATTCACATATACATAACATTCAAAGACATTTTGGTTAACAAAAATATAACCAACTCCAACCAACTGCAATAACTCATATTTTATAAAATTTCAAAATATTTAGATATACATAACATGTAAATACATATTGGTTAACAAGAATCCAACCAACTGCAACAACTCATATTTTTAAAACTTTGATAGGCAATCTATCAACTGGAGAATAAAAACACACCATCTCTGACGTCTTATATTATTTTAATGCATAATTTTTTAAAAATATATCACAAATAAAATTTCACCTGCACATCATTTCACAACTGAGTTGTTGCGTTGCTGCTGTGACATTTCATTTAACATCGGATGAGTAATATTAGATATTCCAACAAAAATATCCTATAATGACCCTCTCCCGTAGCTACAACTTCCACTCAACCCCACATTTATGGGGTGTGCATTTGTCTCAACTACAGTAGGCACAATTCTCGCATTCAAAGAGTAATCTCTATCATTGTCTTTGATACTTCCTATCGGACCATCTTGATCTTCAAGTTGCACATTGAGATCTGGCATGACTCTTAATCTATCATACGATGGGGAAAATTTTTCACAAGATTGTACACCTAACCTGGGTACAATGTGTAACTCCATTCCAACATCTGAAGAGCGTAGAAGGTCTGCACTAACACATTCAGTCAAATAATGTGTACAAAGCCGACCACGTATCTCCTTCATTTTATCTTTCTCTCAAACCTGTGACTTAAGAAAATGATGATGATCGTTGTCCCTCTGACATTTTCCAGGAGACTTTCGTTTCTTACCGCTACAAACAGGGAATGTTCCTTCATTACCTACAAGAAAATGACGCATTAAACAACATTGTTTACATATATATGAAATATTCAGTTCTTAAAAATACAGGAACAAACACATCAAATAATACATTACACTTAACATTACATCATGAACACCAACCGTGTCATCACGTGATAACAATACATGCATCTCTTCTCCAACATAATCACTTTGGAGATATTCATTCGATGTTTCTATCCTCTCTAAAGAGGAGTTAGCATTCACATTATCTAAACACACCTCCTTTGTCGTATTTGTTTCTCTTCTAACCTTTGAAGATAACAAAACATCTACACTAACTTGTTTGCCTGGTAAATACATATAACCATGACCTCACATCCTTTCCATTCTTTGTTGTTATCTAATTTGTAACCTTCGAAAATGACAATGCTCAACATCCTGTAGAGAATTTCCAGGTGAATATATTTCCTCATGCGTGCCAATAGTGGCATTCTCACTCAATGACTGTAAAATAACAAACATTGCAATAAAAAACCATCAGGACATATGCAAGACATATGTTTTTCATTAAACGAATAACAAAGACATTAAATAGTAAAAAATGTAACATTACAAGATCAGTAACGGTTTCTGCGTTATGTAACAATGAATTCCTTTCCCCATGTGAATCCCCTACAGGATTAATCACAATAGTCGATCTTCTCATTATGTCAGACATCGGAAGAGTTTTTCATGCAACGTTACTCTCACCTGACCATTCACAACCCGTAGGAAGTATCACACCCATAACTCTTTCATCACATTGATCAACATCACTCAACGATCCTATCATCACATTATTTTTCTTTCTTGTACATGCATATTTGCGTTCCTCCATCATCTACAGTAAAATTACAAATTTAACGTAAAATATTTCCAAAAACAATTATTATTAACTGAATAATGCACTATGCGAAACATGGACGGTAAAATCTTCAACAA
This sequence comes from Taxus wallichiana var. yunnanensis, assembly GCA_018340775.1. Taxonomy (NCBI): domain Eukaryota; kingdom Viridiplantae; phylum Streptophyta; class Pinopsida; order Cupressales; family Taxaceae; genus Taxus; species Taxus wallichiana. The sequence goes on from CM031242.1 coordinate 490,491,272, forward strand.
TTAAACCAGTAATACACGTACATCAAAACACAAAAATACAAGACAACACATTTAAGTATGTAAAATCTTCCACATGAACACGAGATACACGTAAACATATAATGACAACTGAGTAAATTTTTTCACTGAAGGGAAGAAAAAACATCAGTCAATACACAAATTATGTAGGCGAGAAATATTTTCACAACCAGGAATCAATGGCATGAAACCCACACCAAGAACTACATCTCTACAATCCTCTCTTGTTGGGAAATAACATCCATAACGTTCTCATGTGCACAATTTCCTAAAACCCGAATGCAAGTTTTTCTATCCAAATCATAAAACATGTATGGGATTTGTGCATATTTGCACATAAGGACGATGGATCCAACCGACTGAATAGCCGCATACCCTGGACATTTTTCCTTCATGTCTCAAGAAAACTCTATCAAATACTTCCACACAAATCCATATCCATCTTCAAACACATTCTCCTCATCATGTTCGAAACCCATCTCCCATTCTTCACCTGACATTGCTTCTGCATCCCGGAGCAATCACACAAACTTCACCCACACCCATACTCATGATGCATAACAAATTATTCTCATGGACAGCCAGACATAATGACACAACATCACTAAAAGGAATACAACAAAAGTTTAACTTCCGATGTACAACATCCAACAAGAAAATGGTGTACTCGATTTCAGAGATACAATTCAGCTTTTCCTTCACCCAATACATCCTCCCACCACAACATGTTGCACCAATAGGAGGAGTACTTTAGGAACAATGGTATGTGTCGGCATTGTCAACACACTCCAACAATGAGACTTGCTACAATATATCTCATTCACAAAATCTGAAGATGACAAACATCGTAATGCAACGAATACGTACTCGTCATCATCAACATCTTCAAACAAACAAACACATCTCATCAATTCCTACATCGATACTCCCAATTCGCATCACTCCACCCATGAACGGGTTTACAAGAATATACTATCGAGCTCCAAACTCACAAATCAGAAAGGATAACAAAACAAGAGATCCAATCGTCATATGTATCCTCAATCTCTTTTGAAAAGGGGCCCCACTTATATACAAGCGTGAAAATATTCCATCATCGTCCAAGTACAAAGGGCCATAGAACCCCATAACATCCCTCCATTTGCGCACCAAAAATCCAAAGCACCAGATAGTTGGATCTTCCATGATATAATACAGGTTCGACAAATCTAATATAAGGTTCCACAACCTACAAACAATCCTCATACGCACCAATTCTCTAAAAGATAACTTTGAAAGTATTTTCTTCACGACATCGTTAGGCAATGTGGCACAAGTTCCAGATTCCATTTCAAATAATGCTCCTACAATCAAACAAGCAAGTTCAGAACATCTCATACAAAAGTGATACATAACACCAATCAAATACATTAAAACTAAAAATGTAACATTTCAACTCAAAAATATACTTTTCTTCATATAACAAGACAAATCATGTTCCAAGTCAAAACAACAACAAAAAATCACTATTACAAAATCATGCAGACAAGTGTTTAAATTCCACGCACATAGTTCAAGAAAAACAAAACATTCAAATTAGAAGCCAATATTTTATCATGTGCGTAATTTAATACCAAAATAAAGATAACAAAATACGATAAAATTAATAACTTGTAAACATTAATAAAAAACACGCCTTCCAAACGTCTCCATAAACACCGGCATTCAACCAACACCGATGTCTGAAATCAGGTCAACACTGTTGGGACCAGGCATCAGTGCCATGAAATTTCCACTGATAATTTCTTTGGAGAGATCATCAAACGCAGGAAAATAGACTGCACATGAATCAAAACCTGACGAAGTACACTGTACACACTCTCCCTTGTTCATATCATAATACAAAATAGATGGCCCACACTTTTCATACAACATGACAATATGTCCCGTGCTCACTTCCAGCGTGTACCCAATGCAATTTTTGTTGACGTCAATTGTCGCATCCAATATACACTCCCACGATATTTCCCACTAACACACAATGGAATCATACGTTTCTTTCAACAACCAGACACTCAATGACGAGTCGTCAAGAATACATTTTACATGATTCCCGTGTAACACCAAACACATACCACGTACACCAGCAAATGGAGCCACAGAAACACACCATTTATTACAAAACACATCAAATGCATACAACGTATAAACGAGGGTATCGTGATCATCACATTCCGCATGCAACCAGTACATCTTCCCTCTGTTACAAACTGCCCAAACATCTCCATAAACACCGGCATTCAACCAACACTGATGTCTGAAATCAGGTCGACACTGTCGGGACCAGGCATCAGTGCCATGAAATTTCCACTGATAATTTCTTTGGAGAGATCATCAAACACAGGAAAATAGACTGCACATGAATCAAAACATGACGAAGTACATTGTACACACTCTCCCTTGTTCATATCATAATACAAAATAGATGGCCCACACTTTTCATACAACATGATAATATGTCCCGTGCTCACTTCCGGCGTGTACCCAATGCAATTTTTGTTGACGTCAACTTTCGCATCCAATATACACTCCCACGATATTTCCCACTAACACACAACGGAATCATACGTTTCTTTCAACAACCAGACACTCAACGACGAGTCGTCAAGAATACATTTTACATGATTCCCATGTAACAACAAACACATACCACGTACACCAGCAAATGGAGCCACAGAAACACACCATTTATTACAAAACACATCAAATGCATACAACGTATAAACGAGGGTATCGTGATCATCACATTCCGCATGCAACCGGTACATCTTCCCTCTGTTACAAACTGCATTGCGAGGCACATGAACACCTACAAGGGCATCTGTTACACACCAACTATTATTGAAACTACTTTTCATGTAACACGCACCACCAGATACCTCATCAAAATTTTTAAGTGCAACCCATCCATAGTTTCCAACCGAAGCATCTCCACACAACACAAACCAACCATGTATCCCAAGTTCTATCATTCCCAACTTTTTTCCCTCGGAGGTAAAAGGATTAAGGATGAATTCATCCAATAAATTCGTACCAAATTTCTCAGCTTCCAAAAGCAAGAATGGGCCCATCGAAGAAATTATTTCTTTTCTGTATGGGCTTCCGACGACACGTGAACACAAGTGACTTACTCTACCTCGATCGTTCAAAAATAAAACATATATACGGTCCAAGAAGGAGTGCCACTTTTCAACCAAGAAGAAACCAAATGTTCCACAAATAAGATGACATTTTTTAAATAATGCACTTGACGGAGACAACATCTCATTCCATTCTTTGCACACAAGGCGAAGACGAACCAACAAGACAAAAGGAAGTCGTGGAAAAATGTGCTCACAAGCTATTTTTGAAGGGAATCGTGGTGACATTGAACAATCCATAAACACGAATACAACACAAAACCTACAAAATCAAATACACCTACGTCATCATTCACGTCAAACATATAATAAAATTCACATAACTACATATTATTCGTCGCATAGAACATTAATAGTTATAGTGCACCATAAAATTTAAACAGATTTACAAACCAACTTCAAAACATCTCCAAGAAGAGTATTCATGAAAATGCAAAAACAAGACTCACAAAAGTTATATATAAACATATATTAAGAAACAACAACATGCGTCATAACATAAAACACAAACTACTTCAAATTAACCAAAATGTCACCACATCAAACACAACTATTTACATCTGTAAAAAAAAGACTCATTCTATCATGTTTCCCAAAAATTTCGGTATCTCCTCGGGATTATCACGGCTTTCAAGCAACCCTGAAACGGCCAAACCATTAAAGTCTTCATTCGAATGACTAAAAAATGCATCATAAAAGCCGCTTCAGAAATTCTATCCATGTATGCACCAGCAGGGCCATAATAGCAGTCTAAGGTGCTCAGTTCACAATAAAGTATGGGCACAGGTGCATATTTACATATCAACATGAACCCATCACACCAAGAAACACACTTGTACCCGGGAAAGCGATGCCATAACATGCCACTTTCGATCTCCATGTACTCCCAATCTGTATCAGACCAAAAAAATTGGCCTCTCCAATATCTAGATCATAACGACTCATATCGGTATTCAATTTCCACAACTGCATGTGGCTCGCATAATTGACAACACACGAAACTCGATCCTCATAAACAACAAGGCACATGGAATCAGAGAGTTTGGAGCTGGAGAATGACCAATCTTCCACGTCTCATGAACAACATCGAGACATACAATGAAATAAGTTAGAACCTCACCGCCGTATAAAACATCACCACTTTGTTCAAGATCCAAACTCAGCCAATACATTTTTCCATCGACAACAACAACATGTTTTGGAGCTTGAAGACGCGCCGAAATTACAATCGAACTCCAAACATCATGAAGGTTACTGCACATATAGAAACATCTATCAAAAGCTTGAATCTCACTATCATCTGTAGCATGTTGATCATATCGGACTGCGATCCAATCATACCTGTACCCTGTCAAACCCTGACACATCCTAAACCATCCATTCCTCTCACCAATATGAATGTCACCCATTTTCACAGATATCCTAGTAAAAGGATTTATAATCACATAGGAACGTATGCTTCGATTCAGAGTTGCTGAAGATACACAAATCATCGATCCAACAACACATTCAAATCTAATGTCATTCATTCCACTCAAACTAATACATAAATATACAGCTTCACCTTCGCCCATGAAATGCAAAGGCTTCAGCACATTTTCCAATGTCAAGGGTCGATATAACAAAAATCCTATGCAAGGATTGACGATGGTTCGAGATGAAGCCAAAAAATCTGATTTGCTTAACATTGCATTCATTCTTGTGCACAATAAACGAAATCTAACAAGATTCTGAAGTGACAACATAGAAATAATGTAATCAAAAATCTCCATGGGAAGATGCTTCCAAATATTTTGATCCATTATGCCATACTAATCTATAGACAAAATTGAACGAAAGTATTAACGACCACACAAAATCCAACACAATATAATCTATAGCAAAGAGTATTATAGAAAAAATGCACAATAACATGGATAACAATTTATTCTACAAGAATAATAAGAGTACACGTAAATACAATTAAATCCATCAGAACACTTGTGACAAATCACAGAAAGTCATCGCCAATTACATCTTCTAAACATATGTTATACGAACACATAACATTGGATCTTCAAATAAAGTTAATTGACATTATCACATCTATAAAAAAAAACAACACATCAATTTCTTGTTAACACAAAAAGTCTTCATCGACATATTGATTAAATCATTATTATTCCGGCAAGTTGTAAGAATTCAACAATGTTCTCTCATAAATAATACAATTTCAAACACAAAACTATCAAACGATGAAATCTCAATTGTGCATTCAATAATAAACAATATCTGTTTTTCTGTTTATGTATTTTTGTAAACCGTGCTTGGATGCATTTAATGTTGCAGAGTTTTCTTGATTGAATTATTGAAAATTCTGAATTTTAAGGAGCATTCCCTATTTGTTTTGTTTTTTCGTTTAATAAATTTTTGCGTTATGTATCTTTCTGGTTATTGGCGATTTTTTGTTTTTATATTTATCTGGTTGCATTGATTGCAGTATTGCATCTATATTTTTTTAAATACATGTGCAGTATACAAAATCTACTGTAAAAGAAGGTAAAACGAGTTGAGAAAATTAGGTTTATATCGGGTATTGTGAATCAGATAATTTTCTTATTCCGAATTTTCGAAAAATTTACATAGGAGTCAAATTTATCAATGAAATTTTATGTATTATGTAAAAATAATAATAAGAATTTCACAGCAAGTATTTTATACGAGATCATTCTTGGACCAGATTTGGTGAATATTTGCTCAACTTTAAAATTATCACTAAATTTTTGAGCAAATTTAAATATTCATAATTTGTAATTGTTAATTGTTATTAAATATTATTCATATTCTATTAATTTTTAATTTTTGTTAATTTTCTTGATTATTAATTTTTTAATTGGTTTTAATTTTAAATTTTTTATGGATATATTAATTTTAATTTTAGATTTTTTTTTTTAATTTTTCATTTTTTTTTTTTATTTTTTATTTTCAATTTGAATGTTTCATACTTATGCTTATTTAAATTTTGTTTCTTATTAGTTTTTAATTTTTATTTTATATTATCTTTTTATCTTATTTTTTAAGTCAAGTTTTATATTCCAATTTGATTTTTTTTGTACCTTTTTCAAATTTTCAAAATTTTAATGCTTATTTAAATTAATTTTCCTTTTTAAGTTATTGATTTTATTTCAATTTTGGATTTTGAATTTCAAAATTTTTATCAATTTGTAATATTTATCGATTTTCATTTCAATTTTGTTTATATTTATTTAATAATTTACTTTGCTAATTTTATTAATTAACATTATAATTACATTTATTAATTATAATTATAATTCTTTTATTAATTATTTTTTTAAAATTAATATCGAATTTTTATTGATTTTTACTCTTAAATTTTGAATATAATATTTGTATTAATTTTTAAGTTTTTTTTTAATTTTTATTTTTATTTTAAATTTTTTATTAATTTTAAATTTTTCTTAATTTTTATCGATTTCCATTAATTCTTATTAATTTTAAAATTTTAAATGTGAAATTTAAAATTTCAAAAACAAAATTTATAACTTCGAAACGGTACATACTATTATCAAGAAATAAATCTCACGAAATGCAGGCAAACATTAGACCCTGTAAGGATACGGGAAAAATATTTCCATTCATATAGTCAAAATAAAAATTCAACATAATTATTAAGCATACCTTCTTTAAGGGCTCAATTTTGATTGAATATTGTGTCTCTTTACTATACCCTACAATCCAAACTACAATACAGAATTTGTTTTCCAGCCTTTAATTTCTAGTGCAAAAATTGTATCTTATAGAAGACAATATAAAAACAGTAACCTGCAGTTCAAAAAAATTACCACAAAACACGGACAAAACATCCCACCCCCAAAAATACAAAAATCAATTTCATAAGGTATCTTGAAATAGATCATTCTTTGAACAACTTTTGGTGAAATTTTGAATAAGCTTTAAGTTTATTACTGAATTTTTATTTATCTGACATCAAATGTGTTAACTAAAAAATAAGTTCAAATTCTTTTCACCGAATTAATTCTTGATCGATGATTATTTTTAATGTATAATAGTTGGTGAATATAATCCCTTTTAACTTTCTTATAAAAAAATTAATTTCATAGAAAAGATAAGCATGACTAACTTGCTTTTAAATTGTAAGAAATTACGAATTCCAGTGAAAATAGGAGCAATTTGAAGTGATATATTTTGGAAAAGATAAGCATGACTAACCAGAGAGCTGATCCTCTGCAATGGCAAAGCTAATTATTTTTCTCTTATAGTGAACAGCGTTGAAATTTTTAAAAACATTCGGTCAGAAGATGCTCCGCTTTCACTTTGGAAACCTTCACACATGGATCAATACCAAAAGTGTGAACAGGTCTGAGTAGTTTAAAAGGAGCTCAAAGAATTATTTTATTCAAATCTAAATCAAACAATGTGTTGCAATTTCAAATTATCCAATGAAATATTTTATCCTAATCTAAATCAAACACTATATTACAAATTCAGATTAATAGCAACAAAAACAGAAAGCCGCCACAATTACCTTTCAGCAGATTCAGGAAAAGCTTTGTCCGGCTTGTGAAAAATCTATTACAGTTACTGATTATTAACCTCCTATCTTGAAAAATTATTTGATCAACAAATATTGGAAAATAACACAACTATAACTTCACAAATACAAACACATAAAAAATACCCAACAAGGTGAACACAATATTTTCAGACAATTGTCCCTGGAAAAACCCCGTAGGGAAAACCAGTACTACATATGAGAAATATATTAAACTTCAGCAAATCAAAAAATACAAATATTGCTTGCCTCTTACTGGCAGATCTCCGACAATCTCCTAATCCTCCTGCTGATATTCCTCCACTGCTATCTCCAATGCTATCACTGCGCTCTTGCTAACATTGCAAGACTACTTGCTAACACTGCAAGTTTCTCTAAAAACTTCCTTGTTACAAATGACCCAATGACCCCCTTATATACTACTCTTGTTGAAAATCAACGGCCGAGATTAATACAATTGAATGGCTGAGATTAAGACAACTCAATAACCATTAACAACCTTGGTTATGAGGTGTCACCTAAAAGGAGTCAATATTAAATAACAATTGTTTTTATCCTAACAATATTTGTTTGACAAAAACAACTATTTTTCTAAATTCTAGGCCAGAACGAATAGCTGTCCAAACTACCCATAACTAATGCTGCTATATTCGGGTGAGGACAAACAGTTGTCCAAGCTACTAAGATTAACACTCCCTCTTAGTGAGGAAGTTGTTCTGCATGACACCCAACATCTCTCTAAAGAAGATGAATTTTGCCTTCCCCAATGCCTTTGTCAGAATGTCTGCTACCTGCTAATCTGTAGGTACAAACTGTAGCTTAACAACCCCGCGCTGTACACAATCTCTGATGAAGTGATACTTGATGTCTATATGTTTTGACCTATCATGAAACACCGGATTCTCAGTCAACTTGATGCAACTCTGATTGTCGCAGTGTATCACCGTAGTCTCAACCTTCTGACCAAACAAAGATACTAGCAACTTCCGAAGCCATATAGCTTCACATGTTGCCATGCTAGCTGCTATGTACTCTGACTATACTGAACTCAAAGCCACAGACTTCTGCTTCCTGCTGAACCAAGATACAACTCCTAATCCCAGACTGAAACAACACCCTGAAGTGCTCCTCTTGTCTGTTGTACTACCTGCCCAATCTGTGTCAGTATAGCCCATCAACCTAATTCCTTCACCTCGAGCATATCTAATTCCATACTTGATTGTACCTCGCAAATAACGCAGCACATGCTTTGCCGCAGTTCAATGCACTCTCTTTGGCTCAACCATGAACTGACTAAGAGAGTTAACTGCAAAAGCTATATCTGGCCTGGTATTGACCAAATACATGAGAGAACCAATCAACTGCCTGTATAAGGTGGGGTCAACATCCTTCTCCCTGGATGTGTCTACCTTCCTCCAATTCATGATCATGGGTGTAGACATGGCTTTGCAATCTTCCATCCTGAACCTTTTCAAGATTTCCATGCAATATTTCCCTTGCCCAAGGAAAATCTCTCCATCTTTCTGCCATACCTCCATGCCTAGAAAGTAGTGCATGAGTCCCAAATCCTTCATCTCGAACTCCGTTACAAGATCCCTCTTGCATTCTTCTATGAACCCCAGTGAACCTGTAAGAAACAAGTCATCTACATATAGGACAAGAATGAGAATCTCACCTCCAACTACCAAGTAGTAGAGATTAGCATCTGCCTCACTCTTCACAAAGCCCATTTCCTACAAGTAACTATCAATGCGCTCATACCATGCTCTGGGAGCCTACTTGAGTCCGTACAACGCTCTCTTCAATCTACACATGTGGGTCTCTTTGTTGTGTGCTACAAATCCTTCTGGTTGTTCTATGTATACCTCCTCTTTCAACTCACCATTAAGAAACGTTGTCTTGACATCCATTTGATGGATCTGTCATCCCATCTATGCTGAAATTGAGATTACAGCTCGTATAGAAGTATACCTGGCAACTGGAGCAAATTTCTCCTCGTAGTCTATTCCCTCTTTCTGAGAGAACCCCTTTGCCACGAACCTTGCCTTATATTTCTCGATGCTACCATTTGCACCGTGCTTGATCTTATAGATCCAGCATGATCCAACCACTGCCCTATCTATTGGTCTAGGCACTACCTCCCACACATCATTCTGCATAATTGAAGTATACTCCTCAACCGTTGCTTCTTGCCACACTTGATGTTGTGCAGCCTCCTGATAGCTAGAAGGTTCACTATCTACCAACATACTAACTAATGCAACATAGTCATCATACCTGGCTGGTGGTTTCCGTTGTCTATTACTCCTCCTAGGAGTACCCACTAACTCCTGAGTATTCTTCTATGTCTGTTGAACCTCACGGTTCTTGCTGCCAACTGTAGAGGATGAAATATAAATCTCCATGTATTCTTGATGCATCTCTTATTGCACATGTTGCTCCATACTTTGAAAACTCTCTCCTCCTGAGTCTATGCTTGTACTAGTAACTGTACTCGAGCTTTGCTGCCCTTGACTCGATTGAGTGATCCTTGGAGCTTCTGTTGGCTGCTCACTCTGATCATCTACTGGCAAATCTCTAGACCTTCTAAATGCCTTGTCCTCCATGAACTTGACATCACGTCGAACAATAATCCTTCTGGTCCCGGAATGAATATCCGATATGCCTTTGAGGTTTCATTGTACCCCACAAAGTACCCTCTCTCTGCAGTCTGATCTAACTTGGTACGTGTATCCTTAGGAATGTGACAATATGCCAAACTCCCAAAGATCCTAAAGTGACTGACATCTGGCTTCTTCCCAGTGAATGCTTCCTCTGGTGTCATCTTCCCTAGTACCTTATGTGGAACTCTATTCTGTATGTATACTATTGTACTGCATTCCTCTGCCCACAAATAACGGGGTATATCCTGGTCATGCAACATAGCCCTTGATGCCTCCGTTATAGACCGATTCTTCCTCTCAGCAACTCCATTCTGTTGTGGATTGTAAGGAACAGTCCACTCTCTCTTGATTCCTTCTCTCGTACAGAACTCCTGGAACTCATTGCTTTTGTAATCGCCTCAATTGTCTGACTGAAGAACTTTTATCTTCCTTCCTGTTGAATTCTCCACAAGAGCTTTGAACTCTTGGAAGCGACTGAAAACCTCATCCTTGGTCTTCAAGAAGTATATCCATGTCTTCATAGAGAAATCATCAATAAAAGTAACAAAGTACTCATACCCTCTGAGAGACTTTGTCGACATTGGTCCACATACATCTGAATGTACTAGATCAAGAACGCCCTTGGATCTGGTGTCACTCCTTGGAAAAGATGCTTTAGCAAACTTCCCCAACACGCATCCCTTACATACATCATCGTGCTCTGTGCTCACCTCAGGAACACCTCTCACTGTCTCATGAAGTAATTTAAGGGTTCCATGATGGATATGGCCCATCCTTCTATGCCATAGCTCTCCCTGATCTCTAAGATTACTGTTGCTCATGAGTGCCTTAGGAATATCAAATTGCAGCCTATAAAGCCGACTGCTCCTAACTCCAATAGCTATGGGTGATTTCCAATCCTTGTGCTTGATTAACACATGTGCCCCTCTAAAGAGTACATTGTACCCTTTGTCCTGAAGGACAGATACATAAATCAAATTCATCCCTAAGCCTGGAACATGCAACACACCATGAAGGGGAATCATCTTACCACTCTCCCTCTGAAACTGAACAGTCCCTTTCCCAACTGAGTTGAGTTTGGACATGTTCCCCATAGAGATCTGGATTCTGGTGCTTTCTTTCTTATAACTGGAGAAGTATTCTCTAACTCCTGTCATATGATATGACGCCCCACTATCTATGTACCAAACACTTTGTGAGGTTGAGCTAACCATACATGCTATGAGTGCAAACTCATCTTCCATTCTACTAGAGAGCTCATCTGCACTTGTTGAAGCCGCAACTTGCTTCTTGCATTTCTTTTCATTCTTCTTCCTTTCTGGGCAATAAATAACATAGTGGCCAAACTCGTGACAGCCATAGCACTTGATCTTCGAAGAATCTTTCTTCTTCTTTTCACCTTGTGAATTTGATCCTTTACTAGACCCCTTCTTTGCTTTCCCTTTACCCGCTAGGGAAACATTTTCCTATTCCACCTCACTTTTCTGACTCTTATTGTTGGCTCCATTGACAAGACTTAGTCTAAGCTCCTCCTGAGTGAAATCACTCCATATTCGATCCCAACTCGGTAAGGTGTCTCGTCCATTGATGACTTGAACAAAGACATCCCACTGCTTAGTAAACCCATTTAGGGCTATTCTCACTAGCTCGTCATCATTTGGTTTGTCTCCAACAGCTGCCAATTCATCCTTGACAAGTCTAAGTTTGGTGAGGTAACTTGTGACGTCTTCTCCCTTATTCATCTGGGTATTCCTCAACTTTTATCTGAGAATCAGCTTCCGGTTAGTGGTAGCATTCTGGTACATATTCATAATGGCATCCCACATCTTCTTCGATGTATCTAACTCTGCAATATGCGGAACAATATGATCCTTGACACCGTCAAGAATCAGCCTCCTCGCCTTGGCATCTTCCTTCTTATATGCTAAGAGTTGTGTTGCATCTATAGGTACAGGTACAATAGTGGTCACATATTCCTTGATACCATTCTCTTCCAGCAATAGAGAAATTATGGCTTTCCAGACACCAAAATTTGAGGCTCCATCCAATCTATCCTGATCTCTTAAACCTGTTGAGGCCATCTTAAAAGAAAATAATAATAATAATTTTGAAGAGGTTAAACTGGGTTTTATAAACCCTCACTTTCTTTCACCTAGGGTAAATCTCTTCTACCCGAACTTAGCTCTGATACCATGTGAAAAATCTATTACAGTTACTGATTCTTAACCTCCTATCTTGAAAGATTATTTGATCAACAAATATTGGAAAATAACACAACTGTAACTTCACAAATACAAACACATAAAAAATACCCAACAAGGTGAACACAATATTTTCGGACAATTGTCCTTGGAAAAACCCCGTAGGGAAAACCAGTACTACATATGAGAAATATATTAAACTTCAGCAAATCAAGAGATACAAATACTGCTTGCCTCTTACTGGCAGAGCTCCGACAATCTCCTAATCCTCCTGTTGATATTCCTCCACTGCTATCTCCAATGCTATCACTGTGCTCTTGCTAACACTGCAAGACTACTTGCTAACACTGCAAGTTTCTCTAAAAATTTCTTGTTACAAATGACCCAATGACCCCCTTATATACTACTCTCGTTGAAAATCAACGGCCGAGATTAATACAAATGAACGGTTGAGATTAAGACAACTCAATAACCATTAACAACCTTGGTTATGAGGTGTCACCTAAAAGGAGTCAATATTAAATAACAATTGTTTTTATCCTAACAATATTTGTTTGACAAAAACAACTATTTTTCTAAATTCTAGGCCAGAACGAATAGTTGTCCAAACTACCCATAACTAAAGCTGCTATATTCGGGTGAGGACAAACAGTTGTCCAAGCTACTAAGATTAACATGGCTTCCATCAAATTAACTGTTGATAGCTTCATCTGTGTGACTGCTCCACGTGAATGAAACCTAATCAATTCCAAGAAACGATTCCATCCTAGTTTTGGAAAATACTTATTGCAGCGCGCAGTAAACGGTTGAACCGTTTTCCATTCACATTATTAATATTTAAAATTCAACCGATTTATTCACATTATTAATATTTATTAATATTTAAAATTCAACGGATTTATCTGCCCGGAGTTCTCCCACTGTTTCCCCACTAATTTTTTTATTTTTATTAATATTCTTTTTTATTAATAATCCAGCTAGCTGTCAATTACCAAATACAACAGCTGTCAACAGCTCTGTGGAAAAGAGCTGCAGAACAGGTGTCGAAAATGATTGAGTGAAGTTATATCGGCCTATCGGCCTAATAAAACCATGTTGCAGTACTTCATAAAATAATCTTAAATTTTAGAAAAAATTATATAGCTTTTTGACTCAGCTAATATAGAAGTATGTAGTCGAAACGTGGCATTCGACAGTGAGGGCGATGCATGAGAGGTCTCCACGCAGTTGAAAACAAGGTGAAATCTTTTCCCTTCGATCACTGCATGTCTTATCTGATCCTCGTTTGTCGAAATCTCTAGACGTCTATGATGCAACTAATATGCCTTTCTGTGCATTGCTTCCACCGTTATTTCAAAAGAAAATTAAAAAAATTCTTCCAAGGAAGATTTGAACGCTATGAGGCTGAGTCTTGGTGCAAGTCGAAGACAACACTTTTTTGGTAGACCAGAAGAACGTGAAATTGAAGATGTTTCACCGTGACTCAGAAGAATTCTGCAGAGATAGATTAGAAATGTCATAAAATTCCATGTCACTTAGCTAAGCGTGCACATGAATCTGAACAGGTATAGAACGCAGATCTGATGAAGATAGAAGCACTTCACTTGATAACCACCCTATCTAGGAATAGATGAATAAGTGGGCGGCAATAGAAGCATATGGTTCTGCAGAGATTACAGGTATATACGAAAAAATGAATAAGAACTCACCAAAGTACATTTCACCACAATACGTTTCAGGATCACAAGTTCTGTCACAGGGGCAGGTCGAGATGTCCAAGTGAGGAGATCTAAACTCTTACTTCATATGCAAGTCTCCTCAAATAAATGAAGCGAATCAAAATCACATGACGATAGAGATAGATGAAAGAGAATTTTGAACTAAAAGCAGTTTCTCTAGCGCCAATACAATCTTTGCAAATTACCAACAAAATAAGAAAAAATAATACTTGCAGATACACAATTTTGTCAAATCTAGCCTCGCATTTACAGGAGCAACAAAAAATATGTACTGCCCCTTTCCAATTGTTTTTAGACGTCCATCTATCAATTAGAAATGATCGCTCTGATACAAGAGCAAAGGTATGAGTAGAGTCGCACATAATAAACACACAAGAATAATTTTCATTGTATTTCACACAATACAATAACTTTATATATAAGCTTTAGTTTCCCTAGAATATAGGAAATTAATTAACTATCAAATCTATCTACACCTATTTACGTGAATTCAGCCAACAACCAAACAAATCACTTAACAAATTATAACGGAGCACTACTAATTTCCCAACAATTCACTGTATGTGATGTTCTATTAGCATTTGAGTCTTATGGATTGGAATAATCTTCTTATCATTCCTTTCATGTATGTTATCTAAAATAATGAATACATGATTATCTTGTCCCTCTTATCAATAATATAGATCATAATATAAGTAGAGGACCATTCAAGGGCCAACATACAGACCAAGGATAATGCCTAGAGTGTGGTAGTCATGGATATGAAAGAAAGTAATCCACCCTCATATCAAAGGCATAAGGTTTTAAATCCTAAGTCTAAGATAAGAGAGTGGGGTATTACTATAATCCCAAGGTTTCAGGAGTAATGATGATAAATAGACACAGAGTCTAGACTAATAATATAGACAAGTGTCCTAACTTCCTCACAAGAAAACAACATAAAGCTTCATTCCAGAAGAGTACTTATTACGCTTCACGTAAGCTTGATTTGTTTCATATTGATCTTTGCAATCCTATGCAGCCTAATCATTACGGATTTAAGTATTTCATGTTATGTGTTGATGATTACTATAGAAAAATGTTGATTTTTCCATCTTCGTAAAAAAATTGAAGCTTTTGAGAACTTTAAAAAGTTCAAAGTGGCTGTTGAGAATGAGACTGGTTGTCATATCAGATCTCTCCTCTCATATCAAGGGGGAGAATTCACCAGTAATGAGTTCAAAGCCTACTTGTAAGCTCACACAATTGGTCGATGGATGCCTCCTCCACACACACCATAATAGAATGGTTTTGTTTAGATAAGGAGCCACACTCTCCTAGAAATGGTGTGTAGCATGATCGATGATTCTATAATAGTGAAGACATTATAAGATAAAGCAACGAAGATAATAGAATATTCGATTCACAGATTCCCCACAGTTTCTCTTGATGAAGTATCACCACATGAGGCATGGTAAAATTATAAGCCATCCATTTATATACACCTCATAGTGTTTGGGTGCAAAGCCAGTATTCACATACCCAATAAGAAAAGAAAGAAGTTGGACATGAAATCACATAAAATCATCTTCATTGGCAACAATGAAGAGGCTCTTGGGTATAATTGTTGGATGCAGAAAAGTCTACCCCAATAAATATGTTGAGTTCTTTGAGAAAAATGAAACCTAAGACTCCTCTATACTCACTTGATGTAGATAGCACACATGTGTGAAAATAGAATTAGTTGTTCCCACTAATGATGAAAGTGATGATGGGGATGACGGTGATGATCAGCATGACCATGACCCATAATAACAATACATTGTATGCCCAAGTGGTATACAAACATGATTCGACATGTAAAATTAGATGCTCCTTTGGATACTTCCCCCATTGGACCATGGACTCACAGTAAAACACGAGAAGAGGTAAATTTTAATTTGATGAGTAGAGTTGTTGAATATGTTGAGCCCTCTATTGTCCAGGAAACCCTACAGTTGAAATATCAAAAATATTCCAAGGACGTTGAGTATCAATGAGTGATGAAAAATAACACTTGACAGCTTGTCTATCTTCCACCAGGGAAGAAATCCATTAGTTATAGATGGATATTGAAAAAATTCACAAAGCAGATGGGACTATAGACAAGTATAAAGTGATACTGGTAACGAAGGGAAAATAAAGGAATAGACTATGAGGATATATTTTCTACCATAGGTAAGATCAAAATGATCATGATGGTCTTTTCTCTAGCATCTCAGTTTGGTTAGAAATTCCATCAAATGGACATGAAAAATGACTTTCTAAATGAATATCTAAAGGGTTGTCCATATGAATCAACCTAAGGGTTTTTTCATACCTGTATCAGAAACTTTGAAGGTATGCAGACTTAGAAAATCTTTGTATGGCCTTAAACAGCCACCCCAAGCATGGTACATCGAGATTGATGAGCATATCGTTCAGCATGGATTTGTGAGAAATCAACATGATCCCAATATCTACCTCAAGAGGCAAGGAGGACATATTGTGATAGTTGTTGTATATCTCAATGATCTAGTCACCACTGACAGCGTAGTGAAGATGATTGATGCTACGAAGAAAGATCTTAATTGATCATTAAACATGACAGATCTCAGGATCATGCACTACTATTTTGGATTGGAAGTATGACAAAAGAAGATTTCATGTCTTTGTTTCTTAGTTAAAATATACCAAGACAACGCTCAAGAAATTTAGGATGATGGATTGCACACCCATTTCTACACCCATGGAGACAAGTGTACATTTATCTCGTACAAATCCATCTCCTCTGGTACATATAACTCTCTATCGATTGTTGATTGGGAGTCTCATTTACCTAACATATACTAAACTAGATATCAACTTTGCAATTAACTATCTTTCCAGGTTCATACACGAACCCAGAGTCTGTCATTGGAAAGAATCAAGGTGGATCTTGAGATATCTCAAGGGTACTATGGATCTTGGTTTACACTACAAAAAGAATGATCATTTCTTCTTGAATGGATATTCAGATTTTGATCATGTAAATAATATTGATGACAAGAAATCCATTTCTAGATTTTTATTCTTGTTGGGATCTAGACCAATATCATGGGGAAATAAGAAAAAAATTGTTTCTTTCTCCTGTACAGAGGCTGAATATCATGTTGCAAGTGGAGATGTCTGTAAATCGATATGGCTATGTCGCATACTTGAGGGCCTTGGAGTATCAGAAGAGAAATCCACTACCTTGTATGTTGATAATGAGGTTGTTCTTAAACTTGTTCATAATCCAGTATTTCATGAGAGAACTAAACATATTAAGGTACAAGTTCATTTCATACGCGAGAATGTCTTGAAACATAATATACAACTTTAGTTTTGCCCAACCGCTGAACAACCAGTATAGATTTTCACGAAGTCACTTACACATGACAAATTTGAGTTATTTAGAGAGTTCTTCTCTTAATCCCGTAAGGAAATGCAAATTTAAGGCAAAAATGTTAGGTAAAACATAGTTTACTTAGGTAATTTATGCATTGTATTTATTGTTTACTGTAGGTAATAGTTTGTTACTTTTATTGTTGGTAAATAGTGGTTGAATGGGGTAGTTAGCTGTTATATAATTTTTATATGGCGATGTTATTATAACCATTATCTTTGTTATTTTATATTCACATACAATGTTTTAGTTGGGTTGTTTTAACATGTAAAACCTCATGGTTTTCCTTATTCAATTGTTCAATACATGTAAGTATTGTAACTCTTTCATGCCCATGTAATCTACTCATTTCATATTAATAAAATTGTCACAAGTTGCATCCCTATTTCCTTAGGTCCTCAGCAGGTTGTAATGTCATTCATCAATTAAATATGAGTTACAAAATATAATGCCATAGACAAATATGTGTTACTTTATCCTAGCCTAGTGCAAGATACATCAAACTTAATCAATCACACTTACATAAAAGAAAAAGGAGGTTAAAAACACTTACCTTTATAGAGACACTTATTGTGCATTCACCCTTCCCATGGTTAGTAGCAACTCATGAGAGAGTTGTTGTGGGTCAATCACAAGAGAGAAGGGTAAAATTTCGTATCATACTAAAGTTGGGGACTCAAAATACTTAACAGATCTTGCTCGTATAGTTCTTGTTCTTTTTTCCTACTAACCCAGTTTTCCAAAATAGACATCCAGATATAAGCTCCACTAAATCTTAAACCTTTAAAAACAAATTTGTAAGAAAAAGCATAGAAAAATATGTTATTATAATTTAGAGAAATGATGACGATAACTCCTATTTATAGGAGAAAATAATTTGAAGTCACAATCTCTCTTAGCCAAAGAAATCAACCCAAGTCGATGCAATTAGTTGGAAAAGGGGTTCCACTAGACATCATTGGCCATGGTATGATGTCGTCGGCCACAAATAGTTTGACTAAAAGGTGACAAGAGGAAAGGGATGAGGAAACAATACTTGGAGAAGGTGTGAAGGTGATCTATTTAGGATATCTTCAGAAGTTATATGCATATGTGAATGTGACAATATTGAGGATATCTAGTGGTCATAAAGAGATGTCAAGGAGGCAATAGAAAGGCAGTAAGGAGGCATATTGGGAAATGCTATGGAGATGCCATGTTAAATGAATCTCTCCCCAAGTACTACCAACCAACCCCTGATACGCCCTTAAGGCATGCACTCAAGGATGTTGATATGCCAACAACTTACAAAGGGAAATCATTACTAAGAGTGAAAATTATAGTGTATGCATATGCCCCAACTAAAAATCATTGCATAACACAATATTGTCATGCAAGATGGTTTTCAAGAAAGAAACACGATACACCAAAATAAAAATGAAAATGAACGTACATGAAATGATAAATATGAATTCAACCAATGAAATATACCTACCTTAAACTACATATCCATGAAAATGGGTACATGTTTCCTCTTGTCTCAACTACAAAGGTTGCAAATATGATTATAAACCCTAATGATACAAATTATATGAGAATAGGGTTACAATGCAACCATACACAAGTGATACAATAGTCAGGCATACAAAAAATTATAAGAAGAGTTCTTAGATGAGGGTGTTACAATAGGTCTAGATAAGAAGGCTAGGTCATGTAACTTAGATAATCTATAGAATACATAATAAGTGGGTACTAGGATAGGTTTAAAGAAGGCTAGGTTATGAAATGTGAATACCTCATAAGATGTAATAAGTGGGTCCTAAGAGACGACCAACGAAGATGGTTAGGTCATGTTTAGATAGCCTATGGAACTTGGTAATAAGTGAATGCCAAGACAAGTCTGGAAAAGAAAGATAGATCATTTCTAGATAGCGGATAGAATGTAATAAATTAGTGCTAAGGCAGCTACGAGGAAGGAGGCTAGGTTAGATCTAGATGGCATACAATCTACATGGCTACCATCACACTAAGATATTCAAGATAACAATACATCTCAATATTCTCCTTGCAAGGTTTTACAAATGTTATAGATAATGGGATCATAGGATTATAACTGCAATGCTCTAAATTTAGAAGCAATTAATTCTTCAAAAATTCAAGACTACAATGTTTTGAGAATTGAAATCCTAACAATTTTAAATGTCCTGTTTGTAGGAAATAAAAACATTTTTGTGACAACAAAGGCCAATATCCAAACTCTCTTTATTTTTTTCATCCTTGACAAAGTTTTTCAAGTTTCCAAAAAATCGATTATTAACAACGAAAATGACATGCTATGTACCACCAAACATTGAAAGGTTTGAAACTTTCACTCAATCTTATTTCTTTTTATTATAAATTTGAAAGGGATTTATACTTAAATAGATGGAATAATAGCTTTAATAAAAGAACCAATTATGAAGAAAATGATCTAAAACCCTGAATGAAAAGTTTCATTTCCATTTTCAAATATTAGAAAAAAACTCACAAAGAATTAATTACTAAACCCCTTTTGTTGAAGATGTCTCTTATAATTAGAATTTTATATTAATTTAATTGAAAATATATATTTTTTTAATAATATTTAAAATAAGAAGCCACACCCCAAAAATTAAATGAATCCCATAAAAAATGACGACCATCTAATCCAATTAATAAAGGGTTGTAGGAATTAAAAGGGTGATTTTTTTTATATCCAAGTCTTTTGTTTATTTCTGGTTATTAATGGATGGTTTTAGCAGTAAAAATATAGGTGATTTTACGTTGGCCAAAGAAAATGGGAAACAATAACAAATATTGAAGATCGATGCCTATGAAAGAGATTTAAAACGCAATTACATTGGGGCTATACAAAATTTAGGCAAAAAGGTCTCTTTCAACATACAATTCAATTACATAATCATAATGTTTTTTTTAAATTAAAACCAGTTGAGTTGTGCAGAGATTCCCATTTTTACCTTTTTTTTATAAATAAAATACTAAATAATCATTCTTATCAGTTAATTTAGAATCTATAGTGTTGAGATTACGATTAGGATGATCTTTGGTAAGTACATTTTAGATTCAAATTTAAATTTGATTGGAAGGAAAAAAATCTGTAAATATTTGATCAGATAGCTAAAATTAAAAAAATTGTAGCTTTTAATGTAATATTGACAATACATAAATAATTAATAAAATTCTTATATTTCCTTCAATTCAAGATATTGAATTAATTTAATTCAAGTATAAAATAATAAAATCATATAAAACAAATAACTACTCACTATTTTTTTGGAAAAAAAAAACACAATACATAATCAATAAATAAAAATTTAAAAAAAAATTATATTAAAATAATTTATTTTAAAGTGAAATAAGTATAATATGATAATAATTTTAACATTGTTGATAATAACTTAATTGAGATCGAACAAACACAGTGTATTGACAAGGACCAGGAACTATTCGTTGTCCTCTAGTTATTTTTGATGATTTTTATTTTGTCTAACGTAATAGACATATTGAGCAGCGAAGAAACTGAAGAGCCTAAGAGGAATATATAACATGAGTTCAGCAAAAGCCCTTCCAAATGAATCTGCAGGCATTGTTCCACGTGAGTATGTGGACATAACAAGTCCACTGAATTGGCTTGTGACCAGAAAACTTCCATTCTTTGTTGCTTCTAATGTATACTTCGCAACTTGTTCAGCTGTCTCAATTTCACTTCGATTATAGAGAGTGGTGATTTTAAGCATATGCAATATCTGTTTGTCATTCTCTAAACCACCTACACAAATCTCAATGTCAATAAAAACTCTAATCAAATATACATTGACAACCATGGAAAACAATGTTTTTATGGGTCAACTTACAGTTATCAAGCATAGGAGTTTCGACATATCCTGGATAAACAATTGTAACTCGGATGTTGTAAGGCATCAATTCAAGCTTGAGACATTCTCCAAGTCCTTTGAGAGCACGCTTAGTTGCAGTATATACTGCATTACCATATAGTAAATACTGCAAACAATTATAACACATTCGTTTGTGAAATTATAAGAAACAACTTATTCTTATAGAAAATAATTATAGAGAAAAATATTTGAAAAATAGAAAACTTAGACCTTGCCAATAACACATACAAATGTTTTGTAGCAAGCAAATAGATGTCTGAATAATAAGATTTGGGATGCCTATTATTCCCTAAATAATTTTATCAAATATAAATAGAAAAGAAAGAAAACATCAAAAAGATAAAGAAAAAATAGTGACATTAATAGTAATAATGGTGGTGGTGGTGGTTGTCATAGTACTTAATAATGATAAAAGTAATAATTATACCGAAAGATGTTTCATTGTGGCGTAGTGTTTGTCAGCAGGTGTACGTGTTTTTCGATATTTTTTTGCCAGTAAATGTTTCCCAAAAAATTTCACTATCGCCCATTTTAGTATTTCAGTTCACATCCTATGCCAGATCTAAAAGAAGAGCTGAAAATAGTGAAACATGTAATATTTTTGGTTTATCTCTATCGATTACTTGTCGTTTGAGACCCCTCTCCTTGTTTGGATGAGTGTTTAAGTGAAAAGCCACACCCGAAACGTTAAGTGATACCCAAAATCTTACATCATAACAACGGAGGATGTACACTTCAAGTTGCTTTCTGTTACCCAACTAGTTTTTACATAGATATCAGAGTCCCTTTGTAATTTTTTATCAAGGTGGATAGTCATAACTAGTTAGTATTGTTTTAATAAAAGTAGACATATGCAAAAAAAAACATTGTAGCAACATTGGTCACTCACACCAGGATTCAAGCCTTCCACGTGGATGTTTGAAGCAAGCGTTGTGTGTTCAGAAATGCATTTGGGAATAGATTTTACAAAAATATCTTGAAGCGCATCCATGTACCAATAAGGATAGTCTCAATTATGCATAATAGTCTTAATGTTTTCAATTTCACTAAGGAGAACAGGGATGTGTGGCAAACAAAAAACAATAATATTACATGCGTATACGAATTATTTATGCAGTAAAAATCAATCTTGGATAAAAGGAAATGAAAGCATTCGCTTTAGGATCCCATGATGTATAATTCAAATCGTAATTTTCACATCATTTTTATATCTGAATAGTAGCTTGTCTATGGAGACAACACTTAGTCATACTGGAGTAATCCTCAACACAACATTGTTAATGTTCTTAACTTTCATTTGTGCTTTTTTTTCGGTACCATTTTTCTGAAAATTGGAGAGCAAGCTATAAGTGGCATGACAAACTCACAAGCTGATGGTTTTTTGCACTAACCTTCGTTATTTTGTATGATTATTTTGCCTATGCAATAATTGCATTATATTGTATTAATGTTATGTCTAGCATTTGGGATTGTATTACACATTCAATATTACATATGCAACGTTATATATGTTCATATATTTTGTCCCATTTATGATTAGATATTTATTTATTTTCCTCTATGTCAATTTTTCAAGAGCTTCCAACTATCACATGGAAATGATTTTCCAAATTAGCTTTAGGAGATAGATGCTAAGTGTTTGACCAAATGACAGATGTTAGAGTTGAGAATACCACAATAGATACACATGCAAAATGTAAATTCATTGACAAAGCATACAAACTTTTGTTGACATTGAAATTAAAAATAAAATAAACTAAAATTGTATCTCATTCGATATATCTTGCGGCTCATGTGTAATTGCTAATAATAATAGCAATAGTAATAACATTAAGAGAAGACATAATGAACACATAAATATCAATTCATCCTTGGCCCATGACCTTATCAATAGAACACTTAAAAAGTTACACCTATTCAAAGCATCTCAGATAGTGAATTATCTTTAACGTTAGTTGATTTTATTTTTTTGTTGGGTCCCTACTAACATACCATGCACTTCTTGTTAGTGCCTAGTAGAAGTAGGTTGGTTATCACAATAGCTTTTTTTTTAAATGACACATTATCCATGATTATATAGTTTGGAAGTCAAAATTTGAAGAATATTTTTAAAAATTAATTATAAGTTAGTATTATTCTTATATGTTGAATTTTTGGTCTTAAAATTTGGATTTATATATAATTTTATTCAAAATACTTTAAAATATATTTATTTTCTTGTTTATTGGTTGACAACATTTAATTTGATAAAATTTCTTTTTATTTTTTAATAATTATGATAATTTAATAAAATAAATATCACCAAATGAAATCTCAACCTCTATTAATAATTATTAATTATGATGTGACATATAACATTGAATTATTAAACAATATAATTGAAAATAACATATCAATTTATATTTTAAAATATACCACCAAATGGCACATCACCTATACTAATAATAATAATGTTTAAAATATATAATTATTAATCTTTTTACCAATGTCACAAAATACTTCAACTTAATTTAATAATTATGATGTGACATACACTTACTAAACACTTTAATGCAATATACATATCAACCTATAATTTAAAATAACCTATATATTAATAGTTGAAATGATAGCAAGCAATTTAATACTAGTATTAAGACATGGTCTCGCTCTAATAACATAAATTATATATGTCATGTAAGTAAAGCAATTCAATATTGCCACCCCATCAACACGTGTGTGTGTATATATGTGTGTGTGTGTGTGTGTGTATGTATGTATGTATGTATGTATGTATGTATTGAAAGCAATAAGTTTAACTTTTCAACCAACAATATATTAGTATTTTCATGTCTTAGTAATTCTAAAGTTTAATATTAAAAGAAAATGATATATTTCTTGACCCCTATTTATGAATATATTCTACTTGTTATGTCCAAAAAATTTGTAACAAACATAGAAATAAATTCATAATACCAAGATTAACTTGTCTCATACCAACATCGTTACCTTTATTATTATTTTTCAATTTATCACATCAACTAACATTTTTATCATATTTATTATGTCCAAATTATATAATATAAACATTAAAATAAACTAATACTATAATAACTAATTAGTCTACAAAAATAATTAATAAATACAACATTAATACCATAATATCATGGAAATTGACTAATTACGTACGAATAATTAATAAATACATTAATACCACCATCACTAAAAACTATAATATCACTTTAATACTTTATATTAAAAAAATTATGTAAAATTAATGTAATATTTTAAAAAAATATATCCTCTACTATCTATTTTACACCCTTAGAGATTACCATATTTACTAAAAATCAATTTAATATAATAATATTTTCATTCCAAATAACCCTTATATAAAAACACTTTAATAAACTAATACTATATATTAAATAATTAATTTGTACCAATAATTACTAAATACAACATTAATACCATAACATCATGGTAATTAATTTATGCATTAATACAACAATCACTAAAAAATTATTGTGACACATTAAGAAGTTATACTAAAAAATATATATAAAAATATTTCAGATAAAAAAATCGCATCCCCTCTTATGTAATTTCCACCCTTATGGCAATTACTAGTACGATATCTATTGAACACAATTTAATATAATTATATTTCATTTTCAAAGCAACCATTTTTATATAAAAATACTTTACATTTTTAATAACATATTTTTATGTACTTCGAACTTTTACGACAATTGATATTATAACATATATTTAATACAATTAAACATGTTTAATTTCAATTGCAATAAGGAGTAGTAAGCCACCATGAACATTCATTGAATACAATAATTTCAAAATTTTAAAAAATCATATGCCAAAGCATTTTCGTATATCTTGTTAATTCTGAAGTTTGATATTAAAAAAAAATGGAATATTCCTTGAAAGTCTTACTTTTTAAAAAAAATCATTTATCATATCAAAAATTTATAAAACAAACACATAAATAAGTTAATACCATAATTAATTTGTCTCATACCAACATCTTTATTTTTATTGTTATTTATTCAACTAACATTTTTAATCTTATTTATAATGTCAAGATTTTATGATATAAAAAATCAACTAAGCTAATATTATGTCAATTATTAATAAATACGACATTAATATCATAATATCATGGCAATTAACTAGCCTAGACAAAAAATAATAAATACATCAATACCACAATCACTAAAAATCATAATGACACTAATCTTTTATATTAAACAAATTATATAAAAATACTTTATATTTTAAAAAAGACCCTATTGTCTACTTTGCACCCTTACGTCAATTAGTAATATGGTATATACTATAATATAATAATATTTTATATTCAAAACAACTCTTCTTATATAAAAACACTATAGTAAATTTACTATTGCAACCGCCTTTATATTAAATTATGGATAAAATAAAAAAAGGTGTTACATAGTAAGGGGCAGCTAGTAATGGTCACAACCTCAAAAAACTGAAACTTCAAACGCCACAATGGCAGACAAAATCATGCCACGTAGGCAACAAAAAACGGCCATCAGGCGACAACAAGGCACTTAGCAACAAAAATTATAACATAACATAATTAAGCACAAAGAGTAGTAGCATCCGGAGGATCATCCCTACAAATAATTATTTAGCATTATATCTCAAGTTCAAGTGCTTCCACATTAATGTTTTGATTGCTGAGATGCTCTACATAATTTTTGAAAAATACTAAAGAGGACTAATTTTTTCTTATATAACAAATGGAGTGACATAATATTTTAATATTTTTTCCACTTGACATCACTAATAGTCTATTGCCCATATTATCATGCTATCATCTCATCCTGCATTTCAAGAATAATCTAATATTATCACCTCATCTTGTATTCTAAGAAACTACCTCGCCAGAAACTATTTTAAAACAAGTAATCACACACTAGCAATGCAATGAATACATTGATAGGGATGCATTGAAAAACTTAAACTTAAAGAAGTGAAATACTGTAAGAGGAAAAGGGGCATTGAAGAAAGTGATTGAGGGAGGCAAAGTCTAGTAGTTGGAAAAGTGTTGGGGGGAACAAATTTGAAACTATTCTTTTTTTTGGGATAACACATATGATCATCCCATCTCTAGTTGATGTATTAGTTGAATTTTATAACCAAAACACATGGTAGGTCAAGTGGTTTTGCGCCATCTTTAAAGACCATTATCTTAGGCCATTTTCTATGCTTGCCCATGTAACAATAAACAATATCAACTGCAAGAGTTTTCCTTGTGGATTTGTATTATAAATCACCTCCTCAACATTCCATGTTCTTAACACTCATTAAATTTGCAACATTTTCATGTGTATAATCATACGTTTGTTATTTTGAAATGTTCACATTATTGGGATTTGCAGAATGAGGGAGTGGCAAAATAAGATGAGAGAGGACCAAGTGGATGGATAATGTATTAAATTTTGCAAAAGTAAATACACTAATTATTGAATCATTAAGTGTTATATAATAATATTACATACATGTTTTCTAAATCTTCCAAGGTTTTAACGACCGCCACATTTTTAACTTCATTAATCCTAGAAAATATTATCATCAAGGTTTGAACATGCAACCTGACATTGTTCTTATTGTTTTCTTGTTTACCAATCAAAGACATGGATTTCATTGTTATAATCAGGGTTTCTTTCTTCTATATTGATCTAGATTAAACACACTAGCTTCATATTCATTAAATGTTATTTTCTAATAGTATATATATAATAAGAGGAAGGGTAGTTGATATCAGCATCATGGATGTTATAGTCGACAATTATCATTGTTATAGTCTAAAAAGAATCCATAACAAATTCCATGAAGAAACCAAATCTAAATATAATTATTATGATAGTATGAAATTTATGCATTTTTCATGAAGGTTGTGTTTATTCATGAGACCTTTTGTATTTTAGATATGACATTAGACAAAAAATTATTTGACGAGGAAAGATGTGAGAATTTTTTCCCTACATTGAATTTTCTAGTGAAGCCTCTCACATGTAGAACGAGGTGCACACAATACAAGTGAAGTCAAAAGGAATCCAACAAATAATGTTAGGGGAGATGTTCACCCTAGTTGAAAGCCTTAAATAGGTCAAATCCCACCATCATTTATACAAGACCTTGTACACATAATTCTCAAGAGGATACATTAACGTGTAAACTCTAGACACTAGGTTTCATCAACTGCCTACTCCTTGCAAACGTAATCAAAACCTATCATTATAAAAATTTCCAAAGTCACTCCCCTCATCCCATAAAACCAATTTTTATGCCCTTGCAAATCACATTTAACTCATGTCTAAATTTACCTTAACCCCCATGAAACCACCTAACCATTTCCAAACCATCCCTAACCCATTGTATCCTAACCGCTTAACCTCCCCAACTTGCATAACCTATTTTCAACCATTTTCCCTCGTCCCCATACCCGGAAATAACATTTAGGAATTGATTTCAACCACTTCTAAAAAAATTCCTCGAGTTTTCCAGATCGTCTCTTATTCCAACAAACCTCCAGTAATTATAAATAAGAGTTTCAACTCTTGTTTCGGGGATCTTTAGAAATCTTTCATATGTATGTGCATCTTTTTTTTTTAGACAAATAGTGAAACTCTACCACTCCAATAATCTTCAAGCCCAACAATAACATCAAGTCTTCTCAAGAATCTGCAACACATCAATTTTCACAACCTTTGTCTTCAACAATCTTCCCAGGTAATCAATAGTCAACAACATCGATTCCAGTCGTCACCTGCAGGTGTTCTATAGATTTTCTACAATTCAAGATATCCTTCTATTATTTTGGTCATTTCTTATATATCATAACGTTATAAAATCATCAACTTAGATCTTTATTTTCATCAGTTTTCTGTTTCTCAAGAAAATCAATATGTTTACAGCAATCACCAGCAATTCCTTTGAATCACTCACGATTCCTCTAAATCGTCAGTGATTCTCTTAAATCACCTACAATTTGTCTCTCAAATCTTTGTAACCAATCATTAAGTTTTATCAACTTTTATGCATATCTCTGGATTTAACTTGTCTCTTGCAAGCATCTCTTCCTTATATATGTGTGTTCCAGGTCAGTCACATCCTATCACAAGTATCTACGATCTCCCGATCATCCAGTATCCTTTCGTGTGGGAGAAAGTTTACATCCTCCATGAGCTCATGTCGTGCACCATTAGATTATCACCTGACATTGAGGACATTAAGAACCAACTCAAGTTCCTCCACAAAATCCAACGAGAAACCACAGACTATTGGTATGATTACTTTGAAGTTGTCCAGATAGTTGTCACATTAGCCTGGACCACCTACAAAGTGGAATAGGACTTTCCTTTCTACCTTTAGTTTTAGTCCCATCCTTATCAATATCATTTTATCCTTATTATGAAAGCACTTAATTATTTTATAATGAGTTGACATCCTCCAAGGAAGTCCCTTTGAATTCCTAGAATCAACCTTTTCAAAGCAGATTGTTATCTCATTTTGTCTATTTTTTCTTGTTTAGTTGTCTTTGATTACAGGGATCTTTACTTAGTGAAAGGAGTAGTGCTTATCCACTTTTACATTCAAACGTCCCCACCTTGCGACTATCAGCGCATGTATCACTAAACCTTGCCTTGTTTTGGGTTTTAGGTACTTTCTGCACTTAATAACATAGACCTGAAATTTACCTAATACATAAACATATAAATAGGAGATTAAGTCACATAATTTATCAAATCAAAATAAGTATTGGTAAAAATTTTGTATGTGTTAATAAAACAATCATCAAAAATCAATCAAATTGCACGTTGATTAAAAAATTGATGTAATCAGTACCGACGCTACATCATCTTAATTATTCGGCCTACAATTTTGATAAAAGGAATGTATTTTTAGCTTATTGGGCTATGCGAGAATGCAAGATGCTCTTAGAGTCATCTTTGGGCTCACACAATTTTGTTGAATCTAGTGAAGAAAGAAACAACAACTTATCAAGGAATTTGACATTGTGTGGTGACATTTTCATTAGCACAAGGCTTGAGATTTCATTCCTTAGATTATATCTACAAGGAATCCTTCGGGGTGCAGTAAAATTCACACACAGTAGGATTGGATTCAAAAGGGATCCCACAAAAAACGGTAAGGGATATTGATCCGCTAAAATTAACAGGAACTTGAAAGGGTCATAACTTGTGCTTTGGGTCTCTAATTGGTCCATTTTTTTTAAAACCACTTGTTTCAACAAGATAAACACACCATCCAAATCGCCCTTCCAGTTGGAGCACATTTTGTAACATTTTGGGGGTCGATTTCCACCATATGAGGGCCGAAAATTAGGATTTAATGTGTAATTCAGTTTTTTCCTATTTTAGGGAATTAGTTAATGTTAGTCTCTTAGATACATTGTGAGTTGTAAAGTTGACAACTCCTCTAATTTATGCATGTAGAAGATTCGTGGAAATTTCTATGTCCGTACAAATAAGCATGCAAACTTACAAAGAATAGCAGGTTCTAGTAAACTGCTAAAAATAGTAATTTCCACCACCTAGAGTACATTTAGTCAAAGTTAGTTAGAGTTTGCTTGGCAACTCGAGTTAGGAGTTTTTTTCCTATTTAGGAAACATTGTAATTAATGATTCAATAATGAAGAAGGAGAACTATTTTCTTTTGAGTTCAAATTATTTGCAATAAATTGAGTGTGTTCATATTTTGATAAAATGAATGTTTTTTTTTGGCTTCTTTGGCTATGCAAGAATGCAACATGCTCTTAGAGTCATCTTTGGGCTCACACAATTTTTTTGAATCTAATACAAAAAGAAACAACTTATCAAGGAATTCAACATTGTGCAGTGACTTTTTCATGAGCACAAGGCTTGATATTTTATTCCTTAGATTATATCTACAAGGAATCCTTCGGGGTGCAGTAAAAGGCACACACATTGGGATTGGATTAAAAATAGATCCCATAAACAACGGTAAGGGATATGGTAATCCTAATTGAAATACTTGTAGATAGTAACATTTGGTAACATATTCTTGTAAAATTTGAAGTTTGACCATGTTCCCTTATTAAGATAAATTCTCACATTCTAAATCCAATCACCTTATCTCTCTCTAGATCTTCTACAACTTGCTTATCTTTACACTTTTCTCTTTCGTCAATTTTGATAATATTATTTTATCAAAGAAGCATAAAACCTTTGTTATTCATGAAACAACTTTCATTTTGGTTTCCATATCTTTGATCCAAAAACGAAGGGAAAGGTCAGGATGTGAGGCCCAATCTTAGCCGAGTTGTACGTTCCCTCTCTTTAACATTCTCTCACTCTTATTTCAATTTAAAAATATTATTTTGGTCGTTTCATCTTCCTAGGTTCGATTTTATTATAATATTTCACTTACATAATGCTATATAGGAAATTCAATATCACTTTATAACTCACCTGACACTATTACAAGCTCCTACTGCAAATATGATTCCAAAATCACTCAAAGGGATCTTAAATCTACCCAAATTAGTTACACCTCATTTAGGAAAATCCCTAACATAGGTATGAAGCACAAAACCATTTAAAAGATTTTATCTTACTCCATGTCCAAGCATGCAAAGGTCATAGAGCCATGTTTTAGTAAAAACAAAATCACTCCTAACATTGCACATTTTATAATATCATTTAGAGATTCACAAAGGGATATTGCACACGACTATAAAATTTCACTACTACTACAACATGCACATTTTATAACATGTGGTTATCCTGTTATCTTGGTGTTAACAGATATAAAGGAACCCCTAAGGGGTTGGTTAACTATTCACACTTGTACAAGCGCCTAGGAGAAAAATATGAGGCTTGATCTTGTAATGAGGTCATGTAGTGTAGCATTTGGATTAGTTCATTAGATGGAAGTATGAACGACAAGGGAAGTTTCGCCTCAACCGCACATATGAAAGGTTTTATAGGCTTCTACAGTTTCCAATTTGTTAAATGTGATTATAGGCCATGCCAAATTTACACCAAAAAGAGTGGCATATAAGAAGGACCATTTTTAGACCAACAGAACAATAAGAAGTTGAATATCTAGGCCATCATAGGGTCCAAGACCATATAACTCCATGTAAGTATCATATATATCAGGTTGGACTGTATAGTAGTTGTATGGTCCTACCTTTGTTAAGTTTGCAGCTCCAAAAATTTCATCAAAGCAAGGATAGTTTCTAATTAGTGTGTTCTACTACCCTACACATCCAAATTATCTATGTATTTCCTTGTATAGATAATTTTCTCTCTACTCTTATGTATTTGAGCAAGTACTTATTGTTTATCAATAGTTTAAAGTACAGATGCATTATTTTGATTATGAATGCTTAATGTTGGAAGGTAATTACTCAAAATATTCTACCTATTAAAAACCCTTTCATCTTTTTAGTGTTGTGTATTCCCATAACACTAAAACATTTGATGAACTTGACTTGTGATTGAATATTATATCCAAACTTGAATTTCTTCTATAACATGTCATAATCTAGTCTTCACTATTTTCCCTAAGATCTCCTAGTCTTTCCTTTGCTTTGGGTCTCTTTGTAGGGATTCTTAATTATGAAATCACCTTTCATCACATATCTTAATCATAAAATATATATTTTCAAATTCCTTAAATATTTTTCTATATATGTATACATTTAACGAAAAAACCTTTTTTTTACTTAAATATTTACACAATTATCGCAAATTCAAGATTACTATATTTAATAATTAGGGACTAATCAGAAAAATTTATACTTTTTAAAAAATCCTTAGATATTTTTGTTGTCCAAAGCAACTCCCATGGTTATTTTGACAGCTTGCATCCACATTTTGTCTCTAAGGTTCAACATTGTAGGTTATGCGCTCTTTGGTTGCTTCCTTGTCATAATTTTCCTCAACTGTAGTTCCTCCTGTGCTCTTCTTTTTCCTTTGCGCCTTCCAATTTCCTTATTCCCCTTTCTCTATTTCTTCCACTCCTCTTGCATGCACTCCCTGTGCATTCACTTTTCTTCCAACAGTTCATACACCCTTTGCACGTGCCTGTGACTTACTTCCAAAAATTAGTTAAGTCCCCGGCACTCTTGTGCGCCCCCTTCCTTGTTGTCATGCTTCACCTTCTAGATGTTTGTGCCCCACTTACATACTTATATCCTACAAGTATACTTCCATTTCTCCCACATTCATTACATTTTTTTGCCTTCTCTTTGCTTTCTCCTCCCGCGCTTCTCCATTTTGTGCACGTTATTGTGCCATGTGGCATCCTGCCATAATGAGTGTATCACACGCAGCCTATCAAAGCACGCCAACAGGGAACCAAATCCTTGCAACCAACCAAGGCGTGAAAAATGGAATAAAATGACAAAATATGTGAACAATCAACTGATTCCTCCAGCCAGTGTGCTTGCACCACATGTCAATTCGACCTGCAGACTTCATATCACCATAACTCTTGTTGTGGGGATCAAATTTGGGAAATTTTTTCTTTTTGGATAATTGTTGACGTGGGCTACACTCCAAGATCACTCAAGTTCAAATTTCAACAAGATTAGGTAGGTGAGAAACAGGGAAACGTACTTCTAGTTATTAATACAGAATCTGATTGACCCAACCACCAGATTTCATTGAAATCTCTCCCCCTTCCTTCTCCTACATGCCAAGCAGACATGTGGAATCACATCTGATAGATTTACGAGCATTAATTGATGGTTTTTGGTAGTTGAAGATTTAAATCTTATTTTCCCTCCTTTCAACTCTTCTTCTCTCCTTTTTTTCTATAAATGTATGAGCATTACTTTGTTACACCCTATTGCATTACTAGTTGTTGTCATTGATTTCAAAGGCAGTGATGGAAAAGGGAGAGTGTAAGATAATTCTTCTCACGTCTTTCTTAGAGGTTCAAAGTGCGTTTATGAGATTTCAAGAAGACAAGGTCTTGGATGGTGACTGACAGTGTTCTTTCAGGGTGGTTTCAGGTGCCTAGGTAGTGAAACGGGTTCGTACATGTTAGAACAAGCATGAGAAAGGTGTTGAGAGAATATCTACAACATGTATGAGTAAAGGTTAGGATCATCTCAGCTCCAGGAGTGAGGTTTTTATGTTAGTCAGAATTGGACTTGAGAATTTACACTATTTATGGCTACAAATAAGACGAGCTAGAAACATTTCGATTAATCATTTTCTATAAATTTTGGGAAATGATAGAGGAAGATATCTTGATGCTTCATGTCAAATTTCATCAAATTTTGTAATGGGAATTTTGAGATATGCAAGTTGTTTTTAAAAAGGCATTATGAGGCTCCTTGCTTCTTATCCCTCAAGAAAAAATATACTAGCTCCTTCTAATAAATATTATAATTACTTTTTGGATCAAATTAGCATAAAATTCTTGTGAAAAATAATATTGTCAAAATGCTCGGTGTAGTTAAAAAGTTATGACCATTATAATGGAGTTGTTCTCTCTCCTGGGGTGTGCACAAACTCAACAAGAGCAAGAAGGGTAATTTGGTCTCCAAATCTTGTATTATCCTCTCCAGAGATCTTTCACAGGTATTTTTCAATGTACTTGAGCTTCCTCAAACCCTTATTAGTTTGGTCAGGCACATAATCCTTGCAAGTTCAGTTTTAGTCAACCATGTCAATAAAAGGCTCAATTAAGGCATCATGATCCATATGTGAGTTTGAGAGTGAAAATTTAGTTTTCTTTCTCAAATGACAATTTTTTAGGTTATTGGAGCCTATATGTCACCATGTAGTATGATGAAGAGATTATATCTTCTATCTTCATATAGTATTGAGGTCATTGTCAAGAAAACTGAGCTTAAGAGCATGTTTCTCTCTAACTACACACTATTGCACTCAAATTTGTTGTTGAGCAAAGACAAGGGGTACTTCAACATCAAATCCAGATGAAAATTCAATGTAGAGCTTACCCAAATTGGTGACTAGGCCAAATTTGAAGATAATTCCATTGTGTAAGGTTGAAAAGAGTCAAAGAGAAGACCGATATGCTTCTGGAAAGTTTGAAAAAAGTATACATATGGTGTCTAAATCAAATGATGATGGTTAAGGAGCATTCTAAGGTGTCTGCAGTCAGCTCTATCTTCTTTACAAAGGTAAAATTTTTGTCTAAGACCCTTGTATAGTCATAATGCATAATCTTTGTGCACTATTTTCTATAGTTTCTAAGAACATGTGAAGATCATTCAAGAGTGGATATGATATTGAAAGGATGGAAAAAAATTTCACAAAGCTACTTGATCAATAATTATTGAATTTCATGAAAAAATGAGAGATAACTCCTTGTTTTAGTGTTCTCAGGCTCTAACTATGTATATACCCCGGTCTAAGGTTTTAACAAGAGGAAAATGATCAAATAGAGAGTTTCAACCAGCCAAATCTCATGAAATATTGGAATATTATCTTTAAACTCACTCTAAATCATTTGCAAGAGTTTTTAAGTTGAATCATTAAGTATGGAGGGAATCCTACTAGTAGATTTTTCAAAACCCATGTGGACTGTTAAATTTACACAGTTTACAAACTTCTTGCTATCTGATCAAATTGAGAAAAGTCATTGATGGTGCAAATTTATAGAAGGATGCTAATTGATTGGATATCATCTTGGTTGAATTAATGTTTCTTGTTTTGGAAAAATTAGTTGGAAATGTTCCTTATATTAGTGCACAGCCCCTATCATGACTCAGAAACAGTTTTCTATCTCATTGAAAGCATTTATTCATGGGTTGGACCTTGAGTCCTTGGTTTTCCATGGTTCTTATAGTATTGAGGAGTTTTTGTAGTGGTTATTTCAACTTGAGAGTGGTGTTCCCTTCAAAAATCAATCTTCTTATGCACATTGGTATGAAGACTTGGATGGTAATAAATTCTCTTGCTCAAGTTGAAACTTTAATACTTGTAATCTCATTGTTTAGTCTTCACTAGTGTTCTTTGCCTCTAAATAAATTTTAGAACCTCAATAAGGCGAAGTGTTCTAGCTCAATGAGAGAGCCTAAGAGACAAGAGTGACTTCTTGTATTCTCTTTTAACAGTAAAAGTCACTTGCTTTGTCATGTTGGAATCTAGAAATGAAATTGAGTTCGAATGGAAGGCAAAAAGGTTGGAAAGGTCAGTCAACCTTCTTTGTTGAAGAAGACTTTTCATGTTCCAAAGAAATATATAGTGTTTTGCATTCAAATTAAATAAAAGAGACAAGGGTAAGGAAGCCAAGAAGATATTTTTGTTATGACTCTTGAAGAGTCATTGTGAAGTTGAAAAGGTAAGTCAAATTTCCTAGTTGAGGAGTCTCTTCATGTTCCAAGGAATGTCCTAGTGGTTAGTATTCAAATTGAGGAAATAAAATGAATGAGTGGTTGATTGATGAGAGAAAAATACAAAAGTATGAAGTGATTTTTAAATCAAAGATTTTGTGAAATAGTGTATGAAACTTGTAAAGGTGTGAGACAACAAAGAAGAAGCTAAGATAGAGTTGATACAAGTGCATCTTGTAAAAGAAAAACTGAAGGTGGAAATGAAGAATCTCTAAGTAAGGTAAAACAACGATCAGGATATAGATGTACCTATAATAGAAACTAGGACTATGATTGTCCCTCACAGAACTTTGAATATTTAGAAAGTACTGAAATGAGACTATTATGAGTATTTGATGATCTTGATAAGCAAGAAAATTTCATACTAAAAAGAATTGAGAAATCAATGACATGAATTCAAGGCACATGGTGTGAGAAGACAAGTTAATAAGGTTGGAAAAGACATGAAGATTATAGTGATCAAGGCAGAGTGAAGAATGAAGAAGAGGTCTCATGTGTATTGGAGAACTGGAAGACCTAATAAATAAGATTCTCATAGATAGAAGGACAATGAACAAGTTTAGTAAATAGTTGATATGAGCAATGTTGGATTGGTTTAGATTTAGTTGAATAAAGAGCATAAAATAGCATGAGTGATATATTCTTGAGCTGAGAATATCATGAAGTTGACATAGGGGGCATAATAGATAAGCAGAAGTTGAGTAGAAAAGTGTGCAAATTTAGCGTCATCATAAGTTATAGAAGACAACATTTTATGTGGCAAAATATTGTTGAACAAGTCTAAGTGGCAGCTTAGCAGTTGGGGAGTTGAATCTTACCTATGAGTTGAAGCTCACTAAAAACTGGTAGAAGCTTATTGAATTACAAGGGGTTGAAGACTCCAGATCAGGTAGCATCTTGGTAAAATTAAGGAGTAGCAACTCCAGATTGAGTTGAAGCTCAATCTTGAAACTATTGTAACATAAGCAGGACAAATTAGTCCTAAGTATAGTTCATATTTTCGGTGGGTTTTCTTCCCATTTTGGGTTTCTCACATTAAACCTTGTGTCATTGTGTTCTCTCTTGCAATTTTCTTGTGTGTGTTTATGGTTTTATCATATCAGATTTAAGAAGGTAAATTGTGAAAACATTGATTCATCCCCCTCTCAGTGTCATAGTTTCTAACATACTCTTTATAAGGGTTGAAATCATTCAATTTTTAAAGGCATTATCTAAGAATTACCTTACATTTTGAGTTGTAGAACTTTAGATATAGTCTTTACATGTGGATATCAGTCTCATACGCCATTGTAATTGAATGTGCATATTTGGAAGTAATAGCATATTGTTTTTGTGGCTACTCTCTGCTTTAACTTGTTTGATTGCTTATTTTTACCTCTCCTTTACGTTGTGTGTTTGTTGTGCTATCTCATGTCCCTACATTTCCTTTTCTGATTGTGCTTTATGAGAATGAATGCGCAAATGTGCTCCAGACTATGATACACATGCTTATCCTCTCTCTTCTCATTTCCTTCCTTTTCACTCAAATTTTATTGTGTTCACCCATTGTATTTCTGGTGTTATCGCCTCCCTTATATTAGTTTTCCCTTTCCATGTATCTTTCTATCCCTGGTCCCTTTACATGATTAGTTTAGGATTTATTCTCAACATTAGGAGTAGTTGTAGCAGTAGAGATAGGTAGAAGAATTGGCCTTCTTCAAAGGTCTATCTCAAACGCGCAAGGCCCCACAACTTGAAGATAATCCCATTGTTGCCACAACGACCCAATTCAACCTGATCTAGGATGGGTGAAAGTTTGAGCTCCAACAGTTTTTTGCACGCCTGATGGGACCAATATTGTAAGCTTAAATTTCATCATTTCTATATTTTGGTATGTGTGAATTAGTGATTTCCAACCGTTTGAATATTTTTTTAACACATCTGGCAAATCCTAACACTCAGTTCTACTATTTTAGTAGTCTGCGTGTCTTTCATGAGAAGAGTGCATACCAGATAAAGTGCAACAGTTGAAGAATCGTTTGAGTACCCCCATATCTCTACAAGAAGAACACTTAGTAGAACTTTTGCTTGTGCATCTCAATCTCTAGTGCGCCATGCACTTTCCACTTCTTCTCTCAGTAGACTTGTGCAGGATACTATGGAAAATCCACCACCTATGAGAAACTTTGCCAATTTTAGTGGTGGAATTCCTCTCCTTCTCAATGCGCAACATGATTTTCCAGCATCCATGCTCAAAAGTAATGCATACTTCATCAGTGAGAATCAAGTCACCCCTATTGAGCACATCCAGGATGTAACCAATGTGTGGTCTATCTATTTGATCACACATGATGATGTAGTAGTTATGATTCTTGCGGCTTCGCTCAAGGGAAATGCACTTCAGTAGTACCGAAGTCTAGGACCTTTATCTAGTGCTAGTTAGGATGAACTTGGAACAACTCTTTGTAACTATTTTGAAGATAAATCAGATCACATGTCTTTGGTGGAGAAACTGACGACAACAAAAAGAGCGCCCAGTGAGCAGATAACTAATTTTAATATTAGGTTTCAGTAGACTTGGGATAGAATTCCCCAAGTGATAAGACCTATAACCCAACATGCTTTCTTGTATTATCTAAGCGATTTGAATAGTGACATCTCACTCATGGTTCAATCTATGGTGGGTAGAATATTACCTGATGCTTATAATATTGCAATAAGGGTGGATAATAACCTCATCTAAGTGGGAAAGTTACCTCTTAAAACACTCGCGCCCTTATTCCCAAAAATTCCTCACGTGCCCCAGCCTTCCATTGCTCATATTCTTGAGCAGAACACTCATCCCATTGCATCCAAATCCTAATCTCATGCACAGAAAAATGAGGATGAAGAAATGAAATCCCTGATGAGGAACTTGTCCAATAAAGTTATATCTCTAGAAAATCAGCAAGTGTGTCCAATAAAGTTATATCTCTAGAAAAGTAGTAGGCACAAGCCTTCAGAAATAATGCTAATAAGGGGTATAAATAGAGGCATCAACCCTTCATAAATCAATATGAAAATCAAAGATATGGGCAGAACCAACAAAATGATAGATGAAATGCTAATGTGAACCTCCCATTACACGTAATCCCCCTTTCACAACCTCTTCCAACACTATGCGCAAGCTGAACATTAGATCGGGTACCCTCTTTTGGTAGGTCAAGCCTTTGCACAAGCTAATACCCCTACCTCTGCACCTGAACAACCAAGAAAATATGTTGATGTGCCTCAAATGCATAATTCAATAGGCCTTCCATTCAACATTGTCGACCAGATGAAGAAGACAAATATAAATGTCATAATGTGGGACACCCTGGCCATTC
Organism: Taxus wallichiana var. yunnanensis; assembly: GCA_018340775.1. Taxonomy (NCBI): domain Eukaryota; kingdom Viridiplantae; phylum Streptophyta; class Pinopsida; order Cupressales; family Taxaceae; genus Taxus; species Taxus wallichiana. The sequence continues at coordinate 490,530,719 of CM031242.1, forward strand.
CATCTTAGTGTGAACTGTTGCATAAAGCTCTGGTGCAACTCCCACATGTTGATCTAGTTTCTCAAAAACCTCATGCTTTTGTCAATATATGTCAAACAAAGAACAAGAAAGTAAACAAGGTTATCAAAACACCACCCTTCTATATGTCTCTAATCATTTGCAAACATCTTGTCCATAATTGCATGATTGACTCAGGCACTAGAACTTATTTTATGCCAATGAAAATTGTTGATATCCTAGGTCTTAAGTATAACCCTTTGTTCAAAGGAATCCTACAACTTGTTGGATCAATTGTCACCACTCTAGGAGTCATCAAGGATCTCAAGTCAACCCTCCATACATGTCCAAGTCTCACAATAACTTAAGACGTGTCAATCATTGACCTACCTCCTTTGTTTTCCCTTTGTCTATCTAGAGATTTCACTGCTAAAGTAGGTGGTTACTTGTCTTCTGATTGGTCCCATATGTTACTAAGAAATGGTACTTGGTTTACCATACAAGATAAGTTAATATTTTCCTATCATGTTGAGTCGTATGAACCGTCCCCTCTCTAAGCTAATTGCCTAATCCAAGAAGGCCAGGAACAAGTTTCAGTTTCAGAAGAGTAGCCTATTTTCCCTCCTGTACCTGATTTAGTGCTAGATGAGTGAGCAGAGAGGTGTCAAAAATTTGATCCATACGATGAACAACCTGAATCCTTTAAAAATAGGCTTGGTAGTTATTGTATCCTTGAGGAAGAAGTTGTGATACCACGCAGGCTCAAACAAAAGGAAGAAAATTATGGTTTATGGAAGTTATACTTTGATGGATCTAGAAGCAAAAATGGCCCAGTCACACGTGTTGTTCTCATTTCTCAAAAGGATGAGAAATTATTCTTCACGCATAGGATGCAATTCGCATGCTCCAGAAATATAGAAAAATAGGAAGCTTTGGTGTCTGGCATTCTTATTGCTTAAAAGAGATAGATTAAGGCACTACAGTTCTTCGGGGACATAAAATTGGTTATCTAACAGGTCAAAAGCAAATGTGCAACAAATAATAAGCTTCTCAAATATTATAGACATAGAGTTTGGTACCTCCTTTAGAGCTTTGAAGCTCTAAATCTATAGGTGGTTCCAAGGAAGACGAATAAAGAAGTAGATCAGATGGTCGTTCTTGGTTCGTAGTTTTCTCCTACTGAGTATTTTCTCCTAGGAAGAGTGTGACACATCAAGATGGTGATTATTCCATTTATTCTAGATAATGATACTAGTTTGTAAGTGTTTGACAGTAACGTGTAAATTGTTTAGTTCATTTGAAACAAAGTTGAGTTCTCTTCAAATATGCAAGTTGACTTGCATAACAACAATGGTGACTAAGTGATTCAACTAAAGATAAACAAGTTTCCTAAAGGGTTAGTCACCTTAGAGAAAATGTTCAGCTTTGATGATGAATTCAAGGGTGAATAAAATAGTATGCGCACAACATAAGAAGACTGTACTCCAGTAACTATTATGTGCGACAAGGAGTTTTTGCTCAATAAGGATTGCACACATGATGAAAAATAGGCTTTCATCTCCCTCTGTCAAAAATATAGTGATATCTTTTCATGCGAGTATGAATACCTCAAAGGATTTGCTCTAAGTGTTGCTCAACACTCTATTGACCTTGATCCTGGTGTCAAGTCCATCAGATAAAAGTAAAGACCACTCAATCCAAGGATAGATCCCCTCATGAGAAAAGAGTCATCTAAACTCATTGAGGAAAAGATAATATTTTCCATCAAGTACTCTACCTAGGTCGCGAATCGTGTTCGAGTAGGCAAGAATAATAGTTAAATCAAACTCTGCGTCAATTTCAGAGATTTGAATAAGGCATCTTTAAAGGATCATTATCCTTTTCCTTCTATGGAGTAGATTCTGCAAACTATGGCTGGCACACACAGATTCTCTATGTTGGATGGGTATTTTTGAATTCAATTAGATTATGGTCAAGGAAGAGGATCAATTCAAAATAACATTTACAACTAAATGGGGATCATACACATATTAGAAAATGTTGTTTGGTTTTTAAAATGCATGCACAACATTTTAGAGGACCATCGACATTGTCTTTAAAGGATATATCAACGAGTTCATCCTAGTTTACTTGGATGACATAATTGTCTTCTCAAAGTAGGATGCAGATCATATGATGCATCTGGAGAAAGTCTTTGAGAGATGCAGAGAATTTGGGGTATCTCTTAACCCCAAGAAATATAAAAAAAATTGGCGCAAGGAAAATTTTTGGGCCATGTTGTCACCAAGGGTGGTATTTTTAATATTCGGGAGTATGTTTCTGTCATCCTTTCTCTCTCCTTTCTGGCGCATAAGAAAGCTTTGCAGTGTTTTCTAGGAAAAATCAATGTTTTTAGGTGCTTCATCCCTAAATTTTCAGGATTGGTTAGTGTCGACATTAAAATTTTCCTCCGTAATTTCTATTTTATTAATGTATGTATTAGGAATAAAATGTTGTTAAGTATAATTAGTAGTGGCGTCCAATAGAAGATAACGGCGCCGTTAGTACGGTGCCGCCAATAAATTAGAGTACAGTAACAATCAAAGTACAATAGGAATGTTGTGGTAAAAAGTAAATATTTGTCGTAAGTGGTCCAGTAATGTTAAAATGTCAAAGTTGGGGTAAGTAGAGAAGTAGGGTCTACATGATTAGGAATTAGAAATATTATATTTGTAATAAGGACAAGGAGTGATGTCATAAATATTTTATGTATTTTATTTGTAGAAAATTCTAAAAAGGTGGAACCCATGTGAGATGATAAGGTTTATATTATCTTAAAAGATAAGCCTACATGTAAAGGAAAGAGTTTAGGCATGGAATATGATTGACCAAAAGAGATTTCCTATCCTATCTTAGAGATAGGGTGGATAACCCTGAATTCCTATAAATAGAGAGGCCATCCCCTCTCATTTATCATAGAGAAAAGTTGTAATAATTATTTTATGAATAAAGGATTCTTTGTGAAGGTGTGCTAAGGAAGTCATCAAGAGGAGTAATTGTGAAGTTTCTCCCATAACCATTGTTGGAATCAAGTGGAGTTGGTAACACTTGGAGTAATTCATGGGTGAGATTGTAATAATTCCATGTTAATAATATATTTTACAGTTGTATTTCATATTTTTCATCATTCTGTTTTTGTCATAGTCTGTGGTATTCTTGTGTTATGTTTGTTGTTGTGTTTCCAGATTACTACCACCAAATCAAAAGTTGTGCATTACTAAAATAATCATAGCACGAGGAGTTCCGGTGAAATATTATCAGAGTGTCGGATTCATGTTCACATTAGTCCCATCACCCTCATGATCAAGAAGGATATAGTCTTTAATTGGAAAATAGAAGGAAACGATAGCTTTAACAAAATAAAGCAAGATATTGCTTGTGCGCCAACACTTATCAATTCGGATTATGCCAAGGATTTCATCCTTTATGGTTATAGAGTTGATGCAAGAGTTGTTATCTTGACATAAGAAAATGAAAAAGGGTTGGACTATCCATTGGCTTTATTCAGTCAGACACTAAAGTATTATGAGTTGAGATATAGTCACACGAAAAAACAGGTATATGCCATCATGTGCACACTTAAGAAGTTAAAAAGTATACTCGCCACAAATCATATCAAGGTGTTAGTTTTGCACTCAGGTGTTAGAGACTTCATCATGGGAGAAATCATTGAGAAAAGAGCAAGGTGGGTGACCAAAATCATGTAGTATGATGTGACTATAAAAGCCACAAAGCTAGTTAGAGGCAACACGCTCTATAAACAAATTGCTAAGGATTCACAGTCTGAGTCTGATACTTCATTGTTTATTGATGAAGGACTCTCATGCGCTAAAGTTGAACAAAGTGTAGAACCTGGTGCACACAAATGGATAAATGACATGATCACATTCCTTTCCACTAACGCATACCCTCTTGGTTTGAACAAAGCAAAGAGGTGACATTTGAGGCTATAGTCTATTCCATACAAGTTGATTGATGGTATTCTCTTTAAAAAAATCTTGATGGTGTGATGTTGAGGTGGCATGATGGCGCACAGACTGAAAAATTGTTAGCATAATTTCACGATGGATTCTCTAGTGTAAACTTTTCTGCAAAGGAAACAACGATGAAGGTCATCAAGGAAGGATACTTTTGGCCTACCTTTTTTGTATACACACAAGTGGGTCATGAAATGCAAAGAATGCACTTTTTGGTAGCAAAGAAGAAATTGACAATGCTTCCTCTCTGAACAATCCAAGTGGATCAACCTTTTGCACAATGGGGTCTTGACTTTATATGCATGATGAATCCTCATTCAAGCTTTGGGCACAAGTGGGTGTTGACAACTACAGACTACTTCACCAGATGGACAGAAGTTGTTGTGCTCAAGGAATCAACCAAGTCGGTCTTCCTTAAATTTTTAGAGGTAATTGTTACAAGGTTTGGTATTCCTCAAACCATTATCTCTGATAATGCAAAATCCTTCCTTGGTACCAAAAATTAGGATTCGTCTCTTAATCTTGGTATCTACTTGAAAACCTCTTCTAACTACTACCCTTAGGGAAATGGCTTGGTAGAGTCAACAAAAAAGAACATATTCAGAATCATGAAGCGAACAATGAATATCAACCAAAGGAAGTGAATACAAAGGTCTCATGCATGCTTTGGGTAGATAAAATCATGGTGAAAAGGGAAATAGGTACTTCACCTTATAAGTTGGTTTATCTCTTGAGTTTCCTTCATTAGAGTTTTCCAAACAATTGGAGTTTAAGGGCACAGATCAAAGAGAAATCAGAATGGCAAAGCTGATTGAACTCAAAGAATTAAGAAACTCTGCCATGATCAAGCTAGAACAACATCAGCAGTCAACAAAGAAGTAGTTTGATAGAAAGGTTATGCCTCAAGCTTTCAAGGTTGGTGACTTAGTCTTGAAATAGGATGCTGACAGAGCCAAACTAGGGCGTTATTCAAAGTTTGGTGCACTTTGGAGTGGCACATATACTATCAGCTCTTGCAAGGAGGTTAACTCATCTAAGTTGTATCACCTTGGTGGAGGTACCCTACCAATCCGACTAGGATTATTAAGCCTTCTGCATCATTGTAAACATTGGAATAGTTTCAATTCATCCAAGTGTGTTGCACGCACATTGTTTTTTATACATAGTTCTTTCCTCTCGCGTGCTCCTCGCATGTGCTCTTCTTTTGCTTCCAGGATGTCAGTAATATTTCATCATTTTTAGTAGTTTGACATGATTTATAGCAGAAGTTCAAAAAATCACTTCAAATGACTTCAAGGGGCAGTTCTTCAAAGTGACATATCAGATTTCATGATTCCAGGTAAACTACATGCCCAATGGATCTCCCAAGGCTATTGATCTCCTTCATCTAGTCGGTAGATGGCCCCAAAATTCACCAAACTGTTGTCCAAAACAACTCCCCTTGTTATTTTGACAACTTGCATCCACATTCTGACTCTAAGTTTCAACATTGCAAGTTCTGTGCTCTTTGGTTGCTTTTTTGGCATAATTTCCTTAGCTTCAGTTTCTCCCACGCTCTTCTTTTTACTTTTCACCTTCCACTTTCCTTAATCCCATTTCTCTATATTCTTCCACTCCTCTTGCACGCATTCCCTACACATTCAATCTCCTCTCAGCAGTTCATACACCCTTTGCACTTGCCTTGGACTTACTTCCCAAAATTAGTTAAGTCCCTGACATTCTTGCGCATCCCCTTCCTCGTTGCCATGCTTACTTATATTCTACAAGTATGCTTTCATTTCTCCCATGTATGTTACTTTTGTGTACCTTCTCTTTTCTTTCTCCTCACATGCTTCTCCCTTTTGCGCACATTCATGCCTTCTTTTGTGTCAGTTATTGTGCCATGTAGCAGCCTATCAGAATGAATGTATCACACGTGGCATATCAAAGTGGACCAACAAGGTTCCTAATCCTTGTAACCAACCAAGGCGTAAAACATGGCAGAAAATGAAAAAAAAATGTGAACAATCAACCGATTCCTCAAACCAGTATCTATGCACCAAATGTCAATTCGACCTGCAGACTTCATATCACCATAACTCTTATTGTGGGGATTGGATTTGGGCATTTTTTGTCTTGTTGGATACTTGATGATGTGGGATACACTCCAAGATTACTCAAGTTCAAACTTTGGTGGAATCAGGTAGGTGAGAAACAGGGAAACGCACTTCCAGCTATCAATACAGGATTTGATCCACCCAACCACCAGATTTCATTGAAATTTCACCTCCTTCTTTATCCTACATGCTAAGAAAAAATGGATAAGTGCATCTAATAGATATACAGGTGGATTTGTACGCATTCATTGATGGTTGGTGGTTGAAGATTCAAATTTGATATTCCTTCCTTTCACTGCTTCTTCTCTCCTTTTGTTTCTAAAAATGTAAGAGCATTACTCTTTGTAAGGATTGGAGTCCTTTACTTTGTAAAGTCATTATCTAGGTATTGTGTTAGATGTTGAGTTGCAAGCCTTTATATTTAGTCTCTGCATATAATAGCTTCCTCGTATGCCATTTTAATTAACTGTGCACTTCTGTAAGTCATAGAAGCTTGGTTTTGTGGCTCTCTCTACATTAACTTATTTTATTACTTCTCTTTGCCTCTCCTTTACGTTGTGTTTTTCTTGTGTTATCTCGTGTCCCTTCATTTCCTTTGATGATTGTGCTTCGTGAGAATGAATGCGCAAATGTGCTCCAGATTGTGTTACAGATGCCTATCCTCTCTCTGCGTATTTCCTTCCTTTTCACTCAAAGTTGATCGTGTTCACCCATTTTCTTTCTGGTGTTATCAACTCCCTTAGATTAGTTTTCCCTTTCCGCATATCCTTCAATTCCTGGTCCCTTAGCATTTAGGATTCATTTTCAGTATTAGGAGTATCTGTAGCAGTAGAGATATGTAGAAGAACCGGCCTTCTCCGGAGGTCTATCTCAAGCGTGGAAGGTTCCTAAACTTGGAGACAGTCCCATTATTTCCTTAATGACCCAGTTCAACCTGATCTGGGATAGGTGCAAGTTTGAGATCTAAGAGTTTTTATTCCAAATATTTTGGTTGTAGAATACCTCTTTTTTTGGGTTTAATTCATTATTTATTATCATAAAAGCTCATTTTTATAGTCACAAAATCACACACTTACTATTACATTTATACCAACGGGTATGTTGATTTATATATAGATCTTACATAATTAAAGTATTCACTAGTTACCCATCTCTAGGTCTTGATTTCAGTTAGTCGGGTGTCATTGTGTTTTATGTAGTTCAGACGTCATTAGTATCTGTAGTTTTGGACATCTTTCATCATGTCTCAGATGTCGTAATTTTCTCAATTGTCATCTTTAGGTCTATGTTGGGGTGCCTAGGGTTGTACTGGGGTGCCCCGAGGCGCCCTAGTCCATGATTTTAGGCACTCATGTCATCGTGATTTTTGGTCTTAATTTCTTTATTCGAGGTCAGTCCTAACGGCTAGCCCATGCATTCCTTTTGGTCGTAGTCAGCAGTTTCGAATCACTAGTGTCAAAATTTGAACAAGCAATCACTATATAAAGAAAGCATACTCACTACAGTATGGGTGGACATCTTACTATCAAGGGCAACTATCTACTAAGGCAAGGCACTACATTTGGGCTTCTTCTAAATCTGTATCACACAAGCATAGGGGAAAGGGTTGTATTCTTTCCATTCCATCCACCATTTTGCATTTTACATCTAGTTATTGCCCCCTACTATCACATCATTGGCACTAGGGCATTCGAGGAAAAACAATATACACACATGCACATAGAACTACATTGGGTCCAAAATGTAGTTCAGTGTTCAGTTGTAGGATGAAAATTTTGGTAGCTAAGGTCATTCTGACCTATTCATATGCATTTTTATTTTTTAGGGATTGATGCTTTAGATAGGTTTTTGTAGGTAGATCTTCATACAACAATTACAGTGTCATAGGTGAAATTATTGTGACACATGTGCGACAGGAGCGAAGAGAACACAGAGATATTACGACACTACCAGTTTCAGTTTTCGAGCATTTCCAAAGTCTACAGTGCCCAGAACACAGACCAGGGCGCCCCGGGGTGCCCCAGTACCATCTCAGGCACCTCAATATTGGCATACATTCAGCTTTTACCCTTCACGATGTCATTTTGTCACATATTTCCCATTCCACATACTAATCTGTTACAGTCCAGTATATAGTGAGGTAAGTTATTTATAGGTCAGTAACATATCCTCTTATTTCCTTTTTACTTTTATATATATTTCAAATATTAAAACTAAAATAGGTTCTTGCATTCCAACATAACACTTAGTGTTTATTAAGATTAACTATTTATAGTACCAATTCCCCATCTATCTATTTTTAGTTAATGATTTTGGTGAGACCCATGTTTCGAACATTGTTGATTGTGGATCCTCTTTCAAACACTAGTGATTAGCATAGCTATTCTTTTCTCATCATGTCTCATTTTAGTGTCAACCCTATTTATGATGAGGCTACCATAGTTGAACTTAAATATTTATATCATGCTCATATGACCTTACCTGACGCTACTCAACAACACCTCTTAGAACGTCAAAAACATGTGCCAACTAATCCTATTGATTCCCCTATAGGTATATACCTTGCTGATGGACCTATTACTTTCACTCGTTGTACGCCATGCCATTCGGTAGTATTTGATCCTTATTATTCTTCTTCTGATATGCCACCCGATGACCCCTAAATCATTGATTATTTAGTAGGCATTGATTTTCCCTCTAGTACGCTTCCTCCTTCTACCACGGACACTTCTATAGCCACTCCTATGACTCCTACCGCTTCCAATAGTTCTCCTCCCACACCCCTTTCTAGAACTCATTCCCCTTCATATTACCTTGATGATCCCCTTGATTCTTATGATGACCATAACATTATTTCTACAACTCTATCTTCTCCTACTCCAAATCAAGCATCCCCTTCTTCTCATACAGATGCAAGTGAATCTCCGGCTCCATTGTTATCTTCTCCAGAGGTTGAGTCTATTGTTATACACGAGCCACCCCCACCATTAACTCTTCCTCTTCTACTCCTACATCCCCTATGTTTCCTTCTACATCTTCATCTATTGAGGTTTCTACCTTCCTCCCCACATTTACTTGGTCTTGTGTTGATACTAGTAATGTTATTACTCCTCCACCTTCTTCTTTTATTACACCTATTGCCTCTACCTCTACTATATCACCTCTTGACATTCTTATGATCATGTATAATGTCAAAATTCAACCACTTAACACATTATTGCTATCTCCTAGTATTCCTTCCTAAGATATTCTCTCCCTCATGTACATTGTAGGAAAATGCCAGTCAAAAGTTCATACTCTAACTTTAGAAATTCGGGCCTATTGTGCCTCTATTGATAACAACTCCTTACATGACAATCATTTTCCTAAGAAAATTCACAATTCCGTTTTCCCAAAAACATTTTTCATGCCTAATTTCACATGCTTTGATGGTACTGGTGATCCTCATGCTCATATCCTACATTACCTCACACTCCTGGCTGACTACTCTAATGATCGATAATTTCTTAAGACCTTCTGTTATAGTCTTACTGATGAAGCACTCTAGTGGTACACCCACTTACCCTTTAGGTCCATTAATACCTTTTATGGCATGGAGGATGCTTTCCTTTGTTGCTTTATCCTTAACAATGTCCCTAGGGTTACGTATGATCATATCCACTCCTTACACCAAGGCTCCTCTGAACCCATCAAGGATTATATTTTATGATTCAATGCTTGTATACATCAGCTCATCTTTTAGCCTAGTGACTTAGAGAAGCAATTCATCTTTTGTTGTGGTCTTATTCCCCCACTCAAACAAAGGCTTCAATATGAGAATTGTAAGTCCTTCAATATTTTGTGCTACAAGGTTATTGATCTAGAACAATATCTCTCAGCCTCGCCTACAATTGAACCCCCAACTATTCCTCCAATAGTTTAATATTCCCCTCCTACCATAAGTTGAACACTCACAACACATTCTACCTCCCTCTGATATATCTTCCCCACCAACTCAATCCATTCCACCCCTACAACCACATCCTTCTACACTTCCATCAAAAGCTTCTATTTAAACCATTCCCCCTCCTTCACACGAGCATTTTTTATTCTCCTCTCACGCTCGACCACGTGATATCCTTTGTAGCTTACTCAATGAGTGGTTGATTCAGTGATCCTCCAACCAACATCACCCTCCACAACTCTTACATCATCAACGTGACTAATACTATTGCAATTACCATCGTAGGACAATGATTTCCTTTCCCTATGTGAAAAGATACAACAATTAGTGGACTCTGACATCATTTCCTTCACTCCTTGTGAGCGCTTGTTATCTCCTTCCCCTTATCGGTGTCGACGTACTTCACTTCTATCTTCACCATGAGACACTTCATTTAGTCGTCATGATCCATCACAACATATTCATTCTCCATGCCATCCATCATTTACACCACCACACTCATTACATCCACTCCATCCACATTATCCACCTCTTCATACTGCTACAGCTCATGGTTTCCCACCGGTTTCTGCATATCCCATCTTCACTACACATGACACTACATCTGCCTCATACGCTCATGTTCCATACATACCACATGCATCTAACTCTACCCATCGACTTGGTCTTTGGTATGTGATTCTTATCATCCTACCCCCTAATGACGCACGTGTGTTCTTACGGTTCTTACATGACTATTAAGGGATTAGTTCTAAAAACCTTTCATCACGTGCTTCTTCATTCATCTAGCATACCTCAATCATTTCCTGATGACACACTCTTGCTTACGCAGATCATATTTGACTACTCAGGGGTATTTATTACATCGACATATTCATTCACACGTTTGGGGGTATCGTTAATACCCCTATTATTTTCATCACCATTATGATTACATTACATTCTCGCATATTCATTAGGATACATTCATTCTGCTATCATATATTTGTCCATTTTCACATTTATTCTATTATTATCATTCCATTACCTACATGCCACTTATTTTATTCATCCAATCTTTTAACTACATCATTACATTAGTTATCTACATAATCATTTACCCTCCATGTTTTATTTACCACTACTAATACATCGTCATACACATTTATATTCATCACATACAATACACATGCTAGAATAATCAACATAGAACCATATGATATTCACCACATCACAATGGCAACACATCTCAAATATTTATCTCATGTATATAAAAAATAGGTGTCCCTACATCATTCATATAATCAAAAACATGTTTCATCACTAGGGGCCAAGGCGCCCTACATCATATACAATCATCACTATCACACCTCATCATCACTATCACTACCATGTACCGTGAGAACCCTAAATTGGATGCCTCTCCACCCATGCAACGCCACATTTTGCGGCCTTGAAACTTCTCCACCTATCTATGTAATTTAGTATCCTCCATACTCTTCTCTAAGAACTGACATTGTAAATCTATATATCGTGTGGACACGTCTTGGGCCAAGGGACCGCCACCTACCGCCTCTCGAGCACTTTGAGTCTCCTCACATGCCTCATCCCTCTCGCCAAGCAACATTGTACATGTCACAGCTAGTATGGCCACTGGCTCAAATAAATGGGCATTCTTGCCTGTGATGTCACCCATGTGCTCTAGTATCCCTCCACATAGTACATCACTTGGCACATTCTACGTCAATGTGTGGATAGATGTGTCTACTATCAATGACCAATAGAAATCCCCTACATACACAACATATAACCCCATGTTATTCAAACTTCTACACAACCACATCATCACTTCACTAAGACACAAAATTAACGCACACCAAATACTTATGCTCTGCCATCACCACTGCTACAGGGCCAGGGACACCTCCCTCACCCGTTCCTCCTATCGGTAGCTCCATAACACCCACAAATACTGGGTATAGCAACAGCCACTTATGTGTTTCCCACCATGCTTGATAATTCTCTATACATCCTGCATCATCTCCATCCACAACCATTATTACTAGGTCTGCCTCAGTCGGCCTAGGTGGCATCAACTGCTCTGCTATAGGTCTCGGCCTCGCACAAACCCTCCTAGGGGCACTGACAGTTCGTAACCATATGTATGGCTCTGAGGGCACATCCTGTGTCATCCCAAACTTCTGCAATACTCTTTCCACCTGAAAAATCTCCTCTACACCTGGAAAGCGGTCCTCTAACCACATGGTCCTCCTAATGTGTTGTAACTCTGTCACATCCTCGGGAAATCCCCCATAATCACGATATGGCCTCCATGTCACCGACTACGGCCCTATTTTGTCTATTAGTACCTTGAAGCTATTTGTGTCCATCTTCCTACTGTGAATATTCACCCAACGTCAAGCATATATCTCAAGTCACACCCACTCTCCTCATGGCCCCGCAACTGGTCTCACAACGGCTATATGCTCATAAACCCATACATTTAGTAGTTTGGTGGCTCCTATACCTCCATCATGCTCATCATATGTAAACCGATATAATTCCCTATATAAATGGGCCAATACACATCATGCCCAGTCATACCTAGTCCTATCCCCCTCTATCTGTTGATATATGTCGTGCATCTTATACAAGATGTTGAATCCTCCCTCCAATGTTATACATGAAACTATCACTACTGCGATGAACTTCCGCAATCGCAGAACCCTAGACTGCAATATCGCATCCAGATTGATATGGGCCTCAGTAGCAACAAGTGCCCCAGAAAAATATCATCTAGCCAAGCGCATCTTTCGCTCCATATCCACTACCGCCATCACCTGAACTCTATCCCTAATCAATAGTAATCGCAATATGCGATACACATCCTCTAGAGTCACAGTCATCTCTCCAGTAGGCAACCAAAATGTGGATGTGCTTGCACACCACCTCTCACATAGTGTAGTCAACATGGGTATATTATGGGGCACATCCCCCATCCGTACTATATGTTGCAGGCCGGCACGGTCCATCACGTCCCACTCACCATCCGAAAAACCCAATCCCAGTAGTGTACTCAAGTGTCGACTACCGAAAAACTCCCTCGAGTGGATATCCCTCTACAAAACACAAAATAACAAACAAACGCAATGATTAGAACACTTTGCATGATCAAATACAACTCCTTAAAATGTTAGAAACACATTCCCTAGCAGTCTCCACAAAATAAAAAAATTCTGGACTAGGGCACCCAGCAACAGGTCTGGGGTGCCCCAAAGCAGGACACTAGCACCCGGATCTGGGCGCTCCAGTCCCAAGGGTCACTAGTGCCCTCACCACTCTTTCCTGGGTCCTAAACACCGAGAAATTCAAAAATCTCAAATTCAAAAAAATCAACTCAATAGTCTAATACACCCTACATTTTAGAAAAAATAACATACTTACCAACTCCACAGTAGTAAGTGACTCTACTACAATCGTTACTCTCTCAAACGGGGTCGGATGTAACGTTCTCGCTTGAGGCATCCCTACTCACTTTGTATACACTCTCACACTCATGCCAATAACAATTGAAGTGATAAATTACCTTTTCACTTTCCTATTTATAATCACATTACCATTCCCACATTTACTACGGTCTATATTTCACATCTATTATCCCAACTAATGCACGCTACACTGTTTCACTCATATCTTGAGTGTTTTTACTCCGATTTACACTGTGTTTGCGGCATTATTTTCATAATTTTGCCTCCCACCATACTATACACATTTTACACGCATTATACACCTTACCATTATTTTATATTCCTTGCAACCATGTTTTATCCTTTTGTCGTTACTTTCAGCTTAGAGTTCATTCCTCTTACCACTCCCTCTTTCGTTGAAAGGGGGAGCATATCATCAGGGGTCCCCCTATAATCCTCATTATGTAACTGCATGTTCAAATTTCATGAATTCAACACCTCACAAATCATACCATGACATTTCACCATCAATCCCCCCTATTGACCTAATCTAGGGGCAATAACCATTTTATGTTTTATAAAGACCTTCACACGTCGTAACTTATCCATTCCCCCTAAAGACCTAACTTGGGGGCAACAAGCAACTAAAAAATTTCTTGAGTGACATTTCATCAAATTTCAAGTGGTTTCTCCCTAATGACCTAACCTAGGGGCAATTAGGGAAAAACCTCTCCATGAGTAACCAATTGAAACAATCAATCAACCAATCAAAATCAAAGCGCTCAAATCAAATTATATCACACAAATCTACATGCAGTCTCCTAGTTGACCTAACTTAGGAGTTACATTCAACACTTCTTTCCCAGATGACATACCTTGGGATTTTATTATATATTATGTGTTTACTTCCAAATGACTCAACTTGGAAGCTATCCTCTTTCATATTGTGTTTGCTTCCAGATGACCCAACTTGGAAGCTATCTCTTTCACACTGCATTCGCTTCCAAATGGCCTAACTTGGAAGCCTCTACATTGCGACAACACCCATGGAGTGGGGGAAAGAGTGCCTTTCCTTTTACCACTCCTATATGGGTCAATTGTTTAATCAAAATAATTTGGATCCAAAAGCCACAACATCTTGATCTGAGTCCATCTGAAGTGGCTAGATCTTGAGGATGTAATTGTGTTTGCTTCCAGATGACCCAACTTGGAAGCTATCTCTTTCACACTGCATTCACTTCCAAATGGCCTAACTTGGAAGCCTCTACATTGCGACAACACCCATGGAGTGGGGGAAAGAGTGCCTTTCCTTTTACCACTCCTATATGGGTCAATTGTTTAATCAAAATAATTTGGATCCAAAAGCCACAACATCTTGATCTGAGTCCATCTGAAGTGGCTAGATCTTGAGGATGTAATTAAATTTTGGAGAATTATACACTTTTCTCCTTACAATCTTCCTCTAGTGGAAGGATGCCCAAATCCTCCAATTATTCCATCCTTATACAAAGCATTTGGGTTGGGAACTGATAACTCCCTACCCACCTATCCTTTATTAAAAATGCATTTGAAATCATCCTATACTCTAATCATCATTTTCATTTACTGCGACGTTTACACTATTTCATTACGTTACATGGATCGACTCACTGATCCATGATTCGGCGCACTTTTATAATTCTATCAACACATTTGTACTACACATCTACACGTTCTTTTGCAGCATGGGATTCTCTGGCTTTTTCTCAGGTACGCATCTCTATATACTTTATGTTATCGATATTTTCGCTCACCAACATAAAGTGGGGGAAAATGTAGTCACAAAATCATGCATTCACTATTACATTTATGCCACCGGGTATGTTAATTTAGATATAGATCTTGCGTAATTAAAGTATTCACTAGTGACCCATCCCTAGGTCTTGTTGTCAGTTAGTCAGGGGTCATTGTGTTTTGTCTAGTTTAGTCGTCATTTGTCTCTGCAGTTTTGGCCATATTTCATGGTGTCTCAGATGTTGTAATTTACTCAGTTGTCATCTTTAGGTCTATGTTGGGGTGCCTAGTGTTGTACTGGGGTGCCCCAGGGCACCCCAGTCCATGATTTTAGGCACTCGTGTCATCGTAATTTTTTGTCTCAATTTATTTATTCGAGGTCATCCCTACCGGCTACCCTGTGCATTCCCCTAAGTTGTAGTTGGTAGTTTCAGGTCACTAGTGTCAAAATTTGAACAAGCAATCCCTATACAAACAAAGCATGCTCACTACATTATGGGTGGACATATTACTATCAAGGGTAGTTGTCTACTAAGGTAAGGGACTGCATTTGGGCTTCTTCTACATCTGCATCACACAAACATAGGCGGAAAGGGTTGTATTATTTCCATTCCATCCACCATTTTGAATTTTACATCTAGTTATTTCCCCTACCACTGCGTCATTGGCATTAGGGCATCCTAGGCACAAAATTACACACACTCACATAGAACTACATTGGGTCTGAAATGTAGTGTAACACTTAGTTCTAATACCACTAGTTTGGCAGTTGAGGTCAGTCTGACCTATTCATTTGCATTTTTCATTATTAGGTATTGATGTTTTAGATACGGTTTTGCAGGTAGATCTTCATACAACAATATAGGCAACATTATTGCAAAACTCGTGTGATAGGAGCGAAGAATACTGCGACACTATTAGTTTCATTTGTTGAGTATTTCCACAATCTGCAGCACCCAAAACACATACCAAGGTGCCCCAGTATCATCCCAGGTGCCTCAGTAGGGGAAGACATACATCTTTTACCCTTCCCAAGGCCATTCTATCATCACTATCCCAGTACGCACACCAATATGCTACAGTCCAGTATATAGTGACGTAAGTTATTTACAAGTCAGTAACATATCCTTGTATTTCCCTTTTACTCTGATACATATTTCAAATATTAAAACTAAAATAGCTTCTTACATTCCAACATAGAACTTAGTGTCTATTTAGGTTGACTATTTATAGTAGCAATTCCCCATCTATCTATTTTTAGTTAATCAATTTTTAATTATTTTATAATGATCATTTTTGTTGGTTATACCCTTTTTCTTATCATTTATAGTGTTTTGATTGTCGACCTTCTGTATATTGATTAGTATTATTTATTATCTAATTGGAGGCTCTTATATCATTTTGTTTCATCGTAGTCCATACTACAAATTCTAAAGTTTCCTTATATGATTTTCTTCAATGTTATCAAACAAGCAAACATATTATCTTAGAAGTAGTGCATGAAACAATATTCCATATTGATATGACACCTTCACACATATATTCAATTTTGAGACATATTTCATCCTCTTCTATTTGTAACAATGACATCTTTCATAATGTTAACCTATAATCTATTGAAGCATTACACCACAAATTTCATTCCAATTTTAATCTATGAATACTGAGATCAAACCTCTCAAGGATGAGATAACACATCTAAATGATTGCTCAAATTCCCATGTCAATTATGTCTCTAAACATCATGATAAAACTATCTTTAATGTTACCATAAAGCAACATGATACAAATGTCACGCATGTTACATGTGCTCATATAAGTGAAGTGAAAGTCATACATAGAGGAAATAATGTGTGTGTTCCAAAAGATCAACCTCACATATTATAGCAACCACATTAGAAAGTGCCCCTTTGGTTTGACAAGAATTATCAGCAACATGCTATTCTCTATGACCTAATTGATAATCAATTAATCTCTCTATTACCTACTCATTGTTACCCCTACTATCATTTGGAAAAATGAAAGGTCAACCATTTTACAATTAATATGGAATCAATAGACATCTTGATAATGATTGATATGATTTACAATTAAGAATCCAATAACTTGAGCATACAGTCATTTTTTCGTTCGGTATACAACATTATGTTATGTAATTGTATCAAATCACTAAATATCAATAGTTTCCTAAATATATAACTAGATCAAATGAGCATAATGTGATACTAAATTACATAACTTCTTCTATGCCACAAGAGCCACCTATTCAAAAAAATGATATGGAAGTCATACATCCTTTGGAAGAGCTACTCTTAGGGAGAGACTTAAATACTGCAATTGTGAAAATGGATATGGAGATAATAGTAATAGAGCATGAGTAATTTCACATTGCCTTAAAGAAATGAGAGCATATACAAACCTAGGCAGGGGGGAAAATGATAATAGATTATGCAGATATCTCTACTTCCCCACAACAAACTAGGACAAATTTTTATTCAAATATAGATCACAATACTAATTCTAGTATAAGTATGAATGATTCTATTCATGTACCAGATACTAGTAAGGTAGAACTTACTACACATGGATGGGATTCTCTCAATATGATCGATGAAGATGATTATAATGACATGTAGAACTCTACAATCAGATGAACATACCGACTTAATTTTAAGTTCACTTCTACAACGTCATCGCTCATTATGCCTCAAATCTTCAATGGGGGGACAAAGATAATAACTTCACAGATAACAATTATTTATAACTAGTAGTTAATTCTAACTAATATTATTTTAATCTCGATGAAAATGAACAGTTTGATATGTCTGATGATCATTTGTGACAATTCAATTTTTATCCTATTGATGAAAATACTATTTCGCTGGAAGCATTACATATTTCTCAACAACCTGTTGTTGATCATCTAGCCATGTAAAGCATAAAATCTTATATACAAGCTGGTAATACACATCATTTTCAACAAATCATTAACAATATTGACTCTTTGGGATCTTGAGTGGTCGTATTTCCTTTAGTCGGTTAGCTTTCCCATCATGACACATTAGTAGCCATGTTACTTTATCAAGTATCACATAATATTCAAACCTTAGCTTTATTCACTCATAAATACACCCTTCAAATATCTAGGGGCCTATGCAGATCACTTTTCCTTATTTCTAAGGATAGGTTTCCTTGCACTATGTACATACCCTTATGTACTTTAGTCAGGGTGATGCTTCCACTATGATTTACTTTTGATATTATCCCTAGATCTTCTAAAACACATGATATGGATCCTAAGAAAATTATGCATGAACATCTTTTATCTCTTCTGACACTGTGGGGCATGCAACCCCTCCACCCACTAAGTACAACATGCCTCTTCATGAGGCCCTTATTAGGTAGCTCTTATGCTATCCCCTTTCTTGTGTGTAAATATTTTTTAAAAATTAAAAATACATTCAAAAATGAGGAAATTTTGTAGTTTGTTTGGCTAGTTTGTCACTTTATACATGTTGTTCGTTATATCAATTTGATAGATAACATATATATTCTCTACACACAAGAATTCATGAGTTATATTGAACTTGATGCAGGACATGCACATATTTTTATATGATGATATGAGCCAATTTGGTTCCTTACACTACTCTTTTTGGAGCATCCCTCCATGCTATACAAATATTTTGTTTCATTATATGTTACTTTACATCTTCCTCGCCATATTTTATTACATACATAGTGTTGATTACTACCGATTGGGTTAACATGAATGACACATGTGTTTTGTCCAGTGGTACCCTATTTTATTATTTTTCTTTTCATTATTACTATATTCTATACTTGTTTCACATATTATTGTCACTACATGATTATATGGATTTCTTCCTTGTTTATTTACTACAGGGTGTGGCATGATTGTCTTGTGTTATTACAATACAATTATTATTTGCTTGATATGACCTAAGTTTTCTACTACTCTTTTGATATCATGGGTGTCCCGTGTTTGTGGCTCTATTCCTATAATGCATGTATGCATTTTCTTTTTTAACTATGAAGGAACATTCTGAATCCTACTACGATTTTCTTATGACACTATAGGTGTCCCATGTTTAGGGCTCTATGCCTATATATAAAGTGTTTCTATAATATATGGCTTACTTGTCTTCATATAGTATTATTATACTATTGTTTCTAACATGCTTGTTGTTGTTATGATGTTTTTATATATGTCTTATTATGGAGTATGAAATGATTGATACTTTTCTCTATCTTTTTACATAAGTATTCTTATTTGTTCTGTGGTGCGTGTTAATTTTTCTCCACTACATGTTTGCCACCATGTACAACTCATTTTGTAGGTACAGGTTCTCAAAGGTGGCTGACATTCCAACATTCTATGTGATCCTACACAAATTATCAGACATATGATACATGGATACACATCTATTTTTTTGATCCACGTGCTTCAAAAGAGGAGGAAATTCTTTGGGTTATTTCTATAGTTATATATAGGTTATAGAATAAAAGAATAGATTTTTGCATGGGTCAAATCCTTTGAAAATGTCACAAACATTGAAATGTGGCAGAACTCAAACAAAGCCAAAATTTTAGAGTATATTCAGGACCATGATATGGTCTTGACCATTTCTATGTTCCTAGATGGAGAAAAGATTTACTAAATTTATCAATTTTAATAACTTTTATCAACTATTTCCAAGATTTCACACAATTACATATACATATGACATAGTTTAGACAAAGTTATAGGGGGCATGAGTACTTCATCCCTTATTCACTACACTATCCAAATTCAGTTTTTAAATTAAATTTTTAGAGGCATGGGCCTCCTTCTCCCCTTTGATTTATCAAATTGTACATGATCAATTTTAGTTGTAATAGCATCCTCTATGGGCATGTCAATGTTTGTTCCTTATAAGGTTTGATTTTTGAAGTTAGTACAAATTAGGACTAGATCTATTTGTAGTTGTGTGGTCTGCGGGTTTAGTGGAAAACATCGAAGTGGCTAGGTTATTTATAGAATAGTCTTTCCATTTATCTCACCATATTACCAAATGGGGAATTCAATGAAGTAGCTAAGTTATTTGTAGTCTATGCCTTCCTCACCATAAAGCTCAAAAAATAGGGGTATTATGTTTCCTCTTCTCATAATCTTTGATACTCTACACTAAAGCATATCCTTTGGAACAACATTGGATACAGATCCCCAATCCTTTAGAATTTTAGTAATAACTCAAACTCTCCAAGGAACAACACGAAACGAGATCTCCTCCCTCAACAGTATGAAATAGTGCTCTCCGTCCATGATTTTCATCTATTTACTTAAATGTTTTGCAAAGCTCAAAGTTAACAGAATTATTTATATTTTGAGTTAAATTTCAACTTATATCATATACATTGAATACACTTTGTGTTGTAGGTTTCATCATGGAGCATGCCAAACCAACATATCATAGAACCGTTATCGAGAAAAGAAAAAGTGTTTATACACACTCAGATATGTTTTTTTTTATTTTAAGGATGTAATTTTCAATTACACACTTAAGGGGGGATGTAGACACTAAAATATGGTAACTTGTCCTTGTGAAATGCTAAGTTTGACCGATTTTTGTACATCTAAGACTAATGCTCATATTTGGAATCCAATCACCTCATCTTTCCATCTCTTCTAAAATTTTAGATTATCTTTACACTATGTTTTGTCGTCAATTCTGAGAATATTATTTGATCAAAGATGTATTAAACCTTTGTTATTCATAACACAAATTTCAATTTTAGTTTACATCTCTTCGATCCAAAAATGTAGGGAAGGTTTGAGATATGTGGTCTAGTTGTGGATGACCTGTACACTCTCTGTCCTCTACATTACATGACCCTATTTCAATTTAAAATATTATTTGAGTCATTTCTTTTTCTAAGGGTCAGATTTATAGAATATTTCACCTACAGAAGGTTATATAAGCACGTCAATGTCACTTTATAACTTGACACTCTTACAAGTTCCTATTGCAAATATCATTCCAAAAGCACACAAATGTTTCATAAATATAATCAAATCAACAACACAACATTTAGGGTAGTCCCTACTATAGGATTAGAGCACTCAACCAAGTCAAAGAGTCTACTTTCATCTATTTCCAAGCATGTAAAGGTCATAGAGCCATGTTTTAGCAAGAAAAAAGTCACTTCAAACTTTTCACAAGGTTTCAAGCAACAAATAGTTTGGTCACATAATTGAGGCACACCATATATCACTACTTCCACGATGGGTACATTATATACCATGAGTTAGATTTGTATCTTGGAGTTAAGAGATACAGGGGCACCCTTAGGGGGTTGGTTAGCTTTTTGCACTTACAAAAGCACTTAGGAGAAATACATGATGATTGATCATGTAACAAGAGCATGTAGTGCAAAACTTGGATTAGTTTATTAAATGGGAATCTGATCACCAAGTGTAGTCTAACCTTAACCACACACATGTTTTCTCCTTTTGTTTTTCTAATGCTCTTATGAAGGGTTTTTCAAGTTTCTATGGTTTCCAATTTGTTGCAAGTTATTACAGGTCATCAAAAGTGCAATGAGGACCATTTCCTAATAAGAAAAGAACATAAGAAATTGCAGATCTACACTGCCAAAGGGTCTAAGAACATATATTTTCATGTGAATGCCATACAAATCAGGTCTATACCACACAATAATTGTACGGTCCTTCCCTATTAATTTTGTATCTCCAAAATATTCATAGAAGCATTTATAATTTCTGATCAACTTGTTCCACTACCCTACACATCCAAATCATCCATTCTTTTTCTTATAAAACTAAGTTTCTCTCCCCTCTTATTAAATTAGCAAGCGTGGTTGTATTACTCTGATTTTGAATTGTTAATGTTGAAATTTAATCAATCATAATAGTCTACTTATTACAAACTCTTTCATCCTTTTTAGTATTTGATTTACTGAAATTAAATATAATGTACGGACATTGTTGATTAAATAGATATAATAGTAAACAAGCAAGATCAAGAAAAGGAAAGAAGAAGAGATAAATAGGGTTTTGAAACTGACTCAACTTTCCACGGTAGATCCAGACTGATTTTGGGTAGGTGAATGATTTGAATAGACGTATTATGGGTTGTATAAGCTCTAATTCTGAAACTAGCATGTGAAGATCTCAGGGACAAGAGTGCATGGGAGAGGACACACTGCCTGTGCACTGGTGTCTATTTTGGGCGCTAGCGTACTTGATAAATATCTGGATCTAGTTCTTTTTGTGTCACTTCTTGTCGATGTAAACTAATTGCAGGTCATTTCAAGTTTGTTGCCCTCCTGCGCTGTTTGTAACATCCCAGATTTAATTAAATTCATATATGAAATTATTAAGATTGTTGTTAAGAAATTTTAACTGGTTTTCTTTATTACATGAGTGATTAGTGATTAGTGATGATTTTATTAATTAATAATATATGAACATATCTAGATATATATATACACACATATATATATACACATACACATGTGTGTGTGTGTGTGTGTGTGTGTGTGTGTGTGTGTGTGGTGTGTGGACCACTGTGTGTGTGTGTGTTATAAAGAGTTGTGTTTTGTTTTCCACTTGTGTGTGTGTGTGTGTATAAAAGTGATTTTGTTTTCCACATGGCAATGTTAATTGGTTAATTGGGTGAGGTGGAAATTTGACCCACCCCACTATGCAAGCTATGTGGTTCTTAAAGTTAATAGAACATAGGATGAAGCCTAAGTTGCATGACATATGGTTGCAAGGTTTAAATGGTTTTCAAGCCACAACATGGCATGGTAATTAAGAAAGGGTGGTGGTAGTGTAATACAGACAATAGATGCCTTGGGAAATGGAAAGTTCCTTGAGAAGATAGGGCATGCATGTAAGGTAGGGTAGCTTCCTTGAGAAGCTAATATTATGGAAGTCTTGAGACACGAATATTCATAGGATCTACAGAAACTGGTTTTTCAAGGGAATTTGAATGAGACTTACATAAATATGCAGTAGGATTATTGGTTAAATTAGTCTAATTCTTCTTCTCAACTAACCCTATGGAGGTGGACTGTGAGGATCTTCCTTTCATTATTATTTTTTAGCTTTGCTTGAGGATCCAATTGCTTAGTTTGGGTGGTAGATGAAGAGATTTATTTCTCCTTTTGTGATCAAGTGAACACTGCATAGGAGTAGCTATCTATGGATTCTTCAAAATGTTCATCAAATGTGCATTCACAATATCTAATCTGAGAACATTCTTCTTCTTCTTCTTCAATTTTTGATTCAATAACTTCTTCTCCATCATATTTATCGACCTCACATATTGCATTGATTGATGGAGCTTTCAAGGAAAGCCTTCGGGGTGCTCCTACAATTTGATTTCTATTATGGTTTGGATGATATTCTCATTGAGCAACTTCATTCTTTAACATTGACAATTCATTGGCCAATATTTGCAATAATGGATCAACTCTCTCATATTTGAAATTATGGGCATTATCCTTTATCGAATGGTTCTTGATCTTTCTTGAAAATATGAGGTCATCTTCCACTTCAATGGTTAATTATTAATCATTGTCCTAATCTCTTGGTTGAAATATCTGTAGAAATAATCTTACTTCACAAAACTAAGCATTCACGAAGAACCTTTTCATATTATTTGCAGTAGGATGGGCAATGGTGGGAATCTTGTTGATTAGCTTGTTTGATTTTTCTACGAAGTCTCTCATAGAATCTTGTGATTCTTTCTTCATTTGAATAAGTTGAGAAATGATGGAATGAACATCTTTGGAAGTCTTAAATGTATCTTTAGACTTCTTTATCATACTACCCCAATCAGCAATTGAGCACGATGACAAATAGTAAAACTAGTCCACAATGACATCTTCCAATGTTTCCACAAACATCCATATTGCAACATATTCATGTTGCACTCCAAGGATTCCATGGGCTATGATGAAGGCTATAACATGATCATTAAGACGTTGTTTTTTGTCTCCATAGAACTTCAGAGAGTTATTTCTTGGCAATTTTTGAAGTCATGAAATGGAGAAGTCAAATCCAACAAACCAGTGTTTTGTCCCCATGGCATAGGTACTTGTGTTACCATTTCTTCCTCTTCACTTTCCTCTTCTAGTACTTCGTCTATTTCTTCTTCTTATTCTTAATATGGGAATTTAACATTCAACTGTGGGTGAAAGATAAGAGAATTAAGAGGATTTGTAGGGGGCATATCAGTAGGATTTTGGATATGATTTATAGGGGTACCACTTGATTAATCATATGGAGATAAACATTTGAGAGAAGTAATATTGATTATCACTAACTTTCTCTTACTAATTTTGTAAAGATTTTGAAGCAAGGTAAATTATCCTATCAATCTATTCAATCTCCACTATATCTTCTTTCAACTAGTTTTCTCAAGAACTTAGGGAGGAAAGAAATGTGAAAAGTGTGGGTTTCTCAACAAGATTGCAAAAAGGATTTTTGATCATTCAAATAGTATGTTTTGGAATTTTCTATTTTCTATTTTTTTTTTTAGAGATCTTTATGGGTGCATGAGGGAAGATCTCTCCCTAATGGATTCGTAAAAAAATCTTAGAAAAATAATTTTTCGTGTGAAAATTTATTGGGTTTTCACCAATAGTACAAGGATAAGCCCCTCCTTATGTATGGGCAGGCTCCCATTATTGAATGTAAACTATCCTAATTCTATGGGGTGGCCAAATAATTTGGGGATCATACAAGAACACTTAACTAAACCTGGGGGAAAGTGCTTGTACAAAGTACAAGGGAGGAAATTACAATGAAGAGAGGTAAAGGGGAGTTCGGGTAATAAGGAGAAAGAGGGTTATTGTTGTGAGTAGGCACTAGAAGATTTCACACACAATAAACAGAGCAAGGCCACATCCAATTAGAAGAACACAAAAATGCAAACCATGATAATACATAACAAACCATAAACACATACTTCCACTAATTCATTCATCAAATGTGCAAACACCTTTCTTGGTTTTACAAGATTATCATATATGTATAGTTACAAAGAGAGAGTAGAGGAACATGAGACAAGAAATATAATAATTTCAGCTTTTATTTCTTGATGTAGAAGTTGAACTCTCAACAATATACATTCAATCAATAATTTTCAACCCTTTGGAATGGAGAAGCCATTCCAATCTATAGTATTAAAATATGTCTTTTCATCTACCCCCACATGAATATTCACCTATCCACATCAATTGTGACCATTCATATTCGTAGGAAGCGAATCTTTTTCATAGTATTTTGAAAAGGAATCTTACAATGTTTAGCACAAGGTCACTTAAGTGAATAAGACAAAATAGCAAAAAATACATTCTCAATTGGAAATTAGATAATGGAGAGAGGGGGAAAGGGAAGGGATTGACTGATTTGTTGTTGATGAGTAACTTGTTGATTTAAGGCAAGGTGATCACAATATCTTCCTTCTATAAGCTGTACAGACACCTCAAACTACCGAGTGAAAGTTTAGAAACATTTTTGTGAGACCTTCCGATGTGAGATTGAGACAACCACTAGCATCACTCATGATGATTCATCCTTCATCCACAGTGAGAGTGATGATCAATTTATTACTCCTTAGGCTTTCACAATTGGCCCTTGTTCATGAAAGAAAACACACGGTGCTCAAGTTTCTTGATGATTCTCCTTCACTTACTGAAATAGGCCTTCATATTATGGGTGAAAGGGATAGCCTCTGAATGGAATTCTTGAGAAGTGGCCACCAGTTGGAATGACATGAAGAGATGGCAATGACCTCACCATAATTTTTGAGGTGAGTGTTCAAAAACACTACCAAGTGGATGGAAGCATAATGAAATAGAGTTGATTTCTCATTGAATGAAGATCACACCAATTTCCCTTATTGACTCTAAAACACTCATGAATGAGATCAATTCATACAAATGGAAGTAGGTTACCTTTTCCTAATAGTAGGACTGGTCCCTGATAAAACTTGAAGGAATGAATGGGAATGAGGTGATTCCTTGATTCCTTGCACATGATGATCGTGAATGCCTTGATAACTCATTTAGCATAGTTAAACATTCTTTTGAGAGAGATTATCCTCTATTTGTTCCATGAATTTCTCATTTTATTTTGATCATGATGACATCCCCTTCTCAACCAAGATTCCACTTAGGTGGAAGCATGATTAGACATTTCTCAATTACACTTCATGAAGAATTGATCCCTAAATGGAAAACGAGCTCCATATTCTTGTCCTGCACCCTACATTGAAACACTCCAAACTCTACCTTCCCCTAGCTTGTAGGATGTGAGATCCTCATAAATCATGGATCAAGTGTTTAGAAACATTGCTTGAGCTAACCATTTCTTGAGGTGGCCACCACATTCACTCATAGTGGGCTCCTCACAACAAGTTCATGACAATCATCCACTTGGAGACTTGGACTCAAATGAAGTTCTCGATGTCTCAAACCTTGTGATTCTCCCTTCATGGATGAATTAGATTAGAGGGAATTATTTCTTTTTCAGACCCTGATAAAAATTCTCAACCTTACAGTGACATAAAAGAGCAACAATTAAAGAAAAATTGGGGTTGCCACAACTTTCTAGACTAAAATCAGAAACTTTCTATTTTTAGCAAGTCCTAGTCAGGACTGCTAACTCTGGAAATTTTTCCCTATTTTCACTCCCAGATATTTCTTTCATGTCTATATAGGACCACAGATGTTGAGAATTCACCTTATTTGACCACTTACTATTTTTTAGTCATGTCTTGCCAAGGACATGTTATTTTTAGTAAGTGCACTACGGGTGTCGAATTGCAACGAAAGAGATCTTGAAATTCTGGGTTTTATTCCAAAATTCTCCACTCTAAATTTTGGATGATTCCTTCAACCAAACAAGTGGTAAAATGAATTTTTCATTAGAGGGGGAAAAATACTAAGAAAAAATCAGTCCTCCATATCTCTAAAAATTAATAACTTCGTCATGCGAGAAATGGTCCATATAAAACTAGATTTTTCGAAGATCCTTCGCTCTAATTTTTAGATAATATTTCCTGGAAGATCTTTAAAGAATTGAAAAATTCTTCAAATAGAGCAGAATACTTATGAAAAATACAATCCTCAATATCCATAGAAAAATAGGGACTTTGTGGAATGAAAACTAGCTCACGTGAAACTAAATTTTTCAGGGATCGTTCTCTCCAATTTTCAAGTGATTCCACCTGTTGGATCCTCGAGAAGTGAAGAAGGGCCTCGTTGTCCATTCAATATTACATCACAACAACCATTAATGGAGGCTTGAAGCTTTGAAAACAAATAATTTTATCCAAGTAGAAATAGCGAGCTTAACTTGTGTTCTGCTTCACATAGGGATCTTGTACTTCGATTTTTGGATGGAAAACTACGTGCAATGCTTAGTCTTCATGGTCATGGAGTCTTCATGGTCATGGATGTTCTGGAATGTGTTGGGAAGTATGGAAGTTGTGCTCTAATTTTTTTGCAAGTTTCATGGCTTCAATAGTAATAACAATGTTGAGTTGTGCAAGAAAAAATAACTTGGAAGCACTTTTGTCATGTTTTTGAGTCCCCTGGTAATTAGTTTTGTCGTGGTGAGAAAGTTGCTTGTACTTTAAAGTTAGGGTTTTGATGGCTTGACTGATCTATAAACTGGTTAATTTTTTTTCTCGACTAATGGATTCTTATAGGAAACTTATTTTAATTTTTATTTCATCCTAAAATAACTCAACTTAAACAAATGCAATGCAAGAAAAATAATTGACATTGTAAAAGAGTTAATAACAAATTTCAGCAATTACCTATGTCTCTGGGTTTGTTAATAGCATAACCGATTTAATATAACATTTCAATTATAATTAAAAATAAGCTTACAATTCTATAATAAATCTACTAGATCAACCTGAAATCTTGTGTCAATCTGTCATGTAGAACCCGAGATGGTATTAGAAATTTGCTCAGTGTCACATCATCACTTTCTAGTTTTGCACCTCCTAATAAATTCTCCTTTGTTTCACAGTCTTTATCCTGTACGAAGACCTATGTCAGAATGTTCTTGGTGTTGACAAGTGTTACCCTCCTATTGACTTCTCTTCCACTGCACAACCTCTAGCCTTTAAGAAAATCTAAGTCAAATCCATTGTCATCAACGAGCTCAACAATACGACTCTCCTTCGCAGCCTCCAAGAAAAAAACTTGGTGATATGCCTAGCGTATGAAGAATCAAAGCTCCATAATGTGCTTCTCCAATGCTATATCATGTCCCTTTGACTCCACGATCAGACTCTAGTCTTACACGAGAAGATTAAGGAGTCAATTGGGCTTTAAAACTGACAATGAGTTAAAAATAAATAACTCCCAATTTTACAATTGCCTATAATAAATAGGTATTTTAATTCTTCATGCCTATTTAATAATAGGTCTTTATTTTCTCCATAAATTGCCATAAGACTTTCCTAAGTCTTCCCTCAATATTCCTCACTTCACACTTTGTATTGTAAGTTTTTTTGTATTGATTGGGGGTAGACGAGGGCGGTTTATATACCCCTACTCAGCCTAAGATTCATGCTTATAAGCCTTATCACATAACTCATATCGTGTCGGCTCGGTAAGTCAAGTTGGTTAGGCTTCCAAGTTGGGAGGCAGTAGGTTTGAGGTTCAAACCGCCCCGCTATTTTTTCCATCATGTTATCTTAACTCATGCCACTTGTTGCCTCCGCTAATCACCACCTCACCCACATCCCCACATTTCTGAGTCTTCCCGCATCTGTCGTGTTATCCCCACATCTGAGTCGCTCCCTGCCTCCGCTTTACCATGTCCCGTCGATCTGAGATAGCATTTTTCCATGGACTGTATGGTTTTATCCCACATTCATCTTAGGTCAGTAGGGATAGGGATTAATAAGCCCGAGCTCATCTGAGGTGTTTGTGGATTTGGCTATGTCTCCACACTATTTTTCTCCGTTAGACTCATCGTTGGGTGTGGTGGCTTAGTTTCTAAATGCTACGTGGTGGTTGGTCGGTGTTGAGAGCTCACCAAGAGCTCGTCATTGAGCTCAGTATGTAACTCGATATGAGCTCGGTATTATCTCACCAAGTAGCTCGATGAGATATTTGAATTACTACGGTGGTCGGGCACCTTCCAAAACAAAAGTGGACCCCATTGTTGTAAACCTTTTTATCGCCTGTCAAAGACCAGAGGTTTGTAAACACTCTTTTGTTTCTCTGTGATGATACAACGACCCATTTTCTATTGCACTTATGCCCAGTCACTGTGTTAGTTATATTGTTGCCTCATCCTACAAACACCTTTGTCCTACGCAGACTGCATCTAGAGCATACGGTATCCATTTTACACATTCCAATAGGCATCGGAAAGTTCTCGAAGCTATCTATCGTACTGTAAAAATCCCAAGAGATTTAGGGAATTTCTATCCATTGTTTTTGTCTCTATATCATTGATGATGAGGCACATTTTCTGTCCCCTCTATCCTAGGGACAAGAGGGACAATAGGGATAAGAAAGTGCACCTTAAGTAGGATTGTGCCACTTGGCAGCTTCTCGTGCAATATGAGGAAATGGGCTTAGCACTCTTTCGGGCTAAAGAAAGGTCATATGAGGAACCAGATGGAATATCTAGGGGGTGTAATTTTTCCCCCTATTTCCCCTCTGTGTCAGGGACAAGAAGGAAAAGAGGGACAAGGAGGACAAAAAAAATTGTCATGGAGCCAAACCAAAAATCGACTAATTATAGGAACTTGAAAACGTAATTCCTAAAGCTCCAGACGGTCTTTTATTACAATTTTTTATATGATTTTTACTCCCAAGACAATTTCAAGAACAATAGGATGGGTTTCAAGACCTGATACTTCCTCCTCCAAAAAATTGTCATTTTTCTTTTGGAACAGTAGGGTGTGCCTATGAAAATCAAGCTACCTTGAGAAGTAATCCGGTATTATGAAAAACAGGATGATTCCACCATGTTTACAATTCCTAATTTATCTCCTCTCAACCCCTTATGGAGCTCCCAGAATCACCTGGTGAAGTCCAGGTACCAATTTTGACTACATACTCCTTACACCTGAAAAACCCGTTGTAGCACAACCTATCACTAAACCTATAAATATTCACTAAATCTTCCTAAATCACTTTTAAAACCCTCTTACCTCTTTAATACCACCTTCAAATGACTATGGGCCTTTGGAACCTTCCCAGAGAATGCACACATGCCTCGAAAAGGCCAAGATTGGCCTTTCTAGGATTTTTGGAGAACTAGTCTTCAGAAGTACTTAACTGTCCATGAAATATTTGATCTTGTTACACCATTCCAAATGCCTAAACTTTCTTATTAATCACATTAGAATTACCTGCAAGGTCAATATAGACATGACATAAGAGACAAACTGATTGAGATATGGGTTTGGGAAGACTCGAGAGAAAGTTTTCAAATTTGGGCTTAGTTGTTATGCTTGGAAGTTTGAATTTTTAGTCCAGCACAAATACATGACAACATAATGACAATTCAGTTATAACATCTTATATATATATATATATATATATATATATATATATATATATATATATATACTACACAAGTATGTTTTTATTTTAATGTAATGCACACACCACATTGAAAGGGGGTAATCTTTAGTACCCTAATTTTGGTCCAAGGTACTTGGAAACATCATTATTTACACCATTTTAAATATTTGATCCAATAATACATATTTAACTCCTTATACATATATTTAACAATTTTTAGTTACCATTGTTTCTACTAGATCAACCTCACCTACCAAATTTATACACTCAAAATTTCACCTACGAGTTTTCAACCCTTATGTCAAGGTCATAGCCCCTTGGGCAAGGTTCAAACATGAAAATGTCCAGCATTTTTGAACCTTACCTCCGCTTGTCTCACAAGTCAATTTTTAAAATTGGACATCTTTCTTAGGTCGATCTAAATATGAATTTCAATCAATTTTAGTGATACAATGATGAAATGTAGATTATATATATATACAAAATACCTAAAGATTATCAACATTAACAAGACATCTTGGAGATCAATTTCAAAAAGGTAAAACACGTCATAAATATTCGAATGATAACCCTAGAAGAGTTCATGAGCTGAATTTGAAGTATATAGGTTTAAAAATTGCATGTTCTTAAGTGCCTTGTGTCAAGAGAAGGATCATTCTAAATTGTCTATTGATTTCATAGAGGATTCTTAAGAGTGAAGATTGTGCTCAAGGTTGTGAGAACTACATCATCCTTAAATTAGTCACACTTTCTTTTATCATATATGTAGTCATATGCTTTAATTTAATGAGTGTGTGAGAGGTTATTACATGCCCTAAACTAGAAATAGTTGATCACGTATTATTTGAGTTTTATAGGGTTACATGCCAATGAGCGATCGATTTTGTACCATCATAGATATAGATTAAATAAGTGTAAACCGAGGAAACCTAACATAATAATTTATTGATTGATTAGAGTAATAAAGGAGAGGCTCAAAAACCTCACACAAGTTCAACCACATATTTGACATACAAATACACTCTTGGATTAGAAGTTGACCCACTAACCCTTCCAGCCATGAACTATATCCAAGCATATTTTTAGAAGACCAAATTTACAAAACATGTTGAATTTCATCTCCTAAACCTATTTATAGGTATTGAGTTGATTTTTCACTCATCTTATTATCATAATCAATTGAGATCATTCCTTCACTCATGTTTGTTTACCTTTTACTATTTTCGATTTATTAGACTCTCTATTTTGTATATTTAGCATAATTTAAGTTTGATTAAAAAAAAATTAACTATTTATTTGTGTTAGGTAGGGACATGTACCCTTAATTTCACAATTTTCCCATACATTTGGGACCTTTTAAAAAAATGAGGATAGGAAAAATTCTATCCCACTAGATCAACCTCATCTACTAAATTTATAGACTCAAAATTTCACTTACGAGTTTTCAACCCTTGGGTCAAAGTCATAGTCCTTTGGACAAGGTCAAGCCACAGAAATGTCCACCATTTTCAAACCTTACCTCTTCTTGTCTAATGGTCAATTTTTTAAATTGGCCATCTTTCTTAGGTCGATCTAACTGTGAATTTCAATCAATTTGAGTGAGAAATTGATTAAATGTATATTATAAATATGAAAAATCCCTAAAGATTATTAACATAGACAAGACATCTTGGAGATCACTTTCAAAAGGATAAAACACATCTTAAATATTCCAATGGTAACCATAGAGTATTTCATGAGAATAATTTGAAGAATATAGGTTTAGGAATTGCATGTTGTTAAGTGCCTTGTGTCATGAGAAGGATCATTCTAAATATTCTATCAATTCCATAGATGCTTCTCAAGAATGAAGACTTTTCTCAAGTTTGTGAGAACTACACAATCCTTGATTCAATCACACTTTCTGTTATCTTGTATATAGTCAAATTTTCTAATACAATGGGTTTGTGAGAGGTTATTGCATGCCTTACAATAGAAATAGTTGATCATTTCTTGTTTGAGTTTTCTAGGGTTACATGCCAATGAGACATTGATTTTGTACCATCAAATATCTAGATTAAAAAAGTATAGACAGAGGAAAACTGACATAAGAATGTGTTGATTAATCACAGAAATAGATGATAAGCTCAAAGCCCTCACACAAGTTCAACCACATATTTGACCAATCAATACAATTTTGGATTAGAAGCTGACCAACTAACCCTTCCAACCATGAACTTGATCCAAACATATTTTTAGAAGACAAATTTACAAAACATGTTGAATGTCATCTCTTAAGCCTATTTATTAGTTGAAAGTTTATTTTTCAGTCCTCTTATTAGCATAATCAAGTGAGAGCATTCCTTCACTCATGCGTGTTTACCTTGTACTATTTTCGATTGATTAGACTCTCTATTTTCTATATTTGGCATAATTTAAGTTTGATTAATTTTTTTAACTATTTCTTTGTGTTATGTAGGGACATGTCCCCTTAATTTCTTAGTTGTCCCAAACATTTGGGACCTTTCAAAAAAATGAGTATTGGGAAGAAATGCTATCCCACTAGATCAACCTCATTTACCAAATGTATACACTCAAAATTTCACTTCCGAGTTTTCAACCCTTGGGTCAAGGTCATAGCCCCTTGGACATGGTCCAACCACGGAAATGCCCACCCTTTTCAAACCTTGCCACCATTTTTCTAATGGTAATTTTTTTAAAATGGCTATCTTGCTTAGGTCGATCTAATTCTGAATTTCAATCAATTTGAGTGAGAAATTGATGAAATGTAGATTATATATATGAAATATCCCCAAAGATTATTAACATAAACAAGACATCTTAGAGATCACTTTCAATAGGATAAAACACATCTTAAATCTTCCAATGGTAACCCTAGAGTATTTCATGGGATGAATTTGAAGTATATATGTTTATGAATTGCATGTTGTTAAGTTCTTTGTGCCAAGAGAAATATTATTCTAAATTGTCTATTGATTTCATAGAGGCTTCTCAAGGGTGAAGATTGTGCTCAAGGTTGTGAGAACTACATAGGCCTTGAATCAATAAAACTTTCTTTTATCTTGTATCTAGTCAAATGTTCTAATGCAATGGGTGTGTGAAAGGTTATTTCATGCCTTAAACTAGAAATAGTTGATCAAGTCTTGTTTGAGTTTTCTAGGGTTGCGTTGCAATGAGACATTTTGTACCATCATAGATCTAAATTAAAGAAGTGTAGACAGAGGAAAGCTGAAAGAAGAATTTTTCAATTGATCAAAGCAACAAATGACATGCTCAAAGCCCTCACACAAGTTCAACCACATATTTGACCAACCAATACACTTCTGGATTAGAAGCTGACCAACCAACCCTTCCACCCATAAACTTGATCCAAGCATATTTTTAGAAGACCAAATTTACAAAACATGTTGAATGTTGTCTCCTAAGCCTATTTATAGGTTTTGAGTTGATTTTGCACTCCTCCTATTAGCATAATCAAGTGAGATAATTCCTTCACTCATGTTTTTTTACCTTTTACTATTTTTGATTGCTTAGACTCTTTATTTTGTAAATTTAGCATAATTTAAGTTTGATTAAAAAAATTTAACTAGATTTCTTTGTGTTATGTAGGGACTTGTCCCTTTAATTTCACAGTTGTCCCAGACATTTGAGACCTTTAGAAAACATGAGGATAGGGATGAAATGCTCTCCCCCCATGTATGATCCTCTTACACAAAAACAAGGATATGCCTAAAACTTCCTAATGTTTTGAAATATTGTATCGGGCTTGAATAAAATTTAAAATGAAATAAATTGGAGAAGTACTTAATGTACTATTACTTTTTGGAATCCACTCATTTCTATTTGAAATAAAGCTTATATGTATTATACTAATTAAATTTTGATGTGAAAAATCCAATAACTTAATAAAGTTTGTGTGCATGATAATAGAATTTTATATAAAGAGAAAATTTGTGTAGACCAAAATTTCCCATAACCTTTTTGTGTTGTATTACAAAGACATAATTAGAATCAAGAGTGATATATGAATACATCTATTTTAGAGCACAAATATGGATTGTGGATTGTTACATATTGCTATTAATAATATTTTTAATTTATGTGTATATTTTTAATATTACTAATTTTATATTTTATTTTAATAATCATTCCCAAAATCCTTGAAATTGTTTCCATCTAAAACTCATCATTATTTTAGAATTATCATTAATCTTATAATTAAAAACAATTTAAGTGGCACATTTGCCTAATTGAAAATTTCATTTCACCATATATTTAACTATCCTCTCATAGTACAACATTAAGATTGAAAAAATATAAATATCTTTCTATTCCAAATTACTTTATTAATTAAACAAGATTCGCAATGTGATAAGTCCTTGCCTTTAAGGTGAATTGTTTATTGTTTTAAAGTAAAGTTCATTAAAATGATTAAAAGCAACCATGAACAAATGTTTTCTTATTTCGAATGACTTGTAATGAGATTGTTTTTCATGAATATCTTGTAGCAGTTAGTTTTCCTTGTCCAATGCCATTGGAAATGGACAAAAAAGCAGGTCCATATTCTTCATAAGCATTATTACTGATTTAGAATTGCTTATTAGCTTCCCTCATAACATATTCATATTCCGTTTTTTTGGTTTTTTGTCTCATTGTTCAATCATAAAATATTCAACTGTTAGGAGCTTGTGAGGCATGTTGGTTGTGTGAAACCTTATGTTTTGCTATTGGCTTAAAGGAAATTTGATGTGAAACCTCAAGTATTCCCATTTATATTCCTATACAATTCAAAAGCAAGACTTGAACTGGAAAATGTGGGACATGCAATTGATAGGACCTTTCAAGGTTTTTTCTTACCATTAAATGCATGCTCTGTTCATTGAGTGATTCATCATTTGAAATGAAACCAAATTTTTGGAGAATGATACCAAAGTGTGAAAACTCGACTGGTCATAGGCTGCTTGTGATCGAGATTAAAAAATGCATAAAGTCAAAAATTGGTAATTTTTAAGACACCTCCATTATCCCGAAGCAAATAGGAGCCTTTAATATCTAGATGCAAGACCCCTCGGTTGTTACAATGTTCAAGTCTGAAAGTAGTTGACTTACATAGCATTTTACCTACAAAAGAGTCAAAAATAAAAATTACAACTATCGTCAAGGTTCCAAATATAAATACCACCAAACTAAAACACAAAGATTTCGTCGTGATAGTAACATGAAAAAGATTTCATCGTGACAGTAACATGAAATAAATACAATGCTCTAATATCCTTGTTAAAGCCCCACGGATGGTAATTACTAAATTAATTAAATAAAGACAAGGTATTTTTCAATACACAACTAGAGATGAAGGCAAAGAATTGCCATTTTTAATTACAATTTTCATGATTTCGAGGTCATGCAAAGAGAGAGACCAGATCAAAGAAGGTTTGAAGATATTTTTCATGACAAAATTCATGAAGGAGAATCATGTATTTCAGAAAAACCTGTAAAATTTGCAGTTACATACACATAAAAGATAGACTTGCAATCGGGAGGATGTGCTTTTAAGGGACATGATTTGTTCAATGAAAGAAAAATCAGGTAGACATTGAGGGCACTGGAAAAGACGTTGTGGGAAGACCTGAACGATGGTAAAAGACAGGAAAGAGACAATTTTTTATGCAGACCAGGAGAATGCTCACAATTTGTATTAAAAGGCTTTGTTTTTAAAAAACACAATCACGATGTTCATTATTACAATCATGGAGAGGGCGAGGAGGAATTATAGCTAATCTTGGACTAGTATTTGACTTTCTCGGTTGCACTATTGAAGGCCTAGGCGATCATGTTAGTCTAGAAGTGAGTGAGGAGATTAAACCTAGCCAGATTCTTATTTCCTCAATAAATGGTGACAACAATAGACTGTAAACAATTGTGTCGTAAAAGTGTCAAATCTTAGCACGAATGACAGAAAAAACATGTATTGATGAAAGCCCATGAGGAAGTTAACAATGCAAGTGATCATTATAACTAATTTTTTGAAAAGAATTGATGTAAAAAATAAAAGATGCCACCTAACATAATGCATCCGAAAAATTCATTGAGTGAAAAGGCTTCGCTTGAAGAATGGTGGATATGTTAGTGCTCATTTGGTAACTATGAGGTAACATAAAACGATTGAAGCCAACATGAATTTGATAAATTGTGACAAAATTATATGCAAAATGTGAAATTTAGGGGTGGGAAAGGTACTTTTCATCAAGCTTGTTAAGGTGCTCCTGAATCCTAACTCGCATGTTATCCAAGAGGGTTTGACCCATCTCCCTGTGCCTGGATATGTTGTTTCTGATGACTGGTCAACCTCTCTATAATTTTTTCCTGTCTCGAAGTAGTTGTCATTGGTGCTCTCCGTCTGATAACGGGAAACAAATCGTCCCTTCGAGAAGCGGACCCTCTGGTTTCTGTCACACTGGATTCCATGGGTGGGCTAACATTACGCGATGGGGGCTTAATCTTAAGCTCTAGATCCTCGTCCTAATCTTTAATGTGAATTTAATTTTGGCAGAGTTGTAGCAACCAAAGTGGTTTAAGCTCATGGATCGCCTGTGACTTCCCGTTGTCGAGCTGTTGTTATTTTCCTGGTAGCGGTTTGTGGTGGATTTGAATGTTGTTGTCACCATGCCATATAAATCGTAGACTGGTTTATTTTCTATCTAAATTAGATCAGTTTCAGATATGCCATTTTATCGAATGTTTTGTACGAAAATCTGAATATGGCAATTTTTGGTATAAATTTAGGGTGATCAATTGCAGGAATTTAGCCGAACCAGTGCAGTGGGGAGATTTGGTTATAGGGTAAATATGAAGAGGCCTCTACCAGTGGTCTAACCACAACAATTACCACAATAAAGAAAGGAACAACCACCCTATACAAACTGAAAGGTATGCAACAAAGCACAACAGGGTACAAAGTGAAGCATGGTCCTTGACCAAAATACAACACCCCTAGTAACATCAAACAACAAAGATTATTACCGATGATGCACACATCCATGGGATCTCAAGTTAATCTGAAGAGGAGCGGTGACAAACCTACCTTTATTTTTTCTATTCACAACTGTTTGACCCTCACTCTTGTTAGGATTCAAGTTTTCATCTGAATGAATTAGAACCAATACCTCCAAGATCTCAATGTTCCTAACATTTGAGTTCTTCAACAAAATACATTTTTTAGTATCTTCAGAAGTCATACCTGGAGGGGACAACTCAACCAGAATGGGTTACAATAGAACAATCCCACCAACTCATGTTAGCGCAAAATCACAGCACCCCTGAATGTTTGCAACCTATTGGGTTGAGACTCTCAGCGTGATATCATAAAATGGAGCATCTCTCAAATTGTGGGACTTTGAAATCGAGAGAGCTCTCCCGATAAAGGTCAGTTCCTATTCCTCTGTTCAGATGTACACAAATAAATTGCAGAGGATCTACTCTAAACCTCCTTTATCTTACCAAGGGGACATGGTTGAGAAGATGCGAAAGAAATAAACCTAAGCTAACAAGGTGATGCACCAAAGGAATGTCAAACACCCATTTTTCGATTTAACACAGGCCATAGAAATGCAATACAACCACCATGCACAGATAACCAAACTGCAATGAGAGATCAGAATATAACAATGAACACATGAGAGGGTTGAGAATCATCCACAGACATATATTATTTCTCTAGAGTTGATACAGTACATTACAGTAGCCAAGAGGAAAAACTTTGTATTACAACTTGAATAGGAGGTTAGGACTCCACGAACTCATCTTCAAACCAGAGGAGAAGGGAGAGCACAAAACAGAAACGTCCAACCCTTTACAATGAGCCCAGCTCCTTATTTTATAGATGTAGCAAAGAGGGAAGAAGAAATGAGGTGGGAAACTTGATTTGAAGCTCAACTACCGGCCATCAATGCCGCTGCAAATCCACCCATAATCTTTCGATTCCGCTGCTCTATGTCCGTTCGGCGTGTTGAAGAAGGCAGAACGGCAGATCAAATCAAACATGATCTGGTTATTGTGGACAATCGGATTGCATATTAATGGTGTGAAGACGTTTCCCTAATTTTCACCCACCTAACCTCCTCGAAATTAAAGTTTCAAGTTTCCATGGCGTATATGAGGTCGAGACCTTTCCAATGGTGCCAAATTTGTTGAATCTCGAGCACTGGGTCGAAAGATATGTCCATTTGAATGTTTGAGTCGGGTCTGTACAAAAATGGTGAAAACCAGTTAGCAGAACGGGTCCGCAGGCCTGAAACTCACTTTGCGCCTTTTGGCACCAAAAATACAAAACGCAAAAAAAGCCCCACAGCCCCGCAATTCATTTTGCCAAAAAATCATCTTCGGGCCCGCCGGTCCGCATTTTCCATTTGGGCAAAAAAATCCTCCCCAGGCCCGCCGGCCCACATGCAATTGAGGCTTGACACATGGCTCCTTAGGCATCAGCGGAGGTGCGACTCATTTTTATACTTTATGCCTTTCAAGCCAAAAAGTTTGAATTGCCTCCGACGACCCGTCTTCCCGCTTTGACTTGGAACATGGCCACGTGTAGAGATGGCACTAGTTTGGGGACCACTTTTGAATTCTATTTTTGAAGTTGCGCCAAGAAGACATGTGGCGCCTTCCACGGCTTTTCTCTATTTCCTTATGTTTTGGCTAAGTCTTTTTGTTTGGCGAGGCCATATGTCTGACCTGGGACATGTGGAGACTTGGCGCTTGTCTGAGTCTAGCCCTTGGTCGCTCCTCTTGAATTTGCATGGTTGAGGCACATGGCACCCTCCTCTGACTTTGCCCATCTTGACTTTTCAACTACCGACTTTGTCCCTTTTGAACCTGGGACACGTGGAAGGCCAACACTCGTTTGGGAGATCCTCTTTAGATTTACCTTTAAAGATGCACCAAGCTGACACGTGGCACCTTCCGCTGGTCTGCGATACTTACCTGATTTGGGTTGATGCCTTTTTTGAACCCTAGACACGTAGAATCCTTGCGCTCATTTGAGCCTCTGCTTTGGGCCCCACCTTTAAATATACGTTGTTGAGACACTTGGCACCCTCTGCTGACTCTTAGAATTTTCAACGGCTGGTGCAACTTTTGGGGTTCTTGACACGTGGAGGCTTGGCGCTTGTTTGAGTCTCCACTTTTGGATTTATTTTTTGGAGATGCGCTGATGTGGCACATGGAAGATTTCGTCATCTCCTCCATACTTAGCCAATTTGGGCCCGCTTTGAATCATTTGTGAAGCCCGAAGACTTTGAGCCTTTCCCCTGTTTCTCTCCTGAGAGACTCTGGTTTCTTTGACACTTTTTCCTCCTTAGCCGACCATACTTCTCCATTTTTGAGCCCATCTGCAACATTATCATTAGATTTGAAACGTGGGATCGTGTGACGGAAGCAACCTTTATATTTCTTCCTGCGCAAGGTTGTGTTTTCTCAATTTTCTCGAGGGCAAAATTGAGATAACAATTTGGCGACTCATGGGGACATCTGCCTGCTAGATGAAGAGATCAACTACCTTGTTATATCCATTTGGCACGGAGTCATGGGTGGTGGCTTGATGTTGGTCCTATCCTTGAAGCTTGAATCTGACATTTGCACTTGGCGACCAAGAACCTGCCCCGTTGTTCTAGAAATGGATCCTTCAAGACCCAATTTTAGTTGCTCTGCATTTGTTCTATTTTAAAATAAGCAACTGTTACGACAACTATGGGTCTCCCTGTTGTAAATGTTGAAGGGCCTGGTGCATTCACCTGTAGGCACATTGAATTGTATAACGACGCAAACCTAGAGCAACAAAACATGTGCCAAGGCACTTAGGGAAATAAAACCTATGCTACAACAAAATAATGTGCATACGCATTTAGGGAAATTAAAGTCCTATGCTAATATTTATAGGGGCGAGGAATTTGTCCTTTCAGTATCAGTGTTTGAAGTAGATTCCATTGACTGGAATCTGTAATTCTTCACCATCTAACTTAGCCAGTTGGAAGGCATTACTACTTGTACATCTTATGACCATGTAGGGGCTACTCCAAATGGCATCAAACTTGGAATGCTTTCCTGGTTTTACCCGATCGGCATCCCATTTTAGAACTAAGTCCCCCTCTTGGAAGGTCCTTGTTCTTTCTTTCTTATCAAAGGTCTTCTTGATCAATGTTTGATCTTTCTCCATGGCCTGCATTGCCTACTCTCTTGCCTCTCCTACTTCCATCAACTCTGCATATCTGATTGCCATAGGTTCAAACTCGGTTAGTTCCAACTATTTCATGAGCTCTAAAGCGGGAAACTCCAATGATATGGGCAATACTACCTCTTTTCCATATGCAAGCTTGTATGGGGAGTTACATGTGGACCTGTTAGATGTGATCCTATCAGCCCGTAGGGCTTATTTGAGCTTTGTATGCCAAGTTCTATGATTTTCATCAAGAGTCCTTCTGATAATCCTTAACAAGTTCTTATTTGTGGACTCTGCTTGGCCATTACCCTGAGGATAATAGTTTGATGAAGTGTTAAGGTATACATCATTCCTGACAGCCCATTCAGTGATCCTTGTACCAAGGAATGCCAATGCATTATCTTATATAATAGTGGCAGGGACCCCAAACCTGGTGGTTATTCCTTCATAGAAATCCAAGATATTGGATCCATTTGCCTCTTTAAGTGCCACTGCTTCAGTCCACTTGGTGAAATAGTCTATCACTATAAGTATCCACTTGTGGCCCTGACTTGAATTTGGGTTAATCACTCCAATGAAGTCTAGTCCCCATTGTATGAATGGCTGATCCAATGAGATTGGACGAAGGGGCAGGGCTGCTAAGTTTTCCTTCCCTGTGAAGAATGCACACTTTTTACACTTATTGACCCACGAGTAGGAATCCCTAAACATTATATGCCAATAATAACCAACTTTCATGATTTTGAGACCTGTTACTCGAGGAGAAAAGTGGCCTCCTACTTCTCTGTCATGGAACTCATGCAATACCCTTTCAATTTGGCCTGTTCCAATGCACCTCAATAGGACACTATTGATATCCTTCTTAAACAAAACATCATCGATAAGTACATATGGGATGGCTTGTAGTCTGAAGTATCTCCTCTTTTCTTTGTTCCATTCTGGAGGGCACAAACCTGTTTGGAGATAGTGCACCAAGGCTTGGGTCCAGCATGGAATATATGCATCATTAGCTGGCTTCTCTT
This sequence comes from Taxus wallichiana var. yunnanensis, assembly GCA_018340775.1. NCBI lineage: Eukaryota > Viridiplantae > Streptophyta > Pinopsida > Cupressales > Taxaceae > Taxus > Taxus wallichiana. The sequence goes on from CM031242.1 coordinate 490,572,822, forward strand.
GATCATTCTGTAGTAACGGGATAGCCTCTTCTTCATCAACTAACTCGACTTGTTGCTTGGAAACGAGCTACTCACACAGACCCTTGCCACGAACCAGTTTGGTCACCTTGATCTCAATGTCATAATCCATTACCGGAGTGATCCAACTTGCTCTCTTCTCATTCAAGTCCTTGTTTAGGAGAAAATCCTTAACACCAGCATGGGATACTAGCAGTTGAATCTTATTGTTCGAGACTAAGTGTCTGAACTTCTTCAAACTCTTAATGACAGCAAGGACATGCTTCTTAATGAAAGAGTACTTTACCTTGTAATCCTTCCAGCTCTGACTGAAGAAGGCTATGGGCTGTTCTAAACCTTCTTTGTTGGGTTGAACCAAGATAGCCGAGACTGTGTCTGATCCTTCAAAAGCATACAACATGAAGTCTTTTGAAAAGTCTGGGTTAACAAGAGTTGGGGCATGGGATATTGCGAGCTTGATGGCCTCAAAACTCTCTTTGCCTTCTGTTGTCCATTTGAATGCAAGACTCTTCTTCAACATCATTGTTAAAGGCTTCACAAGAGTGGTAAAATCAAGCACAAACTTTGAACAAAGTTTATTCTCCCCAAGAAGCTTTGGAGAGACTTTTTTGTGTTATGGCAATGGAAGTGTTCGGATGGCTTCAACCCTTTCAGGATCAATTATTAACCCTTCTCTTGAGACAATGTGGCCCAACAATTTCCCCTCATGTGCCAAGAATACACACTTCTTTGGGTTTAATGACACTCGAACCTTCTACACCTCTGAAATACCTATCTAAGGTGGAAGAGATGGTCTGCTGCATTCTTTGAGAAGACAATGATGTCATCTAGATACACTAGAACTATATTGTTGATCAAACCTTTGAACGTCATATCCATAGCTCGCTGAAATGTTTCTCTAGCATTTGACAGTCCAAATGGCATCTTCTTATAAGCATATGTACCCCATTTAGAGGTGAAGGTTGTCTTGAATTGATCTTCTTCTTTCACCATTATCTGATTATAGCCTGAGTATCCGTCAGATCTGTTCCATTGATGGAAGTGGGTAGTGATCTTTGAGTGATGCTCTGTTTAGATCACGGAAGTCTACACACAATCTGATTTCTCCACTTCTTTTCCTTACAAGAACCAAGTTTACAACCCAACTTGAATGCTTGATAGGGAAGATGATGTTGGCCTCAATTAGCTTGTTCAACTCTTTTCTCATAAGAGGCTCAATGTGAGGGTTTACTAGCCTTTGCTTCTATCTAAAAGGCTTGGATTATGGATCTAGCACGATAGTATGATGTGCCAAATTTGGGTTGAAACCTCTTAAATATTTGTAAGTCCAGGCAAAGACATCTGGGAGTTCTTGACAAAGTTGAATGAATTTAGATTTTTCTTGTTGAGTACTTACCTTATCAATCCGTAATGTTTTGCCTTCATCTATGGAATGGGCTCTGAATCTTCACCCTTTACCTTAATATTTGCCTTCTCCTTCCAGAATTGATCATTTGGGTTGAAGATTGACTCCAAAGTTACAAGACCCTTTGGTAATTTGTTGGTTCTTAGCTGCACCACTTGGTCACCATAACGATGTTCCAAATTGTGTTGGTTTCTAGCAGAGAACTCAGCTTCTTCTTGTAGAAAGTTGACAATCTATTGATAATTGTCGAAGACCTGCTAACTTGTGTTATTATTTGGGACAGTTGGCCTCACAACCACCTTGATATGGGGTTGAGATTTATCACTCTTGATACTCTCTACAACATCAAATGCTACCGCAATCGCTAGCAGTCTATATGTTGCTTCATTCTTCTTTCTTGGGATGGAATTGATGTCGAATGCTTCGAAATCCTCGATGAGGTCCCATACCCGGTTCTTGTAGTTCTTTAACAGATCATTCTTGACAGCATTTTATCCTCGGACTTGATTCACAACCAGCTCATTATCACCAAACACTTGCAGATTCTTGATCCCTTTCTTTCTTGCCCAATGCAATCCATGGATCAAGGCTTCATACTCTGTTGTGTTGTTTGAGCAAGAAAATTAGAAATGGAAGGCTAAGTAATATTTTGTACCTTGAGGTGAAACAATCATAACTCCTCCTCCAGCTCCTTGTCTACTCCTTGAGCCATCAAAGAATAACTATCATACCTCATTATCATCCTTGTGGTCTGGCTTAATGATGTTAGGAAGAGGATGATTCTCCTCATACAAACAGTAGACTCCTAGCTTAGATTCCTCCATTTTCTTATAAGGGTCAAAAGCATGCCTCGTTGTTCGCCCATTCGTCAAGAGTCAAGTCTGGAATACATCCAACCTTGGTATCTACCTCACAAGTGCTTGGGAGGTCCTTCTGATCAAAAGTTAAATAGTTTGCATTGATTGGGCTAGGTACATGAGGCTCAATATGGTAATCCGCAATGGGCTCATATATGATCGTATCCTTGGCTCCATATCTTGTTCTAAAAAGCATGTGCAACCAATCAGTAGACAAATAGCCTCAAATTTTGGCAGTGAAGTCTCTTGACAAACACAATGTAAAATGTGGTGGCAAGTTTATGACTGATACGTTTTGCAATACAGTCACATTGGGACATGCGTGCAGTGTGAGGCTCAAACCCTTTATGACTCCAACTGTTGTTACCGTTGTCCCATCCAATTGCACCACGCCCTTGGAGATGACTTCGTATTGAAAGCATAGCTGATCGGCTATTTTCTTCGGCATGACCAAACTACTCGCTCCCAAATCAATCATGCAATTATGTAACAATTTGTCCCTAATGATCAATAAAACATAGAACGGAGGGGTTTTCAAATTCTTACCTTGTTGTCCTCCATGGTTTCCTTCGAGCCGAGCCGCATTGGTAAGCACATTATCTTGTTGGTTGGGGGTTGATTTGAGGTTGACCAATTGGCCATAGCAACCTGCAACAGGTCTCTCTGCCATGGGATATCCAATGACTCCCACATTGAAATATTCACATTTGTTTTCTTCATTTGTTCAATGATGTTAAATGGGGATGAGCTATCTTTTTTTGCCCCTTCCCTGGTGCATTTTCTCTTGCACATGGGTCGTTACAACCAGTGCCTGAGCGGGTCTAGAAGGTGGCTTGGGTTGACTCTGCACATTGGGAGTTGCACTTTGTGGGGAAACAGAGGGATGTGGACCATTTGAATTAGAGGATTTCCCCTCTCCAATATTCCTCTTCTTGGACCATGTATTTGCTGCCACACTATGAGGAGGTGCTTGATTCATACCACATAAATATTCAGCCTGCCAATTGACAAGCATGGTCTCACTTGGAGGTGCCTCTTTATGGGTTTCTTACTGCTGATTTTCCTCTTGACTTGGCTCCTGGGACACACCAATGTTTTGTATCATCAAGGTCTGGTTCAGCGCACCATTGAAACACATTGACTGGTTATGGGGCTGACCGCATGGGAAACACCAATCATATTCTTGTGCCATGTTGTTTTGTGTTGGAACTAAGGCCCTTGATGTCGAAGATGTGTTTGGATCATATGATCGGAAAGCCCTAGCAGCTTGAGGTTGTCCTTGTTTTGGTTTTGAGTTGCAATCTGAGTTGATTGTCTATTTTGTTGATATGGGGGTCTAGCCTGATACTGAGTTTGAGGTTGATATGGCCTAGAACTCTAAGTTTGTTGCCTCTTGATAGTCACTAGCTCATTCCCTAGGTTTTGCAGTTGTTTTATGACCTCTTGTAACTCTTTTGAAGTGCTAGAGGATGAGGTGGAAGCTTTAGCTGAATTCTGATTCTTCGGAGTGGGTATAGGAGCTAATGTAGGTATCTGACTAGTGTTTGGAGCTCCTAGTTCCGAATACAGAGGCATAGGTGGCCTAGGAGCAATTTTACCAGCCTGAATTAAACAATTTTCAGCTCTAATGGAAATGTTATAGGTTGCAGGTAAATTTGTGTCTCCCATTGATTGAATCATTAAGGAAATATCAGAATTTAAAGCTCTAAGAAAGTATAAGAAAGCACCTTCATCTATGGGCCTCACGACCAATGGAATCCTATCCCATGTCCTTTGAAATCCGAGGTTGAAATCTGTCAACTACTCATTAGGGGCCTTGTTGATTGTTGTCAGTTGTTTCAACAAGGATATATTATCTCCCTTCTCTCGAAATTGATTATGAAGAGCTCTGCATAGATGGTCCCAATTCTGAATAGAGTCTATTGTTAGACTCCTGAACCATTGTGAAGCATTACCCTTGAGTGAAGAGGCTAACAATTTGACTGCAATTTCCATCTCAGTGATCTCGTGAATTGTGCAGACATTTGCAATGTCTTGAATGTGATCACTAGGAGAAGTCTGGTTCTCTCCAGTGAAATATGGGATGCTCTTTAATGTTGCAACTGGGACTAGGTTTTATACATTGAGAGCGAGTGGGTTGCTGCCAATGAATTTGACATAGGGGTTGGGTGGTTTTGCCATTATGATTGGCCTAAGAACCCTTGTTGATTGAATGAACGGCCTACCAGGAGGAGGTGTCAACAAGGTTCTATTTGGTGGAGATGTAGACCTTTGAGCTCTTCTCCCCCTTCCCCTTCTATCTGGGGACAAGTGCAGATAGAAAAACAATCCTTCTTCTCTAGTTCTCGATCTAGTATGGATCCTTCTCATGAATCTGCCAAGCTTGGGTTGCTAAAACTAGTGGACTCTATCTATTTTGGAGTCGCCAGATGTGCTATTTCAAAGCTTCTTAAAATCTAAAATTACAGCAAGTGCACATCAATCTTGTTGCAATAAAGATGGAGACTTCTTGGTCCCACCGAGCGTGCCAAAACTGTTAGTGCAAAATCACAGCACCCCTAAATGTCTGCAACCTATTGAGTTGAGACTCTTAGTGTGATAGCATAACATGGAGCATCTCTCAAAGCGTGGGACTTTGAAATCAAGAGAGCTCTCCAAATGAAGGTCGGTTCTTGTTCCTCTGTTCAGGTGCACACAAATAAATTGTAGAGGATCTACTCTAAATCTACTTTATCTTACCAAGGGGACAGGGTTGAAAAGATGCGAAAGAAATAAACCTAAGCTAACAAGGTGATGCACCAAAAGAATGTCAAACACCCATTTTACAATTTAACACAGGCCATAGAAATGCAATACAACCACCATGCACAGATAACCAAACTACAATGAGAGATTATAAGATAACAATAAACACATCAGACAGTTGAGAATCATTCACATACATATATTATTGCTCCAGAGTTGATACATTACATTACAATAGCCAAGAGGAAAAACTTTGTATTACAACTTGAATGGGAGGTTAGGACTCCATGAACTCGTCTGCAGACCAGAGGAGAAGGGAGGGCGTGTTGTCCTCTCAAAATTTTGCCTCTTTTGAAAGTCATAAAATTGAAAATTTTGAGTTGACACTCTTTAGTGATGTTCTAGTGAAGTGAAAAGTTGAGGAGATAGTAAAAATTCACATTTTTTTGGAGTTATTTTGGTGATTTGCAGGTCTATCGGACATTTTTGTCCCTCATGTCCCAAGTTCTGCTGGGCCTTTTGTTCCTCGATCGGTCACATTCCCTGAAATTCTTTAACTTTCGGTTCTGTCGGAACGTTTTGGCCCATTTGTCCCAAGTTCACCCGGGCTTTCTATTCCCCGATCACCCACATCGCCCGCATCGGGTCCTTCGCATACTTTTGTCCCATCTGTCCCAAAAGCATCTGTGTCTTCTATCCCCACTTTCCCCGCAACACGCGATTCGGCCGAATTGCATCTTTGTGTCCCTCGTGTCCCTCGCATTTCCAAGTTTCTGGACCACCCGTGCTCATTTGGCCCCCATTACCTGCATCGCCTGCATCGGTCGGATCGAGTTTTCGCATCCCTCATGTCCCAAATGTACCAAAGACCATCTGGGCCAGTTTTTTCCACTCTTCCCGATTCTTATCTTTTTGAGTTGGTGTAATATGAATTTAATGCGCATTTAATGACCTTATCTCTCCTAAACGGTTATTTAATGGGACTATCCTCTATGCATTTGACTCATTACTCGCTTACCATCATTTGCTCGAATCCATGCAATTAAGGTCATTTTCTCGTGCTCCTACTCCCTTTGCATTTTTCATTGCGAACTCAACCCTTGAAGGTTTTCCTCTGTCATGAAGATCAAATTCTAAGGCCAAGAACATGTATCACCTCTTGAGACCTATGTTCCCGATATCGGGGATAGTGAGGTTTGGCACCTGGATTTTAGGGATTTTTAGAACAGATTGACTTGCCCTAATCCTTCCCCCATGGCACAAATGATCAACGACAACGGACTTGCTTATGCGGTCGGTTTCCCTATCTCTATACAATGTGCCAACACCGTGCTCACCTGTGGAGCTCATTTTAACTCAGACACCAAAGAATTGACTAATGTGCATGGGGAGCTGATTGCCAAACTAGATGTTGTTGCCATTACGGCTGCCCTACGCATTACAGAGACCAAAGACTCCATCGTTCTCACTCAATCTCAAGCTCAGCCCTTGTTCGAGCAAGACAATGATAAATCTAAGGCAAGAATAGCAAAATCATGATTGAAGAACCCTAAGAAGGGAGCATCCCAACTTTCCAAGGTGTTATTTAGGGTTGATTTCAATGAAGAGTTGTCTGATTTCATCATTTTTCTAGCTCGTGTCATGGGATTTCCCTCTACTAATGAATTTCACTTCTGGATGTGCCCTTTTATTAACATCATTTGCAAAGGTAATCAGAACATAAATTGGGCAGAAATCATCTGCATGAATTTGATCGAGCAATTGTCTAATGTGCAGGAGACTAGAAGTTCTATATGACTTCTTATCTCATGTATTCCCTAGCAGCATCCTGGCAATGGTTCGGATTCACATACATGGAGGGCCAGAAGGATGAGCCTATTTATGTATATTGCCCCCAATTTACCCTTGAAACTAGCAAACACAATTTTAAAAGAGTTAATGATGCCTTTACCATGTATATTGTAAGGCTTTTGGAAGGTGATACTGCCAAGAGGTTTTCTGATGAAGCCATGAACCTGATAACTAAGTATGGAGCTTTCTTTATTCAATTCAGGAGGTTTTCATATATCAAGTTAGTTGGTTATGAAAACACACCTCTCAAGCTCCCCATGTTTTGTAATGACAAGATGGCTCTAGTTGAAGTGTGAAGGAAATTAGATAAATTGCATAGAACATACAGGGACAAAAAAATCTCTTGTCTACACTTCCCTATTTTTTTGGGAAACTATACATGTAAAACAACCTTGGATGCCCAAAATGTAGAAAGGACCATTGCTTCCCTCACTGTCCACTTTTTCAGGCCTAGGACTTGTTTTGATTTGAAGAAGTTCATTGATCAGAACCTCAGAATAAATTATCATCACATGCTAGATACTGAGGATTACTGGGCTGATTGTGCAAATGATTTTGAAGCAAGGTGGAGGCATTATGGCAGACTCTCTCTGCAACTGATTAAAGAGCTCAATCTCTATCAAATTCCTGAAGGGTTCCAGGATGATAATGAAGATTTGCAGTATATGAGACATTAATCAAACATAATCCTTTGGAAGATCTGGATTGGTACAAGAAGGAGAAGGATGACTTGGTTGAGATTTGGCCCCTGTCCTTGTAAGAACCAAAGTTTGGTTTGATAGGAAGGTTCAAGAGCTTAAGAAGAATCAAATCAGATATTCTTCTATAGATACTTCAACACCTAAAAAGGAAACAAATACACCCAGCACTGAGGTACCTGTACAAACCCCTCCTCCTTCCTCAATTAAAGAACTTGAATCATCTACTCCCTCTTCTTCTACTCAAGTGTACCAAAAGAAGATAAAAGAGGTTTAAAAAGAGCCAATTGAGGAAGAACCCCTTCTAGAGCATTCAGGATTTCCTTCAGGGCCAGAGAACATTATTGTTCTCAGTGAAAGTGATGATGGTGAAGTACCAAACCCTGCAAGAACTTCAGAAGTTACATTGGAAGATGAGAAGGAGGTGCCTAACACTAAACCTCCTAGTACCACAGATTCCTCTGCACAAGAAGCTCCAGATGCCTCACTCACCTCTTTATTGGAGGCAACAATGGTGAATACCTTAAGTGCCATGGGTTCACTTGCTCTTGGACCTCTTGTCCCTTCTTCTTCTACTACTACTTTTGCATGGGTGCAACCCTTGGTTGATAGCAGGAAGAGAAAACCTTCTTCCCATTTGATAGGGCCAAATGTTGATGTTGTGGCAGCTTTTTTAGGTACTACTCCTCCTCCTCCAACAATAAGAGCTAAAACAACTTCAAGAATAGTGACAGATGCTCAAGGCCAACAATTTCTAGAGGTTGCATAGCCTACGGTTGATAAGGCAGAGCAAGATCTATTAGCCTCTGACCTGGAACTTTCTAGAATTCCAATGGGAGAATCTACTCCTGAGAGTGAGGTACATAACCTCCAAGAAACAGTAACCAAGGTTATTGAGAGAGTGGAAAAGGGTAAGCAAACTATATAATAGTTGGAAGAACAAAATCAAGTCCTTTCCAGCTTCATCAAGTCATTAGTGGCTAAAGATAAGGTTTTGGATCCTGCTCAATTGGCTGCCCTTCCACCTCCTATGATTCTCAGTCAGGATGAGGTTCAGAGTATCAAGGATATACACAGATATTCCACTTATGGAAGGGCTATGGAAGCCATGGTTGATGACATGACCATTGCAGGCTTGAACTTCATTGTAGAGGCCTTCAAAATCAATGAGAAGGTGGCCAACCTACAACAAAAACTCTCCTCCTCTATTAGAACTATGGACAAAGAACTGAAGCTTTGGAGTAGTTGCATCACAGATCTTTGCCTGATGGGACAGGCTGATGAAAAGATATTGTTGGCTAGTAAAGTTTTTGATGATGCCAAGGACAACTTGTCAGGGTCATGGGTGTTCAGTTTTGATTGGAAAATAAAAGTTCTAGAAGAATCCTTGGGAGAATTGAGAAACAGTTAGCAGAAGGGAGAATCTTTCAAGACTTGTGTTGCATCTTCCTTTAAGGATATTCATTGTCATCTTCATGATGAAATTTTAGGTGTTCCTTTCTCTCTTCAAGAGATTAAAACTCAGTTCAGAAATTTGTCAAAGAAGACCTGTTCAAAGAAGAATTGATTACCAAAGAGAAGATAAAGGATATTTGCTCTCTTCAATCTGCCATTCAAGAGGCTAATAAAGAATACCTGGAACATACCGAGTTTGATAAGGACATGGAGAAATGTCTAGGCACTTGGTCTCACGCCACTGCCAACACATCAATCCCATGAGGTAGGGAGATAGCTGAGGCATTAAAAAAATTCCGGCAACGGATTCTCAAGTCAGTGAGCCCTCCTCAGCAATAAGCGGATGTTTTCTCTCCTAGTTTCTCCTTTTCTCCTTCTTTTCCTAGAATCGAGCTCATTGTAAAGTAATTAAGGACATTGTGTCAAGCACTTCCTTAATTAATATTTTAGTTAAAAGAAACGGTTACCAAGTGTAGCCAATTTGTAAGCTATATAATGGGCTCTCTATGACATTTTCAAGGGCTAGAACTCTGGTTATTTTTGAAAGTGTAAAGGAGTAAAAAGTTATCAATACAAGAAGATATCTCTTTCTGTTTCTATATGTGCTTGTTCTTTCCTTTCTATCTGTTAAAATTTATTGAATCATTAATCTATTTACATCAAGAAGCTTTGTATTCTTATGGATGTCATCTCTGGAGCTTTGTGTCTGTGAAATAACATCTTGTGGTTTTAATGCAAATGATTATGTTCTATATGATTCCATTCTAGCATTTGTAAGGAATTATTTTGTTATCTATATTTCCTGAGAAAAGCTATTCTACCTTTTCCCATTCCTTATTTCTTCTATCCTTTTGTATTGATGATATGTTATATCAAACACTTTTATGATATCAAAGTTCCTCTTTAAAACCAAACATTGTACATTTGTGAATAGCTTTTTGCTTTCCATAAGGGAACCTCTCCCATTAAAGAGGAGGGACTTTCTGTCCCCTGACTATTGTTTTCAATAAAGTTGTTATTTTACAACCAACAGGGCGCAAAACAGAAATGACCAACCCTTTACAATGAGCCTAGCTCCTTCTTTTATAGATGTAGTGAAGAGGGAAGAAGAAAAGAGGTGGGAAACTTGATTTGAAACTCAGCTACCGACCATCAATGTCGCTACAAATTCACCCACAATTTGTCGAGTCCACCGCTCTATGTCTGTTCGGCATGTTGAAGAAAGAAGAAGAACAGATCGAATAAAATCTGATCTGGTTGTTGTGGACAATCGGATTGCATATTAATGATGTGAAGACATTTACCTAATTTTCACCCACCTAACCTCCCGAAATTAAATTTTCAGGTTTCCATGGCATAGACGAGGTCGAGACCTTTCCAATGGTGTCAAATTTGTTGAATCTTGGGCACTGGGTCGAAAGATATGTCCATTTGAATTTTTGAGTCATTTCCGTACAAAAATGGTGAAAACCAGTTAGTAGAACGGGTCCATGGGCACAAAACTCACTTTGCGCCTTTTGGCACCAAAAATACAAAATGCAAAAAAATGCCCTGCAACCCCGCAATTCATTTTGTCGAAAAATCATCTTCGCGTCCGCATTTTCCATTTGGGCAAAAACTCCTCCCCAAGCCCACCGGCCCGCATGCAATTGAGGCTTGACACGTGGCTCCTTGGGAATCAACGGAGGTGCGGCTTATTTTTATACTTTATAACTTCAAGCCAAAAAGTTTGAATTGCCTCCGACGACCCGCCTTCCCGCTTTGACTTAGAATATGGCCACGTGTAGAGTTTGCGCTAGTTTGGGGACCACTTTTGGATTCTATTTTTGAAGTTACACCGAGAAGACATGTGGCACCTTACGCGGCTTTGCTCTATTTCCTAATGTTTTGGCTAAGTCTTTTTGTTTGGCGGGGCCATATGCCTGACCCGGGACACGTAGAGACTTGGCGCTTGTCTAAGTCTGGCCCTTGGGCCGCTCCTCTTGAATTTGTGCGGTTGAGGCATGTGGCACACTCCGCTGACTCTGCCCATATTGACTTTTCAACTGCCGACTCTAGCCCTTTTGAACCTAAGACACGTGGAAGGCCAACATTCGTTTGAGAGACCTGCTTTAGATTTACCTTTAAAGATGTGCCAAGCTGACACGTGGCACCTTCCGCTGGTCTGTGATACTTAGTTGATTTGGGCCGATGCCTTTTTCGAACCCTAGACACGTGGAAGCCTCGCGCTCATTTGAGTCTCCGCTTTGGACCCCGCCTTTGAATGTGTGTCGCTGAGACACTTGGCACCCTCCACTGACTCTTAGACTTTTCAACAACCGGTGCAACTTTTGGGGTTCTGGACACGTGGAGGCTTAGCACTTGTTTGACTCTCAACTTTTGGATTTATTTTTTGGAGATGAGCTAATGAGGCACGTGGAAGCTTCCGATGTCTCCTCCATACTTAGTCAATTTGGGCCCGCTCTGAATCATTTGTGAAGCCCAATGACTTTGAGCCTTTCCCTGTTTCTCTCCTGAGAGACTCTGGTTTCTTTGACACTGTTTTCCTCCTTAGCCGACCCTTCTCCTCCATTTTCAAGCCCGTCCGCAACCTGATCGTTAGATTTGAAACGTGGGCTCGTGCAATGGAAGTGACCATTAGATTTCTTCTTACGGAGGGTCATGTTTGCTCAATTTTCCTGGGGGCAAAATTGAGATAGCTCCCTCATCAAGAGAGGGATTAGGAATCCCTGCATGAATATGAATCTCTCCCTAATCGGTCTCTGAATCCTCCTAGGAATAATCAATACATTTTCCAAAACCAACATATTTTCTTGAGCATCCTTCCACCAAGAAACCTGCCCATTCATCTTGTGCTTCACACTCTTGCAGTCTGCAATTAAGTGACCAAGACCAAAGCATTTCCTACATCTGAAGGGTAACCCTTCATAATCCAAAGGTTGAGACCAAATTCGATCTAGCACCCTAAGCTCCATCGATACCAATATATCAACCAAGGTATCAAGATCTACCAAAATACAAGAGTAGGAGGTGTGGGTATATAGTTTTATTTTGGAATCAATGTCCAAACATTTTCCCAAAGTAATTCCAATCACAATCAAGCTTTCTTCCCCCCAAAATTACAACAGAAGATGAGGAAAATGGACCCATATCGGTCTAGCATCAAAATTTTCAGTGAGAGGATTGAAGGAAGGGAACCACGGTTTCATGAGCAAAAGATGGTTATGGAGTTCCCAAAGCATGCAAAAAAAATTATCTCAGTCTTCTAGTAGGTTGAAAACCACAATAAAAATCCTCTAGAGCAAGGATAGATATAAAATCTACCTAGCATTATGGATCATTATTCGAAGGAGATCCACGAATGCAGCTGAGGGAGCCCTGGCCATAGACCATTAAATCTGCAAATCAACCCTCTTGGTAAATTTTCCTTCAGCTTTAAGAACCTGGGCTCCAAAGGTAATTGACGGAGATTTGCTTGCCGCATTGAGGGGTTTAGCTCTCTGTCTGAAAGCTGCAGCAACGTAGGACCGCTGCAGAGGGGGATCACCCAAAGGCATGCTAAAGGGAATCTCGTTGCCCTTCCCTAGCACATGATCCATTGTATGCGCCACACCTAACAATGAAGGAGTGGTAGGGGAAACCGGCTTTGGTTCCATAGAGGTGTTGTTCGACATCTAACTACTGCATACCGACCCCTTTGAGAGGAAATCGAGAATAATTTCGGAGCTCACCACATCCAAAAGGGGAGATCTGGCGGCATGGAGATTCGAGCTACCCAAATAGGGGTGATCAGGACAAACAGGGGAGGGACCCGATCCCAAGCCCAACCCACTAGCGCTATTCTCATTACCATTCGAAGTGTCAGACCGCATCACTTTACCATCAATGGATCTCTGCATAGGTGGTATGCCATCGCCAACGCCATCACAGACGAAAGAAGGTTCCAAGGCCAACTCGTCATAGGCCACACGAAACCCACTAGTAGCATCCTTGCCACCGAGCAGAACCCCAAATCGGTTGTCTCCAGGGGATAAACCACCATTAACGCCGCATGTCGTGCAAGGGGAGCACCGAGGAGAAGGCATGTTACCTTATAGGAGAATATTCCTTAAGTGGGGGATTTGTTGAGAAATACACGATTCATGAAAATAAAATTACTTTGGAAGTGTTACATGAAAATAGGGATGTGTTTCTTAAAAATAGAATGAATAATGACATCATGTTAAGTAAAAAAATGTATAAACCAATCACATACAAGAAATATTTTTAAAACTATAGAGTTAATAATAAAAGCAAAAAAATAATTGGTTAGAAGAATAACTAATTTATTGTGCCTTAATGCAGGAACTAATAAGTGATTCATTATATACCTTAGTAGATTGATGACCCCCTTACATATAAACACATTTTAATTAAGAGTATGTTAATACATTATAATTAATATAAATAAAATATTGATAACTTTAACTAAGAAGGTTGTTTCTCAAAAAATTATATATATTTATTATCATCAAGCATAACCCATCATCAATATAATTAAATAGATAAATTCTTTTATTAATATATTTATCTAATTAGTTAACAAAATAAAATTTACAAACAATTATATAAACATTTTAGAAATTTAAACTAAAAACAAATTTTAATTTATATTAATTAAGAAAATAATTACAAAGGCTTGTTTCTAATTTTGGTCAATTTTATTAGGGTCCTCTTGACTCTTGTTACGGGTCCCTGTTAAAAGTATGTTTCGTCTATTTAAAGATGTTTGCATTGATTAGAAGATTTGCTAAATTGTATTTATGTTCTCGATAACACGTCAGTTTCATGTACTGATACTGTTCTGGTCTTGCCATTTTAGGAGTACGGTTTTAGATCAAAATCTCTTTTATTTTTTGCTGAAACTGTTGTGGTCTTGCCAGTTTAGGTTCAGATTTGTACTACTGTTTTTTGAAACTGCCTTTTAAATTGAAGTAGAAGTTACATTATCCTACAACTCTATTTCTGCTAAACATTTCAAACATAAACATAAAAGAAAAACATTATGTATTGTTCTGAGAAAGCATTAGAGAGGGAAAATGAGATAACATACAAGTCCCGCCATGGAGCTGATGATAACAAGAGACATGGGTGATTGTGAACTCCTCTGTTTCATCAATGGAAGCCCAACATGCAGAGTATTCACAACCCCCGTCAAGTTTGTCTGAATGATGGCATGTTGATCTTCAATCCTGCTCTCATCCAGAAGTGCAGTCTTGGCCACCGCTGCATTGCACACCAGCACATCAATGGCCCTCCACTCGAATGACTCCTTTATTGCCTTTGTCACACTTTCATACTCACCCACATCTGCAATCTTTTGCATAAAAACAGTGCAGGTCAGACAGATTTCAACACCTTATAAATCTTCAGATAAACCTAGAATAAAGGTGGAAGAAGAAGATATTAACTAACTCACTTTTGTGCATATTTTATCTGGGTTGCCACAATGTTTGGCCAGATTCTGTGCTGCTTTCTCTAATTTAGAGGAGCTTCTGGCGAGGATGGTAATGAAAGCTCCTTGAGAGAGAGCCTCCTTAGCAATGGCGAACCCAATCCCACTTGATCCGCCTGTTATCAACACATGCTTTCCCTCCAGAGATTTCAGCCATGGCGATGAAGCCCTGATACCCATCCTCTCTTGAAAAACAACGAGGGGAATGGAAAGCGCAGGGGAGGATATGATGATTAGATTTCAAGCTGCTTGCGTTTTTCTGGTTCCCAAAATAATTGTTGTACGACCTTCAGTCAACAAAATAAATGGTGCATGCGAGGTCGGTAGGGTGGTGTTTAATATGATACCATCCCTCCTATTGGAGGTAGGTGGTAAATAGATCGCTTCTCTCTCTCTTTTGGGTGGGAGGCATTTATAAACTTTTCATTTTTAATTTAATTTTTTTTAAAGAAAATTAAAAGCAAAATTACATGTAGTTAAGACGTGTTTTAATATATAGGTTAGGGAATTTATGAGATTGTTTGGAAAGACATGAGAAACTAAAAACACCACTGAAGATATTACGATTCACAAGTACAACTCCATGTTATCCCCTGAGTTTAATATTGGTAAAAATTATAGTACAAAATCAAAATTGGGATGATTTGTCACCTCGTGATATCAAAATGGAGTTAAATTTCACTAAAGACAAAGTTACATTTCAGTTAAGTATGTGTTTCTTTGTAATTTTTATAGAGTCAAATACGTCTTTGTTTCATTCTCTCTCTACTTGGTCCTTGGTATCACTCAGATAGTTGTGATAATATGTATTACATATGTGGATTGTGAATCGCCAAATGTAGGAACTCTTGAAAGATTGTTGTTATGTCATGATATGAATTATGTATGCAAATAAAAAGTGGCCCGATAAAAATTCCTTTTGTCTCTCTGTACTGGCGTATTCTAGACTAGGATAACAAAGGGTGTCACACTAAACATGCACATCTAGCTAGCTTCATAAGCATAATTTTAGTGGCTAATATTTGTCGTTTGGCTAAAAGTGGTTTTTGGTCCTTTTAAAAATGACAAATTTTGATTACTCGACTAGCCCAAATTTTATACAATTTCCTACATTCCTACTTATAAGCATCTTATAAGATATATTCCAAGTTACTTTGAGACATAGTTTCGCCATACTTATTAAACATGTGTGGGTCTTATTTGTCAGGAAATCATATGAGACTTCATGCACAAGGCAATAAGATCAGTTTAAACTAATTAAATATATTTAAAAATAGAAGAGGGAAGAAAAACCAAGAAAACAAGACTATTTTTAGGCAATTTGGTTCACAAACGCACCCTAGAAGTCAACTTAAGTGAAGCGTCGCATGTTAAAAACATGCATGACAAATTCTGGAAAAAGCTAAGTAAGGATGCCTAGGCTACAAATATACACTACGAATGGGTTTTAGGAGCTTGAACACCTTCTGAAAGGACATGAATCATCATTGGGGACTTTTGTAACCATTTTCCGACAATGTAACACATGCAATTTTGGGTGCGTACAGTACTCCATATGATTTATTATGTTATTGAGTGCAAATTTATCTCTAATTTACAAGGATTGATTTTAACTAGTAAAACCATCAAAGTGTAAAGTGTAATGTCTAGGTCTGAAAGAGATTCTTTGTTTTCATAATTTAATATCTTATTACTTACTCTAGGTTGAAGTAACTATTTAAATAAGGGAATTTTTACATTCCTTATGGACATAAAGTGATTACTATGAGATCTAATTGTGTTAAAGAATCTGAAAGACATGTGAATAAATTGGAAATAAAATCATAGCATTTAAATATACAATTTTTGCTTCACGTTGAAATAGGAACAAACGAGTCACAAGTCAGCACTCAACAGTCACCAATCTATTTTTTAGTTTAGAAAGGAGTGGTCACGTGTTTGGTACTCTTGGGGCAAGCAACAATCACTAATAATGACCAAAAAATAATGTGTCATTGATACAATGGTTGACTCAAGTTGTCAAAATTGGTGACCTTCTCTCCAGGATAACATGTAAAACAACTTCAACGTAATTAGACTAACATATGAGATTAATTCATATGTCAACACAACATTCACAACCATTTCTAACTGTTGATGTGAATAGTAGTAGATCGATCCATCTCATTTAAGTAATTCCTATTGTTAGCAGTGGTCTATGGAATCACTCATCAAGACATGTTATAAGTTACAGTCTAAGGAAAACACAAACTATTCCATTTACAACCCTTAAAATAGTTTGCAATACCTTAACTAATTTTGCACATACAAATTACATAATAGTTGCATATAATAAACTATGAAGGAAATATACTATCTAAAGAGAGATATTTATCCATAAATTGTATTTTTAATTCTGATAAAATCAAGAAAATAGACCAAAATTCATAATAGAATCAAGATCAACCTTTATGGACCGGTATTACATAAATTTACATATGATTCAAGGTGATTTTCATAATTATAGTCCATTTTTCTTATTATTCCTTCCTAAAGGCTTTATATATTCTATTATTACTAAAGGAAAGGTGGAATTGTTCCTTGTGTGCACGCAGGGCCCAACTTAATTGCTTTCACTAACCTTTCTCTACCCTGTCAGATATGTCGCTTGATCAGATAATGTTCAACCTGCAATCACTGTCCCCTCTATTCTATGAAGCTCCTCCTTGGCCGCAACATCAACCTTGTCTGCCCTACTACATCCCATCGGTAAAGTCGCTTATGTGGCGAACACAAGGAGCAAAGGAACAGTTCCTTTAGTTCCTGAAAATCCCAATTTGGCCAAAAGAGGCTCGTTTTTCCCAATTTGACCCCAAAACATGGAATTTGGTTAAGTTTGGAAAGGAGGGGTTTAGAGAGGTGGAGATGAAATATCCTCAACATTATTTTTTCCCACTTTTGATCAATTTATATCTTCTGAAGTCCAAAAAGAGTGTAAGTTATTAAAATAACCCGGGAGGGAGTATTTTTTATAACAATAGCCATGTCTCCATCTCTAGATTCAAATCCCTATTTCATGTTCTTCATTAAAAATTGTCATATTTGATGTGATTGTCTTGTATAAGTGGGAATATCCATATATTAAGGATTGCAAAAAACTTGATCTCATCATATCTCTAGATGTTTGACTTATAAGGTTTTATAGCCACAATTAGACTAGAGTCGTTATTTGTACTTTATGTCTTATTCATCAAATTCTACAGTTTCTTTGAGTTTTTTGGACTAGTATGTATAATAGGACCTATTTGAATGAGCAATGGAATTGGCATAAATGATGTTTACATTGTTGATGTAATAATTTTTATTTCTAACTCTTTATAAAAACTCATAATTCAATGTTTCCTTATCTTCTTCCTTTGTATTGACATCTTCATTGTCATAACCAACATCATCTATAAGTCTATTTTTCTTGTTTCTTGAGATATTTTTTCTACATTCCAAATGAATCATAGGTGAAACTTCACCTTCATCCTTTGTATTATCATAAAGGCTCTTGTTAACTCTTTTAATATTCCTGGTATTAAACTTTATAGCCAATTGTTTGGTTATAAGAGTGCCATCATCTTTCTTAATCCAATATATGAAAGGTTGGTTAGGTATATGTCTATCCAATAACTTTTATTGAATCAAATAATTTAATATCATAGCATATAAAGAAAAATTAAAAAATCTCACCCCCTATTGAAATATTTTGTGCAAGTGATATTTGAATCTAGAAGAAACATATGCAACCTAGTTTAACCTTTCCCCTTTCAAAATTTTAAAAACATAGACAAACGTCCACTTGGCTATCTCATAATTCCTGTAAACAAGGAATAATATTGCAAGAAAAAAGTTGCATATTGATTTTATACTCTCTTTTAAATACTTTATACAAAATCTATTGTCCTTGATTAATTCGCCAGGAAAACCATCAAAAGCTTTTGTATTTAAAAAATCCTCAAATTTAGGTTACACAGACAACTCCACAATAGGTTCACCATCCATGGATAAACCAAAAAACATGATGAAATAATTGGGAAGTAAGTTTTGAATCTTTACCTTCAAACATCACAGCTCCATCTTTTGAATAATCATTTTCAATCATCATCTTAAGTTATTCATCATTCAACACACAAACTAATATGTTGATCAATTGGGAAACTCTAGTTTTAGTCAAGTTATAAATTATTCCATTCAAGGCAGAATATATGCTAGCATATTCGTGAAGCATGTAACAGTCTTGTAATTTCCAATTTATTTGATAGTTTTTCTCCAGCAATGACAATCTACTTTCTTTGTACATCTTCACCCATTTATTCCCCTAACAAATTTTTTTCATCTTTCAAGACCTACTATCATCCACATGTGTCACTGATGGCTTCCTAGTGCTGCCCCTTAATCCACTCCCTCACATTTTCAAGGTTAAACATCTTTCAATGTGAGTTCTATACTTCAATGGATTCCTTCAAAGGTATTCATGAATTTTAAAATTTGAATGGTTTCAATAGTTTCAATGGATTGTTAATTATACCCTTCAAATGGATTCAATGGCTTTTGCGACTTCACAAAATAATTAAAAGTCCTACGTCAATTCAATACGAGTCAAAATGTAACTATTAACATTTATTACACTACATAATTTACCTTTCATAATTTAATATATTAATTGTCATTGTTATTAATAGCATTTATTATACAATGTGTAATGAACATTTATAATGTATTGTATTTGCCTATTGGCTAACACATTACATGATGTCAATAGGCAATGTAAGTCATCCACATATAGGCAAAAACAAAATATTATGAATGTATTAGCCTACTAGAAAACATATTAGATAGTTAATCAAATGTCCATTATGTAGAGTAATAAATTTGTATTGAATTGACATAAAATTCATGGTGTATGATATTTTCTATAGGTGAACACTTTATATAATGTAATGCATTTTGAAATAAACGATAAGAAGATTGTTCCATGCTGTGAAGATCTCAGATGATAATAGCACACCACATTAGATTTTCAAAACAGAAGAGTTAAAATATCATAAATGAAAATCCATCATAATCCATTATTCTATATACATTAGAATTGAATTACATTACTTAAGAAGAAGGATGTCTATATACGAGGGAATTACAACTACTACCTAGATTAGTAGTGAAGAACTCCCACAAACTGATAATGGTAGTTAAGTTAACTCCACAAGACTAGCAAGTTAACTCCACATAACTGAAAAGCTAACTCGCCACAACTAGTAAGCTAACTCCACATAGCTAGTACACTTAAGCAAGCTAACCTGACAAATGTAGGGCTAACAGAAGTGTAAGAATTATCTTCATAAAAAAATAAAAGGATAAATGATAACCTACACTAACACCGCCCTGTAAGCATAACTTAGGTGGGTAGAAAAGAAGGTGGGTCTCGGCAACAAGAGCTGATGAGGTACCCACATACAATAAATGGAAAAAAGGGACACCGCAAGGTACCCAAAACCAGTAATAATAAAGTAGAGAGAGAAAAATCCCACTGCGAGATATCCCAAGAATCTTGGCTCCAAAAACTCATATAATACTGAAAACTTTTGGTGTGCACTTTGGTCTAAATCCACTGCTCGATCATAAAACTCAAAAATAATTGACACTGGGCTTCACCAAAATAGCTCAATGCAAGGATATTGTCAATGAAATGATGTTGAAAGCATAAAATAACATCAAACATAATTTGATCGACTACTATAAATAAGTGTGCCACGATCCAATAACAACAACCAAGGCAACAAAACAAGGCCATGAGATCTAAAGAAATTAGAGTGCCATGATCTAAGAAAAGTCAAAGTAACAAGGCAAGGACACAAAACTTGAAGAACCAAGATAAACTACTATAAATAGGTATGCCACAATCCAAGAACAATAATCAAGGAAATAAGGTAAGGACACGAGACCTAAATAAATTAGAGTGCCACAATCTAAGAAAATCCAAGGTAACAACGGAAGTACACAAAACTGAAGAACTCCTACAAATAGGTGTGCTTCGATCCAAGTATAATAACCAAGACAACAATTCAAAGATATGAGATCTAAAGAAATTAGAGTGTCATGATCTAAGAAAGGCCAAGATAACAAGGCAAGGACACAAAACCCAAAGAAGCAAGATCAACTTCTACAGATAGGTGTGTCATGATCCATGAACAATAACCAAGGCAATATGACAAGGACACAATATCCAAATAAATAGGAGTACCATGATCTAAGAAAAGCCAAGGTAACAAAGAAAATACATAAAACTTGAAAAAGCAATATCAATACATAACAAAGTAAAAACACGAAACCCGAAGAAGTAGTATCAACACCACACCCTCCCATAGTACTGAATGGATAGAGTAATGCTAAAAATTTGTATGAGTTGTCAAAATTTCTATTCGAACACTAAAAAACTAACACTAGGCTTCACCAAAATAGCTCCCCCTTAAAAGAGACTATCAACATGCCAAAAAAGTGTCAAAAATACAAATCTAAAATATCTCAACAAAGAAGAGAGATAAATGCTGGAACTTTTTAATGGAGTGCATGTTACAAAAATGGCGTTTTCAATTTTTATTTTATTTCTCAAAATAAACATTTCTAGTGAAACAAGCATGAAAAAATAAGTACAATTTTAAAAAATGGCACTCGAATCTAAGTTACTGACCAAAAGATACAAAATCTTTAAGTTTGTTCTTTAATATTTATTTAAAAAAACATAAAATGTCTTTTTCCTTCACTTTCTTTGATTAGTTTTATTGGAAAAAACTTTCCAATTTAAGATCTACAAAATGGAAGAAGAAAAACATGTTGAGTTGTGAAGCTCAATTACTTCGGATTAGCATGCAATATGAAACTTGCTGGAAAACATAGTAACCAACATCGGTTATGGAGGGACCAGCATCAGTCACCTGTGACTGGCATCAATCAAGCAAGGAGGAACCGACATCGGTTAGGGCTAATTGGCGTTGGTTACCTGTGTATGAGTGTTTTAATTAACTCACGGGAATTAGATCTATTTTTAGTGTTAAAGAAAATCTATTTATTGTAATTGCATAGCTAAGTGCCCTAAGTTTGTATACACCTATATAAGCATGAAAGCTAGGGTTTAGAAGTAATAATTACGAAGAAATTGCAAAAGTTGATGATTATTGTGAAAATAATTGTGAGAGAGAGAATTCTTGGAGAAGAAGCAAAATTTTGAGAGAAAAAAGTATTGTACATCTGAGAGGTGTGGAATATTATAAATCTTCATTGTATATCTTGTGAAATCTTTGGATAATAAATTGACTTATTTCTTGGTGGACGTAGCCCACACTGGGTGAACCACGTTAAATATGGTGTTGATTTATATCTCTTGTTTTGTGTATTTCTTCTGGTAGAATATCCACTTTTATTTGCATGTATGCTTAGATATGATATATTATTTGTACAACCATTTTGTTAACCCCAAAAAGTGGTATCAGAGCTTTGTTTGAGGGTTTTATGTGTTGACATATTTACTCACATAGGGTTTTCTGATTAGTGGGAGCTACAGCAATGACAGAAGAAAACAAATACAAGGTAGAGAAATTTGACGGCCGATATTATCAATTATAGAAGATGCAGATTGAGGATTATCTATATCAATGAGATTTGTATTTACCGTTGGATGATAAGTCTAGACCTATGAAGATGATTGATGAAGAATGAAATATTTTTGACAGAAAGGCTCTAGGATCTATAAGATTGAGTCTGACAGCATCTGTGGCTTCCAATATTACAAAAGTGACTTCTATGGTAGGATTAATGAAATCTCTTGTTAATTTATATAAAAACCCTAGTACTTCAAATAAATTTTATTTGATGAAGAAACTATTTAGTTCTAAGATGCATGAAAGTGGATCTGCATCTAGTCATTTGAATTATTTCAAATCTATTGTAAATCAGTTAAAATTGGTTGATATATTGTTTGATGATGAAGTGAAAGCACTTTAATTCTTATGTTCTTTGCCTGATAGTTGGGATAACTTGGTAATGGTTGTTAGTAATACAACATCTACTAATAATATTTTGAAGTTTGATTATGTGGTTGGTATAATCTTGAATGAAAAAATTCACAGGAAGAGTAAAAAGGAATCATCATCTGGAAATGTTTTGAATGTAGAAATCAGAGGCAGGCAGAAGGAGAGATCCAAGAGTAAGAGTAATGGAAAATCAAATTCTAAGGATACCATATCTAAATCTAGGGGTAAGAGAATTACTTGTTGGAAATGTGGAAAGAAAGGACATACAAAAAAATATTATCGATCAAAGGATAAAGAGAACCAACAACTAGAAAAAGGTAAAGAAGAAAATCTTTTTGCAACAGAGGTAATGCAAGATGATCTTATTCTTTCTTTAAATAATAGAATTGAATCATGGATTTTAGATTCAGGAGCTTCTTTTCATACAACCCCTAATAAGGGTTATTTCAGAAATTATGTCCAGGGAAATTTTGGTCATGTTTATTTGGGTGATGATGAACCTTGCAATATTACTGGTAAAGGGGAAGTTCATCTAAAATTTCAGAATTAAAATACATGGGTACTGAAAGATGTGAGGCATGGGCCAAGCCTCATGAGGAATCTTATTTCTACAGGGAAATTAGGTGAAGCTGGTTGTATGGTTTCTTTTACAGGAGACTCTTATAAATTCACCAAGGGTGCTTTTGGTGTGGAAAGAGGTAAGAAGGTAGGAACGTTATATTTATCTACATGTGTTACTGATTCATTTTCTGCATTATCTACTTCAGATTCAGATACATGTATGTGGCATAATCGGTTAGGCCATATGAGTAAAAAAGGAATATAGATCTTAAAGGCTAAGGGTAAGTTATCAGATTTGAAATATTTAGATCTTGATTTTTGTGAGCATTGTGTTTTTGGAAAGTAAAAGAGAGTGAGATTTCTCAAATTTGGGGCAACTAAGAAGGAGCAGAAGTTGGAGCTAGTACACTCACATGTGTGGGGACTAGCTCAATTAGCTTCTCATTGATGATACTACAAGAAAGGTATGGTTTTATTGTATTAAACATAAATATGATGTTTTTGAAACTTTTAAAAGATGGAAAGCCCTTGTTGAGAATAAATCAAATTCAAAGTTAAAGTGTCTTAAATATGACAATGGCGGTGAATATTGTAGTAAGGATTTCAATTATTATTGTTTAGTGAATGAGATACGTAGAGAAATGATGGTTTCAAGAACAACATAAGAGAATGGTGTTGTAGAGAGAATGAACAGGACAATCGTGGAATGTGCTAGAGGTATGAAGATACATTCTGGATTGCTCTTACAGTTTTGGGCAGAAACAGTTGATATAACGGTTTATTTGATTAACCATGGGCCTTCAAGTTCACTAGATGAAGGAATACCAGAGGAAGCTTGGACCGGAAAATAGGTAGATCTTTCTTTTCTTAAAGTTTTTGGTTTAGATGATTTTGTGCATACTGATAAGGAAAATAGGAAAAAATTAGATGCAAAATCCAAGAGATGCACTTTCATTGGTTATAGATCTGGTGATTTCAGATTCTGTTTTTTGGATTTAGAGAATTCTAAAATTATCAGGAGTCATGATATTGAATGAAATGAAAAGAGAAGGTACAGGGATCAAATTTTGGTACCTAAGGACGAACCGGTTGTGAATTTTGTGAATGAAAATGAACTCTCAGATTTAAAAGTAATACCGATAGGGGTATGCATTAACTAGGTTCGGTTGACCCCTGACCGACATCAGTCAGTAGAACTGGTATCGGTCACACAAGAGCCAAACCAACATCGCTTAGCAGGACCAATGTCGGTTACATGTGACCAATGCCAGTCACTGACAGATTTGGATACAAATGTCCAGGAGCTCTAGAATAAGCCTCCAGTACCCCAAACTCCTGTGAGAAGTTCTCAGAGGGTAAGTAAACCTCCAAAAATATTTACACCTCTATTTTATTTATTATTGATTGATAATGGTGAACCAGAGAGTTTTGAAGAAGCAATGCATGATGAGACCCACATGCAGTGAGAACATGGCATGGATAAGGAGATGGACTCCTTGGAACAAAACTAGACTTGAGATTTGGTTAAGTTGCCAGCAGGTAAGAGGACATTAGAGAATAAGTGGGTTTACAAGATCAATGAAGAAGAGGGTGGACAGAAAAGGTACAAGGAAAGGCTTGTAGTAAAAAGATTTATGCAAAAAGAAGGTATTAATTTTGGTGAAATATTATCTCCTATTGTTAATATGACTTTTATTCGTACTATATTTAGTTTAGTTACAGTAGAGGATTTACATTTAGAGAAGCTAGATGTAAAGACGAATTTCCTTCATGGTTATTTTAATGAAGAGATTTATATACAACAGTCACTTGGGTATAAAGTCAAGGATAAGGATAAATTAGTGTGCAGGTTGAAAAAGAGCCTATATGGGCTCAAGCAAGCTGCAAGGCAATAGTACATGAGGTTTGATAGTATTATGCATGAGCATGGTTACTTGAGATGTGAATCTGACCATTTTGTTTATTTCAAGAAGCTTAGAAATGGGAGCTATATTATTTTTTTATTGTATGTTGATGATATGTTTGTTGTAGGATCTAGTATGTAGGACATTAGTGAGCTTAAGGGAAAACTAGCTCACACATTTGCTATGAAGGATTTAGGAGCTACAAAAAGAATCCTTGGCATGCAAATACACAAAGACAAGAAGAACAAGAAATTGTATTTTTCTCAAGAGGATTATATCTACAGAGTGTTAGAAAGCTTCAAGACGCATAATGTAAAACTTGTTAGTACACCTATGGCTGGACACTGTAAATTGAGCAAAGATCAATGCCCTACATCACAAGGGGAGGTCAAATACATGAGACGAGTACCATATGCTTCAGTATTTGGGAGTCTCATGTATGTTATGATTTGTACCAGATTGGACATTACACATGAAGTGAGAATTATGAGTAGATATATGGCTAATCCATGTAAAGAGCATTGGAAAGTAGTCCAATGGATACTCAGGTATTTGAGAGGGGCATCTAGCATGTAGTTATGCTATGGAGACTCGGATATTTCATTATGTGGCTATGTTGATTCGGATATGGATGGAGATTTGGATGGTATGAGGAGCACTAGTGGATATATTTTTACGGTAGGTGGGACGATAGTTAGCTGGATTTCAAGATTGCAGAAGGTTTTGGCTTTGTCTACTATAGAGGCAGAGTATGTTGCAGCTACAAAGACTAGTAAGGAGATCATATGGATGAGTAGGTTCATGAAAGATTTGGGAAAGGAGTAAGATGATTGCAAATTATTCAGTGACAGTCAGAGTGCAATTCATTTGAGAAAGTACTCAGTGTTTCATTCGAGAACGAAACACATTCAGTTGATGTATCGTTTTATATGATAGATGTTGGAGGATGGGAAGTTGAATCTGGAAAATATTTATACGAGTGAGAACCCTGTGGATATGCCAACAAAGTCGTTAGCAAAAGAGAATTTGGAGCTACACTCCACTTATGTTGGTCTTCGAGTTTGAGACTTGAGGAGGAAGAAACAAAGTTAAGGAAGCATCCAAGAATGGCGTTGTATAGGTTTGTGGTGCAATAATTAATCTCCAAGTGGGAGATTGTTGAGTTGTGGAGCTCAATTACTTCGGATTAGCATGCAATATGAAACTTGCTGGAAACATAGTAACCAACATCAGTTATGGAGGGACCGGCATCGGTCACCTATGACCAACATCGATCATGCAAGGAGGAACCGACATCGGTTAGGGCTAATCAGCTTTGGTTACCTGTTTATGAGTGTTTTAATTAACTCACTAGAATTAGATCTATTTTTAGTGTTAAAGCAAATCTATTTATTGTAATTACATGGCTAAGTGCCCTAAGTTTGTATACGCCTATATAAGCATGAAAGCTAGGGTTTAGAAGTAAGAAATAAGAAGAAATTGCAAAAGTTGATGATTATTGTGTGAGAGAGAATTCTTGGAGAAGAAGCAAAAGCTTGAGAAAAATAAAGTATTTTACATCTGAGAGGTGTGGAGGATTGTAAATCTTCATTGTATATCTTGTGAAAGCTTTGGATGATAGATTGACATGTTTCTTGGTAGACGTAGCCCACACTAGGTGAACCACGTTAATTATGGTGTCATTTTATATATATTATTTTGTGTGTTTCTTCTAGTAGAATATTCTTTTTTATTTGCATGTATGCTTAGATTTGATATAATAATTGTACAATCGATGTGCTAACCCCAAAAAAACCTATTACCGAATGTTAAAAACCCATCAAACCTAGAAACTATTTTTCTAGACATTTTGCCTCCCAGACACAGATTTCTAAATGGATCAACAAATCTTTAAATCCTCTCCACATGGGTACTCTCCAAAATGCGAGAAAAAAAATCATTACCGAATGTAAAAAACCCAGAAACCATTTTTGTGGAATTTCTACTTCCCCGGCACAAAGTTCATCCCCTAGCACAAATTTATATGATTTCTACATCCTCCTCAAATAGGAACTTTACAAAGCAGAAGAAAAAAACTCATTATCGAATGTTGAAAACCCAGAAAAACCCATAAACCATTTTTTTGGAATCTCTACTTCCCCGACAAAGATTTCTTCCTCGGCACATATTTTTAAAATTTTCAGATCCTCACCAAATAGTAACCTAGAAAGTGAAAAAAAACCTATTACCGGACGCAAAAAACCCAAAAAATCCCAGAAACCATTTTTTAGACTTTCCACTTCCCTGGAAAAGGTTTTTTCCCTTGGTACGGATTTCCAAGCAAATGTGTACGTATCAATTTCTGCCTCTACAAAACCAAAACAAACTTAAAAGAGATTGTCTCCTTCAATGGCCAAGTTTATAGAGTCCTTTGTTTTGCGTAAAACTAGACGCTACAACAAAGTGCTAAAAAAATCTAAAATATATGAAAATAAATAAACTCTTGCTTGCAAAAACTTATAGATGGATGTCTACATCATCTATCGCTCTGATACCATGAAAGGAGCAATAAGAAGAGTCTTCCATGCTACGAAGATCTCAGCTAATAATAGCACACCACATTAGATTTGCAAAACAAAAGAGCTAAAATATAATATATGGAAATCCATCATAATCCATTATTCTCAATACATTAGAATTGAATTACATGACTCGATAAGAAGTATGTACATGTCTAGCATGGTTTTTACCTTTGGTTTCTTGATTATTTTAAGGGTTAACAACCAAGCTTGACCTCAAAATGACAGGGTTTCTGGGATGCCCACGGATGTTGATTATGTTTTACGTGCATACCATTTTAAAGCAATGGACCTAAGCCTTTTCCAGTAAACAAGGTTGCATATTATATCAATACACTATTTATGATTGGAAAACACTCGAGCTTTATTTAGTACATATGATTGTGTATACCAAGCTATTAGATAAGCATGTGACTATCACTTATTTATCTAAATACATATATGACTAATGTGGACTATGATTACATCCATAAATGAGACTCCTGATCTGTACGGAGATTCTTAGATATAAAAGAGTCTACATAATCAGTGGTTCCCTCCTCTTCTTCGGTAAGATCAGAGTCACGAACAAAGATATAATCTTCGGCGAAAAAATATGAATCTTCTTCCTGAGTGTCGTATTGGCAGGAAAAGGTAGAGTCTGAGCTAGATATGTTGAAATGTCTATTGGAATTAGACTTCGAGGCAGTTTCGTAGTCCTCCTCCAAGTGCTCGAGGCCAATCTCGTAGCGGTGTTCGTATTGGACAAGTTCCCCTCGTAGCCTCAATGTTTCATAATAAGCCTCCCAAAAGGTGTCAGTGGATTCACGAATGTGCTGCGTGGAGGCGAAGATGGATTTTAGGTGATTGAGCGAGGCTTCTTGAATGGCATACAGTTCCAAATCATGAAGAAATTTGTATTGCTCCCAGTATAATAGATGGCAGACAATAGGGAATGAATCAATTGTAGGAAATTTAGGATCTCCTAATGCCATCTGAGATCATAAAACTAGATAGAACATCAGTAGATAACAAGAAAAATGTATTCATTTTGATTAGATTTAATAGAAAAATAGTAAAAAATCCTAAAAATAGGAATCGCTAGCGATTCAAAGAAATTATAGGCGATTGGGGTAATCGCTAGCGATTATTGTGAAACTTAACAATTTTTCTAATTAGAGTTAAAATTAATGATTAAGCTATCAATTTTAACAAAAACAGAGTTTTAGCAATATGTAAATGATCTAAAAGCAAAAAAAAGTACCTGTTACAATATCTAAAATGAACAAAATAAGTGATTTACCTTGTAGGATGAGTTGATATGAAAGATGAATGGAAGAAGGTGGTTAGAGGGCAAAAATGAGCACTTTAACAATGGATTTGACGTTCCTCAAGCAGTGTGACATTGGATTATGTTAGTGTAGAGTGTTTGGATGCCTGATGAGCTAAGAATGGGATAGAGTATACCATAAAAAATTGTGGATTGGTATTACCAAATGAGGTCTGCAAACAAGTATTTATAGATCGTCGGCGATCAGGTAAATCACTGATGATTTCAGGGAAATCTAGTTTGGTTAGGAAATTGATTGATTTCCTTCCATTTTGGATTCACAATGATGGATTTTGAAGTTGTTGATGTGAGGGAGGTTAAAAAATCATGAGATGACTCGTTTGGATGAGGGTGGGAGTTAGCTTTTTGGCATATTTTATTAGATAGAAAACCAATTAGTTTAGGGAATAGGTTAGTGTTTTATTTAGAAGTGATTTTAGTAAGTGGTTAAGTGGTTTGTGAGGTGTAGTAGTTAACTTAACGATATGTAAGGGTGAGGTATGATATATATATATATATATATATATATATATATATATATATATATATATATATATATATATATATATATATCATTTTAGACTTTAGGAATGTGGCGGTTGTAAATATACTTATTAAAGGTCATTAAGAGGGGTGATATAGCAAAGGGTTGTAAATGTGTCATTTTTGGTCATAGACCTGTTTGGGTTAGGGAGATGTAAATTTTTGGTGTCTACATTTGCCCCTTTTTGTCTGACAATTTTCAGCAAATTGCTAAAAAAATGATAAAGAAGATTTTTTGTTGGTATGGGTGAGTTTATTGTAGCGCATTACAATGAACACCAGTGTGTTTTGTCTCAAAAGGGATTGCCCCAACTGGAGAGGGTGTCAAGTGAAATGTTGGGGAACCAATTATCAGGGTGGCCAAAGGACACGATGCCTACAAACATATAGTTCTTACCAGATAATGGGGAAAACCAAGTGATGGACGCCAAAGGGCTTGTTTCCCATAGATGAATTGTAATTTCCCAAGTTTTGAATGTGTTGGTTTGTTTGAATATTTTAAAGGCTAAATCCTTTTGAAAACATGACACACTTATGCAAGAAGCAAAAATGGTGTATTTTTTGTAGGCAATGTGATTGAAGGTCCATAACTAGGACAATATCTGATGATTCAGCCAATCGCTAGCTATTGGCTTACGTGAAAAAGGGGTTATAAAACTCGTTGATTCGTGTTTTATCGTCATTGTGTTTTAAATAAATTGTGAGAAAACTTGTCTCTGAAGCAAATATTTGTGTGACTGATTGAGCGAGATGGTGACGCTAAGCAGGAAGAGGAAACCTGTGCACACAGAGGTAAATTTTTAACTCAATTTTGTTTAATTTTTGTGAATTTTGAGCTTTTTTGAAAATTTAGACGTAATTTTAGGGAGTCTAAGCTTTTGGCAAGAATTGCTGGCAATTTATGCTAATCGTTAGTGATTTGAGTGGATCACTGGTGATCCATGTGAATCATCGGTGATTTAATTGTTTTAGTAGAAGATTTGTGTTTTCTTGTGTTATTTATAAGTTTTTTTGCTCGTGGATTGATTTTATGATTATTGTTTTATTGTTGTATCATTATGATAATAATGATGTTTATTTTTTGTGTTCATGCTTTGCAGGTGGATGTGAAGTTGACCATCAGAGACCGCATCCCCTCTATGTTAGATGAGGTTAGAGAGGACCTGACTGATGATGAATGGGAGCATCTGGAGGCTATGGGTTTTGGTGGGATGAGGTATTATAGACAGACTCATAGATGTTGTAGCCTTATTCTTGCTTTGTTGGAGAGGTGGAATCCTTCCACTAACACTTTTTGGTTACCTAGTGGAGAGATAAGCATTACTTTGGAGGATGTTCATCGTATTATGAGGTTGCTAGTGAGGGGATAACGCATTTATTATATTTCACAGTTAGAGAGAGTTGAGAACATGCAAATCATGTATGGAGGGGAGGCTTTGGGTATCATATTTTTGTCTGGGGCCTTGTATTACCATGTTTTTTATGATGTTTGGAGGTATGGTTGTCTACAGATGACCATGATGATGATGGGGATCTCTTTTTTTACACTTCCAAATTTAGGGGGTGGCATATTTCCATGGATGATGACGGGGGTGGTGGAAGAGATGATGGAGCACCACACTATTTTTGAGTGAACACCTACTCTACTCGCATAGACATATAGAGATTTATGGGCTTGGACAACCCACAAGTGATATGGGATTGATGTTGGTTTTCCATTGTAGTGTTGGGTCCACTAGCATATTACCATTGCTTCGTGGAGCTATTGATGTGAGGAACCCAGGTTTCATGAGGTGAAGTGCTAGTATTAGGAGGGCAAGGAAGGCTAAGGGGTCTACCCATTATCGAGATCTGATTTTAGGGTTACAGGTTAGAGACGTGATTTGGCATCTGTATGTTAGATTTCATGATTGGCTTGAGTTCCCCCATGACTTACAGGGTTTACAAGGATATATGGGTTCAGTGTAAAAGAGCCATGGAGGATGAGTTACTGAGATTCAGTTGGGTCAGACAGTAGTTTTGCCTAGTTCAGTACATACGCGAGGATCTCATTGTGCATAGGCGGGAGGATGGAGACACGGAGACCCCGCAGACCATTATGATGGGACCTGCAGCTATTGCTAAGTAGATGGGTGTTATGGTTCCTAATGAGGATGGTGAGATGATTCATCTTGATGATGCGGGGGTATCCCCAAATTTTTGTGCATGGTGGGCCAGTTCTTTGAGGGATTTTGAGCAGACCAAGGTAGCAGAGAAGGTTGCATAGACAATTTTTTTGTGCATGCTCAAGCAGAGGAAGGTGCACAGGATCCTGAGGTGGAAGAGAGGACTGAGGGAGATGAGGGTGTAGTTGTAGAAGTAGCATTAGTGACGGCTGAGAAGGCCATGGTGGAGGTAGAGAGGGATGCCACTTGGAGAGAGCGAGATGACTTGGTGGGGGTTTGGGACACACTTATTGTTGAGCATGAAGGTCTAATTATAGAGCGTGATAAATTTTAGGCACAACTTGTACTTGTCTCTATTGATATATACAAGTACAAGAGGTGGAGGGAGACTTTGAGGAAGGCCTTGGGGATTACCAAGCCTTCTATATCTGGCACAAAGTTGTTAGCCATGGATCGACAGAGAGGGGCAGCCTCGGCACGTGGCATGGTTTCTGAAACACATTATGAGGTCATGTGGGTGGAGTGAGATTATTATGTAGATATGATCATCAAGAACTACCTTAACGTTACTCTTTATGTTGATCATGTAGTGGGTTAGGGGGTGCTAGAGCAGCGATGAGGCCTATTGACAGTGTAGCAAGTGTGGGTCATCCACCTTGGTGACCGCCGAGAGGTGGAGGTGGTGACAGTGTAGGAGGAGTTGGTGGTGGTACGGTAGGTGACACCCATGCTCCAGGAGGAGGGGCTGGTGATAGTACTTTTTAAGAGATGTATATTTTATCGTTTGATCATTATAGGCTCATAGAAGCCCTATTGATATATATGAGACATTTGTGACGTTTTGCTACTTTGATATATATGAATTTTGTACTTAGATTGATAGGCTCATGGAAGCCCTTGGATGCTATATGGATTATGCGTTGATGATGATGATGTATTTGTTTTTGGATGTGTGTTCTAAATGCTCTACATATTTGGATGTATGTTTTTGTGGTATCTAGAAATATTTATGTTTTGATTATGATCTTATATATTTTTAATTAGTTTTTATAAAAATGTGAACAACTAATGTGTAAAAAAACGTGACTAAATAAAGTTAAGTAAAGGTGGAAAGATCACCCCACTAAAAGTTTCTAGCACATATAATGGGTTTTGATGTCACTTACACTTTTAGCCTTCCAAAATGTTAAATGAAACTATCAATGGAAAGTTTATTCACATCATAATGGATAAAGTATATTTGTTAATGGTAATAGAATAAAAGGACAATATAGATGTCAGATTTTATAGGGGAGAAGGGTTCTCCTTTTTCCACGAATTCATAGGAAATCAATTCCCCATCTTTTGTAATAATATTTTTGAAGCAATTTGATCAAGGCAGGAAGTTTTCTTATAGGGAAAGTTGATCGATGCGGGAAGCTTTCTTTGATGCTTTTGATTTTGACTTGCTTTTAGAGGTTGATCAAATTGGGAAGCCTTTTACATGAGTAGTCATCCTTCTATGGTATGGTTTACATTTTATATTTGACTTAGATGGCCGACCTTTGACGGATCGGTTTGTGATTTTATGGTAGTTTTCCTTTGAAGAATCAGTCTACTTTTGTTGTTTGGGTAGTTTTCCTTCGAGGGATCAGTCTATCTTTTGACTTTTGATAAGAAGAATCCATATATGTATTTTTTATTTTGTTTGCACTGAGGGCAAGACCCCAATAAACCACTTACTAAGGAGGGGATAAGTGCTTTTATAACCTGCATCTATATGCCCCATGTAAGAATGATGAAAAAGGGTGATGGAATGATTCTGAGCTTATGAGGTGAGGGTTTATTGCTTTGATGGTAAGATTTGATTGAAAATTTTCTTCATGATAATTAATCATTTAACATTAGAAAGGCCACAAGTGCAATGCATTTAAGGGTTCCACTTTAGGTTCCCCATCAAGAGAAGAGAGATAGTATGCTCTTGGCCCATATTTGTGAGTAATAACATATGGACTAATCCATTTGGGGGAAAATTTTCCACATTTACTTCATTCTAATGTAGTCACATTATGATTTTCCTTAAGTACGAGATCACAAATTTTGAAGTCACGTTCCCTGACATGTTTGTTATATGCTCTACTGATGTGTTGTAGATAAACTTGGTGATGTTCAAGGGATGTTAGACATTTTTCATCCAACAATTTAAGTTGTGGAAGATGATTTTCGTGATTTTCTTCATCAGGGATGAAATCCTTTAAGGATACACGGAGTGATGGGATTTAAATTTCTAGGGGTACGATGGCTTCAATGCAATAAACGAGTGAATAAGGGGTAGTACCGGTAGGTGTGAAAATGTTAGTTTGATAAGCCCATAAAGCAAATGGGATTTGAAGATGCCAATTCCTGTCAACGTCATTTATTGTTTTCATGAGGATTTTATTGAGTGTTTTGTTAGAAGCCTTGGCTTCTCCATTTTCTTGAGGATAGTATGGTGATGAAAAGCTAAGCTTAATGTTGAATGTGTCACAAATTTTTTTAACCTCCTTATTCTTGAAGGATTTGTCATTATCTGTAATGAGCTTGTGAGGGATGCCAAAGCGACATATAATGTTTTGATATATGGAATGAATGATAGGTCCATATTTTGTTGAGGTCAACAGAATGGCTTCGACCCATTTAGTGAAGTATTCAGTTAAAGTGATGATTGAGTGATGTTGTTGAGATGATTTTTGATTAATTACACCAATGAGTTCTAACCCCCATTGAGAGAAAGAGCACAAGTCCTGAGAAGGTTGTAATTTTTGACTAAGGATGTGAATAAGGTCAGAGTGAAGTTGACATTTAACACATTTCTTTATGTATGCACAACAGTCTTTGGTGATTATACGCCTGTAATATCCTAACCGTATGATACGTTTAGCGATGGCGTTGCCACTGAAATTTCCACCACAAATACCATTGTGGATTTCTTCAATTGCTTTATTTGATTCATGTGCTTTAAGACATCATAATAATACACCATCAAAACTTTGTTTATGGAGAATACCTCCTATGATGATGAAGCGAGTAACATGTTGAAGAAAATATCATTGATTGCTTTGGGATAGATCTAGGGGAGTTTAGATTTTGTGAGATAATCAAATATTTGAGTGTACCATAAATCTGATGGATTTGTGTCAATGTTATGGATGGAAAGTAGTTCATTTTTATGTGAAGGATGGTCCAAATGTTGAATTACTAATGACATCTTAGTTTTATTTTTTGATTTCTCCATTTTGAAGGGCACAAGAGATCCTAGGGAAGCCATAATGTCTGTGAACCTATTAGAAGATCGTGGAATAGCTTGAATGGTGTAATGGTCAAATGCACCAAGGAGGAATTTGACAACGACCTTAAACTTTTGAAGGACCTCATTTTTACATTGGTATTATCCTTTGACTTGACTGATGATGAGTTGTGAATCTTCGTAAATTTCTAGATCATGGACACCTAGGAGAATATTAGTAGTTAAACCCATGATTAAGGCTTCATATTTTGCCATGTTATTGGTACACTCAAAATTGAGTTTGAATGATAATGGGATGGGAATGTTCCAAGGTGGTATAATGACCACACTGGCTCCTCCTCCTCCTTGAAATTTAGCACTTTCGAAGAAGAGGATCATTTTAATTGGGACGAATTTGGTTTTGTATTCATTAGACTCAATGATGTTATTAATGGATTCATCTGGAAAGCATTCGTGAGGTGGTTGATTATCTGGAAGAGGTACTTCAGCGAGTTGATCAGAAATGGCCTAACCCTTAATGAAATTTTGTGGTTTGATTTCTAAGTCAAACTCATTCATTAACATGAGCCATCAAGTTATGCAGTCATTATGATAAGGCTTGGCATGCATGGATTTAAGTGTATTGTAGCTGGTAACAACGTATGTTTTGTAATTAAAAAAGTATGTCGTAGCTTAGAGGTGGCAAAATACAATGCACAACACAATTTCTCATCTTCTGTGTAACGTGTCACATATTTGTGAAGTGTGCGACTAATATAATAAATGGCCTGCTCATGTCCTTGACTATCACAGTGAGCTATCATGGCTCCCAGAGCATGTTCAAGAGTGGATAAGTATAGATAAAATGGTATCCCTTCATGAGGTGGAATGAGAAGAGGTGATGACGGTAAATACTGTTTAACTTGATCAAATGCTTTTTGGAAATCAGAGTCCCAATAAAACTCAACATTTTTGTGAAGCAAGTGATGAAATAGTTGGTAGTGATCAGAGAGTTATGATATAAATCGTCAAATGGCCTGCAATTTTCCTTGGATGCTATACAGTTGTTTAAGATTAGAAGGTGGAAGCATTTCGATAATTTCCCTAACTTTAGCGGGATTGACTTTGATTACTTGAATATACATGATAAATCCCAAAATTTTCCTAGTGAGAACACCAAAAACACACTTTGCGTGATTAAGGTGAAGGAAAAATTGAATTAGGCGAGTGAAGATTGAATCTAGGACCTCAAGATGGTTTCTCTAAGATTTAAATTTTCCGAGGAGGTCATCAACGTAATACTCAACAATGTTATGGATAAGATCATGGAAGACGTATGTCATAGCGCGTTGATATGTTGCCCCTATGTTTTTAAGCCCAAAAGGCATGACACAGTAGCAAAAGGTTCCCCAAGGGGTAATAAAGGATGTTTTGTGTTGATCATTGGGTGTGATGATAATTTGATTATAACTTGAAAAACCATCCATAAGGGAGAGCATTTTATGGCCTGTTGTTAGATTGACAATTTGGTCTATGTTTGGGAGAGGGAAATCATCTTTCGGATAGGCAAGATGGAGCTCCCTGAAGTTTGTGCAGATACTAATTTTTCCCGAGGTTTTGGTGACGAGAAAGACATTGGAGACCCATTAAGGATAATCAATAGGTATGATGAAGTTCACAGTTAGGAGGTGTTGCAACTCTTCCTTAACAAGCAGAGTTATACGAGGATGCATCTTGCGGATTTTTTGTTTGAATGGTTTGGCATCAAAATATGTGACTATGTTATGTACGATGATACTAGAGTTGATCATGGGCATATCACTATATAACCAAGCGAAGGATTGGTGATACCTTATCAGAAATTTTGTGAAATCATGCAACTCTTGTGCACTGAGACTTTGACCAACTTTGATTATGCAAGGATCCTATACGGTTCCTAAATTAATGTCGATGGTTGATTCATTTAGAAGGGTTGGTGTATCGCATGGTAAGGATTTCTGAAGAAAATGTTCTTCAGCTCCCATGTGAGAAAGGATATCCTAGTCATCTTGAGATGGAAGAATATCTATGATACGTCAATCTTCCTTAATCATTTCTCAAAAAATGAGTATTAATGGTTTTGTAGAGTGATCTGATTGATAGGTGAGTGTTCCTAGAGATATAGTATTAATTAAAAAAATTAGGTGGGATGGGTACAGTGTCATTTGTTGGTGATGATCTTGATTCAAGGATGGATGTGCAATTTTCTTGTTTATATTCAATGGCTTCAGTTATTTCTGAGGTAAACTTTATATAACGTAAGCCACTTTTTTCATGAGGCTTGATGGTGTGTAAAATGGGTTGGTCATGTGTTCCTTGTTCGTAGCATCCGAGGCCAAAGCCCTTCCACACACAACGGTAAAGATACATACGAGTGAATTAAGGATTATCAAGGGACTTAAATTTTGATTTAAATGGTATCACATGGTGTAAATTAGTTGAGTGAGATGGTGGATTATCAAGTCCTCCATATTTGAGATTTGTTTTAGGGTATGTTGGTCCATAGGAGATAACATCTCCTACATCAGGGTCATACATAGGTTGTTTTTTGGGGCGACCATATATTTTTGGTGATGGGATATAATTAAGCATGAGAAGATGATATTCCCCAAAAGTGTGGCATTTTATGGTCTCAGTAACAAAGGAATCATTTGGTAGTTTAGAATAAGGTATTGATGTGCTAGTGGATTTTTGGTTTGATGACTTAGGTACCAATACGTCATTTGGGTAGTACATCATGTAACAATTAGTGAATGGATTCGGATCGGCAGGGACCATGTATTTTTGACCTTCATGTTCATATTTGATATAGTGATGAAGAGTAGAAGGGACACAACGCATTGTGTGTATCCAAGGGCATCCTAATAACATATTATATTAGAACTCCCATTCTTTGATGTGGAAGATTTTTGGTAGAGTTTTGACACCAACTTTGAGTGGTAAGATGATGATGCCCAATGTGGGTGTAATCGTGTCATTGAAGGAGCATAGCAGAATTGGCGTTTGAGTGACAATGGTATTGGGTAGTTTAAGCTGATAAAAAGAAAGGGAGGATATAATTTTCATGGCAACACCACTATCAATCATGACTCTTTTGATGTAAATATCATTGATTTGAGCAGTGATAAAAAGTGGTAAATCATGATCTTCATGTCTGAGAGAGGGTATTTCATATGGCTCAAATGATATGGTGGTAGATGCTTTCAAATCACCTACAAAATTTGTAAAAGGGGTTGGATCATTAGTTGAGACATAAATGAATTGAAGTGCTTCTAGCATGGCTTTTTTGTAAGCTGTCGATGTCTGGATGAGCTCGTAGAGTGACATTTTTACAGGAGATTGATGTAACTATTTAGTAACCACTTTCTATAATGTGGTGAGAGGAAGAGTAGTAAATTTTATTGAAATTTTAGCTTTAGATGATGATTTTTTATTAGTCTCTTCAAGGGCCAACAAAATTGAGATTTTAGGTTTATCATATGACATTGATAATTCTAATGGTGGGGGTATAGCGATGGAATCCTTGTCTTGTTTGGATCCAAAGGGCTCGTTTTCGTAATTTTGTGAGCATGTGGTAATGTGAACATAATTGACTTTGTGATTAGATGGTTTAAGGGTAGATTTATCTAATTACATTGATGTTAATGATGATGTTGAATGATAGGGAAGAAAGAGCAAACTGCCAATATTTTGGACTTTCTGATGAAATGATTTACAATATTCTATGGTATGGCCTCACGTTCTGTGGTAATCACAAAAGGCATCAAATTCATACCAAGTAGGTTTCCACCCTTGATGATTTTACGGCTTGGGAGAAGGTAATCTGATTAGTGATTCTTGTAACAGATTGTCCAAAATGGTGGCATATCATCCTTTTGGTCCGAATTTAACTGGGCATTAATTCCTCTTGGGGGTAGGTGAAACAATTCATTTGGTGATAGTTTCTTTACTTGGTGGTCGCAGGGGCCTCATAGTTGTCCCAATAAAAAAGGGATGAGGATCTTATATGGGTGATGGTTTTAGAGGATAATTAGATTGTGCAAGATTGAAAGGATGAGGATCGGATGTGGTTGTTCATTGTGGGATTGTAGATGTAGTATAAGGGCTCATTGT
Organism: Taxus wallichiana var. yunnanensis; assembly: GCA_018340775.1. Lineage (NCBI taxonomy): Eukaryota > Viridiplantae > Streptophyta > Pinopsida > Cupressales > Taxaceae > Taxus > Taxus wallichiana. The sequence continues at coordinate 490,611,832 of CM031242.1, forward strand.
AGGAATGTGATGAGTGGGTTTTTCCCCAGTAATAATGGGGTGATTTATTGGTATAATAAAGGAGGGATCTTGATCAGGATTTTTAATGATGTTTCATTTGGGGGACCTCGTGGGTCTTATTTTGACATGATAAAGGGTTCTTCAAAAGAAGGCATGCCCCTTGGATGAAGAGGAGGGAAAAAAGGTGGGGGACCATGGAAACGATAAGTTTAATGAGGAATTTTAAATACATGAACGACGTCATGTTTATTCGGTCTCTTTGAAGTCTTAGATGAGCTCAATGTATTTTTTGAAGTTGGCGCCAATCAAGGAGGAGGGGTTTGAATAATGCGGTTGATATAGTCTACATGATTTTTTGGATTATTACTTTTTGTGAGTTATCTATAACTAAGATCCTTTCTTGGTTTGGGTGGAGGTGGCTAATCTAAAAATGTCTCAAGTGGTATCATGGTTATGTTTGCGAATCTAGGTGCAGGTGTATATGTAGTGGTATTGGTGGATGTAGGCATGGATTCAAGAACATCATTGATTATGGGAACAGGTTTAGTGGTAAGTGGTGGTTCAACAACCGTGGGTTTATCAGATTCATGTATCGATTCTGTAGATACATAATCACTAAGTGACAAAAGTGTAGGAGTATTTTGTATATCGGTTGGAGCAGGGAGAGGTTCTAGAATTACAATTTCATGTTCATTAGTTTCTAATGTTGATTCTGTCGGTTTTGTCACTTTATTATGTGATGAAGTGGATTGAGGAGTAGGGTCTATTTTTGTTAACGTTTAATGGTGTGTACAACGTTTATTTGTGGTGATTCAAAAGAAGATGAGGGATGATTCGAGAAAGGTTGTTTAAATATATCAATATTCTGGTTAGCAAGTGCATTTAGATATTCTAAGTGAAGGTCACTTTTATTAATCAAGTCCTGCAGGACATTACGTAATGTGCTAAACCTTTCTATATCATGTCCATTAACCCTATGAAACTTATAATAGTCATTATCATGGTACTAAATGGGCTTCGATACTGATATGTCAATGGGTTGAATGGGTGGAAGTGTTATAACATTAGAAGTAAATAGTTTTTCAAAGACTATGATTTTAATTTTTGTTATGGGTGTATAGTTGTGTTGTTGACGAATGTGTTCAGAGGTAGGCTTCTCTTTAGGAGAGGATTTGACTACAATGGTGTTGGTGGCTGATTTAGACTTGTCTGAGTTAGATGTTGACTTGGGCAGAAATTCCATTTTTGGTTTCTCAGGATGAAGCTTTACCTTACCATCTTCTAGGGCTCGCAATTCTAGTTTATGGGCCATGGTAAAATCCTCGTCAAAAGTTTGGAACGGTTGAAGCTGTAAGGTGGAAAAAATGTGTTTAGCACAAGCACGACAGAAGATCTCAATTAGCTCTAGTTGTGGTAGTGAAAAGTACAATTGATTAGTAGTAGCCCTCCAATGGGTGAAAAATTTAGTAATGGACTCATCTTTAAATTTTCTAATGGCATACAGGTCATTAATGGTGATTTTATGGGCTATGCTGATGGAAAATTGATTTAAGAATAATTGTGTCAATTGTGCAAAAGTAAAAGGGGAATGTTACAGAATGTTGTTGTACTAATCCAAGGTAGGACCGAAAAGAGACATGGGAAATGTCTGCAGCATGACGTCCTGATCATGAGTTATCAGGTAGCATGCATTATGAAAGGCACAGATGTGTTGTTGAGGGTATTCTTTTCTATAAAACTTAGTGACTTTTGGAAGCTCTCAGTGAGGTGGATACATTTTATATGGTACAGAAGGATGAATGGGCTCATTACAGATCTAGTCATAAGAGAGCATATTCTTGGATGTTGATGATGCTTCTTCTAAACTAGATATGTAGCTTAGAAGATTCTGAAGATGGTCGGTTTGCGTCGATTGTTGTGGAGATGAGCTAGGTTGATATAATGGCTATTGGGTTGTGAGTATGCTTGATATTACTATGAGGGGTTTGTTGATAGGATTTTTTCTGTTGAATGATGTTAGGTAGATATGGTACCTGGCATTGATAAGGGTTGTTCTATTATAGGGTATGATGTTGCAGAATGTTTTGTTGAGGTATATACTACTAAGGTATGTGTTGGTGATATGGGATATTTTTTTGGGGGATGTTTTGATGAGATGAAGACCCCTTTTACAAAGTGATACGATGTGAGGTTTGGACATATTGATATTGTAATGGCATTGATATATGCGTATGAGGTTGTGAAGATGTATATGTTTGTTGAAAATATATGGCCGAGGTGGAAAAGGAGGGAGATTTTGTGGAACACTTTGTTGTGGGATACAGTATTGTGGGATATTCTACTGTGGTGCAGAAGTTAATGGTTTTGAAGGTTGGGGCATGTATTGTGAAACAGTGTGTGTACTAGCAATAACAATAGTATTAACCAATGGTGTTGTTGTGGGAATGGGCATAGTGATGTTCTGGATGAGAGTAGTAACATGTTAGAAAGGCATGACTATATAAGGGGCAATAGAATAAAAGGAGGTGTTTGTACTTGTGTGGAGATTGGAGGAGTGGACTAGGAGCCAGTGATATTACTTAAAGGAGGCATGGACCCTATAGAAGGGTTTGGTGAGGATGTGGATTGTTGAGTAAATGTTTTTTGTGATGAGATCAATTGAAGGTCATAAACAGGAGCTAAGGAGACATCAAATGCCTCAGGCTAACTTGTGAACAATTATTCATTTCATGTATCAAACAGGTTATTAGAATTGGTAGAAATCTGGGGTAGCATATTGTTCGGTGTTTCGGATTGACCTAAAGTATAGGGACATAATTTTTGGACAACAGAGTCTTGGTTTTGATCAATAAGTTCTATGATGGTGGGTAAAGAGTTATAAGCATATGCAATGGATTACGGTGTAAATGGTTACATTTGAACATTTCTTGTTGCCAGGTAAGCATTAAGAGTAATAGGATTTGAATTTAACATTTCTTCAAAAACATGATCTCCCATGTTATATAAAGGAGGTTTGGATGTTGTTGGAGAAACTGAATGCTCTGATTTTGGTGTATAAAGAATATGTTTGTGATATTATTATGGAGAGTGAAAATATTGTTGTCATGTTTCATTTTCATAGCCAATCCCTAATTCATTCCAAGTTTGGTTGTCAGAAAAGGGGTTGGATGTGTTTATTTGATAAAGTAAAGCTTGTGGTTACATAGGTGGGGAAAATGTCGCAAGTAGGGGTGTGGTATGAAGTGGAGTTTGGTGTTGGAATAAAAATGGTTAGGTAGACATGTTTTCAAAAAATTAATTATGTTCATGTTGTCTAGTGAGAACCATAATAAACAAATACAAACACGTAACAAAAAATAAATGATTAATGAATAAGTGGATTAATTAACAAACAGAAAGAAAGAGCAACCAAAGTGTTCTTTTATATTTATCTTACTTAATTATAACAAAGGTGAAACGTGTAAAATGGTTAACGAGAGTCCTAGGAAATGGATATCTAAAGTTAGTTTCAAGCGTGTTTAAGGGTAGAGTCCTCGATATACCCGAAGGTATGTGAGGCACAACTCTATACGGTTGTCAGTACGGGCATGTATATTGGGGCCTACCCCCTCACTTCATGGTCCTATTGTGATAAGGGAGTCAGGTGTTGAGCCAAAATATACCGACAAGTAGGTGTTTATACTCATCCAGAACACTGAGTCGGTTTCCCTATTGAGTGATGAAATCCTAATTAGTTTCACTTGGGTCAGATTTTTTTAATGCATTTTTTATTTGAAGTGGTTTGGTTGTGTGTGAGGGAGGAAAATAAGTGAATGTAGCAATTTACCTCCCTAATTAAAAATAGATGATCAAGAAGTATGCAATGATTTGTTTTAAGAACCAAAATGAAAAAATTTGATTTCAATGAGGACAAACAAAAAATAATGCAAAACGGAAAGCAAAAAATATGGTTCTCAAGACTTACCATGAGAGCGCTCCTTGTTTCTTTAATTTTTTTAATTTTTGGCAATTATTACATTGTTTGCTTTAGAAAACCAAGAAAGTGCAATTTCCAGAGAAAAAGAGCTTTCAATCTGATTAGAAGAAGCAAAAAATAGAAAACAATATATTACAGATTGATAATAATATGTTAAGAAAAAAATACAGGGAAACCACTAGTGATTTAGAGGAATCGCTAGCGATTGGCAGTCAGTGAAAAAAACAATCAAAATAATGATAAAAATGATGAAATTAAATAGGGATTAGGGTCCCACCATGCGTGCCATAATGTCTAGCATGGTTTTTACCTTTGTTTTCTTGATTATTTTGAGGGGTAATAACAGAGCTTGACCTCAAAATGGCAGGGTTTTTGGGATACCCGCGGATGTTGATTATGTTTTTCTTGTGCACCATTTTAAAGAAATGGAGCTAAGCCTTTTCTTGTAAACAAGGTTTCAAATTATATCAAGACACTATTAATGACTGGAAAACACTCGAGCTTTATTTAGTACATATGATTGTGTATACCAAGCTATTAGATAAGCATGTGACTATCACTTATTTATTTAGATACATATATGAATAATATGGATTATGATTACATCCATAAATCAAAATCCTAGTCTGTATGGAGATTCTCATATACAAAAGAGTCTATACAATAAGTGGTTCCCTCCTCTTCTTCAGTAAGATTAGAGTCAGGAACGGAGATATAATATTCGATGAAGAAATTTGAATCTTCTTCATGAGTGTCATATTGGTGAGAAAAGGTAGAGTCTGAGTTGGATATGTTGATAAGGCCAGTGGAATTAGACTCTAAGGAAGTGTGGTACTCCTCCTCCAAGTTCTCGAGGCCAGTCTTGTAGTGGCGTTTATATTGGACAAGTTCCTCTCATAGCCTCAGTGTTTCATCATAGGCATCCCAAAAGGTGTTAGTGGCTTCATGGATATGTTGCGTGGAGGTGAAGATGGCCTCTAGGTGATTTAGCAGGGCTTCTTGAATGGAATATACTTCCAAATCATGAAGCAATTCGTATTGCTCCCAATATAGTGTATGGCGGACGACAGGGAATGAATTAGTTGTAGGAAAATTAGGACTTCCGAATGCCATCTGAGATCATAAAACCATATAGGGCATCAGTAGATAACAAGAAAAAATTATTCATTTTGATTAGATTTAGCAGAAAAATTAGTAAAAAATCCTAAAAATAGGAATCGCTAGCGATTCAGAGAAATCGCAAGTGATTGGGGTAATCACTAGCAATTATTGTGAAACTTAACAATTTTACTAAACATAATCAAAATTAAAGATTAAGCTATCAATTTTAACAAAAATAGAGTTTTAGAAATATGTAAATGATCTAAAAGCAAAAAGTGTACCTGGTACAGTATCTAAAATGAACAAAATAAGTGATTTACCTTGCAGGATGATTTGATATGATAGATGAATGGAAGGTGGTTGGAGGGTGAAAATGAGCACTTTGGCGATGGATCTGACATTCCTCGAGCGTTTGGATTCCTGATGAGCTAAGAATGGGAAAGGTGATACATGCAAAACTTTTGGATTCATACTACCAAATGAGGTCTGCAAACAAGTATGTATAGATCATCGACAAATTGCCAACAATTTTGGGGAAATCTAGTTTGGTTAGGCAATCGAATAATTTCCTTCCATTTTGAACTCAAAATGATGTATTTCGAAGTTGTTTATGTGAGGGGGTTTAAAAAGGATGAGATGACTCATTTGGATGAGGGTGGGAGTTAGCTTTTTGGCATATTTCACTAGTTAGAAGACCAGTTAGTTTAGGGAATAGGTTAGCATTTTTTTTAGAAGTGATTTTAGTAAGTGGTTAAGTGGTTTGTGAGGTGTAGTAGTTAACTTGATGAGGTGTAAGGGTGAGGTGTGAGGGGATAATATCCATATATATATATATATATATATATATATATATATTAAATAATCATTTTAGACTTTAGGAATGTGGTGGTTGTAAATATACTTATTAAAGGTGATTAAGAGGGGTGATATAGCAAAGCAATGTAAAAGTGTCATTTTTAGTCATGAGCCTGTTTGGGTTGTGGAGATGTAAATTTTTGGTGTCTACAGTATATATAGGAGGGAAGTACAACTAATACCTAAATTAGTGGTGAAGAACTACTAACTGATACTAGTAGTTAATTTAACTCCACAAGACTAGCAAGCTAACTCCACATAACTAGAAAGTTAACTCAACACAACTAGTAAGCTAACTCCACAAAACTATTACACCTAAGTAAGCTAACCCAATAAGTGTAGGGCTAACACAAGTGTAAGAATTATCCTAATAAACAAATAAAATGATAAATAATAACCTACAGTAACACATTTTTCTATTGTAAAACATGTTACATAATTAATTTTAGAAAAGGTTTATAAAGATATCATATGTTTTTTTATTAAAGGTAAATTGTTTTGAAGGCACCATACCTTGTACCAAAATCTCAAAATCCAGAAGTAACATTGAGAATAGACTAGATTTTTTATGTGGGGGCCACTCCCCAACATATAAATCATTAAAAAGAGAAAAATAAACTGATAAAAACCAAGGCAAGGGCCAACTGCCTACAAGGAGCCCAACAATAGACACATAACAACAAAATTGTAGTAACACAATTGCACCAAAACAGAAAAACGGGAACAAAGAACTATTTAAGAGACTTATTATAAAATTTCAGAGAAATCTTCATGACCTTATAAAGGTTGAGGGATTTTTGCATGTCAGGGTCCTACTGGGTTTTAAAATGGTACTTTAACAAAACCACAGTCAGGGGATATCAAGTCCCTCCTCTTTAGGGGATAGGTTCCCTTATTGAAAGCAAGCAATAAAGCTTATATACAAATGTACAACTTTCATCTTAAGGCTGAACTTCTGACATCTTGAAATGTTTTTTTACCAAAACAACTTATCAATACAAACGAATGGAAGAAGTGAAGAAAGGAAAGAGCATAATATAACAGTACTTTCAGGAAATATAGATAGCAAGGTGATACAGAACAGAATCATTCTCATCCACAGCATAAGATATCATTCCATAGACACAAAGTTCTAGAAATCATATCAATAAGAACAAAAAGTTTCTTATTACAGAAGATAAATGATCCATAGATTTTAGGTAAGCAAGAAGAGATAATAGATGAAGAAAGAAAGAAAGGGGAAATTCTTTTGTATTGATTGCTTTTGATTTTATTTACACTTCAAAAGTATGGGAGTCCAACATTTGTAATGAGCCGAGCTCTTAAATTTATAGATGAAACGAAAAGAGGAGAAGAAGAGAAGGAAGAAAAATTTATTTGGAAGCTCAACCACCAATCATCAATGCCCCTGCAAATCCACCTACAATATGTCAAATCTGGTTCTGCATGTCTTTGGTGTGCTGAAGAAGGAAGGATGGAAGATTAGATCAAATTTGATCTAGTTGAAGCAGTTCGATCGCATATTAATGGAATGAAATATGTTTTCCATATTTTCACCAAAATCAAGATATCCAGTTGGTTCTCCATGTCTATTTGGCGTGTTGGAGAAGGAAGGATGGAAGATCGGATTAAATTTTATCTGTTTAAAGCAATCAGATCACGTATTAATGGCGTGAAAGACATTTTCCATATTTCCAACCATAAAACCCTACTGAAAATAATATTTTATACTTTCATGGTGTAGAGGAGACCAAGATCTTTCCAACAATATAAAATTAATTGAATTTCGAGAACTAGATCGAAAGTTATGCTCATTTGAATATTTGAATTGAATCCGTACAAAAATGGCGAAAATGCAATTTTCGCAAAACAGATCCGTGGGCCCGAAATTGAAATTACGCCTTTAGCACAAAAGATGTAAAGTGCAAAATTCTCCCTCAAACCCCGTAGGCCCGCAACTTCACTTTTGATATAGGTCTGACACATGGCTATACCTGAGTGGTAACAGAGTCACGACTCACTTTATAATTTACTTCTTTTGGAAACAAGGCTCAAAATCTCAAAATTCTCTGCCGACCCGCTTTCCCATTTTAAATTTTCAATGCGGGCTCAAGACCCCAACAAAGTTGTGGAGAATTTTATAACTTTCAACTCTCTTTTTTGGAAACAAAACCAAAAGTCCCAAAATGCTCTGACAACCCACCTTCCCGTTTTGACTTTCGATGCGGGTTCGACATTTGACTTTATCCCTTGGCATGAGCGGGGCCGTGGTTCACTTTATCACTTTATGCCCTTTATGGAAACAAACCCCAAAACTCCTAAAGTGTCTCAACAACCCACCTCTCCACATGTAATTTAGGCCTGACATGTGGCTTCTCTGGGCGTCGGTGGAGGTACGGCTTACTTTTATACTTTTACGCTTTTCAAAATAAAAGCTAAAATTCCAAAGCTCCTCTGATGACCTGCCTTCTCACTTTGACCTGAAACATGGCCACGTGTCCCTTTGCAGGAATGTTTTGTATTTTTTTGTTTTGACTAAGTCACTCTATTTGGCAAAGGATTTATGTCTGACCCGGGACACGTGGAGGCTTCCTGCTCATTTGGAGACTCTGTTTGGACTTGACCTTCGGAGGTGCACCGATTGGACATGTGGAGAGTTGGCACATGTTTATGACCTACTTTTGGATTTTCCCCCCTAAAAGAATGCCAAAGGGACATGTGAGGTTTTTGGTTGGTTCTCCTTTCCTTAGTTGATTCAACAGCTGGTTCTGCCCCTTTTGACTTCTGTTGGACCCTAGACATGTGGAGATCTTACGCTTATTTGGGGAACCGCCTTTTGCTTCGACCCTTGAAGGTGCGCCAATGAGACACGTGGCGCCATCCGCTGGCCTTAAAATTTTCAACAGCCGATTTAACTTTTTTGAGGCTCTGACCATGTGGAGGGCTAGCGGTCATTTGGGGTCTGTCCCTTGGGTCTCACTTCTGAAGTTGCGTCGATGAGGCACGTGGAGGCTTCCACCAACCCTCTTATACTTTTTCAATTAAATTAATAGCTCTGTCCCTTTTCCAGACCTTGGACACGTGGAGGGCTGACACAAGTTTGGGGTCTCTCTTTGGTCTGTGCCTTTTTAATTTGTGTCGATGAGGCATGTGGCACCTTCCCTGGGTCCGTTGTTTTGCCCCAAGTTGACTCGCATGTGAAGTCTAAAAACTTCGAGCCCTTTCTTTAATCTTCTTCTGTGTGCTTTGATCTCCTTTGACGTTGTTGGCCTCATTCACCGACCCTGCCCCTTCATTGTTGGATTTGTAATGTGGGATTACATGATTGAACCACCCCTTCCGATTTTCTTATATGCGGGGTCGTGTTTGATCAATTTAACCGGGGGGCAAAATTGGGATAACAGGCACCAACTCAAAATTTTTGAAACTTGACTTGAAAAATTAGGGGAATTTTTAGGGTGAAAACAACTAGATCTTTCTGGGGATGACTTAGCTTGGACAGAGGAACAAGGCAAGATCAAGAACTCAAGAAAAACTATGGGAAAGTAGACCAGTACCTTATCCATTGGGTAAATAGATTCAAAGGCGAAGTAATATAGAAGACAACACACACAGAAGGGAAACAAACCAAAAAGGAAAAACCAAAAACAAAACACCACACACAGTATATACAAAAGGATTGCCTAATCACCTAGGACTTGAACAACTTCAAATATTTCCCACTATAAGGAAGTCGGAGAGAGGATCCATTCATATAATCCAAGTAGAAATAATTTTCTCCAGCAAAGTGTCTGATTTTGAAAGGACCAAGCCAAAGAGAATCAAACTTACCATGGCTTCCTCAAGGTTCATGTTTTTTTCCCACAGCAAAACAATCTCCCCCACTTGAAAATCTCTGGGCCTAGCATTCTTATTAAACAAAGCTTTCACCTTCAGTTAATGAGCTGAGATTCTATCAAAAACTTGCAACCTGTCTTCATCCAGCTTCTGGAGATACATGATCCTCTTGTCCAAGGAACTGATGAAACTTATATCTTCAATAGCCTTCATTAAGTGTAAGGCTGGAAATTCCACTATTACTGGTAGCTGATCTTCAACACCATATGCCACCTAGAATGGAGACATCCCAATTACTCTTTTGGGTCTAATTCTATCTTCCCATAAAGCATCATAAATCTTCTTGTGTAAATTCCTTTGAGATTCATTAACAAGCTTCCGAAGATGGTTACCAAATTATTATTTGTTGATTTTTCTTGTCCATTCCCTTGGGGGTAATATTCTGAAGAATGAGTAAGGGAAATTCCATAACCATAGCAGAAATCCATCATCTCAGAAGAAGAAAAATCTGAAGCATTATCAGTCACAATTTTATTTGGTACCCCAAACCTTATCAAGATGTTCTCCTTGATGAAATTACAGACCACCTCAGAAGTAGTGCTTTTGATAGGAAAAATCTCTCCCCACTTTGTGAAGTAATCTATAGCAGCTAGCACATGAGTATGTCCAGCATTAGAAGGTGGGTTAATAGTTCCAATGAAATCCAATCCCCAGTGTTGAAAAGGCTCATCAATCACTACTATTTTTTGTGGTAAAGCAACCAACTTAGGTCTCCCAACAAAATTCTGACAGGGTTCACATTTACCTACCCATTTTGATGCATCTCTGAACAATGTAAGCCAATAGTACCCTACACAAAGGATCTTATGGTTAGTGACAACAGAAGATAAATTCTCTCCACAAGCCTGATCATGAAAATCTGAAAACAACTTCTTCTGTTGCTCTTTGTCCACACATTTAAGTAATCTTCCATTTATGCCTCACTTGAACAAAGCATTTTCCCATAATACATATTATGCAGACCTTAGTTTAATAGCTCTCTTTTCCTTGGCACTCAAGTGGGATGGACACTCTCCATAAGTAATAAAATTTGCAATACCAAGATACCATTCATATGTTGAACTGAGGAAGAGGACAACATGAACATCAACTACTTCTTTTGACAATTCTACATCAGCACCTTCAGCAGTAAGATCACATAAGCCTTTACCTCAGACTAACTTAGTTGGCTTGATATCAAGGTCATATTCTTGGACTTTTCCTACCCAATTTCCTCTCTTAGTTCCAAACTCTTGTTGTGTAAGAATAGACTTGATGGATGTATCATGTATAAGCACAACAAAGTGAGAATTAAGAATATAAAAATGAAACTGATTGACAGCTTTGACCACTGCAAAAGCATGTTTCTCCATTATAGTATATTTCAATTCATGATCTTTCAAAACATAGCTCATACAAGAAATTGGAATTTCATGATCCTCAGAATTTTTTTGAGTTAGTACAGCAGCCAAGATACTCTATGTAGCATAGCAATAGATAATAAAATCCTTGTTGAAATCAAGATATGCTAAGATGGGAGTTTTAGCAATGGATTTCTTGATATCTTCAAATTTTTCTTTACCTTCAGAAGACCAACCAAAGGTTTGATTTAATTTCATCATTTGAGCAATGCTCATAGTCAGTTCTGCAAAATCTGGAATGAATCTCCTTAGGAAATTTATCTTGCTAAAGAAGGAGTGAACACCCTTTTTGCTTGTGGGAAGAGGATTCTGCTGGATTGCTTAAACTCTTTGTGAATCTATCTTGATCCCTTCTTTGGAAACAATATGCCCTAGTAACTTGTCTTCAATAAAACAAAATACAGACTTCTTAGGATTGAGGTAAACTCCATGTTCTTTGCATTTTTGAAGAACTGTTTCCAGATGTTGACGATGATATGCCCTTGTTTTGGAAAAAATAGTCAAATCATCAAGGTACACAACAATACACTTTCCCTTTAGACTGCCAAAAGCTAAATCCATTTCCCTCTGGAAATTGGCACCAGCATTAATAAGACCAAATGACATTCTCTTGTAGGCAAAGGTGCCTCAAGAGGTAGTAAAAGTAGTCTTGTGTTGATCTGGGGCACTGAATTCTACTTGATTGTATCCAAAGAATCCATCTAGCATAGAAAACATCTCAGAGCCTGAGACAACTTGCAAAACTTGATCCATCATGGAGAGTGGATAGTTGTCTTTTAGAGAGGCCTGATTCAAATTCCTAAAATCTACACAGATGTGAATCTCGCCATTCTTCTTCCTGACAGGCACAATGTTGGCAATCCATGTTGAATGATGTATAGGGAAAATAATCTTGGATTTTAGTAACTTTTGGATCTCTTGAAAAATATTATCAACTACCTTAAGATTGTACTACCTTTATTTCTTCTTGAAAGGTTTGATCCCAGGTTTCAGAGGGATATAGTGTTGTATATCCTTTGGTTGAAAAGCCTTAAGATCTTCATATGAATAGGAAAGAACATCGGTATACTTTTTTAATAGGTTTACTACTTTATTTTTCTCTTCTTGAGTGCAGCATTTTCCAATATTCATCACCCTGGGTTCATCATTTCTTCTAATATTTACCTTCTCATACTCAGCAGATTGTCGAGTCCCTTGAGAAGCTTCAGATTTGATGAACCTATCATGTTTTTCAAACAGATCTTCTAGACTTACCAATCCTTTGGGAATCTTATTACCCTTCAACTTAATACAACCATCCTGGTCCATCTCTTCCATGATATCTTCCTCATTAAAGGGCACATATTCTCTAGGTAGAGTTTCACTTCCTTCAAAATATAACTGATTGAAATTATCTTTAAGGTCCAAGAAAGAGAGCAAGTGTTGATCATCATTGAAAACCTACCAGTTGCTTGCATTATCCGACACACTAGGCCTATGAATCATTTCAATGGTAAATTTCTCTTGAGAGAAATATGGATGAGGAATCAACAAAGATCCTGAGACAGCTAGAGAATCAGGTCTAGTATTCTTTTCTCTTGGTATAGATTCAATTGAGAAAGCATAAAGGAATTCAATTGAATCCCAAAAAAGATTTCTATAATGTTTCAATCTCCTATTCTTGACTTGGTAAATATCCCTTACTTATTTCAAAATCAACTCTGCATCTCCACGAGCACTAATATTCTTTACCCCTATTTATTTTTCCATGCTCAACCCAAGGATGAGATCCTCATACTTAGTTGTATTATTTGTATTTTCAAAATGAAGCTTGAAAGAAAATGGATGAATCTTCCCTTCTGAAGAGATTAACACCACACCATCTCCAGAACCAACTGAAGAGCAGCTTCCATCAAACTCCAAAGTCCAAATGCCATTAGGATCATGAATCACTCCCTTAGGAAGACTTTCCTGGTCTTCTGACATGATCATATAGTTACCATTCCCTATATCTTCATAGAGTATTTGTGCTTTTAGATCATCAGTCTTTTACACAATATACTCAGTTTTCTTCTCTAGTAACACCTTTCTTATTTTTCCATTGACTGGGATCAAAGCATGTGACCAATCCATCTGAATTTCACCTCGTACCTGTTTACAGAAATTTCTACTCAGCAACATACCATATGAGGGAGGAATATCAACCACAAAAATAATGGCTAAGACTCTTTTCTTTGGAAAAGCAGCGAAGGCTACTTGTGCATATTTAATCCTTCCAACCAAAGGCACTTCTCTACTCTCCATGGAATAATAGGAACCAAAGGTACATGTTAGAGTCAAGCCCAAAGCATGAGCTACTTTTTCAAGCATTACATTTTCTGATGCTCTTAAGTCTATAACATAATTACTAAGTTTATGGTCAGCTATGAGGAGAGTCACATAGAATGGTTCAATTTTCTCATTAGGGGAAGTGACTGCAGCCACAAGGCTTAGTTGAGGTGAGGAAGAGGGAGTGGGAAAAAGACCTTTAGAAGTATTGGATGAGGCTTTGGATTTGGAATTGACAAATTTTACCATTTTAGAAAAGGATTTTGGATGGGTTTGGTAAAACTCTTCCTCTAAATTTTGGATCTTTTTCTTCTTAAGGTGATCAATAATATCAAAAGACCCAGAGGTGGATGGGGCATCACTACTAGGAACAAGAGAAACTTTTGATTTATCAACTTTTGGAATTGAATGACAATAAGTTTTGGAAACAGAGGTAGAAGGAGGAGGATTATCATTACTCACCTTTTGCATGGAGGCAGTGGGAAGAGGAGCTCCTCTTCTTGCAACCACTAGAATAGTTACATGATACTCTTTGGATTTCTTAGTAATCTGCACCACTTTTTCTCTTATGTTCATTTTCTCCTGAGTCATAACAACATATGATTTACTATTCATTTCTGTCACTCTTTCATCATATTCATCTTCGTCATCCTTACCTTCAGTGGTAAGGAAGTGAAATTGAGATCCACCAAGCTCTTCCAGTTCTTCATCAACCTCTTCTTCTGGTTCTTCATAGAGTTCATTAAACTCCTCATCATCAAGTTCTTGAACTTCACAAGTTGCATTGACTGGAACCTTGATAGGTGGGCCTTCAATATCCGATTTATTCTGAGAAGGAGGTAATCGGTTCTTGGGTTGAAAATTCTTCCTTGGAATATCTTGGTAAGGAGTATGTTAAGCCAATTGTTTCTTGATGGTAATGAGATCATTTACCAACTTTTGCATTAACCGATCTGAATTAGCTCTAAGAGAGGAAGAGGAGGAGGATTTAGACTTGGAGGGTTCTCTTTTTAATTTACCAAACATGATTAAATCATCCTCAACATTGAAGCCAAGCATTGATCAGCATCCAGAGTTGCAAGGTTAGCTCTCCTTAGAGCATAGCTTACTTCAAGTAACTGAGCATTGAGGAAGAATCATTTTTGGATTTGATCTACAGGATGAGTCTTCTGTGAAATTTTATGAATGAGCTTGTTGAATTTGGCCACAAATTATCTCATGGGCTCATGTGGTTCCTTCTTGATATGAGAAATTTGAGCCAAGAGAGCATGCACATCTTCAGCAGGTTTTAAATGTTGCTCAAACTGAGTTTTCAAGGTGGTCCAATCAATAATTGACCCAAGGAAGATGATAGAACCAATCAACAACATTATCCTGCAATGTTTCTACAAAGACCCTGATAGAAAAGTCTTCATGCTCAATCCCAAGAATCCCACATGTAACGCTGAAGGCTACAATGTGTTCATTTGGGTGTACCCTCCCATCATCTCAGAATTTAGGAAAACCTTTACTACTACTCCTAGGTAACTCATATAATGGTTGAGGAAGAGCAAGAGGCCCAATCCGTTGTCCCTAAGGTAGAGGTGCTGCCATCTGTGGGAAGATTGTTTGAAGGGGAACTGAAACACCAGCAAGTATCAGAGCAAGAAGATTAGGACTAAGTTGTTCTGGAGGAATGTTATTCTTGGAATTTCTATCTTTAACAGGAGGTGTGCTTGCAAAATGCATTCCTTTGTTCCTTCTTGTTGGAAGAAGAGAGAATTTTTGTTGCTCTAGAAGTTGAAAATGTGAATCTTCAACCCCAAGATCTTTCTTCACACGTGTATATTGTAGAGTCACTAGAACAAAAAAATGATCTTGAAGTTGTTTTAGAATGGGATACATTGAAATGAAATCCCCAGCAGAGTCGCCAAAAGCTGTTGGGTTTTAAAATGGTACTTTAACAAAACCACAATTAGGAATCAGTAAGTCCCTTCTCTTTATGGGAGAGGTTCCCTTATTGAAAGCAAGCAGCAAAGCTTATATACAAATGTACAACTTTCATCTTAAGGCTAGAGTGATAACATCTTGAAATGTTTTTTTAATAAAATAGCTTATCAATACAAACGAATGGAAGAAGTGAAGAAAGGAAAGAGTAGAATATATCAGTAATTTCAGAAAATATAGATAGTAGAGTATAACCTTATACATACTGAGAAAAGGTGATACATAACAAAATCATTCTCATCCACGGCATAAGATATCATTCCATAGACAAAAAGTTCTAGAAATCATATCAATAAGAACACAAAGTTTCTTATTACAGAAGATAAATGATCCACAAATTTCAGGTAAGCAAGAAGAGACAATAGATGAAGAAAGAAAGAAAGGGGAAATTCTTTTGTATTGATTTCTTTTGATTCTATTTACACTTCAAAAGTATCAGAGTCCAACATTTGCAATGAGCCAAGCTCTTACATTTATAGATGAAGAAAAAAGAGGGGAAGAAGAGAAGGAATAAAAATTGATTTGGAAGCTCAACCACCAATGATCAATGCCCCTGCAAATCCACCTACAATCTGTCAAATCTGATTTTGCATGTCTTTGGCATGCTAAAGAATGAAGGATGGAAGCTTAGATCAAATTTGATCTAGTTGAAGTAGTTCGATCACATATTAGTGGAATGAAAGATGTTTTCCAGATTTTCACCCAAATCAAGATATCCAGTCAGTTCTCCATGTCTATTTGGTGTGTTGGAGAAGCAAGGATGGAAGATCAGATGAAATTTGATCTGTTTAAAGCAATCAGATCAAGTATTAATGGCATGAAAGGCGTTTTCCATATTTCCAACCATAAAATCCTGCTAAAAATAATTTTTATGATTCCATGATGTAGAGGAGACCAAGATCTTTCCAACAGTATAAAAAAATTTGAATTTCAAGCACTAGAGTGAAAGTTATGCTCATTTGAATATTTGAATCGAATCCATACAAAAATGGCAAAAATGCAATTTTCACAAAATGGATCCGCAGGCCTGAAATTGAAATTGTGCCTTTAGCCCAAAAGATGCAAAGTGTGAAAGTCTCCCTCAAACCCTGCAGGCCCGCAACTTCACTTTTGATATAGGTCTGACATGTGGCTTTACTCTAGTGGCAACAGAGTCGCCACTCACTTTATAATTTTACTTCTTTTGGAAACAAGGCTCAAAATCTCAAAGTTCTCCACCTACCCACTTCCCCGTTTTGACTTTTCAATACAGGCTCAAGACCCTAGTGGAATCGTGGAGCATTTTATAACTTTTAATTCTCTTTTTTGGAAATAAAACCAAAATTCCCAAAATGCTCTGACGACATGCCTTCCTGTTTTGACTTTCGATGCGGGCTAAAAATTGACTTTATCCCTTGGCATGAGTGGAGCCGCGGTTCACTTTATCACTTTACGCCCTTTATGGAAACAAAGCCAAAATTCCTAAAGTGTCCCAACAACCCTCCTATCTGCATGTAATTTAGGCCTAACATGTGGCTTCTCTGGGCGTCGGCAGAGGTGCGGCTTACTTTTATACTTTTACGCTTTTCAAAACAAAAGCTAAAATTCCAAAGTTCCTTCGACGACCCGCCTTCCCGCTTTGACCTGAAACATGGCCACGTGTCCCTTTACGGGTCTATATATATATATATATTTTTACTAAGTCCCTCTATTTGGCGAAGGCTTTATGTCTAACCCAGGACACGTGGAGACTTCCGGCTCATTTGGAGACTCTTTTTGGACCTAACCTTCAGAGGGGCATCAATTGGACTAGTGGAGAGCTGCCGCAGGTTTGGGACCTACTTTTGGATTTGCCCCCCTGAAAGAGCATCGAATGGACACATGGGGCTATCCATTGGTTCTCCTTTCCTTAGCCTATTTAACAGTTGGTTTTGCCCCTTTGGACTTCTATTAGACCCTAGAACGTGGAGAGTTGGCACTTCTTTGGGGATCCACCTTTGGCTTCAACCCTTGAAGGTGTGCCGATGAGACATGTGGCACCATCTGGTAGCCTTAGACTTTTCAACAGCTGATTAAATTTTTTAAGGCTTTGACCACGTGGAGGGTTGGCATTCATTTGGGGTCAGTCCCTTGGGTCTCACTTCTGAAGTTGTGCCGATGAGGCACGTGCAGGCTTCCTTCGACCCTCTTATAATTAGTCGATTAAAAAACTGGCTCTGTCCCTTTTCCAGACCTTGGACACGTGGAAGGATGGTGCAAGTTTGGGGTCTCTCTTTGGGCCATGCCTTTTGAATTTACACTGATGAGGCACGTGGCACCTTTCGCGGGTCCGTTGCTTTACCCCTAGTCGACTCACATGTGAAGTCCTAAAACATCAAGCCCTTTCTTCAATCTTATCCAGTGCACTTTGATATCCTTTGACATTGTTGGCCTTCTTCACCGACCCTTCCCCTTCATTGTTGGATTTAGAATATGGGCTCACATGACTGAACCACCCCTTCTGATTTTCTTATGTGTGGATCGTTTGATCAATTTTTCTAACAGGCGCCAACTCAAAAATTTTGAAACTTGACTTGAAAAATGAGGGGAATTTGTAGAGTGACAATAGGTCTTGACTTCTCTCAGCAAGTATTTTCTTCTTGATTCTATAATTCTTCCAAGCTAATCCCAGAACACCACAAACATCACAAATATGCTTGACATTCATTTTAATATAATCAAGAACCGCCATATGAATGGTAAGCTGGTTAATTAGCTTGTTTTCAATCTGATCAACAGTACCCTCAAGAACTTTAAATTGTATAAAAAGAATCTCAAATTCTTCCTCAAGATTTGAAAGGGCAGAGGGATCCAGATTTTTCTTGGCATCTTCCTTAAGGAGGAAATCTACATTGTCCTCAATATTCCTTAAAGCCTCGGCCTACTTCTTAAGTTGAGATGAAAGACCAGAACTAGCAGGAGTGTCATGGGTAGGGTTGCTAATCTTTAAGAGGTTTTCAGCACTGATAATGTCTTTATTTTTAGCATAGTTATGAAGGATTCTCTTAGCTAGAGGTGGTTCTTGGTGCGGATTTTGGGTTGTTGGGGAGGA
The DNA here is from genome assembly GCA_018340775.1 of Taxus wallichiana var. yunnanensis. Taxonomy (NCBI): domain Eukaryota; kingdom Viridiplantae; phylum Streptophyta; class Pinopsida; order Cupressales; family Taxaceae; genus Taxus; species Taxus wallichiana. The sequence goes on from CM031242.1 coordinate 490,630,424, forward strand.
CGGAAGAGAGGGGGTAGTTTCATTAGCAACCATGTCAAGGAAGTAATGATGTAGAGGAAAAATCACACCTTGAGGCAAGGGAAGCACCCTCATATGGGTATGAACATCCCGAACTGATTATTTAAGAAAATGTAAGATGTAATAGGGAAGACTCACCCTATATTCATGCCTAAAATTGTTTAAGAGAAGCAGATGATGAAGTGGAAGCATTGAGAAATGCCCTTCCAGGGTGACGTAGCGCACCACAATTTTATCAACTTTATCAAACAATTTGGGGATAGAAGCACAAAGAATCCTTGAATTCCTAATCTCAAGTTCTTCATCTCCAACCTTAAAATGTTGATCTTCAGCATCTTTGTTGAACTTATTACAATATAACTTAATTCCTTCCATACTCAAGCTGATGATGAACTAAATAAAACCCTTTGTGATAGTAAAATCCTTTCCATTGACATTGGCAATCTGTATTTCCATTTTTGAGTGAAATTTAGATATATATGGACACCGTGGCCTTTAATTCTTTGCATAAAATCAATAAAACCCTCCACACTTAAGGCTTTCCACAATTATGCATCTTCCTTCTAGGATGGGTCACAAATGGGCTCCACTCTACATGGAGGACCTCCCAAACTAAAAGTGATACTCACGGATGAATCCAAAACAGCCCAGATGTAGCTGGAGAGTGACCCTCTGACCAAAAAAGTGAACTGGTGGAGTTGCAGAGTTTTCAACTCATACCTGCACCAATGAAACACCTTTTGGAATACCCTTCTTATGAAACCAAGGCATAAACAATAATGGGAAATGGTTTGTTTGGAAGGATTAACTCACCAAAGTTACGAGTACTAATGATGATTATCTTGCACGTGCCGAAGCCGCCGACTAAGCCTGAATGACCTTATTTTCCCTAAAAATGATTTATTTTGCTTTGGGGGAGATATGCTCGAAATCATGCCAAATTTTGAGTCCATTTGTAATAACCCCTTCATTTTCTAAGGCATCTTCCACCCCATTCCCCTCTATATAAACATGATAAATAATAATTTTTATAAAACCTTTACATAATACCTTAGCCTCATTTATAAATTACTCACTTTGAGATCCCTGACAAGTTTGATTCCCTAGAGAGCTGCAAAGGCCTCAGCGTAGTGATTAGATTATTTTCCCATAGGACCATTATAAGGGATGACCATGATGATTTCTGATAAGACTACCACCCCCAGTTGTACTTGGGTTGCGCTTAGAGGACTCATCAAAGTTCAATTTGTGTCAACCTACCTTTGGAGGAATCCACTAAACAATAGACTTATCAATACTGGGAGAAAATGTGTGTGCTTCCTGAAACTCAATATTACATGCCTTTAAAAACATCTCCTCTTCTTTAGGATACTTAACATTCTTAGGGGGCTAGAAATTTATCATTTTTTCCTTGGCAACAACCGTGATTTCATTAAGGAGGCTTTTGATGGATTTTCTAACATTTCTGAAAAATGAGAGAATTTTGAGCCTTCAAAATTTTCCAGATATTGTGTGGAAAAAATAAATTTATTTATACTTAATTACCTTTTAACACATGTTTAATTGACATAATTGATAACATACAATATTGCCTTTGTGCGTAAATAAAGTGTAGGTGAATGGAAATCTATCATGTAAATTTTGTGTTGTCATGAATAGATTCCAAAATTACGGTGTGTGTGGTTTGAAAAAAAAGGAAAAGGAAAGGGGAAGAATAAGCAAGAGGAAAGTGCCCTAATGCAAGAAAAAAAATGTGTACTTCCAATCAGAAAGGAAGATAATGGTAAGGCATAAATTCGTAGTTCCAAAGAACTAAAGGATATCTTAATTAAGGTCAGTTTATATGACTTCGTCATGAAGGTTATGGATTTCAATGAAAATGAGGTGCACCAGTTTGTAGAAATTACATCCCCATAGGGAAGGAATACTCCTTATATTGAAAGATAGAGGTGGAAGGAGTCTTCATTACAGTGTCTACATAGAACATTGTTGAAGTTGTAAACTTACCCAATGACAGGGAAAATATATGCATAAAGTTTAAAAGGGTAAGGAGAAATCTATTCAATCAGGTACTTTCTGAGGTGTTTGATATTGAGGATGAAGCAGATGAAATAACACCAGCTTAAGATTGTTACAGCGTAAATGTATTGTGCCCATGGTGTGATATTATTGAAAAGAGAAGAAGATATATTTTTCAAAATGAGTGTTCTAGCACATTTTATACAAATGTTCTTTCAGTATTAGGTACTATAAAAAACTATCAGAAAGTAAACTATGCAAGCTAATTTTCATGGGACATAAAAATAATTGTAAGGGAATGGAGAGTGTGAGGAGATAATACACCCTTGTATCATGCAGATTTTAATATATAGTGAAAAATGAGAAATGAGGGAAGGGCAAAGTGAAAAATTATAGAAGCAACAAATATATTGAATGGTCATAGGGTGAATAAGGTGTCAGAAGAGGAAATAATGTCTATTAAGAAATATATAGAATAAAAACACAATGTAATAAGAAATATTCAAGAAAAAATCATTGAATTTGAAGAAAATAGTATCAAATTGCAAGCACAAGTAAAATTACAGGGAGAAGAATATGTTTCTCTAAAAATTTGTCTAGAACAAAAGGAAATTAATGTCAAATTGGAAGTCTAATAGGACAATACATAGGATGACATGAAAAAAAATGAAGACACTAGAACATAATCTAATCTAAGAAAATTGTTTAAAGATTCAACAGACAAAACTTATTGCGCTTCTAAAGCAAACCATAGAAGAAGAAAAGCATGCCAATAATTGAGTTTGAGGAAGGTGTAAGTTATATGGCTAATGATATTGTATATAGGAAGGCATTTGAAAACAAGTAATATTTATTCTAAAAAACATTTTCAGACATGGAATTAGATATGAATGTGAAATATCCCTTATGGGATATTGCTTGAAATTCACAAAATATGTATAAAATAACAATGAATTGAATTATATTTTTTCTATTTTTATGACAGCAATATGCAGAAATAAAGAAATTTTTGTATTTTACAAACTAATCACTTTCAGCACTACCCAGAAGCTTCAAACAACTAAGAAAAATATATACAACAATAAACAAGAGAGAAATAATATTTATCTCACATATTTGATTTTATTTATTTATTTTTAGGGTATAAAATGAGGGGAAAATAAAGTTGACTATAATTTCCAAAATAATAATGGAAATGAATTCTATGGCATCTTCATGATGATAACAATCTCCAGCTCTGAAATCTTCAGAATCGAACCACAAAAACCCCTCCAAAATTGTTCCTCAAATCTGAAACTGAGTAGATAAAACCCTAGAAAATCGGTGTTCCAAATTTGAACTAAAACCCTTGATAAATAATGGTTTTCCTCTTACTCTAAATCTAAATTTCTGATTACTCTTTAGATCTGATCCAAAAATTTAAATAAAGCTTCAAAATAGCAAACTAGGGATGATCTTTCACCATCAAAGAGTGCTCTACTAGCTAGGTGTGGATCTTTCACCACCGAAACTAGGGTTCTTGTGGGATCTTACTCCATAATTAAAGAAAGTACAAATAACAGTTGCTCCAATATCAAAATATGTGTGTGTATGAATGAATGATTATTCTCCCCCAAGCACTTCCTTTTATAACTTATTGTAACAAAAGGCCCAAAAGAACCCTAATCACCCCCTTGGGTCTTTTCTTTAATTAATTAAAATAACTTAAGTCACTTTATTCCCCACATGCCAAAAAGTCCCCTTAAGTGACCCTGACAAAGAATTAGAACAAAAAGAACCATATATTCACCCATGACTTAAGTCATCAGCTAAATATAACATAAATTACCTTAGGGGAGCATCTCATAACCTTATTTCACTTAAGTCACCTCAAAGTACGTGTCCAACTCTAAAACATAACATATAAGTGAAATTAAGGTACAAACCACACCCGATAACCATTAACGTCACTAGCCCCTTAGGCATGACCATGGCTAAGATGGGTGAAAGGCCTCTTAGGCCACCTACTCGGAAATGGGGACATTACAATCCTCCCCTCCCGAGAAATGGTTGACCCCAAGCATTATCCTGAAGAAGTTGAATACCACAAAGTAAGTTCCTCCACTTCACTTTGTAGTCACCAAATGATCATTGTGATCTGACGTCACCAAGACACCCCATGTAGTCATCCTGCTCTCCATGTTGTGTAGAGAAAATGTTGCACATGAAGTAGTATGATACCCACACCAAATATCCACTAATACCCACACTGAAACTACTAGTCTATATTGTTTCTGCCAATGTGAAGCTACCATCATGTGATCACTCACAATCACTTCCTCTCCATTCAACTCACGAGTACGAAAGTCCACTCTGAATCTTATAGTATTCCTTGTATCAACCTATGAAACATCATGTATAACCACTAATCATGACAACTCTCTCACATGACCCACACTCGTGTGAGAACAAGGATCCTCATAATGTGTATCAATGTGTCTTGTGGGGGAAAAGTCCTAAGCCTCCAGTAAATGGTCTACCACCAATAGTAACTCTACATAGTCCACCTTCTGTGTTGAATGTGAACCTACTGAATAACCAAGTAACTGAGTCAACTTTTTCCCTCTACTGAATAACACATGGGTGAAGTGCTCACTGGGAATAGAAGTAGTAAAATATATAGGAGTTTTATCCCATGTCGGCTCAGAAAATGATGAATTTGTAATCTCTAATTTGTCATAATGAAAAACCGTACATCCCTGTATAAATTTGAGGATATCCTGCCTCAACCCATGCCATCTAAACCTCTCACATATGAACCTATAAGTATAATCAAATCTCAAGTTTCCAATCACAGAAGAACAATGCACATATGGCAATATCTCCATCTTCAACCATGAATCTGACACAAGGTACAATCTTATTTAATAGAAGATCATCTCATCCTTCAATATGTAGTTGTCATCTTGTATGTGACCATCCAAACTATCACAAGTGTGACGGTTCTTAAAGTACTCAACAAGAAAATGAAATGTCCAGTCTACTGAAACCTATGATAACCAGCATAATGATATACTCGTATTATTTGAACCTGTAACCCCAATCTATGTAACTGTCTCATGTGCAACACTACTGGTTACACCCACATCCATGACTATACTCACCCTATCATCTAGAATCAAATTATCCATCATACCTAACTCACTCACCAACTCAACATCATCTGACTCACTCTCCACATAAGTCATCATGGTGTACTTTGTGTATGCAGTGAACAATCTTTTGGAATAGGAGTCATTAAATATCCCATTTGTCTCACCTGACAAATTAGACTGAGAAATCCTACTCCTAAGGATACTCCCAACTCTCATGGGGAAAGGAAGAAAACTAATCCTCATATCTTGTCTAATGATCATGTCACAAATTCTTCCTCAAAGGTGATATCCCCAAGGTTTACTTTTTCTGCTCCGTATGTGTATGTAATCTTTTTCTCTACTCCCAAGATGGCTAGTGACTATTTTCCTTACATGTGCAACCCAATTCAATCCTTTCACATCATAATTAGAAAACAAATTTTTGATATTTACAGCTATAATAACCTTTTTCCAATCATCTTTTACATAAAAGGGCATCCTACAATATAGTACCTATAAGTTTTCTTCAAATTTCACCCATTCCATCTTGCCTTAAGTTCTGATTTTTTTAATTTTACCACAAAATTTTAGTTTGTCAACATGGTGAATGAAAACAATTTTCCCAAAAGATGGCAGCCAATGTATCCAATGCATGGTCCCCACTTCAAGTAACCCAATTGTACAAAAACATTCAAGTACCTCAAAACTCTTAGAGAAAAGAAAGAAATAAGTTGCCTTCTTTTTGCAAGGCATTGCTTTCCATGGACATAGGTCACTAATTTCTTCTATGTTAGAAATATATAAGGTTACACCCTTATCACACTTTATTCTCTCTCCCCATATTTTCATTTCATCGTAAATGTAAGAGAAAGGGAAATCAACATTAGAACTCGTGCATCCATAAACTTTATCATAAGGATCTTCGTACCTTTTTTTGTACCCATTGATTCTCGTCATGAGAGAAGATAACACATCTAAAATAACATAATTAGGTCTGCTCATCATACCTTTTCAACTCAAAATTTCCAATATAGGATCAACATCTTCATTATCCTTTTATTTTTCAACCTATGCATCATATTATTCCTTAACATCATGCAATCATTGCATCCCAAAAACAGCCTTACCTCTAACAAACTCAACCACAATAAATATACCACATACCTCATGTCCTTTCAAGATCATGGATTGCTACATTATTTTCTTTGCCAGAAAATGTTCATTAGTTGAATCAAGAGAAATTTGAAAGGAGGATGTGTTTATCCCATCTATAATACCTTGAGACTTGATTATGAAATAGTCGTCCTCAATCATCTAAGCATGTGCACATTGTCCCAAATGATAGAAACATGGAGACAACATAGGAGAACTCAACAAACTAGAAAAATGGTAACCATTCTCATACCTTTGGATGTTAAAGTCATGAATGCCCCTTGAATTCAACTCCTCTTTTTTAATAGCAGATTTAACCTTGCTCCTTTGAGCACTTTGAGGACCAAATGCCCCTATTAACCATTCCAAGGGTTCCACCATGTAGCTAATATAAAAATCAGTCATGGGTTCTATCAAAAATATTTTTCTCCTCTCTTTATAATTATTGTTATACAGAGTCCAACAAGTTGAATGTGATTAAAAAATATTATCTTACCCTTTTTAGAAATCATAAAATCATTGCTACTTCCTTGAGAGGTATTATCCTTTCTTGTAATGGAGTCTCCAATGAAGAAACCATGGTTGCCAACACTTTTAATCTCAAAAGACACATTTGAATTCCTTCTTTTACTTATGAAATCAATCACAAAGTTTTCAAAATCAGAATTGATAGTTTTGGACAATTGCAACATATTACTAAGATCCCATACCTTATAATGCCCATGAAACCTTGTATCATGCAAGATATTCTATCTTTGTTTCTCTTGTATCTCCTCATAAAAAAGATCATCGCTCTTTATCTTCATAATGACTTGACTTTGATGTATTGAATCCTTAGCATTCTTATCCACAACAGGTTGAATACCATCATGATAAAACTACTGTAATGATATAGGATGAAGATGCTAAAATAAATATACGCTAATAATAACCTCCTTATAAATAATATCATCAAAAGGTTCACCTTCTATTGCTGATTTAGAAACCTCCAAAACAGCACCACCCCTATTGTGATTCGTGATTTTAGATGGTGAACAAGTGCAACAAGAATCAACACCTTTCACAAATTTATGCTCATTACTACTTGGTAAATCCATCCCATATGATAATGACTTATTCTTTGGAGGATTGATATGTACCTTTTAGACTGAAATCTCTTTTTCAATTTTACAACCAACCAACCATGTTTGTTCCTCTTTGTCACAAATATTTTTCTCATCAAAATTCATACCTTTTTCTCTAGAAGTTTCTTCTTCTTCAGAAGTTTCTTCTTCTTCATTTGGTTGTAGATCTGATTTTTCCTCCTTTGTGGGTGTCGACTCCATGGCTTCATTTCCTTGCTTACCATTTTGATATTTTATTGGTTCTTCAAATTATTTCTTTTTTGCCCCAAACTCCTTTATAATCTAGGTATCAACATATGATGGTCTCTCTTAGGCTTGCTACCAATATTCATCATACAATAATTTGGAAATGGCATATTATCTTTAAATCCATTGCTCAAATATTGGTAATTACTCCAACAAGAATCCCCATCCATCACCTTTGTTAGTTTCCCTACATGTGACGCTTCAAAATATTTCAAGAAAGAGGGCTCATGAAGACTAAAAGACTTGTTAGATGAATGGGGAGATCGTTTCCCTGAATTACTACTCTCACATTTTTCCCCTCTATCCACCTGAGGTCTAGATCTTCCCTATGATAGTCTCTTGTTGAGTTGGCTCAAATAGAGGTTTGTTGTATCATGTTGCTTAACCATATTGGTGAATAATTTCTTCTTTACATCCATATTTAGATCTTCTTTATCACCCATATTTAACCCACACAGGCTGGAGGAATAGCTTTGATACCACTGAAATATCCCTTATAGGATATTACTTGAATTTCACAAAATATGTATAAAATAACAATGAATTGAATTATGGTTTTTCTTATTTTTATGACAGTAATATGTAGAAATAGAGAAATTTTTATATTTTGCAAACTAATCACTTCCAACACTACCCAGAAGCTTCAAACAACTCAGAAAAATATATACAACAATAAACAAGAGAGAAATAATTTTTATCTCTTATATTTGATTTTTTAAATCTCCAGAATCAGACCACAGAAACCCCTCCAAATTTGTTCCTTAAATATGGAACTGAGTAGATAAAACCCTAGAAAATCATTGTTCCAAATTTCAACTAAAACCCTTGATAAAAAAATGGGTGTCCTCTTACTCTGAATTTGAATTTCTTGTTACTCTCTAGATCTGATCCAAAAATTTGAATAAAGCTTCAAAATAACAAACGAGGGAGAATCTTTCACCACTGAAGAGTGCTCTACTAGCTAGGTGTGGATCTTTCACCACTGAAGCTAGGGTTCATGTGGGATCTTACTCCATAAGTAAATAAAGTGCAAACAATTGCTCCAATATGAAAATATGTGTGTGTATAAATGAATGCTTATTCTTCCCCAAGTGCTTTCTTTTATAACTTATTGTAACAAAAGGCCCAAAAGAACCCTAATCACCCCCTTGAGTCTTTTCTTTAATTAATTAAAATAACTTAAATCACTTTATTCCCCACATGCCAAAAATTCCCCTTAAGTGACCCCAACAAAGAATTAGAACATAAAGTACCATATATTCACCCATCACTTAAGTCATTGGCTAAATATAACATAAAGTATCTTAGGGGATCATCGCACAACTTTATTTCACTTAAGTCACCTCAAAGTACATTTCCAACTCCAAAACATGACATATAAGTGAAATGAAGGTACAAACCACATCCGATAACCACCAATGTCTTTAGTCCCTTAGGCATGACCAAGGATAAGATGGATGAAAGGCCTCCTAGGCCACCTACTCAGAAATGGGGACATTGCAGAATGACCAAATGCCATATAGAGAGGAATTTCTCAGAAAAAAAGACAAAAAGATAGAGCAATTGGAAATATTTGTTGTGGGTAAGAACAAAAAGATATAAATTTTGGGGAAAAAAAGGGAATAAAATGATATAGTGATAAAGCATATTTTTAAACATTATTGATGATTCCTTCATTGATATTGATAGGTGTTCTTTTCAATTGAAAAATTTAAGTATAAAAATTGATTTTTTAGAAGATAAATTAAAAAACATTCTAGAAAATATTCTTGGGAAGCGTATAATGGGGGATGTACATTATAGTGAATCATTGTAATGTTTTGTAAAGGACACCATCCTATTAATTTTATGATTCATTTTAAGACTTTGATTGTATTGAATCTTGAATGATGGACATTTGTAATTCTAATTTTTTTAGCATGTGAAAATATGTATCTACATGTATATTCTCTAGTTGTTAGTCATTATGGCAATGTCTTTTACGTTTACTTAATTTAAGTATTTAGTACAAATTTAGTTCCTATATCAAAATATCTTTAGTGTTTACTTCATGTATGCACTCATTGTTTTAATGAGATGATGAACCCCACCTTATCTATGTAAGCATGTCATAATAATTTATTTTTTATCTACAAATAGTAGTCCATTTGTTTGCAAGCATAACATAGTAGCTTGATTTTATTTCTAGATGGTCCCCTAGACTTGGGGTTTTAAGAACGATTGACTCTTGTGGAACAATCGTATGCTTAATAGGACCCTATAGTGAAAACATTTTGTAAACACTCTTTTTTATCCTTTTTGTGATTAATGCAAGTGTATAGAGAGAATTCCTTATTTTTTAATCCTAAAGAAAAAAAATGGTGGAAAATAATTTGATTTGATCGATTCAAGAGTAATTAGAATCCCTTTGTCATGTAAATATCATTTAATATGTAATGTGGTACATCTTATATTAATGATTAAGAATAGGTGACAAAGTAATAGTACAATAAATTCGCAAAAGAGTATAACAGCAATGAAACAAAAATATAAACAAGAGAGATGAAAAAATATTGAGCTTGTAACCCCAATATCATATGGAAATTGAAACCCCACTAATGTGTGATGCTAAGACATCCCACCCGTTTAGTAATATTGTCCACATGTCATCTCTATATCAACATTGTTTCCATCCATTGACATTATTAGTACAATATTTTCTATTTATGATCTATACATAGAGCAGTACACTAGTTGTTTTTAGGCATGGCATAATACTTTCCACATGTCATTCCTAGATCAATATTGTTTCCATTAAGATGATTAGTATTGTAATCTTTAGAAGCATGGCATAATACTCAATTTTTTATCTATAAATAGTAGTACATTTGCTTACAAGCATGGCATAGTAACTTGTTTTTCTTTTGGATGGTCTCAATAGACTTGGAGCTTTAGGAATAATGGACTCTTGTGGGACAATCATATGCTTGATGGGGACCTATAGTACAGTCCTCCTATAAACACTCCCTTTTATATTTTTTGTCATTGATGAATGTGTGTGGAGATCATTCCTTGTTTCTACTATTCTAGAGACAAAATTGGTGGAAAATAATTTGATTCGATTGATCCAAGATTAATTAGAACCCCCTATCATGTAAATATCATGTATTACACCTTAAATATTTTTTATTAAGAACATGTGACAAATTTATATTGTAGTCACTTTACAAAAGAGTGTAGAAATGATGAAACAAAATTCTATACAAAAGAGATGAAAAAAATATTAAACTTGTAACGCCAATATAAGATAGAAATTGAAACCCTATTGATGCATGATGTTAAGACAATACACCTGATTAGTAATACTTTCCACATGTCATCCCTAGATCAATATCATTTTCATCAATTGAGATGATTAGTACATAACACTCTATTTTTTATCTATATAGAACAATGGACTACTTGTTTGAAGGCATGTCATAATACTTTCCACATGTCATACCTAGACCAACATGGTTTATATTGAGTAATCTCAATACTTTAATATTTGTAAGTATGGCATAATACTCAATTTTTTTATTTACAAAGACCAATATAGTTGTTTGCATGCATGGCATAATAACTCGCTTTTATTTTCAAATGGTCCCAATAGACCTAGGATTTTAATTAAATGGGCTATTGTGGGATGATCAGATGCTTGATGGGGGCCTATGGTGGAGGATTCCTATAAACACTCTTTTTTATGCTTTTTGTTCTTGATGCATGTGTATGAAGAGAATTCCCTATTTTTTCTATCCTAGAGACAAAAATTTAGCAGAAAACAAATTGATTCAATTGATCTAAAAGTAATTAAAACTCCCTATCATATACATATCATGTAAGATGTAAGGTGATAGATCTTAGATTTATGATCAATTACAGGTGAAAAAGAAATATTACAGTAACTTTACAAAAAATCATATAATTAATGATGAAACAAAAATCTATACAAGAGACAAAAAAATTAATGAACGCATAAGCCCGATATAAGATGAAAATTGAAACCCCACTAATTTGTGAAGTTAATACATCACATCTTGTTGACGAGAAAATTTTTCAAGTAGACAAATTGCGTTGGATATCCGCAAACGATCTTGGACTATAGGTCCCTCTACTTGAATGGTATAGCTCCATTTATTATGCGTGAATGAAAATGAAATTTTTGGGTGGCCTAAAGGCCGAGGATCCAACAGGAACAATCCACTGAACCTACGGAAAATACTTGTAATATCTTGCAAGGTAGGAATTTGTTGAGTATTTTGGAAAAGGGAGAGAGAAATAAGGAGAGGGGATTAATACCGCAAGTAGAAAATTAGATGCATGCAAAGATTAATCGAAGCATATCATCACACAATTAGAAAAAAAATGTTACTAACACCAAGACAATATAGAATTAACAGCACAAAGTTTCATCAATTCCCTCATAGAGAAAATAAAGAAACTCTTTTCTTCGTCATTGATACTTTGAAAAAGTTGTACATTGATAGGAATGGAAGAACATGTGAGAGAGAGTATAGAGGAAATTTGTTATCTCTTTTTATTTTCACAAGTATTTATCTACTCCTGAGCATACAAAATTGACAACCCTTAAGAATGGGGAATTCATTACAATTTATAGATCTCAAGAGGACTCTTCACTTACCCCCATGACTTTTCAATCGTCCTCCACAACATGTGACTCTTTGAATCCCTAGGGATGAAATTAAGTCCCCTTTTATTAATTAAGGGTGACTTATTAAAATATTAACTATATTCATATTTAAATTAATAGGATAAACATCATGATTTCTCACAATGATTAATTAGAAAGGGGGTAGAGAAGAGTAAAAAGAATGAGACAAGAGAGGGAAGAAGAAATACTCCAAAGCATGGATGGAGATGCCTCCATATTTGATAGAGATCAGCACTAAAGAAGTTGGAGATGGAAACTAAATCTTCATGACCTCTACCACACTGATATACTGATGGGAAGCTCCGATGACGTTCGCTTTGAACACTTTTCCCTTTTTCCCTTTGAAAACTCTTGAAATGATGAACCTCTGCATCTCACCTGGATACACCGAGAGGAGTGATGAGCACTCAAGAAGTAGACCACTGAGAACACTAAAATATGTATCCCCTTATTAAGATAAACATTTTAATTCTTGAGATACTATCACATTTCATGATCAATCATTCACACAATAAGAATTGAATGTACTTTTTTGTCCCACCTTGATCTTGATACTACCACCATAAAAGCACTGACAATGAATGAAACACGAGACAAAATATTTCTGATGATGGAGTAAGGAAAGAAGAATGAAATTAGAACCATTTTCATCCACCTGTTAATCATGCACTTCACATGAAATAGACTGGAATGGCCATTGATACAAAATTGGCAATTTCCTCATTTTGACACTCTTCGCTCACCGCATCGGGGAATGTGGGGATTGACTTGAAACTTGAGAAAAAGGCTACTATGAGTACTAAGACCACTGTGGAATGGCTGAAGTGATGAACTATGACCATTTTTGAATCATTTCACCCATTTAATATTTTTATCATATTCATCATGATTACCCATTATGGTCATTCTTGTCATTTTTATCAATTTCACCAATTTTTGAGTGTCTCAATGATGGAGGAATGAAATGATGAGTGTGAATGCACATTTTTCTCAAACTTAAAATTTTAGTATGTATTCCCATAAAGACTTACTAAAAATATAAAATGGTCTTCCTGATGTCAGGTTCAAACAAAACCACTTGTAGAATTTTACAAAATTTATCACGAAGCTCTACTTAAATTTTCAAGGGATTTCACCCATTGGAACTCTAAGAACTAAAGAAGTACCTCATGGCATTTTCATTTTTGTTCCATGGCAGCCATTAATGGAGTACCTGAGCTTTGAAAATGCACTTTCCCACCTCATATTGTGATGAAATTGGTTTCACCGAAACAGGTTTTTCTTTTGGACTTTGTATTCATGTTTTTAACTTGATCCATCCACCTGAATGATGGGAAATAGAAGTTTACGAAACCAAGGCATGAAAATGGGGGTTTCCTCACAATAAAAAATCTAGGGGATCATTTTAAATGACATCACTTTCTTATTGTTGGAATTTTGAAATGAGGAATATTGCAAAAAATATCACGTCAATCTATTTTCTAGATTGTGAGATATGAACATTTCTTCAATCATGGGCACGAAGTCATTCAGGGGAAAAAGAGCACAAAGCTTTGAAAAAATGAAATTTTCATGAGATATTTTTTTATTATTATTATAGAAGGAACAATGCATGCAATAAATTCTGGAAAAAAATTGCCAGAGTTTTGGGAGGATTGGGAGAAAAATGGGGAAAAACATGAAAATACATTAACTCCTTATTTTTTCTTGTATTCCTTGAGAAGGGGAGCACATTTTCTTTTCCTCTTCTAAAAGGGATAAAGGGGACACAAAAATTTTCCCTTTCCCTGTGACAACAAGTGGTGGACATGAACTAGCAGAGGCGGGGGCTAAAAAATGAGAAAAAAGTGCTTACGGAGACCTCCCAGGGTCATGTGGTGGGTCCAAGAGCTAAAACATACGAGGGGAAAAAATTTGTGTCCCATTTATCCCCTTAGAAAAGGGATAAGATGGACACAAAACTATGCTTTGAGGGACATGGTGACATGCGGCACTAGAAACAATTTCGAACTACGAGAGCATACCTTGGGATGGACCTTGAAAATGAAGTTTTCGGAGCTCCCAAAGGTCTTTTTGGGCACTTATTTATATGAATTTTATGAGAAAAAACATTTGCATAAGAATGATATGGGTCTCAAGGTTTGGTTCTTCCTACAACCCCTTAAAATGACCTTCTTCTTTGCAATCACAAAGTGTTCCTGCCCAAAATGAGATCCCCTAAGAATCACCAAGCTCTTGTGAAAATTTTAAATGTTCTAACTTGTAGAGGATTCTCTTATATTTCTAATGAGTTCTTTTTTTCCTCCTAACTCCTTACGAAGCTCCCACAATAATCCGCCGAAGATTAGGTACATGTTTTGATTGCCTTCTCCTCTCGGGGGTTGAGACTGGGTCATATGAAAAACCATGTGGAAGCAAGGGGAGGGCGCATTTTCTTGTCCCCCTTGTCCCCTTGAAAAGGGACGAAGGGAACACAAAAGTGTGCCTCTGCCTCATGAAGACAAGTGACACATTGTGATTGCGTAATGGAGGGAGCTAGAATGAGGTAAAAAGAGCTTAGCTTGCTTCACAAATCTTAAGGGTGTCATGTGAGGTTCAAAGAGATCCAAGGTGTGTGGGGCACAATTTTTATCCCCTTTTTCTCCTTGGAAAAGGCACAAGAGGGACACAAAAGTTCACTTTGAGTGTCATGTTGACACATGGCACCAAAAAAATGACTATGTACGGAGCCAGTACCTTGGGAAGTAACTTGAGAATGAAGTTGTCAGAGATTTCGAAGGTTTTTTGGGAACTTTTTTATATGATTTTGAATAAAAACATCATTTTGAGAATAATGGGATGGCTCCCATGATCTAATTCTTCCTCACATGACCGCAAGGTGTGCCTACCAAAAAATGGATTGTGGAAAGAAGAATTTGTTTTTTGTGACAAATATGAAATTACCATCATGTAGGTAACTTAATTATATTTCCATTGGTATATTTTTGTACCACCAACTCATTCCAGAGCTCCTGGAATCATCTTCCAAATTTCAGATGCTTTTTTGCAATGTAAGCTCCTTTGGCCCCAAAAACCTACTTTTGTTGAACTCTCTCTTGAATCTCCAAATCTTCCCTAAATATTCCTAAATCATTTGCACAATGATATTGGCTCATTAACACTTCTACTTGGTGAATTTAGGACTTTAACTCAACTCCAAATAATATGTACTTGCCTTAGAAAGACTAAAAATAGTCATTCTTAAACCTACCATAAGATCTGCCTTGAAAGACATTGTCTTAAAGGAAACTTGTGAGCGTGTTTTCATCTCTTCAACACACAGGAAAGGATAATACCAGTGATATGGGTATTGCATGGATGGGGATAGGCCTAAAATAGGGGATGGATTGATCTGAAGGGGTGCCGGGAAGGTTTACAATGAAAAAATTTGACACTAGGGTAGAGTTGTCATGTTTTCAAGTTGAATTTTCCCCTTGCAAAAACACAGGACAACAGCTAGATATCACTTGGGGACTCATTATGGATCAAAAAAGTGAGGAAAGGATGAGAATGAACTCCAGAATCTCAGTTTATAATTTGGACCAGTGCCTTATCTATTAGTCTTTATAGAGTCATAATAAGCAACAGATATCCTAAAAGGAGTACATACACACATAACAAAAATGAAACACACAACACATGAAGGGGAAATGAAACACATAGAAGGAAAGGGAAACACACACCTAAATCATATATGGTATAATGTGGGGGACAACCTGATTTTTTTGTAGCAATTTTCTCTTCAAAAGTTACTTCTGAAGGGGTAACACTGGGTGATTATGTTCTACAAATCCAATAACCGGTTCAAGAAAGTAACCTCCTTTCCTCAACTACTTATGAAATCCAAGTAGTTTCATGACTACCTATATACTTGGGAGGAGTGAGCCTACATGATATTTTTTATTCTCAGAGCTTTGCTCAAAAATTTCATAGCTCTTATTATCTTCAAAATCAATTTTGTAGTACAAATTTCCTTTCGTGTTCACCCACAATGTTGATTTCTCATTTACAATGATGATTTTTTTTCAAATAGATTTAATATATTGAGTTTTCTTCTTTCCCCCAATCATATTTATTGAAATAGATTATTTAAAGGCTTTAGATTCATCTATTTAATTATGAGGTACTTGGAAATTAAGAAAAGAATCAGACATGACCTCATACTTGTCTTGCATGGCCATAGCATGGGTCAAGAGGTCGAGACTTAGATCATGATCTTTCGTACCTTCTGTAGCTTTCAATATTTCTTGCACGAAATCCTTTGAAATTTCCAAAAGCTCACTCATATATTCATTCAAATAATCTTCATTTTTAAATTCAAAGTAGCCATTTGGAGGAATTGCTTCATCATCCCAAAGCTTGTTGTGTTCCACCACTTATTTACTGTGGAATGTCTCATTTTTGGAGGACCCAAAACTCTTTGTTTCAATTTTTTTATCATAGAAATAATCTTCATTTTCGAATGGAAAAGAGAAAACTTCAAATCTCATCATCACATCTGTTAGGTTTTGGAGTCCGTTTTCCTATGAGAAAGTGTTGAAGACTGTAGACTAAGATTATTGTACACTTTCCACAGTTGTCTCGCCGAGAAAACAAAAAACAAAAATTGGCCTTAAAACGTGCCCGATATAGCGGGAAACATTTTTTTCTCATATGGGTGGGATTTTGACCCATAGGTTTATGGGACAGTTTTGGCCCATGGGTTTTTGATACCCACGGTTTTGTAAAAATGCTTAAGCAGTTGTCTACTTATATGGTTTAATGCATATGGTAGGTATGATGTAACATTGCAGATGTGTTTTGAATTCAGGTGTGAATTCTGTAGAGTTTTTTTAACATCGTTTCAAATAGATCTGGATATTGTATTGAGAGAGTGGTGGCTTGTAATAATATTTGAGCAAGTGATTCTTGGTGGACATAGCCCAAATTGGGTGAACCATGTTAAATATTGTCTCTTTGTGTTGTGTTATTTTATTCTGCACTTTTTTTTGAGATCTATAATATTTTCTACATATTAGTTTCTATTGTTGTGATTCTGTGAGGGATTATTCCACAAATTTTATCCCTAATTTCCCAACAACATCCATAAATCATTGTTGCAAGAGGAATATTATATTTTTCACCCATTTTTATTTTATCTTGACCAAAATCCAGATTGGTTGAGAGTTTGAAATTAGCTTCACACCTTTCTTGCGAATTTGTGGCTTATATTAGGATTTCAAGACTGAGATGTGAGGATCTTCTATTTCTTCTACAATTATTAGCATTTTCTCCAAATATTCTTCCTTCAAACCATTTAAAGTCTCAACGCAAGTTAGATTTTATTCTTTATGGATGACATGATCAAAAGAATACTCATATTCGAATGGGAACTATAACACTTCCTTGTCATGGGGAAACATGTCACCTGATTTTTCCACTTGAAATTCGTCAAGAACCATCTCCTCTTCTTCATGGCTCGCATCATCCAAAAACTTAGGGCTACCCTCTCACAACTCAAAATTTCTCAACACTTCTTCAAGATAGATACACTCTTATAAAGGAATACTTGGTCCTATAAAGATTGGAATATCATCCTCCTATTCAGTTGTTATGAAATTATTCATCAACTTGTTATCTTGGTACAAGATGTTGGCTTCCGGATTTCCTTAATTTTGCACTATGTATATCATATTTTTCACAGGAAGAAACTCCTCTATATCTCCTTTAACATGGATGGTTGCAGAAGACAAATTCATTTGGATTTTTCCTCCTAAGTCTTGATAGAAGACTCTACCTAACAACATTCCAAATGAAGCCAGAATTTCTGCTACCAAGATAGTCACTAACACCTTCTTCACCGGGAGTTTGGCGAGAGCCACCTCTACATCATTGATCTTTCCCACTAGTGGGACCTCCTTTGATTCCATGGAGTAACATGAACCACTAGCCCACGTCAAGGTGATTCTAATAGGATCAAACACCTTTATAGGCATTACATTGTCAGAAGCACTTGAATCTATTATGCAATTATTCAACCAGTATCTTCTAACAAGAATAAATACATAGAAATGATCAATTTTATCAGTCTTTGTTACACTCATGGAAATAATTCTCTACAATTGAGGCATAGGTGGGGTCGGTAGTATTCCTTTAGAACTAGGAGTAATAGTATTGGGCTTTGAACTACTACCCTTAATATGATAGAGAAGCTTCTCGAATTTCTCGGGATGAGTCCACAAATACTTGGATTTGAAAATCTGCACTTTGGATTTGTTCACATGTTCTATGATATCAAAAGGAGAAGATGGAGACAAGGGGCATGAGGGAATTGATTTTTAAGTTAGGATGGGTGTGGAAGTGGGATTAGATGTTTGGGAAAAAGAGGTTAACTTTGAAGGTACATTTGAGGCTTTTGAAGGACTATATTTTGTAGGAACAAAGTTAGGTTTGGAAGGAGCATGTGAATACTTACTTGGAATAGTTAGTGACCTCTTACTTGCCACGGGGTCAAATCTCTCCAATGCAGACTCCATGGAGGGAGGGAGTGGAGATCCTCAATTGAATATTTTAGTTTGTATATTCTTCATAGGAGGATCTTCAATCTTTTTTTTTTTTCAGCAATGGAGGAATAATCTCCCTTTTGAGATTGAGGAACTGTGAACACCGCACATGAGAAAATGGGTGCATCTTCATCATCATCTTCATCACCCCTAGAATATTCACATAACCTGATTTGTGCATCATTATTTAATCATTCAACCTCTAGGAAATAATTGCCTTCACTTTCTTTTTCAATTCCTTAATTTTCTCGAGTTATACTGATTGCATTGATAGGTGGAGCTTCCAAGGCAAGCCCCTGGGGTGCTTCGGCAATCTGATTCCTATCCTAATTTTCAATAGGAATATTTTGGGCTATTTTTTTCTTATCAAATTTAATTCATTTTCCAATTTTTAGACAAGAGATTCAGTGGTACCTTCCTTGGAAAATTGACCCCTTTGCTTTCCATTTGGATTCTTAATTTTTCAAAACAAAATTAGATCATCTTCAATCTCCATTGCATCATTTTGGGAAAGCTCAAGAGTACAAGGTTGAACTCTTCATAAGATGAATCCAATTTCAAGGGTTTGTGCATTGATGAAGAATCTCTTGACATTGTCTTTAGATGGTGAAACATCTTCCAGTATTCTATGGAGAAACTAGTTGAAATAAGCCACAAATTCTCTCATGGTTTCATTTGATTATTTCCTCATTTGTACCAATTAAACAAGGAGATATTAGAAATCTTTAGATGATTTGAATCTTTCTATGAAATTTTCTTGAATATATTCCCAAAATGTTATGGAGTAGGAGGGTGTAATGTCCCCTTTCCTACGCCAAAGGCTTAAGGGCCAATTCAAGCCCAAGCCTTGGTCATACCCAAGGGGCTTTAGACACTGGGATCTATTGGGTATGAATATCTAGTCCATTTTGTTATAATTATTCATTGGCATATGCAAAAAGGTGTTTGGAAGGACTAAACGTTATGTTTTGTTGTTAGGAAGGGGCCACATGGTACTAATGTTCTAATTTTGCATTTAGGGGTCACTTTTTGACCATGGCAACTTAAAAAGGGAAAAGTAACTTAAGTTACTTTTATTTTATTGGCCCTTCCAAGGGAAAAATGTGACTAGGGTTTATTGGGGCTCTTTTTCCTTGGAGAAGTTATATAAGGAGTTAGGGGAGAAAGGAAAAGGATATTTTGCATACCTAATTATCTCCTTTCATGTGCAACTGTTATTTGCAAATCTATAGCTTGTGGAGTGAAATCCCATAGGAACCGTAGCTTTGGTGGTGAGAGATCCATACCTAGCTGGTAGGGCATTCTTCGGTAGTGAAATATATACCCTAGCTTGTCATTTTGGATCTATTTTCAGGGCTGATTTATAGAGATATTTTCAGAGGTTTTAGGGATAGGGTTTTGAGATAATTTGTGAAAATAATCAGTGGGTTTTCATGTCAGATTTATGGTAGCAATAAAGAAAGGGTTTGACATCATTTCTAGAAGATTTCAAAAGGGGTTTTGACCATCTATCAAAAAGGGTGACTTGTTTTGGAGATTGCAAACTTTATTTGGAGGGTTTCCAATTGGCCATTTTAAGATCCAAGGGTTGGAATATCATATTCTATATTTGCAAATGTTATTTCCAAAGTTTCATATTTTTTACACTTGTATTCAGGAAGATATGAATTTTAGAATTTTTCCAGTTGTTTAGGGCACACTGTAATTTTCCAGCAGCATTTTATTGTCTAAAAAATTCAAAAAATAATTTTCTTATGTTCTTTATAATATTAGCAAGCTCTCTTTAAATTTTCAAGTGATTTGAGTGGATATTTTGGGAGTTATTAATTTTCTTCAGTTTGCTGCCCTAACTTGTAAAAATCTACAAAAATCAGTATTTTATTTGGCTGCAAATTTTCAATATTTTGTGTTATTTAAGTGGTATCCCACAAGGGATATTTTAGTGGTATCAGAGTAGTTGTTTCTCCATCCTGTTGGGATTGAAATATGGGAGACAGAGATAGTGAGGATATAGGTGTAGATTTGATGAAACAATTGTTCACCAACATGGTAAAAAGCAACAGGAGACTACCAATCTCTATTTGAGCTAGCTCACTGAGAGATTAGCACAAGATAGGATTGATGCTCATGCGGAAAGAGGAGAAAATAGCAATATGGGACAACATGGTCAAATAAGTGAGGGTGGAAATTCAAGGCAACGGCCTCCCCATTCTTCTACCAGGCCTTTGGGGTTTCACAAACCTTCTTTCTTGAAGGATCTGGAAGTTTTACAGGTACGGTAGCTAGTGGATATTATAGATGAGGGATCTTGTTGGGAAAAGTAACAGACCTTGAATGATGGCTTTTGTGACAACATGCCATTCCAGGAATATTGCAAAATGAATATTGGCAATAATCCTAGGAGAGATCATCAGGTACAGGTACCAGAGTTGTAAAGGAGATTGGGACATATTTCTATTCCACACTTTGACGGTTCTAAGAAGTGTACTACACAGTCTTGGGTTTAGAATTTGAATACATACTTCGACTTGAATCCTATGTATGAGGAAGATGCAATTAATTTTGTAATCTTACATCTTGAGGGATACGCTCATGATTGGTGGCATCATAGGTTGATTACACAGGGACACATATACATCACGACTTATATAAAATTCACACAGAGGCTAGTGAGCAGATTTGATAGGAGGGACCCCGACATGTATTTTAAAGAGTTGACTCATTTGAGGCAAACCGTTTCTTTGGATCAATATATCAAATATTTTCAGAGATTATCGATCATGGTACCTGATATTACAAAGATGAGGTTGATTTCCCTATTCACAACAGGTTTGACAAACGCTCTCGTTGGATTTGTGAAGGCATTTGAGCCTTCTTCTTTTCATGAGGCTATTAGGAGAGCTCGTGACTTGGAGTTATCCACTCCTAAGTCAAGGTTTCCACCTTGATTGTTGCCTAAGGGTTTCCCTTCTAGATCCAATGGTTTGCAGCCGAAGGTACCTCCACCTAGGAAAAATACAACCTAGAGACCATTCGGATCTAGAGAAGATAGAGATGAATTGAGGTGAAAGAAACTATGTTTTGATTTCCACACACCTTGGGTTCTAGGACATGATTGCAAGGGTATAAGGAAATCCCAATTCATAAAGGTATTTTAGGAGAGTGATAGTGATGAGGAGTTGGACACACAAGGATTAGAAGATGATGATGATGAGGCATTAGATACTGTGGGTGTTGAGCAGGATAGCGAGACTTTTCCCTAGGAGACTATCACCACTTTGTCTAGTACACTGAGGTACAAGGCATTCAGAGTTAGGGGAGATTTGTAGGGACAACGAGTAGTGGTACTCATTAGTAGTGGGGAAACCCACAACTTTATTGATGCCTCATTGGTTGAGAGGTGAGGATTACAGATAGAGGAGTTTGAGGGCTTCAACATGGTTGTAGCCAATGGAGATTTTATGAGATGCACACAATGCATTCCCCAATTGAGAATCACGATGGGTAACTATACAATTACTAATGATTTCTATATTTTTGGTATTAGAGAGACCAACATAGTGCTTGGAGTACAATGGATCCATTCCCTTGGTGAGTTTCAGACTAACTTCCAGACGATGGAGCTGAAGTTTAAGTCTGAATGGAGGAATGTGATATTGAGGGGCTTATCTTCAAAGGCACCTTCAGTTGTTATGGCCAAGAGAATCAAGAGGATTTATCAGAAAAATGGGGTGGATTGGGGAGTACATTATTTGGTTTCGACCAATAAATTAGAGGATGGACAACAAGAGTATCATGTGGATATACAGGGCTTATTGAACAGACATAGTGTAGTTTTTGGTGACATACCTACAAGTATACCTCCAGATAGGGGATTTGAGCATGTGATTGAGCTCGAGGATGCTAGACCAGTGGTTACTTCTCCTTACCATCACCCCAAATTGTTTAAGGATGAGATCGAGAAGACTATACATGAGCTCATTGATATGGGGCATATTAGACTAAGTTCCAGTCCTTTTGCTTCTTCGGTGGTATTGGGGAAGAAGAAGGATGGGACCAAGAAGATGTGTATAGACTATTGTGCCTTGAATAAGAAGATAATAAAGAACAAGTATCCCATACCACGCATTGATGAGTTGTTTGACGAGCTACATGGTGCAATCTATTTTTGAAAATAGATTTGTGATCTAGATATCATCAGATCAAAGTCAAGGAGCTAGATGTGCATAAGATAGCTTTCAGATGCCATTACGGTCACTTTGTGTTCTTGGTGATGCCCTTCAGATTGTCTAATGCTCTAGCTACATTCCAGTCTTGCATGAATCATGTGTTCAACCGCCACCTGCGGAAGTTTGTATTGGTTTTCTTTGATGATATTTTATTCTACAACATGACTTGGGAGGACCATATCAGGCACCTTGGTGAGATATTGGGGATATTAGAAGCTAGTTCGTTATATGTGAAAGCTTCTAAGTGTGATTTTGGCATGACCGAACTTCTATACTTGGGATGTGTGATTGGTGGGGGTACAGTGAAGGTGGATAGAGAGAAGATACATGTAATTATGGATTGGCTGCCACCTAGGACATTGACACGTTTGAGAGGATTCATGGGGTTGTGCACATACTACAGGAGGTTTGTGAAGAATTTCTCTCGGTTGACTGATCCATTGACTGATTTGACAAAGAAGATGTATTTTTCTTGGTCAGAAGCAGCACAACAGGTTTTTGATCACCTCAAGGAGGTGATGAGTTTGTGTCTCATTCTCACATTACCAGATTTCTCCCACCCATTCATTCTAGAGTGTGATGCATCAGGAGAGGGTGTTGGGGAAGTTCTCATGTAAGATAGGCATCCCATTACCTATGAGAGTTAGAAATTGAAATCTGTGGAGAGAGGTTATTCAATTTACGACAAGGAGATGTTGGCCATTATGCATGCTTTGGCCAAATCTAGACAGTACCTTGTGGGCAGAAAATTTGTGGTTTGTATGGATCACAATAGTTTGAGGTTCTTCTTGGGATAGAAGGAGCTCAACGATCTCTAACAAAGATGGGTGGATGTTGGGCCCCTGGAATATTGACCAAGTATAAAGGCGCATGGGCGCACAGGACCCCAGTTATAAAAGGGTGCGCAAGGCAAAAGCGTGCAAGAGAAAGGCTTAAGGAAGCAAATAGCACGTGTGACACGCGAAAGGAGGTTCAGGACTTAGCCAATTTGAGTACCCAAGGTAGAACGCATGAAAAGTGTGACCAATTGCACGCGGATAAGATGCCATCCTGGCAACAGGTTGGCCCAGGAAAGAGCATGCCCCATATGAAATCTTCTAAAAGATCATCATGAGATGGAATGGAGAGCTCAGGCCTGAAGGAACATGCTTGCATGGAGGACCACATTTGATACTTAGCGATAGATCTGAGGGTGCGGCAAGGTGAGTTGGCAGCCCGGTAAAGTGATAAATACAAGTGCCTGCCATGGGAAAAGATATAGATATAGAGATAGAGATAGAGACATATACACAAAAGAGAAGGATATATCATCTAGATATACATAGGGAATATTGGGTTAGAGAGTAAGAGGGGCTTTGCAGAATTGCTGTGAGTGGATATTTTTGTTCAGGAAAGGATGTACTAAGCATGGAGTTGTTATTTTTCTTTTCTGTTAGCTTAGTTACATATGTCCAGTGATGCGCATGACTACGGTTTGCTCTCTATGACTACGGTCTGCTCTCTGTGACACGTGAAAGGAGGTTCGGGACTTAGCCAATTTGAGCACCCAAGGTAGAACACATGAAAAGCGTGATCGGTTGTGCATGGATAAGATGCCATCCTGGCAACAGGTTGGCCCAGGAAAGAGCATGCCCCGGATGGAATCTTCTAGAATATCATCATGAGATGGAATGGAGAGCTCAGGCCTGAAGGAACATGCTCACATGGAGGACCACATTTGACACTTGGCGACGGATCTGAGGGCATGGTAAGGCGAGTTGGCAGCCTGGGAAAGTGATAAATACAAGTTCATGTCGCAGGAAAATATATAGATATAGAGATAGATATAGAGACATATACACAGAAGAGAAGGATATATCATCTGGATATACATAGGGAATAGCAGGTTAGAGAGTAAGAGGGGCTCTGCAGAATTGCTGTGAGTGGATATTCTAGTTAGGAAAGGATGTACTAAGCATGGAGTTGCTATTTTTCTTTTCTGTTAGCTTAGTTACATATGTCCAGTGATGTACATGAATACGGTCTGCTCTCTGTGACACTTCGTAATGAACCAATGAATATATTGAGGTTACTTGTTATAAATAGATATGAATATCAATGGGTTTAATGTATATTTTGTTCATATGAGTTCTCTTTCCTTTCATGATATGAATGAATGGTTGTATCTTTCTTTCTGTTATAGTATATGTTCTGGAATCTATTAAAGCACTCGGTTTGAAGTGACTGCAAGGATTTGGAGGTCGTTCTGAGCCCTATGGTTCTTGTATGTCTCAACTTCTTTCCTAAATACTCTTACACTATTCATAGATAATGCCTCCCACTAAACTCACATAAAAGAGAGACTCGGCACCCGCGCATGCCTCGGGTGAGCGCTCAGCTTCTACTGGGTTATAGGCCGGTGCGCATGGGGTTCTTCCTTTTATGATAGGAGTAAAAATGACTACATCTTGGTTCTATTGCCTGGACCTCTTTTCAAATTTTTAGTGGGATATAGCATGCATCAAGATCTGTGTAAAGAGTAATGACAGACTGGTTAACATTGGAAAATGTTGAATCATGGTTCAAGAGCACACTGGACACAAGTTTAATACATGTAGATGGGTTGAAGAGAACCTCTACCATGATCTATATGATATTTTTTTCTGTTGCTTCCCATTAGAGTTATATGAATGGATTTCAACCTATACGTCTAGATCAAGTTGGCATTATAGATTGCATGTGTGGACTGAAGAAGACTACCAGAGGTTGCAGGATGCAGATATGATGTGGACCCATGCTGTAGATCATTGGTGGAGAGGAGTACTAGCTAGCTACACTCTTGAATACACCATTTCTACATATTCTTGCCCAGAGGTTGTTGAGTTTGAATTTCTATGAGGACCTAGAGGAATGTTTCTGCATGATATTCCTCTAGCTATGAAGATATTGATGGCTACCATGAGTTTAGATGCACTCTTAATGGTCAGCTAAACTATTTTGAGTGTTGGGTAAGGAATCTCGGGTGGAGGAAGATGGTAGATGATATGATAGAGAAGGAGAGGGAAGAAAGACGGCTCAAGTATAGTAAAGCATGTGAAAGGGAGATTTCTAGATGACGCGAGGCTACTAGTGTGATGGATCTATGGAGACAAACATTACGGGAAGGAGTTGAGGTTCATGCAGAGGACGTGGAACCTGAGCAGTCTATGCTACCCCATCTTGGCAAGCACGTAAGGGAGACCCCTTCAGCTTCTAGTGAGAGATCGTCGCATGGAGAATGGAGAGTCATTGGCACATATCTGAACCCACCTAGTGACCGAGCCCTGGCGCTTAGTTTTCCTGAACCAGGAAGAAGTATTGATCCAGTTGAAACTAGTGGAAGAGATAGATCCGCGCCTAGGAGGTACAATTTTTCATTTCCTTCTTCTATGGCTGCGCATATTCTAGTATTCAGAGGAGTTTTTAGACAAGGGGCAAGTGTACAAGATTTCGGTCTTGCATCAGGGAGTGGCACGAGACAAAGTAGTGGTAGCAGAGAGCTTTCATAGACCGTTGGTGCACAGTTCAGTGGGACTGTGGGAGCACTCGGCACAGCTCCTACAGGCCCTATTGGACCCATTGGTTCTGGTGGATTTGGTGGCTCTAGAGGTACAGTACTTGGTGGACCTGGTGGATCAAGTGGTGGAGGAAACACCGGAGGGAACCAAGGCTCTGATTTAGGACAAGGACCCTAGCCACCACCTCAAGTATTCTTTGAAATGTCTCTTCATTTTCCAGATTACACAAGCATTGAGGATGCTGCAAAACATGTTCACAAGTGTGAACTACTATGGCGCACGAAGGGTATCACAACCCCTGAACAAAAGGCTATTCAATTTGCAACCACACTGCAAGGTCACACACATGGATGATATAAAAAGTATGACCCTCATCAAACGGTGGTGGACTACACTTCTTTAAAAAATGCATTCTTGACAGAGTTCCACATTCTTGAGTTTGAGCAGAAGAGCATCGGTGCTCTGAAAGATATTCAATAAGGAATGGCAGAGAGTGTACGAGAGTATGATGCACATTTTAAAACTCTCTTGTCTAAATTGTCATATGATATTCACCCTTCACAGCATGCACAATGGTTTATTAGAGGATTGATCACCCCTTTTAGAAGGGCCTTATCTCATAAAACTTTTACAGATCCATGCGAAGCATTGGAAGTAGCCTTATGTGCCGAAGCCATTGGTAGTATTGATACTAGAGTTAGCCCGTTCTTGGAGGCTCAAATTGTTGTTATGGCTAAGTAGTTGGAAAATTTATCTGCGAACTCAGCCCATGACACTCGCAGTGGTTTATGGTGCATGGATTGTGAGATAGAGGGGCATGTTAATGATAATTTCCCCTGGAGGATGATACACATTGTGATGGTAGATTGTGAGATCTGTCATAAGGACCATGATGCAAGTAGATATCCCTTGCTGCAGCACGTGATCAGGAAGAATGTATCTTGTTATTGCAAAATTTTCACCTCCACAACCCATGATACGAAGGACTGTAGGCTCATTGATCAGATCCATGAGGCCATTGATCATGGGGTATGCCAAACCAGCATTGCTAGTGGTTCTAAAAATGATGATCACCATTATGAGGAGCGCACAGATGGGGGTGCGTGTGGAAAGGGTTTTCAAGGAGGATTTCATCGACGAGGTAACCGCAGAGGAAGAAGTGAGTTCCCGTGTGGAACATGTGTCAACTATGGATCTACAGAACATTATAAGCATGAGTTCCCAGACTTGTTATAGTACTCGTGGTGTGGAAAGAAGCATAAGTATGAGGAGTGCCCAGAGTTATTTGAGCATATGAATCAACAACTGGAAATAAAAGGGCATTGTGATGGTTAGCATCAAGAAGGCAGGCATACATTGGATGCCTCGAGTAACATGGGATGAAGGTTTGGAGCCTATCTTGGTAATAACAAGGGTAGAATCCACGTACGCAAGAGAGGTACCAAGACAGAAGACCCTAGTTATAAGGGAGGAGGTTGTTCATGGAAAATATCCAGACCCCATGCATCAGAAGGAGATATATCAGGACACCATGGATGTTATTTGAATCTTACAAGGGGAGATCCAATGTCTAAAGGAGCAATCTAGAAAGGAGGAACAAGGAAGGAGAGTTGAGGCACAAAAGGATGACCTGGATGAGGTCAAAGAGGTGTGTAAAATGCTAAGGCAGGAGAACATCATTCCTTTGCTAGGATCATGGTTGAGAGAGAAGGTACCACACGCCGAGAGAAGAGCATGAGAGACAGGTCTTGCACGTGAACCTTCCCCCTCACAGCCTCGACTATGACAAGGAGATTACATTGAATGCAGTTGTAGATGGATGGCTCCTCAGAAATATACTCATTAACACTAGCGGAGAGGTTAATGTTCTGACTTTGGATGCATGGCATTAGATGGGGAGACCTGTATTACAACCATCTTCGAATATGATGTATATGG
Organism: Taxus wallichiana var. yunnanensis; assembly: GCA_018340775.1. Taxonomy (NCBI): domain Eukaryota; kingdom Viridiplantae; phylum Streptophyta; class Pinopsida; order Cupressales; family Taxaceae; genus Taxus; species Taxus wallichiana. Next base: position 490,659,070 of record CM031242.1, read on the forward strand.
CAAAAAAAACTAAGGCAATGCCCATCAGTGTCTTGAAGGATGTAGTTATTACTATCCAGGGATCTAATTTTACTGAGGATTTCGAAGTCTTGGCGATCGTCGAGGCAGATAATTTCCCAGCACTACTTAGGTACCCTTGGTGTTATAAGAATAATGCGGACCTTCAGTTCAACAAAGGGTACATCAGCTTCAAGAAAAAAGAGGAACGGGTCATTATACCCCTGGTTGATGGGAAGTTGACACCCTATATTTAACCGTTGGGAGAAGAAGTTTTGGACAAGATTTATGTGTGCTCAATTAGAGACCCTGAGATGGTACACCCTACTAATGGATTTATCCAGTTTGAAGATGCTTGGTCAGTAAGTGATACCACCATTCTGGCTTGTGAAAATTGAGCGCATGGAACTTATGAATTAATGGGATGGTAGTTGAGAGGGTCGGTGACCAAGGTAACAAAGCTGTGCACTGTTAGGCACCTTGGAGGAAAAGAACTGCCCAAGTATTCAGGAGGATCCTTCCCTAAGATCTTTCTGCATGAGGTAGAAGCTCAATGGAGGAATGAGAAGGAATGGAAGGAGATGTTAAGTTATATCTTTCTTGGCACAGTAGCTCGTTGGTGGGCCACACATTAGGAGAGCCTTTAAGAGTGGCGCGAGGTAAGAATTGCTCTCTCTGTCAGATTTTCTAGAAGTAATGTACCCACCATCATCAAGGACTACCATGGGAAGGAGCCCGCCTCTTTCCATATCCAAGAGTGTGAACGGGTCTAGAGAGAAGGCAGAATCTTTGCCACCATCCCTCTGGGTGCACAAGTTGTATTCTACACTACAGGGTTGTGCACGTGCATGGTACATTCATTCGTAAACACACCACCAGAAAAGGAATTGGCAAGAGCTCACAACTGACCTTATTCAAACCTTTGAGTATCGGAGTACCAAGCCATCGATTGATAAGGCCTTGCAGGGTATCAAGCACCTTACCATGGGGGATAGTGCCAGAACGGAAGATAGGCTGTTAGAATTATTAGGTGAACTAGGTATAGGGGCGCACTTTGAAGAAGTTGAGGAAAAAGAAGAGTTACAGCTTGAGCAAGCATGTTTGGAAAAAGAGAACGGAAAGTTAATATATGTGATTCATGGAGAGGAATCAGAAAGCTTAGATGTTAGCCATTCTATAGGAATTCGCGAGGTAGTGGACAGTGTAGATGCTTGCGCAGGTGCCTACCATGAGCCTTTAAAGATGAGGAAAGTTAACATCGGTTCAGAAGAAGAACCTAAGGAAGCTATTATTGGGGATTACTGGACAAAGAAGGAAGTATCAAAGATCATTGATCTACTGCACAAATTTGAGGATTTATTTCTACACGGGTACCATGAGCTCAAAGGCGTTCACCATTCCTTGGGGGAAATGAAGATAAAACTGAAGGATGGTGCACGCCTGGTTAGAAAAAGGCCCTACCAGATGAATCCCAATTTGCGTGTGAAGGTTAAGGAGGAGATAGACAAGATGATAGCTTCTGGGATCATTGAGGCAGTGGAAGAATCGAAATGGATAAGTCTAATGGTAATCAGCATCAAGAAGGATGGGAGGATTAGGATTTGTGTGGACTATAGGGAATTGAATGTAGTTTGTGTCATATATCCATTTCCGACCCCTTTCACTGAAGAAATTTTGGAAGGAGTTGCTAGACGTGAAATCTATTCCTTTAGGGATGGATTTTCAGGATACCACAAATTCTGGATTGCGAAGGAGGACCAGGAGAAGACAAATTTTGCCACCGAGTGGGGAAGCTTTGCATATACGGTCATGCCCTTTGGGTTTAAGAATGCACCTGCTATCTTTTCGCGCATAGTGGTACAAGCATTTCAAGACTTCATCCATAAATTTCTTCAGATCTATTTGGATGATTGGACAGTATATGGTCTGGTTAAGGACCATTGTGAGAACTTGAGATTAATGTTTGAAAGGTGTAGGTAGTTGAGGATATCCCTCAACATTAAGAAATTTGTGTTTGTTACTCCCTTTGGGACTCTATTGGGGCATATTATATGTAAGGATGGCTTGCTGGTAGATCCCGCTAAGGTTGTTGTTATTGTGGGGTTAAGGAAACTATACGCCGGAAAAGTGACAAGCGAGCGTGGGAATCTACAGGTAACTCTTCCGCGTACCCGACCTCCCGAGGTCGTGCCGAGACAGCCGGTGGGGATGGAATATTCGTGGGATGCAGACAGACTAGTTAGGCAATCTAATGTCTTCGACACGCACTAATGGAATTTGCGAATCTAAGGCAAAGAAGGCCCTTCTAACTTGGACTGGTGTGATAGATCGATCAGCAAGGATGACTGCTCGAAGGCTCCAATCAATATCGAGTTCTGGCGTGATTCGATCTATGGGTTGTGAAATACGTGGAAAATGACCTGGGATAGTTTCTTGTATATCTCCAGATAAGGTCATATGGTGGGTAATGAATACAATCGACTCTACGGACAATTCTCTGGCCTAGTCCAGAATTCTCTAGCTTTGTTAGCCGCTATATCTAGTAAGGACAATTGTTCGATGATGATGGGTGCAAGTGGAGTGGACTTAAATACTAACGTGCGTAGGCCAGTGTCTATATCTGACCGACATATGGATTCGTTAGGTTGCAGGATTTGTGGATCACAACCGTAGACTCTTGGTTGTTGCGGTCCTGCTATGGTCATGTACGAAATCAAGTCCTAATCCCTAGTATCTAGTAATCGTACGCTTTCTCAGCTTCTACGTTTAGACTCAATAACTGTGTGATTTTCTCTGAATATCTCACAGGCGTTCATGCAACCTGGATTCTTAAACTAGTATCTATGTCTGTGAGAGTGTCTCCTGCATCTGGCTGTGGGACCAAAGGATCACAACCAAAGGTTTGTTCTCTTTCGAACCTGTCTACAGTCATGTGAATGTTTGCCTAGGGTAATTTGTAGTTCGGTTGATTTGACCAAAACGTGTGTGCTTGGTCATCTTCTATATTTAATCCTCTCAACTGAGAGCTGATCAGTTGTAGATCTGTTGTTGTTTGGAAGACTTGTATTCTAAGGTTCTGGTCTATGTCAACTATTGTTGTGACGAGGTTGGGCTGAGGCACGATTGGCTCAAATACGTATTCCCTGGGCTCCCTAGGTCCCGTGATTGTCATACAAAACAAAATGTAAATCTAACTGTAGTAAAGCAAATTCTAACTATGTGGAATAAATCTAAAACATATATAACTTCTATTTCTCTATGAGACTTTCTAAGAATTTAAGAAAAGCAAGCTATTTAAACGTATCTAGAAATAACAACTAAATAACAATTTAAAACAAACAAGATAACCGAGTGTAGTTATTTGCTGTGTAATTTGTAGATTTATTCTAAACAAATAAAATAGCTCATCTAATCTATCTGCAAGATTCTCGATCCTACCTCAGAAGTGAGGAATGAATCATAGTTTCTCAGAAACTATCAATCCTCACAGCTTCCCTGGCAATATCGAGAATAGAATTTACTGAAATGAAGTAATTATCTACTCTATTTGATAAAATTCTAACTAGAACTTTGAAATCTAGAACCTGGATTCCGCAGAACAGTGGCGAATCTGATGGTGTGTGTGATCTTGTCCCCTCAGTGTGATCTCCTCGTTCTTTCGTATTCACATGAATCCAGAAAAGCGTGTAATGCTAGCATCAACAGAATTAGATATTGGGACAAAGGCCGCTCAGAATGCAAACTGAATATAATCCGAGTAGGAGAGGGATAGCGCAAGAGTACAGAGCTTGGCTTATGCAATTCCTAGTGGGATTTACTGCGAGTCATGCAACATAAAGCGTCCAGAACCTGAAACTATCCTGTTTGAAGAGCAAAACCTGCAACTTTAATGGCTTCCTAAGCTATTCTACTCCAATGGATTGGGTGAAATAACAGTACTGCCTGCACAAGATGGGTATGTGGCTTACCAACAGCTGAACAATGCTAACTAAGCATGCAAGGAATTAAAACTATGGCTTCTAAACAGAATAAAAGACTGAACTATGAAAATCAGAGCATGAAAGTGAATGAGGGGCAGACCATTTGCTTGTGCACAAACCATTTATTTATAGCTTTTCACTCACCCAAAGATCAAAACCAAACTGAACTCTAAAACAATAAACAATGGCCAAACACTATTCCAAGGGACCAAAAACATAAATGCAAGCCTAATTCGGCAAGGAAAGCTGGTGAAAACGTTGATTTTTACGTGAGTCGCGTTAAAACACTTTCTGGAAAACGCGTAAAGGACCGCCGCTCTGAGCAGGGTGGCGGTTACAGGACCGCCGCCCTGATCAGGGCGGCGGTCACGAGACCGCCGCCCATGCAGGGCGGCGGTTTCGTCACTGAAGAGTAAAAAAGCCAAGAAAAGAGACGAAAAAGGAAAAACAAAGGACGTAGGGGCTAAGCGGGGCATGCGGGATGTTAACGCACACTCGGAGAGCTTTTCTGGATCCCGAACACCTTGCGAGGAGACCTGTATCATCATTGGGGCAATTGTTACACTGTTCCAGCAGTACAGTACCTTACAATTTTGGGTACGTACAGGAACCTACTAGCCAGATCACAGTGTGTGGATTCCTTGGGCATACGGGCTATTACAGGAAATTCATTAATGGATATGCCAAGATCGTTGCGCCTTTAGAGGAGCTACTTAGACACAAAAGTGCCTTCCATTGGGGAGAGGCGCAGCAGAGGGCATTTGATATATTAAAAGATAGGATTATTACCGCACTTATTTTATGTTTTCCCTCTTGGGACAAGCCCTTCCATGTCTATGTAGATGCCTCAGGAACCGCCATTAGAGCAGTGCTTACACAACCAAGTGAGGGGATTGTTGATCATCCTCTCTGTTTTGTGAGCAGGAAGTTAACACCAGAAGAGAAAAATTATACCACTACCAAGCGTCGAGGCATTTTTAATGATCTACGTGCTCTTCAAGTTTAGATAGTATATGTTAGAAACACCCTTTGTATTCTACACAGACCACATGACATTAAATTATTTGGTGAACAAGCTCGTTCTTCAAGGGTGCATATGTTGATGGGTGTTGTTGTTTCAAGAGTTTGAATTCACCGTTGTAGTGAAGCCCAAAAAAATCAACTGTGGGCCTGATCATCTGTCAAGGATTGATTCAGGAGAGGATGTGCAAAGTATTGAGGAAGAAATGCCAAATTCCCAAGTATTTAGGTTATGGCGCGTGTCCTCGATTTGGAGGAGATTGCAGTATTCTTAAAAGAAGATGTGGCACCGGATGGAATGAAGGCATTGGAAAAGAAGCAGTTGGCCATATGCGTCATGCCCTACATGTTGATTAGTGGAGACTTATACAAGTTGGGATGTGATGAAGTTTTACGCAGGTGTGTGTTAAAGCATGAGTGTCTGGCCATCATGGAGGAAGCACACGGAGGAAGTTTGGGTGGGCATTATGCAGGTGATGCCATCATGCGTAAGATATTAATGGCACGATTATGGTGGGAAACCTTTTGCAAGGATTGTAGAGATTATTGTAAATCATGTGACCACTTTCGGTGCATTGGCAAACCAGGAAGGAGAGATGAAATGTCTTTATGCCCTATCCCTAGTGAGGAGCCTTTTGAAAAATGGGTGATAGATTTTGTAGGACCTATTGCACCAGCAGCGCGTAGGACTGGGTCACATTATGTCATCACTTGCATAGATTATCTCACAAGGTGGGACAAGTCAGCCCCAACTAAAGATTGCACGGCAACAACAGCAGCAAGGTTCTTATGGGAGAACATTATCACAAGGTATGGATGTCTGTTAAGTTTGACCAGTGATAGGGGTACACATTTTCTTAATGAGACCATGAGGATCCTATTATCAGAGTTCATGGTGACTCATCACAAGCCTACACCCTATCACCCACAAGCAAATGGAACTGCGGAAGCATTCAACGAAATGTTGAGTCATACCTTGACCAAAATCTATTATGTTGGAAGAGAAGATTGGGACGACAAAGTATCGGTAGTGTTATGGGCTTACATGACTACGTATAAAATACTAAATAAAGCCACACCTTTTCAATTGGTGTTTAGCGTGGAAGCCATTTTTCTAATTGAATTTATGTTACCTTCTCTGTGAATAGCGCACGCAAGAGGATTAGCTGATGAACAAGCACTGGAAGAAAGGATTGATGAGCTAATGAAATTGGATGAGAGATGATCACTTGCCTGTTGGAGCCAAATAGTGGAAAAGGATAATAAAAAGGCTTGGCATGATCGCCATATTAGAAACAAGAAGTTTGAGGTTGGGCAGATGGTGTTACTGTATGACTCCAAGTTTCTGCGTCATCCTGGGAAGTTGAAAGTCCATTGGTTGGGTCCCTACACAATCTTGTACATCCTTCATTTGGGCACGTGCTAGTTACAAGCGCTAGATGGGATGAAGTTTCCTGGACACTTCAATGGCAGTAGGCTGAAGCCCTACTATAAATAAGTCTTCTTGGTGTTTGTAAATAAGGCAATTTTGCTAGTTAGTTTAGAAGTTTCCTTTATGCATTTTTTTCACTTTCTTGTGCTTCCCTTTTGCGTTGTTGTTTTGGTTTTGCACCTTGGGTGCCTGTAACCTTATTGCTATTTTTGGATAATTTTTGAGTGTGCAGAGGACTACAGATTGTTTAAGTGTGGGGTGGAGAAAAGTGAGGAAGCACGTGATTAAAAGTACTAAGGAAGTTGTGTTGAAGAGCCTTGTTGTGTAGCCCGGTTGAAAGAGGTAGATGAAGAGAAAAGATAGAATGGTTGGTGCTAGAATAAAGCTACTAGTAGATCCCACGTACAAAGGAAAAGGAAGCGCAGTTAAAGCAACACGAGGTAAGTGAAAGAAAGAATCTAGATAAAAGAAGTGTCTTTAGCACAAATTAAGCGTGCAAGAGTCTCCTATCAGGTTGGTTTGGTTGCGTGCCAGAAGGTTGGAGAATTTTTCACGCAGGTTGGGCGCGCAAGTGAAGGCGCTGAAGACAAGCTTTCCTTGAAAATCCACATTAAATAAGTAAGGTACAGTGGTAGGTAAAGTAGCATTTAATGATCAGAAAAAGGAAAAACTATAAATAAAGGGTCGGGGCACTCTCATTTTTACTTTACGAAAATGAAGAGTTAGAGATATAAGCGAGTGTTATAAACTAGGGTTTTCATATTCGATTGAGTGGAAGATATGTGTGATTAAAATACGAAGATCCAGTTTGAAATTGTGAACCAGAAGGAATTACACGGGCATGGAAGGATTTGAAAAGGTGTTGTCTTGTGAAGAGTTTAACCAAGTTAGGGTTCGACAAACTAGGGCACGGGTTTAGAAGAGTTATATCACAGATCTGAGATCGAAGGTTGGGAGAAGAAAGGTAGAGTAACAAAGAGAGGGTAGGAGTGATAAAAATACCTCGACCATGGCACCCAAGAAAGGAAAGGGCAAAGCTAAGGCTAAACAACCAGAACCCAAAGTAGACACAAATGAAGAATGGTATGCATAAATGCAATACCCATATGGGGTGATGTTGGTAAAGGAATCGGAATCCCACTTGAGAAGCATACATGTTAGTGACTATAATCACCGTACAAACACCATAGAGAAAGAAATGGCGTTGGAATTGGTACGCCCCACCAACAAGCGAACACCTGAAGGTTTTCCCATATATGACAATGACGTTAAAGTTAAATTGGCAAAGGTAGGGTTGTTGCAACTCTATGAGTTGCCTTATTTTGGGAAGTCAGATCACTTGTACCAATGTCTCGGGTGTATGAATACTATTTCCACTTTGTTGGGCGCAAGATAATGCGTGACTCCCCAGTTGATTTCACAATTTATAGGCCTCATATGTGAGGGAGATAGCCGAGAAAATGACCTTGGTGACAAGGAGGCTATTCAAGAGACCGTCATTGAGTATGCCTGTAAGAAAGGGTCACGGTACTATGATATTTCAGACATCAAGGACCTTGTTATGAAGATGGCCGTGCATGAGGTGACTAAGTTGAATGGCCAAGAAAGATGGACGCAAGTCAACAAACCTTGGCTACATGTCTGCAGGAATATTGCAGAAGGGACGATATACAACTTATCAACGTACATTGCAGAGGAGAATGTTAAGTGTGTGAAGGAAGGGGACAGAATCCTCTTTGGCAATGTCTTTCTCACCATAGTGTTTGTAGAAATTAGAGTGTCGGATACCTCATACAAGTTAGTGTGGGAGTACCCAACCGAAGACCCTTCACCCACGAAGAGGTTCAAGAAGTATGCTTGTGATATAATGACGGCTCCCCACAAAGCGCAGCTAGAAAAGTGGTATACGTGCTTGAGGAATGCATTCGGGACAGAGTGGAGGATCCCTAAACAACTCCCAGCAACCACTGAGGGAGAAGCTAAGTTCATGGTGTACCAACACTACTCCTTGGGTAGATTCAAGCTTATCGATGAATCATGGAGCCCCTTGTGAAATCTTCCTTTCACGTTCACTGCCCAATACTTCCAAGCGGGAGTAAACAAATTTAAAGAATCAAAGAAGATAAGGCTGGAACTAGGAAGGTTGGACCGGGAACACAGGGAGATAAGGAAGAAGATGAATTACACTGGTGGTAAGCGCACGTACATAGAGAAGTACGTGTCACAAGAGATCCAAATGATTATGCTGATGATGCTTCCCATCGCTGGAGGATCCGCGGTGCATGTGTACATGCGCATAAGGCTGAAGTTTGAAAAGGGTGCATATTTGGAGAATGAAATCTCCATACCTGAAGACTCCTTAGGGAAGAAGAAGCCAACATCTAAGAAGAGAGGCAGAGGAGAGGAAGAAGCACCAAGTGTGCAGACTACTCAGAAAGTGAGCATGCCATCTACAAGCACCAAGCCAAGCACCTACATATGGAGAAATAAGTCTCCAGTAAAGGAGAAGATGCCAGAAGTAGAGGTTCTCGAGCAACCCACCACCATGGAAGAATCACCAAAGGAAGAAGAGAAGATTGAATCTCCTTATCAGAAGCCACATCTTAGGAAGAAGTAGAGGGTGGATGAAGAAGCTGACTCAGAGGCAACTGACATCTTCGAGAAGTACTTGGGAGAAGGAGATGATGAGAGTGAAGGAGGTGGCGATGAGGAAGAAGAGCCTGAGAAAGACAAGGAACCAGATGTGTTTAGTGTCTACGACTCGGAGGAAGAGAGCAAAGAGGAGAAGCAAGAGTTTGTATTTGTACGATATAAGGGTGCACAAGATGAGGAAGGCATCAAATACATCAAGGTAGATGAGAAGGATGCCAAGGAGAAGCAGAAACCCATAAGCCTCACAAAGGAGAAAATCATTGAAATGGAAGAGAGAGAAGTGAAAAAAATGCTCGAGGTCTTGGTTGATCAAGAGTTAGAGCACACCGTGGACATATTTCTTAAGGAGGGGAAGGAGGAGAGCGTTAAAAAGGAACATGACAGCCTAGGAGGCCCCACTCTAATAGTTATCTTCCCCAAGGGCGCGTGCTTGGGCAGGAGAACTCTGGATATAGAACAGAGACAGATAATGGGCTACATTGATGACATAAGGAAGTTGTTTTGCGCATGGTTCCAGAGCACTATATCCACTGAAAGGCTTATAGCCATGGGGTCTTTTGAAAAGGATGACACATACCCCAGGACCAAGAATATGCTCTCTTGGGTGTTCGAGCCACACGTTGATGAGCTAGACTTTGAATTCTGTTAGAAATCACTCATCTCATTGCCAAAATCTAAGGGAGACAACCCCTTAGTAAATGCTCAGGACCTTTCAGACAAACAAGTATGCAATGCTCTGAACAAAGTTGTGGTCGAGACTGAGGCTAGGCTGTTTGTGTAAAATGATAGAATCAGAGCATTGGAGGTGAAGTTGGGGAAGAAGGAGGAAGAACTGACAGAGAAGGCCAAGAGTTTAAAACAGGAGGAATTAATCAGCCTGCAGTTAAGGCATGATTTAAAGGAAGAAAAATTAAAGGTGCATGAGGTCTACAAGAAGGTGGATTCGATCAAGAGCACCATCATATTAAAGCACCCAGACCTAATGCCAATTCCTCAAAGGTACGCATCAACTTTTTAATGCTTAGAATACCTAACGTGCATCCTCACTATGGAGAGGTGACCCTTGGCACTAGAATCTACATAAGAAGTGGTTGCGTACCTGAAAGAGGAAGACCAGTTGAAGGTAGTAGCAACTATTGCTAAGTACAGCCAAGTACTCACAGAGATTAAGGTCGTTGCCTAGTCTGTAGAAGCCACATATGACACATGCGTGGATAGAGATAAGGTGGTGAGCTCCTTGGTCACCACGCTTGAAGCATAGTTGAAAGAGTTCCAAGAAAATAACAAAGGGAATAGGGTAGAGAGGGACAAGATTTTTGCCGAGGTAGAAAATAAATCAAAGGCAATTGAGGCTTTAAGGAGCTCAATTAAGGCCCGGTTGAAGGAACTATACCCCCAAATTACCAGAAGAATGGATAAACTCACAGACCTAGGTAAGGAAATGGAGTAGATTGTGGATACTTTGGGCACCCAAGGGATTGGCCTAAGCTTTGATGAAGTAAGCACCCTGGTGGGTGACCTATGCTAGAAGTCGAAGGATGAGGTCAAAGTGTGGAACAAGATGGAGGTAGATCTGCGAAAGGACTTTCCCAGCCTATTGAATTGATTTCCCCCAATCTTCATTCCTTCCCATATTATTTCATTCCTTATTCATTTTGTAAAGTATAAGTCTACATCTTGGTTCCATAAAATAGCTTGCATCTTGGTTAAGTAAAGTGTTTCCGAGGATGGAGAACAGGTGTAGTGTGGGGTGATGTTGGGCCCCTGGACTATTGACCAAGTATAAAGGTGCGTGGGTGAGCAGGACCCCAGTTATAGAAGGGCACACAAGGAAAAATTGCGTAAGAGAAAGGCTTAAGGAAGCAAATAGCGCATGTGACACGTGAAAGGAGGTTCGGGACTTAGCCAATTTGAGCACCCAAGGTAGAACAAATGAAAAGCGTGATCGGTTGCACATGGATAAGATGCCAGCCTGGCAACAGGTTGGCCCAGGAAAGAGCATGCCCCGGATGGAATCTTCTAGAATATCATCATGAGATGGAATGGAGAGTTCAGGCCTGAAGGAACATGCTCACATGGAGGACCACATTCGACACTTGGCGACGGATCTAAGGGCGCGGCAAGGCGAGTTGGAAGCTTGGGAAAGTGATAAATACAAGTGTCTTCCACGGGAAAAGATATAGATATAGAGATAGATATAGAGACATATACACATAAGAGAAGGATATATCATCTGGATATACATAGGGAATAGCAGGTTAGAGAGTAAGAGGGGCTCTGCAGAATTGGTGCGAGTGGATATTCTAGTTCAGGAAAGGATGTACTAAGCATGGATTTGCTATTTTTCTTTTTGTTAGCTTAGTTACATATGTCCAGTGATGTGCATGAATACGGTCTGCTCTCTGTGACACTCCGTAATGAACCAATGAATATATTGAGGTTACCTGTTATAAATAGATATGAATATCAATGGGTTTAATGTATATTTCGTTCATATGAGTTCTCTTTCCTTTCATGATATGAATGAATGGTTGTATCTTTCTTTCTGTTATAGTATATGTTCTGGAATCTGTTAAAGCACTCGGTCTGAAGTGACTGCAAGTATTTGGAGGTTGTTCTGAGCCTTATGGTTCTTGTATGTCTCAACTTATTTCCTAAATACTCTTACACTATTCATAGATAATGCTTCCCACTAAACTCGCATAAAAGAGAGACTCGGCACCCACACGTGCCTCAGGTGAGCGCTCAGCTTCTGCTGGGTGATAGGTCAGCGCGCATGGGGTTCTTCCTTTTGTGATAGGAGTAAAAATGACTGCAGTGAACAAGGTACAAACATATGACTTCGACATAGAGTCCACTAGAGGTAAGAATAATATTGTTGTTGATGTTTTATCTAGGAGGACTTACCTCACTTCTATGTTTAGTTCTATGTCTAAGATTTCAGCAGATTGGAAGGCTCATATACTTGTTGAGTATTCCAAAAATCATTTTACATGTGAGATCATGGATGGTATTATACAGGATGACCGATATAGAGTAGTGGATGATCTCATTTTCTACAAGGATAGGATTTTCCTTGTACCAGGATCCAAAATGAAGGAGAAGATCCTTTGAGCAGTACATGATACACCACTAGATGGGCATCATGGGTATTTCAAAACATACAGGTTTATCAGGGAGAGATTTTCATGGAAGGGGATGAAGGATGATGTCCTTAATCATGTCAGAGAGTGTATGGTTTTCCAGCAAACCAAATCTGAGTAGTATTTTCCAGTAGGATTACTTTAGCCTCTCCCCATTCCCAAACAAAAATGAGAAAGCATATCTATGGACTTTATCACAGGGCTTACCTTGGTACATGGGCATGGCTACATTTATGTTGTAGTTAATCGATTAACTAAGTATGGTCATTTTTTTTCCCTACCCAAGGGGTATGAGGCATTGATGTGGCCCGGATCTTCTATACAGATATTTTTAGGCTACATGGGTTGCCTAAAAATATTGTCATTGTCAGGGACAACATCTTCATGAGCACCTTTTAGTAAGAGATCTTCAGACTAGCATGTACGGAGTTGATTCCTAGCACTAGCTACCACCCACAGACAGATGGGCAGATGGAGATAGTCAATAAGTGGATAAAGGGTTACTTGCAAAGTTATGTGTCAGGACATCATTGGGCATATATTAGATGGTTACACATGGGTGAGTATTGCTACAATACCACCTATTAGATGAGCATAGGTATGACTCCTTTCCGAGCCTTATATGGGTACGACGCTATGACATTTGTGGATTTGGTATTACCAGATAGCCGAGCTCCCAAAGCTCGAGATTGGTTACAGGAGAACTAGGATATTCTAAAGGCTCTCAGAGAGAACATTCAGAAGGCACATAATCAATAGAAGGTATATGTAGACTGGCACATGATAGAGAGGTATTTTGAGGTTAGGGATCTAGTATTTCTACATTTTGTCGTTAAGAAGGGGCCACATGGTACTAATGTTCTAATTTTTCATTTGGGGTTCACTTTTGGACCATGGCAACTTAAAAAGGGAAAAGTAACTTAAGTTAATTTTATTTTATTGGCCCTTCTAAGGGAAAAATGCGACTAGGGTTTATTAGGGCTCTTTTGCCTTTGAGAATTTATATAAGGAGTTGGGGGAGAAAGGAAAAGGATCTTTTGCATACCTAATTATCTCCTTTCATGTGCAACTGTTGTTTGCAAATCTATACCTTGTGGATTGAAATCCTGTAGGAACCCTAGCTTCAGTGGTGAGAGATCCATCCCTAGCTAGCAGGACATTCTTCGGTAGTGAAAGATCTACCCTAGCTTGTCATTTTGGAGCTGTTTTCAGGGCTGATTTATAGAGATATTTTCAGAGGTTTAGAGATAGGGTTTTGAGGGGTTTTGAGATAACTTGTGAAAATAATCAGTGGGTTTTCATATCAGACTTATGGCAGTAATAAAGAAAGGGTTTGGCATCATTTCCAGAAGATTTCAAAAGGGGTTTTGACCATTTAACAAAAAGGGATACTTGTTTTGGAGATTGTAGCCTTTATTTGGAGGGTTTCCAGCTGACCATTTTCAGCTCTGAGGGTTGGAATATCATCTTCTATATTTGTAATTTTTTATTTCCAAAGTTTCATAGTTTTTGCGCTTGTATTTGGGAAGATATGAATTTTAGAAGTTTTCTAGCTGCTTAGGGCACGTTGTAATTTTTTGGCAGCATTTTATTTTCTAAAAATTTCCAAAAATAATTTTCTTATGTTCTTTATAATATTGACAAGCTCTCTTTAAATTTTCAAGTGATTTGAGTGGATATTTTGGGAGTTATTAATTTTCTTCAGTTCGTTGCCCTAACTGGTATAAATCTACAAAAATCAGTATTTTATTTGGCTGCAAATTTTCAATATTTTGTGTTATTTAAGTGGTATCCCACAAGATATATTTTAAAGGGAAAGAAATAAAACCACTCGGCTACCTTTTCTTGAAGTGATTCCACAATAGTCTCACTACAAAATCTTTGTGTTCGATTCCAAGAATTCTGCATGATGTGATGAATGTTGAGATGTGTTCTTTGAGAAGTTGTGTGCCATCACCTTTGAACTTTGGAAAATTTGTATGAAAACTTTTCAGTAGATCATGAAGAGTATGTGCAAGATTAAGTGGACCTATATTCCTTCCCCATGGAATAATGAGTTTGGGTCTTTCTCTTTCTTCATCCACCATTATTTCTTTTGTTTCCACTTTTGCAAATTCTTCTCCCAATTATTATTTTGATTCTTGTTCTCCTTCACTAGGGAATTCAATGTTCAATGTTGTGTGGAAGGTAGGAGAAACAAAAGGATTTACAGGAGTATCAAAATGGGTTTGGATAAGATTACCATGTGAACCACTTGAAGAATCAGATGGAGATAAAGCTTGAGAGAAATAGTAGGGGTTATCTTTGATTTTTTCTTGTGAATTTTGCAAAGCCTTGAAAGCATGATCAAGAACTCCTCTCAACATATCTAGTCTGGTATATCTTCTTTCATCCAACTTCAGAAATATTACAATAATAATATGAAAGGGAACTATGGAATACAAAGGATCACGTGTAGGAATCAACAATGGGTTTCTAGTAATGGATTTTCAATTTTATATTTTTTGGTTTTTTGGAATGTATATTTTTTTTGGATTTTTTGGTTCATATTTTGGGTGCATAATATGCCAAGTTTTCCCCACGATGGGCGCCAAAAATTATTGATGAGAAAATTTTCAGGTAGAAAAATTAGTGAATATCCACCAACACTTTGGGACTCTAGGTCCCTTTGCTTGAATGGTGTAGTTCCATTTATTATGCATGAATGAAAATGAAATATGTGGGTGGCCTAAAGGTTAGGGATCCAACATGAACAATCCACTGAACCTACAGAAAATGCTTGTAATCTCTTGCAAGGGAGGAATTTTTTGAGTAGGTGGGAAAAGGGAGTGGGAAATAAGGAGAAGGAATTAATACCGCAGGTAGAAAATCAAATGCATGCAGATATTAATCAGAACATGTCATCACATATAATAGGAAATAAAATAACTTTGTTACTAACACCAGGACAAGATAGAATTATAAACACAAATTTTCATTAATTCCCTCATCAAGAAAAGAAAGAAACTCCTTTCTTCTTCATTAATACTTTGGCAAAGGTGTACATTGAGAGGAATGGAAGAACATGAGAGAGAGAGAATATATGAAATTTTCTATCTCTTTTACTTTTCACAAGTAGTTGTCTACTCCTAAGCATACAAAATTGACAGCCCTTAAGAATGGGGAAGTCATTACAATTTATAGATCTCAAGAGGACTCTTCACTTAACCCCCACATGAATTTTTCAATCGTCCTCCACAATATGTGACTCTTTGAATCGCTAGGGATGAAATTAGGTCCCCTTTTATTAATTAAGGGTGACTTATTACAATATTAACTATAGTCATATTTAAATCAATAGGACAAACATCGTGATTTCTCACAACAAAGAATTAAAAAGGGGGTAAAGAATGAGAGAAGATATGGAAGAAGAAATGCTCCAAATCCTGGATGAAGATGCCTATGTATTTGATGGAGATCCTCACTAAATAAGTTGAAGATGGAATCTAACCCCTGATGACCTCTACCACATTTTTATACTGATGTGAAAATCCGATGAAGTTCACTTTGAACACTTTTCCCTTGTTTCCTCTTAAAACACTTAAAATGATGAACCTCTGCATCTCACCTGGATACACCGAAAGGAAGAATGATGAGCACTTGATAAGTAGACCACCGAGAACATTGAAATATGACTCCCCTTATTAAGAGAAACCTTTTGATTTTTGAGATACTATCACATTGCATGATCAATCATTCACATGAGAAGAATTGAATGTACTTGTTTCACCTCGCCTTGATCTTGATTTTTCCACCGCGGGAGCACTGATGATGAATAAAACACGAGACAAAATATTTTTGATCATGGAGTAAGAAAAGAAGAATGAAATCAGGACCAGTGTCATCCACCTTTTTATCATTCACTTCATGTGAAATAAGCTGGAATGGCCTTTGATATGAAATTGGCAATTTCCTCATTTCAACACTCTTCGCTCACCGCATCAAGGAATGCAAGGATTGACTTGAAACTAGAGTGGAAGGATTCTATGATTATTTAGACCATTTTGGGATGGGTGAAGTGTTGAAATGTGGCCATTTTTGGCTCATTTCACCCATTTACTATTTTTAGCATATTCATCATGAGTACCCATTCTTGCCATTTTTGCTAATTTTTTAGTGTCTTGATCATAGGGGAGTGGAATGAGGAGTGTGAATGCACATTTTTCTTGGCATATATACTTACTAAAAATATAAATTGGTCTTCCCGGTGTGGGATTCAAACAAAACCACTTGTAGAATTTTACATAATTTATCACGAAGCTCTGCTCAAATTTTTAAGAGATTTCACCCACTAGAACCTTGGGAATTGAAGAAGTACCTCACGGCCTTTTCGTTGTTGTGCCATGACAGCCATTAATGTAGTCCTTAATCTTTGAAAGTGCACTTTCCCACATCGAATTGTGATGAAATTGGTTTCACTGGAATAGGTTTTTCTTTTGGACTTTTTATGCACATTTTTAACTTGATCCATCTGCCTGAATAATGGGAAATAAAGGTTTATGAAACCAGGGCACGAAAACAGGGGTTTCTTCACTGTAAAAAATCTGGGGGATCATTTAAAAAAAAATCACTTGCTTCTTTATGGAATTTTGAAATGAGGAATATTGTAAAAAATCACACGTCAATCTATTTACTGGATTGTGAGATATGAACATTTCTTCGATCTGAGGCATGAAGTCATTCAGGCGAAACAAGATCACGAAGCTTTGAAAAAATGCAATTTTTATGAGATATTTATTTTTTGCGATTATGGAAACATGGAGAATGGAATGGAGGAGTAACAATGGATTCAAGAAATTTTGGATAAATTTTTCAATAGTTTCAGGAGGTTTCGGAGAAAAATGGGGGAAAATGTGAAAATAAACTCATTTTTTCTTTTATGCCTTTAGGAGGAGGGGGCACATTTTCTTGTCCTCTTGGAAAAGGTAGAAATTGGACACATAATTGCACCCTTTCCCTATGACAATAAGTGGCATACATGCACTGGCAGAAGCGGTGGGTGGAAAATGAACAAAAAGTGCTTGCGGAGACCTCTCAGGGTCATGTGGTGGGTTCAGGAGCTCCAAGATGGAAGGGGCATAATTTTTTCTCTCCTTTGTCCCCTTTTAAAATGGATAATATGGACAAAAAAATGATTTTTAAGCGTCATGCTCACATGTGGCACTGGAAAAAAAATCAACTGTGAGAGCATACCTTAGGAAGGACCGGAGGTCTTTTTAGGCACTTTTCTATATGAATTTGACTAGAAATATAATTTGTAGAAGAATGGGATGGGTATCAAGGTATGTTTCTTCCTTAACACCCTTCAAAAATGACCTTCTTCCTTGAAATCACATAGTGTGCCTGCCAAAAATGAGCTCCCCTAAGAAGCGTCATGGGCTTGTGAAAATTTTAAATGTTCCAAATTGTAGAGGATCCTCTTAGATTTTTAATGAGTTTTTTTTCCTCCTAACTACTCACAAATCTCATGCAATCATCTACCGAAGATCAAGTACATGTTTTGACGGTCGTTTCCTCCCAGGGGCTGAGACTGGGTTATATGAAAACCCATGTGGAAGCAGGGGGCGCATTTTATTTTCCCCCTTGTCCCCTTGAAAATGGATCCAGGGGACACAAAATTTTGCCTCTGTCTCACGATGATAAGTGGCACTTTGTGATTGCGCGATGGAGGGAGCTAAAATGAGGTAAAAAAGATCTTAAATTGCTTCACAGAGCTGAACGGGGTCATGTGAGGGTCCAAGAGCTCCATGATGGAGGGGGTGAAATTTTTTGTTCCCTATTTACCCTTGGAAAATTAAAAATATTTACACAAAAGTACACTTTGAGCACCATGCTGACACGTGGCATCAGAAAAATTAACTAAGTACAAAACTTGTACCTTGAGAAGTAACTTGAGAATGAAGTTATTGGAGGTCCCGGATGTCTTTTTGGGCACTTCTTTATATGATTTTAATTGAAAAAATAATTTTTAGAAGAATGTGATGGGTCCCGTGATCTAACTTTTCCTAAAACACCCTAAAATATCCCTTTTTCTTGAGACCACAAGGTGTAGCTACCAAAAATGGATTGTGGAGAGAAACGCCTTGTTCTTGTGATAAATAAGACAATACCATAATTTAGGTAATTTAATTATAATTCCATTGGTATTTTTTTTAACCTCCAACTAATTTTGGAGCTCCCAGAATCATCTTCTAAAGCTCATGTGTTTTTTCACAGTGCACGCTCCTTTGGCCCCAAAAACCCGCTTTTGTTAAACTTGCTCTTGAATATCCAAATATTCCCTAAATATTCCTAAATCACTTTCACAATGATCTTGGATCATTAATACTACTACTTGGTGAATTTATGACTTGAAATCAAATCTGTATAATATGTACCAGCCTTAGAAAGGCTAAAAATAGTCATTCCTAAGCCTACCAAAAGATTTGCCTTCAAAGACATTGTCTCAAAGGAAACTTATGAGATTTTTTTCATCTCTTCAACACACATGCAAGGTTAATACAAATAACATGGGTATTACATGGATGGGGATAGGTATGACATAGGGGATGGACTTATTTGGAGTGTCGAGAAGGTTTACAATGAAAACTTTCAACACTAGGGTAGAGTTGTCTCATTTTCAGGTTGAATTTTCCCTTGCAAAAACACAAGACAACACATCCTAGTAGAAATACTTTATACATGCCATCCCTAGACCAACATTGTTTCCATCAGGAAAGATGATCAAAACATAACACTTTATTTCTTATCTACATAGTGCAATACACTAGTTGTTTATAGGCATGGTATAATACATTCCACATATCAACATTATTTCCATTGAGATGAACAATACTGCAGTATTTGCAAGCATGACACGGTACTCAATTTATAATATGCAAATAGAAATACAGTTGTGTGTAAGAATGGCATGATAAACTAACATTGTTTCTATTAAATCAATGTTTTTTCAATTAAATCAACCTGGAGAAAAAATAGTTGCAAACATACTCACGAAAATGTTTGTAATAAATTTAACAACCTATAATTCTATGGGGGCGACCCGTTGGTCAAGTAGGAGACCCTCAATCTCCTCTTCCTATCGTTGTATCTAAAATTCAATCTAGTATATTCTAATCCATATAGGGGGTGCCCCGTATCTAGATAGGGGGTCCGCCATATCTAGATAGGCATCACCATCTAGATATATAGGATGCCTCGACCTCCAGTGGAGCCATTCAATGAGAAAAACTAAGATAATCTCAACTCTCCATATCATATCTCATCCAGATCCATATCACTAGAAATATGAATTGTGATGCACCCTAAGTTGTTCATTGTGTTGTTGTCCCCTGACAGCCCGGGGGGAAGGGGCTTTCTTCTATTCATCTAGTTGGAATTTGTCTCTAGTTGAGGCCCCCCTCTCTTCTATCAATCTAGTTGGCATCACTCCTTTGTTAGGAGTCAAGGAAGATCCCAGTATTTTTTTTAGTTTGGGTATATATAATATATATATAACGGATCTAGGTTAAT
This sequence comes from Taxus wallichiana var. yunnanensis, assembly GCA_018340775.1. Lineage (NCBI taxonomy): Eukaryota > Viridiplantae > Streptophyta > Pinopsida > Cupressales > Taxaceae > Taxus > Taxus wallichiana. The sequence continues at coordinate 490,678,845 of CM031242.1, forward strand.
TGGCATCACTCCCCAGTCAATCCTACACTTTTATTCAGTCCTTAGTCACGGATGCCCCCACTTCCAACAAAAGGAAGATTTACGTATGGCCCTGGCTCATATATATTTCTATTACTATTACTATTAATATAGGGAGGGTAGGGTTGGGGCTCATATCCCCTTTCTTTATCTTGGGTTAGGGACTGGTTAACATGATTAATGACATTCCAACCAATTGTACCACTTCGTGTTTCACTCACAAGAGATTTCTAGTGATATGCTGGAGAAAGGTGGGGGTGACGTAAAGTCTACATGACCCTTATGGGTTGAGCCATACATGTGCTACAATGCTAATGAAAATGGAAATTTCATAAGGTGGAGCATGGGGCCCTCTATATAGATATAAGAACAGCTTTTCTAACTAAAGTAGCCTTATCTCTCTATATGGGTTTTGGTTTAGTACGATCTCGCTGAACACCTCGCGGTGCTTACACGGAAACGCCTATCGAAGTGATGTTCTTTCACCTCGTACGATAACTTGTATAGAGAAGGATTTCCCGCTTAGATGCTTTCAGCAGTTCTTCCATACCGACTTGGCTTCCCGGCGCTGCATTCTGGATACAACCGGTACACCATAGGTTGGCCCAACCCAGTCCTCTCGTACTAGGGTTGGCTCCTCATATTTATCCTTTCAACTCCAACAATATATAGGAACCAAAGTGATTTCATAGTGACTGAGGGACAACAACTTATGAATTGGATCATAAGTCGAATGTCACCCCATCTCCATGGCTCCGCCCACTTGGAATATGCTTCTCCATTTTCTCATGCCCTTAAACAATATTGAACAAGGCCCTATGAGGGAAATTGGGGCCTCTCATTTAAGCAAGTTGGTACCCCCATTCAACCTCAACTCAACCTTTGGCTGGAATGATGGCCATGTGCAAGGGAATTCATTTGTAGGTGGCACCTCGACAAACAAAAATATTGCAGTTACTAGGGAGGGGCATTATATCTATAATATATTGGTCATGCACCGATCGGTCAGCCCCCAACCTAACTTATATCCTCATCTATATATTCTATGGAAAAAATCCCCTATCTAGATATGAGTGACTGGCCCTCCATAGATATGGGGATTTTGATCCATCTCTAGTCAATATAATATTTAACTGAGGGATTCACTTGTATTTTATTAGTCGAGGTACCCACTTATCCTATCTCAATATGGTGTGTGGTGCCCCTCTATTCTCTACACACCAACGAGGGGGTATAGAGAAATGTAAGGGATGCAAGGGCAGGGGGAGGGGTGTAAATTTGATCCCCCACTGATCTGTAAACTCTTCAACTTTGGAATTATTCACAAATCACAAATTAATCATTGTTGTTTACTTTCGATTAGAAAATAACATAGATAGCTAGTGAATGAATTACTATTGTGCTTAGAATCAACAATTGTAGTAAAAGAAAGAATATAAGCTCATAACACCAACAATTTTATCTTGGAAAACCTCTAATGGAGGAAAAACCAGTCAGGAAGGGAAATTGCTCTTTCTTCCCACTTATATTGGCCAATTTAAATCAATAGGTACATAATTTGCAGTAAGTAAGAAAGAGAAGTAGATAATATCTCGACACTTCCTTCCAATTACTTGCTTGCTCTATCTCAACACTCCTTTCTTCTACAAAAATCTAATTTCCAGCACTAATATTTCTTGCTCGCTTGCTCCCATGATTCAATGATCTTTTACACTTCTAAAATCATGTATTTATAGCCTTTCTCATGTTCTCTTGTGCACTGGAGAATGGGAAAGGTCATGAAGGAGAAGAGAAACGAACATCCTTTCAAATTCAGAGGTTGTTCGTTTTGAATTTTTTTTTTTCTGTCTGTAATGGCCAGGACCACCACCCTGTGCAGATCAGCGGTCCTGGGACTGCCACCCTAGATGGGCGGCGGTTTTATAACCACCGCCCTGCATAGGGTGGTGGTCCTATTACTTAAAAGATAGAACCTCTGTTTGTTGTTATTCTTCTCTGTGCTGACTGTTTCTGATGAAGTAGAGTTATTTCAGATCCTTATGGATCACACCTCCCCTTCTTATGAGGCTTTTGGTCCCACAAAATATTAGTGGGGGAGTAGATGAGGGAATAATTCCCTTGCTTGCTCCCTCGAGTATGACCGAGCCTACCTTGGTGTCTTTCCTTTCAGTCCAATCTACCAAGACTCATGTGGACCTCTTCTAGTCTCTCTGACTTTCTAATGCAACACTACATCCTCCTCCAATTCACCTCGTGAGTTCAAGATGCAATCCTCAATGGAAGGTAGGAACTATAGTTATTCATCTTCATCCAGCATGGATGGCTCATATAGGTGCAAGTTCTCATAGTTTACTATAGAGTACATCCTCATGAATGATGGAAAATCAAGTCGAAATGCATTTTCCCCAACCTGCTCCAATATGGCGAAGGGTCCATATCGTAGTGGCTTGAGCTTTCATGCTTGACCTTGTAGTATCTCCTTGCTCAAGTAAAGCCAAAATTTGTCTCCAACATGAAGTTTGTGTTCCCTCCTATGTTGATTGTGCCTAGCTTTGTACTTTTCTTGAGATTTCTCTAGTTGTTCTTTAACCTTGAGATGGATTTTTCGGATCCTCTGAATGAACTTGTTGGCTCTAGTCACCTCTGTGTCTCATGTATCCTCCTCATCTTATTGTCCAACTGCTATGTCCAGCAGATTTGTAGGTAGATTTCAAAGGCATGCTTCAAATGGTGACTTCATAGTGGATGTGTGTATTGTTCGGTTATAGGAATGTTGAATGTAGGCTAAGGACTCGTCCCAAGTCCTTGGGTACTTACTATTATACCCTCTGATTAATTGTACCAAAGTCCTGTTTACCACCTCTATTTGTCCATCTGTCTGTGGATGGAAATTTGTGCTCCTCTGTAATCTGGTATCAATCTTGTCCCAAAAAGTAGTCCAAAACTTAACCAAGAACCTGGAATCCCTATCAGAGACAATAGACTTTGGCAAACCAAAATGCACCCATACATTAGCAAAGAAAATATCTGCTACCTCATGTGCTTTTACTGTCTTTTTACATGCCATAAGAATACACATTTTAATGAATCCATCCACAACAACATAGAGATATTCATGGCCATGTTTAGACATAGGTAATCCTCCTACAAAATCCATAGAAATGTCCTCCCACAGATGAGTAGGTACTGGTAAAGGCATATACAAACCTTCCTTCCTAGTTTTAGGCTTTCTAGTACAACAAAGTTTACATCCATGAATAAATTTTGATACGTCTTCTTGCATGTTGGGCCAATATACATACCTTTGCAAGTGGCCTAGGGTCTTACCAACACTGAAATGTCTCGCTACTTTTGAGGTATGTGCTTCCCTCATCAATAGAAGTCTTTCTTCTTTATGCACACAAATTTTCCCCCATCGGTAGAGTAGCCCGTTCTTGAGATAACAGTCTTCAATTCCCGTCTTTTCAGCCCCTTGAGACTATAACTTCTGAAATTTTACCCCAAAGTCTTTGTCTTGGGCATATGCTTCTCCGTAAGCTTCCTTCGTGAAGGGCTCGATTTGAGAGATAGTGGCCAAACAGGAAAAAATTTCATGTGTGGGTGGCCTAGACAACATGTCTACCACCAAATTTGTACTACCCTTATTGTATTTAATCACCAGATGGAACTACTGAAGAAACCCCATCCATTTGAAGTGCCTTGTCTGCTGCAATTTAGATTGTGCTTGCAAATACTGGAGAGGTTTATGGTCTGTGTGCACAATAGTTTCTTTACCCAACAAATAATGTTTCCATTTGTTAATTGCCTGAACTAGTGCATACATTTCTTTATCATATACTAAATATCCTTTAACTGTTGAAGTGAATGTTTCAAAATGATAACATACGAGTTTACCTCCTTGAATCAACACTGCACCCATGGCGTAATCACGGGCATCTGTCTCTACTTCAAAAGGTTGTTGCAAACTAGGAAGAGAAAGTATTGGAGCATGACTAATCTTGTAATTCAATAACTCAAAGGATTTATATTTTTCCTTACCCCAGTCGAAACCCTTACTCTTTATGGCCACTGTGTGTAGAGGTTTTGTAATCGTCGAGAAACCCGGAATGAATTTCTATAGAAATTAATCTGATCTAATACAAAGAATCCATGAAATAGCTACACAGACAATAATTGAAATCAACAACTCTATATTATATTTTTATTATTATTTCAATATTTCATTACACTCCATTATATAGGAGATGTAAAATAACAATCCTTACAACAACATTTGTCTTCATGTACAACCATACACCCATATGGTTTCAACCTCTCACCAATATAATAATAAAACAATACTAATTGTTTTATTATTCTAACTTACTAACTTACCACATACTAACCACATTTTACATTTACTATTTACATTTACATAGTAAATGTACTTTCACTAATTTACCATAATAATAATTACACATGTAATTATTATTCACCCGTACATACAAATGGAGCACTAAGATATATTTCCTAACATTCCCCCCCTTAGTGCGAACATGGGGAAAACCTGCCTTATACTTGCACCTGCTCATGATCTGATGATTTTATAGGATGATCATAAACCTAATGGATGGTTTTTCATAGGGTTGACCATAAACCAAAAATGATGGTTTTGCAATTGGTTTACCATAAACCAAAAAGGGTGATGGTTTTGCATAGGGTTTACCAACAACCGAAAATGGTGGTTTTACAAGTGGTGTACCACAAACCAAAAGGGTGATGGTTTTGCATAGGGTTTACCAACAACCGAAAATGGTGGTTTTACAAGTGGTGTACCACAAACCAAAAATGAAGGTTTTCAAGTGGTTTACCTACAACCACATCATGATATGCCAAGTATTATTCTTAGCCCTCATCACATCTCACTGCAGGGAATAACATAGGAAATTCTGCTGAAATCTGCTGCATATATAGAAAATACCAGAAATGTAGAAAACTAGAAATGGAACATTGAGATCATGTTCCCCCCTCAATGTGAAATTTCCTTTATTTTGCAAACCACAATAGGAACATTGTAACCAAACACTCTTCCAGAAACACAAATAAACAATAGGAACACACTGTATAAAAAAATCACCATAGCTGATACGGCCCCGTCGTTGGTGACTGACGAGAGGTCGTTGAATGACCTCCAACCTCCTGTGCCTCCTTCCTCCAATAACTTCACTTAGAATAGAAAGTCTTCAGAATTATAGTCAATTTCATCTGTTATTCGTTCATCTTCATTGTCTGAGCCTTCTTCAGTGACTATATTTGCTTCATTTTTAAGATTTCCATTGAGCAAATCTTTAGCTCGATCTCTACAAAAAGACTTAGTATGACCCTTTTTCTTGCAATAGAAACATTCAATTTCATCCTTTTTTTTTGAGAATTTTTGTATTTCTTTTTAACATATAAAGCAGTTTCCTCTTCTATATCTTCTTTAGTTCTTTTCTCTTCAGCTAGGAGAGCTGAAATCATGCCCTCTAATGACTGAGAAGACATTTGCCCTAGAGTAAAGACAACATTATTGTACTTGGATGGCAAACTGTTTAATAATATGGCTTTTGCATCTTCATCATCAATAGGAGCTTTAACTTCTGCTAGTTGTCTAAGAAGAGATCTCAATTCATTTATATGACTTGACATTGTGACTTCTTCATTCATTTTCAATTTGAATAATTGCAACTTTAAAGAGAATTTTACATTATTCGCTTTAGCCCCAAAAGTTTTGTTTAGTAAATCCCATATTTCTGTAGAAGATTTTTCTAAATCTACATGATGTAATTCAGAATCTGAAAGACCAAGTCCAATTATTGCTTTGGCTTTGTCATCTCTAGTTTCCCATTCTACAATTTTGCTTACATCTGTAGGTTTTTTTCTTTTCCATCTACTATCCTCCATAGATTTTTATTCATTAACTGCATCTGGATTTTTACCCTCCATGTATGGAAGTTCAGCCCATTAAATTTATCTAATGGTATATCCATTTTATTAAATCTAAATATCCAAAAAAATTGAATGTAGATTTGAATTACCTTTGATTCTCTGATTTCTTCAAAAAAACAACAGTGATCAATGTGCTGTATAGTAAATTGCACGTTTCTTCCAAACTACGAACTGGGTTATGCTGAAATTTCTCCTGTAGCTTCCCGTATAACAGATCGTTGCATGCACAAAATTTTACAGAAACATAGATCGCGAAACAAAAGTTACAAGATCATCTTCGAGACAGATTTAACCTGCTCTGGTACCAAATGTAGAAATTAATCTGATCTAATACAAAGAATCCATGAAATAGCTACACAGACAATAATTGAAATCAACAACTCTATATTATATTTTTATTATTATTTCAATATTTCATTACACTCCATTATATAGGAGATGTAAAATAACAATCCTTACAACAACATTTGTCTTCATGTACAACCATACACCCATATGGTTTCAACCTCTCACCAATATAATAATAAAACAATACTAATTGTTTTATTATTCTAACTTACTAACTTACCACATACTAACCACATTTTACATTTACATTTACTATTATTTACATAGTAAATGTACTTTCACTAATTTACCATAATAATAATTACACATGTAATTATTATTCACCCGTACATACAAATGGAGCACTAAGATATATTTCCTAACAATTTCCACATGTGTTGTACTGCTCCCACAAAATTTCTAGTCTATGTGGCTCCTATTGGTGTTGGCCAATTTGTGATGGCTTCCACCTTCTTTGGATCCACTTGTAGCTCTCCTCCTCTAACCTCGTGCCCAAGATAGACAAGTGATTGTTTGGAAAATTCACATTTCTTCATATTACAAAGCAGTTGTTTCTCCCTGAGAACTTGCAAGACTTGCTGCAAATGCGTTAGATGTTCTTCCCATGTGGCACTAAAAATTAAAATATCATCTAGATATACAATGACACATGAATCTATGAAATCATGTAATACATCATTCATCAATCTCATAAATGTAGTAGGTGCATTGCATAATCCAAAAGGAAGTAATAACCATTCATATATACCATGTTTTGTTTTGAAGGTAGCCTTCCATATATCCTCCTCCTTCATTCTAACTTGGTGATAACTAGACTTGAGATCTAACTTCGTAAAAAATTTATCATGCTGAAGTTGGTCCAAGAGATCATCTATGTGGGGAAGTGGATATCTGTTATTTATGGTGATCTTGTTCAAAGAATGGTAGTCGATGCACATTCTCCAAGAACCATCCTTCTTTGGCACCATCACAATAGGCAAACTGCACGATGAGGTGCTCGGATGTATTACCCCTTGGTCTATTAGTTCCTGGAGTTGATTCTTTAATTCAGTACTCTCAAGCAAGGATTGCCTATACAACCCAATGTTCAGTATAGGTGACTCTGGAAACAAGCTGAATCTCATGCTATACTTCCCGTTTTGGTGGTAATCCACTAGGAGCCTGAAATACTTCCTGAAAAGACTGAATGATACTATCCAAATCTTGTTTTCCCTGGTTAGAAATTTCTGAAACTTCTACCCCATCTTGTTTATCCTTTAGTAAAAGTAAACAAAACTGATTATGATTTGACTGAATAAGCCATTTTGCTTGGTTAGCACTTACCATAGTAACTTGTGTCTTACACTGGTGTGCCCAGACGTTGTAGTTGATCCCATCCTTGACCCATCTATACTATTTTTCCCTTCTCATAAAGATAGCATCCCTAACATACAAGTAAGGACTCCCGAATACAACATCAAAAGCATCAAGTGGAATAACGTCAGCTTCAAAAACATCTATATATTGGGAATTTATCCCAAACTTGACCTTACACCTTCTTGTTACCTAAATTTCAACACCCTTCTTCACCCAACCCAAAGGATATGGGTGCGGATTCTCGTAAGTCTCAAGACCAAGCTTCTTTACAACTACCTCAGAAATCAAATTAGATTGAGAACCGATATCAACCAAAGCATTTACCTTAGTCCTCTTGATATGGATTTTAATTTGGAATAATCTACTCATTTCCTCTTTGTTGTCCATGTTGGTGGTTGTGCATCCAAGCCTTTCATCTACATTAGAGTCATCTTCGATTTCCACCTCCCCTTCTATCTTTACAGTTGTCATGGACTTCTTGGAGTCCTTGGTTTGGTTCTTCGGATGTAACTCTGGATGCAACTTCCAACATGTAGCGTCAGTATGACCATTGATATCACAATTCTTGCAAAAATTCTTGGGATCTTTACAAGTATTTAAAGTAGTGGCAGTTTATTTACCTTTCCCTTTCCACTTACTCTTGTTACTTGTTTGCCCGTAATCCTTTTTTTGTTGATTTGTTGACTGTTTTACCCTCAGCTCTGCTTCTCCTTGATTTTTCTCATCATCTATGTAGTATGCCTGTACACATGCTTCATTGAGATCCTTGGGCTTTGTGAAGATGACTTTTCTTTGAAGGTGCATGTGAAGCCTCCCAAGTATTTGGTCAGAATATCCTCATCCTCCAAATCCATGTTCAGCAACATGGCTTGCCTCCAAAACTCCGTAGTATAGTCCTGCACACTTTGACCACTACCTTGTCTAAAATAGTACCATTTAATCATTTGGTTAGTTTTATGGTCAATGGGATAAAAGTTAGCTCTAAGTAATTCCTTAAAGTTTTGCCAAGATTTCACAATAAGACGTTTCTTCTTTTCACAAGTAGTTAGATGAGTTTCCCACCAAACTAGAGCATGTCCCTCCATTTTGAGACGTGCAAAGGTGATCCTTTGTGCCTCAGTGACATTATGGATGCTAAAATAGACTTCTAACTATTTCAACCATTTATCCAGTAATTTTGCATCTACTTGTCTTTCAAAGCTTTTGATTTTGACTTTAGTCTCAACTTTAAAAGGAGTATGTTCCAATTTTACCTTTTCTCTTGTGTTAGAAGTCTCTTCTTCATGCTCTTCCCCATAATTTTCCTCATGGTGACTCTTGCCTATACCAAACTTTTCAGCTAAGCCTCGAACCACCAAGTCCATGGAGTCTTGCTTGACGGAAGTTGTCTTCTGCAAATCTGCAAGTTCCTCTTACCTTATAAACATCCTATCCATCATAATCTCCAGCATCTCAATTCTATGGACCAAGTTCTCTTCCTCCATTTCTCCCTGAATTCTCTATTTCCACTTCTTTGTAGAAATCTTTGGATCGCAAGGTAAAGATTCTTCACCTTTAGATCTTTTCATTGTCATACAAATTCAAGAAAGAAATACCACAGTCCATGATACTTGTTAGCTCTGATACCAAAATGATCTGTAAACTCTTCAACTTTGGAATTATTTACAAATCACAAATTAATCGTTGTAGTTTACTTTCTATTAGAGAATAACAGAGATAGCTAGTGAATGAATTACTATTGTGCTTAGAATCAACAATTTTAGTAAAAGAAAGAATATAAGCTCATAACACCAACAATTTTATCCTGGAAAACCTCTAATGGAGGAAAAACCAGTCGGGAAGGGCAATTACTCTTTCTTCCCACTTCTATTGGCCAATTTAAATCAACAGGTAAAGAATTTACAATAAGTAAGAAAGAGAAAAAGATAATATCTCAACACTTCCTTCCAGTTACTTGTTTGCTTTGTCTCAACACTCCTTTCTTCTACAAAAATACAATTTCTAGTACTAAGATTTCTTGCTCACTTGCTCCCATGCTTCGATGATATTTTACACTTCTACAATCATGTATTTATAGCCTTTCTCATGTCCTCTCATGCACTGGAGAATGGGAAAGGTCATGAAGGAGAAGAGAAACAAACATCTTTTCAAATTAAGAGGATGTTCGTTTTGAATTTTGTTTTATGTCTGTAATGGCCAGAACCGCCACCCTGTACAGACCGATGGTCCTAGGACCGCCACCCTGGATGGGCGGTGGTTCTATAACCGCCACCTTGCACAGGGTGGCGGTCCTGTTACTTAAAAGACAGAACCTCTGTTCGTTGTTTTTCTTCTTTGTGTTGACTATTTTTGATGAATTAGAGTTATTTCGGATCCCTATGGATCACCCACCCTATAAAAATTATGAATAGGGTCATCCATTATCCATTATATATAAGATACAAATGATATCGCATATCACATATAGAGTCCAATATATGTATATGGATATGTACCGATGGGGCCCCCTATATATATAACATTTAATATAACTTCGTTGTGTCACCTATTTTCTGTAGCTGCCCCCACCCCCTTTCCACCCCTCCTTGACTGGTGGTATACTCTCTCTAGCTAGGGGCCCTATCTCTATGGGGATGGGGCTCCCCCAATTGGATGGAATCTTCATCTTCCCGAGGGGCCAAATATGGTATGGATTGACCAACTCCAAACTAGATTTGTTGGGCCGACAAAGGTATATATATATAGCTACAGGTCGAATATATAGATAGGTCAATTTTGGTCATCGATAAAAAAAATGGTGATACAAACATTTATGTCTTGCCTACACCACTAGGATGCAAATTTGACAAGTTTGGCTCATCTATATGAAAATCATCTTCTCACAAATCTAATAAAATTGTACATAATAAACGCATGCTCTTCTTACTAAATGTTAATACAAATGACACTTTCAACCAATTTAGATAAAGAATTGGTAGAAAAAAATGACCTGAATAAGGTTCATAAATTGTCATTTCATTAAAAATAGTCTATAGAGATTAAAAAAATTGTCTTTTTTTATTTTTAAAAATTATTTAGATAAATTCTCAATATTAGAAACATGCACAATCATTATTAAGTACATTTTTTATTGGATAAAATAAATTTTGCTAATTAAATACAGTAAAAGATATAGTATCCTCGAAACTAATAAGAACTTTATTCTTATGTGACAAAGTTTTAAAATGTTTAAAAGAGGAAGAATTTTCCCCACCATTTCCAGAACTAATTAACATAATATACCATGGATTATAATTGTTTTCAAATTTTAAAATTCAAATCATTTAATTATATGTAACTTTTACAATTTCTAACCAGAGTTGTAATTACAATAAAAGATTCCTACATTATAAAAGATTGTTACATTTTTTCAATTTAAACTAGCATACCTTGGATAAATTTATGTAAAAAATGCCAAGATCTATCATTCTTGCGGCGCCTATTTTATATTTTTTTGACACAAGTGAAATAGGTGCCTCGAGAATGATACCTCTCAGCATTTTTTACATAGATTTATCTAAGATAGTTATGCTAGTGGCATCTGCATGCATTACATTGCACATAATATGGGATGAAAAATAAAGCATTATTTCATATGAATCAAAATGTAAAATGTACATCACATTAAATGACAAAATCATAGAATGAAACATGTATTACATAGATGACATTATTTATCTTCTAAAGACTTTAGTATTTCTTATGAAAAACAAAGCATTATTTCATATGAATCAAAATGTGAAATGTACATCACATTAAATGACAAAATCATAGAATGAAACGTGTATTACATAGATGACATTATTTATCTTCTAAGGACTTTAGTCTTTCTTCCTTAGTGTTTCGCTTCGAAAGTAGTTTTGCTTTCTTCATATTTTCAAAACAGTCATATGGAAATGGAGGAAATATTCTTAGACCTTCTAATGACTTTACTCTAGAGATAACCACAAATGTTAACCTTATTGTTTCTCTTTGTTCAATATCAATTGTAGCCTTGGAAAGAGTTGAACCTTGTGATTTATCTGTTGTCAATGCCCAAGCCAATCATAAGGGTAATTGGTGTGTGAGTTCCCTTTGTATTGGTGTAAATAAGATGAGATGAAAAATAAATCATTATTTATTATGAATCGAAATGTGAAATGTACATCACGTTAAATGACAAAATCATAGAATGAAACATGTATTACATAGATGACATTATTTATCTTCTAAGGACTTTAGTCTTTCTTATGAAAAACAAAGTATTATTTTATATAAATCAAAATGTGAAATGTACATCACATTAGACGATGAAATCATAGAATGAAACGTGTATTACATAGATGACATTATTTATCTTCTAAGGACTTTAGTCTTTTTTCCTCAGCCTTTCACTTTGAAAGTAGTTTTGTTTTCTTTATCTTTTCATAACGGTCATATGTAAAGGGAGGAAATATTCTTAGACCTTTCAATGACTTTACTCGAGAGATAGCCACAAATGTTAACCATGTTGTTTCTCTTTGTTCAATATCAATTGTAGCCTTTGAAAGATTCAAACCTTGTGATTTATGTATTGTCAATGTCCAAGCTAACCGTAAGGGTAATTGGTGTGTGTGTCACCTTTGTATTGGTGTACTTGGGATGGCATGTGACATTTTATCTTCAAATGGTATTCCGAAGTAATTATCAAATTCAACCATTACATATGTTGGTGATTCTAGTGGACCACTATCAGGTTTGTATATTATGCTTCGAATATATCCTAGAGCTCCATTTACAAGACCTAATTCTATCCAAATATTAGATGTTAACATGACCCTTGCATCATTAGCAATTATTAATTCAACATCATGTTCATCATTTGGACCTCATGTCAGTGTGTTTGTAGTACCCACTTCCCTTTGACACATTTTGATATTGCTGATTATATTATGGACATAATTATGGACCTTATTATAGTATGATGTTAGATGTTAGATCATGGATTATTGTTGACTTGATTTAGTTATGATGCATGATGATTATTAGAGACATTTTGGATATTGATGATGATACATTGTTTGACATGGTTATGTTATGGATGTTGTTCGGACATGTGATATTTGGATATTGTGAGTAGACCTAGAAATGGAAATTATTGGATGATGATATAGTTGTTGATAAAACTGTAAATGATATTGTTAGATTGCTTTGATGTTGTTGTGATTCATATATCTAGATGATTTCAAGAATTATATTTATATTATTTTGGATGTTCTGATATGGCCACGAGGCTGAAGGAGGTATTTGTGTTTTGCAGGTTAATATATCACAACAAACATTGAGGGATTGGAGACCAACCACATTGGAATTCTAGATGAATTCAACAAGGTCACCATGGCAACTAGTATTTGTTTGTGTGTGTTTGTGTGTGTGTGGTGTGTGTTAGGGATTCCCATGGGGGTATCACCTTTAATTGTGACCAAGGGGTTTCATGTATTTTTTTATTGTGGTCCCTTTGTTTATGTTTGCATGTGTTTATTTTGTGATGCTTTTACCCCTTTCATTAATTATTAAATGGTGTGTAAATATTGTGAGTAATCATATTGTTAAAATAAATCAAATATGTCATAAGAAGGAAATTAATGAGAGTTGTTAGCCATGATTTAAAGTGATATAAGTATGTGTAAGAGATATGTAAGTGATGTGTAAGTTAACTTTGAGTGTGAAACGCTCCACCTTCTTGGAAATTCGAAATTGTCCTTGGAGGCTGATTTTAGAGGTTTTTGGGACAAGTTAAACTTGTCCCATACCTCTTAAATTTATTTACTAACCATACCTATGGTTGGAGAGTTGAAATTTGAATTTTATAATGCTTTTTGAGAAGGCAATTTGTAGGTTTTAATTGCACTTTTCTTACATGTTGTAATTTCAGTCCTTTGGGGTGTGGGTTTGTTTTGGAGTATGTAAGTAAATTGTCATATTATTCACCCACCTATTTATTGCACATTGGAGAATGAAGTTGACCTTGTGTTGGGGTTGAGGATGTGTGATGTGGCATCCTACATGGATCCACCTCATCCTCTTCCCTTCCCTCTTCTATAAAATTTGAATTGCTTGCCTTGTTTTGGGGTTGCTTCACTTTGGAGACTTGCTTCTTGGGTGAATTCTTTGCTATTTTTTTAAGCTCTTGCTTTGAAGGAGTTTTTGGAAGATTTTTGCATGCTTGTGCTTGGTTGTTCTTGGATTGCTTGCATTGTGACAAAGCTTGTTGTTTTAGAACTGGAACAACTCCATCATGGAGAGGTAGGAACTTAACTCTTGAAATGCTCTTCTTTTATGAAGTAAGTTTTAATGTATGGATGTTTTGGCATGGTTGTGGGCTGTTGGGTAGATGGCCTAGGAATGGTGTAGGAGAATACTATGGGGTTATATTTTGTGGGAGGCACAAGTGTGTTTTAGGGAGGTATAAGGGTGGAGGGGGTTGGGATTTGGGTTTCACCTTATAAAGAAATAGCTTGCATTTCTTTACTCATTATGGGGTGTCATAAGAGGTTGGGGAGGCATAAGGAAATGTGAGGAATAAGGGGTACTTGGGGGAGGCATAAGGGCATGACAGGGATTATATATATATATATATATATATATATATATATATATATATATATACATATGTTGGTGGTTTGTTCTCAGGTGGTGATACCCATTTCCCCCTTGGGAGGCATAAACAACATCCCCCATAGTTTCTTACTCCTTTGGCTTGCTTGATGAAGCCTCAGTAATGTTGTCATGTTTTAATGTAGTTGTAAACTACATTTTGTTTTGGACTGTGTTTTTATTGTGAATGTTGCTTGTGTGTTTGTGGAAGCATGTTGTTGTCATGAGTTGGATCACATCTTTTATTGCACTATGGTTGGGGCTCGGGGGCCAATGAAGAAGGATGGATTCTTCTCTTCATTGGATGTCTTGGTTGGGTGGAGAGCGTTTCCTTTCCCCTACTTTTTTGTGATCACAATTTGGAAGAATGAAAAATATGCATGCTATTGTTCTGGAGCAAGGAAAAAGACAGTTTGACACTCCCTTATGAAATGAAATTTTATTGTAGCCCCTTTCCCATTTGAAGTGGATGATCTATGTATTCATTATCATGGAAAGATATTTTGTATTGACAATGAAAGTGGAAATTAGAAATGTAAAAGAGTTATATTCTGTATTCTGTGTTGGAAAGAATGAGAAAGAATGATACATGTTTTGTATGTTGTATTTTGAAATCAAATGGAAAGGAGGTTGTAAGAGTTTCGTTTGAATTAATGGAAGTTTTTTCCTTGTTCATATGATATTCTTTCCATTAGAAATCTATACTTAACAAGCTCTATGAAATCCCTGTTTGGAAAGTGGAAAAGTGAAACACGTGAAAAGAAAATGTATTATTCTTTCCTGTATATAATATATGTTTTTGGAAAGAATAAAATAAGGATGTTACAAAGTTGTCTTTTGGAATCAATAAATGATGTATCACCTTTCTCAAATTACACAATGGCATTGAATTTGATCTTTTAAATGTAATTGAAATCTCTGTTTGAAAGAAACAAATGTGTATAAAGGAAATGTAATACTCTGTCCTTTGAAATATGTAAAAATTGGAAATCAGAGATGTATTATAGTTTTTGAATAAGTTGAATTGAATCAACTAAATGTATTAGATTTGAATTGGAACACATTATAATACTTGGAAGAAGAAAATGGCAATTAAACCCTTTTAAATTTGATCTTTGCTATGTAGTTTCAAAATGGCAATTACTTTACCAAAAATGCACAGTTCAAACTTGCAACAATGAAATAACAGATTAAATGATTAAATTGAATTATTTTTCCCTAAACGAATCCCATTTGACTAAAATACTTAAAGGAAACCTTACAAACCTGGCCCATCGAGTTCAAAGTTTCACAGTCATTTTTTTCGTCAAGGAATGTAAATGCTCAAATTGCAAATCAATCAGACAAATTGAAGCTTGAAATCCTTCTTAAATCCATCTAAGAACAATTCTCCATGTCTGTTTGACATGTTGAGAGAGGGACAAGAACAAATTTAACAAGTAAAATTTACCTATTTGTATTGTAAAATCCTGCAGAAATTTTTCATGAAATTGACCCCTTAAACTTTATCAAAATCAAAAATTAATGATCTCTATGTAAAGAGGACGTCGAGAGATTTCTAGAAAGTCCTTTTTTCCCAAAACCAAGCTCTCTATCAAAAGTTTTGGCCTTCTGAAGTTTTTTTTTCACTTGGTGTCAAAAAAAAAAATTGGGAAAAATTTCCTTGGTGGGCCCGAATTTTTTTCCTTGGAGCTTTGGAAAAATTTTGGGAAAATTTTCCAATTTTTCCCGCCGAGCCGCATCCAATCATAGGTTGCCACGTTGCACCATGAGGTGTCAATGGAGGGGCGGATCTCTTTTAAACTTAGCGCTCTCGAAAAATTTTGGGAAAATTTTCCAAATTTTCTCCTTCGGCCCGCAGCCAATCAAAGGCTGCCATGTGGCACAACGAGGCATCGGCGAAGGAGCGGGCTCCTTTTTCCCTTTGAGCTTCAGAAACATTTTGGGAAAATTTTCCAAATTTTCCCCGCCGACCCGCAGCCAATCAGAGGCTGCCACATGGCATCCCGAGGTGTCGGCAGAGGCGTGGCTGAATTTATCCCTTTTTGCCTTCGAGGCGCGAAACCTTATTTCTTCCTACCGCTTCGTTTTAACCGCGTTGGCTTAGAAGGCGCCACGTGTCCCTGGCGAACTCACGGGGGTGTGGGTGCAAAGTTGGTTTTTTTACCCCAAGCGGGAAAATTTCCAAAAGTCTCCCGGTGGCCCGCCGACCCGCCCATGGGGCAAATTTTCACCCCTGGGCCTGCAGGCCCGCTCTTGGGGAAAATTTTCACCCCAAGGCCCGCCGGCCCATAACTTGAGAAATATGAGGAGTTATGAGGACTTCTTTATATCAATGGAAAGGTGAGGAAATTTCCTATCTAATGGGAATAATTTAGGAAATTTTTGAATGTGTTAATTTTGAGAAAAATCAAGTTGAACCTTTAAGCTTGTTAGAGAGTGGGTATGGTGAGGAATTACCCTCTGAACCTTATTGAACCTTCTAACCCTAAAATTTGGACCTTATGACCTCTAATAATTGTTAATAAAGGAAAATTATGTTCTAGTGAATTATAATTTTTCTAGAACTTGTTAGTGACAGTTGTTGCCTTGTAACCTGGTTGTAGACTCTTTTAAACAAAAAAATTATTCCATAATTTTCCTAACTAATCCTAGGTTGTTCTTGGGTCTCAAGTGGGTTGTTTTTAGTGGGTGTTACAGTGTTGGCAGTACCTATTGTAGTTGCAATGTTACATGCAATAGGTCTTTTTAATGAATGTATTTTTTTTGGGTTATTCACATTACTCTTTGTGGCGAACAAATGAATATTACTATCGAAATCTTCATTCTTAGCTTTGTCTAATTCAGCATTTGTTCTACTCATCAATTGTTGGATTCACATCTCTGAGATTTGTGAGAAGTTGTCAAAACCATTTTTGCTCTTAAGTTCTTTGTGGTTAAGTTATTATCTATGTAGTCTTTCTTCCTCAGATAACTAGTCTGAGCGATTTTGTCTTTATAACCTTGTTCTTAATATATATGATTCATCTTGAGATGATCATGCACGCATTGTTATCATCTTATTTGCTTATTTTCATCTTTCTGCATCTAATTCTTCATTTGTTAATCTAGCCCTACGTTTTACAAATCTTTGCTTATCGTTATCATTTCGTCATTTTCTTTGTTCCTCTAGTTGTGCATCATTTCTTATTGTCTTCTTCTATGATATTGTCTTTGATATTCTCTTTGATCTTCTCTTCTTTCCTCTTCCTTTTCGAAATTTCATTTTGGTTTAGCCATACCTACAAAGAATTTTCAAAAAATTGTATAATCATTCATATAACCAAACAATACACTTGGATGTAGTAAAAATATACAATATCGAGGTTCTAACCATTAGCAATGCTTCTCAAAGAATGATATCAAATAAAGAATCATCGATGTAGTTATTTTCAAAGGTTATTTGTATTATTAATTTTAATAAAAGTATTTATATAATATAAAATATTTGTTTTAAAAAAAATATTAAAGAGTTTATTAGTTTATTTATATTTTTATTCAATTACGTCAATATTTGAAATTAATTTTTCGAGAGCCAAAAGAAAAATATATTTAATTTTTCTCCATTAGATTAAAAAAATAAAATTCTAAATATATATAGAGTTAAATGGAGAAAGGAGCAACATAAATTGCTTGGTACAATAAACATATGGCATCATAATATGTTCAGTAAAATAAATATATCGCATAGTTGTTATTTTTGGTTGGCTAGTTTTTAAAAAGAAAGTACTTACTCAGGTGAGGAGAAGATCTTGGGGATTCGCTGGTCCCTCCAAATGTGTGATCTGCGGTGAAGCTGAGGAAGATTTGGATCATCTCCTTCTTTTTGTTCCTTTTCTTCCAGGTGTTGGCAATGGCTTTTATCTAAACTGAATCTTTCTTGGGTTCCTTGCAAAAATATTGGAGAAACTCTCCTTTCTTGGCCTAGATTCAGGAAAGAAAGTTCCCTCAATTCTATTTGGATCACTGCTCCTTTTTTCCTTATCTGACACATTTGGTGGGAATGTAATTTATGATTATTTCAGGAACAAACTGCTGAGCTCCCTGTTTTTCTTAATAAGCTGGAAGTGTCCATCTCGGAAAAAGTCAGTAAAAATAGCCTCTCTAATCCCATTTTTTCATCTAGATATGCGGTTATCAGAAATTCATGGCCACTTATCAAATTCCCCGCCCTGGTTCCATCATCAAAAAAGGTCTCTCCCAAGTTGAGAAATTAATTAGAAGAAAAAGGGCCAAGTGGAGACCTCCCCCTAGGGGCATGTGGAAACTAAATTTTGATGGTGCCTCGAGGGGGAACCCTGGTAAATCTAGTGTTGGTTGTATTATCAGGTGTGATACAAGTAATCTCATTTCTGCGGGTTCCTTTCCCCTTCTTGCTTGCTCTTGTAATATGGTTGAAGCTCAAGCACTTCTGGAAGGGGTCAAACTGGTTGTTTAATTAGGATGTAACTCCCTTTTCATAGAAGGTGATTCCCAAATCATAATTCAAGCTATCTCTAGTGGGTCTTCCCCTTTGTGGAAAATTAATCCTTTTATTTTTAATATCCTCTTTTGGCTTGGCAAAATTCATACTTGGCACATCACACATATCTTTCGAGAAGCTAATCATGTTGCGGATCTTCTTGCTAACTTTTTCATCGATCATCCTACCGCTAATGTCATCTCGAGATATGTTGAAGCATGGCAAGGCCTTTCTTTCATCATCTCACACGAGCGGTTGGGTACACAACAACAAATTGGATTTGTCCTCTCGCGTGCAATGCCCCTTTTAGGCGTGGGCGTCGGCTCTGTGTGGATTCATGCCTCTTTTCCTTTATTTTTGTGTTGCTTTGCTCGTTTCTCTTCTCCCTTCATGGCATTCCTTGGTTTCCCTTTTTTTCTTCATAACTCGGTTCGGAAGAAGCTTCGCCTCACAAAATTGACAGAAATCATCTCTCCGAAGTTTTCGCTACTCTTCTCATCTGGAGGCCGAAGCTATTGAAACTATCTTAGGTGACTTTTATCGCTTCCGGTCACGTCGTGTTCGCTCCAACTTGGATATCGCTTCAGATTTTGTCTCTTTATGTCTGCTTCTTCATCAGGACCCGATTTTTGTTGAATTCATATCCGACAACGAGATTTACCCTACTCACAAGGTTGGCCTTCATGAAGAACTGCTCGACTTCTCTCTCCCAGATCCTCTTCTTTGGGTCGAAGAATTTGGTGAGCTTACCATCAGGTCTGGATGTGGCATTCAGTGGCTCTGCAGCCAGTATCGTGATATTCTCCACTACACGCAAAACATTAATTCTATGTTCTTGATGGGTTGGCTCAATCACAGACTTCTTCCCGATGTGGACATCAATGCGGCCTTGTTTCATGTTCACCCTGTCATCGATAAGTGGAACAAGCTCAAGGACAGGGCGATTGGAGCCTTCCGCCTCCTTCTACGCGAGGCTAATTGGCGTGCGAGCACCCAATTCGGTTGAGTGTTCGGGTTTCAGCCTTGGGAGTTCTAGTTTGCTTTTGGTTTCACATTTCGGTGTTTCCTTCACCCGTCCACTTTCCTGCGGACGGTGGTCTTTCTTCTTCCCGCCCCCTACCCTTCTTCCTCTTCTCCTCTTCTTTTCCTCCTCTCTTATGTGGTTGGGGCCTAACCCTCCGGTTCAAAGCTCCAGTCAAATGTTTAATAATCATATATATATATATATATCGCACCATAAATTGCTAGATAAAATTACTCTTTATGGCAACTTGAGTTCCAGGAATACATCAATTAGATTATTTAAAACAAAAATTCTAACATATTTAATAAAAAAACAAAAAACCTAATAGTGGGGGGTCGTTAAGTACTGAAATTCCATTAATTCAAGGGAAAAACTAGATACATCAACCCCTGAAAGGGAATAAACAACAAGGAGCCCGAGAGGGAAAAGGACAACCAAAAATACAAACGAGTATATCTCAAATTCTAGTAACTAAGCATTTGCAAATACTAATTGGCATCTAAGCTAAGCTTCTCGGCCTCCACCTGAAACTACATCATAATGAAGAAAATATCTTGAAATACAGTCCAAAGGAAAAGTCAGTGTCTTTCGAATTTCTGTAAATGACATCCAAACACAATTTCCATATTTGAAAATGACATTGCACCCAAACAATCTCCCACACCAAGTTGATCCTAGAATAAGTTCTCCAAAGATAATAAGCTCCTTAGTGGGAGCTAAACCGGTTTACATCTCAGGCGTGGCTAAAACCCATTGCCAACATTTTTTTAACCTCCTTGCACTCCATATAAACATGTTAGAAAGAGTTGGGACCATTACAGATAGAGCAGCGAGGAGAAGTAACCCCCAAGTAATCCAAATGCTCACCTATAGGTAAACCCGCATGCAACATAGACCAAATAAAGAATTTAATCTTAGGTTGAGTATGAATTTTCCAAATTTTGTTGAAGTGATTCCCCAAGTCTCTGCAAATTCATTAGAGTCCCAATGCTTATTCAATTTGGAAAGAGGTAGTTGATTAGACATGAACCAAGTTGTATCTTTTTTAAGAGAAAAAACTATAACAATACAACCATCCGGCCACTTATACCAATCTCATACATGCATACTTGAATGAGTAGCGAAAGTTACCTATAAATTTGAATGTGCTTCATAACAATGCAACCATCAGGGCACTTATACTAATCCCATATGTGCATACTTGGATGGGTAGTAGAATTCGCTTGTAAATTTGAAAGTGTTGCTCTAATAAAATCAAAGGTAGACTTGGCCTGACCATTTACATGGCATAATCTTTTGTATTCAACCCACTCATACCATCTATGCTCGGATTATTCCAAATGTCAACAAGAACAATAATGCCTCTATTTAGATAACGAGCATGTCTATAAGAAGCGATACAATCAGGAATTTTCCCCTCAACAACAATAAGCTCATACCACCAAATCGAAATATGCATAAGGGCCTCCTCGAACAGTCGTAGACCTAGTAAGAAAGGGTCTAAAGGCATTCCACAAATTCCAAGTTTGTTTCAAGATAACAGAGCCATTAATCGAAGAGATCCCTGGAGAAAAAACTCAATCAGTCCATCTGATTCCTCTCCAAATTTTAGATCGGTAGAGAAGGCATTTTGAAATCTAAATCTTAATAATTCGTTTCAATGCTCATTCCCATCCAAATCCTGAATGATTCATTTCGTTGATAAAAATATTACCTTAAAGAAACGGATTGGGGAATCCAATACCAATAACAGAATTAGGAAGCATGCATACATCCCAAGCAATCCGAGGAAAGAACTTTTTACTATGACCATTCCCCCAAAAAAACATTTGAGCATAGCCTCTAATTTTTATAACTTCTAGAGGGAGCCAAAAAAAGAGAAATAAACGAGTACTGAATTCAAGATTTTGGAAGCAACAATAAATTTACCAACAAGAGAAAGAGGCTTAGAGGCCCACTTCAGCACTTTGGATTGCACTGTCTAAAACTTTCCTCCAATAGTGTGTCGGAGAAGCATGAGGATAAAAGGGAATTTCGAGAAAAGTAATAAAATCATTAGGCTGTAAAAACTTCCAATTAAATTTAAAATGCCACGTTGGGAGAGGTGTGTAACTTAAACGCAAAACACTTAACTTACTCCAATTAATTTGAGCGCCTGAAGCTTTGTAGTACACATCAATGCACTCTGGAGCCACTTCCAAATTTTGTTAAAACTCTTGAAGCAATAAAAAAGTATCATCAACAATTTTGTTGAAGTACAAGGAATAGAAATTCCTTTAAGCAAACCATCCTGCAACTTCCTTCTAAAAAAATTGCCCAAAGCTTCAATGGACATAATAAATAGGTAAGGAGCCAAAGGACATCCTTGTCTAACAGAACGTTCCAAGTGAATAATAAGAGAGAGTCTACCAATAATACAACCTCTCACATTGGCCTCTGCCCCAAACAAGCCATAACTCCTTAATGAAACAACAAACCACAAATTTCTAGTTCAATATGATATAAGATGATTTTTACCTAAATTTATTATTTTCCTAAATTCTATGATTAAGAGAAAACAAGAATTAGTTACGCCAAAAAAGAATCCATTTAAAGAGAATGTTTCCCAAATCTTATCAACATACTAATGAAAATTACAATATACCACCATGAGAATGCAACAAATTTTCCGTTCATTCTTTCCTCAAGCATACAAGAGATCAACACTCATTTTCCTTTAAGGAAAGGTAAGGTCTAATTCTTCTCAAGATATGGGACTTATGTTAACTTTTACTTAACAATTATTTGGTCGTAATTTGGTCCATTAGGTCGCAAGAGAAAAAAATATAAAAATACACTTATTAAATAGGATTTGAATCCATTTTACACAAAGAACTTTGAATTTCACCACGCAATTGAGTGGTAATAGAAAATGGAATCATGTTTTAAAGAGTACCTGTCGACACTAAAATTTTCCTCGTAATTTCTATTTCATTAATGTATGTATTAGGAATAGGATGTTGTTAAATATAATTAGTATTAGCGTCCGATAGAAGATAACGGTGCTGCCAATATGACGCCGCCAATAATGTATAGTACGGAAATAGTCAAAAGTACAATAGGAATGTTGTGGTAAAAAGTAAATAGTTGTCGTAAGTGGTCCAGTAATGTTAAAATGTCAAAGTTTGGGTAATTAGAGAAGTAGGGTCTACGTGATTAGGAATTAGAAATATTATATTGGTAATAAGGACAAGGAGTGAGGTCATAAATATTTTGTATATTTTATTTGTAAAAAGTCTAAAAATGTGGAACCCATGTAAAATGATAAGGTTTATCTTATCTTAAAAGATAAGCTTACATGTACAGATAAGAGTTAAGGTATGGAATATGATTCGTCAGAGTGGATTTCTTATCCTATCTTAGAGATAAGATGGATAAGCCTGGAAGTTCTATAAATAGAGAGGCCACCCCCCTCATTTAGCATAGAAGGAAGTAGTGAGAAATATTGTAGGAAGTGTGCGAAGGAAGCCATCAGTTTAAAGGTGTGTTGAAGAAGCCATTAAGAGGTGTAATTGTAAAGTTTCTCCCATAGTCTTGGTGAAAGGCAAGTGAAGTCAATAACACTTGAAGTACCTCATGGGTGAGATTGTAACAATTTCATGTTAATATTATAATATTTCAGATTTGTCATCATTCCGTCTTATCATAGTCGATGGTATTCTTGTGTTATGTTGTTGTTTTGTTTCCAGATTACATCCACCAAACTAAAGGCTGTGCATTAGTAAATAATCATAGCACAAGGAGTTCCCTGTGAAGAATTATCATAGTGCCGGATTGGTGATGACATACCCCAAAACAGTTCCAAATTAATTTTCTTTAAACTAGTGTTTATACTAATTACAAGGTACGTCTTCACCCAAGGTAGGTGGAAAGATTAGTTAGTTATTATTCTACATCCTTGCAATAAGGGCTTCATGATTTATCTTATAATAAGATACTAAAAATTTTCTATGTGAATGAAATATTATAAAAGAGTTTCCTAAGAGTCAAATAGCCAAAGGCATATCTAATTTGTGTGAGCATCGCAATCATTCGAATATTTGTTTTACTTCCTCACCTAGAACCTAGGAAGACAACACCATGCCTAAATTACTTACGTAAGACCCACTATTTAGCGTGAAATTCATATGAATCTTACATAACTAAGATTAGTAAACATCACTTATCCCATTTGAAGCAATAGTTTATGATCACCTAAATTTGAACTTTTTAGGGGGTAACAATGATAACATTATTTATCCAACTAAATTTAATTAATTACATAATTGACGAGCTTTCTAGATTACATATAATTTCATGTTTCTATTGTTGTTTATAAGGTATAGGTACACAATTGTGCTTATAGATTTATATTTATATATAATTTTGCATAATCATTGTTCTTCTAAGTCCACAAGTTGAGGTTAGAAAGTGGGTGAATCTCTTATTTCTACACGTAAGTATTAGTGTTATAAACATGATTAACGTAGAACATTTTAAATCAAATTAAGGAGATTTATAATCACATGTGTACTTACTAAGGTAAGAAGGTTTTAACAAAGTTACATTTCAACAAAACTTAGTAAGTGGTTATAGTATGAAAATAGGTTTTATCAAGTTCCAAAAGGATTAATAAAAATAATTAGATCATTTCTGAAGTTAAATCTAAAATTTATACCGAGATCTTTGATGATAATTTGAAGTTGTGAAAACTAGATTCATTTTATAATAACACAATGTATTCTTACGTTACGTGAAGAGGATAAACTAGATAAGAAATATCACTTCAAGCAACACCATCGTATAATAAGAGACACTAACTTTCTTTCCCTTTATCATTTATTATTTAGACAAGCTAGAGGAGTTTACATTAGCAAACATTTTCAACCAACTATACTTAATTTCTAAATTACAATTTTGAAAAGGAAACAATAAGATTATAAGTTCATTTGGAAAATTTTCTTATAAAAGGGTTATAAAAATAATATTAGCAATATAAACAAGAGGAGTAGAAACTATTCCAATTTCATAAAAATGAAATTTTAAGATGTGGAAGACTATTTTATCATAATGGGTAGTTCTATACAAGATACAGTTATTTATTTTATGCCCATACCAAATGGGTTTCATTAGATCTAAAGTGGTGCGTCTAACATGGCAGTTGAGATTCCTAAGAAACAATGGATCACTAGACAAGAAGTAACTAACCAAATGCCTTAAACTTATTCCTTAGATCAAGGTAATAATTATGCATTCTTTTCTTGACCTAGTTCTTATTCCTGAAACCAACAACTAGACCTTCTTCGATGTCCAAAAAATACCTAACTAACCAAGGCTCTTAGCATTCAAAAATTACTTGTAGCACAATTTTTTTTTTGTCGTAGCTCAAAACAATAACCATATTATAAAATCTTACACCCTCCAAAGGTGTCTGTACGTACCCAAAATTGTAAGGTATTGTACTGCTGGAACAGTGTAACAAGTGCCCCAATGATGATACAGGTCTCCTTGCAAGGTGTTCGGGATCCGGAAAAGCTCTCGGAGTATGCATTAACATCCCGCATGCCCCGCTTAGCCCCGCGTCCTTTGTTTTTCCTTTTTCCCCTCTTTTCTTGGCCTTTTGCTCTTCAGTGATGAAACCACCGCCCTGCATGGGCGGCGGTCTCGTGACCGCCGCCCTGATCAGGGCGGCGGTCCTGTAACCGCCGCCCTGCTCAGAGCGGCGGTCCTTTACGCATTTTCCAGAAAGTGTTTTGACGCGACTCACGTAAAGATCAACGTTTCACCAGCTTTTCCTTGCCGACTTGGGCTTGCATTTATGTTTTTGGTCCCCTGGAATAGTGTTTGGCCATTGTTTATAGTTTTAGAGTTCAGTTTGGTTTTGATTTTGGGTGAATGAAAGCTATAAATAAATGGCTTGTGCTCAAGCAAATGGCCCTGAAGTTTGTCTCTGAATTTCTCTTTGCAATAGACTTAGCTTTCATTTTTCTTAGAGTGCTTGGTTTAGTTCATTATACGTCTAGTTAGCATTGTTCAACTGTTGGTAAGCCACATATCTAGCTTGTGCAAACGGTGTTGTTGTTTTATCCAATCCATTGGAGTAGAATAGCTTAGGAAGCCATTAAAGTTGCAGGTTTTGCTCTTCAAACAGGATAGTTTCAGGTTCTGGACGCTTTATGTTGCATGACTCACAGTAAATCCCGCTAGGAATTGCATAAGCCAAGCTCTGTACTCTTGCGCTATCCCTCTCCTACTCGCATTATATTCAGTCTGCATTCTGAGCTGTCCTTGTGCCAATATCTACTTCTATCGATGCTAGCATTACACGCTTTTCTGGATCCATGTGAACACGAAAGAACGAGGAGATCACACTGAGGGGACAAGATCACACACACCATCAGATTCGCCACTGTTCTGCGGAATCCAGGTTTTAACTTTCAAAGTTCTAGTTAGAATCATATCAAATAGAGTAGATAATTACTTCATTTCAGTAAATTCTATTCTCGATATTGCCAGGGAAGCTGTGAGGATTGATAGTTTCTGAGAAACTATGATTCACTCCTCACTTCTGAGGTAGGATCAAGAATCTTGCAGATAGATTAGATAAGCTATTTTATTTGTTTAGAATAAATCTACAAATTACACAGGCAAATAACTACACTCGGTTATCTTGTTTGTTTTAAATTGTTATTTAGTTGTTATTTCTAGATACGTTTAAATAGCTGCTTTTCTTAAATTCTTAGAAAATATCATAGAGAAATAGAAGTTATATATGTTTTAGATTTATCCCACATAGTTAGAATTTGCTTTACTACAGTTAGATTTACATTTTGTTGTGTATGACAATCACGGGACCTAGGGAGCCCAGGGAATACGTATTTGAGCCAATCGTGCCTCAACCCAACCTTGTCACAGCAATAGTTGACATAGACCATAACCTTAGAATACAAGTCTTCCAAACAACAACATATTTACAACTGATCAGTTCTCAGTTGAGAGGGTTAAATATAGAAGACGACCAAGCACACACGTTTTGGTCAAATCAACCGAACTACAGATTGCCCTAGGAAAACATTCACATGACTGTAGAAGGGTTCGAAAGAGAACAAACCTTTGGTTGTGATCCTTTGGTCCCATAGCCAGGTGCAGGAGACACTCTCACAGACATAGATAGTAGCTTAAGAATCCAAGTTGCACGAACACCTATGAGGTATTCCAAGAAAATCACGCAGTTATTGAGCTTAAACATAGAAGCTGAGAAAGCGTACGATTACTGGATACTAAGGATTAGGACTTGATTTCGTACATGACCATAACAGGGCCGCAACAACCAAGAGTCTACGGTTGTGATCCACAGATCCCACAGCCTAACGAATTCACAAGTCAATCAGATATAAACACTGGCCTACACACACTACTATTCCAATCCACTCCACTTCCACCCATCATCATCGAACAATTGTCCTTACTAGATATAGCGGCTAACGAAGCTAGAGAATTTTGGACTAGGCCAGAGAATCGTCCGTAGAGTCAATTGTATTCCACCATCCACCATATGACCTTATCTGGAGACATACATGAAACTATCCCAGGTCATTTCCCACGTATTCCACAACCCATAGATCGAATCACGCCAGAGCTCGATATTGATTGGAGCCTTCGAGTAGTCATCCTTGCCGATCGATCTATCACACCAGTCCAAGTTAGAAGGGCCTTCTTTGCCTTAGATTCACAAATTCCATTAGTGTGTATTGAAGACATTAGATTGCCTAACTAGTTTGTCTGCATCCCACGCATATTCCATCCCCACCGGCTGTCTCGGCACGACCTCGGGAGGTCGGGTACGCGGAAGAGTTACTGTAGATTCCCACGCTCGCTTGTCACTTTTCCGGCGTACAAAATTGGTGAACCTGACGTGAAACAAACAAAATTAGTGAAGCTGACGTAAACTTCCTACTTTCTCGTTCGGAGTCATAGTATCACGTGTTCTTCCAAGTTTAGTTTACTTTTCATCTTCTCCGCCTCATTAGCCTTTCACAAATCACCTTCACTCCTTCCCATTATTCTGCGGGTATTCATATACCCCCCGAATATGTCGGGATTCGATGCATATGGCAGACCCCTCTTGGGTCTTGAGGCATACTACGCCCAACAAAATAGGCAATCATCACCCTCGCTCTCAGTATGGGGTGATAACTATTCAACTAATCAGTTGTCAACACAAACCCCAAGAATCAGATATAATTCATCTTTTCAAACTGAGGAGTTAGATCAACCCCCTCGAACGCAACAAACAGAGCCTTCAGGCTCAAACAATATGACGTTTACTGGAGAATCTAGTTCGTCTCCTCAGATGCTACTTAGACCACAAATTAGTAGACAATCTGACCCATACCTGGTCTTAGATGATGAACAATCAATACGTTATCCTAGAAGTGAACAACGCTCTCGGGGTATGTACCCATCTATAGGAGGTTTACAAATACAACCCGAGGTCTCTTTTCAAGAAAATACCTCTATGCCACTACATATAGGAAATACTCTCAGAGAAACTTGGCAAGATAGCAATCAGTTTATAGCAGGATATCACATGCCTATACAACACCAGGGTATACAACAAACGCCGCTAAGGAAAAGCACCGTGACTTCACCAAATGAAGTCATTTCAACGTTAGTAGAAAAAGTGAGAGGGTTAGAACTTGCTCAAGCAAGTCAAAATCCTCAGTTCATGCAAGCAGGAAGTTCCAATCCTCCATACCACCCTAGCCAAGTAGATCTCCTCACAGGAGTAGGCACGTTAGGCATGCCTCCTCAGTATCCGCAACAAACGCCAACAAGGCCCATCATCTCTAACACTATTCCTCCCGGTCTAGTATCAAACAATCCATTACTAGACAATACCCCGTCATACTTAAACATGTACTCCAAATCACCACAAGGAGATATGTTCTCCTCTCTTGGCATTTTGGCTCAAACGCAGGGACTTCCCTATGCCCCTGCCAATGCATACGTTGCGCCATATCAACAACCCATCCCACCACCACTCCCTCAGCAACCACCATCAATGGTCGAAACCTATGCGATAGGGACTTATTCAGAATATCTGAAAGAGCCCTTAGACTTCGCCATACGAGGCATCATGCTTCCAATACCCCTTCCCGATTTACCCAAATACAAAGGTGAAGGAGATCCAAATGCACATATCAAAGCTTACGCTACAGCCATACGTGAATTACTCCCTTGGGATGGGGTTGTTGCTAAAATATTCCCCAAAACCTTGAAAGGCATTGCTCTCGACTGGTATTATAGAATACCTGAAGCCTCCATCCATTCATTTAAACAACTCGTATCAGAGTTCATTAAGGCATTCGACATGAAAAAACTGTTAAGAACAGGAATCAGGGAATTCTTGCACATCAAGCAAGAACACAACAAATCTGTCGCCCATTTCATCCAGAGGTGGCGTACAGTTCTTTATTCTTTAGCAAGTGCTCCAAACATGGATCAGATGGAACTATGTGATTTATTCCTTCATTCTCTCAGCAGAGAGGTGAAGGAAGAAATCCAGAAGTTCCCACTAAGAACTTACGATGAAGTACTTGAGAGCGCTCTTCGAATAGATCAAGCAGCAATAGATAGTGGTCGTAAGACATATGGAACAAACGGGAGGTTAATCACCCCCAATCAGAACACTACAAATTATCCCACTACTACAAACGTCAATCAAGGACCTAAAATCCTTAACAAAAATCGGGGTGTAACAACGGATGGAGTAACCGACCAGCCCAAGAAGGTAAATGTGGTCAATACTCCATCACAAGCAAACAACCAACAAAACAACAACTTTACCCCGACAATCAATACAGTGGATTTTAACCATCCACAACAACAACAACAACGGAAAAATCCTATACAAGGGCCAAGCCAAAACTCATTTGGTTATCAAAACCAAAGCCAGAAACAAACACAAAATTTTAATCCTAATAGGCAACAGTTTGATCAGAATTTTAGGCCACAATATACACCAAACCAACAAAATAGGAATTACAATCCCAATTCTTATTGTGGTTTCCACAAAATTTGGGGTCATGATACTAGAACGTGTCGTGACTACAATAAATTCATGCAACGTTTGCCAGAAGAACAAAGACAGTTCTTCACAGATTTGTTTTTGGCAGATCCTGTGTCACCACCACCAAATACGCTCGCAGGGGTAGTTTCCCCTCAGAATGCTCCCCTCAAGATCTTTAACGATCCACTCCCAAATCATGATAGCAACAGGCTGAATCCAACTGGAACAAACAAAAGTGCAATGACGGGAAACAATGATCATGAAGCCTCGACTTCACTAAATCCATCAGTTGCGCCACAGTTAGGAAGTCAACCGAGACCCAAGATAGTCAGTTTGGTAGAATTAGATGCTGAACTACCTATCGAAGCTATAACAAGAACACGAGAATATTTCTCTCAACCGAGCCCAAGTCATCTGCCAGAAACGGATAAGAGTCAACAAATAGTAGAAAAACCCGTGGGTGCCTATGATTTAATTAGTGACCTAACAAAGACCTTCTCGCACATTTCATTTTTGGATTTACTAAAGAACTCTCCTACTCACAGAGCTGCTCTTTTAGAAGCATTAGGTTTAGGTCATCTAATTAACATCATTCCACCTCCTGAAACACAAGTAAATCACGTAGATTTTGATATCCACCCTCCGAGGCAGCCGGACAAGGATATCAAATTCATATTTGAAATAAGTAAAATGCCTACATATGCTGAGATCGCACGCCGAGGTGATCCATCCTTACACTTACAAGTATGGGTTTATAATAACTATGTAAAATGGGCAATGGTTGATGATGGGGCCGCAGTTAACATAGTCCCTTTCTCTTTCCTCCAAAAACTAGGATATGGGGAAACAAACTGTTCCACCACTCGAAATACATTGAGAGGCTATGATAGCCTTAAAGCCACTTCGATAGGAACTATAATACTGCCGGTCACCTTAGGACCCAAAACAATCCTAACTGAGTTTTATATTATAGATCGGGAAACTAATTATAATATGATACTCGGCCGACCATGGATACACCGAATGAAGGCAATCCCTTCTACGTTATTTCAAGAAGTAAGATTCTTGCATCTAGGAAAGGTATTTGTAGCCAAAGGTGATCCAAAACCTTTCGATTTGCACCTAGCTGATTTAAAGAAAAGACCAGGTGTGCACTCAGAATTTGAACTTCCGACAAACCAACTCAATAAACCCACTGACCCAAAACTAGAGGAAAAGTTGGTACCTACGACGGATCTTGAAACTATCAGCATAGCCAAAACAACCCCAACCCCCAAAGATAAGGCTATAGAAACGGTATCATTAAGGACTACTGAAAAAATCGTTGAGTTAATAGAACAAGATTCACCAATGTTCTTACCATTTGATTCAGTAGGCATAGGATATTCCCTAGGTGTTGGTTCCCTTCCAGCAGAGGACCTCTGCATGGTAGAAGTTGAGTGTGCAAACACAACAGATACCCCAACATCTATACTCTCGGCTAAATATTGGACTCTCCATTTCGATGGAGCTAAATGCCGTTATGGAGCGGGGGCAGGTATAATTCTTACTTCACCCGAAGAGAAAGTCCTACCATTTGCCTTTAAGCTAAACTTTGAATGCACAAATAATGGCGCTGAGTACGAAGCCCTCCTCCTTGGCCTCACCTTAGCCAAAAGAATCGGTATTGATAACCTCAGAGTCTTAGGAGACTCGCAATTAGTGACAAACCAGGTTTCTGAGGTATACGAAACCAAAGCCGAACACTTGCAGCTTTACAAAGAAGCCGTATTAGATTTAAGCAAGGCGTTTAACTTCATATCCATTGAAGCAATCCCGTGAGAAAAATCTTCTCGCTGATTCAATAGCAACTTCAGCATCACGTTTTACTCCAAGCAATGAGTTAGAAGATACCCAGTTCACGGTGTCCATTCGTGATGAACCATTGATAAAAACAATGACAAATCCCCTTTCAAGCGGAAGTGAATCTACCATCCTAGACCGTATTGATAGTGATGCGGCTACTTTGGATTACTTAAACACCTATGCAGTGCTACATCTCTCCTATCATATGCTAGATTTATCCTTAATTCCACATTCGTCTTCCTACTTCGGAAATCCCGTGATGGATCTTCCCTCACAAATGGAACCTAGCATATACGCAGTAGAAAATGGGGATGATTTGGATTTACCTCCAGCACCACCTGAGTTTGAAGAAGGTAACGCCTCTTTGATCGAAGAAACAATCGATGTCAACATCGGGACAGAAGATGAACCGAGAATATTGAAACTAGGATCCTCGTTAACCCCAGAAGAAGTAGAAATACATACTCAGATCCTCAAAGAACATCAGAAGGCGTTTGCATTTAATTATAAGGAGATGACAGGAGTCGCACCCCACATTGCGGTGCACAACCTCGTCACTAAATCAGATGCAAAGCCAATTAAACAAAAATCAAGACCCATGAAGCCCAAGGTAGCTCTCATGGTAAAGGAAGAGGTAATAAAACTCCTCCAGGTAGGATTCATCAAACCAGTCGACTACTCCCAATGGGTATCTAACATCGTTCCCGTTCTCAAGAAGAATGGAAAGATACGCATCTGCATAGATTTTCGAGACATCAACAAAGCATGTCCTAAGGACGACTTCCCATTACCATCCATAGATGTCATTATTGATGCAACAACTAGATTTGAACTTTTGTCTCTCATGGATGGATTCTCGGGATACAATCAAATCAAAATATCTGAGCAAGATCAAGCTAAAACTACGTTTATAACTCCTTGGGGAACCTATTGCTACGCTGAGCTATGACATATATATTCCACGATTTAATTCATAAAATCATGGAGTCCTACGTAGATGACTTATTGGCTAAGGCCAAGAAGCGTTGTGACCATCCGAAAGTACTCCGCGTCATTCTTTCACACCTAATAGAATACGGAGTCACACTAAATTCAGAGAAATGCGTCTTTGGTGTAACAGGAGGAAAGCTCCTAGGTTACATCATATCGTCACGAGGGATAGATGTTGATCCAACCAAAATTCGGGCTGTCCTCGAAATGGTCCCACCTTCGAATGAATCTGGAATCAGATCATTTCTCGGAAAAATGGGTGCAATCCAGAGATTTATCTCAGACTTAAGCTTCGCCATTCATCCAATCAACAATTTACTCAAGAAAGACTATAGCATTGATTGGACCAAAGACTGTAATGAAGCCTTTGATGCAGTTAAGCAATTCCTATTATCGCCACCTACGCTAATGCCACTAAAGCTAGATCGCCCATTAATTTTATATTCACGAGCTACCAATGTCTCGTTAGCTTGTATGTTGGCCCAAGAGGACGATGACAAGAGAGAACGTGTGATTTATTTCATCAGCCGAACACTGCTCGACTATGAAACACGCTATACACAGGCAGAACGAGAATGCCTTGCCATAGTCTTTGCTACTAAACGCCTAAGACATTATATGCTAAACCAAGAAACAAGGGTCATGGTAAAAATGGACCATTTACGAACTTTCCTCACACAAGGGTCCTTGTCTAAAAAAGGTTGGACGTTTTATAACCTTAATGGGAGAATTCAAATTAACATTTGTAAATCAGAAGTCGGTTAAAGGAAAAATCATCAGATTGGTTAGCTGACAACCCATTAGACGGAGGCCATTTAGTAGATTTAGACTTTCCAGATGAGTGCGTATACTACATCGAAACCCGACCCTCTATCTCTGAGTGCCTTTGGTACACGGATATCATTAATTATATCATGGACCATACATACCCAGAAGGAGTTACACCGCAACAAAGAAGGCGGTTACGCATTATCGTAGCTAAATACGTCATTATAGAGCAAGTGCTCTACCGAAAATCATTTGATGGAATGCTCCTAAGATGTGTCGACACGGAATAATCCAAGAAGATTCTCCATGAATCTCACAGTGGAATATGTGGAGGCCACTTTGGTGGCCATGGCACCGCTCGAAAAATACATCGAATGGGCTATTTCTGGCCCACTCTAGAACATGACGCAATAGAGTTTGTTGCGCGCAGTGTCATAAGTGCAAGAATTATCCCATGAGATTCATATGCGGCACAAGCTCGCAACCAATCGCTACTCCATGGCCCTTTTCTACATGGGGTCTAGACTTAATAGGAAATTCTCTCCCTAATCCACGAGATGACCATAATTTTATAATCACGGCCCTTTGAATATTTTACCAAATGGGTAGAGGCTATGCCTCTTACTAACTGTGCACTGGTTTTGTAATCACCAAGTTCATTTTGAACCAAATCATTTGCAGGTACGGTATCCTGCAAATCATTATCTCTGATAATGGAACTTCTTTTAAGAATGAAGAGGTTCGCGAACTATGCAATAAATTTAAGATAATCCATCATACGGCTTCCTTGTATTACCCCCAAGCCAACGGATAGGCTGAAGCGACAAACAAGACACTGAAAGCCATTCTCCTTAAAACGGTAAAAGAAAACAAACGAGATTGGCATTTGAAGTTATATCCGGCCTTGTGGGCCCACCGAACCTCAATAAGAACACCAACGGGAGCAACTCATTTCTCGCTAGTATTTGGGGTAGAAGCAGTTCTCCCACTTGAGGTCAAAATACCCAGTCTCCGCATTTCACTACAAGGGATTCTGGATGAAGACGCTTATAGAGAAACACGTCTTTCCCAACTAGAAAGCCTAGATGAAACTAGGTTAGATGCTGAACAGTGGCATAGAGCTTATGCTGACCGAATGTGCCGGCAGTATAACAAGAAGGTCTATGAACGCGACATATACGAAGGTGATCTAGTTCTAAGGCTAGACAGTCGGATCGACAAGAAGACCGGCGAAGGAAGGAAATTCCGGCCCAAATGGTTTGGCCCGTACCGAGTCATGAAAGACTACGGAAATGGTGCTTACCTCTTATGTACACTAGAAGGCGAGGAATTTGGTGAAACAGTCAATTCCCTGCACCTCAAGCGGTTCTACGCATAAGCAACTAGCACTACTTATATAATTATCTACATTGCATCTTCATATAGATTAAGATCATTTTGTCCACTTATTTATTACATAAATGGTGATCAAGGAATCCATCCTCAAAGTAATTCATTACAAACTCATGATGTTGTTGGCATAAACTTTCTAATCATACCTCTCCATTTTCGTGATATCATCAAATCATCTCAGAATCATTTTATCAAATAAAGTCAGACATGACGAAGTCTTAACGGTAACCATACCAAGATTTGCAAGTTTATTCTCGCTTTGATTTCTTCTTAGGATAGGTGCCTTACCTATGGTCTATTCTAGAAGCTTCAGGGTGTCACATCTATCCCATATGTATATCTCTTTGGAAATAAGCACATACTGACATTTTACTCAAGAAAGCAAGTCAACAAGTGATTAAACATAAAATTTTAATTTTACACATTTCCTTGCCCCACCAACCTTCGGTGATGAGCTTGCGTCTCTTACTAGTGACGTAGGGTTGGGAAAGGATGGAAATTCCCTTACTCACCTATGCCTTGCCCACAGTGATAAACCCACGCTTCTTACTAGTAGCGTGGGGCAAAGTACAGGGGGTCCTCTTGACAAAGCAAACGTTAAAATTCATAAACAAACAATTCAAACTTTGAGTCAAAAACGAATGAATCAGATGTTCAAAATTCTAAGAGAGTTAAAATCCTAAAAACCCAGATTTTGTCTACTATGTGGCCATCTACGGATCTAAGTCTAGATAAACCACAAAGTAAGTTGCATTCTAAACTATGAAGTCACTCAGGTATAGTAAGCTTGTAGTTTCCTATTTGGTTCCACCAAAGCTTTGTCTGTCTTTCATCGCTATCATTTCAGCTACACCTCATAACTTGTACCCTTTCTAGCTCTCGGTGAGGAGCCCTCGCATCTTACTAGTTGCGTGGAGTTAGGAGTGGGGCAAGTTTATCTGTTCATCATACTGGTTTGTATTCATCACTCTGCAAAACAAACATGAGGTATCCAAAATTGCTTACGGAAGCTAAGGTTCAAAATCACATTACATCTACGTATATCAGCATCATGAAATACACAAAAAGAAACAAACATTTGCATCATCTGTTCTCCATTGCATACATTCTAAAACGCATATAAACATACATCGTAGTATACATAGAAAGGTTGGAAATAGAAAGGAAACCACGAGTGCCAAGATTCTGATCCAAAACAAATGCATATATATAAATAATCAATGTTTATGTACAATGCCATCATGCTCTAAGCATGGTCAAAACACTCAAAGAGCCCGGGATATACAAAGAATATATAATACAAAATACACGAGAGCCAAGTGGCCTCTCAATCCCTACGTGACCCCTCCGAAGGTGCACGCCCATGCCTAGGACTCCGGCTACGCCGGCGCTCTGAATGCACAGAGGGATCAGGATCCCGAGGGGCAGCCGCAGCCTCACCACGAGAATGACTCCTCATAAGGCACTCAGTCGTCCTATAGCCCGCTAACTCAGTGCGGAGGGTCGACACCATCATGGCCACGTGCCAGACAGGAGCAAAAATGTCGGTATGCCTACCGGCTGCTGAAGGCTCCCCAGCGTCCACGGACAGCTCTGCGTGGGTCCTATCCATGGGGATCATCAGGGAATCGGTACATACCCTACGGATCAAATCCCGCCACTCATCAACAGTCTCTGCAAACAAAGGAGAGAACGAATTAGAAACTAAGCAAGAAACTAAAAGATACAAAATAAAAACTAAGGAGAGCCTACAAATAAACATTAAAAGGGAGAAAGGGTAACTTACTCGGATCCCAGGCCTCCAAGATGGGTCACTGGGGCCGACACCTGCCGCGGATGCATTTGCTTGGCGAGGGCTGCTCTGTGGGGGGCAACATGTCACCCTGCAACGGACTCATCCTCTCCACCATGGCCCTGGGAGAGGGGCTCCTCTGAAACTAGAGTATCCCTCTCTGCGCTCTGCTCAGCCCTCTCTGCCTGCATAATGTCCTGAGTGTCATGTCACTCAGGATCGTTGTCCTCGATCTCCTCCTTTGTCCCTCCCTCTGTGAACTCCTCAGACTCAGAGTCGATATCAATAGGGTCATCGCTGCTATGAGCAGGACCCGCAGAAATTTGAAGCAAAGGTGCCTGAGGCGCACCGGCTCTCCCTCTAGCACGAACTATCCTCCTGGCTGCAATGGGAATGCCAGGAGTAATCATTGTCCAACCTCGGCCTCTAGGCCCCACTGCAGCCTCGCGAACCGATGTAAACCGGTGTGCCCTTTGGGGAAGCATACCCGTGTATGGAAGGCCAAACTACTGAGGAACTCGGCCAAAGGGGTGCACCTCCACTCGTCCCACTCTATCAATAAGCTGCCCTGTGGTGGAGTAGGAAATCAAGGTAAGGGCCTCCTCACTCCATATACCGGCCATGGTCTGGTATGGTGTCGCCTCCATATCGGTAGTAGTCAGGGAGGCAACTGGCTGATGAGGTGCTCTAAGCACCGACATGTCTATCCATCTGGCTGCCCTAACAGCTCCAGGATCTGCTACCTCCACACCCCTGCCATAAGGGATGAAGTGCTCATAAACCCAACTCATGACTAGGGTCGGGTGGCTCAGTGACTGCCCCTGTAAACGCACCACCCTATATAGATCATGGTAGGTGGTCCCAAGAATATCTGTACCCCAAGCGTATATCCGGCCATGCCCCTCTATCTGTGTAATGATAGGGGCCCAACAGTATAGCAATGTGTCCCCTCCCTTGTCCCCGATCAACCTCGAGGCAAGGATCCCCATGATGGCCTGACAAAATATGGGGATAGGCAAAGAAGGAATGGATTGAACTCTCACCCCCTTCTTCGACCCCGTGGAGATGGTTGCATCTCCCATATAAGTCACCCACTGTGCAATCTGTGCCCGTGGGCCTACTGTCTCCAAAGTGAGTCACCTCCCGATGATCGGGACCCCCAGAATGTGGTAGACGTCCTCCAATGTAATGGTCCACTCGCCACGGACCCCTGGCAATCGGAAGGTGTTCCTATCTGCATCCCAGTAAGAGAATAAGTCACAAAGGATGTGACTAGATGGTGCAACATGGGGCATGCGCGATATGCGCAGTATGCCAGCCCTCTGAAGTGTGTCCTCCTCATCCTGTGAAAGGGCATCTAATACCCCTGGGAGCCAATCACACTCCCTCTCTCTGCTCCATCGGATGTACTCCTCTCTCGCCTGCATACACCCAAAAACACACAAAACAGAGTAAGTTAGCATCTGAACAATACTGAGAAAGTCATAAAAACACGTAGAAATGCTAAAAATATAAATGCAACCTCAAATATCAGTTCCTTTTGCATTCTGTGCAAAACCACAGCCCTGAGCAGGGAGGCGGTTTTGTAACTGCCGCCTTAAAGGCGGCGGTCATGTAACCGCCGCCCTGAACAGGGCGGCGGTCATGCAACCGCCACCCTGGCCAAGGCGGCGGTCGTGGTCCGAAAACCCACGCGGGCTTTTAACCTAAAAAGGCCTAAAAAGTGCCAGAAAAGACCATTTTAACTAAAAACAAAGCCTACCCAGTAGGCGCCCCCCCTAGGTGGACCTTTTGAACCTAGCATTTTCAAAAATTACCCCCCCATTACAGAGTATTTAGCATTTCAAAATTAAGGGAGGAAAAACAATAAACTGAAGAAAACTAACCTGTGATCGCTGAGGTCGGTGTTCCGCACGTGGAGGCATGATCACGATCTCGCTGCGGACGTTTCGACTCTACTCACGCAAGAAACCGTCACCGTGGGTCCCAGAGCTCAAAATCAACCAAATCGACTCGCACAAATGAATAGGAAAATGGGCCCACTTTCATATATATGGCACTCTGTTTCATTTTAAAATAACTTTTCACAGGTTTGGAGCGCTGATGGAGGTAAGTTCCTATCCCCACACAAATGGTACGTTCTCATTCCCTGTTATTCTTAGCATTTATTTTTCGAACTATTGTATCTATCTGCACTTGAGTTCTCTTTTCATTTTGCAGGTAGCGGGAATTTTGGATGGCGTCATTTCAACACACGGACGTGTCAGGTGTAACTTCTAACTTCCCATTTCGGGACTGCCATACTCGGACCCACCGTTTTACGCCTCTTCATGGCTAAAATGCTTCTCCGAGGGGGAAATATGTACGTACTCAAAATTGTAAGGTCTATCGTCTTGCGAAGCAGTGTAACAAGTGCCCCAATGATGATACAGGTCTCCTCGCAAGGTGTTCGGGATCCGGAAAAGCTCTCGGAGTATGCGTTAACATCCCGCATGCCCCGCTTAGCCCCCGCGTCCTTTGTTTTTCCTTTTTCCCCTCTTTTATTGGCCTTTTTCTCTTCAGTGAAACCGCCACCCTACATGGGTGGCGGTCTCGTGACCGCCGACCCTACTCAGAGCGGCGGTCCTTTACGCGTTTTCCAGAAAGCGTTTTGACGTGACTCACGTAAAGATCAACGTTTCACCAGCTTTTCCTTGCCGACTTGGGCTTGCATTTATATTTTTGGTCCCCTGGAATAGTGTTTGGCCATTTTTTATAGTTTTAGAGTTCAGTTTGGTTTTTGATTTTTGGGTGAATGAAAGCTATAAATAAATGGCTTGTGCTCAAGCAAATGGCCCTGAAGTTTGTCTCTGAATTTCTCTTTGCAATAGACTTAGCTTTCATTTTTCTTAGAGTGCTTGGTTTAGTTCATTATACGTCTAGTTAGCATTGTTCAACTGTTGGTAAGCCACATATCCAGCTTGTGCAAACGGTGTTGTTGTTTTATCCAATCCATTGGAGTAGAATAGCTTAGGAAGCCATTAAAGTTACAGGTTTTGCTCTTCAAACAGGATAGTTTCAGGTTCTGGACGCTTTATGTTGCATGACTCGCAGTAAATCCCGCTAGGAATTGCATAAGCCAAGCTTTATACTCTTGCGCTATCCCTCTCCTACTCCCATTATATTCAGTCTG
Organism: Taxus wallichiana var. yunnanensis; assembly: GCA_018340775.1. Taxonomy (NCBI): domain Eukaryota; kingdom Viridiplantae; phylum Streptophyta; class Pinopsida; order Cupressales; family Taxaceae; genus Taxus; species Taxus wallichiana. The sequence continues at coordinate 490,718,762 of CM031242.1, forward strand.
CATTCTGAGTTGTCCTTGTCCCAATATCTACTTCTGTCAATGCTAGCATTACACGCTTTTCTGGATCCACGTGAACACGAAATAACGAGGAGATCACACTGAGGGGACAAGATCACACACACCATCAAATTCGCCACTGTTTTGCGGAATCCAGGTTTTAACTTTCAAAGTTCTAGTTAGAATCATATCAAATAGAGTAGATAATTGCTTCATTTCAGTAAATTCTATTCTCGATATTGCCAGGGAAGCTGTGAGGATTGATAGTTTCTGAGAAACTATGATTCACTCCTCACTTCTGAGGTAGGATCAAGAATCTTGCAGCTAGATTAGATAAGCTATTTTATTTGTTTAGAAGAAATCTACAAATTACACAGGCAAATAACTACACTCGGTTATCTTGTTTGTTTTAAATTGTTATTTAGTTGTTATTTCTAGATACGTTTAAATAGCTACTTTTCTTAAATTATTAGAAAATCTCATAGAGAAATAGAAGTTATATATGTTTTAGATTTATCCCACATAGTTAGAATTTGCTTTACTGCAGTTAGATTTACATTTTGTTGTGTATGATAATCACGGGACCTAGGGAGCCCAGGGAATACGTATTTGAGCCAATCGTGCCTCAACCCAACCTTGTCACAGCAATAGTTGACATAGACCAGAACCTTAGAATACAAGTCTTCCAAACAACACATGATTTACAATCGATCGGTTCTCGGTTGAGAGGGTTAAATATAGAAGGCGACCAAGCACACACACGTTTTGGTCAAATCAACCAAACTACAGATTACCCTAGGCAAACATTCACATGACTGTAGAAGGGTTTGAAAGAGAACAAACCTTTGGTTGTGATCCTTTGGTCCCACAGCCAGGTGCAGGAGACACCCTCACAGACATAGATAGTAGCTTAAGAATCCAAGTTGTACGAACACCTGTGAGGTATTCCGAGAAAATCACGCAGTTATTGAGCTTAAACATAGAAGCTGAGAAAGCGTACGATTACTGGATACTAGGGATTAGGACTTGATTTTGTACATGACCATAACAGGGCCGCAACAACCAAGAGTCTACGGTTGTGATCCACAGATCCCACAGCCTAACGAATTCACAAGTCAATCAGATATAAACACTAGCCTACGCACACTAGTATTCCAATCCACTCCACTTCCACCCATCATCATCGAACAATTGTCCTTACTAGATATAGCGGCTAATGAAGCTAGAGAATTTTGGACTAGGCAGAGAATCGTCAGTAGAGTCAATTGTATTCCACCATCCACCATATGACCTTATCACGGAGACATACATGAAACTATCCCGAGGTCATTTCCCACGTATTCCACAACCCATAGATCGAATCACGCCAGAGCTCGATATTGATTGGAGCCTTCGAGTAGTCATCCTTGCCGATCGATCTATCACACCAGTCCAAGTTAGAAGAGCCTTCTTTGCCTTAGATTCACAAATTCCATTAGTGCGTATCGAAGACATTAGATTGCCTAACTAGTTTGTCTGCATCCCACATTCCATCCCCACAGGCTATCTCGGCACGACCTCAGGAGGTCGGGTACGCGGAAGAGTTACCTGTAGATTCCCACGCTCGCTTGTCGCTTTTCTGGCATACAGTGTCCTAAGAAATCTATTTGTTTATTTAGACCTAGTTTTCTTGTCCTACGTTCTAGCGAAAAAGGCTAGAGACATGGCCTACCAAACAAGTACCCAATACCCAAATGGTGAAACATATGTTTCTAGTCAATTTTCTATTATATACAGAGTCAACCAAGACATACAAATCTCAAAACTAGAGAATACATCTTGAACTAGAAGCACCTTCTCGAAGCTTACTATTAGAGTTTTGCTATTGCATTTCAACAATATTTTTTTGAGAAATTGGCTACAAAAGAGGTCTTGAAAACAAAATATCCCAACTCAAATATGAGTTCTATAAACTCACATCAATTATCCTACACATAGATAATTCAACGCAACTTACAGAATGAAAAAATAATAACCAAAACTCTAGTTATGACCTAATTTCTGGAGCTAATTTATATGATTGACAAGTTTTTGTTTTGTACCAAAACATCTAGAGCCCTCCTAAACACACTTGGAAAAATAACTCTCCATTCCTTTTTCTTGAATATAATCGTTGTAGATAATGGACATGGAGAAATAATACATGTTAGAAGTTGTAAATTATTTTAATTTCCTACTAACACTCTCTAAATTATAGGGCCAAATCGAAACGATTTTGCTTAAATTTAAGTTGTCCCAAACAACACTGTGATTAATTGAGCTATAAAATGCTTGTAACTACATGATCAAACAATCTTATAATTTGGGTTTAAATGCTGATGTGACTTCCCATGTCACTAGAGAACAAGATTATCCAAATCGATCACCACTATGGGGACCAAGGATCCATTTTGGCATGTTATTTTAGAACGACATTTTATTAACTTTTACTAATTGTTTTAAACAAATTAGGTGATCAAAATTTGTGTACCACCTATTGTGTTAGCAAACATATTGCTCCCATGTGGTTACTCGAGAGATACTTGACCCATGGAATGGTTTAGCGGAAACAATTTTAAGCATTTTACATTTAATGTTATTAAAACATAAATAACCAATTAAACGTTCTACCAGAGCATCCGCGTGCGAACCATCAATATGATACCAAATGTAACGCCCCACCTCGGGACACCGTAAACCATACCAAAGTGTAAATAAATTTTTTGGGTAATTTTATTTTAAAAGATACTAATCATTACTTTTGAACCCCATTGAAAATATGTTACACTAATTCATTCTATCCTATAAAAATAATCTACTAGCTCAATTTCACGTTATTTAATTAATTTATACAAATTTGGTTTATCAAAATAAATTTGGTTTCTTCAAAATAATTAACTAGTTAAAAATTTTCTAATTCAAATGTTTATTTATTTCTACTATCTTAGTTTACCACAATTTTTTTTTTTTATTAAGGTCGCTAATAAAATACCTACACATCTTTTAATTAAATTATCTCACCCCATTTTAACTTGTTTATCCCCATACACATCCTAAATTTTACTTCCCATTCACATTAAAAATACACATGGCCTAAAATTATGTAGGGTTAATTTTGGACCCTAGGATCAAAGGGATCTTAGCCCTTGATCTAATTTTTCCCTAAGGATTCCCTAAAATATCCTTATGTTATTTTCTTTTCCTTCCCTTTCTAATTTTGTTTTACTTGACCATTTTTAGGTTGTTTCAAGAGCCATGGAAGAAATGGATTCATGGATTTTCAGGTTATCCATTTGTATTATGTAATTTATTTTTATCAATATTTTTATCGAGAGTCCAAATGAAAGAGTCATTGTTTTTTATGTAAACAAAACGGTGGTATGATGTTGGCCGTAGATTTTTTTGGAGGGGGAGGGATTGTGAGGAGGGAAAGAGGTCTGCGTTCGATGAAGGAGTGGTTTGTGGAGAGAGGAAAGAAGGGAGGATGGTGTAGGGAATGGTCGTAGGGTTTGGAGCAGGTTGGGGAGTGAGGAGAGAGGGTAACATGGAGGAATGGGCCACATGGGCTGCGCGCAGTGAGTGTGGGGATGGCTATGCGGGATGAAGGGTGGAAGTGGTGGTGGGTGCATGGATGGGGGGAGGGTTCAAACCTCCCCATTTAAATTCCTTTTTATGTTTTAAAACAAAACAAACTTGTTTTGTTTTCCACCGAATATTCTAATATTTCATAATTTTGGTTTATTTTCTATTATTAATTATTGGTAGAAATATATATACAAATAGTATAATGTGTTTTAGCAGCAATATTTAATATCATACAACATAGTATAATATAAATTAATATATAATAATCTATATGTATATATAAATATATTATAATATATATATATATATATTTAATATGATATATATACTAATATATGATATTTTCCTATATAATAATAACAATATATTAAATCATATAAAATTAGGTTTTGAAATAATATAGTTATATTATAAAATATAACCATCTTAAAAAAATTAATGTAGTTAAAAATATTTACAAGGTAAAAACAATTTATTTTGAGTTGCAAAATACTAGATTTCATTTTGTCATTTTTTTTGTGGGTTATGGAATTTAGAAATTGTCAATATCTAATTGTGTTTAAATGAATTTCTAACTTGTAAGGTAATAACTTGAAGAAAGAATTAAGTGTAAAGAGGCAACAATACTCTTTTCTTTTATCCATTTCTGATAGCAACCTAATTTCCTTTTCAATACAATAGTTAATAGGAGAGATCTCTACATTACAATAAGCTCTTTGGAGGAAGATCTACTTCATGAAGGAATATTTCATTTTAACAAAAGAATACTAGTTACTCCATTCCAACAAGAATACTAGATAAGCTAAAATCTGAATATATATTTTCTTTTCAAGCAAACAATGAAGATTACAACTTCTTAATGCAACAAGACTCTTCCGCTCATGGAGAGTAGTCAGTTTTACAAATTACATACAACTTTAAACTATATTCAAAGAGAGGAATAAATACGACTTTAAAACACACATGCTTCCACGAACTATACATATATCCCAAAAGGAAGGCTTACAAAGGAGCTCACTTCAATATTTTTACAAAGATCATATGCTTATCAAGAAGCTATTTTTTTTTTTTTCCAAAACAAGAAGAGAGTCTTAAAATACCATGCTACCAAAGATACTCCAACAACCCTCAAGCTTAGGGCTCCAAATATCTTTCACTTGAGCTCCAACTTTAAATGCTTTACAAGAATCAAACTCCAAGAGAACAAGGCTTGTTTAAGAACCCAACATTTAGGAATCATTACATGTCTTTCCAAGGTCACAAAACATGCTAACTTCCCCAAGCCCATGGGAGAGAGAACTATCTTCCACAATTTTTGGATAAGATATAGGAGACATAACAACATGATATTGTCATACAAGATGAGTCCATGCACAAAGAAAAACACAACATGTTGCAAAGAAGGAAGGAGGAGAAAACCATATTCATCATCCAAAATGGGGAAGAGAATATGAGATATCCATGGTGCCAAAAGTGTTGTCAACCATAGTATGTACATGTCAATTTCTTCACAACTTCCTTATTTCTCCGATACATCATAACCCTCATTATTGCTCCACCCATTCACCAAAATCCTTCTTGGGAGTATTTTCAAACCCATTGGGTTTCCTCTCCAAGAATGGGGAAGGGGGTTCAAACCATATGAACCACCTTCCCCACCTCAAACCATATGAGGGGAGTAAAAGGAACCTACATGGCTTTCCCATCAAGCCATGAGGTTTGAGAGGGAAAATCCCTCTCTCTTCCCCCATAGAACTCCAACATCCATCAAGCCATATGATGGATGGAGAAAAATAAATACAACAACATACTTAAACAATAAAAATACAAACAACTGAAACATACATTCCAACTATAAGCAAGATAAGATCTAGCAATAACATAAAACATAAAATGAGCTCAAAGAGCCTACCTCCAAGAGCTCTCCAACACTCTAAGATTTTCCAACTTTCTTCCTCAAGCAATTCTAGCTCCAAAATCTCCAAGCACCAAGCAAATACTAAAAAAAAACCAAAAGTCTCTTTCTCCCCCATGAGGGAGAATTTGAAGAGAAGCCAATAATTTTCCTCACCAAATGAGGGGGTGACATGTGTCACCCCTCTCTTCCCTCAAGTCAAAGATTCCAAAATAAAAAGAAGAAAAGATAAATTCACTTTTAACACTCCCTTCCCAAAATGCCCAAAATGAAAATAAAACAAGATTGTACAACTTTCTACAAAACACACATACCAATCCATCTTACATGGATGGTGACCAAAGAGAGACAAAATATGAGGGAAACTCCTTTATGTCTTGAAATTAAGCCCCCCTACCTATTAGGTAGGGTCCAAGGGCTTTATTTCTTGCTAAGTGAACTCCCAAAACTAAAAGGGGTCACTTAAAATGCCATAAATAACCCAATTTCGGGTTTGGCACATTTGGGAACAAGTGTAAAGCCTATTGGGCCCACCCAAGGGTTTAGATGTGACCCTTATCCCCTCTAATTAATACACAATTACCCAAACACAAAACTAAATGCATATGAGGACCACTAAGTCTCCAAAACAAGTTTACTTAACAAAATAAAACATCCTAAACAAAATTAATTTTACATGACTTACTAAATTACGAGTGAGGGTCACTCATGGTGCCCAAAATAATGAAATCTAATACTAAGGCTTCATACAACTAATATTGTTAGGGCTTATCCCCATGGGACACTTGTGCATAATTTTGTGCCAGCCCCTAAAACCCACGTTCTCCTGTGACTTGTCACTGTACACTCATCGTACACATTAAACGCACTTGTCGTCTGATACAATGTAAATCAACTACTTAATGTGCGATCAATGAAATCTATGATATCATAACATTTTCATGGAATCATAAATGTAAAAACATGCTGAATTACACACAATTTACCATGAGTTAGCCATAGAGATAAATATAAATGACATACATCCATATAATCTAGACATGTAACTAAGTATCCAACATATATCAATTAGGTCCAAACAACATCGTAATAAGTTAGTATCTGCAACATCAAATGAAAAGGTGTCAACATACTAATAAATTCAAGTTTGTGCTATGTTCCCAAATCTCCATACATTTCCAAGAAGGTCAAATATCATAACATAATGTATAGAATATATCAAATCCATGTCAAATTATGTCTATAAATAAAGAAGTCAACATATAAGCGAGGCTATAAAAATGTGGGCACTACTGAGGGCAAGATTAAAGTGCTAAATTTACCATATCAAGTGGGTCAAGTTACCGATGTCACATCATCAGCTAGAAGAAAAAGATTGCATGCATTGGAGAAAACTTACTCATCAAGAAAAGCTTATTATAAGCTAAGTTATTTATCCAACCTAGTTAAAAAATAGAAAAGTCAACTGCAGTTTGATTGAGTTGTATATTTGTAACCAAGGCTATTAATGCCTCATTGTATTAGCATGTTTATTTTTATTCCTTTATTTATTCGTGATAAAGGATAAAAAATAGGATTCATGGGCGAGTACAATTTTTAGTCTATTTTTAAGAAGGGTTGGGATGAATAAACTTGCTATATATTGTGTGCAATTACAAGTGTTTCACCTTTTTCTTAGATTGTTTCTTTGAATTGTTGACGAAACAAATAAGGTAATGGGTGTAGGAGGAATACCTGTTCAAATTTCGGTTGATGGATTGTTGCATGCGTATGACTTCTGAATCCACAGCTGACCGTGAGAGCTTCCTTTTGGCTAGGAGGAACTACCTGTAATGAAAGCAAGACCACCAGAAAGAATTAAACAATATGGGCAGTGAAATGCCTAGCATGAGCTAGATCCGGGAAGTGTGATACTTCCTAGATGGCTATCACTCCACTATTTTAAACAAATTAATGCTAAAAACAAGGTAAATCCTATTGTTATTTTGAAATGATTTAGGTATCTCACTTAAAACACAATAAGAAAATAGATCTAATCTAACAGGCTAAGCTAGAATAGAATCCACGGGTCAAATGGTTGGTTATGGGTTCTGCAGGTTTAATAAAGGTCTCGGATAGGTCACAAGTGAGTGAGGGTGAGGTAAAATTAGGTGGATAGGTCTCTGTCTAAGGATGTGTGGGAAACACGAGATCTTGGCGTCGGTCGGGGATGACCGACCGCATGTTAGGTATAACCGGCGCCGATTATTGTGAGATCTAGAAATGTCACGAGAATGGGGTTTTGGTCTCCTTTGCGATTACACAAAGGATTTGGTTAGTCGAGGATGAGGTATTGGGTGGGTGGAATAGGTTTTTACGAGGTTTTGATGGGTCTATGGAGGTACAAAATGTTGGAGATGATCAATAGGGAGCAAGATGAACAATGGATAAAATAATGATAAAATGAAATAACAAGGAAAGTATGATGTTGCACTTAGTTGGATTTCATTTCTGAAAGTCTATGTGTGAAGGATGGGTGCTTGATGATGGGTTTAAAGGCTGCAAGTGATCACCAACTGAAGAAAATCTTTTGCATGGGCTACATGCACACTCCTCTTTGCTTGGATAGATCGAGAATGTGGTTGGGAAGGTTGTGCGGGAGAAGATCCTCAATCTCCTTCCTTGAATGTCGAGTTCTTGCTAGAATTGGCTCTCGAAGATGTGTTATCTCTTTGAGATTTCGTTCTTTCTCATCCAATTTAGGGGATAAAAGGGGTAACCGACGGTGGTCCAGCTTAACCAATGATGATTAGGGGAAAGCTGATGTTGGTCAAGGTGAGATTTTCTAGGTTTACTAAACTTAAGGAGATCCTCCGATTTCCTCGAGATCTTGTGTCGTTATCCGCAGATTAGGACCGGGAGCTTCTTGTGAGCATGTGGGAATTTGGTTAGAGGGAGTGTAGGCATTGATTTTTAAGGTTTGGGTAAGTCTTAGTTAGTTATGGTAACTTGCTTAAGAATGGGTCTTAGGTTGAGTTAGCTTGGTGAGGTGTCTAAGTGAATTGTTTGTGTAGATATTATTTAAATAATAAATATAGTGAGGAAAACACATTAATTTAATTGAAGTAATTAAATTAAATATTAGTAGGGTGAAAGGGTCATGGCTAGGTAGATGCAATAAAGGGGGCTTATATGTCGAGGGACAAAGGGGAGTGTGACCTAATATTTGTGTTTACATTTTATCCCTTTTTGTTGCGTAGCTTGTATTGGTAAGCGATGCTAACAAAAATAAGATGTGGTTGGCCCATGTGAGGGTGAAGGTGATCCCCTCAAACCAAGAATTGACGAGGAGGCAACAGTGAAGCGGTGAGTGGTTTGATAAAAGGTAAATGTGAGGAAAAGGTAAGTGGGTGTAGGGGAAGAGGGTGAAAGGTCTACTTAGGTGATCTAGGTAATGGGTCAGGGTCAAAGGTAGCAACAGTCAAACGCACGCACATGTATAAACTACAACATGCTACCGGGTTGAAGAGAAAGCAAACTCTACATCGTCTAAGGTCGATAGGTTTATCCAAACAAGGGTGAAGTGAATCCGGTATCCAAGGTATAGGATAAGGTCAGGAAACACAACATAGGTTAGGTGTAGGAATGTGTAGGTATGTTCCATCAAAGGTAGGGTCAGGATAAACGGTCATGGAAATAAGCTAGGTAAAGTCATTACGTCAAACAACACAGGTAAAAGTGCCGCAAGGTATAGCAAACACATGAGGTTAAAAGGTCACTAGCAATGGTCAGTCCAAATATCAAGATGACGGCATGGGTAAGGTGAGGTAGAGGTAAAATAAAGTAGGGGTCAAAAGGTCACTAACAATGGTCTAGGTAGGTGTAGGGAAGGGAAAAGAAAGGGAGGTAAGGAAAAGTAGGTGAATGTGAGGGAAATGAGTACGTAAGGTAAGCGACACGGTCGGTATGAACCAATGATGGTGTAGGGGAAACCGCGGTAGTTAGCTAGGGCATCGAGACCAGCCTCGGTCAAGGGTTGGTGATGTCGGTCAAGTCGGGTAGGGTATAAAAAGTAGAAAACCCACATTTTAAAAGTCATTTATGCATTTTTAAGGAGAAGAAGAGGACAAAAAGAGAGCAAAGAGGAAGAAGTCAAAAGAGTAGTATAGAGAGAAATTGGTTGGCGAGCCACATAGGTGAGATTGAGTGGGTGAGAGGTGGGGCCACGAGATCGGATTGAGCGAGGTGATTGGTGGAGAAAATTGGAGGTCATTTCAGGATGGCAGAGGCCGAAGAGGGCTCGAGAGGAGTGGTGCGGAGGCTGGAGGTTCCACCCCAACGGCAGCAGCAGATGGGATCAGGTAGGAGTTGAACCTTTTTTTATTGTTTGGTTAAATTAGCTAGAAAATAGGAAATATGAAAAAAAAATGGGGGTGTGGGGGGGAAGAATTTCAAAACGGGAAACATGGAGGGTAATGGGCATGGGGAAGGGTAGGGGGTAGGGTGAAAGGGTAAGGAAGGAACAAATAAGGGTGTAAGGAGGGATTTGGATGGGTAGAATGAGTAGGAAGGGAAAAAATAGGGTTGGGAAGTCAGGGTGGGTGGCAAGATAGTGACCGACGTCGGTCGACTTATGGCCGACATTGGTGGATAGTGACCAGTACCGGTCACAAGAACAGTGACCGATGTTGGTCAAAGGGAGATTGTAGTCGGTCTGGGGATAATTGAGGTCGATTAATATGATGTGTAAATTGGGATAAAAAAAGGGAAGAGAGTAAGGGTAGGTTGGGAAAGAAGTTAGGTGAGAGGGGAAGGGGTTAGAGTGAGAAAGTAGGGTAGGTGAGTAAGGGTTGAGGGTGGTTTCGGGTGAGGGTAAGGTAGATAGTTTCGGGTGGATGGGTGTGGGTAGGTTGGGTGGATAGGTTTGGGTAGGTTTGGGTGAGTGACAAGGCCAATGATTAGGTTGGGATGTGGGGTAAAAATAAGGTAAGTTGGGAAGGTGGACTAATACATTACTTTTGTGGGATGTAGGCCCAAGACAAAGCTGCGGATGAGGGCCAGTGTCGCCCTTGTTATCGATGCAATCTGAGTGATCACGACATAGGAAGAGTGGTAGCATGTGGTAGAGGTGGGATTGATAGGTGTGTGGCACTACCGGCATGTAGTCCGGGAGGTGAGTCTTATGGTTTCCCTCATCGATAGATGGGACTCGGTGACCAACACCTTCCATTTACCGACGGGTGAGATGATGATCACCCTGGAGGACGTCTACAGGATCCTACGGTTGCCCATATTGGGGGCCTAGGTTTATTCCATCTCTTCAGAGGTGTCTGAGGAGCTACTGGCACCCATTTTTGGTGAGGGTGTAGCAGACTTGGCATTCTATAGCGCTAGCTTGAGCTATGGAGCGATGTATAGAGCTCATCCAGAGGAGATGAGGTTAGTGGTACTCTTGATGGAGGTAGTGTGTTGCTTCGCACTACCGGATGCGAGGGGGAGATTCCCAAGGTCACTGATGGGAGTCCTCCATGACATGATGATACATAGGAACACGGTTCGCATGGGCACCTGCATTGCTGACACAGGTGTATAGAGAGCTATGGGCCTACGGGTGACTGCGGAGGTTCAACATCTACTACATCATACTACTACATTACTAGGTGTATGAGCACATTTTTTGTGTTTGACCAGTGGGGATGCCCCGAGAAAATGCATTCTGATAGAAAGTTTTGAGAGTTGGGTACAGGCGGTGGGTACCGGCCGTTTGAGAGGTCCGAGGTGCAGATCTACGCATGATGTATCTTATCACAAGAGGTTGTTGGAGGGGCTATCAGGGGTGGACATTATTTGGAGGCCGTACGTGGGCTTCTCCTCATACAGATAGATGGCCACAGAGCTAGTTGGGCTATAGATACATCTGTGGATAGAGGGGAGGAGAGTGGGAGAGCATGAGTGGATACCTGTAGAGTAGGTTAGACATCACTTTGGATTGGTCCAGGGTGTACCGCCTTTGTTCCCTCAGTACCAGAGAGATGATGTGGAGAGACCTATGTCTCCACCATGACCCATAGTGCTGACTGGGTAGGAGGAGTAGCCAGTAGATTTACAGATTGATGATGTTGGGGTTGTAGATGGGTATAGGTAGTGGTGGGTGGCACAACTGAGAGCCGTACCACTGAGGCCAGGATAGCCAAACTTAGCCACCATCACAGTTTAGAGAGACGCCCTACAGGGGCAGGTGGCTACTTTAGTGACATGGTGGGATCATGCAGGGGGCAGCTTACGAGTTCGAGAGGCACATGTTGCCACATTACAGCCCGGATAGTGACACCTGCGAGGCTCAAGCAGAGGTAGGGATAGTACCTACACAAGGCGGAGGCAGGGAGAGATGGAGATGGAGATGAGGTAGGTAGAGATGGAGGGAAGATAGCCACCCTATAGGCGCAGGTGTAGGATTTACAGGGCTAGTTGGACACCGCACAGGGGCAGGTTATGGGTGCAAGGCCGGTGACAAAGAACACGAGGCATAGATGACTACCTGGTAGGCCCAGATATAGGCACAAGCTCCAGGGACGACTCAGGATCTAGCACCAATATAGGGCTCAGTACAGGTTCATGGACAGGGTCCCATTGTATAGGTACCCACGTAGGTAGCGGGACCCGTGGAACCTCCACAGACAGTGCCCATGGCCAGGTTCAAAGATACCCTAGGAGAGGCACGGTATTACTAGGATCATTTGTTAGTTGTCGGGCTAGATTTGACCTTCTATGCCAAGTACAAAGCACAACAGGCCTCAAGTGCGAGGACTAGATCCCGTACTCATAGTGTGGAGAGTATAGGGGACCGGTGAGCCTAGGAACAGGGTCGTGGTGAGGTCACTAGTGTGTAGAGGCCAGCTCCAGGTGAGGGGCCATCAATAGGAGGTGAGGCAGGTGACATCCCTCAGACAGGTGCAGCAGAGGGGTCGGGAGAGACACAATGACCTGTTGTGGACCGGCCTGTGTGCCAAGTCATTTTTGTATGTATTATATATGAGACCGGCCTACATGCCGAAGAGATTTTGTAGTGATTATTGTGTTGTACATGATACCAGCCTGCATGATGAAGATTTTTGTATTGATTCATTCATGCATTTTGTATATATGAAACCGGCCTGCGTGCCGATGACATTTTGTATTGTATATCGGCCTGCGTGCTGACATTTTTGAGATGATAGCCATTATGAGATAGGCATGTATATTGAGATACACATTTATTGATGTATATGATGAGATTCATGGTATTTGGTGATGTGTTAATGTGTTGATGAGATATTGGTTTATGGCTTGTGTTAGATGAGATATGGATTTGTTACTTTGTATTAGATGAGATATGGGTTTGTTGGTTTGATATAGATGGAAATTAGGTTATTTAGGCATGATGGAGTTAGGTCAGTTTAGGTATGGATCGAGTCAGGTTGATGTAGGCATGGATTGAGTTAAGTTGTTAAGCATGGATCGAGTCAGGTGATAGGCATGGATTGAGTCAGATTGATTTAGGCATGGTGGATTCAGGTTGGTTTAGGCACAGATTGAGTCAGGTGATAGGCATGGATTGAGTCAGGTTGGTTTAGGCATGGTAGAGTCAGGTTGTTAGGCATGGATTGAGTTAGGTGATAGGCATGGATTGAGTCAGATCGGTTTAGGCATTGTGGAGTCAGGTTGTTAGACATGGATGAGTCAGGTTGTTTAAGCATGCTAAGTCAGGTTGTTAGGTATGGATGAGTCAGGTGATAGGCATGGATTGAGTCAGGTTGGTTTAGGCATGGATTGAGTCAGGTTGTTAAGCATGGATGAGTTAGGTTGTTTAGGCATGGTTGAGTCAGGTTGGTTAGGCATGGATTGAGTCAGGTTGTTAAGCACGGATGAGTTAGGTTGTTTAGGCATGGTTGAGTCAGGTTGGTTAGGCATGGATGTTCATTTCGGTATTTTGATAACAAATGGTAATATAAATGCATGAGATGGTATAAAATGTGGAAAATGTTGGTTATGTATGAAAATGTGAAATAATATAAGTGGTAAAATTCATGTGGTATATGGTATAGATGTTGAGGTTTTTGATATGAATAGGAAATCAGTAAGGTGGGGGAAAATGGTTAGGGTAAAGAGTGGCCGAGCTAACCTTCTAGGGCCCCATGCCCTAGAAGTGCTACCTACATAGTCCCGGTGAAAAGGGACCTCAGACCGATGTAGTTCTCCCATAAGCTAGGAAAGAATATGAGAAGATCGAAGAATAGGTAGTGCGGTTGATAGTTAGGTTGGATTCGAGGTCATAAGTATGATGAGGTCAAGGTCGATTAGGTGAGGTGGAATATAGGTAGATAGGTATGGGTGATTTTAGGTCGTAGGTATAATTAGGTTGAGGGCATTGATGTTGGGGTTGAGAATAGGTAGATAGGTAAAGGTGATTTTAGGTTGATTGAGGTGGGAGAAGAAAATATCAAAAGACAGGTGTCGAGGCTCTAGTCCTATATAAGAAGATCAAAAGGTAATGAAGAAGAGAAAAGATAAGAGGGGGCAAGAAAGCCACCGATTGGAAAGGATCAAAATGTATGAAACACATCTTTAGATATGCTAATGAACGTAAGACCCTAAACATATTACATGATTGATAATTCTAAGAGTGACGAATAGTCACATCATCACCAAATGTAATAGGTTCAGCAGGTCCCTTGAGGTGTGATGTGAAAAGACAACGGGTAAGGAGGTGTAGGTAATTGGGTCATAAAATGGAAAGTAGAATGCCTTGGGCAATAGAGCCAAGATCACAATAGGCAAGTCCATGACGAAAAAGCTTATTTTTCTTTTTCTTTTTCTTTTTGACTTTTTAGATAGACTGATCAATGTGAGAAGTCTATACGGGAGGAATATATGTCTCCTTGAGGTCTTCGCGAAGCTGATCGATGTGGGAAGCTTCTAAATTTTGATTTTGAGAAAATAGTCCTCTTTTGGAAAGACTATGTAGAGAGTTGTGAGCTTTTATAGCTGTCCTTCGAGGGCGATCTACTCATAGTGACAATTAAAAGTAGAAGATGTCCTTTTGAGGGATTCATCTTTCATATTGGAAGTTTGACTCAAGGAGTTGATCCCTTATTTTGGAAGATGTCCTTCTGAGGGATTCATCATTTTTTTTGGCTTTTAAGTCATGGATGAGACTATAACGAAGCATTTGGTTATTTTTGAGAAGGAAAGGGTGAATGACCATGGAATCTCATCTAAAATAAGACAAAAATTATCCATGAGAATCATGCCATGTGCGAGAGCCGTGGTGCACATATTTAAAAGATAAGGCAAAAGGGTGACGGGTAATCACATGATTCTTGTTTAATCGTTAGGGAGATGGATGGAGTGGATAGCGCTCAAGGGACAAGCCTGTAAAGAGACACAGGGTGAGGTAGGACAATGAGTCAACAATAGAATGGTCAAAGATGTAATGCGTTAAGGGGATCAGGTTTGGGTTTACCCTTAAGCGAGGACAACGATAGGCACCGATCCATAGGTATGAGTTACGATGTATGGTCCAAGCCAATTAGGAGTGAATTTTCCCCATTTACTTTTTTTTTCTTTGGTTACGTGTTGATTTTCTTTCAAAACAAGGTCACCAACTTGGAAGGTTCATTCATGAACACATTTGTCATAAGCACGTTTGATACGTTGTTGATAAACTTGAAGGTGATCAGAGCATTAAGACGACATTTGTCTAATAACTCTAGTTGTGCTAAGCGGTCCTGACGAAATTCATCATCAGTAAGCATGTCATGGAGAGAAATTTGAAGTGAGGGGATCTGGACTTTGAGAGGCAAAATAGCCTCGGTACCATAGACCAGTGAAAAGGGTGTAGCCGCAGTGGAAGTGCGAATACTAGTGCGGTATGCCCATAGAGCAAAAGGAATGTGCGTATGCCAATCCTTCCCAGTATCGTCAACCACTTTCATGAGAATTTTATTAAGGGTTTTGTTAGTGGATTCAGCTTGGCCATTGGTTTGTGGGTAATAAGGTGAGGAGAAACTAAGATGAATGCCGAAGGCGTCGCAAAGTTTTTGCAATGTTTTTTTTTTGAATTGTTTTCCATTGTCAGTGATGAGGTGATGAGGGACACCAAAGTGACAAATGATGTGATGGTTAATGAACTCGCATATTTTCTCGACTTTTTTAGAGATGAGCGGTATGGATTCCACCCATTTTGTGTAGTATTCGGTAGCGGTTATGATCCATTGATGGTGTTGGGAAGAATGAGGATTGATTTCTCTGAAAAGATCCAAACCCCATTGAGAGAAGGTCCAAAGGTCACGAGTGACCTGTAAGGCATGACTGGGTGTATGATGAAGGTTAGAATGTTGTTGACATTTCATGTAGCGTTTGACATAGTCATAACAATCATGGTTAAGGGTTGGCCAGTAATAGCCTAGGCAAAGAATACGCTTAGCAACAGCAAGGCCACTAAAGTGACCTCCACATATGCCATCATGAACCTCCTTGATGGTATAAGGAATTTCAAAACTTGTGAGGCATCGTAAGAGAATACCATCAAATCCACACTTATAGAGAAGTCCCCCTAGGATAACGAAATGGGAGACCTTCTTAAGGAAGGCACGTTGTCCATTACGGGTGAGATCAGGAGGTAATATGGAGAGGGAAAGGTAGTCGGAGTATTGTTTATACCAAAGGTCACTCAGGTCAGGGGTGTCAGTTCCAATTGAGAAAACATCATGAGGTAAATAAGAAGGTGAATGGAGGCGTTATATAGTGACAAATATTTTGGAATCGGTAGGGGAAGTGGGTATTTGGGAAGCTAAGCAGGCTATGGTGTATACAAATTTGTTGGTTGACTGTGGGATGGTTTGAAGGGTGTAACGATCAAATGTGGTCAAAAGTATGTCTACATGATGTTTATACTTTTAAAGTATCTCGTTATGACATTGGTTCATACCATTGACTTAGTTTATGACCAATTGTGAATCACTAAAGATGTGGATTGATTTGACATTGAGGGCATAGGCAGTCTGGAGACCTAGTACGAGCACTTCATACTCAACAATATTGTTGGTGCATTCAAACTATAGTTTGAAAGACAAAGGCATGGGTTCTCCATCCAGAGGAAAAGGATAACACCAGCTCCACCCCCATGCTTGACACTTAGAATTGTCGAAGAACAATGTCATTTGGTAAGGGGTTCACCTAGAGAAAGGGTAGCAATGGATTCATCGGGAAAGTCAAAATTAGAGGGTTGGTCCCCCTGGCAATAGGTGCATCGGCTAGTTGGTCGGCGATAGTCTAGCCCTTAATGGACTTTTGGTGAATGAATTTGAGGTCAAGATCAACTAAAAGCATAAGCCATTACGCGGTGCATTGATTTTGATAGGGTTTTGTGTACATGAAGTGTAAAGGTTTAGTGTTGGTCACAACATAGGTTTTATGGTTGAGTAGGTAATGACGGAGTTTGGTGGTGAAAAAAACTAAGGCTAAGAAAAGATTTTTTGGGTGGTTGTATTGGGTTTCATTGTCCAAAAGAGTACGGATTATGTAATAAACCGCCTGCTCCCTATGTTGTTCATCATGATGAGCGAGCATGGCTCCCAAGGAATGATCGGTAGCTTATATGTATAGGTAAAAAGGTTGATCGTCTTTTGTTGGAATGAGTACGGGTGGTTGGAGAAGGTATTGTTTTAGGGACTCAAAAGATTTGTGACAGTCATCATCCCATTTAAAGGAGACATCCTTCCTAAGTAGATGATGAAATGGTTGACACTAATCTGATAATTGTGAAATGAAACGGTGAATGGATTTCAATTTACCTTGTAGGCTACATAGTTCTTTAAGATTTGTGGGTAGAGGCATTTCCGAGAATGGCCTTGACTTTAGCAGGTAAACTTCTATACAAAAGAGGAAACAATAAATCCCAAGAGTTTTCCTGAGAGAACCACGAAGATGCACTTTTTAGGTTGAAGGCGGATGCAATATTTAATAAGGAAATCAAAGATGATTTTGAGGATAGTGAGGTGTTTGGCGCGATGTTTAGATTTAGCCAAGAGATCATCCACGTAATCTTCCAATATGCGATGCATGATATCATGGAAGATGTAAGTCATAACACGTTGATATGTAGCACCAGTGTTTTTAAGGCCAAAAGGCATGACTTGATAGCAAAAGGTTCCCCAAGCGGTAATGAATGTGGTCTTGTGTTGATCTTCTGGGGCAAAAAAATTTGGTTATAACCCGAGAAACCATCCATGAGTTAGAGCATATCTTGACCCGTGGTAAGGTCAACTAGTTGATTAATACCGGGAAAGGGAAAGTCATCTTTCGGGTAGGTGAGGTTGAGGTCTCGGAAGTCCATGCAAATGCAGAGTCCCCTTGTTGCTTTAGTAACAGGGATAATGTTAGAAATCCAACAAGGATAATCAATGGGTAAGATGAAGGAAATGGAAAGAAGACGCTTGAAGTTATTCTTTGTGAGAAGGGCAATGCGAGGGTTCATTTTCCTTAGCTTTTGTTTGATAGGCTTAGCATTGGGGAATGGTTACGATATTGTGGACCACTATGGTGGGGTAAATACTAGGCATTTATGTGTAAGACCAAGCGAAAGCATGGTTATGATCTCGAAGAAAGGAAGTGATGGCTTCTTATTTAGCAACATCTAAAGATTGTCTGATCTTTAGGATGTGCGGGTCATCTGAGTATGAATGTTGATCTCAATAGTCGATTCATTCAACATGGTTTACGTCTCAGAGGGTAACGAACGATGAATATATGAGTCTTTTGCACCAAGGTAGGTGAGTATGGATTCATCATCCTGACATTGAATGGCGTTAATTGTCGTGTGTGTTGTCGCCAATCATCTTAGGATATAGGAATGGGAGAGTGGAAGGGGCCTCGCCTTCACATTGATAAGTCAAAGGCCCCAAGGAAATGGTGTTTATGAAAAAAAAAAGTTAGGGGGATAGATTCAGGATCCATTGACTCCATCGGTGAGGGTGGTGATGAAGGTGGAGAAGGGCTAGGGTCCTCAATAAATTCAATACGGGCCTGTTTGGTAGAAGGGTCGGGGAAGCCAATACCACTCCAGTCATTATGTTTGTGGGTGTTACATTGAATAATGGTATGGCGGCCTTGCTCGTAAAAGCCAAAACCAAAACCCTTCCATGCACAGTGGTGCAGGAAGGTGTGGGTGAAATGGTGATTGGTAAGTGATTGGAAGTTAGTGGAAAATGGGTGGGGTTTTGATTGTGGTTTAGGTGTGTAGGTGGTAGTATCAAGTCCCCCATAGGTGAGACTAGTACAAAGATGAGGAGGACCATAAAGCATACGTTCTCCTATATGGTGATCATAGTGAGGGTGTTGGTGAAGGCTTCCATACTCGTGTGGAGTAAGGAAGGTGTTGACACTATATAGGCGGTATTCCCCCAGAGTGAGGCATTGAAAAACACCTTCCAAGGTATTAGTGGTTGGTACGTGGGTAGCTGGTATGGATAATGTGTCGAGGTTGATGTGGAGGTGGTGTTACTAGATTGGGAAGCTAATGGGTCAGCCATGGAGGTTATAGCAGCGGTAGGCGTGGAGGAGGTATGTGCGGGTGTAAGCAACGGCTGTCTTGGTAGGTGTGGGTGTGGGGTGTAGGTGTAGGTGAAGAGGTAGTAGTTAGAGTTAGAATGTGTGACCGGTATGAGTACATTGTTGGGTCGGTAAAGCATGTTGCATGTTTTGAAAGGTGATGGGTGGTGGAATGGTATAAGTGTGTCCTTCATGTTCAAACTTTACACAACGATACAAATTGGAGGGAACACAACCCATGACATGGATCCAGGGTCTACCAAGCAACAAGTTATATTGGAATTACCCCTCCAAAACATAAAACAATTCTGGAATAGTGCGGGGCCCACACAAACATGAAGGATGACAGTGCCTACTGTGGAGGTGATAGCATCGTTGAATGAACACAACATGACCGGATGTTTGTGCATGCAATTGTCAAGTATGTGCATTTGAGAAAATGCATGGGATGAAATGATGTTAATGCTATCGCCTCCATCAATCATCACATGGAGTACCCGTATGTCATCAATGTGTACAGAGATGAAGAGGGCTGGGTCTGGGTCATTATTTTGGTATGGTGCGATCTCTGCCTCTGAGAAGCTGAGGGAGCCCACTTGGTGAACAAGGTGAGGTGAGGATGAAGGTGGTAATTTGGTGAGGGAGGCTATGGGTGTAGGGTCATTGGGTAAAACCTTGATATATTGAAGAACCTCCATGAGGGCTTAACGATGGGATTCTGAGGTTTAGATGAGGTCATATAAGGACATTTTGAGTGGAGATTAGTGTAATTGTTTGAGCATGGTGAAATGTGTGATGCCATTAGAAATGGGGTATGTGGGGATGCGAGATAGTTATCTTAGGTATGGGTGTAGATGGTATGTTGGGTATAGGATTGGTTAGTGGGTCAATTTGCTTTTCTTTACCCATACGCACACATGTAGTGACCTATACCATGTTGATTTGAGGGAAATTGTGAAATGGAGAGGGTGTAGGGTAAGTGGTATAATGACATGAAGGGAAAAAACCTACAGGAGGAGAAAAGCCCTGTGAGGTCAGTTGGGTGTAGCGACATTTGGGTGGTGGCGTGGCAAGTTCTCTTATGTGAACCATGTTAATTTCAAATTTTGTGTGTGGTTTGCGGGACTGTGAGGGTGGAGGTTGTGGTTGTTGAGTGCGTAGTGTGGGAATGGGTGTTGGTGAAGTAGGATCCTCGTCAAGAAGGTCATCATCATCAAAGTTGGTTTCAGGTGGACACAATTAGATAAGGACAGTTTTCAAGGCCTTGCAGTTCTCCACATCATGCCCTGGCACATGATGGTATGCACAAATTTTGGTATCATCAAACCCCTTTGGCTTGGGTTTAAGGGGGTCGTAAGGTCGGAGTGGTGGTAATGTGATAATAGAAGTCTTGAGGAGGTTGGTTAAAATTTTGGCATAGGATCCTGCTAGTGGATCACAATGGGAAGTGAATGTGGGTTTGGGTGTAGGTGTGGTTGGTTGTCGGGAATTATTTTTGGAAGAGTAGGAATATATCGAGGTATGGGTTTAGGTGCTGGTGTGGTTTGAGGTATCGGTCGAGATTCGTTTAGGGTAGGGGTACAATAGATGGATGGGTAGGAGGGTGTGGGGTTGTTTGACTACCTTGTTGTGGGGTTGTGGGGTTTTGTTTTTGGGTTGCACCTTCTTGGGTAAAGGTGATGTGGGTATACTGAGGTCTAGAAGGAAAAGTAGATGCGAGGAAGAGGGTGAGTTACCCTTTGGGATAATGGGGGTGCTATGAAGGTAGATGATGCGGGTCGTGCTTGGGGTGTGAGGGACAATGATTTGAAGTGTAGTAGGTAGTGAAGCAATGGTGAAGGTATCGGAGGTATTGGTGGTAAAGATCCATGTAGGTGTATGGTATGAGTCGTGTTGTGTGCTGGGTAGGTTAGATATTTGTAAGGAAGGAATGGGCTATTGTGTTATTGGGTTATGAATGGGTAAGGGGTGTTTGACCATGTTGGGCAGCTGAGGTCTTAAGGCAGATGAGACAAGTGTGGGTGTGATTGGTGTGTTAGGGGTATGAGGTAGATGAGTTAGTTTCTTTAGTTTGGGTGTTAGAGTAGGTGTGGTTTGTAACATTGGAGGATGTAGCTAAATCTAGTTTAATAGGTGGATGAGTAAAGGTGGTGGTCGGGGGTGACCCCTAAAGTGGTAATAGGTTTAGTGGAGGTAAATATTGTGGGTATGGGTTTAGGTTTAGGCATAGGTTGGGTTATGGGTAAGGGTGTGGTGTGAGTGTTAACAAATATCATGGAAGGGGTTGTGACAACAGTGGTTGTATGTGATTTGATGGGTGGAAATGTGCTTGGGTAGATAGTGGAGGTGTCATCGAGGATCTCTACATTTGTGTTGAGATGGGGAGTAAGAGGCGCCCCATAATAAAGCCTTATCCACATAATCCAAGTGATCGACCAAACATGAGAATGGCACATTTATGGGTGGAGTTGGTGAAGACCTAATGGGAATTCCCATAAAATGCATCTTAGAGATGGGGAATCAGCCACTTGACTTCTATGGGTAAGAGAACTAAAAGTAGTTCTGTTGGATGTCGAGTAGTGGATGGAGAATACTTGCCAAGAGGCAAGGTATCCCCACCAAATCTATGATAGGTGGAAGGGATGATGGGAGTTCCTCTATGAGTGGAGGAATGGATAGGTGTTCCTCTATGGGTGGAGGAGGTAATGGGTGCTCCTTTGTGGGTGGAGGAGGTAATGGGTGCTCCTCTACGGGTGGAGGAGGTATGGTAGGTAAAGGTTCACTAAGTGGAGAAGTTAGGGGTGAGATGGTCTCAATGTCAGTCAGAAGACTCCTCCGTAGGTGATGTAGGAGATGAAGGGTGTTCTTCTATTGGTGAAGGAACAATGATGGTTGGTTCAGATGTGGAAGGAGGATTTCGGGCTAGGATTTCCTCTATGGAAGGGATGTGAGGTAATTGAGAGGTGACATGTACCTCATTAAAGATCGCATGAACCTCACGAGTATGGCTATCGTGAGTCAATGTCTCACCTGTTTGATTGGATGAAGGGGCATGATTGGGAAATGGTTTTTAAATATTTGTAGATTTTGGTTGGGGTGGCATTGGGATTATCCACGAGTCAACTCACCTTTCTCCAACATTTATTGGATAATATTCTTAAAAGTGATGCAATTTCCATCACTATGACCCTTTACTCGGTGATAGTTCAGAAATATTGTTCCTTATACCATGGGCATGGGGCGAGTAGGTCAAAACTAGTGTGTGTTTTAATGGTTGGAAGGGTGATGGCGCTAGCTTTGATAAGCTTTTCTAAAACAAAGAGTAAGGTTCCCCGATTGGGGTATATTTTGCTGCTCTTATCGAATCAAAAAGCACGAGCGGGTGATAGATTAGA